>OX637295.1:14585303-15835303 GCA_951799445.1 Pseudisothecium myosuroides
GCATGATATGTGATTTTCTTTGAACTTTGGGTAGCCCGGGCAGCTCTGAAAATTTCTTTAAAAATGATTTAAAAAAAAAAAAAAATTTGAAATTGGTTCTTTAGATTTATATAAGCGTGGGAAGCTTTGAATCATTCAATTCCGATCAATGAGTCAAAAGTTATGAGGAGTTTAAGTTTGTGGGTAGGCATAGAGTCTTTGAAAACCATAACTACCCGCAAACTTAAACTCCTCATAACTTTTGACTCATTGATCGGAATTGAATGATTCAAAGCTTCCCATGCTTATATAAATCTAAAGAACCAATTTCAAATTTTTATTTTTTTTAAAAGTCATTTTTAAAGAAATTTTCAGAGCTGCCCGGGCTGCCCAAAGTTCAAAGAAAATCACATATCATGCAATAACTTTTTATATATGTAGTCAAAAGTTATGAAAATTGTTGGGCCTTAAAGCTACTCCTCGGACACATGTTTTGTAAAATTTTCAAAGAAAAAAAATAAAAACTCCATTCGTAGTGAGCTACCCAAAATTGCTATGTTGCCAAAAAACGCAGCTTGGTCCTTTAGGGGTTAAAAAGATAGGGTCCATTTAATTCAAAGTAGATAAATTTTATATAATATGTAGGGCTACTATAGGATCCATGAAATGCTACATACTCTATTATATATAAATTAGGATATATAAAAATAGCATGTAGTAGAAATTTTTATTAATAAGTTAGCCTTGATAGATAGAGGCTGTGTAAAATTTTCATAGTATGATGAGTATAGATGTGGATAGATAATTTCATGTGGATGATAAAATGGACATAGTCAAGAAAATCTATAATGAAGTGTGGTTGACTGAAATTGTGCCACAGTATTAGTAGTGTATATATCAAAAAAATTAAGTGTAAGCGTAAGGTATTGACCACAAGTGGAAGAAATTGCCACATTGCACAAATAGGGAGGTTTACCTAATTACCTTAGTAGGTTCAATGAACAAAAAAGTGTACAACATGAGGATAGAGTTTATAGCTTGTTTAACTTGAATCTTTGAAGCCATAAATGTTAAACACATTCAAATTGAATGGGATATTGGGATAGTTTCAATGGAAATTTTGAAATGTTCAATGGTAAACTTGTTATTAACCCTTAAAGTCCGAAAGGTATATTGGAAGTGGAAAAGTCCAAAACTACCTATTTTTTATTCATTGTCCAAAATTAAAAATTTATTTATTTTTTGAATTTAAACCATAATAAAGTGTATTAAATAAGTAAGGTAATGTTTGAAAAAAAATTCAGCCCATTTGACCATGTAGATTGAAAGATTATAACGATTGAAGTGAGATTTTTTTTAACCCCTAAAGGACCGAGGCCTTTTTTCTGCCAAAAAACACTGAAAACTGCCATTTCTATAGCAAAGAGTAAAAAAATTTGAAAAATGTTTTTTTTTCACATCCAACCGTAGGATCTTACACCTAACTAGTATAAGAATGTGTGAATTTTTTTTTAGAATTTTGACCGCAGAGATTGCAAGATATTTGCATTTAAAGTGAAAAAAACAAGTTTTTCAGCACATTGGCGGACTAGATTTTTTGACTTTAAACATTTTTAACTTAAAATTTTTGCACTACAGAGTTTTGAGGTTTTAATTGTTATAGTGGAGAATTGAGTTGAGAGTCTAGGAAAAAAAAAATTCAAAAAAAACTTAATTATCATTGTTAAAAAAATTGTTAAGTAGATATAGGTACAAGATAGAAGGAAAATCTAAAATATTCATATATTTTAGATGGAATTAAAATGCACTAATCCCAATGGTGAGATTGTTCTAGCAAGTAAACTAGACCATGCAAAAAAGAAAAATTTGAAAAATTTGAAAAATTGCATTCAGAAATGAATCCTAAAGTTATTTTTTTCAAGAAGATGCTTTATCTACCTGAAAAACAAGAATGTCCATAACTTTCTCATAACATATCCAAATGAAATGAATCAAAGCTTTCCAGATAGCCAAAAATATAATCTATGAGAAAAAAAATATAAAAAAAAAAAATTCAAATTTTTGTCCATTTTTTTTTGCTGCCCAAGCTGCCCCCCGTCCCCTGTTTTGAGCTTATATGGTCATAACTTTTTTTCCCAGGCCCCGATTGTGAAAAAAATTATATTCCCTTGAAGCTAATCAACTTTTCTACCTCCAAAAAAAGTTTCAAAAAATCAGGAGAAAATTTCAGCCCGTAGGTACCTGCCCGAAAACGCATTTGTCCCCCATAGGGACAATGGTCCTTTAGGGGTTAAATTCCTGCAACTAGCAGACTTTGAATCCTCCTAGAGTGAAATTTTTGCTCTACGCAAAAGTGAGGATTTTGTCCATTCATATGTATATGATGTTAGACTTAACCATGAAAAATTTGAGGAAAAATTTTAGAAGCAAATATGGAGTCTAGCTTCCTCTAAATCAACGTGCAAAGAGGTTAAATGCATAGGCAATACACTAGTCATTTTTTGATGATTTCTTATGCAATGAGTAAATTTTTTATTTGGAATCCAAATAGTAAAAAATTAGAGACAAACATTTGGCATATGTATGTGGGAAAATTTTCAAGAACTTTGACTTCACATATTGCAAGATAATAGGGCTTGAAGTAGAAGAAAATGTTTATTAATTCTTGAAGCCACTCTAACATAGCTAATAACGTTTGACTCCTCTTAGTATATGATTTGAGAACTAAATTTAAGAAAAAAATTGTATTACATGTTTTATTAGTTATATACATGCCAAATTGCAAAAGTTGTTGAGCATTTTTGCAAAAGGTGCTCAAAAGATTCCCAAATTGTCTGATTGCCAAAAAAGTTCAAGGCAACATAACTTTTGTTTTGGATACTCAATTAGAAAAAAACATATTCTTACTATAGGGGTATATGCTCACACCTTGTATCAAAATTTTGTAAACAACCAACCAAAATTGACTTCATAGGATTCTACGCAGATTTTCAACTATTCATTCAATGGACAATTGGTCTTTAGGGGTTAAAAACTTGGTCAATTGGACACTTAAATTTTATATGTATGATAGCCCCACCTAAAAAACCACATGAATGAATTTATAAAAACCATAGGGTATTGAATATATGCCCCTTGTAATTTTTTATGTAAAATTACGGTCATCTTAAATACAATAATTAAGGTAAATAGCCCCACATCAAATACCCTCTTAACTCAGGTGTATACCTTAAATTACAAGGAGTGATCTCCCCGGGATATCAACTAAACTATGCGGTCAAATAATCTAAAATCTTTTGAGTTGCTTATCCTCAATGAGAACTACAACATTCTATAGTTATATTCTATTTGATGTCAAGAAAAAATGAGCAAACAAATTGCTCAAGTTCTTGGCAGTTACGGCCCATTTTAAAAGTACACTTTTGAGGGGTCATTAGGGGTTAAGGCAAGAGACTCCCTATTTATGTCATGTGACTATTTGTGTTTTAATTTGTAGTCACTATGTATCAATAGAATACATTTGAAATTTGAAATGCACACTAATTTTATGTAGTGGCCCAAATAGGGTGGCTTTGGAATTGTGGTACACATACTAGCCTTTAGCTTATATTTTACATGCAAACATGAGGAGGAGTCACAATAGGATTTAGACTTTCCAGCAAACTTGCTAAAATGTTACTCTGTCTTGAAAGCAAATACAAAATTGTTTAGTGAGCTTGTTGAATTTTTCCTAATTGCAAACCATGTGTAGCTACTTTGTGTTGTAAGCAAATTTGCTAAACCTCCCCTCACCAACTATGACCCCCTTTATTATAAGATGGTTATTAGTAAAGATGATTTCAAAGTAATTTTTTTGAGCTTTTTTCACAGTCTAAAGCAATGTGTGACTTAGCAAAGTGTAAGGTAACAATGGCGTGCCAACCTTCACTAGTTTATTCATAATTTTTTATTTTATCCCCTTGAATAGTTGAAGGATTGTCCAAGAAAATCCATATATATTAAAATAGTATACAAATCTATAAGAAATGAATGTAAAATTTTTAGACAAAGAATGAATAAGTTATGAGCTTTTTAAGGGTTATGCCCTAGAGCCCATAAATGCTACCTAGTCCCTTCCTCCAAATTGACAAAAAGTGAATTTATAATGGTCATCCTACTCACCTAAAATAGGGACAATATTATTCTAAAATAGTCACAATATTTAGGCCCTACATAGCCACACTCTTTGGGTTGTTTTAAAACCTAAAAGTATATGATCCTATTGTAGATACTACAAGACTCCAAAACAAACATTGTTACATCCTAGATTCCTTATTGGTTCATTTATTGCCTTTCTTTCATTCAAATATGCAAACTCGGGTGGGTCATTCTATGTATATTTTGGACCCCACGTGTGGCGATGGGGTATTTTGGAGGGGGCTATTTACCCCCTCGGCAAAAATAAAAGGGTCCCTATAATTATTTAATTTGGCAAATTGGCCTATATCATGGCATCCTATCATTACTAATGATATTCATGTCAATGTATTTTTAAACATATAAAGTATACTATAGTCATGAGTAAATGAATAAAATAGGGAGAATAACCAAAACTCAAACATACAAAGTTCACCATAGTCATGTGTAAAGGAAAAAAATGGGGGTCATAACCAAGACTCAAACATACAAAGTTTATCATAGTAGTGTGTACAAGAAAAAAATGGGAAACATAACTAAAACTCAAACATACAAGTCCATAACAATGTTGTTTCAACTTCAACAATTCATAACCAATTCCAAAAAGCTCCAAAATAATTAAAGGAAATGAACTGAAAAATCTTTCAAGAAGGTTGACCCCCCCAAATTCAGCTGTATAAAAGAAGAAAAAAAATAGGAAGCCTAAACAAAACTCAAACATACACTTACTTAACAATGCCATAAACTTCAACAGTTCATAACTAGTTCCACAAAGCTCCAAAACACGTGAAATAAGTTTGGTTTGATGTCCATCTTCTTTGGCTTTTCAAGAAAATTTAGTAAAAAAGAAATGAAGATCATTGACCTTTCCAAATTCAAATGTGTACTCAAATTTGTGATCAATTGTATGGACCTCAAATCTGAATGTCTGTAGATACAGCAGAGCAAAACAAAAAAAGAACTCAACACACCTTGTCAACAACACATCTAATCCATACTTCATATAATCTAGGTCACCAAAGTCATCAAAGTCACCACTGTGTTTATCTATGGAGTTCTAGGCAGCTGGTGCGTTCATTCAATCCATACTTAATTTAATCCAAATCTGGCCCAACTATGCAACCCATTGGTTTGCAGTAACATGTTATACTAATTAGACTACATAGGATTTAAATATGAAGCCCCTTCATTACATGTAAGAAAAAATTAATGGTCCCCATTTCTAGGCTACCTAAATTACTTATAATGGATTTGTGACTTTTAAGGGGCCCTACATTATTTGTAATTTGTTTATAAAATTTATATAAAAAGAATAAAATCCTATCTATATTAAGCCACATGTGGTTTTGAAAACGCACTAAATGACCTACCCGAGCATGCAAATCAATTAGGCTTTAGATACGGCTATGATAGGGCCATTTCTAAAGTGGAGGGATTAGTCAAGTGGCCTCAATACAATAGCTTACCTTATACTTGAATTTGACCTTACCAAAATGTCAACCCCTAATTTTGGATAGCAATTGCATAAGAGAAATAACTAAAAAGTAGTGAATAGTAGAAGGACAACAACAAGGTCAAATTTGAGACCATTTTGGATAATGAAAGGGACCCAATTACAATGCTATGATGATGGCTACTTTCTAAAAAAGACAACTTTGGAAGAAAAAAAATGACCTCTTGCTTGGTATTAAATCCCTAAAGATCCCTGCATCGCAAAACTTTAAGTGTAATTTTTGAAATATCCATTCTTTATGCTTGATTTAAACTAGAAAAATAATGAGCAACAACTTCTACTTGTTCTCCATTTTGAAATTCTTAAAACATCCAAATTTTTAGTAAATTATTGTAGTTATGAGGTTTAAGTATTAAAATCCAAATTACCCGTAATATTGTGTCTTTTTCATTCCTTTTTTTTTCATTTAAAAAATTTAAGTTACAAAATATATATTTTTTTAACTACTCATTTTTGTTAAGAAATCCTAATTATTCTAATAGATATTTTGATTAATATAGTTCTATTCACACACGCTACTTTGATAAACCATAATAATTGTATTTTTCACCAATTTTTCTGAAAAAATCATCAAATATTGTGGAATGTTTTTTTTTCAAAGATAAAAATATCAAAACCTTCACAATCAATTGCATAATGAAAGGCTAAATTTAGCTTGATAACATTTATTAATATGAAGGTCATTGCCGAGGGTGTTTAGGTGTAAAATATAATAAGATTGTAAAAAAGTTTTCACAGTACTGTACAATATTCTTTCTTACTATTTGTACCCAATGGAGAAATTTCAAGTTAAATGGATTGTTTTTGTTATTTTTACCAATTTTATTTTAATTTTCACCTTTGAAATATATAACAATAATAATCTTTCACAAAAATTAATATAGTTTTTTATTTTTATCATAATACACATTATATAACTTCATATAATACTAGTGTAGCCTTGTGTCGTTGCCACACCCAAAACAAAATAAAAGTCATTTTATGAATAAAAAATAACTCAAAAATCCATAACTTTCAAATAATAGGCCAAAATGCCACAAAATAAAGCCCGTGCATCCCTCCTCATCAAGAACGTGAGAATTTGACACACAGTTCAAAAAATCATAATTTAACATGATTTAGTAATTTTTAAGAACCCAAAATAATTCAAAAATCAATAACTTTCCCACCATGGGTCCAAACGCCACGGAACCAAGCCCGTGCACCCCTCCTCGCCGAGGGCTTTCCGACGGTACCAAGCAAGCCACCGGGGGACGCACGGTCCGGGAGATCCCACCGTGACAAACAAAACAAACAAACAAAACAAAACAAACAAACAACCGAACTTAAGATATGGACTTAAGTTTATGATAAAAATAAAGAACTATTTTATTTTTATCATAATACACATTATATAACTTCATATAATAAAGGTGCGAGATTAGAACCTGAGAATATTTTAAAAGCTTGTGTCAAGATTAGAAATGATGTTTGTCCCTGTAGCAATGCACCTGGTCCTTCACTGTTTTCAGTTGACCTTGTCAAAATATTTTACCTCAAAATGATTTGAAATTATAGTATTGATTGTTGATGATGCAATATACTATAACTCTCATCCAATTCTATGGCTAGCACAGATTAAGAGTTTATTCATCATGGGTCCTATGCTTTCGGGTGTCCTCAATGAGACCCAAAAACGTGCCTACGAAAAATCACTCTATCTTTTCATTGATGTGTAATTTGAACTTGAAATCTTTATCATTAGAAACACATTCAAAATTACTTTGAATACGTACAAAAAAAACTCAAATTTAGACATTAGACAAAGAAAATAAACCACTTCAAAAGCCAAATAAAGCCAAAAATTATAGAGGTTTTAGAAAATCACAATTATCAATGTGCATTTCACTCCACATTGGGTGCAAATTGAAGTCAAACGTGCTGATTTGGCAACTAAGATTTGTCAAGACCTCTATAATTTTTGGCTTTTATTAGCTTTTAAAGTAGTTTATTTTATTTGTCTAATGTCTAAATTTGAGTTTTCTTGTACCTATTCAAAGTACTTTTAAAAGTATTTCCAATGATAAAAATTTCAAATTCTAATTACAAAACAATGAAACTTTAGAGTTATATTTGGTGGGATAGTTGTACCAAAATATTGTAGATGCCCTTATCTCAAGGACAAAAACAAGTAAAACTTGGACTACATACCTATGTTAGAATGGAGACTCTATGCTATCTGAGGTAAGTTGGTCCATTTTTGCCATCTGCCTAATTCCATCATCCTACTTTTGGCCCCAATTTCATCTCCAAACTCATCCAAATTTATTCTTTTTTGACAAAATCATTGCATTAATGCCAACAATCCTTTGATGCATGAATCCTTTGTATGGTGAATACTTAAGTACCATTGGATACATGGGAGAGTGGTTATGGGTTGTTTGTAGGATGTTCATGATTCCACTCTATAAATGGTTTTGTAAATTTATGTCAGACGACTTCGAAAATTCACATAAATTACAATTTTACTTGGTTAATTATAATTCCACTTAGATTTGATTCATGAAACTAGCGCACACTTCTCAAAAGCAATGGGAATGCAAGATGATGAATGAAATAAAAAATGATTATTATTATTTAATCAACACTTCGTATCACAAATACATGGCTCATTTTTTGGATATGTTTGTGACAACTCAAACATTTCAAAAACGTACACCTGCATAAATAAACATGATAAAATTTACTTGATTTTGTTGTTGTGAGCCGTTACAACATTTGCATGATGGGAAGAATTTAGACTACAAATGCTTTGCAACTCAAGATTCCAACAACTGAGTTCCTTGCTGTGTCTTTTTCTTGTTTGTTGATCACAATATAAACAAAATAACCAAATTTTACCAAAAGCATTAATTTTAAGAAAATAAATGATTTTCTATTACATACAAATGCTCTAATATTTGATACATGCTAAACCATAATGCTAAAAAGTACCCATTTTGACACACCTTAACTCCTAAAGTTTCATGACTATGTTTTTCCTGAAACCGTTCAAAAACTGCCATTTTCAATACAAGTACCAAATTTTTGAAAAAAACTTTTTTTACACATATAACCACAAAATCTTGTAGTAAACTGGTTTGAAAAGATGTAGAAAAATTTTCAAAAATTTCCACCGTGTGGATTGCAAGTTATTAGCATTTGAATTCACAAAAATACTTTTTGTGGCCCTGAGAAAAACCGGGCAACTGCACTTCACAAGCTCACTTATCTATGAAAAAATGTTCAAAACAGTGGTGCTTCTTTGGATTCTTCTTTCTAAACAAGTTTTTTACATGCTTGAAAAATTCAAGTCATTTGGAATTGTACAACATATAAGAAAAAAATAGTAAGTAGAAAGAAGTAGAGAATGATTCAAAATTCGAAATTGTTAAGAATTCAATTATGGAATTGAAAAATGTCAATCCCAATGGTTGTAATTTTTTTATAAACAATTCACATCATATGATTTTTTTTTTCAAAAAATATTGAAAATTGAGTGAAATAAACGACTTCAAAGTTTATTTTAGAGTAGAAAATCCATAATCGCTCGCAAACTAAAACTCCTCGTAACTTTTGACTCATTGGTCGAAATGGAATGATTCAAAACTTTCCATATATATACAACTCTAGAAAACCAATTTCAAATTTTTGTTTTCAAAAAAAGTGATTTTTTCTGATCTGCCCAAACTACCTAGTTATGAAAAAAGTAACATATTAGGCCATAACTTTTGACTCATATTTCCAAATGTCATGAAGTTTAGTGCATATGAAAGATATTCTTCATCCCCACCTTCTATTAAAATTTCAGCCCAAACTTTGGAAATCTCTAGTCACGTGTATCTGCCCAAAATTTCTATACTGCCAAAAACTACATGCTAGTCCTTTAGGGGTTAAATAGTTAGAAGAACAAATCTCAGCTTTTCAAACTTGTAATACTTCCTTGTAGACAACATATTTGGTTGCAAATCAAAATTCACCATCTGAGCAATTTGTGAGTGGTACTAAGCACTTCAAATTTTTCTTCTCACTTACTTTAGACATGGCTACATGCAATTAACCATGTGGAAGACATGGTTTTTGAAGAAGAATACGAACAAAGTTGAGTGATTGACCTTGAACCTTGTTTATTGTCATAACAAATGCTGGAGCTCTGCGGAGATCAATGATATCCTCAGAATCAAAACTCACCTTCCTTTGTGGTCTCAAATGAGCAATTTTAGCATCAATCACACATCCTCAAATGCCACGACAAATTAATCAAGTTCCATTATATAGCCTTTCACTAGAATTTAGATTTCTCAAGAAAATGATTGGTAGTCCAACTTTGAGAATCAGCTTGTGAGGTGGTAGTCCTCCAAGTGTCAATGAACTCAAAAATTCCACTGATATAAAGATGCATTAGGGCCATTGAATATGCTGAAAAGTGCTCAACATGAACCCCTGGTAATAATGCATATGTAAAGGTATTGACTATTGATCCATCACCTTGTTTATAGGGGTTAATATTGCACGCTCCATCATATACTTAGCATTGTTGGAGTTGTTCAAAAAATCTAGATACACTTCACAAAATAACCTTTTGATAATTGCGTGCATGCATTTGTTTGTTGGTATACAAATTGACATTGGAAGTGCAATAGCATCTATTTGTAGGCAACATGGATCACTAGTTAAATTGAATCCAAGCTTATAGAAGTATGCTCTTATTGAACCCTCTTCTTCAAACTATCCCTACATAAGGCTCTAAAATGGATACTTGATGGTCAATGAATGGACTATTCATAATGTGAGCGTAATAAGATTTGTTAGATATTGGTTCATACTTCTCTAGTGGATGGAATAAGAGCTGAGGTGGATCTGTTTCTACTTAAGTGGATAGGAAATTTTTTAACCCCTAAAGGCCCAAGGCCTTTTTTCTGCCAAAAAACACTCAAAACTGCCATTTCTATAGCAAGGAGTAAAAAAATTTGAAAAATGTTTTTTTTGCACATCTAAACGTAGGATCTTACACCTAACTAGTATGAGAATGTATGTAAAAAATTTCAAAATTTTTGACCGCTCAGAATGCAAGATATCTGCATTAGAAGGGATTTGGGGCCAAGAAAGGGCCGTTTCAGGCCCGTTCCCCAATCTGTCCCCATGCTGTGAATAGTGGTATGGGCTGTCCGAAAAATATATTTAAAAAAAAAAAAAAAAAAAAAAAAAAAAAAAAAAAAAAAAAAAAAAATTACCAAATTTCATTTTAAGATATATATATATATATATATATATATATATATATATATATATATATATATATATATATATATATATATATATATATATATATATATATATATATATATATATATATATATATATATATATATATATATATATTTATTTATTTTTATTTATTTATTTATTTTTTTTAAATTTTAAAATCTGATGTGGCCGAGTCCCGACCACGTCACCCTGCTGCGGTGGCGCAGTTTCAGCAGTCAGGAACTATTCAACACTTGTGGAGAACTCATGGGAACCCGCAGCCCTTTAGAGGGCCCAAATTCTCTCTAATGGCGTTCAAAGTGGAAAAAACAAGTATTTCAGCACATTGCGGGACTAGATTTTTTGACTTTAAACATTTTTAACTTAAAATTTTTGCACTACAAAGTTTTGAGCTTTAAATCTTTATAGTGGAGAATTGAGTTGAGAGTCTAGGGGGAAAAAAAATATTCAAAAAAATTTAATTATCATTCCTAAAAAATTTATTAAGTAGAAGTAGGTACGAGATAGAAGGAATCTAAAATATTCATATATTTTAGATGGAATTAAAATACACTAATCCCAATGGTGAGATTGTTCTAGCAAGTAAACTAAAAAATGAGAATTTGTTTGTTTTGAAAAATTGCAAAAATAGCGTTTAGAAATGAATCCTACAAGTTATTTTTTTCAAGAAGATGCTCTAACTGCCCGAAAAACAAGAATGTCCATAACTTTCTCATAACAAATCCAAATGAAATGAATCAAAGATTTACAAATAGACAAAAATATAATCTACAAGAAAAAAAATATTAAAAAAAAATCAAATTTTTGCTAATTTTTTTTTTGCTGCCCAGACTGCCCAGTTACCAAAAAAAATAACATATTTGGCCATAACTTTTGACTCCTATTTCCAAATGTCTTGAAATTTAGTGCATATGAAAGATATTTTTTGCGCCCACCTTCTATTAAAATTTCAGCTTAAAATATGGAAATCTCTAGTCACATGTACCTGCCCAAAATTTCTATACAACCAAAAAACGCATGCTGGTCCTTTAGGGGTTAAATGAGAATTGGCGGCCCAACTATCTTTTTAGGGATTCCAAAAAATTTGAAATAATGATTGACTTAACCATCCATTTAAGTTTTAGTAAGGGTTTCATTTTGGAACCTTCTCTATTACTTTCTACATGCCACAGTGCTTGTTTTTGATATAGCCATATCTTTTTACTAACTAAGCATGTGTAGGTTTTGCAAGGGCTATAATAAGAAATAGGTCCCACTATGGCATAATTCTTTGGAAATTCATAAGTAATTTATAAATGCTCCAAAAATTATGAAACCACTTGTATTAGATTTTGCATCAATTTGTCTTCAAGTGAAAAATAAAGAAAAATACTTCTGCGCATCTAAAATCCATCAAAAAGGCTGACCAATCCTTAAAAGGTTGCTCTATGAGCACACTACCTTAGATACAATTCAAAAGTCAAATACTTGTCCAAATTATAAATGCACATTTATTCTATTTTTTAAATGATAATATATAATAATAGTGCAATAATCAACTTAGTAACTAATTTGTGACAATTTCTATTATCATGGTGTAACTTAATCTAATGGATATACAAACTTGCTTTCTTAGAAAACCACTTTTTGTTGGATACTTCCATACTCTCATTTAAATAATGAGCCAAAGTAACATGAATTTAGTAACTATGGTACTAACCTGGATAGTGGTTATGGAGGAGGTAATTGTCCTTCGCCCAATTCCAATAAATACTTTAAAAACAATTCTTGCTCATTTGCATCACGTCCTTCAAAAATAAGTTGTGCAATTTGCATGTTGATTGTCAATTGCTGTGTTGCCACATAGTGGATCACGATATTTTTTGTCTTTAGTAATGAATTATTTTCAATTGTAAGTAATTCACAAAAAGTACAGGCAGTTCTTTTGAAGTGATAGTAATGCCGATACAATATCTCTTCTTCCACCTCGCTCCACCATTGGAAGTACTTAGCTGAAGTCTCCACCAAAACAAAAAATTTACCACTAAATAAGACATGGTCAAGTATTGGATTCATTGCACCCATAATATCACTACAGGCTCTGTCTATACATATTTGTGCATCACTGGTGCTTCATCCCACACCATAAGCAAAGCTTTACCGATGAGTTTTTCATGGTGAGATTAGAGTTGAAGGGAAGATGATGAATTCTCATGTATAGTATTAGGAAATTTAAAATGATTATGAGCAGTCCTTCCTTTTGAAAGTAAAGTAGCAACAATTCCTGATGATGCAAGTGTCAATAATCCTTCCTCTACTTCCTAGTCTGTGCAAGAAGTGTGTTGTATAAAAAGTTTTTTCTGGTACCTCCAAGATCCACTATAAGAACCCCGCATTTTAGATTACGATCCCCAATTTTTTTTAAACGGATTTTAAGTGATGTCAATGTTGATATTCCACTGTTTTTATGTCAACAAGAACATCCAATGTAACATAAATGTTGACATAAAAACATTGGATTGTCAACATTGACATCATGTAAAATCTGTTTAAAAAAATGGGGGCTTGTTACCTAAAGCGTGGGTTTCTTATAGTGACCATAGATAAAAAAAACAATTCCATGAGAGTCCAACGACTTTGTCCCTTGGCAACTCATAATAATATCAAATATATTTCTTTTATCACTATTCATTAATGTGAGATTACAATCACAAATACCTTCTTGGACTTCAAGGTTGGAGAGTGTCTCATTGTGTTTCTAAAAACCAACCTAGTGATTCAAATCATGTTACTATCATGAAGAGTTGGAGCTAATGGCATTCCACAAAAGTCCCTCAAGCATTTTGAATATTTCTACAAGAATTGGTTTAGGTTAATTTTATAAAAAAAAATTCAAATTTAATATAACAATTGAAACTACCAAAATTATAATAAATCTTGAATATTAACATTCATTATTTTTTTAATTTTCTTTGTATAAATGTGTTTATATATAAGAAAAGTTGTTGGAGGAGCATTACTTGAAATTGAATAACTTTCATAGGTATAGTTTCAATTTCAAGTAATGCTTCATCTAACAATAAAGTTGTTGGAGGAGCATTTGGATCTTGGACTGCCATACAATGTTGCAAGCTCATCTCGGTGATAATTTCAAAGGATCTCTACGTTAGCGTGATTGCAAAAGACCAATATTCTTACAAAAAATTGACATAGTAGGTTTGCTGAGGTAGTCATTGTGATGACTTCTTGTAAACATAAGTCCCATTCTTCATCATTTTCTAAAGGTCCTTGAGCTAAACATGCAACTTTGAACAAAGAATGGATTATCCTCTCAAATATTTGTAAATCCTCAAATGAGCAGGCTCCTTTTATTGAATGGAGCAAAATTCTCAAACACAATTTTTCTAACTCTATAAGAGGAACAAAAGACATACGACCAATTGTTGATAACTTCAAATTTCTTTTCTGAAGATGCCATTTGTTACCTCTCCAATCAATTTAATGCTCCGGGATATTCACATAAAGATGCATTTTTGCATTTGGATCAAACTTGTTGAGCAAAAATTAAGCTTCTAATATTGAAGTAGAAGCTCCCTCAAGTTGTCGCTGTTTTTAAAAACCACTAAATGTTGGTTTGGTAGATGAATTGCCAAACATGAATTGCAAGGGAATGGTCATGCATGTTTCCTCCAAAAAGTTGAAATGAAACTTCACTTGATGAAACATATTGAGATTCCAAAAACTCTTGAATTTCATTGCCTTATATTTGTAGCAATGTCTCTCCATGTTCTTCAACTGGTTGAAATTGTGCCAATGCCAAGTGATGATCTCTACTTTATTTCACAAATTAGTTGAGTTTTCAAATCTACAAAAACAACATCATTGTCATATGAAATTTACAAAATATAGCATAATTATTATTTATTCTAATTAATACATTAGTAAAATCCATGATTAAGGATTATAAGAGAGAACATCAATGTATTTAATTTCATTGACAATCTTTAGGTCCAAATTCATTTATCCGATATTTTGTGTATATTGGAAATTTTTTTCTTTTTGTTGTGATGGATATAGTTTCTAATTGATGCACTACGACTAAAAAATAATAAAAAGTCACAATTATTTTGGAGCAATTTTTATCTACCCTTTTACCTAAGTTTGGTCCTTTAATATAGTCACTATTATACACCAAGAAAGGCTATAAATTCTTAGGAGCAACCAAAATTTGAGAGTTGAAGAGGTTTTTGAGGTAAATATTTGTTTAAAAGTTTAAAATCGTTCAAATTATCAACAATTTATGAAAAAATTGAAAACTAAAATAGAGACTGTTTTATAATTTATTAGAATGATTCTAGTAATGACCTTAGATTGGAATTGAATTAATGATGAACATTTTTTAAATAATATTGACAAATATAATTTCCAATTCATGCGCCACAACTTAAGTGTCATATTAAAGCCATGACTATTTTGGAGCCATTAATTAGGGTAAACAATGAGAGTCGAAGAGTTTTTTGAAATACAAAATTATCTTTAAAATTATTAAAAGTTAAAAGTTTATTCACAAATTACAAATTATTCATAAATTATTTACAAATTTGAAAACTACAATGTGTTCATGAGCATAAAGTTTTTTTGCCATGGATTATGATTTTTAAATTGTGGCCTCTATTTTTGGGGCGCCCTTTGGAGGTTGAAGTTTCTTTTACTAAAGTAGCTTAGGAAGGAGTAGTTGTTTTAAGTGGGGTGCTCAAAGAAATCTTGCTCGTATAAAGCCGCTCATTGCAATCATGGGCATAAATGACCTCCTCTAATAACTTCTAAAGAAGTATAGTAGACAGGAGAAGTCAAATCTTAGAAGAAGGTTTGCCAGTACATCCGCCCATTATCTTTGGTGACACCTAGAAACTTGTGTGTGTGCTTGAAACCTTGAAGTGACTTTTCAAAATTATCTATGTAACCTCTTAAGTAATCTAATAATCCCTAGGATTACTTTAGTGCCTCTAAAAGGTCTTAAAGTTCAAAATATATGATAGTAATAGTATTATAGGTAAGTTGAGGCAAATCTTGAATCTTGTCAATATAAGTTTGGAATACTCTTTTATTTTGTTTTTCAATCTATGAAGTCTACATCACTTTTATACTTTTGACTCTTATTATATTCTATTGTTTTTCCAATATTTTTTTATATGTCTTAAATTGACAATATTCATTGCGCTCAACTTTCCATTGTTGTCACGTTGGGCGAGTTAGGATCACCAGACGTCCTAGACGGGCAGATACATCGGACGGTTTAAACGAACCAAACAATTAATGTGACTACCTTAAAGTAATTACATCGAGCGGATTAGGGTCACTGGATGTCCCGGTGGGCGGGCAAATCGGACGGTTTGGGCAGACGGTCCGTCTAATGTGACAACTATTAATTACTTTCTAATATACCAGAACACACTAGTAGAAAACGCAGGAATTTTGACAGAATTCTGTTGATTTGGACGCGTTGTCTCGGTCGCTTTTCTGTCGATTTCAACAGAAATTTGTTAAAATTAATAGATTTCTGTTGAAATCGACAGAAAAGCGACTGAGACAACGCGTCCAAATCAACAGAATTCTATCAAAATTCCTGCGTTTTCTACTAGTGACATCTAATCTCTAGAGAGGTAGACAAATCAGACAGTTTGGATGGACGGTCCGTCTAATGTGACAACTATTACTTACTTTCTAGTATACCAAAACATCTAATCTCTGGAGCCATCTGCCATAGATCCTAAGAGACTGTTAGTTACCCAGTGCATTTGTTCGGGACTTGGAGTTGCAACGGACATTGCACTCAAAGGGTATCAAATAGATAACATGCTACTAAATAGATGGATGTCAAGGAAAAGAATCTCCAAGTTTCAGCAAAGAGGTCAAATGCGTTGAAGATGGAGTCGCCACGATCACCCAAAGTTTGAAAGAGGTGGATGCTTCTTTACTGTCAACAAGCATCTTCAAGTTTTAAGAGCGCTCATGGGTATTTGGTTGTTCAAGTTCATGTGCATCATTGTCGTGTCTGAGCGATCTGGTGGGCCTGTCAGGTGGTGAAGGGACAAGATGGATCCTAAGAAGCAGTTACTGATCCAGTGCTTTATTGTCAGACTGCAGCGGCCAATGTATCTTTTGGATATCTTATGGACAAGCGGAACAAGTGGAAGGAGGCTACTAAGCGTATCGAGGAGCCAAGTTTCAACGGAGAGGTCAAAGATGTTGCAGACGGAGTCGCCGCGATGACACTAAGTTTGAAAGAGGTGGATGCCTCCTTATGAGTTGTCAACAAGCGTCTCAATGATATGGAGGTGCTCACTTATACAGAGCAACGTAAAAATTAGAGTTGCATGCATAGTTGAGAATTAGAAATTAAGCATTGGAAAGCATGGCTTAGCTGAGCAGATTTTCTCTATGGCAAGACAAGAAAAGACCTCTTGCAACTGCTGTGGCACGAATAACATTAGTAGAAAATAGTGTCCTATATGACTTGTCCGAAATGATTGTAGTAGTCATTTTACAGTCATTGTTGTCCGAAATGACTGCTACAATCATTTCGGACAAGTCATTTATAGCCTAATTTCTACTAGTGTAAGCCCCCCATTTTCATCATCTCTGTTTTACATATTTGTTTCTCAACATTGATGACAACTTGGGTCTGAAGGCCTATATTTTCTAAAGGGGGAGAGCGCATGCTATTGATTCTTACTTTTAATCTTAGTGATGCAGTTGCAGTGCATTTTTGCAACAGTCGAATTACATTAGAGGGATGTGATCCCACTCTTGTTGGTGAGGTCATATATGGTATTGCAATTTCTTTCACTTTGTATCTAGACATGTTCGATGGACGACTTGATGTTGCCTAGTTTGTCATGTACAATTGCATCTCTTTTGCACCTTTCAAACAATGCCATATGGCACATGCTAAGTACTACCAAATTGCATATTATAACATTTGTTTTCTTGACCACTTAAATGGAGGTCACCAAAAAAGTTCTGAACCTCAATAGATATGATAGCAATACCAGAACCAACAGTCATGGGACAGTACGTCTTAACTCCTAAATGCCCGAGGCACCAAATTATGGAGTCAATAATACTTTGAAGTTAAATAAAACCTTATTAAATTGTTATTTTTAGTAGTTCATATATTTTGAAATATTCTTTTTGAAGTCTAGTTTTTAGCATCAAAAATACAATTTTTGAAAATAAATGATTATGATTTTTCTATTCAATATTTTGTGCAAAGGTGTCCATTTCAAATCTTGATTTTTTAGTATTGAGGGCTCTTGGAAATGAGCCTCGAATACATTCAAAATTTATTTAAAAAAAATGTAGAGTAGATTTTGAGAAGAAGTAAATTGATTGGAGTTAGGCATATTATGCCCTTTAACCTCATATTTTTTAAATGACCAATTTTTAGTTTTGACATGTGAAAAGAAGATCGAAAGACTTCAAATCACTTTTACAATTTTGACACCCTCACGATCAAACATTATAATCTTTCAATTTGTAAGTGATATAGTTGTGTTTTCTTTTCCTATGTGACCTTTAATATGTCTAATTTGAATTTGTATGGTTATAATTCAAAAAAATTGATAAAACTTATCATATTGTTCAATTTAGAGCAAATTCCAAGAATCTCAAAAAACACCTTGGGCTTTTACAGGTTAATACTCTCATTATAACTTATAGGCCCCACAATACAAGTCATCAGTCACCGTTTCATCAATATCCTTCTGACCAACCCTCAAATGGCTGCAAGAATGAAACTAATTCTAACATCAGACCTAATTTCGATATACTCCGTATGTACAATCCTTGATCATAATTAATTTTGAGCGATTGGAGCTTACCAGAGAGCTTATCGAATGGAAATATTTCATCCTAGTCAGTCCAAGGAACGATTTGCATTCGTAATTATGATTGAATTATGTATGTCTGGTGCAGAATCACGGCCATACGTCTGATTAGAACTTCAAATTTATGTTATGTTACTTTGTGCAACACCACAGCAAGCGACGTTGCAAAGCCATAATTTGAGGAGTTGCTGAGCCTCATGGATCGTGCATGAAGGCTCTGTGAACTATTGACAAATCTGCCCATGCTTTTCCAAATTTTCATGTATTAGCCAAAACGTGCCTGGTCCGCTTACTATAAACCGTACAAATTTCAATGTTTTATTTCAAGAGAAAGTGGCTGTGGTCCATGGGCAATGGAATGCACAGTTCCTGAGAAATGGGAGTACGGGAAGTGCACTGCTCTACATGTCAGCAGCAGAATACACGGTGAAAGATAAAAGGCGTGCACAGTCTATCCGTCTTCCACTATGGAACCCCGAAACCACTGTGCATATGTGAGCGGACACAAAGTTGACAGAACTGAACATAACAACCGAAACAAAAGATGCTCGGGTGTTTAAATGGATTTTCGTTGATTTAGACAGAATTCTGTCAATTCTCTGTCGAAAAGGACACCGTTTCCCTGTAGTGATTAGAATAGTCGGATCAAAATTGGGTACACTTTGAGCTTCTACCTAAGGGGAGTTTTTGGAATATTGGTGATCCGACTATTCTAATTGATTAGCCTAACCTGCATGCGTGGTGATGAACAATTTGTACGTGTTAGCTCACGGCCTGAAATTTTTTCTCAGTCCTTGATATCTGCAATGCCTCCGCGAGTGATCTGAAAGGAGTGTGGCAAAGTTAAGGCTCAACTGTGGTAGAGGAGCTCTAATAGAAAAAGCAAGCCAAGGCGTGAGAGGTAACGTCAGCGACAGCAACAAGAAATACGCTAATCCTCTTTTTCAGTTCATTTTGAGATTGTAAAATTAAAAGGGAAGAACTGAAATACAAGTTACAAACATCGTAAGGATATAGCTTCGTCATCTGGGAGACTGGGAGAATCGAATACTTTGCAGATTCGCTGTTCGGCCTTGCCCTTTCTAAGCATCAGCCGGATTGTCGAAGCATGGGCTATGACATGACCACCAGCTGGTTTCTTTGGGTCGGCAACAAAAGTGCCGCCTCCGGGATCAGCTATCACTGCACATCAGAGGCACAATCTTAGGTACATTGAACACGTCAGAGATTTCCGGCATTAATGATAAGTGCTTGATTGAAGATTACAGTATTGGAACTTTGGAATTGGTAAGCTGGCACAGAAAGTCCAGAATGCTCATCTAACGGACAAATTAAACAGCTTAATTAGGACAGTCAGCTCAGCCATGCACAATTCGAGATTTAAGAATTTATTCGGTGAACATCCGGTAAAGTACTTCCAAAGTCGACCGAATTTATCCAGAAGTATCAAGTCTAGAACAATGAGTTGAATTGAAGACGCTACCGTGATTCGTCATAAAGACAGCAACATTGAACTCTTCGGCGATCTTGATCAGCTTTGAAAGCATTTGAGCCAATTTTTGCTGTCAACAGACCGGTAAAACCTCGGTTTAAAATCAGGCTTTTGACAATTAAAGCAATATATAAAATGAAATGTGTGCCATCATCCATAGAGTGCCTCCAAGCTCAACACGAGATGCACGGATGAGATTGCAGAACGTCATTACAATTAACACGGGAATGAATCAGAATCTTGATTGAGAACCATGCAGGTTGTGTTCTGAAATGACATCAATGAACTATAAGGGACATTCTAAAGCCTTCGAAAAACTAACGTCATTCAATTATAAATTTCTTTAAAATGGCGGAATTCCACGTATTTGGCACTTTTCACCGCGCGTGGCCTGAAAAGATTTCGCTACCATCGTAGTTCTTAGAGATTTGTGTAGATGAACGTCGCAAATTTGGCACTCATAACCGCGACAATTTAACGAAATTGACGATGATTGCTGAAATTACCTGCCGATCGGCTAGTTCTCCCCGTCCAGTGAAGTCCACTCGAAAAAGCGCCATTATTGAATCTATAATCTGTTTCACCCCAGCGAATTTCAGGTGAACCATGATTAGCAGAGGAAATGCTGTTATTCTAAGTTGCTCCTAAAAAGTAAATTACCATGAGCTGCTAAAGGCAAGAAGAATTAAGATCCATTGTCAGGAATGTTTGTTTGTTTTACTTTGAAAAGTGACGGCGTCATTATAAACAAAGAAGAGGGAACGATTAGTCTTGCTCAAGCAATCGGATCAAAGAACAGTAGAAGCAAAAGTAACTTTCCACTTCGGGTGGTGAAAGAATGGTTTTGCAAAACAGTCATGAACTTCATTAAATTCACAGCGCAAGATTACCACCAATCTAAAAGGTTCTTCTGCCATTTTGCTGGCCAATCCTCCGAGCAGATTGAACTGATGCTCGTGAGTATATGCACGCGCGTACACAATCTGCCAAGACCGGTGCACATGACTCAAAATGGTTAGATAGACAGTACATAGAACAATGGAAGACAATGTGCGCTGAGATTTCGTATATCCGAAGACTTTTTAACAGCAAGTCTGCTTTAGCTGAAGGCAAAATTGGCTAGGCCAGCTACTCACATTGTCAAGAACGGCTGCGTAATCAAGCCCAAATCGTTCCGCAATTGGGCCGAGGCGATCAGGTCGGCTGTCTCAACATGCACGTTTTCAGTTATGAGCACTACTGCAATGGTTATATTCGCTAAAATGGCGTGCTTCAAAGCGCAATAAAATTGTGACATTCCATTGAACAGAGATCTAACTGAAAACTAGGACTGGTACTGATTTGAGGTCTCAGACGTGTATGTGGAAAAGTTCCAAGTCCTTGAAATTTAATCATTCTAATAAAAATGAGGATTGTATTTCGTCCACACTCGCAGAACCACTTGGTTAGGAAAATGATACAGGGTCAACTGACTTCCCTGGCAGTCATTCAACTAGGAACGAAGTGCATGATCTACATTATCTTATGGAATTAGTGAAGAAGAGCAAAATTTTATGAACACACAAGAATTGGAAATAGTTCCATACAATGTTCCTTCTGTGTCGATGTATGCAACTTTTCCATTTCCTCCTCCCATGCTCAACGGTAGCTATTGTCAGGAGAATATTTCGTCAGAAATGAAGACGAGATGTGGTAGAAATTTCTGAAGACACTCGTTGATCTTTACAGTACAAGACTGATTGGTAAAACGATAGAAGTCTGTACCTGTGTTGAAACGCAAAGTGTGTGAGCAATCTGCGTCTTCCCGGTTCTGCACAGTTTACAGCTTACATCAATAAGTCATGTAAATATATGATTCTTGAATGATACACAACCACAGCTTCAAAAGATGAATAATCAGATGATTGCTCCCATGATTGAACCTGAACTCGCCGAACGCTTCGGTGATAGCCATTGTCTCCACACCACCTTTTCAAAGTCATGAGCAGACACTTGAAATTGTCAGAAATCAGCCGCTGCTCATACCGAAGTCAACTCTTCCAGTTCCTCCACATTTTCTACAGAATCTTTCATATCTACATCGCAATTTGTTCTACAGCAATGCCGAATTGGATATATCGAAAACGGTATCCTTTCGTACTCCATTTAAACAAATAGCAAACCTCCAAGCAGCAAATCGAGGGCTTGGCTTCCAGTTGTGATCCGTACGACTTGCTTCCGCTGCCATCAGACATGTTAGACGGGTTTACCAGATGTTTTTTTTTGGAGTTTGTCAACATAAGAGGACAGAGGACAGTTGGTATATTAAGAATTAATTAACTTGTCAGCATGATTAACTAGAGATTGGTGATTTTGAATCATCGAGTCTTACTTTGTTAAGGAGTTCGCTTCCTGTGCAGAATCCAACATGCTGGAAATGGAGACAGTTGTAATTAGAAACCAGACACGAGGATCCTTGAAGAGAAATTCAGAACTACTCGAGCCAATGTACATATTCGATAGAAGCAGAGAAATGCTATCCACTGTAAACTAGTTTAGTTTGTATGAATCAAAGCTTTGGCAGTCTCTTGTCATCACGTACAGAAGCACATTGACTGAGCGGATCAAACACTGTCCATGAAAAAAGGTTGCAATCCGTGAGGTGATGCTCACCACAATTCTTTCAGCTGCTTCACAAATCTTGTCGACTTTGGCGTCTGACAGGCCCTTGATATTGGATAACGCCTGCACATCGCTGAATGAAATGAGCGGGAGAGCTGTGATCTCACTTATTTGCTGTCCGAGGAAAAGTAGCGGTAGTCATACTCACACTTCCTGAATGTTACAAGAATTTTCGATTGTCTAAGCTTAGGACACGATTGAAGACCACATCTGTGTAGTCACACACTCATGCCAAATGCCAGTAACATGACTAAGAGTTTAGTTTGTGATGGTGACCTTCTTAGTGTTCATCATCAATCCATTACAAGTATAAATTCCGGCATCCTGAAGCTTCTTGAGGTCTCCCGCATTAATTCCTTGCGCAATGACTGTTTCATAAGCTTGTCAGCTTTGCACACACAAAGGAATTATAGTATGTCTCCCCAATAATCGAAGTTAGAGTGTTCAATTGACCTAGAACATCAATTTTGTTAAATTGACGGTACTCCAAGGCTTTGGCAGGTTTTAGGGCGCTCTGTCTGAAACTTATATACATACCTGTCCTAGTTTGAGGCCTGAAATTAGACAATTGTGTAGATATATGCCACAATTTGTGACGCCAGAAATTGCGTCAATTTAATAAAATTGCGGTTCTTGCTAGCTAAAGATCTGGAGGAAAGTTCAATTGATCTCGTGCTGCTAAAACATCTTCACTCTTTATGAAGTGACAGTAGTTGGTAAGGAAAGACTAATTTCTAGCATGTCACCTCACTGATAATTTGCGTAAGTACTCTGTAAACTGAAAAAGGTAACAGAGTAGGGCCTGGGATACACACGTTTGTCAATAGTCTCGAAAAACTCATCGTCTTCTTCGTCTTTCTCCATCATGTTCTGCTGCCTGCACAAAATAGGAGTCAGAGCAAATTTCTTTGTGAGAGAGCTACGTTCACAAGCATCTGAATGATCTATTCGGACCTCGGACGCTACTTTCAAGTGATAGAATCGATCAAGACAAGCACACCTTTGAGCAAGATTCTTTCAGGCAAGTAAAATGTGATTCAAGGAGCGCGATAAGTCTCCGAAATTTTTAAAACTGTAGTAAGAGTTTGCTGCCAATCACAATTTTCAGCGAGGAAGAGCATACATTTTGATAAACTTGAACAATAAAATCAAAGAAGCCTCCGGAGGTCAGTCGTCCCGGGCAAGTTGAATAGCAAGACTTGCAAAAGATTGGAGCGCTCCGCAATGGCTTCTGTACGTCAACGCTCGTCTCCTAGCTTGTCGACGCCTTGAATCACATTTGCCACGAAGGTCATCTGCACTGGCACCGATATCATCTGTAGGCAGATTTTCATCCATCCATCAACAAACCAGGCGCTAGTCCAGTTTTGAATTCAAATCAGGACGAGTTTCCCGCCGCGCTACCGGTACTTCCCCAGCCACACTCAATCTCTAAAATAGTAAAAAAATTCCCCTTGGAAAGTTTTAAAAAATCCAGCCTAGAATTTTTTATTTCCAGGCTTGGCCCAAAGTGTACATAACATTCTTAACTTGTGTTGACCCCACCCCCATGATCTCAAGAAATAATGTACAGAGTATATTTTTTTATGGTGAATGGCATACGTGTTAAGATTGTAGTCATTTATAACGTCATTTATTACATTAATTTATTATTAAGGATAAGGAGTTAAATATATCATGAAAAAGCATCATTAAGTGTTCTTAAACTTTTCCATTTTCTTAGTTCATTAATCTTGAAAGCATGAGATATATCACCAAGGTACTTTTCTAAAAATGATTCAATTTGTGACTCATTAGGAGCATTCTTCATTCAGTCTACATAGTACAATGATCTTGAAAGTCATACATCAACTACTTTTGGGCCTCAACATCCTTTCAAGGTTAAAAAGATGATTTAAAAACGATGCACAAAAGACCATTAGTAGTTCTTTATTCTTTATCTAAATTTTATATATAAGAATGACATTTTGTAGCACACATTAGGAAATAAAGGTCAACAATTTTAGTTTTTACTTCAATTAATTTGAAATTTGGTAAAACTAAATAAGATATTTATTGTCATGTGAACTTTGGATCTATAACTATGGTCTATTCAATTTTTATTTATAAAATGACATGAAAATTGATTGTACCATCGTACTCTACATGTACACATTGAATTTTTTATTTTAAAAAAAAAACTTAATTTGTATTCGATATGAATCTTTTTCACTTTTTCTTCAAAAATTCACAACAATTTCAAATTTCACAAAACATCTTGATTTTTTATGACTTGCAAAAAATACGAGAAAAATAAAAATAAAAAAAATAAATTCATCTATATGTAGTCACAAAAAGGGAACATAAAGAATATAGGAATTTGAACTTCAAATTGGTGCCCTTAACAATCATAGATCCTATCCTTTTAAGGTTATTAATACTTTTACATAGGAATGATTAATTTTATTGAATTATTTAAAAAATATTAGCAAATGCTATTTTTATTTTTATTGATATATTTTTATTCCATTTTGACTCTGGAATATGATTTTAATATACTTTAATGCAAATAATTTTTTATTTATAGCTTATTTTAGGTCTTCCTAGATTGATTCTTTGGGGCTTGGTAGGATTCTTATAATACAATAGGACTTCCAACCAAGTTCTAATTTTGTAGTAAACTTACATTTTGTTGAATCCAAGAAGTTCATTTTTAATCTTGCAAATTTTCTTAATTGATTGCTATTTGTGCTATTATTGACATTTAAAATTATTCATCTTTTTGGAAGATTTTTTTTGTTTTATTTTCTACACTAATTTAATTCCAAAATTCTCAAGGCCTTTTTTTATCAATCAAAACTGCCATTTCAAAGTCACTCAAAATTTTCGTTTCAAAGTAACCCAAAACTACCCTTTCTAATTCAAAGAGAAAAAAATTGAAATGAAAAAATCTAACCGTAGAAACTAAAATAAATGTGTGGAAGAAATTTTTCACGTACTAAACTTACACGTACTAAATTAGTATAAAAATGTGTGGAAGAAATTTCAAAAACTTTGAATTCGTAGATTGCAAGGTAGTAATGTTCAAAGTGAAAAAAACATGTTTTTGCACCTTGTGTCTTTGCTTGACTAGATTATAAGACTTAATTTGAATCTTATTAACTTAAAACTAACACACTACAGGTTTTGAATTAAAAAGTTAATATTTGAAGAATTAACCCCTAAAGTTTTAAGGAACCCACTTTGGAATTGGTGAAAACTTGGGCAAACTCTTTTGACATCAAATTTCGAAATTTTTGTATAAAATTTTTAGGATACCTCCTAATCGTCGTACTCTACATGCAAAACTTTGACAAACTTATAAGGACTCATGGGATTTCAATGTCAAAGTGACAATAAAAAATATACACTTTAAAACAAAAATTAATATTTTTCATTTCAAATTGGATCAACTCATACTTGCACCAAAAAATTATACCATCCTATTCTAATTAATAAAGTGAAATTGAGTTATGTGAACTTATATTATACGGGCAATAAGGAAAGTTTTATTTTACAAATCGTTTTTTCAATTTGATTTGAAGAATTTTCAAATAAATGAATGTTTATGGTTACTAGCTAGAACGTTTCACCATTGGGATTGACAAATCTTAATTTCATTCCAAAGTTATTAGTGATTTAGGTTTCTCTTTAATCATGTACCACCTTTTACTTAGTAATTTATTTTAAGATGAATGTGAGATTATTTTTTGTTAAAAAAAAATTCTATATGTTTTCAATTCATTATTTCTAGATAACAAAATTGCACAAGTAATGGGGCACATTTGGTTTTTCTCTCGGGCGGTTTACATACTTAAAATTTTAGTAACCACGTGCGATAACGGGGTATTTAATGGGGGAGTATTTATCTCCTTCCCATTTTTTTTCCCCTCCCTATTGGTAGATAAAAAGCTACCGGCATCTATTTTTGAGCACCCTATTTTTTTTTATAAATGGGTGGAGAGTCTATTTTTTGACACCCTATTTTTTTCCTACATTTTAGAACTATGGATACCGAAAGGAATGTCAACACATTTCAAAAGCCATAACACAAGCAAAAAGTTTCCCATAACATTGGAAGTGGCATCAATGCTATACACAATACCAACAATGAACTCATTCAAAGGAATTAGGGTGAAAACACAACCAGCAACTAAAATGGACTGTTGGCAAGACATGAAAGTGTATAATGCAAAACCAAATATGTATGGCATGCATTCCTACAGAATTATGAAATCCAGAAAAGAAGAGCACTATCATACACAAGAAACACGAGAATATAGTAATGTTATATTGAAAATGTGTTTAGAAACACAAGTATGAGTCTATAAGAACCCTGGAATTTACAAGTACATCCTTCAATGGTTCTGAGCATCTCCAAATTGCACCTGTGACTACACAGTTCCAAGTGCTGCAAACAAAAACATGGAGAACTCAAGATGTAATGGCCTGGGCTTCATTGCTGAAATGCCAGAAAGTAAACAAAGTTCTATAGCTGCAGCAATTCATGCTAGGAAAAGCAGCAGCGAAAATCCAAAAAAAAGAGTAAACCATCACAGAGCACCAATGCGATCATGTGGTGTAATCCATAAATTCGATGCTGGCCGCAGTCTACCACTTCCCGGCTAGAAATCACATTCTTCGCCATCCTCCTGCAGCGCCATGCTCAAACCTCACAAGTCAGCTGCTGAGAGTGTGCCAAACGGAGCAGTGCGCCATGCATCATCAGCCAAA
Source organism: Pseudisothecium myosuroides (assembly GCA_951799445.1). Lineage (NCBI taxonomy): Eukaryota > Viridiplantae > Streptophyta > Bryopsida > Hypnales > Lembophyllaceae > Pseudisothecium > Pseudisothecium myosuroides. Next base: position 14,613,031 of record OX637295.1, read on the forward strand.
GGAAATCGCAGCTGCCAATTCTTGTTGAAAAGAGACCGGAGTTGCTGAAAACGAAAATTAACGTACTCTTCCTTCGTCCACTTGGGCGGCTGCAGTAAATGAAACTCGTCCCGAGCCAGGGTAAGCGCGCCCCACTCAGCTGTTCCATCTACAAATTCTTTCCACGAGCTACAGGTACCTCGAACGCTGTCCAGTGTCGCAAATGTAGCTGGATGCTCCTCTTCAGGCTGGTCCCACTCCCATGGATCCAAAAACTCCACCTGTGGCATAAGCACTAGCAAAATCGCATCCCTGAATGTGTATTCTACTCAGGATTCACTCCCGTAACACTCAGGAGACTGGACTGGGAGCTGACCAAAATGAACATAAAAAACCTCCATCTGGACTAAAACTGGCAAGACTGAAGCAGGGCTAGCAACGGCAACAAGTACGCAACCACAAATCACCCGTGCACAAATTTCAGCTGAAAGAAGCAACACTCAAACAAGAACAACGTCACTAGGAGTGGACCCTGCAAACATTCCACGCAGCCAAAAGAACGACAAGAAATTTGAAACCAGGGCTGCTGCAGACACAAAAAACCCTGACGCAGACTCCACAATCGGAAAACAGTAGAGCGCTGGAAAGCTCCCTGTTTCCTGCAACTAACACGCCAGCACACTCAAACAAACAGGAGAAAATGGAAGCTCAGGCAGAGAGACAAATCACACAGCGGTTCTAGCAACTAGACAATGAAGAGGTGAAGAATTAGGTGACAAATACAGAAGAAAACACACTGTTTTAATACACAAGGCCACACTGACTTCACACATGCCCAGAATTCACAGACAGGAAGGAGCTGACTTAGCAGGTAAATTCAAAATAATTAGGAAATTATAGTTTTAAGAAATGACATACCTCAAATCGCATGAAATTAGACTTTGATGTAGAAAACAGTTGGCGCACTTGGAAAACACTGTACTTGCGTGCCACTTCAGCACTCATTAATTAAGGAAATCTTCTAATGATGCAGGAAAATCAAACGGATTTACGAAACCTTTCTTTTTTCCGAATGTCAGTTTCCCACAATTAAATTCATAATCAAAACAATTGTTTTTACAAAACACATTATAGTCAAAGGAATTAAAGCAAAAATTGATGACTTCACCCAAACCCAAAAAAAAGGTCCCCACTAGGCCATTTTTGGCGCTCAGTTCAAAAGTAAGGAAGAATGCCAACATCTTCCATGACCATCACTCTCAATTTGATTTTTCAATGAACTCATTCAAAGCAACTGCATCGACATGATCCAATTCAAAGACATCACTTTCTGCATTAAACGACATAGTGACTGTGCAAATTATTGTGTCTACATCTACCCAAATTGAGTCACAATGGTCATACTTAAATCTGTAGAAGCCAGGGACCTTCCTAAAATATTGCAAATACACCATGACACCGGATCCACCTATACCTGTTCTCTTACCTTTGTTTACCTCCCGATTCTGCAAGTCGATGGGTTGTCTGCAATTGCCCCACCTAGTACCCACTTTTCGTCTCATTTTCTGTACACGGCCTATACACCAGGTGCCCCTCTCAACGCCATTTAGGACGCATGTGGCTTGCAACTTTTTAGGAGGTCTTCCCCTGGTCCTCTTCCCGACTGCCTTAACAGATGAAGACGTAGTCGTTGTTGTTGTCTGCATGAAGTATACACCACAGTCCATACCGAGACCTAGCAACATCATCTCGGTTGAAGAAGAAGCACTAATGTAATCGTCTGAATTATTAAAGTAAATGGAATTTCGAACTCTAGTTAACCTATCCTTTGACAAGAACGGATTTGCATTCAGCTGTGAAACTAAAGTGGATTTAAAAATCTTATGGCCACCAAATTCAACAAAAGGAATTACCTTCCCGCTTGGGATGGCGGTGCTCACCTGAGGCTCTTCCAAATTCAAGAGATCAGAGATGGCATCCCGAGTCTCTGATTCCACTCTGTTGAGATCGGCAAGGCCATCTTCTGATATTTCCTCTTCGCCTTCAGCATCCAAGGTGCAGCTGGGGTCCTCCTCTGTTGTAGGTGTGTTGCTGGCTTGAAGATCGTGGCGAAGCACTTCACCATCGCCATCTTCTCCACTTACCGGTGTTTTGGATGGAACATAAGCAAAGCTGGAGGGATCAGCCTTCTCTACCAGCCACGGGGTCTCAAACCAGGATTTGTTTGTGCACTGTTCTGAAGGCGCCATGTTGAGCACCCTCAACATATCTTGCGCTAGTTTCAATCCTTCTTCAAGAGCAGCAATGACGTTGTCATCACTGGCAAGCAAACTGTAATCTCCTAGATTGTAGTCATTCTTGCCCTCCTTCAATGGGTGCAACTCAGCCCAGACGTTTTTCATTTTATTATGAACTTTGTCAAATTTCAACCCGTTCTCTTTGTATTTAGTTGCGGTCAAGCGATTAAGGGGGTTTGCAGTACTAACAAGCTGGTGGAAATCATAGGATCGCTCATGCCCTTCCATTCCTCCAACCTTAGAGAAAAAAATCTCACACGCATCACTCCCAGTCAAGTGCAGCGAAACAGAAAGGTCTGGATACTTATCACGGAAATGACAAATCAGTAAAACAACAAAGGGACAAGACATTTGAACGTCAATGAAACACTATTGCGAGACAAAATTCGTGGCAGCAGTTAATTTCTTTGAATTTCCACCAACTGCATGATTATCGAATTGGAACCACAGTTTCCAAATACGAAAAAAGAAAGACACTTTAGAAGCCAAAACTACCCGTGACCTCAAATCTAAAGCTGGAGAGAGGAAGATATCTATATAGTTCGAGCAAACCTCAAGATAAATATTCTATCCCAAGCGTGCGTTCTTGGTGGACTTCCTTCGACGTTCGTAGTAGCGCCAAGCAGTTACGGGTACGCTTCTGGCAGATTCGCTGAGCAGATGCCCAATTCTGCCGATCTTTGCGGTTGGTATCTTCCAGCTTCAGGCCATGCTGGTCGCACGTAAATTTGTTATATACCAATCCAAGATGTATCAAAGTGACCACATCGGATCCCAACTGCGGCGTTCTCACTGGGGATTCAATTGGATTAATAAGTTTCTTGCCGTTGTGTATGAAATCTTGGTCGTGTAAACCCCTTGCATTACCAGCCAAATCTAACGTAGCAGAGAACATCCAACCGGCCTAGTCCACCTTCAAACGTTGTCCCTCAGTCGATTTGTATTCACGAAGCATGAGTTGGCGTCTTCTAGAATCTCCGTCACTAGCATGGCCAATGATCGGTCCAATAGAGTCCTTGCAGTGTTTGTCCTAGGGCCGGTCAATTCTGCTCCACTGGTCTTTAACCCACTACGAATCAAAGCAGTTACAAGTACAACAGACACAGAGAACCAATCGGGGCAGCTTGGCATGAAGCGGACATACAATGATAACTCTAGCAAACCCTCCAACTTTGTCGGACCGGAAGCACTCTAGAATTTTACTGTAACCTCCCTCCCCAATGCCCACAAGCGCTTTGTAAAACAAAATGCAAACATGGTTTTCCTTGGGTCCACAAAAGCCAGCAATGGTGTCAAACCGTTGTTCATAAGAAACTCGTGATCTTACCTTTGTCTCGTCCTCGGCAAGTATCACTGGAACTCGCCCAGTAATCCCGTGAGTATGTTTTGCGTCCCTGTAGATTTCAGCTAGTGATGCAAAGATTTCTCCATGCTCGCCGGGCACATGTTGAACGCCCTTCTTGTTGTCTCTCTTCACCGTATTGTAACTAGGTCCGGCATAATTCAATGCAAACAAATCACACATTCTTCGACCTCCATACACCTTCATGGCTTGGGCTAGGGCCTTAGAATTCTCAGAGAACCAGAACCCCTCCTTCTTGCGATTCAGATTAGCCGCTATGTCCCTCATAAAATCCCACAATGCAGGCCTACCACCAAATGCACCAGACCGATGAGCACTAAGAATGTCGCCACAAAATTTAAATAGATTGTGTTCGTTAGAGGCAGACAGTGCCTGTTCTTTCAGGGTTGGACGCTTAACTTTCAGTTGGGCGATTCTAAGTTTTGCAGCCCAGTGATACATGCGCTTGGCCCTCAGCTTTTGTGACACAGACCGACTATGCACTGTGAGTTTCGTGAAGGACAAGTATCCTAATCTTTGTCCACCATCAGTACTCCGACTTCCTCGTTTTTCAAGACATCTTTCTTCCCTTACGACCCACAGCCTGAAGTCTGTCTCAAGGGGAATGTTTGTGCAGGCACTACAAGTTAAATTTTGCCAAGGTACGTTATTCATTGACATTTGTAGGCAACTTCGGTGTCTAAAAGTTCCATTAATTTTAACACATTGACCACCAACAATAACTACTTCCTGTAACCAGGGTTTGATAAACCAGCTCTGTCCAGGCTTCAGATCAAATAGCAAACCAAGTACTTCAAACGATTTCCCTGCATATACAACGACTAGACCACGGAAGCCCCAACACATAAGAGTCTTACAGTAATTTCGATCAATGGAATGTGACTGCTGTACCTCTTGACTGTCCACAACGCGGCCAAAGAATGCATGAAGTTGCTTCTGGCTTGAATGGGAGCTCTCTCCAACTGACTTTGACGGCCTTCCTCGCTTGCCGGAATGAATGCAAGTTCTCTTTGAGTTTGCTGCCTCTAGAACCTTCTCAGCATGCTTAGTGCCTCCTACATGGCTCCGTAAATTAGCTTCCAGGTTCTTCTTTGGCGGGCAGAGACTATACAAGTCGTTGCAAATGGCACACTTCGTCTTCCACCAAAAGCTCTTCAAGTCGGTGGTCTGGGGATCTCCCCCGATTAAATCAAATGTCTTCTTTGTGGGGTCCAGGCTATCATTGACGGAGTTCAAGATTTCAACACCCTCCAAAACAAGCCGCCGGTGATCTTGGGCAGTCAGGATGATAGTTTTCTTTCCTTTGGCGATGGATTGAGGGTGGTTGCACCAGTCTAAGCCTTTTCTGGAGCACCAGCTTCGGATGTGCTGATTGCTAAGGATATGGCTCTTGCAGAAGTTGGAAAAAAGATTGGAAATCCTATCCTTTGTGTGCAATCCTTCAACACCTCCAAAATCCTTCCTGCATTCGAGGCAATACATTATGACCACCGATTTGCCATGTTGATCATACGACTTCAATGCCCACTTGTGGTCTTCTAAGGAGACGTCCTTCAAAGCCTTGCGCAATTTATGTTCGCCCTCTCTGTATAAGGCCATCACCTCCGCGGGCAGATTTACAGATTGCAGCAGCAGTTCCTCGTTTGAATCACTAACCCGTGACCAAGAGCCTAGATTCGTTGGAATTTCGTCATAATCATCGTTCTCAATGGGAGGAAACTCTGGCAGGACGACCTCAACACCTCCTTCTGGTCTGCTGTCACTCAAGTTTTGCTCGCCCGTGAACCGCTGTTTCTTGGAGGCCCCGTTTTCTTCCTGGTCGATGTCGTTGCTTTCTCGGCAGTCTTAGACGTCCTCATCTCTTGCAACGCGCTGTCTGTTGTCCCGTGCAGGTTCCACTTCATTATGCTGGGCTGGAATCATAAAAACGCTGTCTTCAACGTCGTTGAGGGATTCTAGAGAGACTGCCACTCTGCAGCACTCCTGGAGATCCCAAAACTGGAACCGAAATTGCAGGACTTTTTTTTCTTCAAGATGAACCCTAAGGTCGGCCAAAGATTCCTCGCCGTCGGACTTCATTGTTCCGATGCATTTCAGAGGTGCACCCTCCTGAGTCACTGTGTACACTTTAATTTTCTTCATGACAATCGCAGAAGGGTTCCCGAAATCTGGACCCTGCAGCAGACACAGGATCAGAGCAACTCATCGTCAACATGCACGAGATTCAAGGATCAGAGCAACTCATCGTGAACATGCACGAGATTCAAGGATCACAGCAATGCATTGTGAACATGTATGGGATTCATGCCGGATTGAACCCCAAATCTTAGATTTAAAATTTCTTGTGCACAAACCAACCACGTCAAAGACAGTGCGAGGGTGCACAATGTATTCACAACACTAAATCGTACCCTAAACCACAGGAGCACAATCCTGGATTCCAAAACGTGGAAGAAAGACAAATTTATCAGAACCCTAAACGTGAAGCTGCGGCAGGAAATCAGACCTCAACGAATTCTTCACGGAGATTTGTTGGCCTGCAAACTTGATCGAGGTTGTCACCGTAACACCGTGGAATCATTACACCGCCAAAAAATAACAGAGTACCAGCGCACCAATCTGCAGGCCCAAGCATGCGTATGAGAGGAATTCTAAACCGCAAAAATACAAGCGCTTGAACAAGCACCGGCGACCCTAGACTCACACTTCCGCTCTGAGCAGACCAAGCCTCCCACGCGCAACGGTCGTACCAAGTGGAGCGCAACCCTAAATCGGCAGTTCAAATTTTTGCCTGCCCGCCACGCCAGAGACAACCGGATCCTAGGCCAACTTCAACCGGATTCCAGGCCAGCACCAAACCGTAAGTTTAGTTAAACTGCAAAATTAATACTTAATTGATGTTTAGGACAGCTCACTCATCCCCCCCCAACCATTAAATATAAAACTGAACCTACTAAGGAAATTCAGAAGTATCCAATTATCTCCTTCCTATTTTTTTTTCTACTACACTAAAAAAGGAAGGCTTTTCCTATACCCTATTTTTTTTATAAATGCACTAAGCACAAATTAACAAGGCTATGGTAGATCTACCAAAAGTATAAAATTTTCTTCCAACGAATTAACTTGATCCTATTTTTTTATCTCACGCCATTTTCTACTACACCGATGGTCTCCCCCCCGAGGTTTTTCTCCTAAAATATTGAAAGATTGATCTTCACCTCTTGGAAGGACTAAAATAAATATTTTTTTTGAAGTTTATGCATTATTATCTTACAATTAGTAGGGATTTATATTTTGAAATTTTGGAAAGACATACTCAAACAAGTTCACAATAAAGATCATGAAGTTGGACTCACAAAAGAATAAAAAATCATGAAGCCATTTTAGCCTTCCTTTGCGAAAGAGTACTTTTGAAGCTTGTTTGGAACTCTAATCATCAAAGAACTTCAAAGTTAGGGGAAAAAACTCCACTAAGATGTAACACTGTAGAAAAAAAATTCAAAAAAAATTGTTGACTTTCATTCCTTTAAAAATTGTTAAGATTGAAGGAAAAATTCAACTAAGTTGTTAATCTATGGAAAAAACTAGATCGTTAATAGCTCTAAGATGAAACTAAATCCCGCACGCTAATTCCAACGAGGAGGTTATTCTAGCAATTGAATTGAATCTTGGAAAAAAAATTCTTTAATTTTGAAAATTGAGGTTGAAAACAAATTCCATACATTATTTTCTCAAGAAGAGGCAATAATTGCTAGATTGCCCACAAAACAAGAAGCTCCATAACTTTCATATTGCTAACCCAAATAGAATGAATCAAAAAAATTCATGTAGACAATATTATAATTAATGAGATACAAAATTTTAAGTGTATTATTTGAAGCCTTATTTTGGAATTTTCCTTGTTTACTAGTAAATTCTTTTTTGAGCTTAGAGTGGCAGAACTTTTGCTTCTGTGCACCAATTGAAATAAGAATATTATATTCCTATATAACAATGTGTTTCGCTATATTGAAAAAAAAATTCAAAGCACTAATACAAACTATTGTCACATTATTAATATGTACGCGTTGTAAAAAATTTATATTAATATGTTATTTTGATAGATTTGAATATAATAATTTTGATAAAAAAGATGACATCAATTTAGTAGCTTCAAGGTGACGCATTCTTTTTATGCAGTAATCCATCTATTTAAGAAGAGGTATCCGTTTGAAAAATGTCATCAATTTGATGTAGTTTCCTTATTTTTCATTTAAAATTTTAGTATGTCAGACTGGAGGGTTTTTTCTGAGTCTCAAGATGAGGAGCTTCAACCAAAATCGGAATTCAAGTTTTCTTTGTAACAACTACCAGATCAGCTTTTTCTGCCACTGGAGCTTGCATCGGCACATGAGCACCCTCGAGATGAAGCTGGGCCTTCTCGACCCCCAAAGCAACCTCACGTGGAATAGCAATGACATGAGAATCTTCACCATGACACTCGAGCGTTGATGATCTTGTTGCAAGTCGAATGTATTGAGCCTAGCAACCGAGAAGTGACATTTGAAGGGTGTTTAGAGAATCTAAACGATGATCAATATATTTATATGATCCGGTCTATAAAGGAAAGTCGTGGGGCCACCAACGTTGGTTAAAGGGGTTGGGTAATCCTTTACCTAAGGCGGATTGTGCAGAATACGTTGCAGCAACCGTTAAATGCATTTTCAAGTTTCTACAGATGGAATGATGCTTCTCATAGACTTTGGTTTTTTTTACCCCTAGTGTACATTTAATAGACATGCTAATGAATTACATATTTTATTTTGTGTGTTCAAAGTCATAAAAGTAAAATATAAAAATAATTGCTTTCCAGTGATTCTAGGGTAATTTAATTTTTTTATAAAGAAATAAATTTAGTTGTGTGGTCAAATTTAATGATCAATTGGTGATAGAATAGCTACATGGTCAAGGTATGAGTTGAAGTCCTTTTGACTTGTATAGTTGAGGGAGAAGATGAAGTAGAAAATAAAAAACACTATTCATCTTCTTCCTCGTTGTTGGTTTAGAAGGCTCGAATTTTTGAGGAGCCATTGTGTATTGTATTTTGAGAATTTTGAAATGAAAATTGGAGGAATTGGATATCATGGTGTTGAATATCATGGTGTTGAATTTTCAAGAAGTCTTCTCTTGCTTGATTTAAAGTTGTGAATTGAGATTTGTGCTAGTTTGAGTGGAGGGAGGTTTGTTGCCTCCTGCGTAAAGGAGCAAAGACTTCGACCAACCATAAAAGACAAAAAAGTCTTTAGTTTGCAATGAAATTTTGAAGGAGTGTGAGAAATTATTTTGTTTTTCCAAAAAGCTATCATTCATTCAATTTGGAGTTAGTATGAGTGAGTTGTGAGTGACAAAGTGAAGAAGAGTCTGCTACCTTCAATTTTAGAGGCCGAAACTTTGAGTGGTCATAGAAGTTGAATAGAGTGTTAGAGTGATTTAAGATTTAAAAGAAGAATAAACAGTTGTGTTAGTTTTCTATAAAGCTATCATTCATTTTATTTGGAGCTGTTATGAGGGAGTTATGAGTGTTGAAGTGAATAAAGGTCTACTGCCTTCATTTCAAAAGGCCGAAACTTTGAGAGATCATGAAAATCGGACAAAGTATTATAATGAGTTGAAATTTGTAGGGGAAGTAAAAAATTAAGTTAACTTTCTAAAAAACTATCATTCAACTCATTTAGATTCTGGATGAAGCAGCTGCACTAAATTAAAGTTCAGCCAAGGGGCTAGAGTGGGAGTTGGAATTGTAGAAAACATTCAAGACTTGAAGACAAGAAGATTAAAGACTTGTACATTGTGACTTGTGGCTTGTTATTTCTAGTCAATTTTGAAGGCTTGTTGTTTTCATTTCTGCTTTGTTAACATTATTGCGGGTTATGTGGGTATCCAGTATTAGCCCCGTTTTGTGTTTATGGCGACGAAGTGGGATTGATCATTCACATGGTTGATTTTTTTTGTTCTCATTCGTAAGGCACAATTGCTGGTCACCGTGGGTTTGAAGTTTAGGAACTTATCTTTCGGACGATTTCAGCTCGTGATTTAGCCGTCCTATTTTACCCGTCCGAAGCCCGTGGTTTCTTATCCCTACCTTGACCTGTGAACCAATCTAGAGCCAATACAAAATAGGCCAACGGAAAGCAGTTTCAAGGCAATGTAGAAGACTCAAGTAAAAAGATTCAAGTACCAAAATTCAAGATTTTACACGACCACAACTTATTTTGTTCTTAAGCCAATTCTAGTTGTAGACAGAATCCCCGTGATTTCCCAAAACAAATCCTTTCCACACGACCCCGTGTTTGTAACTACATAGCTCACTACGGTTGTGACACAAGAGTGCTAAAACTGACAGATGTCGTGAAAAAAGGGTTCATAGTTTTGAGCATTACTTCTTTAGCATGCTACAAATAGCTCTTCAATGGCAGTCAAAGTTCCACCCTCTGGTCAACCATATTTAAGAGTGACAACTCCACTAAAATGGGGTATCAAGGATAAGTTATTTGATTTTAAGTTAAACCAATTCGCATGCACTTTATGCAATTCCACAATTCACGATAGCTAGTTTTGATGCATGAACATTAGACATGCATTTTGAAAGATTAGAGTTCTTTATGATGATTGATGGCTGATGTCTGTGGATATAAAGTTGAACTCTTGTTGCAATTTCAAGGTGCATAGAATTCCAAAATCCATCATCAATGGTTGCAAATGTAACCACGGGAAATCTCAAACTAAATGTCGACATTGAGGAAATTTTCTTCATAATTGACTTCCTTGAGGGAGATTAAAAGCAGCAACCCAAAGTCTAACTGTCTAAGTTACCATGTGTGTCTACTACTATACAGTAATTTAACATTAAAAATAGAAAGATGTGGCAATACATCTCATACATTAAATACACAACAAAGCCAAGAAGGCTCACCAACCAGCTGAGCGGAAAATAAGATCCTTGCCTTTGCACAATGCTAGGAAACGTTTGAGGAGGTCAATTTGCAAGCACCACCGTCACACTGGATGTAACGGAGGTCGGTAAATTCACATCCCTTGGCCATAGGGAATATTTTGTCATTGAGAAAAGTCCCAAGAGGACAATCCTCAAAACTCAAATTCAGTAGAGATATTGAAAGAGGCTGCCTGAGGGATTTAGTTTGATTCATAGGGACTCCCTATCCTCCTATCCTCTTAAACTAGCATTGAAGTTAGACTCCCCTCAAAAGTTCCACACAGCGAGAGCTGCATATATGGCACCTGGAACTAGTGTTTATTACACTTCAAGTCGCTCAATCACCTCTAAAGGCTATGGCAAAGTCTGCATTGTAGAGGCCCTATCACTACTTGTAGACATTAGCTGCAATTTGAAGCGCTCGTATCAACAATCGTCTAGTTCAATTCCAAAAATTTCAAAAAATATTATTGAAAAGGTAGACCCCTCCAATCAGAAGAGCTCAAAGAAGATGCCTCTTCTTGTGAAAGAAAACTCGTACAAGGTGTACAGTATTTCAATGTTTGATTTCAATGTTACACAAACTACAGAAACGATCACTTATATTGTATTGATACTTCATGTCAATTTATGTGTCTCGTCCACAATGGAAGGGTGTGGATGAAGCAAAACTTACCGAAGTTCTTGAAGGTACGTCAACCACCAGGGATGTCCATATATACAATTCATATAAGGCTAAAATGTAGCCATTTCATTGAACATGCTCTTCAGTAAATACCACTGCTCCTTTCCAGACCCTCCACTTCTTGCTTGCTGATGGGCCCCTGTGGTTGTAGTAGCATTGGCCTACAAGGGAAATCACACCTTTAGGCCGATATGTGGGAAGAATGGGCACAAGGGGCGAGTACTTGTTGAGTTCCCATTCTCAAGGCAGGTTTCAATTGATGCAACCACCCTACACAAGCAATTCAAGATGAATGCCCGGGGCTACACTGAGTGGCTGGCCATTAACCCCTGAAGGAAAAAGCTACGTTTTTTTGGCAACATAGCGATTTGGGGCAGCTCACTACAAATGGAGTTTTTATTTTTTTTCTTTGAAAATTTTACACAACATGTGCCCAAGGAGTAGCTTTAAGGCCCAACAGTTTTTATAACTTTTGACTACATAGAAAAAGTTATTGCATGATATGAGATTTTCTTTGAACTTTGGGCAGCCCAGGCAGCTCAAAAAAATTCTTTAAAAATGACTTTTAAAAAAAATTAAAATTAAAATTGGTACTTTAGATTTATATATACGTAGAAAGCTTTGAATCATGCAATTCTGATCAACAAGTCAAAAGTTATGAGGAGTTTAAATTTACGGATAGGTATGGTTTTCAAAGACTCCATACCTACCCACAAACTTAAACTGCTCATAACTTTTGACTCATTGATTGGAATTGCATGATTCAAAGCTTCCCACGTATATATAAATCTAAAGAACCAATTTTGATTTTCTTTTTTTTTTAAAAGTCATTTTTAAAGAAATTTTTTGAGCTGCCCTGGCTGCCCAAAGTTAAAAGAAAATCATATATCATGCAATAATTTTTTAACTATGTAGTCAAAAGTTACAAAAAATTTGGGCCTTAAAGTTACTCCTCGGGCACATGTTGTGTAAAATTTTCAAAGAAAAAAAATAAAAACTCCACTCGTAGTGAGCTGCCAAAAATCGCTATGTTGCCAAAAAACGCAGCTTGGTCTTTTAGGTGTTAAACCCCAATGGAGACACATGGGTCCAAATAGTATCAAAGATGGCACTGATTTTGTGCGCTTGGACGACACAGGGAATCCTAAACGGGTACTCTGTGGTTACTTGGTTGAGCCTAGGCACATGGAGGTGTTTGATCCCACACGCAAGTACATTCCAAACTGGGAAATTGTAAGCAGAAACATACGAAAACAGATGTCTGAAGCAACACATATCCATGTAATTCACCAACTAATCAATTTTTGAACTTCTCTTTGCTCTACTTGCTCCACAAATCCCACTACAAGAAAAAGGGCCAATATGCGACTGGGGAAGAACGACTTCATGTCCACAATGACTAGAGAACGACTACGGCTCCCTAATTGCACCAGCGGCGTTAGCTTTACAGCCTCTGAGTTGTGCTGCAGTCGTAGGCGTGACTGCGGGATGAGGAGTTGACGACCGCTACTCTTCATCCGCAGGTTGTCGTCAACTATGTCGTTGAACTTTTGACGTGGACTCCCTAAAATCTACCAAATGGGACCTAGTCGCAGCAGGATAAAGAGTTGACTGCAAGGACGACTGCGTGCTACTTAGGAATGACTACGTAATGACTTTCAAATGACTGCGCAAGAGTCATTTGAAGTCATTCACAATTTTCACAAAAAGAGCTGGAAAGAAAAAGCCACCTTCTTTACCGGACACTTCACGTTGTCTTTTGCATGGACAAGTTCATTCCCAATTTAAAAAAAATTGTAGATCATTCTCTCTTTCCGTTTTGCCTTCTTCTTTATATTCTTCTCCTATTCTTTACTCATTTCACTTTAATTTTCAAAATTCCCTTTTTAAAAAAACTCCAAAATTTTGTCCCTTTAATTCAATTGTCTTCCTTCCCATTTTTTGGAAAAATGGACTGCAGTCGTGTCATCTCTTGTTCTCCCTTTTCCAAAAAATAATTCAATTACAAAAATGATTTGTAAATCTTTTTCCAAAAAGAGAAAGAGTTAGTTTTCTATTTCCTTCTTTTCTTCTATTTTTCTATTGTTGTTGTATTCTTTAGTTGTCAATTTTTTTGGAAATTATTTATTTTGTTCCCATTTTTTTCCCCCATTTTTTCCTCCTATCTTTTCCCCAATTTTGGGTCCACTTTTTTTTCCTATTTTATTTTTCTTTCCCCCCCTCTTTTTTTCCATTACCTTTTCTATTTTGTGCCCCATTTTTTTCTCCATTTTTTTCACCCCATTTTCTTCCCTTTTTCAAAAACAAATTTCTATGTGCCACACTGCTTTTTTGTTATTCAATTTTTTCCTTTTCTCTTTACTTCTTCATTTTTTTAAAACTTTTTTTTTACTTTCTCTTTATTCTACTCTTTGTTTATCTTCTTAAGTTTATTTCTTTGACCTCTTTTAAATTTTATTTTTTTTCTTTTCTTCTCTTATAAATCATGCATCCCCAATGGCCTTTTTGTTTTGTTGGGGTCTATTGTTTTCTCTGTTGGGGTCTATTTTTTTCTTTGTTGGGGTCCACATTAAGATTCACTTACACTCCTACTAGGACAACAACTATGATTTTGGTCCATTTGTATTGGTAACTTCACAATATTTCTAGACATTTCGTATGATTCAAAATAGATATTTCTGAGGTCCCAACATAAAGGCAAGAAGGTGTTTTTATAATCCTAAAAGCAATCGTTAAGTCCTGTTCTCCTCTTACATGGACAACAACATTGCTTCTCTGGTGTCGTTGTAGAATGACTTCTTGAGACTGCAAAATGACTTTCTGCAAGTACAAAATGACTTCTTGCGACTGCAAAATGACTTCTTGAGACTGCAAAATGGACTGAAACATCTTAGATTACTAAGCAGCTAATCAACTACTACTTCATTGCTTTGTGCATTGTAATGCATTGTGCGCTTTTCAAACATCTGCGTACCTTTAATCACACTTCCTTTGCATCTACAACACATTTTCATCATGGGTCATATACCAAAAGGCAAGACAAAATTTAGAGAGGATGTTAGAAAATGTCAAAAGAAAATATCCTTTCCAATCCCTTTCTCAAATTTGTCCATAACTTTTAATTTGAGGCTCGAAATATAAAATGGATTTTCAGAGATGAAAGTGAGGTTGATTTCCCAACTTTTTCTAGTTCAAAGGTTTTTGAAAAAAATTAATTTACATTGCTTAAATGAGATTTAAAATATTATTTGTAACACAATTCCTGCGTTTTACATATCCCACATGGTTTGTCTTGCCTCCTACCACCCCACTTGTATAAAAGGCTTGTCATTTCATTTCTTAATACTTACACACTAAGTGGCTTTGAAAGCCATGTGACACATGCCAATTATAATGTATGGTATATGGTGTATTGTATATGGTATATGTTGTATTGTATATGGTATATGGTGTATTGTACATGGTATATGATGTATTGTATATGGTGTATTATGTATGGTATATTGTTGTGAAACTTTGAATGTATTGATATGCGACTATAGAATGACTACTCCCCAAATAATGGACCCCACATTCCTTTTTGCAAATGTCATGTTAACTTTAAAATGACTGGAGACGTCAGCGGCAACATCACCTAAACCCTAAACAAGCGTCACTCCGAAAGGACTACAAAATGACTTTTTAATGACTCAAAAACCACTTCCTACGTGGCTGTCCATGTCAGATTCATCATGGGTCAGTCATAACTTCAGAATGACTAAAAAATGATTGGCCACGTGGATGTCCACGTTAGATATTTTAGATGTCTACGTCAGATGTTTTAGAGGTCCACGTCAGATGTTTCAGATGTCCATGTCAAATGCTTTTTACATGGCAGCTCTATAGACATTTCCTTAAGCCCAACTTTCTTTATCACTTCATCCATTTCTACATCCAAGGTAGAAATGGATGGTGATAATACACTGCAGTCGTTTAGATGAACGACTTGACCACAACGACTACAGGGCCTTGAGTCGTTTTGCAGTCACAGTGTCCACAACGACTGCTTTGGAGTCGTTTTTTGCAGTCGTTTTTCCCCTCATTTTCTTGTAGTGTCCTTGCCTCACCAAAGGTTATTAGATCCGCATTGGCTATTAGCAAAGGTTAAGGTAGGCGCACCCATTTTCACCTATTTACCACATTCTATCAGTATGTACCGAAGACGCACATTTTCTTTCTAGAATGTATGACATTTGTACATGGTGGCAGAGAGGGGGTACACAGACAGGAATGGGTGCGCCTACCTTACGTCCACTTGTGCATTGGTGAATCCGGTGCACTTGCAGATCAAGTAATATCTGTACTATTTCATCATGTTTTCAAATTTTGCTAATTAGTGAGTAAGTAGATCAGTTTGAGCACGACACGAACTCTGGCAGAGTTTTATATATGGAGAGAGAGCAATGAGTTGAGTCTACTGTACAGTATGTAATATTCTAACATTGGTGGAGTTTGATTCATGCCTCACCCATACCCTGTTTCAGAGAGACAGCCTAGCAACAAACACCATCGACTTCATGCAGTGTGTAAGCTTATACAAATGTAAATGTCTCCCAAATTCTGTCCTAATTTGAACCTTATATTCGTTAGAATGGCGGATTCTAGTGAAATTGGTGCAGATTTAGTGCCCTAGTTTTCACACCTGTCCTATAACAAATATGTCCCTTTTAATAGCAAATTATAAGAAAATGAGTATTGGGCACATGTATCGATTGATCACTTTTGAAGCTTGTTAAACCATAATTTTGTTAGCAGAGGTTGCTAACAAAATTTGTTTTTTCATATATGTTGAGGAGATCATTAGAAGAAGTTTCGGGCCTCGAAGAGGCCGTTAACAGATGTTTTTCGGCACCCCTGCGGTGCAATTACAGAACAATTAAAAAATTATTTTTTTATTTTTTTAATATATATATATTTTTTTAAATAATTAAAAAAATTAAAAAAAAATTAAAAAAAAATTAAAAAGATAAAAAAGTCTGACGTGGCACTAGTAGTGCCACATCAGCACCCGAAATCAAATAATTTTTTATTTGAATTTTTTCTTCAATTGCACCCGGGGGGGTCAAAACTCGCGGCCCCTTCGGGGGCTGAAATTTCTTGTAATGAGTGAAAAGTGATTTATTCTGCTGGCAGATGCACCACCAAAAAATTCTCGAATGTCCTGGAAACTAATGCTTGCGGTTGGCAACATGCATGTCTTGCAATAGCATCTTCGTAACTTGGGAGGCCAAAAAGTGAGGATTATATTCAGGGTTTGGAAAAAACAAAATTTTGTTTAAACATCAATATATCAATATATTTAAGGATCCAAACATATATTGGAATTTTAGTAAAAGACCATCCTTCATTTAGTGAATGGGGACATAACAAAGTACAAAATGAGATTCAAAATGATATTAAAAGAAGTATCCGGATTAGACAATATGTACTAAGAGTCATAAAAACAAATCAAATGTAAATCAATGTCAAATTTTAATCATATGCATTGTTTAGGGCATAAGGCTCTTTGCACATTTCAAGTCTTTCAAGATGCAAGTATGCATTAGTACCTGCAAGAAGAACCACAACAATTTCTATTGAAATTTTTTGAACTATAGTTTTTTATTTCAACATAATGTATTGCATATCAAATCTAATCATAAAATTGCAAAAAGTGCCAATATTTGATTGAATTATATTATTTATAATTATGAATATCAAGTCAAAATATATGTTTTTCTACTTCTTAAGAAAGGCACAAATGGGACCTCATAGCAAAACATTATAAAAGTCTTGAAGAAAAGCAAGTACACTTACCATATCCTTCCACATTTGAAATCACTTATAAATTGCCCCCAATATAGTGCGCATAGAGTCAAATAATAGGTAAACGGTATCCATACCCAACTATGACGTTGAGCATCTCCTCATCTTATCCACCAAAGGATTATAAGATTTTCATGTATTATACAATACATCTAGATTTTGGAACTCCACTCCTTAGAATGCCTGAGTGCCACCTCTCTCATCTAAAATCTATTGAATCAAATAATTAATCAAAACCTTATAATCTGGTAATCAATTCCTAAGGACCAAGGATATTTGAGCATAGTTCAAGTTTCCTTGACTAGCTCTTATAACAAGCATAATTCTTCATTTTTGTGAAATAATTTCAATGATCACCATTGTTAAAACGAAAGAAGATTTATGGAACTTTCTAATGAAAAAAAGATCAATAAATTGCACATTTTTTGAGAAAATGCAGTTGTTGACAAGATTGATGAAAGATATTTGGTTAGGCGGTACTTTGTACAAACACTAAAATCAGAGTGCTCGAAAGTGCTTCCGAAACTTTGATTTTTTTTCCACAAATACATATCATCGTGGTATCAATGCGTAATTTTTTCAAATCATTTTGACATATGGAAAAAACGATATGAGGATGTGAAGTGATGGCCTAGAGCACCTTATCCATTCTCAAAAAATTCACCAAAAATTGCACACTCAATCATTTCATATTGTTATGTACGTATACTTCAGATTAATTGATTTCATTATTCTTAGAGCTGTGAACAGTTTGGACAATTTATAGTTTTATATCTCCATTAAATCCAGAGATTGGATTTTTTTGGCGTGAATCAGTGTGTAATTTTTATGCTTGTGTTTGATTTGTGTGTATGGGTAGCTACCTGTTTTAAGATATTTGTGTGTGATTTGAAGCATTATTGGTTAAAACTATTAGAATATAGTTGTATTTTTTGACAATTTGTGATGGTCAATTTGTCAAAACTAATGATTGATTTATATAATTTATATTTTATTCATTATCTTTCTTATTCCATTACAAAATTTCTTGTGAACAAACCTTTGCTACTATACTATAATAAAATTGACAATTCCATTGGGATTGTTACTTTTAAGAACAACAATTATAGTAGCATGATTTGAAAAAAGTCTTCTATTTAAGAACATTGCAATAAGAAGGTTTGAAGTAATAATGTGATGGATCTATCTATCATGATTGGGCTTTCCCTAAGTACCAAGGCTTCTTTTTAACAATTATTTTTACTTTCCTTGATTCAAGAGACTAAGGTAGGAGGCAACGGTGCTAGTATGTGAGCCCAAGAATGCGAGCTTGTGAGCATTGAGCCTACAATATAGGTACCTATAATATAGATACCACACACTATAGAAGGTGTATGTATCATAAACACCTATAATATGGATATTTGTAACATATACACCCTATAATTATAGACGGTTTCTATAGTTTATACACCTATAACATAGGTGTGTAGTATTCTAGGCTTATGATTGGGCTCACATTCCTATACTCACATAATAGCAACCCTTAGGTAGGAGGTCCATAAAGCACTTGGATTCAAAATTGTCCACCTCCCGAAATCTACATTTATTGCACCTTTTATTATCTCATTTCTCTTGCAATGTACAACTAGTCTACATTTCAAGAAGTCAAAGCTTTTATTGACCACTACTTTTGAACTTTAGAAACTCATAGTTAAATCCACAAAGCTTCAAAAAATATGAAATGACTTGCATTAGATGCCAATTCTATTTGTCTTTTAAAGAAAATGTACTACAAAATATTTCAAGAAGTCTCCCCCCAAGAAATAATTTTCCATCTCTTAAATGGATGTTATATGGACATTCTACCTTACATAGTCTATCAATAGTTAAGACCACGAGATGCAGCAACCAAAGGGTCTTTTAGTAGGCAATTCAAGAATATTATGTTTTGAAATACAATTATTTTATGCAACACACGACTAATAGTGATTCTTTTTATGAGTTTGGAGAAGTAGCCAGTTATTTCTTTAATACTCATGTGATACTTGGATGATGCTTGGTGATACAGTAGAACCTTTCTAAAGTAATAAGGCTGGGACTAGACTAACTATATTACATTAGAGAGGTTATTACATTAGGAGGGTCATTGCATTAATGACGTTTGTATGAGGCCCATGATGAGAGTGGGCAATCAATATAACCTTAGAGAGGTTATTACTTTAGAGAGGTACGTTCAGTTGTATTTATATCAAAAGCATGTAATACCTAGATAAAATTTTACTATACGTCACAAAAAACAACAATAATTTGGCTATTTTGACTGAAAAAATTGAAAATTTTCTTCAAAAAATATACCCTACATCATTTGATTGTAGCGAACTGGCAAAAATTCATGCATAAAAAACAAAACTACATTGCATAAATCACAAGTGTAGAATCTAATAGCCTCATTAGGGAAGTGGGATGAATGTATAAATCTAATCTTATATTTATTTGAATTTTTTAAATATTCTAATTTAAATGCTTATTTTTCCTTTTAATTAGCAGTTACGCAAATAGAACAACAAGGATCTGTTAAGAGGATAAAGTATATTATTGCAGATGTTCATCAGTGTTTTATTTTTTTATTTTTTTCAACTTGGCAATTTCTTCATGTTAGTACAATCACCACAATACAAGGACATAGTTGTCACATTGACGAACTGTTCGCCCAAACAATCCAATTTGCCTACTTGTCCAGAACATCTAGTAACGTTAACCTGACCGATGTGACTACTTTGGGTGCAAATGAAATTGCAACTACACTAATATAAAAAAATACTATACAACAGCGGCTTGTTCTCTACTATTGAACATTCATCCGAAGGCTCAAAGAAATGGATGAGATCATCTAGCCGTCCATGGTCCGTGCCTGCCATAATTCAAAATAACCTTCTACGTCACTTTTCAGTGCCCAACGTTGGACTTGTCTCTATAAGTATCCCTTGTGTCTTTGCAACCACCCGTCTTTGCCTGCTTCTAGTTAGGTTTGGAATTGCGCATTGCCATTGCAGTTCTTGTGTAGGGTTTTTCGATAAATTCTTGTGTAGAACTTATTGTATATTTGCATTTTTAGGTTAGTTGTACTCATCTAATTGGTACTTTAATTGAGGTTATTATTAATCTGTATTGTTTATATATCAATATAGTGTTGCAACTCCATCTGCTGGCAATTGTGATTCTTCTTCATCCTGCTTGCTAAAATGGCCAACAATGGGGGTGATATTTCTTCGAATGTCGACAAAGTTGTGCTTAAAGCGAGTGTATCTATCGCAGCGGCAATAGTTGCTTCTATGGCTAGAGGGCTTCTCGACAAATACATGAAGACGATACGGGAGGCCAAAGTCACGGCGAGAGCTAATGTGCCTGCACCTGCATTAGGTAGTGTTTTTGTCCAAGAAACCAAAGAAAAGGATACGATGCTGCCCACCTCTACAAATCTGACGCCTCCCAAGGAGAACGCTTAATTGAAGATCTTGAGACAATAGGAACCCAAATTGTCTTTAGAGGGGATAAACGGTCCTTTAAGGGTTAAACTCAATGGCACATTATTATTTGAAAATGAAAATTGATTTAAGTATACTTGGTGTCTATTAATTTTCTAGTCACATTGTCTGTCCAATTTGTCTAAACTATCCAATATGTCAGCCTGTTTGGAACATTCTGTCAATAAAAATTCCAAAATTCCAAAATTTCCAAAAATTCCCCATGTTGGCAAATAACACCTGGAAAACCTCCAACTGACATGTTACTATAACAAGCCATGTTTGGGGGCATGCAATGCTTAATTAGGAAGATATTGACGTAGTTTGAATTTTGATCCTATTTTAGATTTCTTGTTGTTATAGGGATAGCTTTTTGAGCCTATGAAACTACTGTAAATAAATTGGACTCAATATCAATACTTTTGCAGAAGATCCCAAGGAAGTCACTTAGTGTGCATTTTAGAAACCACATGAGATCTAATATAGGGTATTATATATTTATTCTACCTAAAATTTATAAAAAAATTATATCTAATATAGAGTGTGTAAAATTAAATGTAGGGTATTATAACTAATATAGGGTTATGTTTAATACCAAGTATTAGATTTTACGTAGAAAAAATATAGGGGGGCAATAATATGTGGGGGAAAATAATTTTATAGAGTGAATATTTAATGTCCTTAAAGAAAAGATGGACAAAAAATGACACATTATTTGTCCCAAATTATCTATGAACCTTGGATGAGGGGCTCTAGTTGCCTCTAGAATTATCTGTAAAGTCCTTTGAAGTCACTTAGAATTTGAAGAATCTATCATAAATTTTGCTTTAATGTACTCTTATTTGTTCATTCCAAATAGTAGAAAGGTATAAAAGAGCTTGGTGGTCTATCATTATTAGGTGTGTAAGAGCTTGGTGGTCTATACTTGTTTATTATATTGTAATGCAATGTCATCTTTTCTTTGTTGATTACTTGCACTCATTGTATTCATTAGAATATATTGTAGATGATTAGTAGTAAGTTGCACTACAAGAGGAAGGCTGTTTTTCAGTATGGGCAATTAGCACAAAATTGCTGAAAGGCCTTCCAAATTCCTGGTAGGTCGCGAGGAACAGGAAAACTAAGTGAAATAAAGCATGCAATTACTGATCGGTCATGGCATGTGTGGAAATCTAGTCCCACAGGCATGGTGTGCTGACCCTGTTCCGTTTGCGTGTCGTCGTTCTATTCCTTCTTCAACCAATTTGTTGGGTCCGCCATGCTTTACATCCTATTTGAGTGGCGGAAGTTGTTTTGGAGGTACTTCTTTTAGTGGGAAGTGCCGTGACAGTGGAGATTTTTTCAGCTGGAGAGCTCGTGCTAAGGGATACAACGGAGTTCGGTTCCGTTTGGGGGTTGATCGGCGATGGAGGGTGGTCATTTCGAAGCTCCGTCGAAGCTAACCTAAATTGGCCTTGGAACTCCCTCTTTGAAGGGGGAGGTGTCCGCACCATGATGCCGTCGTTGGGATGTAAGTACGTGCTAGTTAGGAGGCTGAACAAACAACCTAGAGAGTGACCGAACAGAAGAGGGTAATGTCGCGCAGAGTTTTTTGCATGTGTGCAGCAGTGTCTTTAAGAAAAGACTTCGGTACAACGACCAGTGGAGCTCGGAGAGTCTGCAGCCGAAGGTGCAGTACGAGAGTCTTGAGGAAGCTCAAGCAGACTTAGAAGTTGTCGGCCATTTTGCCCATCTTAATATCCCGCTAATTCGCCAGGTTTGTGCTCTGAGTAGAGCTTACTGGTTGTATTTGGTATGCGTCTCTACAATCTTGCAATTGTGGCAGAAATATCTTGATCTAACCTAAATTCATGATTTAATCGTGTTGCAATGATTTTTCTCTTTCTTGTACACAAACTTTTACTAAAGCATAACACATGATGATAGAGAAAAAATGGTTGTTGGTAACAGGTTTGAAGTTGGCAGTACTTATGCTTAATCTAATAGGTTCTTGGCCATGTGCAGTACAGAGCTACGTAATTTCGCTCTCGGCTCAAGGAACCGACCTTCTCTCCTGGTCAGAACCGTTGAAGTGTGCTCTTTTTTCCCTTAACAAAATACCATTCAAATGTATTGTATTCTCATCCATAACTATTGATCTGAAAATGGTGAGTGAAAATGGTGAGTGAAAATGGTGAGTTAAATGCACACACTTCAATCAAATAATTTTGGCGCATGTGATCTTATCATTAGGCAAGACTCTCTGGAGGTGCACTGATTTCTGATGTATTTCCTGACGAGTGGTCCACGGCTTTGAAGGTGTCAATGCAGGCCATATCAGACATCATCAAGGGGTCATTGTTAAAAGGTTAGTGGTGGAACATAAACTTCATATACATGATTCAATTCTGCTTATAATTTTATAAATCTTTCTCTCCTAATTTTGTTACCCTGTCACATTACTTGATGACAAAGAGAAAATGGTGGTTGGTAACAAAGTTGGTCAAGGCGCAACTGGCGCTTCTGGTGTTTTGGATGGACCCCCATTGCTGGACGTTCTCACGAATCCCACCATGATGGTTGCACCAGCTCAGGTTGGTAGGGTTTTGAAATTCTTTGGTTTTATGAAAGTGTATTGAACAAATAGTTGTGTTTCTAATTACTTTGGTGGGATTGAACAGGTTGAGAGGTCGTCTGGATATAACGAACACCGGCCACGAAGACCACCACTGGATCTTCCCTCTTTGCTGTTGAATAGCCAAATTGTGTACATTGGAATGCCGGTACGTTCTTTTGATACCCTATTTGGATGTGGTTTTTGGATGGGAAGCGTGACTTTGAGATTTAGAGTTTTACTATTGCAGCAATTTCTCCATCAGTGGTTGACTGGGAGGATTTAAAGGAGGAAATTGATGAGGGAGGTCAAGATTTGGGGAAATGAGTGGTACTTTTGAATTTTGTGATATTTCCATAGCCTGATGTGGGGTTGTGTTTGGAACAGCTTGTGCCAGCAGTCACCGAGCTAGTGATTGCAGGGTTGCTTTACTTGTAATATGTGGACCCTCGGATGGTTTTTATTTAATGTTTATAAAGATTTTGTCCAATAATTGTCTTGACCTCTCAGCCTTTGACTGATTATCTAGTGCATAATTGCACCCGCTGTGATAACTTGAGTATTGAACGACTCTCTTGGAATGGGAACAACATCCTTATCATGATTGGAAAGAGCACAACTTCAACTCATTTCATTATGTAGCACGCTGATCCCTTGACCTCTGAAATTCAAACTAGTTAGTTCATGACTCAAACAGTTTCTTGACTGAAGGTATCAGAAATTTTTTGTTCTTTGCAATGCCGCAGCGTTTTGTCCTTTGTAGTACTTAATTGGTGCTCTGGTTGCAGGCAAGGCCAGAGAAGCTTATGCTGGTTAAGTTTGTGGCATGACATAATGCTTTAACACAACAAACGTCCATGTGTTGATAGAAAATTTGGTAACATGAATGTTGATAAATCAATAATAAGAGTTTGGATAGTTTGTGCGAAATTAATCTTCTCACTGTCCCCAACACTTGATTAAGCTCCATTTTGAGAATTTTTGTACCCTGGCTAATCTAGTTCGATGCGCTTCGATAGTTTGGTACCAAAAGTGTTGATAATCTGTTTACAGGAGTGCTGATAATCGATCTGCTTGCTCAAGACAGTGCTGATGAATTGATACCTTGGAGTGTTGATGTCTTGCGTATTGATAATTGTTACCTTGTCTGCCTCCCCTTGCAGATTCCAAATCGGAGAGCCGCGGTTCCTTCCTCGCGTTCTACTACATCCCTCGCAACGAGAAGTTCGACCAAGTCAAATTCTCCAACTTCGCAGCCGAAACTGTGCGCAGCACGCAGCACTCCCATCGCCGCAACTCATCTCATGTGCGTGTCGATCTCCTATTCCAGCCATGGCGTTCTTTCTATCGATTCCCTGTTTTCTTTTTTAGTGCTATTGGCGGTAAAATTGCTGGAGCGTTGCTTTAGCCAAAGTTGAAAGGGAGCCAACACTATCTGTAAGGTGGACTATACTGAAATTGTCAAGACGTTGTGTCTAAGAGAGTTTTGTGTGTAATATGTTGCAGCTAGTGACGAGGCTTGGTCAGAAGACATCGAATTCGGACGGCAGATGCTCTCAGGGCTCAACCCTCTCATCATTAAGCTGGTTAAGGTACGTTAATACACTGAAAAATGAAGCCTGGCAGGGTGATCGCCCCAGCCTTTTCATATATCACCCACCTCAAACACAGCCAAGTGAACGTATATTCAATCCTGTGCAAGAAATGGACTATTGTCCGACGATTAGAATACAGCCATGTATCCAATGCGTACTGTTTTCACACAGGCTTTAACCGGTTACGCTTTCTAACTTGCTACCCTGCCTCTATGCTTCCATGTCCTCCGAAGATGTAGCTCTTGTTGGAGTATTCTAAATTAATGTCTTACTGGAGTTAATACTGCAATAGTTTAATGAACTCACTGTGAGCATGTATGAATGACAGTGCAATTCTAACGCGGTCATTCTTCATGATTGACAAGTGCAGGTGATTCACGAAGCAAACACTTTTAGATTTATCATCGTGGAGCCAGTGCGTCACTATCCTGTGAAAGCCATCGTCATTGTAAGTACTCCTGTCACCAGGACCTGGGAGAGATGCTACTCCGCAAGCGGCAAGCAGCTAAATTGTTCATTTGGCCCTCGTAAACTTACAATTTAGCTACTTGCTGCCCCAGGGTAATGTCTCTACAGAGTCCTTACTTGCAAAAGCTTCAACCTCTTGAACTTAGTGGCATCGTAACAGTGACTACCAAACCACAAGTGTATGCCCATATTGCTCCTACTACATTTGAATATAAAGGATTCATTGAATTTCATTGCTAACTTACAAAAGCTCCAACCTCTTGAACTTTGTGGCATTGTAACAGTGGCTTCCAGACCACATGGGTAATGCTTATATTGCTCCTACATACGAGAATAAAGGTTCATTGAATTCAATTGCTATTAATTAGTTACTGAAGCATAAATAACTCGTCAATGTCATTGAGTCAATATCCAACAGTAGCCACTAAGGTAACATATGAGCACAATGTTACTCATTAAAACGACATATTCCAGTGAAAATTGACGCAGTTTCAGTCACACGATTGAAACCTGATGTGTCCTTACTAGTTTGTAGATGAAGTAACAATTCGGTAGGTGTCACAATTTTGGCAAATGTCACAATATTGGGGGCTCTGCGACACGACGATTGCAACATTCATGGGTTTCAAAACTTGACACTGTTCTTATTCATGGATAAGGTACTGAACTTGACCAATTGGTTTTTCTTGGGCTCAAAACCGACTCATGGGTTCCAAAACAATACTGTGATTTTATTGAGGTTATCACTCATGTACTTGAACCAGTGATTAATCAATCTAATTAGAATATATTTATATGTCTGCAGATATGAACTGGAACTCAAATTCATTCTTCAAGACCCACCTATCCAGGTACAAACATCTGTACAGTACCATAATTGTTCGAAATGTGAAACTTCAAATTTCATCTGACTACATTGACTTGCCGTCAGTCATTCTTTGTTTGGTCTAAGTATCACCATTGCAGGAGTTTCCAATCAAGAGCACTCTGGACCCTGCCAAATTCAGCGACCCCATCTCCGCCATCACAGCCGACCACATTAAATCAGGGCTAGAGGGTCTCACAGTCGACCAGGTAGGCACCGGCTCTTGAGGATTGAAGGCCTTGAACTAGTTTGAATGGATATTCCATTGAATGAGCTTGATAAAAAAATTTGCTTAAAGTAATCAAAACCATGTGCACCTTGGAACAAAATTGGGTCTGGTGATATTAAATCTGGGCCCTTCTCAAAATATGCTCTTCACAATATGATCCATGAAATTGGTATCAAACGATTTCAACAACACTGCGGACAGTTATTTCGGGACGGAAGGAATAGATATATAGTCGAACTACCCCAACAAACTATGTAGAATTCATCTACAAAAGTCTATAGCTCATGATGTCTTCTGCTTTTCCTTCCGATTGACAATGACTGCATTCTTGTACTAGAACGATTTGATGTGCGTGCAGTTCTCAATGTGTTCCTTGTTGGGGATTCCTTCATCCAATTATTTTTTCACTTCCTCTGGAACCTCTGGAATCTCGTTGCAGATATTGTGGCAAGGTCAAGAAGCTATGGCGGAGACGATGATGGTTGAGGAATGGGACAAGGATGTAGGCATCCGTGTGGTGGAGCGTCCTGCATTGTATGGAGGTGGTGACTCGTGAGCTTAGACGATTATGGACTTTGGTTCATTTTATTGTTCACTTCTGTGGAATATCGCGGTATTGTAGAAGGGCGGAATGTACTATGTGTAGATAATGCATTTTGTAGGAGGAAGGGTAGCCAGACAAGGAGTTGAAGAGAAACTTTGGTAGTCATAAATAGGTGCTAGCATTTCAGTTTTCATGACTTGCATTAAAAGTCAGAGAATTATGTATTGAAAGGACGACATCCAGTCGTTAAAAACAATATATTAATGCAAGTTCGTACCTTTTCAATATGCAATTTTTGACTTAAATTTGCACTTAAAAGACCCCCTCTCTCTTTAGTGAAAATGGTAAATTTAAAAGACAGGGTAGAAAGTGCTTAAAAGACAAGTTTGTGATTTTAGGTATTGTCCTTTAAGGCGCGTCCTAGACACAACATTTTAAGTAAAAATTACTAAAAAGACTTGCACTTTAAGTATGCATTTTTTGACTGAAAAACGCGCTTAAAACACCCCTTTCTCTAGTAGTGTTGTTTGACACAACTAGAATGCATTGTTTACAATCTGTGAATGTATTTGTTTGGCCATAGTACATTGTTTAAACATAAATTACTTTAGTTTTTAGTAACCATAAAAAAATGGTTTGAAGGAGTGACAAAAGGATAAAGAAAAAAAGGATAAAAAACAACAATAGGAAAAGAAAGTCATACAACACCTACTAGTTCTAATTTTTAAATCTAATATAGGGACCAAAAAATTGGACTCAAAAAGTGCATTATAAAAAATATAGGGTGCTATAATAAATGCCAATTTAGAATTATTTTTAATAATAGGATATATTAAATTATGAAATTTTAGAAAAATAGCCCCCCATAAAATACCCCCCGATCTCACGTGTATACTAAACCTCTAAGCTAGTGACTCCCCCGTGCAGAGGATGCTTTCTCCCTCATTTCCTATACTATAAGAAACCCGCGTTTTAGGTGACGTTAGCATAATTTTAGGAGACGGATTTTAGCGAACGTCCGAAAAAACAACTTGTGTTTTTATGTCAATAATAACGTCCAATGTAACATCTAGATGTTACATTGGACGTTATTATTGACATAAAAACACAAGTTGTTTTTTCGGACGTTCGCTAAAATCCGTCTCCTAAAATTATGCTAACGTCACCTAAAACGCGGGTTTCTTATAGTGCTAGTTTGCTCAGATCTTAGACCTAAATTTCCTCTTCACAAGGCTATAGGCACTTGTAGTAAAAGAGTCCTGGTATCAGGACCACACATTCAAGTGCATTCTGGAACTTCTTACATGCATCGATACTTCTGCAACATACGCGTCGATAAACCATAAAGACTAGGGAGTAGAATTAATTACTAATATTCTCTATTCATAAACTGTACATATTCAAAATGAGCGAGGTAAATTACCGATTGCGGCACTTCATGAGCAGCGATAATCAATATGGAACAAGCAATATATTCAGCAAAACAAACCTGGATGAACAATTTTTCACATCAAGACTTTGTCATTTATGAAATTTCAGGAGTCAAATACCAGATTGAAACTGGGTAAGTGTTTTTACTCGAGCTATGCGTACCGGCTGGTATCATGATCATTGCTTATGATCTGCTATTATTCTAAAGCTTGCCAAATGTTAAACTTGTAAAATTTACCTAAGTCTGGCATGAATACTACATCTCTACACACACTTCATTGCACAATGCACACTGGCAAATCAAGTAGGTGAAGGAGTCTCGCTCTTGCTCTCATATGTGCATAGGTTGCTTTCTTTATCTGGAGGAGGAGTGTCTGGAGGAGGAGTGTCTCGGGTTCGCTCTGCCTCGCGCTCTTGGCGACAAAGACAACGGTCTTGCATGATTTCATGCGTTAAGACAGAAGCCACATCAGCCGCGACGTGGCCGGCAATTGTGACACCTGCCAAATTAAGAACAGCTTTGTCTACGTGAATCATGAGCCAGCCTTTACCCGCCATCTTGAGGAGAAACTAAGCAAGTAATTGCTCTAGATTTGTATCTATGCAAATGAAGTACTACACAATCAAACACTAGTAAAAATCACATGAATGCAGCACCATACTGTAGAGAATCGAAACTGAAACACAATTTTGTACATGGAAAGTAACTACAAGAAAAGGGGGGAAAGGTGACTGCAGAAAATGACAGTTTTGTAACTGCTTGACACTATAAGAAACCCGCATTTTAGGTGACGTTAGCTTAATTTTAAGAGACAAATTTTAGTAGACATCTAAGAAAACAACTTATATTTTTATGTCAATAACAAAATC
This sequence comes from Pseudisothecium myosuroides, assembly GCA_951799445.1. NCBI lineage: Eukaryota > Viridiplantae > Streptophyta > Bryopsida > Hypnales > Lembophyllaceae > Pseudisothecium > Pseudisothecium myosuroides. Next base: position 14,642,273 of record OX637295.1, read on the forward strand.
CAATGTAACATTTAGATGTTACATTGGATGTTGTTATTGACATAAAAACATAAGTTGTTTTCTCGGACGTCCACTAAAATTCGTCTCCTAAAATTAAGCTAACGTCACCTAAAACGTGGATTTCTTATAGTGTGAAGTCATTTTCCGAAAATGTGACTGCAATATGACTGCAAACCCCACACTTGTGAAAAAGTCAAATATATTGGCCTAAAATCTACGTTTTTTGCAGACTTAGGAAAAACTATTATCACCATCTTTTTTTTTTGGGTGGGAGATGGATGATAAAGTCTGAGGTGGAAAGTGGGAAGGCCGACCATGTGACGTGGACAGCCACCTGTCCAGTCACGGCGCAGTCGCGACATAGTTGCATCGGACCCATGATAAATCTGACGTGGATAGACACGTGGCTAGTCGCTACCGGCGCTTACCAATTGTGTAGGACCCCTAAAAACTCTGACGTGGACAATGATGTTGAGGTGAGGGTCACAGTCATTTTGAAGTCGCGACGGAGTCGTGCCACAGTTGACAATGAGTCACAAGTAGGCACTATTTGAAGTCATTACAAAGTTGCGATGGAGTCGTAGGAAAGAAGCAAAAGGAACATGTGAATCATTTCGGGGTCACGACCCAATTACAATGAAGTGAGTGGATTGGACAGTGGGGGCACATTTATAACTGCATGAATCATTCAATAGTCGTATTCTAGTGCAATTCTTGTTTTGGGCTATTTACTTAAGACGACTAGTAGTTGCACTGTAGTTGCACAATTGTAGCAACTCTGTTGTGCATGTAACAGCGTCTCACAAACACGCTATGGAACATCACTATGAGACTCAATGAGGACTGCTTTGAGCATCATTCCTTGCCTTTGGACGCCTTCATTCAACAAAGACTCTGACTACATTTCCACATTGCAAGACGGACAGACGATACACACTGATGCGTGCGCAAACTTAACAAGGCAATGCATTCGACTGAAGACCATTGTTGACAACATGAGAGTTCTGCATTGCCAAAAAAATAGCAATGCGCTGGCTCTCAGCACTTACAAAGACATCCTATTCAATTCTGCGTACTTCATACCCTAATCAACTCCCTCGCCCACACTCAAATGCGGTTCAAGGTGGTGAACTTCACATGCTTGCCATGCCATAGTACGGTGCTCCCCAACGCATGTTCTATTCAATGGATTTCGAGGTTTGATGTTGGGAACATGAGCACAACTCCAAGATGCAAAATTTTGGAGATGTAAACCTTCACCTAGGGCTTCGGTATATCCTTGAAATGGAACTTTTGTTAAAACAGCAATCCACTGACCTTGCCTTTTGCCACTTTTTGTTGTATAGATTGAAGATTGAAAAGGAAGACTTCATCGCCGATATTGAACTGCAACAGGTGGCACATTAGATATTGAAATGCTAATACCACATTGAAACATAAAACAAAAAGCGGTTTAGGGTTCGCGATGCATTACTTCCCCGCAACTTCTACTAAGTGATACATAACTTTGATAGCACGATCACTCACTTCTTCTACGACGTGCTCTTCCCCGTGATTGAAATCACTCTTGGATGCTAGCTAGCGTTAGGAAGACCCGCAATGAACAACGCACTCCCCCAAATGTGGCCCCCTCGAACCGGTTTAGATTGAGTTGCGACTGAGAAACAACTCATACGCGACTTCCCTACGACTGAGACCTTTGAAGATTACTGGAAATGCACTACATTGCTACTCCCTCTCAACTTCAACACGACTTTACCGCCATAGTCAACAGACTTTGACGCCAGAAAAAGCCAGAGCTATTGTATCAAAATGGGGCTTAGGAAGAGCACCTTTTTAGACCTTGCATTGCGCTTCTTTTTTGTCCCTGCCAATGCCTTCGCCCTCGTCTCCTGCTACTGCTGTTTTGCCTGCTATAGTTTGCTAATGCTCCCCATAGCCAATTTTTGCTTCACGGATCAAGGATTGTGAGCTTCCAATTTGTCACTTGGGACTCGTAGAATTATTTTTTTGGAAATTTGCAATTTAAAGTTGATAAAAGTATACAAAAAGCCATAAAAAGAGTGTACAACCAGAATAGGGTTGTGTCATATCCATTATAGTATTTGGTCTAGATTTATGTTTATACTTAGAATCCCCCCAAACCTTGCCTAAAAATAGAGTAGAAATAACGAGATGGCTAAATTTGGAGGATTTGAGTCACATAGCCCCAAAAGGGCTAAATCTCATCATGAATGTGGAAACTCATGGCTAAGTCGGTCCGAGGGATCCACAACAAGGCCACTAGGTCGGATCCTAGAGTTAAGTTTAGAATTCCCCATTAGATCGACGAATTCCCAGAATCCCGATTGTTAGCATGTAGGAGCCACTAACGCAAGACAGGGCCCATGGAGGAATCTGCAGCCTAAGGATACTGTTCTAGGATAAATTCCATATCAGGAGTCCAACGGAGAAATTGATTCGCAAAGATTCCTCCACCTGCAAAAGATTCTCGCACCGTCGCTAATTCGAGGAGATGGCTAGTTTTAATCTCCACTGACCAATGAAGCCAGGTATGAAAATGCACCTACACGTCTTTTATGTGACTCCCTGAGAGGTCACGTGAAAATTCCCAGCATCTTCTGACTTGCAAAAGAACCTTTTCTGGGTGGTCAACCCTTCTAACCTCCAACAGGAATTTCATGGAAATTACCTAGGTTACAATAAAATCTCACTAAAAATTAAACTAGCTTGTTTTATATAAATAATGCGCTTCGTGAAGTTTCACGACATTCCGATAGCGGCAAGTACCCGAACCGGCGAGATTCCTCGAAAATTAACCACGTGGCGAGGTCCCCATGACGTTGACCAGCATTCCGAAACCATACAATGGCGAAACGAAATCAATCAAGAGTCCTTTCCGACTCTCTCGCACCTACCAAAGACCCTAGGCTAATTACGTTTCTCAAAATAGAAGACCCCCAAGATCTAAGATTTTACCAGGATTTGGTTTTTAAACTAAATTAGCCTACGATGGGTTTTTGGCCTCGGTACGGGGGTGGGAGGTTTTTAGGACTAAACACGGAGATCTGGAGCTAACAGCGCAATCCGTTTGGCGATTGGAGTTAATTTTCAAAAGTTAGGATGTTGGTTTAGCATAGATGGTAGAAGTAGATTTTTAAGGATTAGGATGAAAATCCAAGTTGATAAGGTTACCTTAGAACTCTAGAGGGAGAGGTGGGTCCTTGAAAACCTATATAAGGGCCCCATTTCTCTCTCTAGAACACCCCTAATTCTTGTTTTGGATCCGTGGGTCCAAGTTATTTTGGATATTTTGGCGTTTGAAGCCAAAAACCTCTACGGTGTTTTTGGAGCACTTTTGGCTCCATTGTTGCTTTATCTCAAGTTTTGAAGGTCCTTAGGGGTCCTTCTACCTTGCTTTGTGTACTCTTTGGTGTAGTTTTTGATACCTTGTTGTAAGTAGAGAGTCTCTCTTTCTCTCTTGTGCGTTTTGTGAGTTAACTTGTGAGGTTTTAAGAGTCTTTTTGTGTCTTACACTAATCCTAAAGTCACCCCCCACTGTACGTTGGCAATGCCGCTTTGGGGGGCCTTTAGTGTGTGAGCTTTGTGTTGCCACGTGGTCCTAACTCGTGTGTTCTCTCCATGTATTTTTTCTTACACCCTCTTCTAACCTTCTCCTTGTTGAGTGAACCCCCTTCCGGGACGGCGAGGCTTTGAACCTCCTTTGCGTATGTTTTCTAAGTTTATTTCAACCCTTTTTCTAACATTCTCTTTATTGAGCGGACCCCCCTCCAGGACGGCAAAGCTTTGACCCTATGTGTGTTTTCTTTAAAAGTTTTGTCTTTTCCTTCTCTCATTGTGTGGACCCCCTTGGAAACGGTGAATCTTTGAACTGTAACAAGGTTGAAGTCCTAAAGTGTGTGTTAAAAGTTTAGACGGCGGAGCTTTGAACCCCCGGAGTGCCCCCAAGTTCTAAAGTTGGTATTAAAATCAACTTAGCGGCGAAGCTTTGAACCTCCCAGGTGTTTAATTCCAAAGTCTAGTTTCCAAGACCTTTGTGGAAACATTCAAAGTTTAGCTTCCAAGATATGTAGGTTTCCTTTGCATTTAGTGAGTTTAGTTGTTCCTCAAAGTTTTAGTGAGTTTAGTTGTCCCCCAAAGTTTTATTTTCCTCCAGTTTTTTTAAAAATCCAGTCTTTTATTAGCTTATGGCAAAAATTCAGTCTTTTATTAGCTTATAGCAAAAATCCAGTCTTTTTTAGCTTAGCAAAAATCCAGTTTAGAACCAACATCCAGAACCAGCAACCAGAACCAGCGTACAGAAAAATAAAAATATAAAAAATAAAAATTAAATTTTTTTATTAACCGACCCCCCAGCCAGCCAGCCGGGAAGCAGGCAAGCAGGCTCGATGGTACAGCCAGCCGGGGCCCCAGATCGGCTCCCACATTTGAACTCCTTTTTTTTTGTTTCCGATTTTTGTTAGTTTTTGAATTCTCTCAAACTAAAACTAAACCAAAACCAAAACCAAACAAAGGATGTAGGCTAACCTATTGCTAAGCTGGGGTTGGAGTAGGATTAGGGTCTAAAAAAATAAAAGGGAGGAGGGAGAAAAGAGCGGAGCACCACTGTACCTGCACACAAGGAAGTCTCACTCTCACCAACAAAAAACCACTCTACACACAATGGAGGAGGATTAGAAAAAAATAGGATGAAATAGGAGAAGAAGTGAGAGAGACGATAAATAGTGACCTAGGCTTAGGATTAGGTAGGCTTTAGGAGAAATCTTGGGAATTTGTGGCGACCGTTGAGAGAAGGATTAGGATGACACAAAGGCAAAGTTGTGTAAGAAGGTAGGGGGAACATTAAAACCTCCTTGGAGTTTGAGACCATAGTGTAAGGCTGCATAAAAGCTTAGGTGGAATAGTACTAGTGTAGAAGGAGAGAAGGGGAAAGAAAAGAAAGGAGGAAGGGAAAGGAGTTTAGATCGCAAGGGTGTAATATTTTTTTCTAAAAATAAGCGGTGAGCTTGGAAAAAATCAAACAAAACAAAGAATTGACATGGAGCATGAGGACATGCACGCGGACGTGGATGAGGTCATTTCCAACACCAGCAGTAACGAGGTGGGTCATTAAATTAATCCTGGTTGTTTCTTCCTAAGTAGCTGGTAATTGTCTTGATTAGTCCCTATTCCACATTAGCAAGCCAAGATTAGCGTGAATTAGAAGTTTAGATTCAAAAGTTTGTAGATTAGGGATAGAGGTTTCCAAAAACATATTACAATTAGGATTTGGCTTTAAATTGACCGTGTTAGGATAAGTTAAGTAGTAGGGGGTAGGACGGAGGAATTTGATTAAATTTCATCCAAAGGGAACCATGGACGGAGATTAGGGATTTAGATTAGAAAGAGAATCTAGGATTTAAATTAAGGATTTAATTAGCAGTTAAAAGCTAGAGTCAAATTAAGGTTTTAATTGGAAAAGCTAAATTCTAAAGTCAAAGTTTAGAGTTAAAAAGCTAAAAGTAGAAGTTAAAAGTTAGAGGTAGAAGTTAAAATTTAGAATTAGGTTAGAAAGTAAAAACTTAAAGTTAAAAGTCAAAAGATAGAGTTAAATTTCGAGGGTAAATTTTAGAGTTATTTTAGAGTAAAAATCGAGCGTAAAAAGTCAAAACATAGAGTCAAACTTGGAGGTTAAAATTTAAAACTAAGTCAAAGGAGTAAAAATCTAGAGTTACATTTGGGAGTTGGAAATTAGAGTAAAAGTTGAACTTTAGGATTGGTCTTTAGAAGTAGAACTTCCAGGTGGAGCATTAAAACACAAAGATAGTCTTAGGGGTTCATGGAAGGAACATAGGGGTTCCCATTTCACGTAGTTAGGGACGTTAGAAATGACGCCAACTACCTAGTCAACCCTAGATATAGGATAGATAGTTAGGGAGTTCAAATTTCACTATCACCTCTGATCATTGCAGTTAGCTTGGAAGTTATCACATGCATCTCTAGTCATTTCTTTTGCCCATCCACGACACTTAGAAAACGTTAGCAAAAAAGATCCATTGCTTGAAAGGCACAGTGGACCGCGCTTACAACACCCCCATATATATTAAAAAAGTGGATAAAAGCATAGAACCTGGTCGGTGTTCGCTTTATTACCAAGGGTGGGTAATCTAGCGCCCACAAGGATTCATGAGGAAGACTTTGTTGCCGACATTGAACTGCAACAGGCAACACATTAGCATTTGCAATCTTCTATGAAGTAGTTACGAAATTGCAAAGTATTAACCCCTAAAGGACCAAGGTGCGTTTTTTGGCAACATAGCGATTTTGGGTAGCTCACTACGAATGGAGTTTTTATTTTTTTTCTTTGAAAATTTTACACAACATGTGCCCGAGGAGTAGCTTTAAGGCCCAAAAATTTTCATAACTTTTGACTACATAGATAAAAATTTATTGCATGATATGTGATTTTCTTTGAACTTTGGGCAGCCCGGGCAGCTCTAAAAATTTCTTTAAAAATGACTTTTAAAAAAAATAAAAATTTGAAATTGGTTCTTTAGATTTATATAAGCGTGGGAAGCTTTGAACCATTCAATTCCAATCTATGAGTCAAAAGTTATGAGGAGTTTAAGTTTGCGGGTAGGCATGGAGTCTTTGAAAACCATAACTACCCGCAAACTTAAACTCCTCATAACTTTTGACTCATAGATTGGAATTGAATGGTTCAAAGCTTCCCATGCTTATATAAATCTAAAGAACCAATTTCAAATTTTAATTTTTTTTAAAAGTCATTTTTAAAGAAATTTTTAGAGCTGCCCGGGCTGCCCAAAGTTCAAAGAAAATCACATATCATGCAATAAATTTTTATCTATGTTGTCAAAAGTTATGAAATTTTTTGGGCCTTAAAGCTACTCCTCGGGCACATGTTGTGTAAAATTTTCAAAGAAAAAAAATAAAAACTTCATTCATAGTGAGCTGCCCAAAATCGCTATGTTGCCAAAAAACGCACCTTGGTCCTTTAGGGGTTAAACTCTCTACAAGTTCCCTACTTTTCTGTGACTAGTGCATGACTTGTACTTGACTTCACAGCAATTTCTTACCTGGACCAAGTACAAATTCACTACCCTATAATTTGAAAACAACATTCAAAGCTTCAATACATCATTGAGGATTAAAAAAATTCTCCAATTTAGCAGCATTTGGGCATCTGATGACACAATTGAAAAACAATACCACATTATAGCAAAAAGAGCATTGGAAGACTTTGTTAAATCTTGATCCAAAGAAGAACAACATGAGTGCAAAAAAGGTAGAACCTTTGGCAATAACAAATTAAAAAAATTGCAACCTCTAATGCTAAATAACTCCCTCTCTAAACTACAAGTCCCCCTAATATTCTAACATAGAGAAAGAGTGACTACAATACAGAGAAAAAGTGACTACAAGAGCTAGGAAATTTTTGCAGAGTTTCAATCATCCCTAAGTCAACAAAACCACAAAGACTATGAGCACCCTTGCAAGGCTATCCTACAACAACAACACAAGACATCAAACCCTAAGCAAAAACTAGTTTAGGGTGTCCTCATTGATCTCACTGCAAAACCTCAAGCCACAAACACAGCATAGAAATTGACCATACCTTCTTCGGAGGACTCACAAGTGTTCTTCATCTCCTTTAAGTCTGACCCCTCTTGCTACTACTGTTGCCACGCATCATTTGACAACGGAGTTGTCTTGGAGAACCCTTGTTGGAGCATTGTTGTACCAAAGAACTTAAAAGTAGACCCAAGCTTTTAGTCGTATGCTTCCGCAACAAGATATGGGGTTTGTTGTGAGAGTTCTTAGACAACTTGATCTTGCTACTAAGAATATTCTACTCCACAGCAAGAGGCAAGAGGGGAAGAAACTGTCAGAGTTTGAAATCAAGAGAACACTACGAACTACAAGAGAATGGACAAGCGATACAAGACACCTACAACAACAAAGGTAGAGACACAATGATAGACAGGAGCAGAAGGGCGAGCCCTTCAAATCGGGAAAGACAAAATCTGGACCACTAAAAACCTAAGATTGGCACTTATAGGTTCTGTGGCTGCCACGTTGCACTGCAGCCGTCGCATTTATTGCGCTATAAATGAACTAGTTGATGACGTGTCAAAGAATGACTGCTACACAACTTGACCAATAACTGCTCTGGTACTCAAAAGTGACTACCGACCAACTAATAAATGACTGACGTGCAACTTGGAGGAAGTCTCTGTGCCAAACGTGACCAACATTGTAAGCAAAAGTTGTGCAACCTAAATTCGCTGCCAAACTCCTTTCTTGTAGTATTCACGAAGTGCTAAAAGATTTGTGAAGGAACAAGAGTAGCAATTATAGGTCAATGCAAGCTTCTTGGATGGGCTTCAACCTTTTTGTCAACTTCGCAACCCGCTTATTTCATGCAAACTCATGTTCACATTTTTTCCCTTTTTAAAAGGCTTGCTTCCATTCTTCGACCTCTTGTGGGTCCATTTTGATCTATTGTGTGGCAAATTGCAGGTAGTGAGGTATGTTTGTAGGATGTAGTGAATGACAAATTATGGACAAGTTTGAGGCAAGGAAAGGAGGTTCTTCAAGGCGCAATGAATCCATATGTTATGTCCGCTGCGCTACAAGACACAACACATTAGTATGTACTCATGAACGTGGCAATTATAGAAGATTTCTATACTTGAGTGCCTCCTTCACCCTTCATAAGCGATTGAGTTTCTTCTCCTCACAGTCAAGCATAAGTATTTGTACTTCATAGACTTGTAATCTTGTATGGTAGTCTTTTACTTCATAGCAGTGGTCTAAGGGACCTAGTCCCTCTGTCAGTAGTGAAAGAGTAATGGAAAGTTGTGACAGAGTCCTTTTGAAGTCATTTAAGTGTCAAGGAGTAGTGTATAGTAGCAAAACGTGACTTCACTTTGACTGTTTTTAGTCAAGTGGCAATGCTGGCACTATCATTGTAGATTTTTGCAAGACCGTAAATTGTCTATCCATTACGGTCTCACCTGTCACATTCATCCTACAATTGTCTAATCATTATCCGGGTGCACTCGTAGGACATAGCAGGCTGAACATAGAGCAAATCTAGCCAAGCCAATTCTCCTAGAGGCGGAGAATTTTGTCGGGGCCATTGAATTGTCTAAGGAAGAGAACTTATTGGCGCAAGAATGTTAGTAGTAGTCACCTCAGTTGTGCAATCATATCATAGTGTTGTGGAAGTCTCTACTTAATTGGAAGAATCTCGACGGAGTCGTCTTGTGGGCACAAATTTCCAGCGCTCCTGAAATGCACAACATTAGAGAGTTCTATGATGTTGAATTTAGGGCACTAAAAAAAACCCTAGCTTAAGGTTCAATGTTTTTGCAATCTCTCAATCCTTAAATCATCCCCATGAACTGTATATAGTATAGCCGCAGTGAATTGTGTTGTATTTCTTCAGCTTGCCTACTTTGGTAGCTTTGTAATGTGAGAATGATTACTCCCCATCCATTGCACGGCACAAAAAAGATCTCAAGTTGTTTTGTAGTTTTGAAGAACTCATGTCCTAGTCGTCCCGAAGTGACTTGTAGTGGCATATGGCAAGTGACCGTGACTCTGAAATGACTGACTTTTAAACCACGGACACATTAGTACAGCTTAATCCATATAGGCTCCATCAAATTGGCTCTAAAACTGCCTTGAGTGACCTTAAAATCACACCGCAGTTGTATTTTAGTAACGCCAAGTTCCAAAATATGACTTTCACCTTCTTGTAGGAAAAGAAATGAACCAGGAAACAAAGCACGTGCAAGAAGCTTGCTTTTCTTTCTAGTCTTCATCCCCTAATCGTGTCCACGACTGCAGGGTGGTTAGGGGCTGTGCAATTGTGTCATAGTGTTGCCTAAGTTTGCAGTTAGTCGGCCCAGTCACGAAGAGTTGCACTGTGGGCACTCCTTAACCAACACTCCTTGTGACTGAACACCTTCAGGGAGTCCTTTGATGTTCATGTACTCACTGCAAAGTAAAGAGCTCATTTTCCAGTGTGTTTGCAGTCTCTGTCTCCCTATATATTCCCCATTGAATGTGTTCACAGCATTGCCGCAGTCACTTGTGTTGCATACCTGCAGCTTCCCTGCTTTGGTAGCTATGCAGGGTGAAAAACGAGTACTCCACACACCCCATATGTCCAAAAATTGCTCTGAAGTTGTGCAACAGTTCTTCTAAACTAAAGTCTTAGTCGTCGCCCAGAGCCTTGAAGTGGCATATGGCGACTCACCGTGACTCCGACGCGACTGACAACTGAAGTGTGGACACGTCAGCTCATGTAATCCACATAAGCAGCGTGAAATAGGCTCCGACGTGGACAACATCGCATCTCCAGTCACGCCGCAGTTGTATCTCAATGACGCCCAGTCTCCAAAAATGACTTTAAGATTCTTGCAGTAAAAGAAATGAACTGGGAAAGAAAACACGCGCAGGAAGCCTACTTTTCTTTCCAGTCTTCATCCCCCAGTCGCGTCCGCGACTCCAGAGTGACTAGACTTGATCCCCGCATTGGAGAGCATGCAATTAGAGAGGGACAGTCGCGCCCACGACTGCAGGGCTGGAGTCACGCGACCCCGCAGTCACATTTATCCCTATTTTCTTGTAGTCGACTCTCAAGAATCGAACTCACCGGCGGCAACGACTTCTCTAATCGAAGGCGTGTTTGGAATCTTGGGTGAGTCATGCATACTCTGCCAAGCTCTGCCAATTTGTTTATACAGGAAAGCAGGGTTCCAAAAATGTGATTTCAAGTGCTCAAGCTCTGAAATCTAGTCTTGTCAAGTGCATAGAGCTTCAAAATCTAGGAAGTTCAAGAACTCAGATGCGTTTTTGAGCTAGATGCCCAATGAAACTTTTGGCTCAAAAATCTATGATGTGTACAAATATGAAATTTTGATGGGTTTTGGTTTCCAGCAGGGCAACTCAAAACTGCTCCAGTTCCTCAAAATCTAGCCTCTATTATGCCTGCCAATTTAGTGGAATTTAGCAATTTTATGAGGTTTAAGGATCTGTGAACTTCCATAGCCACTTCATTTTACCAGTATTTGAGCTGAGGTGCTGGACACTTTAGAGTCATTGCTACGAACTTGCAGTTTGTAAGAAAGAGAGCTGCAAAAACTACAGCGTTAATTTCAATAAGTGCTACAATGTTGAAGACTGTAATTAATCTATGCTCTCTAACTAAATATTGCACTACACTGCTTCCTTCCCATAAATATGTACCGGCTTGACAAATCAAATTGATTAGACAACTAACAGATTCAAAACAAGTGTTCAATGTCCATGCACGGCTTTATTTCCAACAATCTACTTGAAAAGCACAACGAAACTTGCTCGTTTTGTTGTGCTTTTCAATTGGGGCCTTCACTTGATCGTACCACCTAACATTACTCATAGTACTCTCTACTAATGATCTAAACAATGAAACCCAACACTTCCGAGCATTCTAGCAATATATTGGTAAAATATCAATCACATGGCCTAGCATTCCATGTCTCTCATCTTGACGCTGCCTAGACCGCCTTCTCTACGTCACCTCCATCCTAGATAGGTTCACGTCATCACAATCGCCCAAGCTCCACAACCCCGCTCTTTGCGGGCACCCCTCCCCCCTAGTCACCTTAAATATAGAAAGACCGTAACCCCCTTTGTTGCAACTAATTTTTTTGGTTTTAGTTGTTGATAGAGCAGTCTTGCAAGTACTTTGGAATGTATGGCAAGTAAAGAAAAGATGGATAGAATTATCCACGTGTGTACATTTGTATACAAAATTATTTATTACAAGTAGCTTTCTTCTAATATTGGTAAATCTTGTAGTCTTCTGAGAATGGTTTGGCGATTTCATCCATTTTTCCAAACATTTCTTTTAGTGTTCAAGCAGCTAGTGCCAAAGTCAAGAAAAATTTTGGCAAAAATTTGCCAATTTTTTTGTTGCTTCTAAATATTGTTGTGCATGACCCATATCAAAGTTACCTAAAACCAACAACCAAAATATGGTTTGAATTTTTTTGTTTTGCATTGAAATTGAATTTTACCAATAATCTTAGGTTTGCAAAAGGAAACTGTCTACAATATGTATGGTATGAAATGATGTGCACTTGACTTTTCAAAAAATTTCGTATATATAATACTTAAAATTTGTGAGAGTATGTTTTTGAGGATGGATATAAATGTTTTTACATCCAATTTCTTTTTGTAGGAGTTGCATGAACTCATTTTCAATAAATGGTGTTGGATATTCTCTTCTTCATGATACTTCGAATTCTTGTTTTTTTAAAGAATAGCAAATCCATAGATCACTATGTAGTGTAATTGGCAACTTTTGATCCTTTTTCTTGATTTGAATTTTAGTTGTAAAAATGGTATTTTTTTGAATTTGATTTCAACAAGTGTAGATCTAATTCCAACTTGTAACTTTCAAAAAAATTCAATATATTATTGCAAAATGAACTTTGGATCTTTGACAATGAATTGTTGATTTTCCACTTTTAGTATGACACAATAAATTGATTTCTCCACCATAATGTTCTGCACTATAATACAACTATGGAGAAATCTTCATATTTTTAAGCATACTTTGCATTTGATAAGGATTTTTTTTACTATTTATTCAAAATTTACAATAATTCCAAAAAAATTCAAAATAATCTGAAATTTATATCATACAAAAGACATGTGAATATGCCTCTATAAAGTAGATGTAAAAAATTTCATTAATATATAATAGGAGCATACATAAAAAAAAACTTTGAAGTTTGAAAACATAATCATAGGCTAGCTGTGTAGACTACAATTTACATAGTGAAGGACCAAACACCATTTTTTGACAACATAGCGATTTTGGGCAGCTCACTACGAACGGAGTTTTTATTTTTTTTCTTTGAAATTTTTATACAAGATGTGCCCGAGGAGTAGCTTTAAGGCCCAACAATTTTCATAACTTTTGACTACATGGTTCAAAAGTTATTGCATGATATGTCATTTTCATTGGTCGGCGGGCAGCCCGGGCAGCAAAAAAAACTTCTTTAAAAATCAATTTTTTTTAAAATAAAAATTTGAAATTGATTCTTTAGATTTATATATACGCGGGAAGCTTTGAATCATTCCATTCTGATCATTGAGTCAAAAGTTATGAGGATTCTTCGTTTGAGGGTAGTTATGGAATCCCTACTCTAAAATAAACTTTGAAGTCCTTTATTTAACTCAATTTTCAATATTTTTGAAAAAAAATAAAAACATTGGATGTATATTGTTTATTATAACATTACAACCGTTAGGATTGGCATTTTTCAATTCCATATCTAAATTCTTAACAATTTGGTGTTTTAAATCATTCTCTACCTCTTTCTACTTATTATTTTTTTCCTATATGTTGTACAATTCCAAATGAAGTGAAAATTTTCAAGCATGTAGCCAACTTGCCTTGAAGAATGAATCCAAAGAGTAACCACCATATTGGACATTTTTTCATACAAATGTGACCTTGTGATTTGCAGCTGCCCAGATTTTTGCAGGGACAAAAAAAGGATTTTTGTCAATTAAAATGCTATTATCTTGCAATCCACATGGCGGAAATTTCTGAAATTTTTTCCTCAACTTCTCAAACTAGTGTACTACAAGATCCAACGGTTACATTTTTCCAAAAATGTTTTTTTTTCTAAAATTTGGTACTTGTATTAGAAATGGCGGTTTTGGAGCGGTTTTGGTGAAAACACAGTCTCGGTCCTTTAGGGGTTAACCCCTAAAGGACCAGGGGTGTTTGAGTATAGTCCTTGTTTTCTTGACTAGTTCTTGTAACAAGCATAATTCCTCATTTGTGTGGAATAATTTTGATGATCACCACCGTTGAAATGAAACAAGACTTATTTAGCTTTCCTATAAAAAAAAGATCATCAAAATTGCACAATTTTTGAGAAAATGCCACCGTTGGCAAGATTGATGAAAGATGTTCAGTTAGGGAGTACTTCGTATGTACGCTAAAATCAAAATGTTGAAATCGGAATGCTCAAAAGTGCTCCAAAAATTCTGATTTTTTTTCCACATATGTATATCATCATAATATTGATGTGTAATTTTTTTCAAATCATTTTGAGGTATAGAAAAAAAGATATGAAAATGTGAAGTAAATGCCCACAATGGCTTTTCCATTCTCAAAAAATTTACCAAAAATTGCATACTCAATCATTTTTCAATTGGATTGCGCCAATGGATTTAGCAAAGAAAATCATCTAGGGTCTCTTTGTTGCTTATGGACTATTAGTGAGGTTCACATATCAAAAAACTTACAAATGTAGTTGTAAAAGCCATGTGGTGGCCTTATGATCCTTTGGGGGTTAATAAGGTAGGACATCTATAAGGTAAACTAGCCCATCATGGTCAAATGACCTATGACGGACACCTAAGGAATGACCCCATGATGGTTATTCTTAGTTTATGAGATTTTGGACCACAATCAATGCCTTACCTGACACTAATGGATTAATTAGTAACCTCATTAGTAACACCCAACTATTTCAGCATAAATCACTATAGGAAATAACTTTTTAAGGCCTTTTACTTTAGAAAATATTTGGACTGCTTTAGAAGAGTAATGTGAGCATTATGGATATAATTACATGTTGGTTTAGGGATAGTCTACAGACTCTTTTGGGTTGAACACTTTAAAAAACTATAACTAATTCATACTTTGTTGAAAAAATATAATTTCAATTGCTCTTCCTATTTCTCACACTTATCTGTATGTGGGGAATTTTTTTAAAAAATTCAACCGTGGCATGAGGGCAAAATAACAATTCTGACTATAATGGGATGTTTTACCTTAAAGCCAACCGATCTCTAAGAGCATTTTCTAATACAAAAGTAAATTTTGCTTCTTCAATGTACCAATTGCATTTGTCAATGTACCAAAGGTGAACATATTAGAGATGGATGCTTTTAGTGACCTATATGGTTCCAACTACAAAATTCATAACTAATTTGACAAAGGTTCTAAAATTCCCAACAATTGTCTAACATTTGAGGTCCCAAACCTAGAGGCACGGGCAAACAAAGGAGTTGGTAGACATTGTCCAACATATGAGTCCCATGAATCATGAAGTCATTTGGGTAGTTTCACACGCACTTACGTGGTGAAACAATTAAGAGCCCAACTTTGTCCTCATACATTACATTAAGTAGTTGAAGGATTCATACGATGGGCCAAAAGAATCGAATGTCAATTTGTGCAAACAATTTCCTTCCTACAAAGAGTAATGATTTAGATAAGGGTATCCAATGAACAATAAAACACTATTCATGAGTTCAACCATTGCTTCTTAATGTTATGAACCACTACCATGGTTCAAAAGTATGTTATGCACATGAACCACTACCATGGTTCAAAAGTATGGTAAGGTCCTGGTGGTCAAGTACCGGTATAAAATGAAATTGACTTTATTCATGAAACATTTGGAAATTTATTGGGCAGCAAGAACTTCTCATGCACATGCGCTCTTGTGCTTGCCAGTAACCTGGCTGGTTTCCACGAATTGTTTCTTACAAATAGGCCACGATATCGAAAGT
This sequence comes from Pseudisothecium myosuroides, assembly GCA_951799445.1. Classification (NCBI taxonomy): domain Eukaryota; kingdom Viridiplantae; phylum Streptophyta; class Bryopsida; order Hypnales; family Lembophyllaceae; genus Pseudisothecium; species Pseudisothecium myosuroides. Next base: position 14,657,891 of record OX637295.1, read on the forward strand.
AAACAGGGAAATCTAATTGTTTACACTTTGCAGCTCAATCGTTCCTCGCATATTCACAATACCTCAAGGTCACACCACTGAATAAGTGGACCCGGGATCCAAATATAGAGATTCCACCTGAAAATATCTGCTAGCCTGTCCTATTGATATCTTTTGAAACCATCTTCTATATTGATATTCTAGATACAAATGACAGAAAAAAATTCCTGTCTATGCTCAATTCCTGTCTTATATAGATTCTAATTAGAAAGGCATAATGATGGATCTCTCACCACTTGTTTGTATGATTCGTGACTGGCTGTTGGAGGGAGTGCTTTGAATAACACGCATCGCCTGAAGAGCCATCTCTGAATGCAGTTGAACGCATGCCATTGCCAGCTGCAAGCGCAATATTGTCAACAATCTAGCAAAACAAAAACCACCTAGAAAAGAAGCAAGTATCTGCTCTTGTTCCGAGTAAACCTGGAATTTAACTCCAGATGTCTCTTGCTGAATACCTACCAATAAAATCTATTCAACTCAAGTACACGTTGATATCCGAAGGTCATCATCCCGCTACACTGATTTGTACAAATAGTGCGTGTTACAAAATGAACATAAATATGTTTATACTGTTTACAAGGGAGGAATGTTTCAAACTATGTTATGTGTACTAGTGCTATTCATGTTGAAGAATCATCACAACAATCATTGTACAACTATTCACAAACATCATTGATATGAATATTCCTCCCTTGTCAATTCATTTTGTTACACGCACAGATGGGACAAATCATTGTACTGCTTCCCGAGTTATTTAAAGCACGCAAATCTAATGAAAAATGAACATAGAGAAAACATACTTTTGCACAGTCGGAATCAGGATCATTATTTGCAATGCCAAGAGCCCACTCACGAACCCACTCAAGCCCTGATGCGATACTTAAATCTGTGCCAGTGATGGCCGTGACTACTTGAGAAGGGTGAAGGGCAACAATGACACGTGATGCTGCAAAAAGTGCTGCCCTCCTGACATAAGATTCTGGATGGTTTGCAACAGCCCTGCAATCAAGTAACCCATTGAATAGTAATATGGTGAATGACACAATTCTTCAGCAATGAGAATGAGAACTCACTTCAGTAACCAACTCCGCATAAAGAAGACGCCCAGTTTAATTGATGCAAGACCACCGCAATCCAAATTCTAAATTAGAAGGAAAATGAAAGACTAACAAAAAAGTAAAAGGGATAAATGACTGTACCTTGACCGGAGCAATTCCAGCAGGTTTGCTCCCAGAACAACAGCCTCTGGCTGAGCTGTGATGCATTCCATGCATACCCCAAGAGTGTACAATATCTTTCCAAGAACAATGAACCCCGATTCCAGAAAGTCTACACCGTGGGCCTTCTTATCATAGTCACGCATAATCGGAAGCATAAATGCCCCAGCAAGTGAAGCAAAATGATTTTTTCCCGATGATTGCAATCCTTTATTGCTTTGTTTTTCCTCTCTCAATTGCATAGAACGAGGTGCCCATTTTCGGGATGTTCCTAGTCTTCGATCACTTTTCCGTAAAGGAAGCTCACGTTCATAGCGCTGTGCCCAGCCCACCATAGAATTCCCTGGCATAAGAGCAGGTACCTCAGACCATGGGCCCGCCCCTTGATTACGGCTTGATCCGTACGATGAACTTTGGTGAGAAGTTCCTGCTAACTCTGTGATAAACCCTTGGTGTGGTCGTTGACCACTAGATTGAACAGGGAGCTTCCCAGCCAATTCCTGAGCGGCGTCTGAAAGATATTGACAGGAAATTCGTACTTAAAACATCTAGTATGTAGCGAACCAGAAGCTAAAACAGGAGTCCATAGGGTCTTTTAAAAATTGACAATATCTAGAATCCGAAATCAGCATACATCACAAGTTTACGTATTTTCTTCGCTTAAAGAACACCTTCTGTGCATGTTGCAACAATAGCAGTGCGAACAAGTACCTGACATTGCATCAAGAAGTAGAAGACGTTGGCTGATGTCCAGATGTGGAGAAAATACTTCTTGAGTAACAATGACAATGGAACTCAACGGAGCACATGCAAGCAAAGCCACTAGAGCACCATGTCTTTGATTCTCAAGTTTCTCCTCTTCTCCTTCAACTGCATTAGCCCCAGGTCTGACATGCACAAGCGCCTGTGCAAGCTCCTCTGCCGTATTATCAAGCTCGACAGGCATCGCTCTGATCATTTGTTCTGCAACTTGTAAGGATTTCTCAACCTGCAAAAGGATCGCACAACCAGGAGGAAAACAGATATTTGTGAGACATCTTCACGTACAAATTATTTACTAGCAGATCTAAAGGCAGAAAGATAGATGTTTCTAGGTCTACACGTCCACACAAATCTATCGTAGACTCAAGAGCACGTACTGCATCCGGGTCATCTGACTTCCGCAAGTTTGCTGCACAATCCCTCAACTGAGAGGGCAGCTTGCGTCTTTCCAACTCAGATTCATCGTCTGACATGTCATATGGCTGTAAAGAGCCCTCGTTGTCGCTGCCCATGTCACTGCTCGAGTCAGCGGCACTACCTATCGGTTCTCCCAACCATGCAGCATCATCTTGACCCAGGTTGACAACAGCATCTGGATCATCCTCTTCAAGGGCCATCATTTCACGTCGCTCCTTCCTCTGCCTCCGCCTTTCAAGATGATCTAAATCTGAAAATACACCATCTGTAAAAAACCTCCATTTGTGCCAGAGAACAAAAAGGCGTTTGATGCACGCAAATTCATAACTAGAAGAGACCCTAACAATTTTCCAACCAGGAAGCTAAACCTACCAGTTGGAGTGGGATCTGCTAGAATCGAACTGCTGTCCACGGTTCCCTGAATTGAACCCAGCACAACTTGAGTGCTCTGTGCAGTGCCAACTTCGTAGTTTTCTTCTTCAGAACCAACGACAGCCTTGAGACTAAGATCATCCCAGTTGTCCAGATCTTTGACTTGATCCTCGCCATCAAGAAGCAATGGTTTTGCAGGATTAATTGCCAAAGAAAAAGACAACGCCAAGCGCTTGGCCATCTCTCGAATTAAGGGAAGCGGACTATCTAGTCGATCTGCATGGACGTGCAATGTACCCGTCAGATTTCAGAATTAAAAGATAAGCAACATCCAATAATTTCCAAAGAATTTAATTCTGTAATAGGCTGATGCGCAGTGGAGATCAGAAAATCGAAAACACGAAGTTGCAGGGCACACTTGTAACTCCTTGTAGAATGGAGCGCATTAGATCACCACGCTTGTCCATGTCTTCTTTGTTCATACTTCTCACGCAAATTCCAACTGCTGCTGTCAGATCTGTCTCTCTAGTTAAGGACACACATAAAAAAAAAACTCCGTAGAGATAGCTTTATCAGAGAGCTCTATTCAACAAAAGTTACATTCAAGAAAATAGAGGAATCTTGACAATTGCTAGACACCATTCTTCGACAGCATCGAATACTCTTCGGAGAAGCATTCTTACAGGCTACCTTAATCCACTCTGATTGTTACTGTATAGCAAATAAACTTTCCACATCGACTGACCCTGAACTTCAGAGCACATGAGGTACATTCTGTACATACCCAACAAAGGGAAATCTAGAAGATGAAGAGTGGAAAATTTTAACGTAATTTCTCATCATTGTTGAATTTTACTACTTTGCTGGTTCTACAAATCACTAATTTGATTTTCATTTGATTCACACAATGAAAGAGTTTACCACTTCAGAAAGGATACATGCTTGCTTTGGCAGTGAAGCGGAACGAATGAAATCATTGGATGACCAAACTTGCGCAAGTCGACTCACAACTTCTGAGTTCATCTGCAACTCTCTATTTCCTGGCAATTTTTCATGCGCCACTGATGCGGTTGGCTTGTGCAATACACCAAACTGTAAGACCCACTTCAAGCAGCGGATGGGCAAGATCTTGACAAACAAACATTTGTCCAAAAAAACCATCCTGGCATCCATACGAAAATTGCTCACGTAGGTAAGTAATCAACACAACGTTGCAAGAACGTAAAATGATGCTATCCAATAAAATCCACAGCCTAGGCAAACAGTCCAAGTGGACCGCAAGAAACACCGCACCTTGACATTAACTCAATTAACTCAATTAGACTGAAAAGAACGTATAGCTGATTCAAGTGAAGATTTCATGAGACCTCCACAATACACGGCGCATATCTTGAAAGATACACTTCAAGTATCATTAATTCAATAACAGGTTGCCAGTGTTGATTCCGTTCCATCCGGCACTACAAGCACACTAGCTTGCATGTTCTTAAGCGTTCATATTTGCTAAAATTGCCACCAGAAATTTTAAGTCCATATTATAAAGCAGGATGCTTGAAAATTGTCCCTGCTCTTCAAGCGTCCCCAAGCTAATATAACACAAGAGGCAATATTGGATTTTTCAATGTACAATAGATGTATATTTTAGAGCGCTATTCACTCCAATTTCAGAAATTTGGGTATATTCATTTGGACTCCGATTATTTTATTCAAAGTGCATTGCGTTCCGCTCCAATTCGTCTTTCCACTAAGATTGAATTAAAAATATCGGGAACAGCAAAAACTCGCACAGAGCACAATTTCGCTTAAAGGAACGCTGTAATCACGTCCTACCTTGGTCTAAGTATAGTTTCAAGCATCAGTCAACGCATCTCTCAGAATGGTGTAAACCTTCACAAGCACATACCTTGTCAAGCTATGGTTGGAGAGAAGAGAACCAAAAGTCATCCACAATATGCAAAAAGCCTGAATATCCGTTTCGAGTTTGGCTAACATCTCTCTTAAGAGAGCCTCCACCCACTTTTCCATAGCATGCGAGTCCTTGATGGATAATAATATTCCCGTCCAGAGATTCTTCTCCGAAGACGTCTTAAGAACTTGCAGAGCAGATTCTGTCATCTCTAAATCCGATTGAACTTCCAGCTTGGATATGGCTTGTTTGACGTGTTGCATCAGTGCAGGTAGAAAAACCGTGGCTATCACACCTGCATCAGTCCGTGCATCAGAACGATGCCCAGAGTAAAACCACGAGTTACACTTCTAATGGTTCTGAGTAATCTAATGAGGCTAATTTGTCAATTTCTAATGCACTGCACGAAAGCAAACTAATCAAAACTATTTCTGTTGATCAGTCTCGATGATCATTTGAAAATGATTTTATGCTGATTTGTAAGAATAAGGAAATTACAGGGTAACATACCTGCTTGTCCTCGACGGCAGAGCCTGCTAATAGCCTCACCAATAAACAAAAATGTTCCATCGTCACCAAGATCCGCATTATCAGAATATATCTGCCGTAATTGTTCCCAACGTCTTTCACCCGCTGACAACAACTGCCTTGACACTGACTCGTAATAAACTCTGCTGTCAGTTAAGATCAACTTGCAAGATAAAGTCGAACACAAAATTTCGGACATAACTAACAGCCTACAAGAAGAACTGTTCAGTCATCAAGCAGAAGGTTAAAAATGCACGTCAACGCGAACTTCAGTCCCAAGATGGTGAATAGTTGCACATTTGATATTTCCAAGAAGCCTGAATATGGATTGAGCCCATTGATAGAGAAGAACAATAGTATAGAAGTCTAAGCAACGAATATACACAACTACAAACATTGACAAACAAGGAGAGCAAATAATCCTACATTTACATTCCATTCTACTGTAGCACAAACATAGAGGTATTTCAAAATCGACAATCAAACAGCAACTGAAGAGACGGATTTTATAATAAGGAATTCATGGTGGATACGGTGATTGGAGTGCAGTTGGAGCATCATGTCCAGCCCTGTCAGGGATTGAAGCTATAAGCTGTGCAACCTGAAAGATATCTTTCAACCAGCTTGCCCGCCCAATGTTGCCAAAACCACCTTCTTGGAGCTTCTGCTCAGTTCGATGACCAAAGGACAAACCAATCTCTTTTACACCATCCTGCTGCACGAGGCAGATTTCCAACAGCCTGCCTCACACCTTGCACTGATTAAAACACTTGCAGCCAGTGAATCTGACAGTCCGATAGTCAGGTCGATGGGTGCTGTGATTGTGTTTCTCAGCCATCACTCACCAACCAAACTGTCCCGAAATGCTGGTGCATTGTCAAAAAACTTGCGGTACAACCTACAAGGAGAAGACAAATAGCTTGTGCAGCCTGGGAGAATGCTGTTCTACCTTTCGAAAAACTACTTTTAACTTTCTTGTTTAACATCTGACAGCGGAACAATCAAAAGCATACATGGACAGACAAGGAATGACTTAGAAATAAAAGACCTTTTAGCTTGAACACTCACTGCAGTCCTGGTGTCTAAACCAACATCGGACTTCTCCTCCATTCCACCTTCTGGTCCAAGAAAGGAGACTAAATTGAGAAGCGTTTCAATTGGAGGGGCTTGTCTGAAGAACTCGTCAAAAAGCCACCTTGCCCCCAAGGATGGGAAGCATGCGAGCCAGTCAGCAGCAATTTCTACAAGCACGACAAAAAATATTTCGTTATCCAAGTCTCAGAACTCAGAATAGTAAGAGAAAGTTTATCGGACACATCTGAAGCACAAATGAAGTCCAGGTTCAAGATTTCTGAATTCGCTACGATGTCAGGCAAGACAAGAGAAATCTCGAACGCGCTCGAATCAATCACCATATTTTGGCAGTTCAGCCTTCGAAATGAAACGGACACAGAAGTTGCTGAGAAAACTCTTAAACATTGTCAATTACCCAATTGCTTTCTCTCTGCCACAATGAAGGCAGCATATTGCAACACCAGGCAGACGATTCAAGAGAGTAGGATAATTCACGCACGATTTAAGAGAAGCGTCGTCAGTGTAGGAAAATGCGAGCTGTCATACAGAGCATGTCTTAAAGTCTGATAGACATCTTTTCCACCATTCTCCTCTTGTACTTTGCTCCTGCAAGCTTCTGCCAGCTGCCATCAACATCACAGTATGTGTATCAGAATGCAGGTTGGTGCGATAACACGAACCAAAAGTCTGTTTTGAGAAAGTCTCCTAATGAAAAGTAGGCAACCTTCGGCAAATGGCTTAGAGGAAGGGTCGAAGTCATCACCTTCTCAATAGCGATCATCCCGGACTCTGGTTCATCATCATCCCTAGAAACATCTGCATTGCGAGTATTCTGTAAGATCACTTTTTTGCGAAGCTTAAACTCCAAATGACAAACGAAGAACCTCCATTAAAGTAAACAACAGGCTGAACCTGGAGGAGTCGACATCAAAGACCTATAATAATAATCCGGCGACATACCCCGCATAAGCCGCTAGGAATTGACAAGATGTGGTACGCAAGCCAGAAAAATGCAAAATTGAGAGGCCACGAACATATTTAAACACGTGAAGGCTCCATGCACTTTCAAAACAAGCTGAGGACAGATTACCTGAAAAGGAGTTCGTAGGGACTGAGAAGAAAAGCAATGCAAGTGGGTGCAAGGATCGCAGCACGATCGATACATCAGAAGCATCGGAAACATGAGTACCAACAGCACTGAGCAAGTCTCCCAGCATTGAGTGAAGGAGCTTCGAGTCCTTGGTGTCATCCTCTAGTGCAGCCATAGCTACATGCAGATGTGCACGAAACCTTCTAACAAAGGACCTGCAGCGGACAAACCCTAAACCTAAAACAGAGAGCCCTAGAAACTTGACACTAACAGTATGTAATCAGCAGCTACCGAAGTACAAGTCTTGAAAGCTTATCTTCATCTCAAAATAATTGATTTCTTCCTACAAACTACCTCGTGCAAATCTCAGAAACCTCAATCTGCTAATTGCAACTTCAAATCAGAAGCCAATTCCAATAGATAGAGCCACATTCAAGGCTCATGAGTGATAAGAGAGGAAACTCCTGCACAAGAACACAACATCAAGCGCAATTCCCATTGATAGGCAACAATGGCGATGATTTTTGAGAATTGGAATACTAAACTCGCCACAGTACTTGCTATGCCGAGATACATCCAAAGAGACTAGAAAAAACTTGAACAGAATAAAACGATCACCTAAGTTGGAATTACGTACCACGTAGTCAAGCGTGTGAAAGACTCAGAAGGTCAAACTTGGAAAGAAGCAAATCAGATCCTCCAGGAACGAGGTTAACTAAACAATGAAACCCGCGATGCCTGGTAACAAATAAGACGATGATCAACTAGTTCTCCAAACATGCGTTTTCCTGGACTGACCACACGGAATCATCACACACATGCAAAGACACATAAAGTAAAGTCATCAGTAATCCAGCACAATACCCAAAATATATACACCTGAACCAGAATACACTCTAACGAATTCTCTCAACAACTCTCGGCACTGCCACATCGAAAAAAGAACATAATCCTCATTCGCGGAAGTATGCACTGTGAAAATTTCACAACAACAACGCAAATCGTCTCCTCTACACTTCCAACATGAACGACCACGACATCAACCTTGTGATATGTATCTACGCCACATCGCAATTAATTCATAGGTTTCCTTCAAATGGACTCGAACTTCCTATTTCTGCATCCAAAATTGGAAAACGTTTGTACTCACCCCAACTGCATCAGGTACGTACCTCAGTCGAGACTCGAGACCACTCTAACGACTGATGAGCAGCACGATTGAACGGACCACACAACAGACAGCGAAAGACGACGCCAAACAACTCAACGACGAGAGTTACCCTGATCGATTTTGTTCCCTAGGGTCTCAATAGAACCCGGGTATGTGAGATATTTCAGTTGGCGGGGTTATAGACTCGCGGCACACTCCCCTGCGGGACCCGGCCCGGGCCCGCACTTCAGCTTAAACCCTAAAAGGGGATATGATCGTCAGATCGTCGGGATAGGGTGAGTGCGGGCAGCCAGGATGGCAGTGGGAAGCTGTGGGCAGGGCGGAGCCAGGCTGACGGGCAGCCAAGGATACGAAAACCCATGGCCGCACCTTATCCAGACGCGTGAGGACCTACATAACAAGGGAACAACGAAGGCAGCCGTAGTGTTTCCTTCAAAGGGTTTGGGGGGTTTTCTTCGTTAACATTTCGCAGTTCCGTTGTGCTCGTTTGTTCAGCTGTTGCGAGATCATCCGGAGCAATGGCGGCGACAAGCATGACCATGGCTGTGGGCAGCACGCGGTTCGCCGTCGTGTCGACCCGCGCGGAGAGCGGTTTGAGCAGGAGTGGCGGTGCATTGAGCATGGCCGCGCCCTTGGCAGGACCGTCAGCCATGTCGTGCACTTTCTCGGAGTTGTCGTTGTCGAAGAGGAGTGCTGTGAACTCCGCCATTGTGGCGAGAGCCGCAGAGGTGACGGAGTACACCTTCGGAGAGGTGGAGACCGAGGAAGCCCCAGCTGCCGCTGATACTGCCGCTGATACTGCCGCTGATCCGGCTCCTGTGCAACAGGGCTCCAAGCTGTACGTCGGCAACTTGCCTTGGACGTGCGACAGCGCGCAGCTGGCTGAAATTTGCCTGGATTTTGGGACCGTGGAGGAGGTTGAGGTGATTTACGACCAGGAGTCTGGCAGGAGCCGAGGGTTTGCTTTCGTGACGATGGCGAGCAACGAGGACGCGCAAGCCGTGATCAACTCGTTGGACGGAAGCGATATGGGAGGAAGGGCCTTGAGGGTGAACTACCCGCAGTCGAACAGGGACAAGCCCCGTTTCGAGAGGGGTGAGAGGCCCGAAAGGAGAAGCCCGCTGGGAGGCAGCCGCAGGCCCTCCGACGACCCGAACAAGCTGTTCGTGGGCAACTTGACATGGGGTTGCGACGAAGGCGCCCTGCACCAGCTGTTTTCGGACTTCGGCAAGGTGGTGGACGCCAAGGTGGTGTATGACAGGGAATCGGGTAAGTCGCGTGGTTTTGGGTTCGTGACTTTGGAGAATGCTAATGATGTGAGCACAGCCATTGAGAACCTCGACGGTGCTGATTTCGAGGGAAGACAATTGAGAGTGAACTTGGCCGGCGAGAAGCCCCCGCCCAGGTTTTGAGCGGATGTTCTTGGCAGACTCTGGCTGTCGCTTTGATGGCTACGTTTAGTATAGATTTTATGGTTTCTCGTTGTCTTATACAAGGCAGGATCTCCCGGACCGGGTTGTAAGGAATAGGGTAGATTTAATTCAAGGATACTAGTCAGCGGCTGCAAGTTTGCAGGCAGTGTTTATTAGGATGTCTTGGATGCTGGGTGAAGACCCGGAGCTCAATTGTAAAATTTCCTATACAATTCGACAATTTTGTCGTCGCCTTTAGGATTTCCGTTTCTGTGTCAGCATTGTGGTTTCACCAGGCCGACATGTTATGTCGTCCATGAGGGGTGCCTGCTTACTCGCTCTCCGTTTCCATTTTCACTGTTTCGCAGTCTGTATGGTCTTTACACTGTATACCTTTGGAAGCCGATTTTTTTGAGCTTCGTTCGTGGATGGTTTCTTTTGGATTTTGGAGCCTCTGCGATTGTCCTAATGTTGTAATGTCGCGGAAGTTCTTTCCTCTCCCGTTTTCGATTCTGCTCGTTTGGTCCGTCAGCTATGAAAGGTCGTTGTTTCTGTGCGGCTCGGATATCACTGACTTTGATCGTCGCCCTGCTCCTGTGAAGGAGGATTACTCTTCCCCCAGTTGCTGTTCTTTTCATGTTTGTGTGTTTATGCAAGTTATTTGCAATTTCAGCAGATTGTTGTTACACTTTAATTGTCTGTTCGTTTCACTGTTCAGAATGAATTGTATCCATCCAGATTCTGGTGCATTGAATGAGTGTGTTCGGTGGCCTTCCTACACTTCACCCTTTCACTGGGAAAGGGCCCGGCCCGAGCTATGGCGAGCCCGGGCTGTAAATTGTGCCCTACCGCGAACGGGTTCCTCAAAATTGGAGCCAATTCCAGAGCGGGCTCCTGAAAACCATGCTGCACACGGAATCGTGCTGTGCCGGGACATTTACATTTGGGCTCCGATCCGGAGAAGCATCACCTTGTCGTCACTTTGTTTTCTTGAACACTGGTCCTGGAGCTTTGGAAAAGGACTAAGGTAGACATACTCATTCCCGTCCTTTAAAGAACTCCTCCCTGTACCAGTGATGCACATTTGCTTCCTATAGTGTACTACACTGGTACATGAGGATGAAATGGGTATGTCTACCTTAGTGACTCCCTTGAATCCCTTGAATTAAGTTGTATACTAAATCCGGCATTTCCGTTGCAGAAATGGAACTCTTGCTAGGCTAAGATATCGAGCATGAGTGGGGTTTTGGCTCAAGTTATGCAAGCCTTGGCAAGTTGCATTGGTATGGCATTTTGACTATGCAACAATTGAGATGCTTTGAAAGATCTCCTAGAGCTTTAGATGATCAAACGAGGGTTTTACATATTGAAGAATGGATTTTTTTTTCTCGTCCAATTTTTGGTATGCAACTTTATTATTTGAAATTATTTTGAAATCATTGAGTTTAGGTAAAATCATGTTAGTTTTTTTTTCCTTCATTATAATAGGGGAAGTTAGCCCCTAAAGGACAAAGCCTATGATCATGTAGTCAAATTTGAAAGTCCCTCACTTTGTATCTTCCATTTTTTGGCTATTTATGAGTGAAATTTTTTGGTTTTATTTTTTGTAGATGAAATTATATGTCCAATATTTTCATGAAATTTTCAATTTCTATTTGAAAAATTCAAGTTACCATGAATTTTTGAGGAAAAAATGAAGAAAATTTAGATCAAATACAAATCATGTTCAAATAGTCTAAACTTTTGTAATAGAAGTACTCAATACATTATAATGTACAACATTGAGATATAAAGAAAAAATTTGTCACTCCATATTTAGAAGCAAAGTCATAGATCCTCAACTTCAAACTTCATTAAAATACTTCTTTTAAGGAATTTTTCAAAAAAATTAGGTGGAGTAGAAACTATACTTTAGAACCTTTATTTTTTTATTTTTTCTCAAAAAATAAGAAATTGTTTTGAATGTCAAAATCAAGTATTGAGGAAAAAAATTGAAATATTGAAATACATTGGATAGTGTACTATTCTTTTGATAACTACCCCATATAAAATTAAAAAACAACTAAAATGTCTTGAACTTAATTCAATGGTGTGGATATAGCATCAATAAAGTTGCACACAAAAATCAAATGAAAATCATTCATTCTTCAATATGCACAAAGGCTAGTTGACCATCTAAAGGACACAAAATGTCCTCGACATCCTTTCAAGGTTAACCATAGAATGATATTAACCAATGACTAAGTTACTCACTCAAAAATGATCTAATTTTTGGACCAATAAGTGCATTCTCCATTTCTACATTGATTTGGAAAGTCATCCACTAGGCAAATTTAGGCCGCCGCTTCATTATAAGGTTAAAAAACAAAATGGTACTCCAAAATTGTGTATTTGAGTACTTTCAATAGGGAAGGTAATAGGAAAGGATGAAACTTTCAACCAATATTTCAATTTGGGGTGTCTCTCCAAGGGAATAAATTTTGTTTAATTTTGATGAAATATGGTGTGAACATGTAATTTACTACCATCTTTAACCTAAAAAGGACTGGTGCACATTTCTAGCATGAATTGTGAGAACTCCCATTGTTGGAGAAATGAAAAAAAAGTTTTTCTTTTAAGCTCAATTGTACAAATTTATAGAAATCTAGACTACCATGGGAATATGTGGAAAATATATTAGAAACTTTGACCTCATAGATTGAAAGATTATAGCTTTTGAAATTAGAAGAAAAAGTTTTTTTCAACCTTGCTTTATAGGGCAACAGACTTTAACTCCTAGATTTTTGCACTACCTAAGTTTTTTTTATTTACATCTCATATTATAAAAATTATGTACCTGCCAAATATTAGAGGTAGATGTGGAACTTAGCAAAAGATTTTCAAACTGCCAAAACTATCCAAAAAATTTTAGGCAACATAACTTTTGCTTTGGTCATCCAATCAGAAAAAAAAAACATTAGAAGAGATTTGGGGGCATTGGAGGGCCGTTTCAAGCCCGTTCCCCATGCTGTTCTCGATGCAGCAAAGGAATGTCGGGCGCTGTCAGACCCTAATTATCAAATAATAATAATAATAATAATAATAATAATATATATATATATATTTTTTTTTACTTCTGAAATTTAAAAAGAAAGGTAAAAAAATAAAAAATAAAAAAATTGAAAAAATGACGTGGCATTCTCTCGACCACGTCGGACTGCGCGTGTGGCAGAGTTCCCAGGCTGGGAACGGCTTGGAAACTCGCAATCTTCTACACCCCTCAAATCTCTTCTAATATTATATTTTTGCCTAGGAGGTTTATGTCTACACTTTCTATCAAAATTTCAAAAAGATCCATTGGAAATTGTCTAGTTAAACAACCACTTGGTCTTTTTGGAATAACGGCCTGAATTTTTTATACCATTCTGCTTTGCCATTTTGAAGTTACTTCCAAAAACATCCTACAAAAGTTTTTCTTTCAAAACAGGTACAATCTGGGCAGTCTACAAAATTTACTTTTTCTAACCCAAAAAAATTGGATGTAGTTCTTCATATTTATGTGTGTACAGAAAGCTTCTATTATGATTAAAGAGATGAAAGTTATGAGGCTAGGATTGTATGTGTTTTGCTTGAGTTAGAGCAAGGGAGGTGTTGACTAAGGGTCTAGCAAGATTTTCTTTATTCCAACGCTCATTTAACTATGATACGACATTCAAAAACTGCTAGTCAGATTCCCTTTTCAGTCTGATGTGCACAGAGGGCATGGGTTTCACTCAACCAAATACTAAACTTTCATACAGATGCACAATAAGGCAAACACCAAGCCCACAAAAATTTCCACATGCTATTAAAAGAAGCTTCATTATTACTCAAGATCCTTAACCCCTAGAGGACCGAGGCCTTTTTTTTTGCCAAAAAACACTCAAAACTGCCATTTCTATAGCAAAACGTAAAAAAAATTGAAAATTGTTTTTTTTTCCACATCTAACCGTAGGATCTTACACTTAACTAGGATGAAAATGTGTGGAAAAAATTTCAGAATTTTTGACCGCACAGATTGCAAGATATCTGCGTTTAAAGTGAAAAAAACAAGTTTTTCAGCACATTGCGGGACTGGATTTTTTGACTTTAAACATTTTTAACTTAAAATTTTTGCACTACAGAGTTTTGAGCTTTAAATATTTACAGTGTAGAATTGAGTTGAGAGTCTAGGCAAAAAAAAAAAAAATCAAAAAAACTTAATTATCATTCTTAAAAAAATTGTTAAGTAGAAGTAGGTACAAGATAGAAGGAAAATCTAAAATATTAATATCTCTTAGATGGAATTTAAATGCACTAATCCCAATGGTAAGATTGTTTTAGAAAGTAAACTAAATCATGCAAAAAAAAAAATTGAAAAATTTGAAAAATTTGCATTCAAAAATGAATCCTACAAGTTATTTTTTTCAAGAAGATGCTCTAACTGCCCGAAAAACAAGAATGTCCATAACTTTCTCATAACATATCCAAATGAAATGAATCAAAGCTTTCTAGATAGACAAAAATATAATCTATCAGAAAAAAAATATTAAAAAAAAAATTCAAATTTTTGTCCATTTTTTTTGCTGCCCAGGTTGCCCGCCGTCCCCTGTTTTGAGCTTATTTGGTCATAACTTTTTTTCCCAGACACCGATTGTGAAAAAAATGATATTCCCACAAAACTTACCAGTTATTCTATCTCCAAAAAAAGTTTCAAAAAATCACAAGAAAATTTCAGCCCGTAGGTACCTGCCCGAAAACGCATTTGTCCCCCGAAGGGACAACGGTCCTATAGGGTTTAAAGCATGAAAACAAATCTTTTCTATTCTTGAATAGAATCAAACTCCTTGCAACTCCGCTATGTTTTTTTTATTTTTTTATTTTTGAAACATATGGCAAACCATTGCATTAAAGAAAAGATAACAAAAACAACCAAGCCAAACAATTGGACAAATGAAGAGAATCAAAGCCAAAAAAGAGAGAAAAAAGGAGGAAGAAGCTGAAAGAAGGAGCAAGGAAGAGGACCCTCCTTATTCCATCTAATCAAATCCCTCCCTCTTCAAGCAAGGATAGGAGAGAGAAGCCAAATCTTATCAAAGTTGGACCAAATTCTAGTCGATTGATGGGGTCGATGAAGAGCAACCCTATGAGCCTTCAAGAGAAGGAGTCAAAGGAGCTCTTCCATATTAGAGTCAAGGAGCTCCTGTATATTAGAGTCCCTCCAAAAGTGTTGGTTCCAACTACGGCCTCTAGAACCAAGAGTTAGAGCAGTCATGGCACTAGAGGTCCCTCTTGGTTGTCTCGTGCTCTCATCCGTACTTTCGCTGATGTCACAACGACACCATTCTACTAGTGTGGAGATTTATTACCACTTTCTTCAAATCTAAGCTCGCAAAAAAGAAACTTTCACAAACCACTCTCTCAGTCCTTGAGAACTGCCAAAAAATTTAAAAGCCAAAAATATGTTCACTTTTGTGCTTTATAGGAATTTCTGAAATCAAGAGGGACCCTTGGTACCATGATGCTTTTAGACCCCCCCCTCTTCCTAGGTTAATTTCACTGCTTGTGGGACAATCGTATTGCCAACCAAATAGTTTAAATGTAAGTCAAGTGTGAAATAAGCAATGATAATGTGGTAATTTTGAATGTAAGACAATTGTGCAACAAGAAATTATAATGTGGCAAGTGTGTAGGATATTCCAGATTTCACTAAAGAGAGTTATGAGTGTAACTTCAATTCCAAGTGATGGTTTTATATTTATGCTTGGTGACAGAATGTTAGAAGAGGGTCTCTAACCTATTTTTGATTACATACTTTTGTTAGAAGGGGGGTTCTATACAATTTAACAAACATACTTCACAAAAATTCCTTTGAAGGAGTTCAAAGATGGAAAATAAATACTGTATGCATTATGTAGTATTTAAAAGGCTTAAATATTATTGAGAAATTTAACATTGTATGATGAATATGAGATTTAAGGGGGATTTGTAAATGTGGGGAGAGGCTAGTTATTTTCAAGTTTTTTCTTGTGGATGAATATGTAAGTTGAATATTTGATTGCAATATTATTAAAGTTAATTAAGTTATTACGTGTTTAATAGATGATAAGTCAATTTAAATTTTTTATGCAATGCTTGAATGGATGGATTGTGTGTAGTGCGCCTAACAATAATTGTAAGAATTACAAGTGGTTGGCTTTCTAGACATAGTTTGTTGTAATTTTTATGAGATTCTAGTATTTGTAGATTTTTCAGTTAAAAGATTTAAGAGAGTATCTATTGTTGTAATATAAAAATTCTATAAATTGTATGGTATAGTTTTAAAATGGGTTATTTGAAGGTGCATTCATGTGTGGTAGAGTTTGTACATATAATAGATTTAGACAAAGTTTGGATGCACAATTGCAATTGAATTGGTTAGGGGATTGCCATAGATAAAGCCATGGGGGTACTATGTGTTATGGGAATTGGTCATCAAAATTTTATGTATTCATTAGAATGAGGCATTTGAAAACATGAAATTAATAATTTTCATATTTTTCAAATATGGCTTTATCATATCTTTGGAAATAAAGAACTTTAATGTGTAGTTTAGTACACCATAGTAGTACAAATATCCATATATCTCTGTTTTGTTAGTCAGATTGCAAAGTGGACAAATGTTATTTGGATATTCATTTGGCCTAAATAAGTGTTTTTGTATCTAACCCACATATTGGCTATATCTGAATTTTAGAATGTGTGGTTTGAACACCAAATATATTTTTGTTGTTCCAAAATTTGTTAAATGATTTATTATCAATGTTTCTATTTTCTATCCAATTATTTATGTTGAAAAATTGAAGTGTAAGTGTTGTATTTTCTTCAATTTTTTTCTTTTTAAGGTGTCCATGTAGAAATTTGATAGGACCTTTGAATGGTGTGCTTTCTCCTAGGGCCAATCGTCCTAATGTAAATAATATAGTGTGGAGTGTGTGTTTGTAGACTACTTTGGATAATCTATGTTCTTTTGATTTCTAGCCACAACAAGTGCGTCTTTTATTTTGTTATTTTTATATAATTAGAATGTGCTCTAATTTTGTGCACAGTTAGAGCACTTATGTGGTTTTTATAACATTTGTACAATTGATATTAGTTATTTTTTATCAGGGTGTTTAATTTAAGAGGAAGGTTTTTTCATGTGATTGATGATAAGATAGATAAAGTTAACCCCTAAAGTTTTGTGACTATGTTTTCACCAAAAATGTTCACAATTTGCCATTTCTAGTACAATTACCAAATTTTTGAATTTTTTTTTGACACATGTAACCATAGGATCTTGTAGTATGCTGACTTGAAAATAAGTGGTAAAAATTTCAAAAATTTCCACCGCGTGGATTGCAAGATATAAACATTAAAATTCATTAAAATCATTTTTTTGGCCCTGCAAAAAAAAAGGCAGCTGCACTTCACAAGCTCACTTTTCTATGAAAAAATGTCCAAAATGGTGGTGCTTCTTTGGATACTTTTTCCTAGACAAGTTTGCTACGTGCTTGAAAAATTTCACATCTTTTGGAATTGTACAATATGTAGGAAAAAATAGTAAGTAGAAAGAAGTAGAGAATGATTCAAAATACTAAATTTTTAAGAATTTAATTATGAAATTGAAAAATGCCAATTTCAATGGTCATTATGTTGCAATAAACAATCTACATCCTATGATTTTATTTTTTTCAAAAAATATTGAAAATTGAGTAAAATGAAGGACTTCAAAGATTATTTTAGAGTAGAGAATCCATAACTGCCCGCAAACAAAAACTCCACATAACATTTGATTCATTGATAGAAATAGAATGATTCAAAGCTTTCCATGTATATTGAACTCTAGAAGACTAATTTCAAATTTTTGTTTTTGAAGAAAGTGATTTTTTCTAATTTGCTCAGACTCCCCATCTACAAATTAAAAAAAGTAATATATTTGGCCATAACTTTTGACTCATATTTCCAAATGTCATGAAATTTAGTGCATATGAAAGATATTCCTCATCTTCACCTTCTATCAAATTTTAGCCTAAAATATGCAAATCTCTAGTTACATGTACTTGCCCAAAATTTCTATGTTGCCAAAAAATCCATATTGGTCCTTTAGGAATTAAGGTTGTATGTAAAGGTATATATTGATTTCCCAGACTTTTTTGTTTGAGATTTAGTAGGATGGTGCGGATGGTTGTATTTTTTGCCTTAAATATATAGTGACTAGCAAAACTAAGTATAAATTTGAAACATTTTCATTCAAACAACCATACTATGAGTATCAATGGATAAAGTTCAAAAGTGGATATACAAAAGTTGTAGTGTGCAACATATTACACGTTACCATGGAAGTTTGAAGAAAAAATTAGTTGCGGTTTGAAAGAAAATTAATTTCAAAGTTAGCCATGCCTAAAACTTGGTTTTGTTCACAATGATTTGGAATTATCTTATTTTTTGTCAATTTTTTCTTATAACTCCAATTTTTTTTTGTGCCTTGGCATGTTGGTATACATCATTTTAGATTGTTGTATACAAAAATTGAAGGAAATTGACGTTTATAAAAATTAAAATATCAACAATTTGACAAACATGCAAATGATTGATATTGATTCTCACAATATTTAAATTTTTTTTTGGAATTGAGAGCATGGAATTGCATTAGACATTATAGAGAGAGTTTAGGTTGCAAGATGGACCATTGTTGTATCTTATTGCCCTTGCATTTGAAATATTTGTTGAAACAGACAACGTGTTCAATTTCTATTTTACAGCTATATAATGCATTTTTAGGTTCAATTTTTTATACAAAGACTAGAGTTCATGGTGCATATAATTGATTCAGCAAATCCAAAAAAATAAAATTAGCATTGTCAGTTTCATCAAAAAACTGAAAATTATTTGAAGGTTAGTGTAATTTTTGGCAATTTTCACGTACATGCATGGCGGATTTCTTCAATGGGGACATTTTTGTGTGCAAAAATATAGTTTGGAAGGGTTCCATAATTTTTCAGATTTTTTCCCTCAAAACAGAATTTCCATGAGTTTTTCAACAAAAGATTTTGTTCTTCCCATACCAATGATATAGGGCTTGCTATTTCCAACCATGAGCTAAAAACAAAATCAACCAAGGTTTGGTTGCAATGTCGAGAGACTTGTAGCCAACTATAATGTGCCGCAATTGTGCCGGGAATTGCACCATAATTGATTGCTACTCATCTAAAATGTATGGAAAAAAAGCATCCTACGCTACCAGAATGGAAGGATCAGGAATGAGTTGCCTCCTATAGTCAGAACACCTTGAGACATTCTCATTGTTCTCACCCAACTTTGGAGTTTGAAAAGGAATGGAGAAAATTTGGGTTTGGAGATTTAAATCATAGTAAATACACTACACAAAGTAATTCAAATACTGCATTCTACATAGAAAATGCTAGCATGCACTAATTTTGAAATTATGTGAATTTGCGAGGCACACTAATATGGTAGCTCATAGTATTTTAGAAAAATTGAATATAATGTGGTCCATACTATTCTCACACTATCATAATAATTGTCATTTTCATTCAATTTTCGTCCAACTCATCCATTTCACTAGCATTCATCTAAAGGTTCACACTAATTAGATTACATTGATTTCATCCAAATAATTCAAATTTGTAAGAGGGAATCTGTCACTATTCAAACTGTTACACTAATTGAATCAACTTAATAGGTAGTCATTTTTATATCTCTATACCATTACAAAGACTTCAAAATGAAAATTTCAGAACGGATATGATAGAAGTCACTAATTCCATCGAATCTATTATATATGTTCAAAACACATCAAGGCTTCCAAATTTGGCAAATTAAGAAGTACTTTTGTACAATTGTACCATATTCATATCAACATACACCATGTCCAAAATTTCTTATCATGTATGGCATAGGGAGTTCCAAATACTTATTATAGAAGTTTATAGATATTATATATTAATTTACTAGATTAGATATTAGATAAATTCCACTTATTAACTCATCTACAAACCTCAACCAGAAGTGAATTTGTCACATGTAAAGAATGAATGCTTATTTCAGGGCACCAATCTGCAAGTGTCATTGTCATCATGAAATAATGAACAAGAAAACATGACACAAATTTGGTATTGTCTATACTATAATAAACAAAACTTTATAAATCTAAAATATAATATAGATTACAAACTAATGTTTTTACACAAGTGCACACATTCACCTATTTCATGAACTTATATTCCATTTATTTTTTATTTTTTATTTTTTTGTGTTTGACAAACTTTTTTTACTTTTTTTTTGAACAAATGGAAAGTACCATTGTATTAAATGGGAACTAGAGAACAACAGCCAAGTCGAAGCTAGCGAATGAAGAGAAAAGAGCAAGGAGCAAGACAAAGACAAACAAAAAAGAAACCAAAACAAAGAAAAACTACGCAAAGGAGCAGATGTCTGGACCCTTTCTGTTCCAAACGATAATAGGCCCACTCCTGGAAGCTAACATTGGAGATTGGAGCAAAATACTATCAAATTTGGACCAAATGACGTCTTGACGTTGAGGATGTTGCTTGGCACTGATCTGAGCTTTAAGTTGCGCTGCCCTTCCTGAGTCTAAGAGAGCATTCCACAATTTGTCTTGTAGGAGGTTTGGGGCCAGGTGTTCCTAGAAAATACGATGTTGTTGCGAGCGATCCATATAAGCCACAAAGAAGATCCCCTAAGTAGTGACCAAATAGTACGGAGGTTGGTAAAACACCGTAGAAAGGTAGAGCCAAAAACGCATTGGATGGCATCAAATCTGATGTGAGATCCCAAGATAGGTTGCGCTCCAAGCATATGATAAAAGATCGACTGGGCATAGTTCCACACCTCTTGGGCTTGCGGGCAAAAGTAGAAGCGTTGGATAGGGGATTCTTCAAGTTCTAGTGTGCAATAGTTACATTTGGTGTTGATGTCGGGGGCAATACGGGCTCTCCACAAGTGAACGACTACTGCTTTGTGCCAGGCAGACCACATGAAGGCTGCTTCCTTAGAGGATTGCGCCGTATGCCACACGTCTTTCCAGTTGGGGGTGAACGTAGGTGGAAGATATCCAGACCATTTGGACATGATCATGGTCTTCAGCTGAGCATTCTGAGTGATGAGAGAGCGGCCTACAGATGTTGAGTATTCCATTAGTGTCAGGCCATTACTCCATTGCCACCGCCCGGGGTCAAAGACCAAGTCTTGTGAGGCGCCATGAAATAAGAAGTAGGGGGCTCGGTTATGACTCTTGTGGATCTTCACTACCCAAATCCTTCATGTGAAGCCACAATATTCATGTGCCCCGATATTAAGTGAGGTGAGTGAAAGTACTCTAGAGTTGTGACCTATGGTTGCTCTAGTGGTTCTTCTGGGTAGAAAGAACGTATGGATGTGAGATCGCTGGAGATCAAAGTTGGGGCCACTGATCTGCCAAGTCATAGTTGGGATAGGATTGTCCTGTTGCGAAAAAACTTTAGATAAAATGTACCAAACTTTGGTACGATTTATTTCATTTCATATTTTTCATTGTCATCGTGATTTTGTTGTTAGTATTCTAGGATAGGAACAATAAAAAATCTTTACCTCCAAAAAAGATTTAAATTGTAATTTTACTTTCAACCTCCAATAAGTTAACCTATTGGAGTGAGATCTACGTTTGAAACTAACTACACACCTAAGGACTCAAATTCTTTATCAATTTAAACATCACAAGTATTGAATTGTGGACATGAGAAGAAGCACTTGAGTGGAAGTTGACAACTAGGTTTTGGATTTCCTATTCAAAACATCCATAAGGTAGCAACACCCATAACCGTCAAAATAAGCAATTCAGCATAATTGGAGACACCTTTTTGTAGAAATGATATTTTTTTAGTATTAGCAAATGAAAATCATGAATTTTCAAAAAAAAAAAAAAAAAATTTGGATAAGGCATCTATTTTTTATGAATTTTCAAAGTACAACTCCCTAGGGCACTCTAAACCACAGTCTAGTAAATCTGGCTTGATTCTAGCACCAAAATCTTAAAAAATCAGAGCCCACCAACCACAATTAAGCATTGGGCACGGTTTCAAAGTACATTTGAAGACACTTTAAGGGAACTCTACTATCAATTATGGGTACACTAACGGTTATGGGTGTTGCTACCTTAATAAGAGACATGGAGGTTTGGAAGTCAAAGGATCCAACTTTGAAAATTGCATGAATTTGATTAGTGTTCATCGATGTTCATTAATCATCAACAGTTGTGCATAGCAAAGCAAAACCCAAGTATTCAACCCTAGTATTAAGATCTAAACCAGCAAATTCGAAAAAGAGAAAGCAGAGGAACCTTAACCATCAGATTCGAAAAACAGAAAGCTGAATACTTGACTGACATTACAAAATAGGTACAAATCCAAAGACACCATCCATAAACTCTGAAAATCAGTTTCCACAGGTCATTAACAGAATGGAAGACCGAATGGAATGCGAAACAGTGGAACTGGACACGGAGAACGAGTAAGCATGCACCTCTCATGGGCATCGACATCGGCATCGGCATATCGTCCTGATAAACCACAATACATTCGGAGCTGACACAGAAATTGAAATCCTACGGACGACGACGACATTGTCCAATTGTTTAGGAAATTTTACAATTGAGCTCCGGGGCCTTCACCCAGCATCCAGGACATCCTAATAAATGCTGCACACAAGCTTGCAGCCGCTGACTAATATCCTCGAATAAAATCTACTCTGTTCCTTACAACTCGGTCCGGAAGAGTATGCCTTGTTGTGCGGTGTCCCTTTCGAGAGGATAGTCAGTTAGTCACTCACACAGGCATAAATGCAGAAAACATCCAAAAACAAATCAATTAAAACAAATCCAAAAGGGGTAAACGTGGCAATTAGGAAAAACAATCCTCAAAAATTTTATTTACAGAAAAAATTTGACTAGTCTACACATTTTTCAGAAATGAAACTAATCCCATCACTGAACAATACCTTCTTCCTGCACAACAGAATCCTAGTTGATATATGTGAGTGACAACTAATAAGCACAAATTGCACCCAATAACATAATTTGTACTTGAATAAACTCAAATAAAAAAGGTATCTTGATCACTAGCTACCTTGTGCAGAAAGCAGCTCCAAAGTTTTTTTGAAATCTAAAACTAATATTCAAGTGAAGCCCTACTCCTTCCAGCCTTAGATCTCACGACTGCAAACGATGAGAAATGAAAGAGGAACGGAAACCTAAGCATCTCACAAAGCAATAAAACCCAACTGATCACAACAACCAATAAACTTCGAATTTATACATGAGCTCAATGATACCTCGCAACATGGACAAACCTGGTGCTGCTCACCTTTTTCAAATCATGCCTGTCTATAAGGGAGGATGCAGCTGCGGGTGAAACCAAAAGACCAAGCAACGGAACAAAAAAATTGCAGAAGACAAGAGACTGAATATAAAAAGCAGACATACTTGTTCTTCCGAGCTCCACCCCCACGCTGCAAGAGAGTTGCACCTGCGAAAGACCTGCGATAGAGTTGCCACAAAGTTGCGAGAGAGCGACAGAGATGGAGGGAGGGAGGGAGATACGCCTGTGAGCGAAGGAGCAAGACAACCTAAAATCCAATACCTTAAAAGGAAGAAGACAACCTGAACTCGGGCGACGCATCCAACGGCCGATATTGATCAGCTCAGCTCAAGGTCACCCGGTCCGACTTTTTTACAGTGTATAGTGTTCAAGATCCCAGCCACATTCATTATTTTTAATTTTTGGCACCCTCCCGACCAGTCCATGTGAGGTTGTCCCTTTCGAGAGGATAGTATGTAAGCAAACGGAAAAAAAACGACAACTCATCAAAGCTTATCATAAACACGTATCTATTACAAAATTAATACAATCCTAGAGACTCAGTGATGTCAAAATAGCACAGATACAGTTGCACACAAAAAATTGGATGAAAAAGAATCCGTTCATCAATATGAAAAAAACCCGTTTCATTATCTAAAGGACAAATTTAGTCCAGGCGGTCCTCCAGCGTAGAAAGACCACCAAAAACTCTATGCAACAGAATCTGGATGGATATCTTTTATTCTAAACAGTGAAACGAACAGATAACCAAAGTTAAACAACAATCTGCTGAAATTGCAACAAATTGCATAAACACACAAACATGAAAATAACAGCAATTGGGGAAAGAGTAATCCTCCCAGGGCGATCAAAGTCAGTGATATCCGAGCCGCACAGAAACAACGACCTTTCATAGCTGACGGACCAAACGAGCAGAATCGAAAATGGGAGAGGAAAGAACGTCCGCGACATTAGAACATTAGGACAATCGCAGAGGCTCCAAAATCCAAAAGAAACCCTAAAGGCGATGACAAAATTGTCGAATTGTATAGGAAATTTTACAATTGAGCTCCGGGTCTTCACCCAGCATCCAGGACATCCTAATAAACACCGCCTGCAGACTTGCAGCCGCTGACTGGTATCCTTGAATAAAATCTACCCTATTCCTTACAACCCGGTCCGAGAGATCCTGCCTTGTATAAGACAACAGAAAAAAACACAAAACCTATACTAAACATAGCCATCAAAGCGACAGCCAGAGTCTGCCAAGAACCTCCGCTCAAAACCTGGGCGGGGGCTTGTCGCCGGCCAAGTTCACTCTCAATTGTCTTCCCTCGAAATCAGCACCGTCGAGGTTCTCAATGGCTGTGCTCACATCATTAGCATTCTCCAAAGTCACGAACCCAAAACCACGCGACTTACCCGATTCCCTGTCATACACCACCTTGGCGTCCACCACCTTGCCGAAGTCCGAAAACAGCTGGTGCAGGGCGCCTTCGTCGCAACCCCATGTCAAGTTGCCCACGAACAGCTTGTTCGGGTCGTCGAAGGGCCTGCGGCTGCCTCCCAGCGGGCTTCTCCTTTCGGGCCTCTCGCCCCTCTCGAAACGGGGCTTGTCCCTGTTCGACTGCGGGTAGTTCACCCTCAAGGCCCTTCCTCCCAAATCGCTTCCGTCCAGCGAGTTGATCACCGCTTGCGCGTCCTCGTTGCTCGCCATCGTCACGAAAGCAAACCCTCGGCTCCTGCCAGACTCCCGGTCGTAAATCACCTCCACCTCCTCCACGGTACCCACATCCTGGCAAATTTCAGCCAGCTGCGTGCTGTCGCACGTCCAAGGCAAGTTGCCGACGTACAGCTTGGCGCCCTGTTCCACAGGGGCCGGATCAGCGGCAGCATCCGCGGCAGCCTCCGCGGTAGCATCAGCGGCAGCGGGGGCTTCCTCGGTCTCCCCATCTCCGAAGGTGTACTCCGTCACCTCTGCGGCTCTCGCCACAATGGCGGAGTTCACAGCACTCCTCTTCGCCTTCGACAACGACAACTCCAAGAAGGTGCACGACATGGCTGACGGCCCCGCCAAGGGCGCGGCCATGCTCAATGCACCGCCATTTCGGCTCAAACTGCTCTCCGCGCGGGTCGACACGACGGCGAACCGCGTGCTGCCCACGGCCATGGCCAAGCTTGTCGCCGCCATTGCTCCGGATGATCTCGCAACAACAAAACCAAACAAGCACGACGGAACTACTGCAAATGCTAATAACTTACCAAAGAAAACCCCAAACCCCTTGAAGCAAGCACTACAGTACTGCCTTGCTGGTGCTTCCGCGTTCTCTTTGGCATGTCACTTGGGTCCTCACGAGTCTGGATAAGGTGCGGTCATGGTTTTTGTGTTCCGGGCTGCCCGTCAGCCTGGCTCCGTCTGCCCGCTTCGGTCAGGCAGAACCAACTCCTGATAAATAAATAAATAAATAAATAAGCTGGATTTTCTGTTGCTTGTGAATTGTGATGGATTGAAATTTGGACTTCAATTTGGAACCAACGATCCCAATTAGCTGGGAAAGATTTGAAAAGATTAACCAATTAGGGATCATGTGGGTGTTTGCAATTGTCGACAATTGTATTGCAAAAGAGAGACATCAACTTTTTTTAGATTTGTTTTTTGATTTGCAAAGTAAAACTTTGTAGGTAGTAAAATAGAAAAGTCATTGTTTTATACACTTTTATAATTTTTTTGAAGATTTTTGGAATAAATTATTAAAAATATACTATTTAGGGTCATATTTTTGGCCGTAATATTTCACTCAATAAAATTTTGAGATTCATGAAATTCATACCATAAAATTCTAAAAAAGAATTCTCATTTGACTCACTAAAGAATCTTGAAAAAAAATTACTTGTATTGAAAAGGATTTTTGCATTCATAAATTTGATTAAATTCAAATTTTAAAAAATTATTTTAAACATTTTGAAAAATTATTTTATGCATAGTGTATTGCTTGCACCACAACATGTCCAAATTTTGATGATTGCACATATACGTTGAAAATGTCCAATATTTTGTATTATAATTTTATTTTTAAACATTTTACAATATTTTCTAATTATGCCTATGCAATGAAAAGAGGCATGCAATTCTATCTTTGCCTCCCTCCCAAGCTATTGATCTCAATTGGAAAAAATTAAATCCCCCTGAATGCTGTTGATTTTTATTTTTCAAAAAACAATCATTATTGAATTTCCACTGTTGATCTTAGTTTAATAAAATTGCCCCCCCTCCCATGTCATTGATTGTGCCGCGTTGAGAGGCAATCTTGGCCGTTGATCAAATTAGGGTTCACCATGGCTATAGTTTGTCCTTGGCTTTTTTAGACTAGCTATAGCATTTTTTCCTTTGTTGAACTCTACAACTATCATTTTCTTTCTACTTTGTGTGTATTTGCCTTGGAGATTCTCATCAAGCAAGTTGTGTTTTTGTTGTGTGTCTTCATTGTACAACAAGGGTGGTTGTTGCACCATCTCTGAGCAAACAACGAGGCTAAATTGAGGTAGGGGGGGAATAGTTTTGTAGTTGAGTGAAGTTGTTTACAAGTCCGAAGAGGTGCAACTTTGTTGTCGATGACCATTATTGAGTATCTTGTGTAGTTTAGTTTTGTAGTGCAGTGGAGAAGTGATTTTGCAATTAGCAATAGTAAACAAATTACTACTTCAATCATTAACTCAGATTGATATTTCTAAATGATGGTAAGCACATTGTGAACTCTTGTAGTAATTAGGACTAGTTTAAATTTTATATGCGTTATGTCTTGTTGCAATTCTTCTTTTGATTCAATAGGATTTCTTGTTTGGGGGACTTTCAAAGCTCTCATATAAAGTCTATTGTCTATTCATGTAATGGAAATGTTAGTGAATCTGGTTATTTTTATCTGTGCAATTTTTGCATGCCTCATTTCTTGACCTTGAACTATGAAAATTTGATACACCCCGGCTTGTCGATTTGAATTGTAGATATGAATTTGCTAGTAGTTATCAATGGAGTTTTGTGATATTCCAACAATTGACATATGAACACTGTAGGGATCATAGGAAATGATCTTGATGTAGGTTTAAGGTTGCTTGCCTTGAACAATGGCAAAGCCTTGGAATTTAATCAATTTTACAAAGTTCATATTGCTACCTGTTTTTGAGACAAAAGACCTAACTAAAATTGTGCTACATCCATATCAACCTACTCTCAACACTAATTAGAAGCTTTTGCAAGAGCAAGCAATCAATTGCTTGATTTCATTGTTTATTTCATTTAAACAATAAATGCAATTGTGCTTTATTTATGGTCCACAATCATATTGTATTTAGATGTAACTTACTTGTAAGCTGAAACCAATTGATTGGACTCACACTATATGATTCAAATTTAATCTTCACTTTTTTGAAATTGGTACAGCAATCAGAAGCTAAGAAAATTGTTAAAGATATCTATTACTCCGTTTAGTTCTAAGTTTTGAATATGGGCAATTGCACGAAACACTTGTACTATTTTCTGTCACACTTTGCATGATGATTAGTTTTTTGGCCATAACTTTTGCATTTTGATTGCAAATGACTCAAAAATTTTAGACAAGGTACTTATGACTACTATATACCTTACCTAGTTTTTTAGTATTTTTTTAAAATGTTTTATTATTTAATAATAGCCCCCAATTTTATGTCGCAAATGCCAATTTGGGGGGGGGGATAGTACTAAATTTAGTATTCATAAAAACGAATTTGGAGCTAAAATTTGGAAAAATGGTCTTCTAGTAGACTTGTAGCTATTGTCCAAAGGAATTCTAAAAATACTTAATTTTGTGTGGTATAGAAGTCTACAAAGTAAGCTGCTTTCTACTTGCATTTCAAAACATGTAAATAATTATTTTGGTGGGTTTTTTGGTGAATGACCATCTCCATAGAGTTTCTACAAATGTAAAATTTTATTTATTTTTTAATTAAGTTTTTTCCTATTTTTTTATTAAAACATTGAAACATCTATTTTTTTGAGATTTGACACTTTTCTAGTTCTCCGACTTAGAGAATTTTTTAACAAATTTCCTTTGGTGGTTACCTTCATCTTAAAAGTGCATACATTGGCCATATTTTTTAATTTAAAAAAAATTGTTTTTCTAATTTTAAATTATTCCAAAAAAAATCATAAATAGTATTGCAAAACGCAAAAAAATACAAGTGTTTCGTACAATCACCCACCTACGCTTTTTCAATATGTAGTTGGTGCATGTATACATATCTACAAGGACAAATAGCACTATGGGACACTTTCCTTTTACAATTTTTCAAATCAAGGTCACTACAAGGAATTAGCCTAGCATCAAAGCATTGAAACACTTATAATTTTTTCAATAAAATTTTGAAACCACTATGGATTTTTTTAAACACTTGTAGCATATTTTGCTTGAAAAAAAAAATTTAAGTTCTTTTCAAAAAATGTACTAGTGTACCCCTTTGGGAACTTGTTTTAAATGTTTTTTATCGGATGAAAAAATAACGCATGTACTTATTTTTTTAATACAAGCAGAATTTTCCCAAATTTTGATAGTTTGTATACAAAAGAGGCAGTCGTTGTTTGCATACACAATCATTTTCTAACAATGTTGACAACAAATGAAATTGAAAGTGCTTGGAGACCAAAAATATATCATGATCTCAAAGAACCTATTCTATTGGTATACTTGCTTGAAAACTTGTCTATAATTGTACATACTCACCCAAGCTCTATTGTAATAAAAAAGGCAGTTACTACCTCTTTTGAGCTCATTGTCATTGTGACAACCTAGCACAATTCATTAACTGTGCTTCTTAAATTATCCCCACCCACCCCATATTTATACTTTTTAGGAGGCAATTGGAAACGCATTCAATGTGGGAAATATAGGATTGCCGTATGTATTTTGTATCCATATTTCATATACATTCATATGTATTCCATGTATATGTATGTATATGTGTGTATGTATGTATGTATGTATGTATGTATAATTTTTGCATATTCTGTAAATGTATCCATAATCATAGCAGAGGAGGGGAATCCAAAATTTTCTACTTCGAGATCAACAATTAAGATTTCCAAAAAAAAATTTAATCAACGACTGGGGGGATTCATTGGGGGGGGAGAATTTTCGCCGCCAAATTTGACGGCTAAGGATTTTTGATGGAGGCCCAAGCATGTGTTAATCACAAGGTTGTATTTGCCTCTTTTGAGTTCATTGTCATTGTGTCAGGATTTCATTGTGAAATGCAAAATTACAATATATTATCCATGAGCTTAAATATAAGATCCAATTCTCACTCACCAAAATTCATTCTTAATTAAAATCTTCCATCATGTTGGATTATAACAAATTCATTTGGACAAATAATCATTTGCGGAGTAATTTATTATCCATCACTTTAACCCCTAAAGGTCCAAACCCCGTTTTTTGACAACATAGCGATTTTGGGCAGCTCATTACGAGTGGAGTTTTCATTTTTTTTCTTTGATATTTTCACAAAAGATGTGCCCGAGGAGTAGCTTTAAGGCCCAACAATTTTCATAACTTTTGACTACATGGTTAAAAAGTTATTGTATGATATGTAATTTTTGGTGTACGGTGGGCAGCCCGGGCAGCTCAAAAAAATTCTTTAAAAATTCTTTTTTTTTAAAATAAAAATTTGAAATTGATTCTTTAGATTTATATGTATATGGAAAGCTTTAAATCATTCCATTTGGATTAATGAGTCAAAAGTTATGAGGATTCTTAGTTTGAGGGTAGTTATGGAATCTCAACTCTAAAATAAACTTTGAAGTCCTTTATTTCACTCAATTTTCAATATTTTTGAAAAAAAATAAAAACATTGGATTAGATTATTTATTAAAACATTACAACTGTTGGGATTGGCATTTTTCAATTCCATAAATAAATTCTTAACAATTTAGTGTTTTGAATCATTCTCTACTTCTTTCTACTTACTATTTTTTTCCTATATGTTGTGCAATTCCAAATGATCAGAAATTTTTCAAGCATGTAGCCAACTTGCCTAGAAGAATGAATCCAAAGAGTAACCACCATTTAAGGCATTTTTTCATTCAAATGTGACCTTGTGAAGTGCAGCTGCCCGGATTTTCGCAGGGACAAAAAAAGGGTTTTTGTCAATTCAAATGCTAATATCTTCCAATCCGCACGGTGGAAAATTCTGAAATTTTTTCCACATCTTCTCAAACCAGTGTTCTATAAGATCTTACAGTTACATGTGTCCAAAAATGTTTTTTTTCTGAAGTTTGGTACTTGTATTAGAAATGGCAGTTTTGGAGCGGTTTTGGTGAAAACATAGTCTCTCACCTTTAGGGGTTAAATAGTATTCATCCTTGATATGGACTTTTCATCCAAAGTTGATGATTGTTTGGCTACTTAGTTATACCACTTGTCATCAGTCTGTTTGTAATCGTTTCTCATTCCGAAATTCTAATTCATCGAATGTAAATCGCATTGTGCACGTTGAGTGAATTGCCATTCAGGTTTGGCCGGTATTCTTCGTCAATTGGAATGTATTCATCCATCCTTTGAAACGTCATCCAACTACCGATCTCGTCACTGTGTAGGTGTGGTTCCGGCTTCAACTAAACTTACTAACAGAGAGAGGGCGGGTCGCTACTCGCTACCCACTTCATCAAGACTATCTATCTCAAAGAATTGCGCATGGGGTTCCAAAACATTCATAGGGTTAGGAGTACGGACTGTACAGTACAGTAAGCTTACATCTTGAATTGTTTTATGAGTCGGTGATATCAGTACACATATCTGGAACTTTAGATTACTTTCAATTGGCCCCTTTCTGGTTTACCGTTCTCTACTACCGGTAGACTAATTTATGCATGCTACTAACACTGCTCTACCAAGAGTGCACCTGGTAAACTGCTTCAAATGAGTTGCGTAGATTGGTCATTCAATTTTCACCAGAAGGGCTGTTTAGAGCACCTCTATACGATTAAAACAATAGAATGGAAGTCTGCAAATAAAAGTTATAAGTCAGTTCCGCACCTTTGCACGCGTGCTCCCAGAACTCTTCCATTCCCAAATTTGGGGAACCCAACCTCTTGTCACCAGCTTCCGAACTTGCGAGCTTGTTTTAACTGAATATGTTTACTTGGCAATGAGGACCTATGGAATCTTCCTTCGGTGCGGCAGAAATTCAAACAAAGAAGTATCTTGGATAGTAACCGGCAAATAAGAAAGAGAACGAAGGGGAACGATGAGCATGTGGCTGATTGCACCAAAGTGAAGATATACACTCACAGTCAATACTAATTGACATTGAATAGCTCGTAATAATTTTACAATGAGTTGCAACGGGATCGAAAAACTTTACCAAATCTCGCTGTTCTACGCACAAGAACCCAGTACTCTCAGTTTGCTACGGTAGTTCGGCAGTTTCCATCAACATACTACAATGAGTTAATAATAATGCAAGGTCCACAAACACACACAGGGCGAGGTTCACTGGAAAGTGAAACCTTTATGTCATAAATTACAACCAACCTAATAAATCTTAAAAGGTTGAGCAGGATTTTGGTACAAAGCCTCAAGGCAGCGCCTCGAGCATGCCAAGAGATCGGTAGTCTTCGGATATGTTAATACCAAGTATACAAATACCTGAGGTCATGTTCTAGACCGATGAATCCAAGCAGACAGGTGCTTTGCTCATTTACTCCTGCAAAGGTATGGAGCCTTCCTGTAATGGCTTGTCCAACTTTTTAGCAGCTTTCCTCCACTTCAGAGTGCAGGCTTTCAATGTCGCTCGTAGACCATGTTTATGATGTAAGCCATCTTTGTTGTCTAATGACAGAGCAAATCCCTCTGGATTTCCAATGCTAAATCTCTCCCATTCGCCACATTCAATACCGGTATCCTCGGATGCTGACTTCTTGTGAAATGCAGGTGTCTGAATTGAAATTGGCTCTTCCTTGACGGACCTGCTGTGCGGAGACTTCACTGTTATCGAAGAATCTGTGTACCAATCTGCTCCACCTTTGGGCCTTATTCCACCTTCTGGCCAGTTTCTGACGGACTCAGGGATGACCAAGCCAGAGGTTGACCCACTCGCTGACCCTGGCTGCTCATCCAGACTTCCATCTTTCATCTTGAAATCTTCTAAGGACTTTAGGGCATTTCTCAGGTTGTGCCTGTGCTCACTTCGTCCCACTACTTCTGTACCACTCTCCTCGTCCGTGTGCTTAACACTCAATTTCCGCATTATTCCACTCAGACGCCCTTTGAATCCTTCTGCACTTTCCTTCTTGAGGAATTCCTGCAAAAATGGAGCGACTGCTTTCAGTAACGGCTCTTGTCCATGTTGATTGTTTCTAACTTGGGCATTCGAACCCCATTCTCGACACTCTGCAATCAAGCGCATCCAAGCAGCCATGGAAGTACGAATTACATTGTTTTTCACTGAAGGATAAATAACAGTGAGAACTTACATCATTTCTGGCCTCTTCCATTTCTACGCTCCCCCGCAAAGCAGCCATGCTCAGAGCTGAAAGGGCTGGTGAAAGGGGCGGTTGGTCATTGTCAGGGCTACCAGATGGTTGTACCGCGCAGTCTGAGCTTAATCGCGGGCACTCCTCGTCAAGCAAGACGTGTAACCACTTGTCGATGTTGGACTTGCCTATTTCTCTTAATCTTTCATCATCTGGATTTATGTGGTCAAGAGCTGCAGACTCAGAAATTTTGATCTTGCCTTCATGTGTGCTGATGACCTGACAATGAAGAGAAGAGTCATTATGATGGTAAACCGAATCTAATTCAGAAATTGCACCAGGATTTAACATCGCACCGCAGCAGAATGATACTTACTAAGACGAAACTTACAGTGTACGTCCACTAAAAATTTTAACGTCAAAGAAGACTGTTGATACTAAACTTGGAAAAACAGATATGACGGGGAATAAACTGTACCTCTTGCATCAATTCATTGATGCCTTGTTTGATTTCCTCCCGTGACCCACATTCTTCTACTTCAGTAATCTCGTGCAAAGAGTTCAGAGGCTTGCTATCTACTTCAACAATCAGAGAGGGCGCGGGGATCTCCAGCGGAGCAGCACTCTGACAACCTGGCACTCTGGTGTTACTTTCCTCACTATTGTCCTGGACGGGACCTTCATCTTGCCTATTCTCTGTCACGCTACCATCTACAGGAACAGAATGCTCTTTAGCCTTCGCGGATTCATCAAGCATAGTAAGTTGCATAGGGTCATCTGCATCCTCAATATTGCTTTGAACTTCACAATTAGCCTTAAGCTCCTTTCCGAAAGGTCGACGATGTACAGATTGCTTAGTAGGTTGACCATGAGTAACTCCTATCGAGATGGCTTTCCTCTTCGCTCCTTCCCTCGGCAGTTTCTCTGGGGAAAAAATCAAGCTTTCTCCGTCAGACACGGCATAGATTGGTCTCCAAGTTCTGTTTATCTGAACTAGCAGACCTTGGAGAAGTTGGTTGAACTTAAGCCCGTGCATGAATTAGGTAGTTTACCTGCTCCTGTCTTCAGGTGACAAGGATGCTGACGAATGGTCTTACAAGTAGAACTTAACAGCTAGCACAAACAAACACACCTAGTGTTACTGCAACTCACGATTACTAGAAATAAACCTATAGTTCATGTTGTTACCTAGTTCCAACTGATGGGCGATCATTGTCATGCACTGCTTATAACCAGTTGAGGTAGGTTCGGATGAACACAAGGAACCGATTCAGGAACCCTGCCAAATATCCTAGAGTCGCTGCCATTGTGCTTCAGGCATTAAACCCGACCCCAAGAATTACAATGAATGCTACGAAATGGTAGTGTACAGGCGCTCACCTTTTCCTTTGTTTCTGGATTTATGATCCTGCTGAGTATCCTTCTCTGAAAAAGAAAATTCATGAGATATCTCGCTCTGTGACCGCAAACTCAGAGAATCTTCATCTTCTATCTCGTCATCAGTGTTTTGCATCGACATATCCCCGTGAGGAAACCCTTTTTCGGGTGTTACAATTTGCCCATCGTTTGTGGTTACCAGTGACAAGCAACTGGTAACATCAACAATATCCCGTCCCCTCAGAGGTTTATTCTGAGTGGTCCCACTAGAATCTGGCTTGACCAAGGCGGCTAAGGCCTCTCTCTGAGAATACCGCTGAAGGAGATCTTTCTCAGCCGCTTCGCATGTCATCTTTTGGCAATCAAGGCGAGCCATAAGCGCATTGCATGCAGCTTGATTGAGACGAGCTTGCTCCTTGTAGGAAATACTCCTGAAATCAACAGAGCACCGATCGACTTTATCAAATACTCACTTGCAGAACTATACCGTCAAAACTATTGCGGAATGGAATGAAGTATAGTGTCCTGCAGAAGGCTTGTACCAGCATATTATCAATTGATAGGCAGTCGCACATACACTCATTGCAGCATACGACGAATACCTAACCTCGGTTTCAGGAAAAATTTATAGATGAAAAAGTCTCAGGGGAGCTTGAAAAGGTCAGAATTCTCACTGATGCATAGTATCTCGGATCATGCGCTCCAGGCATAATCGATACGAAGATTGGGTTTCGGCCCATCGCCTCTGCTTTTCCACTTTCTGCTTGTGTTTCGAAAGATTACTCTCGAGCTCTAAGATGGCCACTCTCTCCTTCTCATTCTGAGATTTTAATGTTCGAACAGTCTCTTCGAGCTGAGAAACCTCTTGCTCTTTCTCTCTCTTGCCTTCTTCCCTCATTTTCTTCAGTCGCAATTCCTATTACCAAATCATTCGGAATTGATCAGTCAGTATACCTAAGTCCATGTGAACATCATTTATTATATAGATTCACATCTCAGCGCACTAGCCACCATAAAAATCCCCTAGTTCCTCTTTAAGGGTCCCTCAAAATTTTATCCGTCCCAACATGTCATAGCAAAGACTTGTGCAAGATATAAAGCAATGATACCTTCTGCATTGTATTTGAGACGACTGAATGCTTGTCGTAGTCACGAAGACCACCGGCAGCAGAAGCACTCGCGTTGTTCTCCTTCCCAAAGTCTCGCATAACTCGATACTGTTCACAGATCACACAGGATACCAACATTAATACTACTAGATGAAATCGGAGAAGAGCCGCTTCACATACAACAACGTGAAAATGTTCCAAATATGCTCATATAAATCAGCATCGATCACGATAGAACTAGGCTAATCAGATGAAACTCATTGCATAAATATTTGAATTAAGCGTAATCCAAACCTTTTATTAATAATTCAAATCAGGGTGACAAGTAGCACAGAACACTGCTAATCACTGGCTCTCGTCATCACAAACAAGGTGACTACACTTTCCGATTCAGTTTCTCAGCTCATATAATCGATTACGAAAGCGCAGGGTATATGCTACGACACCTTCTCTTTAATTTGCGTTGGAGTGCGGTTGACAAGCACTGGTTCATGTTCCTTGATCTCCTTCCAGCTGCCTGGTCCGTATTTTTGCAAACCTCTTCTTAATCCATCCTCTTCTTCAAGGCTCCAACGCAGTCGGTTAGATGATTCTGGCAATTCAAAAGCAATCCAATTTTCAGTCCACATAGAAA
Source organism: Pseudisothecium myosuroides (assembly GCA_951799445.1). NCBI lineage: Eukaryota > Viridiplantae > Streptophyta > Bryopsida > Hypnales > Lembophyllaceae > Pseudisothecium > Pseudisothecium myosuroides. The sequence goes on from OX637295.1 coordinate 14,693,895, forward strand.
TTTGACGATTACAATCCATATGTAAGCAAAGCCAAGAAACTATGAGATCCGACCCAGGCTTCTGACTCAGAGTTTATCACAGGCGCCAAGTTGATATTTGGTTTGTTACATGATTTCGTTACATACCAATTACGCAGCGGATTGGAAGGCGGAATTCAACACTTTATCACTAAAATCATGTATCTAAACTGAAATGAACAGCCAAAAAATATTAGCTGATGCCAACATTGAGATGAACACGAGCAGGAGGTAAGACCAGAGGACACTCATCAACCGTAGTAAATCGGTACTTACCAGTCAGTGACGCGTCGAGATTAGACAGTATCCCAGAACGAGTAGAACTCGAGATCTTAGTAACCTCCCGCTTATCCTTGCCCAGGGAAACGATGGCAGCTCCAGCCAAGCCACAAGTGGCTTTCTTTCCACGGTATTGGGGCGGCCAAGGTCGACAGTCACCCACATGATGTCTAACAACGTTCTCATCCTCCCCGCCTGCGAAAAACAGAGCGAATGACCGCCGCCTGCACGAAATAGTTCATGACATGAGGGGCAGAGTTAAATTTTTGGTGTTAACTTTTGCATCGTTATTTCTGCGGATTAAATCTTATTAATTAACAGGAATCTTTGTGCACTTCGTGCTCGTCAGAAGTTCCAATGGCACCCTTGGCAGTAGTAAATCATTTGTCAGTATACACTTGACAAATATGCCCAGAAATTCCAGTGAGGCTGTCCAAGCAAACACTGGCTACGAGAAAATCCTTCACAACCGAGGCAATGCTCACACAAGAGCATCACAACCCTTGTCACCTCACCTAAATTCAGCGTTTTTTGATGCGAATGTGGACAAGAATTGGCTGATGGACACTCCATGCTGAAGGTCCCACCAGGGCACCAAGAACTCGAGTCGGTTCTTTTTACGTTGACGGGCTTGCCATTGCACTATCTGTAAGTTGCTGGGTACAGTGCGACCACCTCCTGCAATTCAGTGGACAGACGATTGATAACTCGGAGTGAAGATTCGTCACGCTTCAGATACTATCGTGGTAAGGTTTTATAAGAACGGAGTGATTACGTAAAGAAGAGATAAAGGGATTGTCTTGCTTGGTTAATCTTGCTTACGTGAATGAGGGAACCAATGGTCCACCTCCCAGGATAGAGGCGACGACGGATCGGCACTCCAATATAATACGTTGCCATACGCGTCCACGCGGAACTTCGCTGGATCAAAACCCGCATTCCTGCAATCCTCTGCTGGTCAGATCACCATCTAGTTCCAAATTGACAGACCTGAGCGTAATCTCTGTCATGAAATTTGCAACATCGAAGTGTCAACGCACTCAAGCTGATTACTAACCCGAGGTGATCAAGCTGCTCCCAAAGTTCTTCGGCATATTCGTGGGCATTGGGACCCTCTTTGTCGATATCCGGTACGATAGGAAAAATGGCGTCCCATTCTTTCAGCAGTTGTAGCTGTTGAACAAAAAAGCGTCAGTGAGGAATACTCTGTTCGAACAATTAGGTGCATAGAAGGGCCTGCTCAAAATGTCATGTGGATTGTGCATTAGTATCTTTAAGTCTGTATCTTCCATCAAACCAAATGTCTTGACACGACCCTGTGCTTAATTGGGCGCTGCTAAACAAGAATAACAGAGAGCATTTCTCATGGAAATCTTGAGCAGAAAAACTTACTCCGTACTTAACGTTCTTTAAAGAGGACACCGGCAACCTAGGGATAGTCCCAAAGCAAGTCAAGGCACTAAGGTATTTATCTCTCTTTGATAGTTACTGGAAGTCCAATATCGAGATTCTTTGACACCAGGATTTGTTTTGATGAGAACCATGAGTCGTCACCATGACTCAATAAATGAACAAGCACAGGAAGGATTAAAAGAGTTTCAAAGAGGAAACTACATGTGTCTCTGATGTTGACATGGGACCCGAGATGAACAGACCTTAATTCAAGAGGAGATATTTCTCTCTGTGTGTCTCTGCGTTGAAAAGGAGGTGAGTTAAAGGAATTAGAGACGTACTTCTTCAGATGGAGGAGCGTAAGGCACAAAACGTTGAGGAGGACCCTCTGCAAAAGGTGTTAGAATACCTTGCGGCTGCGTTACCGCATGGTGACAAAGCTTAGCGTAGGCGACAGGATATCCGAGCTCCGGATCGATGGCCTTATCCTCATCCGATAATGATAACAACATTTTTCCTGATAGGATAACAAAAATAAGCGGGTTTGAATAACTTCTTGACAATGCGAGTGACGACATTAGAAAATGCTCTCAAATCTTGAAGATCCAAAACTTAGTTATTAAGAAATAGAGCGAAAGCTTCCCACTCGCTCACCTTATTCGTTCCGAAGACAAATCCTTCCTGAAATATATATATAAACGGGACAACCGCAATGACTCTCACCTGTAAACGTCATGTATCATAAAGTGAAATACAAAAGGACGGGAAAGAGACGGGACCAGGAGATTGGTTACCAGTCAACATAAATAATAGGAAGACACGCCACGAAGCTCAGGAATCGCCGCCTCGAAACGTAGGAGGACAAAAACTCTAGCGAGTCTCATTTATCGAGTGTTTTCGAAAATTAGACCACACTAAGAACACTACAAATGAAAACCATCCGAGGCCAGAGCGAAACCGAAGGAAGCCAACAGACCACGGAAGCTAGCCGCATGCGGAGATACAAACAGAGCAATGAGTCCACACAATAGAGCAATGAGTTGTAAAGTCCATCACTCTCACCTTCTCGCACAATCAATTGGATATCGCGCGCCAAAAGAAAAACTCTAAACCCGGCGACGATGCATACACAACTGCACCGGCTAAGAGTGCATAGCGCCTGAACTCGCTCAACCGCCAAAATGTCAATGGGCAATGCAGCGATTCAGTCGAACAGCTTCAATGCCTACTATTGGTACGTGAGTGGAACACTCGAAGCGCGCGCCAGACCGCAACAGAGCAGGATAAATACCTATCCGACCAAGGAATTGGACTCACGGTAACCGATGCAACTGAAGAGCAATAACGCCGAATAATAACTTAAAACGAACGGAGTAATGCCAGTCGATCTGTCCAGCCACGAAGGACCTTGAGCAAGTGAGAGTACTGTGAGAGGTGGCGCAGCAAAGCAGCCGCGATTACGTAAGCCTAAGTTAGGAGCAGCAGGCTAGAATCGCAGCATCAAAGGAACGGTGCGGACAACGGCTCTCGCTATACACACCAAGATTCAAATTCTCGCGTCCGTCCACGTCGGGACGGAGGGACGGAGGGACCGCACGCGACGAGAAGGAGGGAGAATCGACGAGACTGGAGGGGAGTCGACGACGCGTGACGGAACGTGAGGAAACCCGACGGTCGTCGGTAGCCATTTATTCCTTCTCAACGGTCGGGTAGACTGCGTCACGGAAGTCCGGCGACTCCTGAGGCGCGGTTACCGATGTTCCCTTCGTGTGTTCTCCTGGAAGCTGCTGGTTCGCTTCTTGTTCGCATGCCGGTATTGATAAGGTTGGCGTCAAATTTGGACAGCATTTGGAGCAAGTCAAATATTAAATTTCTCGTGTCAACAGGGAGTCCAGCACTCCAGCACTCCAGCACTGCAGATTTTGTCATATTGGGGAACTTTACACTTCACAGGGCCAAATGTCCAGGGGGCTTTGCAGGGAGAGAAATAACTCCAAGTCCAAGAGCATCCTCAATGGAAACAATATACTACTCAGTAACGCTAAGAATAGTGGCAAACAAAAAAAATGCACTCCTGACCAATGGGACCTCTATCAAGTTCATCACTTTCGAGGGCACATTAATTTTTTACTCTCGCACTATAGATTTCAGTTTTATACAGAGCGCAAGAAGTAGCTAGCAATTGTGGTGAAAGGGAATCATAACGACAACCACCAAACGCGCAACTCCTCCAACTAATAATCCATCTTTGTATGTGACACTAGCAATGTGAAGTGTTTAGTAACATATAGGACGTCAGGTGCTTCAGAATTCTGTATAATATGGAAAGGTTGGATTTCCATAGTCAGGATTTGCGTCATTACAAAAGCGTCCCCAGGAACACACTCACAATGTGCTATTGTAGTGCTCTTTCATCAAGCGAGGACTGAGGATGCTCTAAGGTTCTCTTTACCATTAATTTGAGAAGGCTTGAAAAAAAACTCTTATTGTCTCTTTGTCTTTGTGAAGCCAACGGTAGAAGTCATGGCCTTTGAGGTAGTGAAAAATGAGAGGAGGGCCCAAAAGTATCCAATCTATTCCTTTGGTCTATTTTTCAAATTAGTGCAATTCATAATGTGAGTTATTTTTAAATGATTGGCTATGAGTCTTTGATCTAAAGGGTCTTATGGAAATTTAGTCTAATCCACTTCTTTGATTTGGGCCTAACTAGAATTCCAAGGGACTCAAAACTTATGCACTTTTTTAGCCACAAAGGACAAAATTGTTGTTCACATCATTCTTTCCTTTGGACTTAAAATTTTGAATGTAAAGTCATGCTTGTGGGCTTTTCAACTTTCCAAGCTCTCATTGGTTGAAAAGTTAACTTTTACAACTTCTCACCTTTAGTGTAATGTGGCTCTAAGTTACTTGAAATTGGAGTGCATTGAGGGGCACTTCCCATTACATCCGAAATTCCAATTCAAGACCAAGTCCCACCTTTCTTGGATTGTAAGAGGTAAACAAAAAATATTATATTCATTATAGGGGAATTGATTCCAAAAAGGGTTTGCTTTATAGTGCAAAAATTTGAGTAAGAAAGAACCTTCTGGACTCACTAATGGGGCTAAGAATTGCATAATGGATTGAAAAGTACATCATGATTATCCAAGCCATGTGGCCACTAGGTTCATTAGGCTCATAATGGCTTAGTTATGGAAGATGGCTAACACAAACTTCCCACAAGTTTCCACACGTCATGTGACCACTACCAACCTTTAGTGTTTCTATGAGGTAATAATAAATAATGATGATGTGGACAACCTTATACTCACCTCAATTATTACTAAACTTAGTGAAAAATATCAAAGCCTTTCAATAAGTTCAATTCCTTCTAATGTTTGAATTTGGAGTTTCATAGTGTGAAAACCAAAGTTGCAACCCTAAGTTCCAAACTTTTCATGTATAATATAAGATATGTTCAATTATGAGACAATAAATATAAAAAATCCTTTTTGGAACACTTTTATACTGAATTAGGAATATATAGATTTCTAGATAAGATCAAACTCAAGAAGATGCTTGATTTAGTGTTTATATATATATTGCATGCTATATACCAAACAATAGTTGGAAATTAAAGCCCAAATTGGATATCTATTTTTGTTTGACCCAATTCTTATTCTAAGTTCCAATTTTTTGGAACCGAAACCTCAAAAAACCATACCACCATGTAGGCATTTCAGAGTGCATTGGGCTTCCGGCCTTTAAAAATAGTTAGAAGTCCTATGTCCGAATTTTCAACTCTCCACCAACATGGTTTTGAAAATTTGGTGAGACTTGAAACTTTAGGCATAGTGAGAAGTGCTAGTAAGAATGTATTTTATCATGGTCCTATACTATAGATAACAAGCATAAGGTGAGTGATTCAATAACTACATACCCATGTTAGAATGTTGATTCCATACTATCTATTAATTTCTTTTTATTTGGTTAAAGAGGTCACATAAAACTAAAATGTCATTAGTTATGATCTTAAAATTTGTAGAATTGATGTATTATGAAAAGTGTGTATAATGCATGTGAAGAAATTGTTGAAATGAATTATTGTTAATATAAGAAAAATTTGCATGTGAGGTTTTAACAGTTGACGCATTATAAAATTTTGAAGTGTTGTTGGAGTGGTATCCAATATATATACCAATAGAATTATAGAATAAGAAGTGAAAAGTATTTGTAGAATTTACATAGTATTTGTAGATTGTGTGATGTCAAATTAGAGAGTCATTATAGAACCAGAGGATATGAAGGTGATCTAAAGTTGTCTTTGAGGAAATAAATAGATGTATCATTAGCTTGCCATTTACTTATATTTTTGTACCTATGGTACAAATTTTACTTTAGGAATAGAAAAAGTCATGGAGTTAGGAAGTGTTCCTAGCACTACAAGAGAAAGGGGTGTTTTAAGTAGTGTCCTAGACATCACGTCTTTTAAGTATTGTCTTTTAAGTAAGTTTTTAAGTAAAATTTTACTAAAAAGATTGTCTTTTTAGTAAAATTTTACTTAAAAACTTACTTAAAAGACATTACTTAAAAGACGTGATGTTTAGGACACTACTTAAAACACCCCTTTTTCTTTAATAGTCATGTGAAGCATTCAATAGAGGGTTGAATGAAGGAGTTGGAATTTGGAGCTTGATTCAAAGGCTTTAGTGATTTTGATGCAAATTAGTATTGTTGAGCCATAGGTTGATAAGTTACACTTTTCAGGGTGTTTTGAAGGTTTGAATGTAGCACTATATTCTATCTTTAGAAGATAGGTGTAGTCATAATCATTGAAAGAGAGGTCCCGTTCATCCATTGAGTAAATATTAGAGGGTTGTTTTATTGCATGAACAATCACTACAAGAGAAAGGTATTTTAAATATACTCCTAGTAATATAGTCCTGTAAGTAATGACCTTTTAAGGAGATTTTTAGTAGAATTTTATTGAAAACACATGTATTTCTAGTGAAATTTTACTAAAAATCTCTTTAAAAGGTCATTACTTATAGGACTATAGTACTAGGACTATATTTAAAATACCCCTTTCTCTTGTAGTGAATGCAATGAATGATGGAGTTTTTGCACATGCAATATCAATATATGGGTGTAGAAGGTGTATAGGATGAAGGAATTTAGAGTGTTGTCTAGTATAGATTTTCAAGTATCATTATAAGGGTATGTAACAAGTTTCGTAGATTTAGCGGGTTGAATTGTTTAGTTTTCAAGGACTATAAAGATGATGTAAGACTAGAATAGAATACCTATTTGGTGGTGGTGTGGAATAGATATTTTAAATATGGCAAGTGATATCATACTAAAGGTGAGTTGTAGGAAAACATGTTTAGAAAGGCTAGTTTCCTTGTAGGATTTTTCAATGTATACAAGATTAGTGGACTCCTTTGTATGCTAACAAGGTTTGTGGAGCCTCTTATGTGTCTACAAGATGAGTGTGAGACGGGTAGTGACATTTTGGTGGGCATTAGTTGATATATTTATGCAACTTTAATGATTTGTAAAGTTCTGTGAGGTTGATTGGTTGTGATGGTATTTGGTAGTGTTGGAATTTGGAGATGTGGTGCGGATGACAAAGTTTTATGGTTTTGAAATGATGCAACCTAATGCTCATGCAGTGACACAAATTTTATCCAAATACTTTGTAAAATGGAAGATGCAATCCATGTATGAAAAGAATATCATTTTGTGATATTTTGATATTCTATGAGATATCTACAAAGACTATAGGAGGTTGGTTGTTTTCAAGTCTTTTTTAGTGGATAGAATTGCCATAATTGCTTGCATATTTGAAAATTTATCGGTGATAGTATTGTTGTTGTTGAATGTATGTTGATTGAGAGATTTAGGTATTTTGAATATTTTATTAATAGAATTTATAGATGCAATATGTAATGCTCTTCTCTAGCACCGACAAGAATTACCAAGAGGGGGTTGACTAGTAAACTCTAGATACAGATATTGTGTATTAAAGAGTCCTATTTAATTTGTTTTATTGCTATTGCTTTTTGCTAATATCTATCATTGCAATACGTGAATTTGATGTGCGAGATTTTGATTGTATTTGAACTTGCATTCTAGCATTGTAATACATGATATTGATAAGTAATGACAATAGTATAAATGCATGGAAGTTTTCATTTATCTCTTTTGATAGACAACCAGGTGGAAGTGTAGAACCAACCTCTTGATCAAAATCAGGTCGTTCATCCAGAGGTGTTGAGTATAGTTTTAATTTAGATATGTCTATTTGGTCTTTAGTTCTTGACAAGCCGTTTTTGACTCGTAGTTGATGTATTCTATTGCCTGCAATGGATTACTTTCACTTTGTAAATTTAAAAATAAATAAAAATAATATATATATATGTTCATTGTAAAATTGTACCAATGTAATTTTTCTTTTGGCGATCTATGCAAAAGAATGACCACCCTCAGGCCTTCAGGCCTTTGCAACAAGAGTATAGGAAATCTGAGGCTTTTTTTTTGTGTGTGTGTTTTGCCAAATCCATTCAAGTGAGTAACTTACAGTACTAAAAAAATGTCAAAACTTTCTTCTTGTATTGAAAACTATAAACATAAAAATATAGTTTAAAATAGTATAAGATGGCATCTTTATTTTACAAACCATTGCCCAACACGAGCAACATGGCTGGAGACTAGACATGGCTGGAGACTAAAAATGTACAGTGAGCAGTCCCAGTCCTCCCAGTACAGTAGTTCAGGCCAAAGGCTTGGATGGCACTTGAGCAAGGCGTATTATTATCTGACATGTCACTTATCCTCTCTCGAGCCTCTGTACTGTACAAACACTGGATGTCAAAATGAAAACAAACATGGAGTAGAGTCATGCCCAGCCATAACTTGCGTTAAGACATGGGTTGGCCCACTATTTTTAACTTAATTCAGTAAACTCACTCCCTGTGGCTTTTCCAATTCAAAGCTCAGAGCTGCCGTGAATGTCTGATGAGTGTCCCTCACACGAGCCGAGCCCTTTTTGTAATAATCCCTTAATATTTACCTCTTCTCATCAGGTTAGCACAAAACTTTGCCCACTTCAGGTTCCACAAGGCCACAGGACTGGAATGGAACACTGCTGGTGGTCCTAAGACACTAAGAGCATCACCACTGTGACTCGGCTTGCATGTCCGGGATGTCATAGGCCTGGTCTGGGAGCCCAATCATCCCGGCCTACTGTGACATAGTTGACAAATTTTTGACCACCGGGCGCACCAAATGTGGCTCATTTTTCTCAAGATCCGGTGCACGTCGGAATACACATGAAATACACATGGAGCCCGGTGTTGACTGTTTTCGGTTCATTTTTGGTGTTTTCTTGTGCTCACATGTGTATTGATATTTGAAAAATCCAAAAGAGGCCCATGCACCATGAATGCAAGGCGCAAGTGATCACTTTCCATGCCTTGTGGCCCGGCTCACGGTGGGGGATTCTAGAGCAGCAGTGCCCACCCACCTCATTGGGCTCACCAAATAGGTTTCTCCGTGGAGGTTTCACCGCCTCACGGTGGCAATGCTCTAAGGTAGGTAGGATGCCCTACTGTCATTTCTTTTATTGTTGCACATCTTTCAATTGATTGAAATTACAATACTTTTATTAACCCCTAAATGCCCCAAGGCCTGTTTTGAGTTTTCTATATATGAAGTTGCTTTAAATTGAACAAAAAGCCAACATTTTGATAAGTTGTATCAGTTTTTTTTAAATTGTAACCGTACAAATTCAAACTAGACATGTTAGAGATGACATAGGAAAAGAAAACACAACAATATCACTTATGGATTGAAAGATTATAATGTTTGATCATGAGGTTGTTAAAACTAAGAAATTCTTTCAATCCTTTTTTCACATATCAAATCTAAAAAGTTGGTCACCAAAAAAATATGAAGTTAAAGTGCCTTACATGCATAACCCCAATCAATTTATGGCTTCTCAAAATCTACTCTACAATTTTTTAAGTGAATTTCTAATGTGATTTTTTCTCCAAGATCTAGTGTATTTGAGACTATTTCCAAGAGACCTTGACACTATGGAAAGTGAAGATTACAATGGGTACCCTAACACAAAATCTTGAATAGAAAAATCATAATCAATCATTTTCAAAATCGGATTTTTGATGCTAAAACTAGACTTCAAAAAGAATTTTATAAAAATATAAACTACTAAATATAACAATTTGGTTAGGTTTTATTTGACTTCAAAGTATTGCCGACACCATAATTTGGTGCCTCGGGCATTTAGGGGTTAATTGAATGACAAATGTAAAAGAACTCACATAAATTAGGATCAACTCATTTTTAATACGTAAAGGACAATTGTCTACCAAATGGATAATTGGAAACTTGGATAAGTTACTATGAAGTCAATTTTGAGAGGATGAAAGTGAAATTCTATCCAAATATGCACATTTCTATAAGCTTCCCAAAGATATAATTTTTTTTCCAATCGGGTGTAGGGTCAAAAGCTACGGGACTCAAAAGTTTAGGGGCATTTTCTATAGCGTGCTAATAGAGAGGTCAAGTAGTCAAGCAAGATGTGAAAGTTTTTTCAATAACTTTGAATGCTTATATCTCACAATCTATGAAGCCAAAAGTGTTGAAATATTTTCCACACATTCTTATAATAGTATAGAGAAATAATGTTTGGTTGAATTTTTAATTTTTTTTCCAATTTTTACCTAGTGCACTGAAAATGGCAGTTTTAGAACAATTTAGAACTACTAGCACAAATTTGGATACAAATTCATGTGATTTTTTAATTTTTTACTTGATTGAGAGAAGGAAAGCTTTGTGTTGACAATTGGAATTTTGATTCTTTTAAAATATCAATTTCTAGAAAAAATTGGAATCTTGTACATATGGTTGTTGTTTTTTAGACATCCTCTTAACCTTTAAAGTCCTAAGGATTTTTTTCATCAAAAACACTCAAAACAGCCATTTCTATTGCAAAGTGCAAAAAAAATTAAAATTGATCTTTTTGTAAATTTGAAGTAGTAGGATCTTGCATTAGACTAGTATAAAAATGTGCAATTTTTTTTATAAACTTTGACCATGTAGATTGCACATGTTTTTTATTATGGTGAAGAAGATGGGGTTTTGTGTACCTTTTGCAACTATAATATTTGAATTTGAATGAGTCTTAGCTTAAAATTTTGCCCTACAAATCTTGTTTCAAACTTTTTTTGTATTGAAGAACAACTTTCCAAGTCTATGGAAAATAAATTTTAAAAAAAAAACTTGCTTTTCATCTTTCAAAAAATTAATAAATGGAAGTAGGTACAAGATTGAAAGAGAAACTAAATTGTTGATAGCTCTAAGATGGAATTGAAACACACAAATCTTAATGATGAGATTGTTCTAGCAAGCATACTAAACCTTGTAGAACTTTTTTTTTTAAAATTTCAAAACATAAAGGTACATTTGCATGGTAAAAGTATGTCAATAAATTTAATCTAATCCAAGGTTGTACCTAAATTCACCTTCTTCTCCCAATAAGATCCAACCAAAAAATAGGCAACTTAAGAATGGAAACAATGTCCATTTAATTATTCAAATGCATTTAGGTCTAGTTGCTTTGGACAATAGAAAAGCTTTGTTAAGTAAGTTATGAATGGCAATTTCCACTAGATTTATACTTTATTAGAATCCAAATAAACTTTAACCCTAAACATGTACCTCCTTGCTAAATTTTTTTTTTCCGATTGGGGGATCAAAAGTTATACTGCCCTAAACTTTTTGGGCAGCTCAAGCAATTTGAAAATCTTTAGAGAATCTTTTGCAAAAATGCTCATCAACTTTTGAAATTTGGCAAGTATGTAACTTACATGATACAGGATGCAAATGTAAAAAAACAACTAAATATAGTGTAAAAATCTCATTTTAGAAGGAGTTAAAAGTTTGTTGGCCGTGTCATGCAAGATTGAAAAAAAATCTTTTTTCCTAATTTCAAATGTTATAATCTTTCAATCCGTGTGGTCAAAGTTTCTAAAATAAATTCCACACATTCCTAGAGAAGTCTAGTACAAATTTGTACACTTGAATTTTGAAAGAAAAATAAATTTACTGCCCTAAAAAGTGATAGTTTTTGACAATTTATGCCCTAAATGTGCCTCAGGCCTTTAGGGGTTAAGAGCTACACAAAGGCATTGCATTGGTCCGCAGCATTGGTCCTCAGTATTGGTCTTTGGCATGGAATTGTTGTTTCAAAAACTAAATAAATTAGGCTATAATTGTGAATGAAGGTATAACATGATCAATGTGTTGCTAGGTAGGAGGTCCATAAAATATCCATATAAAGGGCTAATAATTAATTTGGAGAGGTTAGACTTCTTGAAATATGTTTTAGTAAATTTTCTTTGAAAGACAAATAGAAATGGCATCTAATTCAAATCATGTATTTCATTTTTTTTGGAGCTTCACGGAGTTAGTTATTGAATTTTTGAAGTTAAATGTATAGAACTCCCAAAGAATCTATTGTGAGCCCCTTGTATTTGAGGACAAGTATTTTGAAGCAATTTTAGGCCTATGAATATCAAGAAACGTCAAGGGTTAACAATCTAGATATTCTTATATTTGTATCTACTTTTACTTATCAATTTTGTAAAGAATGAAAATCAATTTTGTTTGTTTGTTTTATTTTTTTCCTAAACTTTCAACTAAATTCTTCAATAAAAAATCTATATAGATAGTATAGAGTCTAAGTATATATCCTCTAAAGGGTGACCATACCTATTCATCCATTAAAGAAATTTTAAATATTTGAAGGACATGATAAGGATTACTCATATTTTTATTACTTAATACTTAATATTTATATACAAAAATGCAATTGAAAACACATTTCTCTAGTAAAAATGAATTCCTTAGAATTTTCAAAGCAATTTTTTTGGAAAACAAAAAAACATCCATACATTATTGCAATAAATATTTTAAAGAAATCCATGATGAAACACTCTCTAACTTGCAATTCATGAATGAGTATCCTCAATGTTTCAGTAATGATCTCTTGTGGCCCATCCTACTATTTTAGCCAAGGTGTGTCATTTCAGATTGGATGCCATTGGTTAATGCATCAAACAAAGATGCGTCAATGATCTAGCTAGACAAAAGTCCAACAACCCTTCTACTGATCCTTTGTTAGATATGAATTTCTATGATGAGAATGTTAAAATTAATTTTCTTTGATTAGAAAATAAAATATTGTAAGAAAAACACTAGTACTCAATCCACAATCAATTTTACAATAATTTATAATTTTTGGTTTAATTTAGTTTTATGAATGTTGTGTAGTATGAAGATAGATCCAAGCATATGGATGAATTCTATGAATCATAGTTTTCAACTTCGAAACTTATCGTTAAATTCTTCTTTTGAATTGATTTTAGTACACATCTTCCCATTTGCTAGCTAGTGTTCCTAATTCCTACACTTAACTACGGCAAATGTACATAAGCGTTGGTTTTACAAATTAGGATAAAGACTACCATAATTAATCTCTAAAGTCATGTGGTGTTTTGAGGTTTAAAATTGCTTCAAAATATTTGTGCCCAAAGCAAAGCTAAAATCTTCATTTGTATTTATTTCTTAATAAGTTCAACAATAGAATCCTTTGGTAAACTTGTTCAAGTACGTCATCCCAAAATTTTAGACTAAACATTTCTACCAATTGCAAGTTCTATGCACTTAAAATTCAAAATATAGGCTTTTCTTGCCCATTCAAAAGGTGAAGTTTTGTCTTTCAACATTTAAAAAAAATAGCATGTAAGTCCTATAACTTGTGTATTTCAATGAAGATGTTGAAAAATGGTTTGAGAATATACCCAAAAAAATGTATCTAGAAAACTTTTGTATTTAGCTTTAGAAATTTATCTTTTGGAGTAGAAAATAGAAGTTGGTATTGAATGGAGAAAAAATTGAACTGCTCATAATTCATATAAGAAATTGAGAGTTGTTAATTCCAATGGTGAGAATGTTCTAGGAAACAATAGATATCCTTTATATTTTGTTTCATTTGCATTTTTCCAAAATTAAGTACAAAAATCTACTTTATATGTTTTTTCTGCCTTCATTGCCTGCTAAATATAACTCCTTATAATTTTCAGCTCATTATTTGAAATTCAATGTTTCAAATGTTTTTGAATAAATATAAATCTATTCAATCTAAAAAAATGAATAAATATGTTTTTTTGCATAATTTGACATTGAAATCAAAATTACTCCTCTAACTTTTGCAATATTTATTGGAAGGATGTGAAACAAAGCTTTACACATAGATTAGGATGACTAGCATCCATCCTAAAAAGTTCATGCAAAATTTCAAATTAAGAAGTCAACAAAATCCGCTCGAATTCTCAAAAAATCCAAAGTAGATTCTTTAGTCTATTAGGGGTTAACCCTCCTTTTCTACTATTTCTACAATATCTTTGAATGTTCAAAAGTGGTACATCCAAATGAACTAAGAGGCCAAAATATAGAAAATAAGGGCAAGTCTTTATTTCATTGGTTGCACTTAAAAGAAACCAAGTCTTGGTTAAAGGCCAACTTTTCGTATTAATATAAATGTTATATTGTACTAAAACAATCCTTAAATTTGGGTTATTTGGCTTCGAATGTTATAGTATCAACCTAATAGCTCGCATTGGACATTGTAGCACTATTTTGGCATTGCCATCATTGACTTTTACTAAGGTTTGTATAACACCATTTGTGGAAAATTTAAACTACTTCAAGGACCTATGAAGCACAATTATTATTTGAGAAATCATTCGATCAAAAGTATTACAGAGAATTTAAAGAGAATATTCGTCAATGGACTTGTCTTTTCTAAATGCATTAAATCATTGGGATTGTTCCAATGTCTTAGCTTGATATTGTATTGCAAGTGAATGTACACAATTTGGATTAATTCCTAAATGCCCAAGGTATTTTCTAACTCCAAAACCACTAAAAATTGCCATTTCTGCTGTGATCACTCAAGAAACCAAAAATAAAATAAAAATTCAAAATCTAACCATGAGATCTTGTACTTCACTTGTCTAAGATTATGTAGTAAGAATTTCATGAAGATTGACCGTATGGATTGGAAGATATTAGCACTCAAAGTTGAAAAGAATTATTTTTTTGAGTGCTGGTATGCAATTTCAGATGATTTTGATTGCCATTTGTTGGAACTTTTTGCACTACATAACATAAATTTAATTTTTTTTATGTTGAACATTTGAGTTGAAAGTTGGGGGGGAAAATGTCAAATTTTTTTTCTTGATTTTCATTCATTGAAAAATTGTGAAGTAGAAGGAGGTCCAAAATTCAACAAAACACTAAATTGTTAATAGCTCTAAGATGGAATTGAAACACTGTAATTCCAAAGGTGAGATTATTCTTACAAAAAAACTAAACCTTGTCAAAAAAATTAATTTGAATTTTTTTTTAAAATTGCATTCAAAATTGCATTTTGTAAGTTGTTTTTTAAAGAAGATGCTTAGATTGCCTAAAAAACAAGATTGTTCATAACTTTCTCATTATTAGTCCAAATAGAATGAATCAAAGCTTCAAATGTAGATAAAAACATGATCTTTGAGAAAAAAAAAAAAAAAAAAAAAAACAATTTTTAAATTTTGTTTTCTTTTGCCCAGTGATCAGTTTTTTTGACTTAGGGTGGCATAACTTTTGCTCCCGGACACCGATTGAAAAAAAAATTATAATTTTAGAAAGCTAATATGATTCCCTATCTTCAAAAAAGGTTTCAAAAAATTAGGTCAAAATTTGAGGTCACACGAGCCTGTCCAAAATCCCAAGTGTCCTACGAGGGGACTTTGGTCCTATAGGGATTAAGAAAGGATATCTTATCCACATTCTTCATATTTCATTGAAGATGTTTTTTAAATCTCTATTTACCTACACTTATTTGCCCATTAAATCAAGGCACACAATTAGTATGAATACAATCTTGTTTTAATATAAAGTGGTAATAAATATATAGAATTATTCCAACCAACACTCATTTCAAATAGAATGCCTTTGGTAAATTAATGTTATAAACCCTCCACCAATAATGAAATTCAATGTTATGTTACATCCAATGTTCCTTACCCCATCGCTTATAATTACTCTAATTCTCATTTTGGTTGACAATGCAATGAGTGATCATGTTGCGCACGTTAATGTTGACATTTAGTGATCCAGTTTGTAATTCGTAAACACTCAATACCATCGTTAGTGTCCTGGCACTTACTACTCCCGGTACATCCGTGTCCAGAAGAGGTTCTACTTGATGCCCCTGGTGGGTGCAGGCAGACCAGGGCAATCCTCGGTTTCCCTGGCCTTGAAAGCTCTTCCACTCCCAGTGAGGCACCTGAAGTAATGACGTGATTTCTACTGAAGTGAATCATGTCATGAGCTGTTTGCATGGAAATTCCATAAATGCACCTTATTGCTCCAAAGTAAACCAATTCCACATTCAGGTCAAGAATAGTTACCGGAAAACTTTTATCTACAGGCGCGGTAACTTAATGAAGCTTCGCTACTGTAGTGACCCAGGTGTGCGGATTCTGCATGGGTTGTAAATGCGGTTCCTTAGTGAGGCCTACGTCCCTCCAGGAGCCCTAAGCCTTTGTATTATTGCTGCAGAGCCAATGATTGTAATCAAGTATGATTGATAATGGAGAGAGGCTGCTTTGACTGGAGCGATTGTCGCATTAGCAGCTCGACCAGCACAGCGTGTCATGAAGCAAGTCAATCACACTCGTCACTTGATGAGGCCTGTGCAGGCCCTCACTGCAGAGCAAGCTCAGATTGCAGGGGCACTGATTTGGGGAGCACTGCAGAGAATCAGACATAAACTGAAATATTTTATTTTTATTTAGATTGGAGGAGGAGGAGGAGGAGGAGCAGGCATCTCATGAGTCCCCCGCCTGACTGATACAATACATCCACCATGGATCAGTTATTTGGGACAGAAGGAAGGAACCGGAATACAGGAAAACACACTGATGTATACCGGTATAAGTTAAGCTTACTAGAAGCTTACCACTGCCTATTTCCAACCAGAATTGAGCATATCTGCAGGATGGGTTTGGTGAGGGAAAAGATTTCCCTGTGCAGAGAAATAGATTTCAGAAGGATTTGAAAAAATTTAACATTTTTTTTCCTCAAAAATAAAATTACCATAAACTTTTTTCGTGAAGGTTCAGAGAAACCTATTCTTGTTATATAGGTCATTCTATTTCCGACCCTAGGTTGGTTACAAAATCGATGTATGTGATAATTGTGGCTTTCAATGTACAATGGAAGGACAAAATTATTTTTGTGTCCTTTTGTTCCCACACAAACGCCCCCATTTTCAAACACTATATTTCACAATTTGTATGCAATTCTTGCATCATTGCATTCCTATTCAGTTCCGATTAAGCATTCTAAACTTCAACTTCAAAAAAGCAAAACTACATTTTTGGTGAATTTTTAAAGTATATTTTCATGGGTTTACATGATAATTCATTGAAAACAAGTAATGATGAATTTTTTTAATTCAATTGTAGAGATATGTAGGGAACATCCATGCGCACATCTTTCCTTCAACAAGCATCTCCAAAAAAATTCACAAATCTTGCCTATGAAGAGTTCAATATGAAGGGGTGTATTCAATATGAGGGTTCAAAAGTAGATGATGGATCAATTTTTTTGCATTAATAGTTTTTAGTTTGTTCAATTTACATGCCATATTTGATGGCAACTGTGTGCTACCTCTTTTAGCATCAACAACAGTCTTCAAGCATTCTAGCATGGTTGCAACCAAATCACTCAACATATCCATTGGTATGCTCTCCCATGCTACATTCATTGTATCCCACATTTGAGCTTTATTCCGTGACCACTTCATGCTTTGGACTCGGTTTTTGCAAATCATCCAAAGATTTTCAATAGGATTGAGGTCAAGAGAGTTTGGAGGGCAATCAAGTGTCTTTAATCCATTGTCTTGCATTCAAAATTTTGTCACGTTGGTTGTATGTACTGGTGCACTCTCCACCATCAAAGTCAAATGCTCATGGTTGGCGTGGTGGTAGAAGTAAAGCAACAATCCTTGCTCACATACAACATCGACGAAGTCCATAGCAGTGGGATGTCCAGGAGGAAGCAAGACCAAATAACATTTGCTAATTGTAGTGAAGGCCCCCTAGGCCATGATGGGCATTTTTCCAGACTTGAATGTTGGTTCTAAACACTGTAAATTATATCTTTCATGACTACTACACCATATTTAGATTTGGTGTGAATTCTTACCTATTTCAAACGATGCCTCATCATTCCAAATAATTGAGTTCCACTCTCTAATTGTCCAATTCCAATATGCTTTCACAAAGCGCAACCTTTGTTGCTTGTGTATGTGGTTCAAATACGCTTTCTTGATTGCAATTCGGCTACAAAGTCCAAGATCGTGCAACTATTTCTGTATCCTAGTTTGGTAGACTCAAATAAGCAAACTATTAGCAAGTTTTACAAGATGCACACAACGACTCTTCTAAAGCTCATACTTGATCTCTCTCTGCAATCACAAGTTTGCAACTTCCGAGGACGTCCGGACCTTTGTGCAATTTGTACTGAGCCTCTCTCACAATATCTCTTTAGAACTAACAAAATAGTTTTCTTTGGTCTTCCAAAATGACGTGAAATCTTGCTCAAAGATGATCCAGCCTTATTCATTTCTACAATAATGCCTTGCTCCTCTAATGTCAAAAAGTGTCTTGCCATAGTGTTGTGTTGAATTGTAGAGATCAAACTCACACAATAAATCTCTTGACAATTGATTTCAAGCAACAGAATCAAGTTTTGCTCCAAAAATATCCAGGCATGTGTAACAACTCCAAGCTCAAAATGAAGGAAGATATTGAACTTCATCACATTGCAACAAGAAATCAGTGAATCCATACTTATAAAACCTCATTTTCAATCAAAATTGCTTCTTAGGGCTCCATGAAGTGCAGCAAGTGTCAACTATTGAATCCATTCATTTTTTAATATGGTTGCTTTTTTTGAGCAATTAAAGTAGCATTATACTCTTCACCTATTCAGCTTCCCTAATCCGCAAAATCTTCTTCAAATTAGCTTTCTAATTAATGCTAGGAGGCATAATGTTTATACATCACTATACAAAATACTCACAGGGTTACCTTACTTTCTAGAGGGCACTGTACATGCTATTATCATTCTATGATTTCAATGTGCACTTCTTGGACATTTTTGCTGCTATTTTGGTCTTGCACTACGTAAGTTGTAATGTAAACCACAACTAGTCAAAAATAGAGAAGTCTATGCTCTAGAAATGGGAAGGGTGATCAAGAATGGTCGTCTACCTTACTACAACATTGGTTCAAAAATAAGAATGGAATGAGAGACAAAACATAATTTATACTTGAACTGAGCTGGAGGAAATTCATTAATAACAATTCTTATAGCAAGGCTTCACTATTTTCTGCACTATCAAAGACATCCAATTGAAGGCTTTAAGATCATCTTTCTAACTTTTGAGACTTTGGCGACAATAATTTTTACATGCACTATAAGAAATCCGCGTTTTAGGTGACGTTAGCATAATTTTAGGGGACGGATTTTAGTGGACGTCCGAAAAAACAACTTGTGTTTTTATGTCAATATAAACGTCCAATGTAACATCTAGATGTTACATTGGACGTTTATATTGACATAAAAACACAAGTTGTTTTTTCGGACGTCCACTAAAATCCGTCCCCTAAAATTATGCTAACGTCACCTAAAACGTGGGTTTCTTATAGTGATGGATATCGGAGTCTTGAAAATATATTAGTTGTATCGGCTTTGGAGAATGACATTAATGTCCTTTTGTCAATGAAGTTTTGCACTTATATCCTCATCATGGAGACAACATAAACCAACACCTTGAGTAATATGCTAAACTTGATGTCTATGGCGTATGCTACTACAAATGCTATATTTTAGACTAGGACTATGCTATCCATGTAGTATAATTTAGCTATGAAAATGTTCGTTTTTGAATTTGAGTCTAACTATTAAAATGAAGCTTTTCAAGCTTAGTTTCTATTCTAATTTGGAAAATTTCCAAGTACAAATCTACAATTTCTAATTAAATGATAATAAGTTCTCAAAGACTAGATTCATATCAAGAATCATCCAAAAAGTGCATTTTCAAATAAATGGAATGCTTGACTGCTTGAAAATAGGAGCTAGTAGATTGACAAGAGAAAAATAAGATTGCATATAGTAAGGCTAATCCACATTGTAAAAAGAACCAAGAGAAATTGCGACTTAATCGACACTCTCTCCCTTGTTACACAAAATTCACAACACATTAAATTCAAAATTCTCAAGCAGCAACAACAACAAAAATTCTTGAATTATGCACTCTCTACTTCAAAGTTAACAAATCCATTCAAAATGCCAAATATTCAAGGAAGAATTAATTAATTTGCAACATCATCAAAACTTGGAACAGTAACTAATACACCCAAATTTTCAAGTAGAGAAATCTATGTCCTCTACATTACTAAAAAATTAGCATCAATTTCTAATATTTTGACAAAAAAAATGTGTCCACGCTCTTTGGAAAGTGAACATAGTCTTGCTGAAGAAGCTTAAGGATGATGGGGCTTCAACAGATTATCTAATCTCTATAAAGGTTTTAGCCTGAAATATTAAAGCTGATTTGAATATAGAAGCCATTGCAACCAAGCTATTGTGCTTTTGTATTGATGGTGTAGCTACCTTTCAAGGCCAGGGAAGTAGAGTGACAAATCAAATTCAAACTAACCATGACCTTTATGCTTAGGGGTTTTATTGCATGGTCCTTAAGACATTGTCTTCTATGGACATAATGCTTGCCATTGAGGATTTGTTGCAAGTGTGGCATAATTAATTTGCATGCAGCCCCTAAAACATATTAAATTCCATGGCCTTACACTCAAGATGGAAACTAAAGGCTTGAAGTTGTAGAAGAATATGTCTACAAGTTTAGTGTTTTTAATTGACCTCTTCATGTAACTTCTAAGTTAATATTGTTCAATTGTGGCCAATGAATGTTGATTCTACAAACAATAAAGAAACAATAACATTCTTTTTGATGTGCTTGTCTATTGAGTCTTAGTTATTCATAGAACTTGAAAATCTCTTTTGCATTTTTTAAATCAATGCTAACTATGTCTTATGCTTTGGGGTGCAGTAACATATGAAAACAAAGGCTAAGGACATTTTGGCAAAGCTCATTGATCCTTAGGCTTTGCAGGGCATGACATACCTTTTGCCATTTTTGGAGAATATTGATAATCTTATCTTCTTTGCCTCCAAATAGGATTTGTACATTTTAGATTTTGTATCTATCCAACAAGTTTGTCAAGGATACTTGTTCAAGTTGTATTTAGACATTGAGCATGCTTATGCCATTGAGGAATTTTGGTCCTTGAAGCAACTTCTAGATTGTTCTCATGAGCAAATCCACATGAAGTGAGTGCCCATACCCATGCCTATGGATTTCCGACTCACAATTTGCTTTTATTTCAAGTATTTAGATTGAGTTTGTTGTGCATGAAGGGTAGTTTGTGACTTTAAAATCTTTTGCACACATTGCGAGCACATTGAAAGACAAGTGTAAAGGTATGTTCGATTGTTTTTATTTCTTGGGCTAAATTGTAGAATTTGTCTTTTTGCTATATTTTTCTGGCTAAATTGTGAAATTTGTCTACTCTTGTATTTTTTTGGCTAAGTGGAAGAATTTGTCTTAATATTATATTTTTTGGACTAAGTTGGGTGGATTTTATCTTACTACTAAATTTTTTGGGCTAAGTTGTGGAATTTATCTACTGTTGAATTTTTTGGTTAAGTTGTGGAATTTGTCTCACTACTATATTTTTTTGGCTAAATTGTGGAATTTGTCTTATTGTTGTATTTTTTTGGTTGAATTGTAGAATTAGTCTATTATTGCGTTTTTTTGGCTAAGTTATAGAGATTGTCTTAAATAGTTGTATTTTTTGGGCTAAATTGTAGGGTTAGCCTATTGCTATATTTTTTTGCCTAAGTTGTAGAATGAGTCTACTATTGTATTTTTTTGGCTAAGTATTGGAGTTTGGCTATTTTTTTTTCTATAGGTGCAAAGCAGCAACTCATTAATATACTAAAATCCAAATTTCCGGCCTATGGTCTCATGGATGCATTTAGTGTGGTCTATCTACAGTACTAGTTACAAGATAACTACAAAGCTAGCTTTTACAAGCACCTTAATGTGATCAAGAATTTTTTTGGTGAGTCTAGATGGGTTTCTAAAAAAGAGGTAATGAGCTTGTATTGCCTATCTTGTACTACCCTCAGCTAAAGTTGCAATAGCCAAGTTGATTAAGTTGGCTATGCTTTCAAATTCTATGGCAGCTATGAAACCACCATTTTGGGTGAATCCACTTACAAACCTTTAAAGGTGTTTGGATGCAAACTGAGTCCTTGCCTTGCCAAAAGCTTCAAAGAGTATGTGAAACTTGCAAAGATTGCCATGATCCATGTGTTTGGTTTTGTTGAGGATGGATGCTGTTTTTTTGTCCTTTTTATTCTTGAAAAAATGAGTTTGAAAGAGGTTGTATCTTCTTGATTGCTTTGAGAAATATTACCATTGTCAATATTACAACATAATTCTCAAAGTCGTCACCTAATCTAATTTCCTACATAAATACTATTATTTAATTCCATTTATTTCTTTATAATTTAAAAAAATACATCCATTAGGCTTCAAAATTGCATATACAGTAGCCACCTTCAATTCCAATCTAAAATAATGAAGGAGTCAAAGAACTCAAAACCTTCTTCAAATAAAGACCTTAAAGCCATTGGTCATAAAACCAAAATTAAACCATTGTAGATAGATAATTCACATGGTATAAAATGAAGTATTAACTATACCACTCAATATTCCAAATGCTTCTTCGGTCAATTTTAGGTGAAGGATTTAGGAGAAAAAATTATCATGTAAAAATACCAAAGCTTTTTGAAATACTACAAACTTATATTAAAACCTTATAAATTAATTCTTTCAAGGATTTAAACTATGTTCTAGAATTCTAGCAAAAATACATCTACCATTAGAAGGGGGGGTTGTTTTTCAATTCTAAAAACATGTTTTTAAAAAATATGTAGATTATTTTAGTGTCTTATGTTCATCCCTAAAGTCCCTAAGTCTTTAAATCCCAACGGGGGACTTTTGGGATTTCAGATAGGCTTGAGTTATCTCAATTTTTGACATGATTTTTTGAAACTATTTTTAAAGATAGAAGATCAGAGTAGTTTTTTTAAATGTAATTTTTATTTCAATTGGTGCCTAGGAGCAAAAGTTATGCCATCCTAAGTCTAAAAAGCAACTCGAGGGGCAGCCCCCAAAAAATCACAAAAAATTGATTTTTTTTTTTTTCATTTTTTTTCAATATTTTTTTTTGTACATTTGAAGCTTTGATTCATTCTATTAGACTAAGGTAGGCGTATCAATACAATAAATGTAAAGGTCACTCCAAATATTGGCTAACCAAGTTCCAACCTAAAGGTCATCACTAGAAATAGTTGGATTTTGTTTTGGAGTCTTTTTTTTCAAAATTCTCACACGGAACAAAAAAATTTATAAACAAAATTTTCCAATATATGCCAAATCCTTCCTCCTTTAAAATATATTATTTTGTATAATGAATTCATACCATCATCTCTTTCATAAACTCCTATTGTTCACTTCATCTCTTATTGTTCAAAACTATTGTGAGGTTGTTATTAGTATTCTAAAATAAAAAATTATTACTTTAGAATTTGATGATTGAAAAAAAAATGTATTCTTAGAAACTAATGTATTTTTCTATTTTAAAAAAGAATTCAAAATATCAGGGCAAATATTGAAACTATAGGATCCTATCTAAAATCCGTTTTCACCCTGTATGGACAATGCTCGGGACAATGAGACTTTAGAGGCTAACTTCCTACATGTTCACAATTGGTAATCCAAAAAGCAACCTTCAAGGACAATTGTAGAATAATAAATGAAAATGATTGTAAAATAATGAATGAATGTATAAAACCTTGTGTTGGTTTTCATTGAGGTTGTAAAATGGTAACTTTTCAATTTAATTCTAAATGTTTCAATCCCAAATCCACATTAAAGTTGTCATTATGCCTACCCTTTACAATTTCTACTACATTAGAATACAATAAGGGCATAATTGGGTTCAAAAATAGGGACCCAATTGGGTTGGAGGTGGTTTGGAGTTGTACAACTTAAATATAAAGGTATATTTGCATTGCAAGAATGTTAATAAATTTAATTCAAAATTGCATCTAAATTTATTCTTGCAAAGATTTTCTATAATTATTTTTAACTTCTAAAGCCCTGAGGCCATTTTTCATCAAAAAACACTCAAAACTACCATTTCTATTGTAAAGAGCAAAAATCTATAATTTTTCACATATATAATTGCAAGATCTTGCACTAAACTAGTATATGATGGTGTGGATGAAATTTCATAATGCACTTCACATTTGTTACAAATTGTAACCAACCTTTATTGAACTCACAAAAGACCATGCCTTACCTATAAGTTTATTTTTGTCTCATGAGTATTATTAACATTGTAGAGTACTTATAGAAGACAATTGCAAAATCTAAGCTTCCTATCATGTTAATACGATACCAAGTGATATAAAACCTTAAATTTATGTGATATAATATCATATTAGATAATATAACGTTATATTTGTGAAGCCATTATTACATGCAAATGTGATGTTTTTATGAATATAATGTTATATTTCTTTTTTATAGTAGATTAAATATTAGATGAAAGATTTAGATTCATTCAACAATATTATACTATAGGATGCCATTGCTTTTGTACAAAATTGTCATTTTAATCAAAAAGTTGTTTTCTTCCAACACACCATGTATATGTAGGGTATGTTTGATTGAAAATCATTCTAAAAATAGATGTCAAGTTTTCTAGAAAATTTATTTTCCCCCCAAAAAATTTTAAAAATCAAAATCTTGGATGATAGGTCTACTTCAACATATGACAAAAAAATTCTCCAAAAATGATCAAATATTTTGCTAAGATGTGCCAATCCTCCCCCTCATTTACAATATTGTTCTTTCACATGTAAGTTAGTGTTTGTATCTTTTGAGTACATTGTGTGACAAACTCACTCACTTGTAAAATGAAACCACTTGTAAAATAATTGATAATCCACCCCCTCCACATATTTGTAATTTTTGAGAAGTTTTTATGACTACAATCAATATAGGATATTGGTGTAATACATATATTTGTATGTTGTCAATATTCCGTACACATATTATGATAGAATACATGTATTTCATATCCTGCATCAATATCCTTGGCTATACATTGTATTGTATTAATATTATGCATACAATATCTATATTTATTCTATATATAGTATTCTATATTTGTATTAGGTAATTGTATTAGTATACTTCCTAAAGGACCATTGTCCTTTGGAGGGACAAATTGGATTTCAGACAAGTATAAGTTCTCGGTCTCAACGTTTGTCATGATTTCTTAAATTTTCTTTTGAAGATAGAAAAATTGATTAGCTTTGTGGGAATATAAATTTTTTTCAATTGGTGCTCGGGAACAAAAGTTATGCCCAAATAAGCTCAAAACAAGGGAGACTGGGTAGCAAAAAAAATTTGAAAAATTTGAAAAAAAAATTTGAATTTTTTCTCTCATAGATTATATTTTTGTCTACATAAAAAGCTTTGATTCATTTCATTTGGATAAGTGATGTAAAAGTTATGGATAATCTTGTTTTTTGGGCAATTAGAGCATCTTCTTATAAAAATAACATGTAGAATTCATTTTTGAATGCAATCTTTACAATTTTTTAAGTAAAAAGTTCCACATAGTTTAGTTTGCTTGTTAGAACAATCTCACTATGGAATTAGTGTATTTTAATTCCATCTTAGAGATATTAACAATTTAGATTTTCCTTCTACCTTGTACCTTCTTCTACTTAAATTTTTTTTAAAGAATGAAAATTAAGTTTTTTTGAGTTTTTTTCCTTAGACCTTCAACTCAATTCTCCACTGTAAAGATTTAAACCTCAAAACTTTGTAGTGCAAAATATTTAAGTTAAGAAAGTTCAAAGTCAAATAGTCTAGTCCCACAATGTGCAAAAAAACTTATTTTCTTTAGTTTAAACGCAAATATCTTGCAATCTGTGTGTTCAAATTTTTTGAAATTTATTCCACACATTCTCATACTAGTTAGGTGTAAGATCCTACAGTTACATGTGCAAAAAAACAATTTTTAATTTTTAATATTCTTTGCAATAAAAATGGCAGTTTTGAGTGTGTTTTTTGGCAGAAAAAAGGCCTTGAACCTGTAGGAGATAAATATCCTTATCGACATTTCTGTTTTTGAAGATCTACAAAAGGGAGGGGGGTTCAAATTTTTCCCCTTCTAGATCAATGGCTGAGTTGCAATGGCTGAGTTGCAGAGGTTTTTCCGAAAAAAATTTAACCAACAATTGGGGATTTTTGATTCGTTTTTTTTTTTTTTAATTTCCCCTTGCAGATCAACTGCTGTGGATTTTTGATGAGTGAGTGGGGGGCCAACTACTCACAGGGCTGTATGTATGTTAACGCATCTTTTGTTTTGTTACCAGGCCCCCATGACCTGCACCTGGTTTCTTGACCTGTAATTATAAGTGTTGATGCTGGCCTGCACTTGCTGTGGTCCGTCCCTTGGAACTTTCGGGATTAAAAAAGCAGCAGGTAAGGTACTTGAAATCTAGTGAAGCCTTCAGTACTTCCGCGGTGCCCCTGTTTAACTTATCTCGGGGACCTTGGTTGATTTCTCATGTCTTGGGGACATGTTGTCCTTGTTTGGAAGTTGTTGCAATTGTTCTTTTTCATCATCTGCCATAACTCATATTCGATGGAAGTGTCCTCAAACTGTTCTTGGCGCACACACAGATAATACAAATGAATCCGGTGGCCAGGCCAGCAAGTACAACTGAACCTGACTGAGAGCCAAATGAAAATGCAAGCAAAGCTCTCCATTTGTTCAAAAAAAAAAAAGAAAATGCAAGCAAAGAGCTCAAAGCTGAGCTGAGCTGAGCTACAGGAGGACGGGAAGGGCCACTGGGGACCATTTGGGCTCTGCACATGCTTCCACTTCCTGGATTCACAATTATTTTCCTGCAAAAGAACTGCAAATCCGGGAATATTTCACATGGATTTGGATCAACGCATTTTTGGAAAAAAAATGACACTTTTTAGGTTGCCAAACCAAAATCATTGAGAACTTCTCACTGTGGACCCAACAGGGGGACTATTCTTGTCCTTTTGCAAGCTTAACCCCTAAACGTCTGGATTCATCTCCAAAATTGACGATTTGAGAAAAACCATTATAAACTACAATTTGGAAGAATATTTTGGAATTGGTATACAAATGAAAGTTGTAGATTTTGATTTTTAAATTCTATCCATACGGTTAGATCTACTAATGCTATCACCAATCTTTTTCTATAAATTTTGAAAAGAAAATTTCAGAATTCCTTCTAAATTCAATTACAAGTAAAATATTATCATTTTTTGAGTAAAACTTGTTGGAATGGATTTGAAATAAGGTTCTCTTCATATGGTGATTTTTTGAAATTTTTGTGACCTTTACATCTTTGACCTTGTTTTTGCACATCTAGTTTTGAACTAAAGTCAATGCAAATTGACCACTTGACATACTTCCACATTTGTAATTTTAGAAATGTATATATTCTAGTAACACCAAATCCAACCGATGGATAGGACAACAACTTGATAAAGTATCACCCAAAAATTAGGATGACTTTCATCCAAGCAGGAATGAGACAGAAACAAGGATCTGAATCTGTTCATCGTCCAGAAAATGGACGTCGGAGCGCTCCAGGGTTAACCCGTACAGTAAATGCATAAGCCTTTCAAGGAGTGTTTTTTTCTATGAAAAATCTTGAGCGTGGGCTCTTAGATCTCCCTATTGAAGTAAATTATTCTTTTTCCAAAATCTAACCGTGTAGATGTTTAAAGAGCTCTCTTATTATCAATTTTGAGTGTGAAATTGCGTAGGAGTTGTGAGATTATAACAAAAGAAATGTATGTTTTTTATTTATAGTATGTTGCCCCTTCCCACTATATTTGAGAAATTTGCATATAAGAGTTTTTGGTTTTGGAGTTGACATGAAGAACTATAAAATGTTTTAACATGCTAAAATGCACTTCCAAAAACTTTAGGTTCAAATGAAGAGCTCATTATACAATCCACCTTGCAATTCTTGAAATACAATTGAATTTGTAATAAGTAGAAATTGCAAATAACTCCAAATCAACACTTGCATGTTTAACCCCTAAAGGACCAGCTTGCTATTTTTAGCAACATAGCGATTTTGGGCAGGTACGTGTGACTAGAGATTTTCATATTTTAAGCTGAAATTTTATTAGAAGGCGGGGACGAGGAATATCTTTCATGTGCACTAAATTTCATGACATTTGGAAATAGGAGTCAAAAGTTATGGCCTAATATGTTATTTTTTTCACCGGGCGGGCAGTTCGGGCAGATCTGAAAAAAATCACTTTTTTCAAAAATAAAAATTTGAAATTGGTTTTCTAGAGTTATATATACGTGGAAAGCTTTAAATCATTCCATTTCGACCAATGAGTAAAAAGTTATGAGGTTTTTTAGTTTGCGGGCAGTTACGGATTCTTTACTCTGAAATAAACTTTGAAGTTGTTTATTTAACTCATTTTTTAATATTTTTTGAAAAGAAAAAAAATCATAGGATAAAGGTTGTTTATTACAACATTACAAACATTGGGATTGACATTTTTCAATTCCATAATTAAATTCTTAACAATTTAGTATTTTGGATCATTCTCTACTTCTTTCTACTTACTATTTTTTTTGTATATGTTGTACAATTCCAAATGATGTGAAAAATTTTAAGCATGTAGCCAACTTGTTTAGCAAAAATAATTCAAAGAAGCACCACCATTTTGGACATTTTTTCATACAAATGTGACTTTGTGAAGTGCAGCTGCCCTGTTTTTCGTAGGAACAAAAAAAGAATTTTTGCCAATTCAAATGCTAATATCTTCCAATCCGCATGGTTGAAAATTCTGTAAATTTCTCCACATCTTCTAAAATTAGTTTACTATAAGATCCTACAGTTACATGTGTCAAAAAAGTTTTTTTTTCAAAAATTTGGTACTTGTACTAAAAATGGCAGTTTTTGAGTGTTTTTGGTGAAAACATAGTCATGGAACTTTAGGGGTTAAATTTTCAAAGGTGAAAATCATGAAAACACTTCACTCTTTCCATTGGGACCATTTTTAAAGCAAATGGATAAGTACAATCTTGTAGATCTCAAATCAAGTGAAATTGGTAAGCTTCTCTCTTCCACTAATGGTAGATATATGCCTTTGTGGACCTCTCAAAAAATCAAACATTTGCCGTTCTTAGTGAAAAATAAAAGCTTCCAATAATTAACCTTCAATACTACCCGTCAATTTTTTTTAAATGGTCAAAAGAATTTAATTGCCCACACCACACCAAGCCCAAAATATTGGATTGATTATATATGGTCGATTAGGTAGTTAGGGATTAAATGACTCCCTTAAACCCTCAGTTCTTCATATATGGTCTGCACATTCCCAAAGTGGATGTGCCTTCATCAACCTTAGTTGTAACTTTCAAAAGAATCATTATTGGTATTGATCTAAACAAAGAAAATCAAGTTTGATAGATTTTGTTTCTACTATATTTTAAAATTCTGAAAAAAAATTAAAAATAAAAAAAATTAATGGAATTTCCATTGTATGTTTCAAATATTCAATCTAAAATTGATTTTAGAACAAAATTTCAATTTTTATTCAAAAATATTGAGAATACTATTGAATTGTTTTTTAAATTTCTAAAAGTGATTTTTAAAATTCTTAATTTTACGCCAAATTTCTAAAATTTCTAACTTTTTATTGAAAAATATTAGGTTGTGTACTACTGTTCATTTAACCAATTGCATCATATTTTATAACTATCATTTGAGAGTCATCATTAAATTATTATTCTAAGTTGTACTTCATAATATATTTTTACAATTTTAGATATCTTGACTACCCTTGGTATTTAATCCCTACAAGTTTTTCAAGTTTAGAAGTCCAAAACTGCCTCAAAATACTAGTCTTTAAATCAAGGCTAAAATCTTCATCTATATTTATGTTTTAACAAATCCAACTGAAGGATCCTTTAGTTAACTTGTTAGAATATACCCTCCTAAAATTTTAGAATTAAAAAGCTTACCAATTGCAAGGTTATGATGCTTGGATTTTGGAAGGAAGTATTTTCAATTCTTCTCATATGGTTAGATTCCATCTTTCAAACATTTTATCCAAAAATGTGTAGATCCTACAACTTGCAACTTTCTATAACATGTTGAAGAAATAAGTTGGGAATAGATATTAAAAATTTCAAAATAAATATTTTATATTCATACATGAAAAAAATAGTAAGTAGAAAGAATTAGAAAATGATGTAAAATATTAAATTGTTAAGAATTTAGTTATGAAATTGAAAAATTCCAATCCCTATGGTTGTAATGTTGTCATAAACAATCTAACTCTATGATTTATTTTTTTTGTAAAAATATCAAAAATTGAGTCAAATGAAGGACTTCAAAGTTTATTTTAGAATAGAGATTCTATAACTCGTGCAAACTAGAACTCCTCATATCTTTCATCTCATTAATCAAAAGGAAATGATTCATAACTCAGTTCCACATATATATAAATTTAGAAAACCAATTTCAAGAAAGGAACTATATGTTGTACAATAACTTTTAACCATGAAGTCAAAAGTTATGAAAATTGTTGCGCCTTAAGCTACTCTTTGACCACATGTTGTATAAAAATTTCTAAGAAAAAAATGAAAATTTCGTTCTTAGTAAGCTGTCCAATTTTTTTATGTTGCCAAAAAAACGTTGTTTGGTCCTTCAGGGGGTAGTTTTTTCAACGGTTCTGTCAACAATTTTAAAGTGTCCCTTGATATTTCGGAGTACTATATGAAGCTTTTGCCATGCATAGAAGTTCCATAATCCATAAAGCCCCTTCTAACACAAGGTTTCATATTAGAATTGTGAATGTACCAAATGTGATTATAACGACTTAAGGATCTAGTGGATCTTGAGGCCTAATGAGCCACCAATTGCCAATGTGACTTAGCTCCATGTTGAAGTTTTTTTTTTTTTTTTGACACAAATGAAAGTGAGAATTTCATTGCAAAGAGCATGTTGAAGTTTCTGATGACCATTTAAAAATGGCTTGAAAAACAATTCAACTATGCAATTAAATCTTGGAGCCAGGAACGGACACCTCTATTAATTAATTCAACTACTAGTGGCATAGGAAATGAAAACAAATTGCTTTTTCAAAATAGAAGCAAATTATTTTTTTGATTTGTAAACAAGCTTAGAGTTTGAATGAACTGGACACAAGATGAATGATCTCTGTAATTGGAGATTAGCTAGTTCTATATTGTAGTGCAATAATTATAGGTTGAATGTGGTCGACAGAATTTGGTCAAGTGTTGTAAGTAATTTATTGTGGGCTGTAGGACTCCACTTACTTTGAACTACAAATTTGGATTATTGTTCCTTGTCTTTTAAAAAATTGGGCCAAGCTAGCCACATGCACATGGGAGCTACAATGACCATTATTTGTGAACAAAAAAACGACTTCTTCTACTTTACAATGTCCTTGTTACCAAATTTACAAACAAACTCTTCTTGTTGTAGATTTACAAGTTTGATTTGGACTTCTACTCCTTATGAAAGCAATAACAAGTGTAAGTGGGCTGAAGGCATGTGTTGCATTGTCACTAACATCACAATGTGTTGTTTAATTTTTGGGATGGGCACATGTGAAGTCCACAACCTCTTGGAGTAATTTTGACAAACTTAAAAAATTTCTACACTAAACTCTTCTGCTTTACTTTGCAAGTTTTAAGTCCTACACTTAGATAGAGAGGATACTGAGTGATAAGTTCTTTTGCAAACTTGGGATATCTTTATTCCTATCTTGGATATATACTGGACATATTGATGGTGACATACATACATATGTGTATGTTTATAAACAATGATTCATGCATATAGCAAAACTCTGGTGTGGACAATAAACTTGCTTATGTCTTCTTTAGACCAAATTTTTTCATTCTTAAAGCACAAAAATGATATGGATACAAGTTAGATCTAGATCTATTATGATCTAAGCTTTGAACTCAATAAGCACAAATAAGATCAAATTAGAGCATGTATAATAATATTCTAGAAAATTGACTTTAATTTTTATTTTGAAAGATTGGTTGTCATGCTATTTTTGAATATATGACAAACAAACATATTTATAAAAGAATTAAGAATATTATTGCAAATATTGATAGTACACATGATGCTCAACGTTAGTGCTATGAACAATTTACTATGAAATAAATGGATATGAAAGGAGATTTAAAAAATTAAAGGTTGAACATTACTTATGTGTCAATCACAAATGACATTCTAATAGTTGCGGCATACTAGTGCCCAAATAAATCAACAAGCAACTCTTGAATGGATGTGTGGCAAGGAGTTTGAGGGGAAATCAAAGGGGAATATAGTTCTCAATGACTTGAATAGTTCTAGAGGATAGACCAGGGTTACAAGGGTTTATAGAGGGTTCCAATTTTCCACAATGTCCAATGACTTAGGCACTATATTCTTTGCATTAACCTTCTAAATTCTAAAGGAATTTGAGACTTTATTTATTTATTTCCTTGTGGTTGCGAAGAATGAAAAAATCTTCTAATCCATTATTGGGATTCTTGAAATTTAGAAATATGTGGCGGAAAAGGTATTTGTAAAAAAGTGTAGTATAGTGCCAATTCCTAAAACATCCACCCAATATAAGATTTTATTAGATCCATTCCACATCATTTTGTTATGAAAATTGGTGGATATATTCTTAAGATGATTTACAATATGGAATTTAAAAAAAATTCCCCCCCATAGTGCAAAAACAAATCACAAATGGTATTCAAAGTCATCTAAAATTCTTGGGCATGGCCAATTCAAACTTTTATCTTAACTTCAAACGCTAAAATCTTTCAAAATGTACGATCAAAGGTCATGAATTTTTTATGACACGACCTAATATTAATTAAGTATAAGATCTTAAGGTTACATTCTCAAAAGTAGAGAGCCTAATATTAACAATCACATAGTCAAATTTGACAATTTAGATTTGAATTTGAAAGTCCAATGTAGTTAGAGAAGATAAAGAAATACAAAATTGTTCAACCATAAAAGAGTGGACACACCCATTCCTATCCCTTTTTTCCATTTTGACATCATGTACCAATGGTGCACATTTTGTGTCTAGAATGTACTCTATTGGTACATGATGACGGAATGGGGTACATGGACGGGAATGGTGCTTCTACTTTACATTTATCCGGCAAAGTGAAAAGTTTGAAGACGCTATCTTGTGTTGGAGAACTTCTCATGCAAAGAGCCTTTTTCACACTGCGCGTCGAAACTAGCTTTCTAAAGTAGTCGGTCACACCACTTCGGCCCTTTCCGTCACGTCCTGATTGCTGAACTCAGAGTTTTAGGGTTTCAGACCAAGCTTCCGATCATGAATTTGTAAGCCTTTGGAATATCTTTAGACCGTTTTTCCATTGCAATCCGTTCTCTTTGTTTGCTCATAATTTTCTTGAGAGAATTGGAAGACGAGCGAGATGGAGAAGACGAGCGAAACGATGAATCTTACGATCAAGTTTGGAGTGAAGAACATTGCGATGTCTTTGCCGGCGTCCTCCAAAGTGAGCGATTTGATGCAGCAGCTTCAGGCAGATACCGACGTGCTGCCTCGGGTTCAGAAGCTCATTTTTAAAGGTGAGGTTTTGGTAGAGTTCATTCCTTGTGTGCTTGTGAAAGAATTTTTTAAATTTTGTTTTGTTTCTTGTTTTTTGGGTCTGGAGTGAGACTTGAGTGTCGAATTCAAGCTTTAGTATGGAATTCAAGTGTGGAATCCAGTCTTCTTAGTGAAATCCTGAAGTGGCTATGCATTTCACGTGCCATAAATGTGGACACAACTGTAGGTTACACATTTAGGTCGGAATTTCACACTTGACGCTGATTTGGCTATTTTCTTAAACCAGATTATCTATCACCAGATTCTCATTTGAAGGTTTTTGCACTGTAGGCATATTCTTAGTTGATTAGTCTCCGTCTATGTCTGGGATAAACCCTTAACCCTTAAACGTCATGCATTTTTTCTCATTTTGAGACTCTATCTCACTTCTTTTTCTCATGTTTTTACATAATTCCTTCTTGCAACCAAACCGATGTCAGAAACATTGCTTCAAAGTGAGTCATGAATTGATGTTCAAATTGAGCTTCAGTTCTCTTGGTTTTGATTGACAAGATGAATCTAATTTTAATTTCTTAAAATCACATATGTATAAACATGTATTTGGCATGCACAAGATGAAAAACTATCATAATTGAACAGAACCGGAAGGATTTATGGATTGTTGAAGTTCCGCTGACTTCCATAAGAGTTCAAATTTAAAACACTCATATCTCACTTGATATTTGTCATTTTTACGTATGTGAAAGGATAATGAAACTGACGATAGAAGAAATTAGTTTGGTCGGCCTTAGTTTGACTCTTGAACATTTGAAATGAACATCTGTGCCAGAAATGAGTTATCGACCTTCTCAGGTTTGAGGGCCACTTGTCTATGTAGGATGATCGTACTTTGAATTCCATGCAGGGAAAGTGTTGACACCGGAATTGACGCTGAAGAATGCACGTTTAACAAACGGCTCCAAGATTATGCTGATGGCTGCGCAAGGCTTTCAGAGTAGGGTATGTTCTGAATTCGTATTTCTCCTTCTGTGAGTGGATGCTGCTTACACAGGAATATATAGTAGCATTCGGACCTGAACAATTTTAAGTCTATGAACATGTGTGAACAGATTTAAGCCCATGATCTGTGCATGGTTTCTGTATTCAAGCCCCCTTGCTGCGTGGCTGCAGTTCCCTGTTAGAAGTGCGTCGCCAACCAAGAGGAAGACTTCCCCTCCCAAGAGAAGCACTTCACCGTTCAAGCAGATTTCTCTGAGGCCCATGCAAGTCGATGAGAGCAGAGTAAAGGCTTGGAAACTGACTGGTGTGGCTTCTCTTCGAGATAGTGAGTTGCAGGTGTGAATAACTGACCTCACCCTTCTTTTGATTACGCTCTAGTTTCTATAATCCGCATATGAGAATTTCTTCCTAAGCAAACCATAGTCAATGAGTTTCCTCTTTTATTGATGGTAAGGCTAACTAGACTCCTGAAGAGTCTATTGCTGTTACTTTGGGAGAACTTGGAAGCCTTTTGCAAGGCTCTATCTCTATCTCTATATCTGTTTTCTGATAACGTAAGCTAGGATCTTCGCATCTACACAATGTTAATTCCTGAAATCCACCAAGATAATTTACAAATTTCAAAGTGTCCATACAGGACATGAATCATAGTCTATTCCTACTCAGACAAAAAAACCTTTGGTCAGTCCCTCGTCTTTTATTCGTTTCTACAGCCCTAACTAATTCTCAGGTGTACATGGCTGCAAGGGATGTATAGAAAGTTCCAGCTGCGATTTGGTCTCTACAGTCGGCTGTGCGGGTGTTGGATCTTGGTGGGAACTGCTTATCGGTCTTTCCTTCTGATATCAAGGGTTTGACGAGTTTACAAGTATGCAAAACAAAGCCCTCTGTGCCTTTCGAGACTTTATGTTTGTAGGTTTTATAAACCGTAGTTAATTTTATTATCTGAATTTTAAGTTTTTTATGAAGTGTTATTTACGTTTCTTGTTTTAGTTAATTTTCACATGTCTGTTATAATATATTATCATCATTCGCTTCTGAATTTTACTGTCACTTGTTCATGGTGGGCCTGTAGAGATTGCGTTTATCAGGCAACCAACTGAAAAGTGACACTGTCAGTTGGCAAAGCTTGTCCTCACTGGGCCAGCTTTCTGTGCTAGCCCTTGATTACAACTTGTCAGTACCTTCTATTCTCTAGATTTATCTTTTTATTTATTCACTTTAATATTTATTTATTTAAGTGATGAAGTGATTGCATCAGAAGACCTTGTCAAGCATATTAAGTGTATTGTTTGTTTGAATTTGGTCTTCTCTTTACATCGGAGCTCTGTACCATCCCTTTGCCACTGGACTGGTTGTCGGTTTTTCAATTGCTGTTGATTAGCGTTTGCATATGCTGTAGCCCGGGATCAGAACGTGGATTACTAATTCAGTTCTGTAAACCTGCATGCCAGATTGGATTCCATCCCTCCAGAGATTGGACTACTCATTTCTCTGAGATGCTTCAGTGCTGCATACAACAAACTGACATCTGTTCCCGATGAAATTGGCAACTTAATCTTACTTGAAAAGCTTGATCTGAGTTATAACTGGTGAGCACGATTGATCTGGGCTTTTAAAGGACGGCATATACGAGAGTGCACTGTGTACGCTGAGCTCCAATTGATTAAGATGAGATTTCCATTGCTGAATATGAACTGCATCCAGGTCCTTTGTCGCTGCTGACTAGTCTTGGTTATGGTTCTTTGTGCAGCATTCAGGACGTACCTCCAAGCCTCGGCAGGTGTATACAGCTTTCAGAGGTGAAGAAATTGGACTGACGTTCCATTTAGTGCGTGTTATGCTCGTCCACTGAGATTGTATTATTTGGACCATTGATGGCTTTTCAATTTTGTTTCTGATACAGGTAAACTTGACTGGAAATCGCTTGATGTCCATTCCTGCATCCTGGAGCCAGATGATGTTCTTGAAGGTAAGTCTCTTACCTTGTCGGCTTGTCCTTGGGTTGCCTATTGTTTAGTCCATGTCAACTTGAAGATCCACCGTGCAAATGCTATTGAATACGGTAACGACCTGGTATAGGATGATATTATCCTGCATGTGGCTTGCGTGACTTATGGTACTTCAACATTTGGTTTTCTCTTAGTGGCTGCCTTTCTAAACGCTTTGTGAGGTTGATATATAAGCAGAGACTGTTTTTGGATAGCAATCAGTTGAAGGACTTCCCTCCAGAGATCTTACAGAAATGTGCTCAGCTGCAAACCCTTTCCTTACATTCAAATGAACTTACAATGGATGATCTTCGTGAGGTGACTCTCTGGAGACAATCTCAGTGACTTTATTGTGATTTTGACTCTGTTGGTTCATTTTGAGGCATAGCTGGTGATCAGGATTTGCTCGTCAGGGCTGCACCCAAATTCGTGGGTACTACTAATCACGAAGAAGTTGCTTTCCACTACTAAAATATCTACGAATGTGGAGAGATCTAAGATCAAGATTTTGCAACCCATAGTAGTTTCCATTTTTGGTGTGCTGCGTTATATCCATTATGAGGAAAAGTACTCACCCTGTCCATTATGTTTGCAGTTGGATGGTTGGTCTGAATTCGATAAACGAAGGAAAGACAAGTACACCAAGCAAATTGACATGCAGGTTATGGTTTCTACAAGTGGTTTTGATGAGGGAGCTGATGTAGAGCAATGGCAGAAGTGGTGACCACCTGTACTTCTGTTTAAGAGAGTTTTGCGTGCACTCTCTAATCTGAAGAGATTGATCAACTTGACAAATATGCGCTGTGGTCATTTGCTAAGCTGAATTCTACTAGTGTTTAAAATGATATAGCTGACCATCTCAGCTTCCTTGGGCCGTCTGAAGCTGGTATTTGAAGCACTTGCTATTAATCGTCACCTTCGTAGAAATTAGCCTACTTGTTGATTGTTTGAGGTGTCGGGATGTTTTAATTGCACCTAATTGTAACTGTGACTTGTTCGCAAAACCGACCCAGATTCTGTTTTAAATGAGAACCTAGGGTTGATTTTGTATGTAGATATTTTCCAACACTTTGAAAATTCATTATCTATTCATGTGATGTCCAAAAATGTAATGCTAAGAGAATCTTGAATCCCCTTTTGACTCCTAACAAGATCCAACAAAAATTTAAACAATTTAATAGTGAGAACCATATCCAAATTTTTATTTAAATAATTTTATGGATTGTTATCCAAGAGGCTCATTTTATATAATTTTGGTAATATATTATTTAACATTGTATATGCTTTTGGCCATAGAATTGAGTGCTAACACTAAGATATTTTTGAAGATATTGATATTTTTCCAAGCAATGCCTATGTAGTGGTATGTACAATACATGCATAATAATTTTCATCAGTGTTGAATGTAGCCTTCAAGTTTCTTGAATCCTAGTAAGGCACTCTTGAAGGCTATGTTTGTATGATGACTTGAGCAATGGTATCCAACTCAAATGGCTAAGATTTTCTTCTTTTGTAATTTTCTTGTAAAGTTGCTACTTTATTTATACAAATTTGGGATGTGGTTTCTTTCTATTCTTTCTAAATAGTGTCATCCAATGAGTCATGTACATAACATGATTTTTAATTTTTAAAGGTTCATAAATTCAAATTTTGAACAACATATGAATGCAAATATATTCCAATTACATTGAATTGTAGTTTTTTCATCCATCAAAATCTTTATATATTCTTGTACTAGTTTTTTTACATTTGTATGGTGTAGGTTTTAGAAATTTTCTTTATAAATATTCTACAATTCAAGAGGCACAAGTATATTTGACTTAAAAAAATAACCTTTTTAGTTAAAAAATTAACCTTCAAAAACAACTAGAATAAATTAAGTAAATAAAAATTTAAGAAAATCACTATTAATAATATAAACTTAACATTTTGAAACTAGAAGGAAAAAAATCTTGTGAAAATAAAAAAAATTCAATCTATAGGCAATTTCAAAGGAAATTTTTAATTTCTAGTTTGTATTCCATTGAAAAATATTGGCTAATATGGTAGTTGATGAAACCACATGGATAAGGTCAATGGATCATATTAAAAACTTTTATTTGAAAGACATCAGGGTCATTGCAAGAAAGACCGGTCCTATTTGCTAGTCACGGAGTGAGTGACTCTCTTGTCATCTGCTATAACTTTTGAAACAAAAGTCCAATGAACATGAAATTTTTATTGGAGATACCTAACTTGATGGTTATCAGATCCCTTATTTTTTAGAAATTAAAAAAAAACATTTTATATTTAAAAACATTTTTATTAATTTGTCACAATGTAAAGTTTAGGGATTTTTACTATGTTAGGAGTCCCCAAATTTAATGATCAAGAGCTGAAATTTTCATGGTCTATTTGCATAGTAGATAATCACATTCCTACCAAAGGAAATCTAAAAATATATTATTTGTGTCTTCCTCATGAATGCAAACATCACTCCCATTGCGCGCAATTTTTGAACAATGAAGATGGTTCTAAGATCAATATTTTGGTGAAATCTCATCACTATGAACTATTCTCATATGTCCAATTTTTAGTTAAATTTTTTTTTTCTTTCTATTTTTTACAAATTAAAATGTGAAATTACAGTGTAAGTATCCATTTTCTTGAGATTTTGCACTTTTTTAGTTCTCCTACTTAGAGAATTTTTCTATGCTTTTCCTTCCTAGGGTACCTTCTTCTTAAAGGTGTATACATTAAACATTTTTTTCACATTTTTTAAAAAATGATTTTCTAATTAGGGGAGGCAACGCATTTCCGATCAAATAAGGAATTACACATATTTGCAAGGTGGGTTTCTTCAGTGGGAAAATTTTCCTGTGTGCAGAAATATAGTTTAAAAGGTTTCCATAATTTTTCAGATTTTTTTTTCTCAAAATATAATTACTATGAATTTTTCAGAGGGAGATTCTGTTTTTTCCATACTGGTGATATGGAGCTTGCTATTTCCGACCATGGGCTGAAAACAAAATTGACAAGGGTTGGTTACAATATTGAGAGTCTTGTAGCCAATCATTATGAGCCACAACTGCGTTGGGAACCATGCCACAATGAATCACTATTCACGGAAAGAGAACAATATACATAGCCACAATGGGTGTGTGTGTGATCAAGAATGGGTTGCCTCCCCTATAAAGCCCTCCCAAAAGAAAAAATGAGTACTGTAGAAAATGCTACACCTTTTGAACGGTCTTTCTTGCAATGATCCATCATTAAATTATCCTTCTTAATTTGTTGTACTTTATAATAGATTTAGGGACAAAAAGAAACATTCCTCCTTATTGCCTCACAACTTTACCAATAGATAATACCTTGTTCCTTGAGCGATACCTCTTGAAAACACTTGCGTTTGAAAGCTTTGGTTTTCAACTGTCTATCAAGCTATATTTCACCTCCACACTATGACTTATTTATACATAGATGCACATTTGCACCTACTACTTTGAATGAATTCCACATTCTTATCAATGTTCACAAATTCCTTCTTAGAGTTGGACCATGGGCTAGTGAATTGAGGAAGTTAATCTTGTGTAAGCGTCTAGCTTGCTGCAGTTACAGAAGTGAGTGAAAACATGGCACAAGTGATTCATTTGTTCATTGCTAATGAGACACCAATACAAAAAGTCGTTGAGCATCCAGAGTTAGAACCAAGCCTCAAACTGGTGTACCAAGTTTGTGAATTGGTTATCGATGGGAATGAATCTGGCATCCATATCCATGTCAAGCTACTCATGACTAAGTTGAGAAAAGACGACATTGGATTTCCACTACACAAAGGCAACCGGAGGAAAAATCCTTATGACTAAGAAGTTGTCATTGACTATGTCAATATCTATGTAGAACAACAATTGAGCAACTTGAATGTCAATAGATTGCCTATATTCCCAGTAGTATTTTTCAACAAGTTGTTCTGCCACTTGAATAATCATAGTTGATAGATTGGAATTCCAGCAAAGGGAGTTGTAAATGAGCAAGGTCAGAAGTCCATGTTGGTGATCTTCAATGCTTATATGCATTCCAATTTTCACAAGAATTGGAGCAATGGAAGATGTTTTCAGAGCCTTGCAATCAAGTGAGGTACATTGAAAAAAGGCAACATACTGTCACAATGAACATTTCTTGGAGTGTTTGACTTTGAAAAATCACCCAAGGCAAAGTCTTTATCCAAATCCAAATCTTTTTTTGGCTATGGAAAGATAACCAACTTGGCAAACTACATGAAAGAAATATGAAATTTAAAAAAAAATAATATTTGGTATCCGGACAGCCCTTGAAGTTAGGTGGTGACCATAAAATGGTTGATTGGGCATTTAAGGGTTAAGAATTAAGCTAATTGTAAATTATGATATGAGAATGACAATTGAAACAGAAAAATTCATTTCATTTGGAAGTTGGTTTTTGAACATGGAAGCATTCAAAAGAGTTTAGTTCAAGATGTACTTTAGGCAAATTCAAGTTATGTTTTTGATATTTGTCACCTTTACTTATATTTTGTATTTTTTTTGGCAAGTCAATCTGAAAATTCATAAAAATTATAATTGAAAAGTGGTATCATACTCAAGCTTGATAAAATACAATCCTACTTATGGATTTTAAAAGTACAATAGAAACTAAATTTGATATATTTTGTTCTTAATTTGAATCAATTACAAAAGATGAATATTTCAAAAGTTACAATTGAATTTCATTGAAGTGCTTCTAATTTTTAATGATGGATGGAATTTTCACAAAGGAATAGTCACAATTACCTACTATGACATAAGTGAATGGATGAAGCCTTACTCATCTCCAAATTAAAAGAGAGTATAAATTTTTTCAATAGGGGGTCATAGTAATGGAAGGACCTTTAGCAAGTTTGTTGAACAATGTTACTCTGTTTTAGGCTACTTTGAGTCCAAAGAACATTTGTCATCAAATTGTTGAATCTACTAATCCTCTCAAATAGATGCTTGCTACGTCAAGTGTGTCTTTAAATTTGGGGATGGGAGTCTATGAACTGTGACTCCCTCCTAATAGGAAGAGTCACAATTCAAGGACCCTCTTTCCAAACTTGTTTTAAATATCATTGTATCAAGCATACAATGGTTATTTGGCCTTTAGATTAACCCCTAAAGGACCGAGGCTTTTTTTCCATCAAACTACACTCAAAACTGCCATTTCTATTGTGAAGAGCAAAAAAATTTATTTATTTATTTATTTTTGCATATCCAACCGTAAGATCTTATACTTGACTAGTATATGCATACATGGAAGAAATTTCAGAAACTTTGACCGTTTAGATTGCAAGATATATGCATTTAAAGTGAAAAAAACAAGTTTTTTGCACCTTGCTTGACTAGATTTTTTGGCTTTGAATCTTTTTAGTTCAAGTTTTTTGCACACCTGATTTTGATTTTCTACTTATTTATGTTAAGTAGTTGAGTTGAGAATCTACAAAAAAAAAATTTGGAAAAAAAGCACTTAATTTTCATTCATTAAAAAATTGTTAAGTAGAAGTGGGTTCAAGATTGAAGAAAAAAATAAACTATTAATAGCTTTTAGATGGAATTGAATCACAATAATCACAACGGTGAGATTGTTATAGCAAGAAAATCAAACCCTTTCCAACAATTTTTTTTGAAAAATTCTAAAAATTGCATTCAAAAATGAATTCTAAAAGTTATTTTTCCAAGAAGATGCTTAGATTGCCTGAAAAACTAAGATTGTCCATAACTTTCTCATTATTAGTCCAAATTGAATGAAACAAAGCTTCACATGTAGACAAAAATATAATCTTTGAGAAAAAATTTGAAAAAAAATTATTTTGATTTTCTGTGATTTTTTTTGTGATGCCCGCTGAACTCCATTTTTGCTTATTGTGCCATAACTTTTTCTCCCGGGCATCAATTAAAATAAAAATTATATATTCACAAAGCTCTTGCAAAAATACACAACCTCAAAAAATCCCTAAAAATATCACTAAAAATTGAGACAGTAGGAACCTGTCCAGACTCAAATTGTCCTCCGAGGGGACAAACGGTCCTTTAGGGGTTAAATGAACTTGCTAAAGAGTTTTATGCAGCCTTTGAGATGATAAAAGTCTCCCTAAATTTGTAGAAGGTCACATTTGCTTA
This sequence comes from Pseudisothecium myosuroides, assembly GCA_951799445.1. NCBI lineage: Eukaryota > Viridiplantae > Streptophyta > Bryopsida > Hypnales > Lembophyllaceae > Pseudisothecium > Pseudisothecium myosuroides. Next base: position 14,736,725 of record OX637295.1, read on the forward strand.
CTCTCATTGTCTCACCTATGGCCCTTTGACCATATTACACCAAAATCACGTTTTGGGTGGTCACAATTTATTTTGAATGCATTTGTTGATAAGTTAAATAAAGGGAGTCACCATAGTCTTGAAAAATGGAGCACAACATTCACAATCCTACTATGACTCCTCTTAACCCTTGAAGGACTTTGAAGCTAATAAATGGTCTATAGATGACTTCATTGTTCATTGTAGAAACAAAGAATGTACTTATTGGTTCAATAATTGTTGCACTTTTGTTAACTACCATGGAGGGGCATGTCACCTTTAACTTCTAATGAGCCAAATAGGGTACATACTTTCAAAACTACCAAGAACTTGAGCAATTTGTTTGCTTATTTTTCTTGAGATTGATAGAATGTAACTGTAGGATTTTGAAGTCCACATTGGGAGTGAGCACCTCAAAAAAAACTAGATTATTTGATCACACAATTTAATAGATATTTAAGTTTGAAATTTTATTTGGGTCAATGGAAAATATGGCAATGCAATTCAATGCACGGTGATCACTGAAATTAAAGTAGTGTTTGTGAGAAAAACAAGAATGGGACACTTGTCTTTTCCTTGAGCTCCTTGGAAGTGCCCTTTTTGAGGTGAGCAAAAATCGCATTGGTTGGTTGACTTTTTAGTATACCCCGCAATCCAACCCCCCAAAATGAGCTAAGAACTACACTAACCTCTCAACTTAAAAAAATTCCACAAGGTGGAGCTTAACTCAAAATTTGATGAAACTACCACCATTGGATTTGTAATGCAATCCATTTTTCAGTAACAATTTTTATTTTTTTTAAACTCAAAATTTAAGAACGGGTAGCTCAAAAAAGAAGGACAGTGACCAGAAAATGGTCAATTGGGTCATTAGGGATTAAAGATTAATGAATTAGGGGAAGGATTCTTGGCTATGTACTCATCTCCTTTCACATGCATTTCTTCAATGTTGGGGAATGAGGGCTCCCTACTGTGACTCCCCAGGTTTGTGTAAGATTCCCCCTGAATCTATGAAATTGATAATTTGACTAAATATAGTCATTCGGAGATTTTGTCGGGCCCATTCTATCCATTGCAGGTCTTCAATTTTCCTAGATTTCACATAGGCTCCAGAGTCTACTGGCCTGCGTGAGATTGTGCTTGGCACGAGCTCGTTTACGAGTTGCGCAGTTCATTGCAGCTGAAGCTTCTGAAGCTCAATTGTTGCAATTCGAGCAGCTATGGCGTCGTCGTCAAGTCAATTAGGTTTTCACATCACGCTCCGACTACATTATGGCCGGGCTGCAATTGAAGCTGTGCAGCTCGGCCACGCCGGAGTGAGATTTGGCACGGAATTTGCACATGTGACGCTCAAGTGCAGGGGAAGAGTTCGCGGGGACGAGCCCTCTACGGGAGAGGCCGTGGTGGTGTCGCGGGAAAATTATGGGGAGACCGCCAAAGGAGACTTCCCTAGACTTGAACAGGTTGGTGCTTGGTTTTTGAGAAAGAACTCCTTCGATGCTATGTTTGCAGCTGAAGTTGTGGGGGGATAGCGATCCATTGAAGATGAAAATATCTATCAGATATAATGTGTGATTGTGTAACGAATTTGAGTGAAACTGCGTCGTGTGAGCTTACTTGATTCGTCAAAAACTTCTCGCTGTGGTCAATTCGCCACTTCAGGTGAGCTTTGGGTTTAGGGTTTCTGAGGAGAGTTCCTAGACTTTAGAGCAGATTTGGTGCTTTGTATTTTTTGGATGTTTGAAAGAGCTCCTTAAATAAAGAATCCACTTTTGAAGTCTTTGTGTTGAAGCCATCCATTGAAGAGGAAAATGCCTCTATCAGAAATCACAAAAGATTTCTGTTTTACTGAAATTTGTGTAGGAGCTTATTCATGTGAATTAATACTTGATAGAACCAATTCAAAAAAAAAAAAATTCGCCGTGGTTAAGTCACCATTAAAGGTGAGCTTTGGAACTTAGGTTTGCCAGACTCCGGACGCTAGCGTGGGTAGCGACGCCCAGGAGGAACGTCACAACGATACAGCTTTGTTCAGCAACGATGCTGATGTCATCGGATTCAACCCTGCAAGAGGTCCAAGGTAAGCTCTCTTAAATCTTGCAAACAAGGACCTGGCCTGATAAGAATTAATTTTGCATAATTTGGGGATTAGGCCACGGGAAAAAATGGAACCCAGCACAAGTCGTTACGTAATTTTGGGGGTTGTATTGAATTAGCTATGAATTTTCAAGTCATTGTGGTGCCTTTTCCAAATTATTCTAGTTTCATGGTTTTATGGTTATTCTAAACTTCCTAACTCTTTAAAGTTTTGCATGAGAAGCTTGAAACCAAGGCACTTTTCATGAATGAAATCTTAGCATGTGGTGGTTTAGGTTGCTACTTGAATGACATCGAGTGAAATTTTAGATGTATGGTTTAAAGAGCTAAGTGGAATTGGGACATCTACCTTATCATCAAATGGTGCTCATGCTGCTGCTGAATTCAGAGAAGACGGTGGCGCTGTTACGTCGAGAGACGTCGGTCCCAACGAAAGGTGGAGAGGAAGGAACCAACATTTGTCGACAACTTTGCAACGTAAACCATCAAGACAATCTGACATTCCCCAAGACGCTGCTGCTAGGGTTCTGCCTGACAGGAGGAATTTTGAATTGGGAAATTCTCGTTTAGTGATCAAACCAAGCCCTGCCAAGACAACGAGCAATGTGAGAACGACGAAATCAACCTCGGAAATCGTTCGGAAGGCTGTGATTGATGTTCTAGCGCATACTGATAGCATGGAGGAGGCGCTCCACAGGGCCTTAGAATCGTTTGGGGATCGGAGTACCTACTGGGATCAGGTAAATTGGTCATTTGTGCTTCTATGCGAATCCATCAATTTCCCAAATTCGTAAACCTGAAGCCTAAGCAAAAACATGCTTGGCAGATGATGAAGGAGCTTGAAATTCGAGGAGCGCGAAGACAAGCTCTTCAAGTGTTCCGGTTCTTACAAAATAATCATGAGTTTGAGTTGAAAGAACATAACTGCGTCACTCTTATATCTATTCTAGGGCGTGAAGGAAAGTTGGGACTTGCTAGGGAGATATTTGAAGGAATGACAAAAACTGGCATTACACCCTCCGTCCATTCTTACACGTCTTTGCTGAGTGGGTAGGTTTGCATCAACCTGGGTTCTTCCTTGTGCCATCAATGTGAGTATTGTAATTGATAATCAATCAATGAGTGAAGGCAGATTTAGTGTTCGTATCGAATGCTATCTAGTAGCTATCACAAAGTCACTGACAAATACACTCAGTAATCTGGGCTCTGCGTTTTGGCAGGTATGCAAAACAAGGTCTCCTTAGAGAGGCTTGGGATTTGTTTGAGGTCATGAAACAGAAGGGTTTCTCCCCAAACGTTCTAACATACAACTCGCTCATTATTGCTTGTAACAAGAGAGGCTATAGACTACCAGACTTAGCAGGGCTCTTTGAAGAGATGAAACAAGCAGGGGTTCAACCGAATGACATTACCTACAACTGCATGCTGAATGCATGTGTCTGCCAAAGACTCTTTGACACTGCGAGTCAAATATTGAAGGAGATGAAGGCTGTGAACTGCTTACCCAACGTCATATCCTACACTGCTATGATCAATTCACTGGGAAGGTCTGGGAGGCTTGATGAAGCGGTAGAGCTTTTTGAGGAAATGAAGGAGCTTGGACGTTCACCTAATTCGTGGACTTATAACTCGCTGCTGAAGGCGTATGCTCGGGAGGGGCGCTATGAGAAGGCTATGTGTTTGTTTGTAGGAATGGAAGATGAAGGGTGTATGCCTGACCTCTACACGTACAATACCGTTATTGATATGTGCGGTCGGGGTGGGCTTTTTGCGGAGGCTGAAGGTGTCTTTCTTGGAATGCAACGCAAGGGTTGCACTCCAGATAGGGTATCATCAACTTCCCTATCCTCAAAGTGAATGTTTTGGGAGATTGAACGAGAAGCCAGTCGGCACCAGCATCATTTAACCTATATTGATTTATTCTATACTCCAGCATTGAATGGAGATACTATTGGTGGCTTGTGCAGGTAACTTACAATACAATGCTAGATGCCTACAGCAAGTGGGGTAGGAGAGCAAAAGGTAGAGAGCTCTTGAGAAGCATGAAGCTGGCAGGCTGCACTCCTGATCTTTGGACTTATAACATATTACTTGATGCTGCCGGCAAAGCTAGCAGTTTAAGTGAAGCTATGCAGATTTTCCATGATCTGAAAGCCGCTGGACACTCGCCTAATCTTGTCAGTTTTAGTGCCTTAATCAACATGTATGGGCGACTGGGACACTTCGAAGAAGCAGAGAGCGTCTGGGTTGAGATGCGGGTTGCCGGGTGCGTCCCAAATGCAACTGCCTATTGTGGATTGATGAACAGCTACAGTCACCACGGCATGTACAAGGTATTGATTTCGGTGTTGTTGGGCTGGTTTGATTGGAAATGATATTCATGGATGTCAAGTTGGAATGTTTCAGACTGTCTTCTGTAAGGTGGGTACACCCACAATCGCACCCTGCCTAAATCCGCCGTTCTCAAAAATCAATATGTTTCCATCTCCAAAATCGATATGTGCGGATGTTGAAGAAACGATTTTAGAACATTGACCAAAAAAAACTGACTCAACTTTTTGCATACGGTATCCAATTATCGCGTTCTTTGGTGCGTTGGAACCTCGTTTCACTTGTCAACAAGGAAATATGAAAATTTGACCAGTCTAATAATAGTAATAGTAACTAGGCACAGTAGCGAAAAGTGGCGATTTGAGGGTTACACACCTTAATTTAATTCTCGGCTCACCTACTGTTTTCAGCGAAATGGATGTATAATTTTAAATTTTAATTATGATTAGTTATTGTCTAATAGGAGTGTGTCCAAGTTCTGGAATTATGTTGTATTGAGGCATAATTTATAGTTCAAAACCTGGGCAATAGAGTAGGAGCGATTTCAGTAATAGGAGTATTACATACCAACAAAGATGTAAGTATAATTGGGACTTATACAAGTGGGAGTGTTGGAATTAAGTTACTCCTTGGTAATTTAATTAACCAAGGGTCTGTAGACCGTAGGACTAAGTACTAAACTACTAGTGGCTCCACAATAAGTCTAGTAAGTCCCTACACGTTCTATGGCATGTAGGGAACTCCTGGGTATAGTATAATTGTAGCTTGGTGAGTGAAGGAGATACTCTTTGAGCATGTCACTGATTATCTCTTATATGGTTAGTCGGCATGTGCCACTTAATTAATTCGTCTGTCTTAATGCCGGTATATTTCAACATGGTATCAGGCTGCTTCTTAAGAGATGTCTTCGTTTCTGGTGTCCAGGCGGCATTGAAGACATTTGAAGAGATGCAAGATTGTGGAGTGGAACCGGACACTCAAAGCTACACAACACTAATGGAGGCGTATGGGAAAGCAGGGCTGTGTGACGAAGCAGAAAAATTGCTGAAGCACATGGAGGCCGGAGGCTTCATTGCTGACATTGTAACATATGCTGTATTAGTGAAAGCCTTTGCTAAAGCCGAGCGGTATGAAGAAGGGTTAAAGTACTATGACTTCGTAGTACAACATTCAGATCCATATCACGAACCTTCTCAGAAATTGATCTCTCAGCATAGTGCTGCCTATGGAGAACATACGAACAGTTGACAGCAGTGTATATTAGGTCCCTGCCAAATTGCAGTCTGCAGTGTTAACTCGTAATATGCACGATGGGGATTTCAGTAGGTTCTAGAATGTGATATCGAGGGTGGTTGAAATCATTTTAGTCAATCGGGTGGTCGACACTTCTCGTGTCTCCGGTATTGCACAGTGGTCCTTTCCGTTCGTTTCTCGAAGTGCCTGCAGAAGGGGACAGGAGTAATGCTTAGTGTAGAGGACCCGCCTTGCAGACACGATGATGTGTTATCCAAATGTATAGAAGAAGAGCGGTGTATTTTAAATAATAATTTGGAACTTTTTCGTAAAGAATTAGACTCAGTGTATAGCATGCCGGGTCTACTGCTGTTTTAGCTTCACTACAAATCCTTCTCACTTCGCCCTTTGAAGAACACATTGAAGCTTGGATGGAAAATCTTCGTATGCAGGGGTGTGTAATGCATCAGGCTTGGAGAAAGAACCCTTTCGTAAGTTGGGTGCCAACTGGTCCTGCAGGGGTCTTCTTAAGACCGCTTGTACCGTCCAGAAGATCGCTGATCCCAGTACCGTGTGAGCCCAAGATTTGGCCTCATCTAGAGAGTACTGTAGTGCTTTTATTGAGTAGGTTTAGTCTTTTGGTGTTTTGAAACCTTTATGGTTTCATTTAGGTTGAATAGGACAATTTAGCATTGGGAGAATCACTTATACTTTCAGCCAGATATTTTTGAACTTGACTTTTTACCCTTCTTCTATGTACTTATTAAGATAGGAGAAATAGCTTATGCATGAAATTATTATTAGGATAGGAGAAGACTGTAGATTAGGTGTGAAGAATGAAGTCTGCAAAATGAAGAATGCAAGAGAAAGTTTGTAGAACAGTTGCAAAATGTGCAATTTAGCAATTTGGTACTATGTGACAATGGTGGATAACAAGGACGCATGAGATTGCAACTCAAATGGCTTAGTAAGGGTTCATCTGCTGTGAGCAGAAGGTTGCAATTTATTGATTGGTGGGTTGCTACTTATCCATTAAGACAAGTGGCTCTTTTAGGCTTTTTAAGAATAACAATAAAGTGGTGATTGGTGTGGATTCCCTTTTTAGTTCTAGTTCCTACTATTTCCATCACTCTTGGACTTATGTTCTGCAATCTGGCTTTTGAACGTAAATTTCTTTGGTTTTAGTCTTGTCAAATTTTTAGCCTCCTTCCTAACCATCAGTCTATCAACTCAAAAGCAAGTGTTTTGTAGAACAAAACATTTGCAGTATAGAATTTGCAAAACAATCTGCAAAACAATCAAAACGGTCACAAAAGAGATCCATGACTGATCATAGTGCAAATTGCAATGCAAACCAATAGAGCAAAGAAGTTAAACCTAAATGTTCTTTGTATATGCTTGTATCTCTTACATGATTGATTCCAACGTGAAAAATAAAATCTTAAATAACTACAGAATGTGCACCAAATTTGGACCAAACACTTGGACGAAATAATTAGTCAACATGCATCTGAAGAGTTGTAGCACCTATTGTGACCGGGGGAGACTTGTGGGCTCACGTACTGGTACACATTGGATTTCATGGCAATCATAATATTTACTCCATAGTCTCCAACTCTCCATTCTCAACACAACCTTGACTTTATGTCCTCACATTGAAATCTCTCATACTCCATTTCAGCAGTACAGTACTGTATGGCACTGTGTGGTCTGGTACTAGAAACAAACAACTGGAGGCATGCATGCAATGTACAGAATGGCACAGACATCTGTTGGCACAGAAAACTGCCGGGAGCCATTGGCGCTGAACCACACGACTGGGCCATTACCTCGCCTTTGCAAGACTGAATCATGGACGGACCTGAACTGCTGGAAAGTTCAGTTGAAATGTTTGGATTCTCACATCCCAACAACAGAGTCGACATCCACCCCTTTATGGCCCAGGAGACTAGAAATGGGTTTCCAGAAAACTGAGGAATTCAAAAAACAGAAATAACTCAGAATTGGAGTGGAAGTGGAAGTCAAAGTGAATTAGGATAGGGAGGTCCCTCATTTTTTTATTGAGATTACATTGGAGCAATCCAATCTGGAAAATACAATTGCATGCAATAGTTATTTGTGTGTATACACCTATGTTTGTCAATCTCCATAGATTACATGGAAATACATTGGTGGAAAGAATTGCAAAAGATGTACCCCCTTTTGCATCTTGAGGTTATGAGGTTGTTGTGCCATAGACCTATATTTGCACATTTTTCATACATTGATGTCAACAACATTGTATTCACAAATCAAGAAATTCTATATTCTTGCAACACTTATAGTGGATCATACTATTTTTTTGCATAACCATTGTCTATTACTCATTCTCCAATTTGGTACAGTTGCTTTCTTTCACTTCAGCTCTTCTATCCTCCATAATCCCACATCTACTAAAAATTCTGTCTATATTCTTGCTCAGACCAAAAGGCCTTAGGAAGGGTTCAGGTCTGGACTCTCTGTACGTCCTCTTGCAATGCAAGTGATTTCATTTGTGTCCCAAAGAAAAGAAAAAGTCCTGACTCTTGAAATAACGACAAAATGAGACGCATGTCCCAAGGTTTGGCCCAACATGAACGTGTCACACTGACGGAGGAATTTGGGCGGCCTGGTTGGAACTTGGCAGTGCTGAGTGTCTTTGAATCTCTGCATCTTCATTTCTGAGTGCCACATGCCTGCACAACTGGATGTTCTTGAATCTTAGTTGGGGGGGGGGGCGGTACGTTCAGACGAGGTTCATAACTGACACCATGACTGACCCTGGAAGGATGGAGCCTATCCTGACAAGAAAGGAAATTCTTCCACTCCATGGTGAAGAGGCATCCAAAACCGTCCAAGCAATTCCTTTTCATTTGTGTCAAAAAAAACACGTCCAAGCAAGCTTCTAACATGCATGCAGACTTCTATTGAAAATATCTTCTAAAAGCTTTCAATCCATAAGTGACATTAGAATTAATTGTAAAGTGCATCCTGTGTTTGTGAATGGGTGTCAGAGAAAGGTTTAACTAAGAATAGTACAAAACAAGCACAACACCAATCTCCAACAAACCTGAGTTTTGGTGCTCTACGGACTTTCGTCTTGTGTTTTTTTTCCAAACTTTGGCTTCTAGTCTTGCATCGCACACACTTTCTGATTAACTCTATTGTTGTGTTTTCTTTTTTCTTGTGATCCCTAACATGTCTAGTTTGAATTTGTAGGGTTACAATTCAAAAGAATCAGACAAAATTGATCAAAATGTTGACTTTTTGCTCATTTTAGAGCAAATTCCAAAAAGCTCAAAATAGGCATGGAGCATTTAGGAGTTAATGCAATTAGTTGACTACTAATTTTTTAGATTTTGGTTTTAGAACCAAGCTACGTCACAGTTAAGTGGTCCAAGGAGTTTCCACTTTGAAAATTCATAATAATTACATGTCGTATCCAAAAATTGCATTTTTTTTTAATTCATGATTCTCAATTGCTAATACAATGGAAAAGGTAATTTTCTTGAAAAGGTGCCTCCAACTATGTTTGGTACAAACCTCCTACAATAGATTCCAAATTAAATAAACAAAAATATACTTATTAACAAAAATACTTTTACAAAGAGCTCAAACTACCCGACCATAAAGAAGGATCAATTTCCAAAGAGAGTTTTCTTCACCTCCAAGCTCCTTCTTATATAATAGAGACTATCAATAAAGACTATTAGTTTTTAAGATAAACTAGGAATTCTTTTCTACCTTTAGCTTTTGGGGAGTGCTAGCATGTGAGTATAGAACCAGGAGCCTAGTAGTCTATATTATAGACACCTTCTATGGTTATAGGTGTCTATATTAACGGTACCTATGTTATAGACTCATTATATATTAGAATGTATCTATGTTATAGATACAGATGCTATAAACACTTTTAAATGGTTGTAGGTACATACCTACAATTAGGTTCAAGGCTCATAACTTCTATCCGTCCTATCCATTACAGCTCAACCTAACTTAACCCCTAAAGTCCCATAACTATGTTTTCACCGAAAACACTCAAAAACTGCCATTTTTAGTACATGTACCAAATTCTTGGAAAAAAATTTTTTTTGACACATATAACCGTAGGATCTTATAGTAAAATAGTTTTAGAAGATGCCGAATTTTTTTTAGAATTTTCCACCATGCCGATATTAGCATTTGAACTGGCAAAAATCCTTTTTTTGTCCCTACGAAAAACAGGGCAGCTGCACCTCACAAGGTCACATTTGTATGAAAAAATGTCCAAAATGGTGGTGCTTCTTTGAATTCTTTTTCCTAAAAAAGTTGGCTACATGCTTAAAAAATTTCAAATCATTTGGAATTGTACAACATATACAAAAAAAATAGTAAGTAGAAAGAAGTAGAGAATGATCCCAAATACTAAATTGTTAAGACTTTAATTATGGAATTGAAAATTTTCAATCCCAATGGTTGTAATGTTGTAATAAACAACCTACATCCTATGAATTTTTTTTTCAAAAAATATTAAAAATTGAGTTAAATAAACAACTTCAAAGTTTATTTCAGAGTAGAGAATCCATAACTGCCCGCAAACTAAAAACCCTCATAATTTTTGACTCATTGGTCAAAATGAAATGATTCAAAGCTTTCCACATACATAAAACTCTAAAAAACCAATATTATATTTATTTTTTTGAAAAAAGTGATTTTTCCTGATCTGCCCAGACTACCCAATTACGAGAAAAAGTAAAATATTTGGCCATAACTTTTGACTCCTATTTCCAAATGTCATGAAATTCAGTGCATATGTAAAATATTCCTCGCGCCCACCTTCTATTAAAATTTCAGCTTAAAATATGGAAATCTCTAGTCACACATACCTGCCCAAAATTTATATACAGCCAAAAAACGCATGCCAGTCCTTTAGGGGTTAACGTGGTCAAATCAAAGTCAAATCTTAAGTATAGTTTGTTTCCGTAAATCCTTCTTCCTAACCTATGAACTTTTGAATCTAAACTTCTACCTCTCGCTAACCTTGGCTTGCTAACGTGGATTAAAGAATAAATTAAGAAAATCAAAAGCTAATTAGAGAAAAACATCAAGGATTAGTTCAATGACTTACCTCATCACTGCCGGCATTAGAGATGACCTTGTCCACGTACGTGTACGCATCTTCGTGTTCCATTGTAGTCATTTTTTAATTTTTTTTTCAAAGCTCACCACTTATTTTTGGAAATATTACACCTTTGTGATTTAACTTCTTTTCTTTCCTTCTTCCTTCCTTTTCTTTCTCCTCCTCCTTCTTCTACACTAAGACTATTCTACCAAATGTATTGATGGGTGCCTTACAACTATATACTCAAACTCTGAGAAAGTTAATGGTGCCCTTTCCTTTCTTACAGATGTTTCCTTTATGTCATTCTAATCCTCCTCCTAATGGTCACAAAGAATTCTCTAGATCTCCTTCTTAAGTCTACCTAATCTTATAGCTAGGGCTTTATTTATCGTCTTTTCATTTCCTCCTACTTCATCTCCATCTTCTCTACCCCCCTCCATTACTTGTGGTTGATCTTTTGTTGGTGAGAGAATTTGGATTGTTTTTTGGAAAATTGTGTGCAGGTGTGGCGTGTGGAGGTGTTACTCCTTTTCTTCCCTCTCTTTTATTTTTTGCCTGCAATTAGGCCAACTCCCCCGGATTCCTTACTTCCCTTTCTCTTTTTATTTTAGTTGCTTCCCGGTTTTTCTCAAACTCCAAGTCTTTTTTGCTTTTTCAAACTCCAAGTTTTTCCCGACTCCCTTAGACTCCACTCCTCCCTGACTCCCCAAATTCCCGGCTTTCAGACTCCCAACTCCCAGGCTCCTGGTACCCGCCCAGCCTGATGTCCGCCCAGCCCTGGTACCCGCCCAGGTATGCTGGTTTGCAATAGGGTACTGGCCTGCAACAAGATATGCTAGCTTGCAATGGGTGTGCTGGCTTTGCAATGGGAAAAGCTGATTTGTAAAAATCAACTGAAGGTGTGCTATAAATCAACTAAGGTATGCTAACTTGTAAAAATTAACTGAATAGGAAAACTGGACTTGCTAAACCTCACTGTGGTAGGCCATACCTCCCCGACTAATACACTAATAATCTTGGAAGCTAAATTTTGAACTTTCCCAAGCAGATCTTGGAAACTACACTTTGGAACTAAACACCATGGAGGTTCAAAGCTTTGTCATCAAGTCGGGTTCAACACCGACTTTAGGACTTTGTGGCACTCCGGAGGTTCGTAGCTCTACCGTTCGGGACCTTTTTAACACACTCTCTAGGACTCTAATTTAGTCACGGGTTCAAAGCTTCGCCGTCCCGGGGGAGTCCACTCAACAAGAGAAACTTTAGAAGAAGACAAGAATACATTTAAAGAAAACACACAAAAGGGGGTTCAAAGCTTTGCCGTCCCAGGGGGGGGTCCACTCAACAAGGAAAACTTTGGAAGAAGATTAGAACACAAAGAGACAAGAAGGGGGGTACAAAACACAATACAACTTCCGCTAGTTAGTACAAACTTACACACTAAAGACCTTCCAAAGCGGCATCGCCAAGGTACGGTGGAGGGTTACAGGACACCAAAAAGACTTTCAAGACACACAAGTTAGTTCACAAGAATACACAAAGGATAAGATAGAAAGACCCTCAACTCACAACTTAGTACACAAAAGCACACAAGAACAAGGTAGAAGGACCTCCACGGACCTTCAAAAGCTCGAAATATAACAACAATGGAGCCAAAAATACTCCAAAAACACCATAGAGGTTTTTGGCTTTAAACGCCAAAATATCCAAAATAACTTGGACCCACGGACCCAAAACAAGTATGGGGGTGATTTGAAAGAGGGAAATGGAGCCCTTATATAGGTTTCCAAGGGCCCATTCCCCCCCCCTAAATTCCTACTAGTAACCTTATCGGCTTGGATTTTCGTCCTCATCTTCCAAGATTTTCATCCTAATGTCTAAATTTTGACTATCTACCATCTATGCTAGACCAACATCCTAACTTTTGGAGATCAACTCTAATTGTCAAACGGATTGCCCCGTTGGCTCCAGATCGCCATATTTACTCCAAATCTCGTCGTACCGGGACCAAAAATCCATCATAAGCTAGTCTAAATTAAAAATCAAGTTGAGATAAATTTCTAAATCTTGGTGGTCTCTTATTTTGAAAAAAATAACTAGCCTAAGGTCTCTAATAGGTGCAAGGGAGTAGGAAAAGACTCTTTGCTGACTTCGTTTTGCCGTCGTATGCCCCAAAATGCCGGTCAAAGTCATGGGGATCCCACCATGTGATTAATTCTCGAGAAATCTGGCCAATTTGGGTCCTTGCCGCTATCGGAATGTCACAAAACTTATTGGAGCGCATTATTAATGCAAAACAAACTAGTCTAATTTTTAGTGAGATTTTACCACAACTTAGGTAATTTTCAAGAAATTTCCATTAAATGTTAGAACAGTTGACCGCCGGGAAGAGGTTCTTCTGCAAGTCGAAAGATCCCATGAATTTTCATGGGACTTCTTAGGGAGCCCTACAAAATATGTGTAGGTGCGTTTCCGTACTTGGCACAATTGGTCAGCGGAGATCCAAATTGGCAATCTCTTTGAATTGTCAATGGTGCGGGAATCTTTAGCAGATGAGAGAATCTTGGCGAATCGATTTTGCTGTTGGACTCCTAGCATGGAATTTATCCTAAAAATCCATCCTTAAGCGGTAGATTCCTCCACGAGCCCGTCTTAAGTTAGTAGCTCTTACATGCTAACAATCGAATTTTGGGGGGAATTCATCGATCTAATGGGGAATTCAAAATCTAACTCTAGGATCCAACCTAGTGGCCTCGTTGTGGATCCCTCGGATCAACTTAGCCATGAATTTCCACATTCATGGTGGGATTTAGCCCTTTAGGGGCTATATGACTCAAATCCAACAAATCCTGTTATTTTATGGTTTCTATTCTATTTCCAGACGAGGTTTGAGGAAGTTCTAGGTATAAAATCAAAACTAACTAGACCAAATACTATAATGGGTATGACACAATCCTATTTTGGTTTTACACTTTTTTTATGGCTTTTTGTATATTTTTTATCAACTTTAATTTGCAAAAAAAAAAAAAATCTACGAGTCCCAAGTGACGAATTGGGAGCTCACAAAAGCCTAAACATAACTTTGCGATTTGAATATGAGATTGAAATTGTGGACATTGGACATAGATGCGCAAGCAATGTGCAGACAAGCAAAAAAGCTCTAGATAGAAACAACAACTCTATACAAGCAAGAAAATATTGCACAAAAATTTACAACAATTACAAATGCAAAGCGAGATCGAGTATCATCAAGATTGTACCTGCAAAGTTTGAATGTCTGTAGGAGCCATCTAAAGCCCGCGCTCTTGCATGATCGATCCATCAACACAATGATTACACAGAAATGCAAAGAAGCCATCATTTTAACAACACATAACAAACCAAACAAAGACACTCAAGTAATTGCAAAATGCTGGCGGGATTGTGTCCTTGCATGAATCATATTTGGCGCTAAAACAATAAGGGCCATAGCGAGTGGGGCGATAGAACAATAACAAACATAGCAAGTGGGGGTGACAATTGCTTTAATAGTAGTGCAACCTTGACGAGTTATGATTACAAAACTTGGCGATATAACAAAGGCACCCGTGTACATGTGGCTAAAATTTGTACCCATATCTCCAACTTTGGTACATTTTAGGCAACTGCGGATGAAAATCGTTGAATCAACATCTAGACAAGTGGCGACAAGGTGACAAACCCTAGTAGTCATTCTCGAGGTAGTGGCCGCCAGAGTGTGATCCAAAATCTAAATTTGGCTTTTTGAACTTTTTACTTCCAAATCTTTCCAAGAACTTGGTGCAAAAGATAATTTTTTGGTGTTATTAATCTTTTTATTGCCTTAAAAAAACACTGGTCAAGAATCATCCCATAAAGAGATGTATCAATACCTAATATTACAATCCAAAGAGCTTATTACAATGAGCATTTAGATAATGATGTTATTACACAAATAAATATATTTGTGGAATGCAAATTTTTTAGAAGTGCACATAAATATCAAATATTAATATCAATAAGGATTTCTTGTACAATAACAACTTACAATTGAAATTCTTTGATGAAAATTGTTACTACACCAATGTCTCCTTCATCCTTTCAAAAGAAGTTCCGCTACATTTTAGAAATTAGAGTACACAAATAGTTGCCTACATGATTTATAACCCCACTAGAAAAATTAAAACTCTCAAAATGATTACTTGGACTACAAAATATTTTAAGAGCTAAATTGAAAGAATCCTAACACTCTTGTAAATTTTCTCACAAGAAAGACCAAATGATCCTGCCCACACCTTCATTAACAATCTTAATTCAATATATCTTATTCTTAACCTCATTAATTGACCTATGTTCCATCAAAACCATCATAACAAGAATCTAATCGCTTCCATCATTCAACTACTCTCCTCTAAAATCTCAATTTTAACAATACAAAAATGAAATTACTAACAAACATTTATTGAAACAAACCAACACCTTAGTTGTCACCAGTAACACTAAAAAATTCCATATACTAATATAAACATACCATCTAGCCTACACCACTTCTTTTTTTCTTTCATAAAGAAAATTTAGAACAAATTTTTTTTAATGGTCATATTAGAGACTTACGTGCATTCTTACAAAACAAGAACAAGTTTCCAATCTTTATAAAGCTGATCACAATCCTACAACATCAAATGGAATGTTACAAGTCTCCCATAGCTTGTAACTCATATCAAACTCCAAACCACAATTGATTCCAAATAAGATAATACTTTCACAAGGAGCTTAAACCTCCTGACTATAAAGAGAGACAAATCTCTCAAAGAGCATCTCCTCACCTAACAAATTTCTACTATCCAACTCCAATTTTTATTATTGCACAATCATAAATGTCAACTTGTACAATTATAACCCACCACAGCACACGTACTAATCTGGCTATATCTATGTTTCTAGCCAAATCCAATGTCTCGTTCATGTAATGTCAAACTTTGCCCAAACATCTAATGCATTTGAAACATCCAATACCACAATCCCCTCTAATGACAAATTTTCACTTGAATTGGTCAATACTAAAAATAAAAAAATAAAAAAATAAAATAAAAATATAGATATAGATATAGATATAGATATATAAAATATTTATTAATACAAAATATCCAAAATAAAGGTTCGATTTCAAGAAAACTCATACACTAGAGAAGATCTGAGCCTCTGGAAGACTATTTCAGGGTTGTTCCCAACGCTGGGAACCAGACCCTGCTGTCAGAAAAAAAAGTTATTAAATTTTTTTTTTAAAGTTATTAAAATGTTAAAAGATTACTAAAAAAATTTAATTTAATTTTTAAAAAAATTATTAAAATGTTAAAAGAATACTATTTTTTTTTTTTTCAAAAATAAAATAAAATGACATGGCAGTCGCTTGGCCACGTCAGACTGGCCATGCGGCAGCGTCCCAACAATCCTGCAGAGTTCCTAAGAGCTGGAGCTAAGGCTCAACTCACAAACCCTCACTATATAAGCAATAAAGGAAAAGTTCAACATAACTACTTCACAACTACACATGTTGGTAGAATTTGCACATATTTTTTGTGTGATTTTTTTGAATTTGAAATTTGGCACACATGTTATTAACATAGAGATTATTTCATCATAAAAATTTCATGGTAAATAAACAATTTTTCAACCCTTGGGATAGTGTCAAAGTTGGTAGTAGTGAAATTGTTTTTCACAACTACACATATTGGGAGATTTTGCTCGAGATTTTAAATATCTATTTTTGTGGGGGTCTTTTGGACTTGAAATTTTTTATACATGTAATCAACATATAGATGATCATATGCCAAAAATTTCATAGAAAAAGAAAAAAAATTCAGTCCTTGGGAGGGTGTCAAAGTTGGCAGTAGTAAAAAAAAATTCACGGCTACACATGTTGGGAGATTTCGAATATCTTTTTTGTGTGAATCATCTGGCCTTGAAATTTGGTACACATATAATTAACTTAAAGATGATGCTATGGTAAAAATTCATAGTCAAAGATCAATTTTTGAGCCCTCGAGAGGCTGTCAAAGTTGGCAGCACTGAAATTTCCTTCACTGCGACTTCAAAAACGCCATTTTGATTGGGACCCCACTGTACAACATTTTTACACGCATGTTCACTAGTTCTTTTTTGTACAAATGCATGCATTCACTGTAAGGTAAGTTTTTACAATAAGTCCCTTTAAATTTTTGGTCCCCTTAAAACTCCTATTCAATGTAAAGGGTCATATAATTGGATATGTTAGAAAATAGAAGATTTGTATAACCCCTAAAGGACCATTATCCCTTCGGGGGACAAATGGGATTTTGGGCAGATACCTACGGGCTGAAATTTTGTCCTGATTTTTTGAAACTTTTTTTGAAGATAGTAAAGCTAACTAGCTTCATGGGAATATAATTTCAATTGGTGCCTAGGGTGAAAAGTTTTGCCCAAATAAGCTCAAAACAAGGGAAAGGGGGCATCAAAAAAAATTGCAAAATTTGAATTTTGTTTAAATTTTGTTTTTTCTCATAGATTATATTTTTGTCTATCTGGAAAGCTTTTATTCATTTCATTTGGATTTGTTATGAGAAAGTTATGGACAATCTTGTTTTTTGAGCAATTAGATCATCTTCTTGAAAAAAATAACTTGTAGGATTCATTTCTGAATGCAATTTTTGCAATTTATAAAAAAAAATTCCACATGGTTTAATTTTTTTGCTAGAACAATCTCGCCATTGGGATTAGTGCATTTTAATTCCATCTAGAAAATATTAATGTTTTAGACTTTCCTTCTATCTCGTACCTAGACTCTCAACTCAATTCTTCACTATAAAGATTTAAAGCTCAAAACTTTGTAGTGCAAAAAATTTAAGTTGAAAATGTTAAAAGTAAAAAAATCTTGTTTTTCACTTTAAATGTAGATATCTTGCAATCTGTGCATTCAAAAATTCTAAATTTTTTTTCATGCATTCTCATACTATGGGAGGCAACCCATTCCTGATCAGTGCCCCACTTTGGATATGAAGATTGATATCTTTCCGTGAAGCAAAAGAAGAACAATGATTAATTATGGCACTGTTTCCAAGGCAGTTATTTCGCATTTTGATTGGTTACAAGACTCTCAATATTGAAACCACCCCTTGGTCGACTTTGTTTTCAGCCCATGGTCGGAAATAGCAAGCCCTATATCACCGGTAAGGAAGGAATAGAATTTTTTGCTGAAAAATTCACAGTAATTCTGTTTAGCAGGAAAAAAAATTGGAAAATTATGGGAACCTTCCTCAATCTGTTGTTGCATAGTATAAAATTTACCTAGTCACGGCAGCCGCCTTGTAGATACATGGAACTCCTTAACCCCTAAAGGACCGGCATGCGTTTTTTGGCCGTATAGAAATTTTGGGCAGGTCCATGTGACTAGAGATTTCCATATTTTAAGCTGAAATTTTAATAGAAGGTGGGCGCGAGGAATATCTTTCATGTGCACTAAATTTCAGCACATTTGGAAATAGGAGTCAAAAGTTATGGCCAAATATGTTACTTTTTTTCGTAACTGGGCAGTCCGGGCAGCAAGAAAAATTTGGCAAATTTTTTTTAATTTTTTTTAATATTTTTTTCTAGTAGATTATATTTTTGTCTATCTAGAAAGCTTTGATTCATTTCATTTGGATTTGTTATGAAATAGTTATGGACATTCTTGTTTTTCGGGCAGTTAGAGCATCTTATTGAAAAAAATAACTTGTAGGATGCATTTCCAAATGCTATTTTTGCAATTTAAAAAAATAAATAAATTCTCATGGTTTAGTTTACTTGCTAGAACAATCTCACCATTGGGATTAGTGTATTTTAATTCCATCTAAAATATATTAATGTTTTAGATTTTCCTTCTATCTCGTACCTACTTCTACTTAATAAATTTTTTAGGAATGATAATTAAGTTCTTTTTAATATATTTTTTTTCCCTAGACTCTCAACTCAATTCTCCACTATAAAGATTTGAAGCACAAAACTCTGTAGTGCAAAAATTTCAAGTGAAAAATGTTTAAAGTCAAAAAATCTAGTCCCACAATGTGCTGAAATACTTGTGTTTTCCACTTTAAACGCAGATATCTTGCAATCTGAGCAGTCAAAAATTCTGAAAATTTTTCCACACATTCTCATACTAGTTAGGTGTAAGATCCTACGGTTAGATGTGCAAAAAAAACATTTTTCATTTTTTTTTACTCCTTGCAATAGAAATGGCAGTTTTGATGGGGTTTTGGCAGAAAAAATGCCTTGGGCCTTTAGGGGTTAAGTGGTCAGGAATGGGTTGCCTCCTATAGTTAGGTGTAAGATCCTATGGTTAGATGTGAAAAAAAACAATTTTTTTTTTTTTTTAAATTTTTTGCTATAAAAATGGCAGTTTTGAGTGTTTTTTGGTAGGAAAATAGGCCTTGGTCCCTTAGAGCATCCGCACAGCTACACGCCAAGGGCACTAAACATGGGCAGGGAGCGTGGTCGAGTTGGTTTCTTTCCCCACGGCAGGCCCGCCAAGTGCGGAAAAATGACCGGCCACGCTCAAATTTGAGGATGGCACTAGCAAACAGTGCCGCTTGAGCGTGGCCTGCCAAAGGTTTTGATGTCCTTTTCCAACCCAACTTCGAGGCACTGACTGTCCTTTTCACTGGTCTTAGAGGCACCGAGTCCACCCGACCTCAAATTCTCTCACAAGTAATTTAAACCTCAATAAAGATTTCCTTTACATGTGTCAAAAAATTTGAAAAAGAAATACATTTTCCAACTACAATAAAGTTTCCTTTATTTGTGTCCTGAAATTAGAGAGAAAAAGCTTTTACAATTTTGATGAGAGTAAAGTGAGAAGAAAAGCTCCCTATATACACATAGGGTGGTAAGAGGTAGAACAAACAATTGGGATAAGTAAATTAGACGTAGTAAGAGCTCAACCACTAATAGTTAATTCAAAAGTAGGAATTGTGTTAAAACTAAAATTTCAGACCTCATTTAGGCATAGTAAAATAATTTTTTCCAAAAACATTTGAACTAAGAAAAGTTGGTGAATCAAGTTAAATTTCATCTCCAAAAATCCGTTTGAGATTTTGAGTCTCCAATCAAAAGTTATGGACAAATTTCAAAGTAGGGTTGGAAGAGAATTATTTTTGACATTTTCAAATACTCTCTTTGAAATTTGTTCATAACTTTTGATTGGAGACTCAAAATCTCAAACATATTTTTGGAGATGAAATTTAACTTGATTCACCAACTTTTCTTAGTTCAAAATGTTTTTGGAAAAAGTTATTTTACTATGCCTAAATGAGGTTTGAAATTTTAGTTTTAACACAATTCCTAGTTTTGAATTAACTATGAGTGGTTGAGCTCTTACTACATCTAATTTACTTATCCCACATTGTTTGTTCTACATCAGAAAAGTTGGGCAAGAATATTTGGATGCCATTTTGACAGCAATCTAACATGGAGTCCACCTTAGTGTCATTTTGGGATTCACTTTGATACTGAGGTGGCACCAAATTTCTGTAGTATCATTTTCATGCGAAGTTAGCATTGTCAGCCTCACATCATTGTGGAGCCATTTTAACATCATTTTGGTGTACATTAATCCAAAGTCAACTTGGCTTTACTTTGAGGGTCAAAATGATGCTAAACTGGACATGCACTATTTATGTGTTATTTTGATGCCAATTTCACATGAATTATTCTAATATTATTGTTGCAATAACAGAGAAGGAATAATGCAATGTCATGTATATGCCATTTTAGTGCAATTTTGTTACCATTTCCATGCCATAGTGATTGAACCATTTGACTATTACTTTCATGTCAATTTACAATGTAGTTTTCCAATGTCAGTTTCATGCTGCTTTAGTGCAACTCTAGATATGCACTATTCCTTTATCATCTGCACCCCATTTTGTTGTTTTGTTAGAGCATTATTGACATGCACATTTTCAATGCAATGTTCATGCCAATTTAGCTAACACTATTTGAATGCCTTTTTGACACTTTTCTAATGTGAATTAATTCTGAATTCATTTTTGGCAAATGTATTGCCATTTTTGCATCATGACAATAATATTTTAACTTTATGTGGGCACAATTTTGACATTCCCTTCTTCAATGCCTATTTGGTGCCATTGCACTACAATTATCATATGCACAATTTCAATGCCACTTTAAAAGACATGGTAAGTAACAATACTTCAATGTCGTTTTCACACTATTTCGACGTTCACATATTTTTTAAGCTATTCTAGAGCCAATTGACTGTCAATTTGGCACCAACATTTTTTTTAAATATTTGAAATAAATGTCATATTGCTGCAAATTATTGTACTTTAATAGATAATTTGCTAATAGTAGCTTACTGTAGTGCTGTTCTTCAATGGCTTATATCATCTTTTTTGTTGCAGTACATGAAACTCAATGAATAAAGATGGATTTGAATTCACTATAGGAACAACCACACAAATTGATATCTAATTATTAAAAGGGCATCTAAAATTAACAATTGCTAGTAAACATAGACTTAGTTAGTAAATAGTTTGTATCACATTGTAATTATATTGTATGTAGAATTTAGGTGAATGAAGTTTGGATACTAATTAGCATACCTAATGGTAGACAAAGCCACACTACAATACTGATTTCCTTTTGTAACCAAGCACAAATATAGTGTATATGTAAATTTTCCTTCATTAATGCACCAATGCCAAAGTTGTCATTTGGTACTTGAAATGCATGCACATGACATCTAATAGGATTATAGAAGTAATACAAACTCTCATGGCACAATTTTTTTGTTCTTCTTCTGCATATACTTTTAAAATTTATGATTGGTATTGCCATCATTATTTACACATGCATATTAGTACACATGAATATTCTATGTAAATATTCTATATGAATATAACACATGGTAAAGATGTATCTAGAAAATATCATAAACAAGCACAACTACAATACAATATAGTTGTTTGACAGGGTTAAAAATATCAATGTTGTACATTGCTTAACACATCTAAATCAATTGTCAATCAAGTCCTTCCAAGAAGACTACCTAGAATTTCCAACAATTGATGAAGAAGCGTCCTGGTGTAACAAAATGTGGAATGATGTGTACCACTTTCAGAATGGTTTGGATATTTGTTACCACATAACGTGCTCTCAATTGTGCTTGAGAGTTTCTTCGCATGCTGTTTTGAACATCTCTCAAGGTAGACTGTGTACTCCACCGTAAACATTTGCATTTTGTCAATGCACTCCAATCATCATTTTCAATTTCGGTGTATAACTTCAGAAAGACCATCTGTCTTTGACTTTTTTCACCTCCAGTATTTGATTGGCTACTTGTCTGAAATAGAAGCCGTATTTGCCCGTAGTAGATTTGTTGAATGCCATCTTCTTCTACTTCAAATGCAACATTGCTAAAGTATGGATTGCTGTGAAAATTAGTCGTTGCTCGAGCATACATAGGCCAATCTCCATATCTATCTCCAACTCCAGGAGGAATTGCTAAACATCGAGATAAACCCAAAACTTGTGATAAAGTGATATTCAATTGTACTTCATAAATTCGTAGAGCTTGAGAAAACTCTTGGGAAATTTCTGGCTGATCCACTAACAATTTCTGGATTGCAACAGAAACTCGAGCTAACTCATGTACTCTTCCCATACGAAGGTCTCCACTTGTAACCTCTGGTGTTTGGCCAAACTCATCTCTTGTTCTATGCAGCCAAATGCGGTGAAGATTCAAGTAGATGGGTGACATAACATTTTGACCTGTCTTTAAAGCCTACATATGCAACATTCACACAAAATTGTATTAAAAAAATTAGAAACTAATCATTATATTTGTCCACAGTGAAATACATGTTTAGCTCTAAATTTCAAAAATCTAAAATAAAATAAAATAATATAATATATATCACTAGCATCACTATGCTTTTATTTTAAATTCCTAAACTCATACCTTTTTCAATGTTGTGTCATTGACTTCCTTGTGATTTTTTAGTCCTTCTATTTGCTTTGCAACTCTTCTCAAAGACTGCAACCTTTGATTATGTCGCACAATTTGAGGCGTTGCATTTCTTCTATTGCTACTCCGATATGCTGTTTTCATAAGAGCAATGTGGAATTGCTCATACATATCTATTGAAATACTCCCATGGTAATCCAGATCTTTTAATACATTGACTAAAATGGTTCATCATATAAACCTTTGAGGTATTAAATCCAGACCTCTGCCATTGAAACATAGAGCCTTTCAAAGCTTCGACGGCCCTGAATAAAAAATTACATTCACCTCTTAATACAACACATTACCAAATGAAAATGAACAAAGTTGTATGGATGCTTCAAATGGAGAATGCAAAAATAGTTGGAATGTAATAACTAACAATAGTAGACAATGTACCTACACATTTGTTCATCCATGTGCTTCAGGCTTGTACTTGTGTGAAAAGTGCTTCAACATGCTACACCATACCAATCCAGAAATAACACTATTGCCGATATAACATTTTCATCAAACAAGCCTGACCTGCAATATTTTAACAATGGCATGGCATTAAGTAGTGATTTCAAAACTTGAACAAAATTCTTAATAAACAATAACAAAGTGTTATTTTGAAAATGCTACCTGCATGACAGCTCGATGTTCAAATCCAGCAAAATTGGCTTGTGAAACAAAATATCCTCCTTGCTCATTGCCAGGAATTCGAAATGATGGAAACCGACAATTTTTCTTGATAAAGAGGAGTCTTCTATCCAACTCCTTCAATTTGGATTGACGTGGATGAACAGTAGCTATCTCACGTAGGATGCCAACAATCATTTTAAATATCCCAAGGTCACTTTGGTGTAAGGTATCAACATGTATTGCAAGATAAGGATTGCCAAGTTCTGTATCACCGCCATTAAATCCCCATAGTGCGCACTTCACACACAAATGCAAGTACACTTTCAGTTATATATTAAATTCATACATATCCATGTTTTAATTTAAAATAAATCCATGTCCAATAATCCCAATATGAACAAGATCAAAGAACTTACTTGAATAGGATGTAGCGACCAAGTTCTTCCAATCTCTGTGGCTAAATTCAGGTGCACTTGTTCCATAACTAGATATATTTCTGCCATCTTTGATTCTGTGCGGACATGGTGCTGCATGCGCATATTACTAAGATCTTCTTTTCCACACATGCATCTACTACAAGGGGATTGGCAAAGATTGGTGTCATATGTAGCCGTTACCTTACATGACTCCGGATGATCACATATATACGCAAATAGTAGAGGGTAGACTATTTGTGGCTCTCCTTTGGGATCAAGTAAAGGGAGACCTATAAAGCTTGCTTCTTTCAAAGAATGGAAAATAATTTCAAGACCTTGATGTAGATACTCCATCTTCTTGGTGGATGACAAATCTGGATACACCATTAACATTTAATAATAAAAACCTTCAAAAATCACTATGATTAGAACTTAGCATTTTGAACTTATAGAAAAAAATTCTTGTAAATAATGAAATACAAAATATAACAATGCACTTGAAACAGCACATTATCTAAAACATTTTGAGCACATTAACATACTAACTATAAATTACTTACTTGATCCTTGGAAGGTAGGAAGTATAGCAAGCAACTCATGCCCAATAGCTTCTCTTCTGTTTTCAAGGGAGATATTTCCAATTGTCATCACCAAAGGATATCCAGAGATTCTTGTATTGTTTGATAAGCAAGTTTGATCAAAATAGAAAATCAATGGGGAAATCACAGCTCCCGTGCATTGTAAATCAATGAATTCTTGCATTTGATGCCACCAAGATCCAGTATCAGGTGTTGTATAAATTCGTTCTCCAATGCCCGATAGGTTAGTGGTTGGCTTCAGTTTGAAATCTCTAGCATTCTCGGCAGCTGAGAATAAAGATGTCAAAACATGAATGGGATTTTTAAAGTACAAATTGGCATCACCATTGTCAACCTCTGCAAATGTATATTTTGTCCAACCCTGCCACATTGATTGTTAGAAATTCACATTCCACTCAATCAATCTAAAAAACACAACAATCCCTAAGCAAGAATTAGAAAACTAAAATAATGAAACTGAAAAAACATTTGTTAGGATGCTTGCTTACATCTGCAATAGGATATAATTCCTTCTCTTCATACTTTTCAATATCATCCAAACTTCTGATTGTCACAGCTTTGAGATCAAATCGATCATCAAAAAGTAAATCCAGTAATGCTTTAATATCTTGTCCAGATAGACCCTGCTTATTTTTACAATTGCAGATAAAGCTTACAAGATGAAAATTAGAATCAAATGGCTGTAAAGGTATATCATCGTCCTGCGTAGTTGGCAAGCTTGGAGATCCGGACATATCAGGGTTAAAAGAAGAGCCTCCCATTTGGCACCCTCCATGCAATTGTGTTGGAAGGTCATTTCTACTGTGTATCTCACTATGACACTCAAGAATCTCAGCTACAAAAGCTTCACCAACCCCACTTGCAATTATAGGGCTAGAAGTAGACAAATTAGCAACTATCTGCCTCCCTTGACACCGAGACCTTTGGTGACTAAATAGACCAGCCATCGTTGAAAACCTGAAAAGGCCACATCTTGTGCAGCCCAATGTTTTATCCATATTTACCAAAATGAACCAACTCCAACAATTTCTTAATGGTTACAACACTTCAAATGACTTTGTACAAGTTCTAATAAGTAAGTAAGTAAGTCACCTGCATTCAGAAGGTTGGTAGCAGCTATCTTACATTGAACTTAGCAAAACCCTAATTTGTTGGTTCTATCATGCCGCGATAAAACCTATTGAATTTAATGTAGACCCTTAAATTCTCAAATTTTGCAATAGCAACAATACAAATGCAACACTCATGAAGTAGACCCTTCTCGCTCCCAAGGCATTAGAATGAAGGCCATCCAAAAAAATATACCCTAAAATGTGTAAATTTCACCTTTGGATAAAATAAAAACCTTTCACAAGCACAGCCGCACAACAACAAAAACAGCACAAAATCTCAAAACAATCCTTATCGATGGTGCCATTTCCACTAACTTTGTACAATGACATGACAATGCCAAGCACAAATGAGCAAGCTGCCAAACACAAAGAGTTTTAGAGAAATGGAAACTGAACATCCTTCAATTAACAACTCTAAGTTGACAATTGAGCAGGACAAAATAATGCGATATACGTACTCATTCCGTCTCTTTGAAAATGTTTGAGATAGGCCGGTACACCTATTCCCGTCCATTTACCGCATCCTGTCACTATGTAGCAAAGGCACACATTTTTTTTTTAGAATGTATTACATTTGTACATGATGACAGAATGGGGTACACGGATGGGAATGGGTGTGCCTACCTTGGTCAATATATGCCATTCAGTTCCCTTCAATGGAGGTAAAAAAGCATGTAAAGTTGTCTATTACTCTCAATTTCAAAAATTAAGAACATTAATAGAAATATAAAATATTTATTGTTTACTAGACCATTTAGTTTCAATTTCACTTTAGAAATTAACAATTTCACATTCTTCCAAAAGGTTGTAGCATACTACTTTTATCTTTCATTGAGTATCACCTTCTACTTTATAATTTAATAAAATAAGTATGAAGTTTTTTGGTTAAAATTTTTGACATATGTTTTCAAACCATTTTTCAACATATTGACTAAAATTTACAAGTTATAGGACATGCATGTTTTTTCCTTCAAATGTTAAAAGACAAGAAACTTCACTTTTTGAAAGGCTACATTTTGAAGTTTAGTGAAGTTGAATTTACAATTAGTGGAGATATTATTCATTCTAAAATTTTGGGGCAATGCGCTTGAATAAGTTAACCAAAGGATCCTATGATTGTGGATTGTTAATAAATAAATATTGATGAGAATTTTGACCTCGCTTTGGAGTAAATATTTTGAAGTAGATTTGAAGAAATTCAAATATAAATTCAAAAAATTCAAAAAATATTATCTAAAAATATTAATTATTTTTTGAAGGTTGTATAGTTGGATGCCTACATAAAAACATTTGAACCATTCAATTCCAAATATTGAGGAAAACGTTACAAGGGGTTTAATTTTGTAGGTAATGAAGGTAGAAAAAGCACATGAAGTTGTCTTTTACTTTCAATTTCAAAAATTAAGAACAGAAATAAAAATAGAAAATACTTTTTATTTAACTCAAGTTAACTTATTGACTTTCTTCCCGCATGTGGACTTTCATGCCTGGGGTGAATTGACCCCCTTGCTTGGCTGAGCAAGAGATGAATAGAGGCTGGGCTGAATGAACCGACGGTCTCATTCATCTCTACAACCAGGTCATCCACTGGCAGCACGCAATGGAACAGAAATCATCCAATCGGATGAACAGAGAATCAGAAAAGTTCATCCGGTGTCTCTCGCGATACGGGTCCCAACCACCTCAGTACCTCTTACCACCCCATGTGTATATAGGGAGCTTCTCTTCTAACTCAAATACTCAAAATAAATTTGAAAGGGCTTCAAGGAATGCAAGATGATTCTCAATGAATTGAAAATTAAATTCTTTAAAATTTTAATTTTCACCCATGAAACTATCAGCATTGAATACCTTGCTTTGTGCCCCTCCTTGACGCATCAGCCGTGGGGCAGAGGAAGAGGATTGAAGTTCCACTCGTCAGAGCCACTCACCAAAGCTGCACTTGACGCACCTCCTTGGTGCGTGGCGATGCTCTTCACATATGAATGGAGATTTTGGATATCTATATTTTGAAATAGTTTTAGACCTCAAAACAACACAATAAATTAGGGGTTAATGATTCACACCAACCCCTCCAACCACTCAAATGGTTGGAGTTTGTGTCTCGGTTCCCTTCCTGCCAGGCCACGTGTGGCTGGCAGGCTTCTATTTTGCCTCTTATATGCAATGAAATTCCGTTTCATTTGTTTCATAAAAAAATTAAAAATTAAGAAAAAGTTGGAGTTCCAGAGTAAATATCTATCTATCAGCATGGGCCAATGACTGGCAGCCAATTTGGCGGGATTGGCTCTGACAGGTTCGCCCACTCAAGTTGCTGTTGCTTTTTTTTCCTTTTTTTATTACACAAATAAATCAGTTGCTGTTGGGACGGAATCCGATGACTGGGGCGTTAAACCCGTCCCACGAAGTGAGACCAGCAGGCTGGATTTACCTTGGGGAAAACGCATGAATTTTTATTTGCTGCGCATGATAAAATTTGTAGATTTTGAATTCATATTTGCAATCAGTGACCCCAAATTAGCTTGGGGATGGGCCAAGAACATACCCTAAGCACGACTCAAAAATATATATTTTTTTAAAACTTTTATCTCCGAGAACACAAAATCTACCACAAAGTGAGACCAATAGGTAGATTTTGTGTTCTCGGAGATAAAAGTTCAACCTTGGAGCGCCATAGGCGCCATTCTGCGTCGTTCCAAAGATAATAGGGGAGGCAACCCATTCCTAATCCCCCTCCCCCATTGTGGCTACGTATAATGTTCTCTTTCCATGAACAATGATTCATTGTGGCATGGTTCCCAATGCAGTTGTGGCTTGTAATGATTGGCCACAGGACTCTCAATATTGTAACCACCCCTTGTCAATTTTGTTTTCAGCCCTTGGTCAGAAATAGCAAGCCCCATTTCACCAGTATGGGAAAAACAAAATCTTCTGCTAAAATATTCATAGTAATTATATATTGAGAAAAAAAATCTGGAAAATTATGGAAACCTTCCGAACTCTATTTCTGCACAGTAGGAAAATTCCCCACCGAAGAAACCCACCATGCAAATATGTGTAATTCCTTATTTGATCGGAAATGGGTTGCTTCCCCTACTATGAGATGGAAAGAGTTGAAAAGCATTTTTTCATCCACGTTTTTCTTGTTGACCTTTTATGGTGGGTTGTAAAGACTATTCAGTTGAGTTTGTAGTCTTGAATGAGAAGTTTGTAAAAAAATTGATCATAGAATATGCTATTTTATTGTATTTTGAAAAGTTGTTTCTCCTTGCTCTAAATCTGAAATTTCTCCAGAACAATGATATTTTTTGAATATGAGCCCAACTAACAAAATGAAGTTCATCTATTCTTGTTTCTACTCCAATTTGAATTTTGAAAAATTTCTTGATATTGAAAAATTTATTGCAATTTGAACTTTGAATGTATTTTCAATGTCTATTATTTTCTAATTATAGAATGATGGGAAAATTGAGTTTCACCATGATGTTTTTCATTGTAATATACACACATGGTGAAGTTTTCAGATTTTTTGAAATAATTTTCAATTTGATGTGATTTTTCTTCACATTCTCTTCACAAATTCTCAAAAAAATGAATTTTCCACAAAAAAATCTAATTTTTTTGTGAAGTACAGAAGACATGTAATTTCATCTCTGACAAATAAACATAAATTTCTTTTGTACATATCTAGTTGTAAAATGGCAACAAACTGAGTGATGGGCAGTGAGGTTTGAAATCAATTGTCATGGGTCCGTCACTTAGGGGTTAACGTCCTGCTCCGAGGATGCTCCGAGGATGCCATGCCTGTCGGTTGACCCTGAGTGAAATCTTGTAACCGCAGTACCGCACTACAGCGAATCCCCCTTTCAGCCTTTTTTTTTCAATTATCTACACTTATCTACAGCGCTGTACAGTACAGTAGTTTGAGGTGCCCCTACTGTATGGCCCTCCCTTCCTTCCAGACATTCTTTTCATCAGTAGCTGCTAGCCCGGGCCCTGGGATGCTGCCTGCAGTCAACTGCAATAAGAATTTCGTTTCCTTTGTATTAACTAACTTATGAATCAATAAATTAAAAAAACGGGGCGGGGCCTAACCCAATAACTGAAGGTTTCTGACAACTGAAAACCCTGGTTGACATTTGGTACAGGCAGGAGGAGCCTACTCCTAGAGGAGGAGGAGGACCAATGAATCTGTTTCCACACAAAAGTGAAGTTGCTCACTGTTGATGAGCGTGACCAACTGAAGGATCTGAGGATTCTGAGTCCGGACAAAGCAAGGAACGGAGTGAACTGCAATGAACTTACTGCAGTTCATGCACTCATGTTAGTGCAGTGGGTTAACTTCGGGTCTAAGCTTAAGTTACAGTATAATAGAACGTAGCAGCTTCCAATTTCAGCCCCCTTGAGTTTCAATGACCTGCCCGGGGACTTGCTCGTTGTGTGGCCGCCCGGCTGGGAAGGCCCTTCGGTCCTGCTTGTGCCGCACCCTGTCCTGCTGTTCCTTGGGTTGGTTGTCGCGTTGTCTGTCTGGGGAGTCGGGTTTGGGGTCATTCTTTCTTCCCCGCCAGACCGAATTCGGCTGGTTGGTCTGTACTTTTACTTTCGCAATGAAATTCCGTTTCATTTGTGTCAAAAAGAAAGAAAAAATCCAGTATAATAACGAACTGGTCAGTCCACTGGTCTAGTGCACCATATTCAATTTCACCAGCTCGTAGAAGAAGTTTTAGTCATCGCTCACTGGCTCCATCAGACGTGGACTTGACGAAGTGCTAGTACGGAGTCAGTTAGTCGGAGGAAGAACTGAAGAACGCACTCCATTGGAATCAGTCCTGTTGAAGTAGTAGTTAACTCAGAGTTAGAATAGTAATTAACCCAACTATTTCTATCCAGATGACTGTACTCCCAGTGCTACTACGGGATGACAAAGAGTGGATGATTAAAAATAGAACGATCTACTAGTCACCTTGTATAATTAGACACCTAGTCTAAATATATATATACTATCATCTTCTCCGGATGTGGAGTAGAGGTATTCTCTTGTTTATATTTGTGTTGATTGTTATGCTTAGAACTTGTGCCTTCACCACAGTCTGTGCCTTCACCACACGTTAGTTGTTACTTTTATCTCTCTGTCACAACACGTTATCAGCACGATAGCTAGTCTCTTTTCCTCTGAGTTCAATTGCCTTTTGCCCTTTCTTTTGTTTTTGCAATTAGACTTGTAAGACCATGGCTGCATCAACCTCGAAGAGTCCGCCAGAAGAAGAAGGCTCCACGCTTGCAACCGTTGCTATTTGGACCATTGGAGGCTGACGGCAACAACTATATGAGGTGGAACATCGATGCCAAGACACACATGACTGCGGAGGGGTGGGAAGGCGCCCTGATTTCTCCAATACCGGAGGGCGTATCAACTGCAACAAAAAGTTGGGCGTTGGTTCTTCTCCGAAGACACTTGGACACTGCACTCCAGGAGCAATACATCCAGGTTGATGATCCGGCAGAACTATGGAAGCAGCTCACAGCCAGGTTCCAACATGAGAAAACTATTTTTCTCCCGCAAGCACGCAACGATTGGGTGGCGCTTCGAGTCTTGGATTTCACCAGCTTGGTTTCCTTCAATGCCGAGCTGCACCGAATAGTTGCTCAACTGCGCATGTGTGGGGAGACTGTCACCGAACGGGAGCTAATTGATAAGACTCTCCAAACTTTTTCCTCTGCTTCTGCCTTGTTAGCTTAGCAATATCGCAACATGAGGTTTACAACACACTCGGAACTAATGTCCTACTTGCTACTAGCCGAAAAGGAACAACATGTGCTCTTGAAGAATGAAGAACGCAAACCGGCCAGGGAGGTGAACACCACGGAGCTACCGACTAGGAGACCACGGGGCAACCAGAAGTTGAAGCGACAGCAGCCCAACCGACCATACCCCCCAAAATCAAATGATAAGTCATCTGATCACAACTCTTCTAGCTTCCAATCTAGGTTAGAATCTCGCAATTGCCACAAGTGTGGACGCTCTGGTCACTTGCAACGAAATTGTCGGTCCACCGAATGTAGCAAGTGTGGTCGTTTTGGTCATGCATCTAAGGATTGTCGAACCGGTAAATGTCAAAAGTGTGGTCGACCAGGCCATGTGTCACAAAGTTGTAGGGCCGGTGAGTATATTGTTGAGATGTACAAGGAGCTACAACAGCTTAGGAAGGGTCAGAGAGAGTCTCACTCCCTAGATGCTCCATCTCTAGATGGAACTGACCCCGAAAACTACATGACGATCACGTCAGTTTATAACACATCTAGCAAGTCAGAGGCAGATGAAGACATAGTCCTGATTGATAGTGGATCCACTCACACGATCCTTAGGGATCCAAAGTACTTTGAATTTTCGAGACATGGTTCCGAAGCCTGGCAGACCTGTGAACTGAGCACAGTAGCTGGAAGACGGACTTTAAAGTTTCGTGAGGGCCAGGCACGTGTCACACTGCCTGGAGGCGCCACCCTCATTTGTGACCATGTCATGTATGCGCCGGAGGCTAATCGAAGCCTGATCAGCTTTCGAGACCTCCGGGCAAATGGTATTCATATCCTGACCTCGATCAAGGACGGTAAGGAGACACTTGACCTTTGGCAAGAGCAAATTTGCCTTGCCACCGCATAATGCGGAGCAAGTGGCTTGTATGAGCTTGTAATCTCCCGTCTGCCTAGCGGACGTAAAACTGTTCCACCTAGTGGAAGCTCTTCATACTCAGTGATCGCTCCAAGTAAGACCAATTTGTGGCATGGACGCATGGGTCACCCAGGAGCTGCGATGTTCAGGAGGATGTTACCCCTGCTTACGGGACATGAGGTTTGTACCAGCGATGCAAACAAGGTTGGAGCGTGTGATGCCTGTGCCCAAGGAAAGCTGATTTTGAAGCCTTCACGTTGGAAGCTGCCAAGCGAGCTTCCACCTCCGCTCCAACGACTTCAAGGTGACATCTGTGGCCCCATCACTCCTGCATCAGGACCCTTCAGGTATTTCTTAGTTCTAGTTGATGCTGCTGGGGTTCATTTTGAAGTTTCTTTACTAAGTACTCGAAATATAGCTTTTACTAAAGTCCTAGCATCCCTGCTGAAATTTAGAACCCATTTTCCAGACTACCTAGTCAAAACTCTTCGTATGGACAATGCTAAAGAGTTTAGGTCACAAAAGTTTGAGGACTATTGTGTAGCAACAGGTATCTCACTCACATACGCTGTCCCGTATGAGCATGCCCAAAATGGGCTGGCTGAAGCCTTCATCAAGAAGATCCAGCTTATCAGCCGCCCCTTATTACTCCATGCTAAACTCCCTTCCTCTTTCTGGTCACACGCGGTACTCTATGCAGCAACCCTGCTGAGGTACCGCCCCACCTTGCTTAACGAGCATTCACCTTTAGAGATTCTGACCGGACGCCCTCCAGATGTCTCTCATTTCAAAAATTTTGGTTGTCAAGTTTGGG
The DNA here is from genome assembly GCA_951799445.1 of Pseudisothecium myosuroides. Taxonomy (NCBI): domain Eukaryota; kingdom Viridiplantae; phylum Streptophyta; class Bryopsida; order Hypnales; family Lembophyllaceae; genus Pseudisothecium; species Pseudisothecium myosuroides. The sequence goes on from OX637295.1 coordinate 14,769,789, forward strand.
TGCCTGTCCCTGAACCTGAACGTAAAACAATAGGGTCACATCGCCAGGAAGGTATTTATGTTGGATTTGACTCGCCCAGTATTATTAGATATGTCTCTCCCAAAACCGGAACTTTGCATAAGGCTCGGTTTCAGAATTGTCAATTTGTTGAGCGTGTCTTTCCTTCTCTCACCTCAATTGGTCCTACCTCATCCCTTATATTTTCTGCTCCGGAGACATTCACAATGAATCCTGATCCACGTACTGGCCTTGCGGATTCCGAGGTCCAGAAATTGCTTGAGCTCAAGGCTTTAGCTGACAAGCTCCCTGATGGATTCAGTGACTCCAATCGCATTACCAGGAATCCCCTTCCTGGGGTAGGTCAACCCTCCCTTAGCATATTACCTCATAGAGACACCATCTCTTCTTTACTTCCCCAAGCCAAGAAGCCTAGGTCCAGCCACCATGGAGAAATTTTCACTTTCTTTGACCAATCTGATCCTTTATCTTGCTCACCAGGCAAAGCTCTTTTGATCATGTCTTTTGTTACTAGCTTGATTACTTCATCCTCTGATCCCCTCACATTGGAGGCAGCCAAGACCAGCCCAGATTGGCCCCAATGGTCTGAAGCCATTCAGCATGAGTATGCATCTTTGCGAAAGCATCAAGTTTTTGGTCCACTTGTGACCAACTTGGCCACCAAGCCAGTTGGGCACAAGCTTATCTTCACTAAGAAATGAAATGCCCAGGGTCAAGTTGTTCGTTACAAAGTCCGATTAGTTGCTCAAGGTGTTACCCAACGCCCCGGTATTGATTATAATTTTACGTATTCTCCTGTTATGGATTCCGCGACATTTAGGTTTGCTCGCGATGGCTGTTCACCTTGGATTAGAAACCCATTTGCTAGATATTGTTACAGCCTACCTCCATGGTTCTCTAGATGCTACCATCTATATCAAACCACCACCTGATTTTCTTGACAATACCCCATCGGATGACAATCCGAGGTCCTATTCTGGTTTGAAAGTTCAAAAAGCTCTTTATGGCCTTAAACAAGCAGGTAGAATGTGGTACAAGCACCTTCGGAACTTCTTACTCTACCATAAGTTCAAACATGATCCATCCCTACCTTGCATCTTTACACTTAAAAATGACACAGGCTTGTAGTAATTGCTGTCTATGTAGATGACCTCAATCTAGTAGGCATTCCATCTACCTGTAGTCATGCTGTGAGTCTCCTAACCACTCAATTTGAGATGAAGTTGTTAGGCCAGACTTCCTTTTGTCTTGGCCTTGAGGTGACTCATTTACCAGATGGTAGTATTTTTCTCCATCAAACTGCTTATACCCAAAGACTTCTCAAGAAATTTCAGATGCACCAAGCTAGTCCTCTTTCCGCTCCCATGATGGGACGAAGTCGAACTCTGGATGACCCCTACTGTCCTTGCGAGGAGGAGGAGGAGTTTCCTGACAAAACCCGGTACCTCGCAGCAGTAGGAGCTCTCAACTACTTGTCTACATATACTAGGCCTGACATTTCTTTTGCTACAAGTGTCTTAGCTCGTCATAGCCAAAGACCGGCAGCTCGTCACTGGAATGGTGTTAAACATTTGTTCTGATACCTCCGGGGGACAGAAGACTTAGAACTTTGTTATACCAAAGAGAAGACCTCAGATATCACAGGTTATGCTGATGCGGGATTCAAATCCGATGAGAGTACTGGGAAATCACAAACTGGACACATATTTTTGAAGAATAACTCCCCAATTTCGTGGAAGTCAGTGAAGCAAACAGTTACTGCTACTTCCTCGAATCACTCTGAACTTATTGCTTTCTATGAGGCAACCCGGGAAGCAGTATGGTTGAGGAACATGAACAAGATCATCATGGAGCAGTGCGAGATTACTCGAGACTTCAAGCCGATTATCATCTTTGAAGACAACGCTGCATGTGTAGCTCAAGTGGCATCTGGTTTTATCAAAACCTGACCGCACCAAACACATTCCTCCACATATATTTGGGTTCACTCAAGATCTCATTCAATTCGGGCAAATAGAAGTCAAGAAGATAGAATCAGCACACAACATTGCGGACATGTTGACCAAAGCTATTCCAGCCTATACTCATAGGAGATTAGTACAAGAGGCCGGCATGCGTTTGTTGCATGAGATAGTTCCTCAGTAGAAGTTACACTCTTTTCTGTCTATGGGATTTTTCCTAATTTAGGTTTTCATCACAGATCAATTTTTAATGAGGTAACTATTGATCGAGGAGGAGTGTTGAAGTAGTAGTTAACTCAGAGTTAGAATAGTAATTAACCCAACTACTTCTATCCAGATGACTGTACTCCCAGTGCTACTACGGGATGACAAAGAGTGGATGATTAAAAATAGAACGATCTACTAGTCACCTTGTATAATTAGACACCTAGTCTAAATATATATATACTATCATCTTCTCCGGATGTGGAGTAGAGGTATTCTCTTGTTTATATTTGTGTTGATTGTTATGCTTAGAGCTTGTGCCTTCACCTCAGTCTGTGCCTTCACCACACGTTAGTTGTTACTTTTATCTCTCTGTCACAACAAGTCCACTCCAAAGTCCACTCACACATCGATCTACCTGTAGCCAGGGAAAGGGATCTGGGTTGGAGTCATGCAGTTGTTCATGTCCATATAAATGGAGGAAACTTGCAGAATGCAGATGAAACTTGAATGATTCATCTCCAGGGCTATATTTTCATCCCTCTGAAAGCAATATTTGTACAAAGATTAGGTAACAGGTTTGAGAATTCATCCACTCAAATGGGGGATAGATCGCCTAATGTTCCATCTTAAAACATCTGTATCATTGCTTTGGAACAAAATAGTCAGTATTGCTCCATTCCCGTCTTGTCGGTGGCTCCCATGTGTCCCATTCCCAAAGTTGGCTTCAAGTGGGGACTGACGGGCATGAGCAAGGCTGGCCTGCAGACCTGTTCCGCGGGATTGCTACTGCCTTGGGATTTCTGTAACTACTGAGCGCAATGAAATTTCAGTTGGGCTGCCTTCACTGGGGCGGAGCATCCCCAGATCCCCTCATCAGAAACTGAATGTTGAATTGGACCCTTCTCCGGTTTCTTGGAATTGAACTTGCTTCAATTGTTGCAAAAAAAAGGAGGTTAATTGTGCTGCGTACAGGTTTGAAATTCTACAAATCCAATAGACTAGATCAAATGACAAAAGGATGAACTGCAGACTTCACTTAGATGATCAGGAAACAAGAAAAAAGCAAAGAAAATGTAGAAAGCAAAAATAAATAAATACAATTAAGAAGGTCAGGGAGGTGGACCTTGTGGTCATTGCAAATCGCTACACTTGTTGAATTTTGTAACTTTCTTTAGCAAAAGAATGACAAATTACAAAATAGCCCATAAGTATTTCAAAAAAAAGAAGATACACTACTTACACTCAAAGCAAAATCATATAACCTCACATTGTAGACCCTAGAGAGGACTACGCGTGTCCTTCTGAAAGTTAATGTCCCTTTTTTAATCCTTAAAGAACATTTTGGATTTTGGAGAGGCTATCCAAAATTGGATTTTAGAAACATGGGCATCTTGAAGTTTGCTCACAAGACCAATCAATGATGAGCTTCCGCCCTCTTTAAGGCAATGGGCAACTGAAAAATTACTATTCAAATTTTTTGACAAACTTTCCAATACAAGAATGCACATTCAAGTTGTGATTAAAAACCTATAACTTTACATGATAAATACATCTTGTGGAGACAAATAAAATGATATTAAGAAGTTGGTATGTAATTTAGTATTGGAGCTGCTATTGTGAAGATCCTTTAAAAATCACCCCCCATGACTAGGTTTGTCCTTTAAGAATGAATTCCCTCAAAGAAGCATCTTTTTTGCATTGTGAAATACTGGTAATGAATGAAACTATGGCAAGTATAGAAGCCGCATCCATGGTATCCATCAATTGAAATCCTATGATCAATGGTGACCTTTGTTTTATTTGTTACAATAAGATTTTTGGAACCATGAGTCTCCCGGTTGCATTCATGGTACCGTTAGAAAACTCTCTGCAGTGAGGGGTGCACGGCCTTTGTTTCAAAGTATTTGGACATATGGTGTGAACGTTGTAATTTTTTTGACTTATTTTTTATCTTCAATTGTCCTAAAATATTGCTCTTTCGGGAGGAAGCATGATTAAATCGTGACCCAGAACTGGGTGAACGGCCCAGGGCCCCCCTAATTTCCCCTGCATCGGAAATTTGGGATGCCATCGCCTCGGAATCTGCCGCTTGGATTGGGTCCATGATGCATTGGTCTGTCTCCCTCGTGAAGAACAGGACAGAGTGACAGAGTAGCCCTCAGTCCCTCCTCCGACCTGGCTCAGTCGCTTTTTCAGGTGCCGGATTCCCTCCTCCAGCCGGCCCGGCGACGGAAGTCAGTCATGGGATTCCCCTCCTCCCCTTGCTCCGCTGCCTCCGCAGTGAGCTCTGGAGAAGGGGTTCGACTTTCGAATTTCGACGGTGGATCTCCAGTTGCCTTGGCCAGAAACGACGACGTGCTGGCGATGATCGAAAAGTCATCGCGACCTACAGTGAGTTAAACTTACACGAAAGAAAGCACGGCAGTAGTGGAGCACAAGCAGAAGCCATAGCCAACTGAACAGCAGCCAGTTCAATTCAGTTTCAGTTGAGAACGGAGGAAGCAGTAAAACTTATTTTTAGAGAAGGGCGGAACAAAAGAACTGATCCACCGCAAGGATACGTACGGGGCTTCACAAAGCATGTTGTACGGTATTCGCTCCACTACTGTAGTCCAGGTGGAGAGGACTGAGGAGGGGTTAAAGATTTGGACGACGCTGTGTTGTCTGAAAAGTCACGGGAATTTAGCATGCAGGACGAAGTGGGACCTGCGGGATAAATTTTGGGTTTTTTTGGGGGGGTAAAAGTAAAAAAAGCCCCCTAGTTTTAGGCGTGTGTTGGGGTCTTTGATTGCAACTATGAATTCAGAATTTGAAAAAAAAAAAGTTTAGTTTACCAACTAGCGTTCGTTCCCGCTCCCAACTTGTAGGCCAGCAATCCCTAATCACACCGGCGTCCCCTGGTGTTCGCGGCGTTCCCTGCTCTCCCCATTCCCAGCGTGGCGTGGCGTTCCCCTCATTGGGAGCATCAGCGTTTCCAACGGGGCCCATAATAAATTGTGACAAATAAAAAAAAATTGTGTTTTCCCCCATGTTAATCCCAACCTGCTAGGCCCACTTCGTGAGATGGGTTTAACATCCCCCATTTAGCATTTCAAATAGTGCAGCAAGTAGAATTAGTTTCTTTTTCTTTTTCTTTTTAACAAATGAAAAATCCATTGCATTAAAAACAGAATCAAGTACTAATTAGTTCTGATTTTCAACAAAACATGAGTTTGCAAGTTTGATGGTGAAGCTCCGCAAATTGCGGCAAAACCAGATCAAAACTCTACGTGAAGGGCAAAGAAGATCTAGAGAACTCAATTTCAGAGTGTGATTACAAAGCCCAATTTCAAAGGCTTGTAAGTCAAAATCATGAGCTCACATGTCTTTCAACTTTGGGGTTATGTTAACAAGCTTCTTGAGAGTATAAATCAAATAATTTCATCCCAATTAGACCTATTTATCATGGCTGCCTGAAACTGCCCATTATTTGAAAAAGAAGTCATTTTGAGGCATAACTTTTTAATTGTGACTTTTTAATTGTCTAAAATTTTCTAGCCATCAAGCTAGTAGTACAATATACCTCTGGTAAAAATTTTGCACAAGAATTCAACAATATTGCACTAGGAAGAGCTTGCGCATAAGTTGAAAATGGTTTGAAATCATGCCTTCAATGGTTTTCCCTCAAATGACACCATTTCTGAAATTACACTAGAAAGACATATAGGCAAATTCATGGTTAAAATTCTCATTTATGAAAATTTAAATATTTTCATCCATTTGATTTTAAAGTTTATCATATTAAAAAATTAAAAAATAAATAAATTCATAAAATTTTATTTAATTTTGAAGAATATAACAATTTCATTCACTTAAAAAATGCATAGTACATACAAAAAAAAAATCCACAATCAAAATGTTCTATATTGTACATACGCACAATTGTAGGGATGACAAGATATCTCTGTAAACCTCAAAGACCTACAAATGAGGGGAGGAATAACATAACATTCATTAGCCTTCACGTCTATTGCCTTTTTCTTCATGCATCCTACTCATCATATTGAAACTCTCCCTGCCCACTTAGCTACTAATGGGTATGAAATATTTCACACTATCTACTATAGAGCCAAAGTAGTGATAATGCATGCTACTGAGTGTTATATAATAGGGTGCAGTGCTTAAGGAATTTTCTTTCTCGTGGTACAAGACCTTTTTTTTAGTGAATCTCTTCTTATTGCTACTTGAAATTTCACTTTGTCTTTTTTTTTCCTTTTCAAATAAAGTAGAAAAAAAAGGATGGAGGCCAATAAACTAATACTCAATTCAAGTGCCAATGGACTAGGGAGGTCATTGAGATAGGGGGCAAGTTTTCAACACATGGAGGTAAGGTAGGAGGTCCTCAAATTGACCAAGTTCTAAATGCATCTCCTATCTAAGAATGAGTGGCATGCTCCTTGAAATATCTATTACTATCATTGATGAGGTAGGTAGGCTTAATAGGCGATTTATAAACCTCCTACCTTAATGTCCCCGGAGCAAAAAAATTGGTTGTGACACCAGACAAGTTCACTTCCTCTTTACTTTCTCCTTAACCCCTGAAGTTCCATGACTATGTTTTCAACAAAAATGTTCAAAAACTGCCATTTTTAGTACAAATATCAAAATTTTGAAAAAAAAGCTTTTTTTGACACATGCAACCGTAGGATCTTGTAGTATAATGACTTGAGAACACATGGTAAAAATTTCAGAAATTTCTACCGCATGGAATGCAAGATATAAACATTAAAAAAATTTGAAATCATTTTTTGGGCCCTGCGAAATACAGAGTAGCTACACTTCACAAGCTCACTTTTCTATGAAAAATGTCCAAAATGGTGGTGCTTTATTGAATTCTTTTTCCTAAACAAGTTGGCTACATGCTTGAAATTTTCAAATCATTTGGAATTGTACAACATATAGGAAAAAAATAGTAAGTAGGAAGAAGTAGAGAATGTTTCAAAATACAAAATTGTTATGAGTTTAATTATGGAATTGAAAAATGTGAATTTCAATGGTTGTAATGTTGTAATAAACAATCTATATCTTTTAATTTTATTTTTTTCAAAAAATAATGAATATTGAGTGAAACAAATTACTTCAAAGTTTATTTTAGAATAGAGAATCCATAACTGCCCGCAAACTAAAACTCCTCATAACTTTAGATTCATTGATTGAAATGGAATGATTTATAGTTTTTTACGTATATATAAATCTAGAAAACCACTTTCAACTTTATGTTTATAAAAAAAGTGTTTTTCTTCTGATCTGCCTGGACTATCCAGTTATGGGGAAAAAAAGGTAACATACTAGGCAATAACTTTTGACTCCTATTTCCAAAGGTCATGAAATTTAGTGCATATGAAAGATATTCCTTATTCCCTTCTTCTATTAAAAATTCAGCCTCAAATATGGAAATCTCCAGTCACACATACCTGCCCAAAATTTCTATATTACTAAACAACAAGCTGGTCCTTTAAGAGTTAAACTCGTTCAAAACTCCATTATAAAAAACAATAGTGTTGCAAATTTGTGCTTAATCCCATCTTTTTTGCAAGGGTGAGACCAAAGACTCTATTTAGAAAAGAGAAAACCGAATGTTATTGGATTATATGTAACTATGTCTTTTTATCATTTCAAAATAGAGTAAGAATTCAAATTTATTATAGAATAATTGTTGAAAGCAACACCCCCATAAACGAGATTTTTCCTTGATTTTACAATCACGAACTCTATTAATTTCATCAATTAATTATTGTTTTTTACTTGGTTATTTCCGTTTTCCTTTTCACTCTTTGAAAATGGCCCACGTCAATTACGGAGTAGAAAACAGAAACAACAGCAGTGAGTCAACGCCCTCCAGGGGGTCCGCATTGGTCCCCTCTGGCCAGCCCACTTGCATTTTCTTTTGTAAATAGATATTTTTCAGGTTACAGTAATAGGTGCCACTAGATATTTTCCGTCAGGTCCCTGGTTCCCTTTTCTGCTATAAATAGATGCATCCACCTACTCCAAGATGCTGGGCTATTAAGTTAAGGCACAAGACTCTCGTTGTATAATAAGTTAACCCCTAAACGTCTGGATTCATCTTCAAAATTGACGATTTGAGAAAAACCATTATAAACTACAATTTGGAAGAATATTTTGGAATTGGTATACAAATGAAAGCTGTAGATTTTGATTTTTAAATTCTATTCGTACGGTTAGATCTACTAATGCTATCACCAATCTTTTTCTATAAATTTTGAAAAGAAAAATTTAGAATTCCTTCTAAATTCAATTACAAGTAAAATATTATCATTTTTTGAGTAAAACTTGTTGGAATGGATTTGAAATAAGGTTCTCTTCACATGGTGATTTTTTGAAATTTTTGTGACCTTTACATCTTTGACCTCATTTTTGCACATCTAGTTCTGAACTAAAGTCAATGCAAATTGACCACTTGACATACTTCCACATTTGTAATTTTAGAAATGTATATATTCTAATAACACCAAATCCAACCGATGGATAGGACAGCAACTTGATAAAGTATCACCAAAAATTAGGATGACTTTCATCCAAGCAGGAATGAGACAGAAACAAGGATCTGAATCTGTTCATCGTCCAGAAAATGGACGTCGGAGCGCTCCAGGGTTAACCCCCCTTCAGTCATTTGTTAAATCCCTTCCCTGCTTCGTATGGTCGCCCTTTGCACTCCACATGAGAACGAACTCAATGGACACGCTGTGCATTTCAATGTTTTCCTCGTTTGGGAATGCAAGGCAAGCCAGCTGGGCATGAGCGGCATGCTGCAATTCCGTCCCCGAGATATTTATGAAATAGTCCGCTCATTACTATTTGCAAAGGGCTCAGGATTATTCTAAACCTAAGATTGTATTTCAATAGGTGCACCGCACCAATCAGAGCATTTGGACTCCCGCTCTCACGTTTTTTTGAAGGAAAAAAAAGTGATGTAAAAAGAAGATGATGATAATGATAATAATAATAATAATAATAATAATAATAATAATAATAATAATAATAATAATAATAATAATAATAATAATAATAATAATAATAATAATAATAATAATAATAATAATAATAATAATAATAATAATAATAATAATAATAATAATAATAATAATAATAATAATGATGTGACGGTGTCATGAAAACAAAGAGGAAATACAACTCAAACTGACTCCTATAAGGTTTACCCTAAACCCTAAACGTGACACTTATTCAAGATCTGCAAATCTTGAGGGCAACTACTGAATAAAATGTTGTGTGCTTGTTAGGAAATGGTTTAGAAAACCAACAAAATTTGTTTCGTATTTTTCCGAGCTTTTATGAATATAATACAATTTTTTTGAAACAACTACGTGGATGCACCTACTATGGACCATAGACTAATAGACAAGTGGTCACGAAAACACACAAAAGCAACACATTGTAAGCTTGGATCACGCAGAGGCTATTGACCAACACAAGACCCGCCCTCATGACAGTGACAACTTTTTGGAACCCCACTTGTCCACTTTGGGTCCAGCTGTGCTTGGATTTAGGTCATTTTTTTAGATGTTAGTAAGCAATTCTAATTACTTTTAGGTACACATATACCTTACCTCTGACCATTTTAATCCCTAAAGAACCAAAGTCCCCTCAAGGGAAACTTGGGATTTTGTGCAGGCTTGTGCAACCTGAAATTTAGACCAGATTTTTTGAAACTTTTTTAGAAGATAGGAAATGACATTAGCTTTCTAATAATATAATTTTTTTTTCAATCGGTGCCCGGGAGCAAAAGTTATGCCACCTGAAGTCAAAAAAGCAGTTCACCGGGCTAAAAAAAGAATTTAAAAAATTGATTTTTTTGTAAAAAAAATTTCCCTCAAAGATCATGTTTTTGTCTACATTTGAAGCTTTGATTCATTCTATTTGGACTCAAAATGAGAAAGTTATGGACAATCTTGTTTTTCAGGTAATGGCTAAGCATCTTCTTCGGAAAACAACTTATAGAATTCATTTTTGAATGTAATTTTCAAATTTTTTCAAATTTTTTTTTGATAAGGTTACGTTTGTTTGCAAGAACAATCCCACCGTTGGAATTATGGTGTTTTTATTCCATCTAAGAACTATTAACAATTTAATGTTTCCTTCAATTTTGGACCTACTTCTACTTAATAATTTTTTTATATGTGAAAATCAAGTTTTGACATTCTGAATTTTTTTTTTCTGACTCTCAACTCAAATGCTCAACATAAAAAGATTTAGCTTTATGGTGTGTAGTGCAAAAAAAAATCCACAAATGGCCATCAAAGCCCTCTGAAATTGCAGGCCACAATTCAAAAAACTTCTTTTTCCAACTTCAAATGCTAATATCTTCTAATCGTACAGTCAAACTTCATGAAATTTTTACCACACGATCTGAGACAAGTAAAGTACAAGATCCTAAGATTGGATTCTAAAACAAAAGTTTTTTTCGGTTTAGGGAGTGATCGCAGCAGAAATGGCAATTTTCAGTGGTTTTGGAGCTAGAAAAAGCCTTGGTCCTTTAGGGGTAAATGTTTTAGCATATGTTCAATTGAGTGATGGTGGAGGTGGTGGGGGTAATTTTCTCCAACCACGGAATAGAAATAATGAAGATTGCACTTTTTTTTGCTAGTTTTCCATCAAGTCAGCTTACAACTCAACTTGTTTTCAATCTATAGGCAAACAAATTTCCAAAAAACACAAAACTAAAAACTAGTCTTAGCAACTGCATTAGGTGCCAATGTGTTATTTGTAACTCAATAATGAAGGCCCTGGTCGACATCATAGTCCTTTCCTTCATGAAAATAGGTCACTTTATCTTGTGTAAATTGGGCCCTAGTCGAAAACAAGTCATTTACTTTAATGTTCTCTAGGGTTGATGTCATGTTCTTACTCCAACTATACTACCCTACGTAAAGGTCAGATTCAACATAAATTAAGTCATTTTTGTATAAAAAGTGCTTCATGTATGGTGTGAGGTGACTTAGCCCCTTGAGAATTTGATGTGGAAATTCAATTTCATCACCTAAGTGCCTAATCAAGCCTTCACATATGGTAATGATGAAATTTAGTGTTAACCCATAAGGCCTAAAGAGCTCACTTTGGACTTTTCAAGAACTTGGGCATGTTCTATTGACTTCTTATTCTTGATTTTTTTGCTTTTAAAATAGCTTCTATTCATCATACTTAATGAATGAAGTTTCATTTCATGTCATTTTGATAAGTATTGCAAAAGTTATAAGTTTTTTTTATTGATTTCAATGTCAAAGTGGGTAGCTAAAAATATTTTCTAAAAATGAATAAATAAATACTATTTGGTTAAATAGATTGAAACATATACAATAACCTTTGAGCCATCCAATTTTGATTTGTGAGATGAAAGTTATGAGGAGTTTTATTTTGTGGGCAATGAAGGCAAAAAAGCAAATGAAATTGTTTATTGTACACAATTTTCAAAAAATTTAAATAAAACAAAAAATATTAGATACATATTTCTTATTTGAATACTCACACCATTGGAATTGACAATTCTCAATTTCTTGTCAAAGTTATCAGCGGTTTATTTTTTTCTTTCATCAAGTACTACCTTCTACTTTATAATTTTTTAAAGATGTATATGAAGAATTTTTTGGTTAAATTTTTTTTCATGTGTTCTCAAACCACTTTGAAAACATGTTGGTTAAATTGCACAAGTTATCAGACATAAGCATTTTTTTCTAAAAATATTAAAAAACAAAAACTTCGTTTTCAGAAACGGCTTCAAAATCCTCCTTTTTGTGATCTAGGCACATTGATCTTGCAGTTGGTGGTAGGGATCTATCTTAAATTTCATGAAGATGTACTTGAGCAAGTTCCCTAAAGGTTCATATGGTTGAATTATCCAATGCTAATGCTCTTAATTGACCGATTTGCTTTTAACTCTTTATATAAATTGATCCTCCATTCCAAATTCTAAAATCTTCATTTCCTTAACCCCTAAAGGTCAGAGACTATGTTTTCACCAAAACCGCTCCAAAACTGCCATTTCTAATACAAGTACCAAACTTTAGAAAAAAACATTTTTGAGCACATGTAAGCGTAAGATCTTATAGAACACTGGTTTGAGAAGATGTGGAAAAAATTTCAGAATTTTCCACCGTGCGGATTGGAAGATATTAGCATTTGAATTGACAAAAACCCTTTTTTTGTCCCTGCGAAAATCCGGGCAGCTGCACTTCACAAGGTCACATTGGTATGAAAAAATGCCCCAAATGGTGGTTACTCTTTGGATTCATTCTTCTAGGCAAGTTGGCTACATGCTTGAAAAATTTCAGATCATTTGGAATTGCACAACATATAGGAAAAAAATAGTAAGTAGAAAGAAGTAGAGAATGATTCAAAACACTAAATTGTTAAGAATTTATTTATGGAATTGAAAAATTCCAATCCCAACGGTTGTAATGTTGTAATAAATAATCTACATCCAATGTTTTTATTTTTTTTCAAAAATATTGAAAATTGAGTGAAATAAAGGACTTCAAAGTTTATTTTAGAGTAGAGATTCCATAACTACCCTCAAACTAAGAATCCTCATAACTTTTGACTCATTAATCCAAATGGAATGATTTAAAGCTTTCCACGTACATATAAATCTAAGAACCAATTTCAAATTTTTATTTTTAAAAAAAATTATTTTTAAAGAATTTTTTTAGCTGCCCGGGCTGCCCGCCATACACCAAAAATTACATATCATACAATAACTTTTTAACCATGTAGTCAAAAGTTATGAAAATTGTTGGGCCTTAAAGCTACTCCTTGGGCACATCTTTTGTGAAAATTTCAAAGAAAAAAAATAAAAGCTCCACTCGTAATGAGCTGCCCAGAATCGCTATGTTATCAAAAAATGGGGTTTGGACCTTTAGGGGTTAATTCCTTCAAAACCACGTGTCAAAATTTTAACAATGGATGGATTGCCCCACAAGGATTAAATACCTAATACTTAAAAGACATACCCAACTTGAGGGACTCGATTTTAGAAAATCTTCATGATAATGTCTCCATCTTAGTTTGTAGTCAATTGCAAGCCAACTTGATTCTTAATATCAATCTCTTTGTCTCTAAAAATTGTATCTATTATGTTAAATTTTGGATTTAAAAACACATTTTGAATGCATGATTCTTACATTGGATAGTTAATTAGAAATTTTAAATAATAGCTTTGAGATTACCCATTGCCTTCAAGAGGGTGGAAGCTCATCATTCATGGGCTATTTGAACAAACTTCGTCATGTCTATATAAACAAAATTATGAAATCCAATTTTGGACAACCTCTCCAAGATCCAAAATGTCATTTGGGAGTTAAGAAATTGAAATACTTATATGGCAACACATTTAAAAACTTTTTGTTGGACCTTTAAGCAATGATTATTTCTAGCCAAAATAGAAACCTAGTTGGATATTTGAGTCCCAATTTTTTTGCAAAAAAATTGAGAAAAAAAGTATCAAATAAACAGCTATGCTAAAGAGGCTTTATTGTATAGCACTACAATTGTAGAACAAAGGAATCAAAACAGTGGCAAAGCATGAACATCATTCTTTTCATTTTTCTACTGTTTAAACCCTTAACAACTAAGGGAAAGACTAAATTTTCAAAATTGTAGAGCTCTATAAAAAATGCAACTTACAATAATAGCTCAATAATGACTTTCAAACAAAAGTTGAAAAATACAATTTGTAGATCATATCCATATGGTTAGATCTATTGTTGCACTTCCTTGTATTTTTCAATAATTTTTAAACCAAAAATTAAGAATTCTTTTAATTAAATTTGACTAAATATTTGTAGCTTTTTAACCCCTAAAGGCCCAAGGCCTTTTTTCTGCCAAAAAACACTCAAAACTGCCATTTCTATAGCAAAAAGTACAAAAAATTCAAATTGTTTTTTTTCCACATCTAACCGTAGGATCTTACACCCAATTGGTATGAGAATGTGTGGGAAAAATTTCAGAATTTTTGACCGCACAGATTGCAAGATAACTGCGTTTAAAGTGGAAAAAACAAGTTTTTCAGCACATTGCGGGACCAGGTTTTTTGACTTTAAACATTTTTAACTTAAAATTTTTGCACTACAGCGTTTAGAGCTTTAAATCTTTATAGTAGAGAATTGAGTTGAGAGTCTAGGAAAAAAAAAAAAAATTCAAAAAAACTTAATTATAATTCTTAAAAAAATTGTTAAGTAGAAGTAGGTACAAGATAGAAGGAAAATCTAAAATATTCATATATTTTAGATGGAATTAAAATGCACTAATCCCAATGGTGAGATTGTTCTAGAAAGTAAACTAAATCATTCCAAAAAAAAAATTGAAAAATTACAAAAATTGCATTCCGAAATGAACCCTACAAGTTATTTTTTTCAAGAAGATGCTCTAACTGCCTGAAAAACAAGAATGTCCATAACTTCCTCATAACGAATCCAAATGAAATGAATCAAAGCTTTCCAGATAGACAAAAATATAATCTATGAGAAAAAAAATATTTAAAAAAAAAATTCAAAATTTTGCAAATTTTTTTTGCTGCCCCCCGTCCCCACGCATTCCAAGAAATGGCATAATTTCTCGCTCAAAGGTCCGATTTCAAATTTTTTTTTCTGCCATGTACCTCTCTCAATTCTTCATGTTCACAAAAAGTTTCAAAAAAATCAGGAGAAAATTTCAGCAAAAAGGTACATGCCCGAAAACGCATTTGTCCCCCGAAGGGACAACGGGCTTTTAGGGGTTAAAGATTTTTTTCCTTTGACACGGAAATGTTGAGTTCTAATTATGATGATTTTATTTTACTTATTATTTATAGAAGTTAGTTTTTGAATCGAGAACATTTGATTTTGAGATCACTTATATGAAGGTTCCTTTTGCTATAGAATATTGATAGATAAAAAAAGGTTTTGAAAACCTACACTATACACATGCAAGAGAACTAATATAAAAATCTACAAACAAAGCAATAGATTAAAAAACAAAGATTTGTGGTGCTTAGGAGATATTTGCTTTTGAAATTTGAGCGTCTAGTCTTTTTGGGTTAAAATATTTTGTTTTTTGAGTAAGGTAGCCACTTAAATTTTTTCACAATGGCTTATGCTAATGCAAAGCCTTTGTTTCATTGGTCCAATAAAGTTGCTAATTATTTTAATCATTTTGATTCTATATTGTGTACGTCGAGTTTTTATAAAAAGTGTTTTGAAAATGTTTTTTATGATTTTTTGACTCTTTTTTTTCTCCTTCAAACTATTTCATCAAGGTAGCCTACTATGAAAGCGATCATTACACATCGGTACATTTTTCTTTCTTCAATGTACCAACATTGTACATTTTAGGGGATGGTCACTTTTTGTGACCATTACGTTTCAACTTCAAAAATTTGTAACTAATTCCAAGAAGGATTAAAAAATATGAAACAACTTGAGTTAGATGCCAATTCCATTTTTCTTCCTACAACAATTTCCTGAAAATTGTTTGAAAGAGTTTAGCTTCCCTCAAAGGCAAGTAGCTCTTAAATGGTTGCTTTAAAAGCAGGCTACCTTATAAGATACATGTGACCAATGCAGTGGGTCTTAGCGTATGTGATAAAGAAGAGTGGAAGTGGTTTGATTTTCAACTGTGTGTTTGATGGTTTGTGTCTGAAATGATATTCAAATCTGTGATCCACAGAGCATTTGTGAGGGAAAACAAAATACCCTATAATATAAGTTCTAACATCCTAGCAATGCTGAGACGGATGCCAGTGAATTAACTTATCTCCGCATGTGAGTTCCGCGTTCTAATTGGTTAAGGTACCCCCCCAACCGACCGAATAAGGAATTTCGACATGATCTAGAGTAGTGAAGGCAAAACAGATATTTTTTAGAGGTATATAAATTGAAAAGACACATATTGCAAAAAAATTGATAATTTTATCGCTTAAATTGAAATTACTATGAATTTTGGGAGGCAAAAAGTGCGTCGGACCCATGGCCAATATATAGACTCTTCCAATTCCGATCATTCAATAACTTTTTACCTAATCATTATTTTCCACTTTTTTTTTCACAACTTGGGACATGTGTCATGTATTTATTAGTTTCAACCTTGAAAATGAAAAAAACCCGCATTCTAAGCATGGTCGAAAATACGTGCACCTATAGGTTGGGAATGGGTCAATGGTCGGGAACGGGGGGGTTACCTTTTTGCAAGTGAGAGAATTTGCAAGGGGATAAGTTAAAACTCTTAAGTTGTTGTCAACCAATAAACCGAAGAACTGCTACAGTAACTTATTGCCACCTGGGAAACTCCATCAGCAAATTCATTGCCTGCTCCAACTGACCTCATGTCTGTCAATCATAACTTAGAGGAAGCAACCCCCAATGAATGCCACCTGGAGACCACCAAGCGCTCTTGCTGGGGACCTGTCAATAGCTTAGCTACCTTACTACTAAGTTACTACGAGAAGTGAGCATGTGCATGGGCAGAATGGAATTAATTTATAAGTTCGAGGCCTGTACTGTACTGACCCTTCAGTTCCATAGCAATATCGCAATTGTGCATGGACTGGCAGGGGACTGACCCACTACAGGAGGTACTGTACACTAATGATGAAATTTAGTGTTGGCAACACTATTGTAGTTACAGGGACAAACAAAACTGAGTGAGTCATGACATTCAGTAGCATGTGTTGATGTTGCCTCTACATCCTCCACCTGTCTAATTCATCATTAGTTACTGATCAAGCACTGTAGGGGAGTAGAACATACCACACCATCATTATAGAACTACGGAATGTTATGGTATCCCTTGATTTGTGTAAAAAAAGAAAAAACTAAACTAAAATGAGTGAGTGAGTATGTCAAAAACTAAAACTAAAACTAAAACTAAAACTGAGTGGGTACATAATTGGAAGCACCAACTTTTACGAACGACTAAGGTACTATGCTCCAAAAGCGACCGTATTCTAAATGCAATCTTGATCTAGGAATAAGTGACATGTTGTTTGAAATATCTATTATTGTCAATGATAAAGTAGGTAGGCGTGAATGGTCACTTTAAGAGCAGACTAGCTTACAAATTTTTTAAAGATTGCTTTTATAAACCTCGAGGTTAAGTGAAACAATGTGCACAATCTTGTATATACGTGCAAAGTTGCACATCAAATTGATAACAAAACATTCTTTTACAAAGCCAAATCAATAACTATGTACTATACTCATTGTCAATTGTTCAAAGAATATCCTCAAATTTCAATATCTTGTTCAATAACCTTTTGCTTTCAATACACTAATAGAAATCATTCTTGGCATACTTTTGTAAAGCTTCTCATAATCTTCTGCATCAAAACCAAGATAAACATTATACACATTCTCCCACAATTCTTGAACTCCTCTAGGCCTTCGAGTGATTTGGTTCAGATGTTGCTTAAGAAGGGCCCAAAAATATTCCATTCGATTCAAATCTAGAGATTGTGATGGCCATTGAAGGAATTGAAATGGTTGGAAAGACAACCACAATTGAACCATTTTTTTATGTATATTTAGGATCATTATTATGTTGAGAAACCACCCAACTAGGATCTAAGTTGTAATATTGTATGGTGCTGCATAAGTAGGTTTTTAAAATATTTTTGTACAAATGTTGCTCCATCCTACCTTCGATTTGGTACCAAGTACCCGGCCCAAAAGCAATCATTCACCCCAAAATCATGATTGAACCACCACCATGTTTGATAGTTTGACAAAGATGTTGAAGTCGCCACATCGCCACATCATACGATGTTGAAGTGGCAACATCGTATGAGAATACTTTTCACAAATTTAATGGGGTAGAAAGAGGGTCTACATTATGAATTGTAAGAACATCGCCACCCATTTATAGGGAAGCTATCTAGCCCGACCTCGGGCATGGCCGGCCAAAAAAAAGTGGTCCACCACGTATGGACCCGATCAGGGACAAAATGAGACCGGTTAGTCTAAAATTCTCTCTCCAAACACTAAGAGGGCATCCCCGCCATGCTTTTGATCTTATCAAGTTTGTGGGTTTGTGGGCCATAACACCTCGTTTCTTACAATTTTTTAATCAATTTGTATGTTGTTTGGCTCTTGATTTTGCCAAGTCATTAATACATGAGATTGACTTGGTTTGGCTTGTCCTTGAGGGCGGGGATGAGTGGGGGATGGAAGCGACCCGGGAGCTGAAGGGCTCAACCACCCCATTTCCCTAGCCTTGTTTGGGGGGAATGGATGGTGATGCTTTAACGCTTTTATGACTATCCAATGGAATGGTGACAAATATACCTTGAAAACTGGATTTGACATTATGTTGCAACTAGATGATTTAGATGCATACAAAGGAAACAAATTTGTTTAAATTTCTTAAAGAGCTGGGGAAGGTCTTCATCAAAGATGGTTTGCTTCCACTAAAATTGTCAATTACATTTTCACCAAATACCATAAATTGAACGAGCATTGAGATGGTTTACTTTGCACTATTTAATTAATGTCCAACGTAAACATTTAATTGTCGACTAAATGACGGAGAATTAGAGTGAGTTATATGATAGGATAAATAACATTGTAGACATCATAACACTAAATTTTATTATTAGAGTAGTGGATTTGCTCTTATCATCATAGTGATTCCTAACCATATGGGATTTTGAAGAATACCATAACATGAATTCTAGTATGTCTCCTGTACTTGATTGATGTTGGTATCTCACCAAGCACAAACATTTGGCTAAACTAGCATATGGCATTTGGTCGCAGCATGATGCAATTGTCCATTTTGATCAGACAGAATATTTCTCTGCTGATCCCAACTGATCCCAAGTGACAGAGTTGGGTAAAAAGCAACCGACAATAATAACTTATTATATTCCCTTTCACTTGCGGAGCAGGCAACACATGCATCATATGCATTTCTAATGAGGGCCATTCACATAATTAAGGAAGACTCGAGATGATTTTCTAATCCTATGATAATGAAATGCCAGGCACCCTGGTCAGCTGAAGTGCTAAAAAAGGGTGACAGAATGGCAACCCAAACTCATCCAATCCAATCCTCACGGGACTCAGGAAGTTGTTAAGTTAAGTTAACCCTTAAACGACGGGCCCATAACTGTGGAAATCATCTGTTTTGTGACCGTGTGAATTTTTGGATTAAAATAATGCAAAAGCACTCATTGGAAGTCATACTACTGTAGATGATCTTCCCTTTTCCCACAAAATTTAGAAGATGAATAGTTGCATTTCTGTCCTACACAATTTGATTCTCTATCAAATCCCCTGGGCCAGTTTGTCCACACAGAATGGCTGCGTCGACGTTCAAGGGTTAATCCCCTTGCTAATCCCCTGGGCCAGTTTGTCCACCCAGACCTTTTCTTATGAAAGAAGCTGCAGAGAGACCCAAAGTACTCCGTACAAAACACTTAGGGCATCCCCATGCTTGGTGCCTCAAAGAGGAGCGCCGAAGGTGGTTTGACGTGCTGTTTTTTCAGAAATCAGATTCTAAACTTGGCCTCCGCCCCACGCCTGCACGGGATTGGCACTCGGCAAGGCCCTTATGCACGGGGTCCAAGATGTCATAACTACATTGGCAAACTTGGGATTGGAGCACGGAGCCCCAATATAGCACCTCGTCATCACTGTCCGGGAAGTATCCTTACAGTAAACGGACCATTTCCTTCATTCTTGAAGCTGGCTCGGTTTTTTTCAATTTTACTCGGAAGTCCGCCTGAGAAGTGGATTTTTTTCCGGTTGCAATCCTACATTTTGAAATTTCATTAGGCAATTTGCCCGATTTCTATATTTCCATTTGGCCATTTTCCTGAATGTGGAAAATAGAGCCAGTTTTTGTTTTCGTGGGGGAGTTTTATTTCTACTCCCCACTTTTTTGTTTGATGTATCCTCGGGAGGAATTGAATTTGGCTAAGCCCCTACCAAACTAGGGCCAAGGATGTAGCCTTCTAAAAATACAAGGATCCCAAAGAGGGTCCAAGTATTTTCCGGAGGCTGGTTAGCACTGCAGATTTTCAATTTCACACTTTTACAGATTGACAGTGAGTAAAAGCCATTCACTGCTGATGCCTCTTAACAAAGGATAATTGGTGAATTGGTGTGAATGTGTGATAGACTTATAACTTTATAAGAATATAAGTATACTATGTACACATTAAAAAAAATTCCTAGAAAGTATATGATTAGTCGGCTACCCGCCGAGAAAAAAGGTATTTACATCGGTAATTTTCCTATATATCCCTAGGACGGCCGGCCAAATTGCCAAGGTTTAATTTTCCTACCTGGTCCATTTCCAAAAATATTATTTTTTCATTCGATAACCCATCCTAAACATTTCTATGCCATTCGGAAATCTTCAAAAAATTTCGGCTAGGTTGTAACTAGATGCCGGTACTTCCCGTTCATTGCTCGTCATTACATCGGGAATAAAGAAAGCTTTCTCTCCTCACCTTTTTGCATTAACACGCCTCGAAAACTACATCAACAAGAATCAAACTTCATAGCGAGGCGCAGGCAAAAGACACGATTTGACGGGTGTTCATCAAATTTGGCTGTGCTCGGCCATTTATTAACCCTCGCAGTGCGTGCCGTGGGACACAACTTGTGGCCAAGCACGGCCACTCATCGGGTCTGCGCCACATCGCGCGCAGCCGTGGAAATGCTCTTAAAGCTGCCAAGCTGGCCAAGGGAAAAGGCAGAACCAAAACAAAAGCTCAAAACTAAAAAAAATGCAAGCAAAGTCCAACCAACTGAATTCTCCAATTTTTCAAACCTAATTAAAAAATGGAAGCAAGGCAAACTAGTCCTCCCATTCTGTATATTTTCATCCAAAACATATCCCCATATTAGGAAACAAAAGTTGTCAAACCTTAGAGCATCAGCAGTGGTCTTGGCAAACATGACGGTATCAGCACTTTGCCGAGTGCCAAGTGATTTGGAATAAAATATGCATCCCAATGCAACTGTTATGGGTCCTGGCATTTTCACGGTCTCAGTATGTGAACCCCCGGATCCGGCAAATTTTCAAAATTTGAAGGGCCCGCGAGGTGGCTCCCGGTAGAAATAATTATGATTGTCAATCCTTTTTTGCATTGTAAAGCGAGTCAATCAATTCAACATTCCCTTGTTTCTATGAAAAGTCATTTTTTAATGGAAATTCCTTTCTTTCTTTCCTTATTAAATGCAAAAAAGTCCATTTGACGTTTGGATTGCCAAGACACCATTGGACCAATTTGTTCTAAAAACAACCCGGCATTATGCAAGCCTCGTGGAATGCCCCTGCGTTTGCCGATGTAGGGATTGTCTATTGAGACACCACTGTAGATGCTCTTATAGAAAAATACATTAGCTTAATGGAAATATAATCTTCTTAATTCAATCAATGCTTGGAAACAAAAGTTATGCCACAATACAATAAGATCAAAATAGGATCACCAATATTAGATGTCCGTTTTGCTTGCATTAAATATGGAAGGCCTTGAACAATGAAGTCAATTGGAAAATCAAGGGTTACTAATTTACTATTGCTTTCCCAAATGAGCTCCCTCCAAATGGCAACCTTGGCCATGTGAGCCCTTCCAACTTGTGCCAAGTAGTCACTAAAGCATAAAGAACTCATAATGCAATTTATTAACCCCTAAAGTTCCAAGACTTTTTTTTAATCAAAATCCACTCAAAACTGCAATTTCTATTGCAAAGGGTAAAAAACTTACAAATTGAATTTTTGCATATTTTATTGTAGGATATTGTATTAAATTAGTATAAGAATGCGTGGAATTTTTTTTTAGAAACTTCCACCATGTAGATTGCAAGATATTTGCGTTTAAAGTGAAGAAAATGATTTTTTGTACACATTCCATGATTGTATTATTTGACTCTAAATCTTTTTAACTTAAATTTTTTGCACCAAAATTTTGATTAAAAAAAAAATTATATTGGAAAAAAATTCAAATGACATTGTTGTCATATTAGATAGTAGGGCAAATGACCTTGTTCTCATATGGGGAATGAAGTTCTTGAAAAATATGTTTGTATTTTACATGGGCTACCATCTAATAGAAATACAATTTATGAAATTCACCATGAATTTCTAAGTTCATGAGGTTTAGATACTTGAGCCATTTCCAACAAATGCTTCATTGACGTTAGTCTTTTAGACTAAGGTTAACCTTTTAACAATAGACAAAGCCAAAGGGTTTGGTTTTTAGAGAATCTTCATGAAAATTTTCCCAATACTCAAAAACTTGTAATCTTCTTGATATCATTTTCTTTGTGTCCATGAGATGCATCTATCAATTGAAGTCTTTGATATTGAATCACAATTTGAACTTGTAATTTTGCATTAGAAAGTTTGATCATTTTTTGAACAGTAGCTTTGGGTTGCCTATGGCCTAGAAGAGGGCGGAAACTCATTATTGATTGATCATTTGAACAAGCTCTATAATGCCTACAGATGAAAGATTATGAAATCCAAGTTTGAATAGCTCTCCCAAGACCTCCAATATCCTTCAACTCTATAATGATGCTGCACCTTAAAAAATGTTTGATAGATGATAGAAAATCCTTTTATATAAGATATAAGTGAAAATGTTCATCTTTGGAATTTGTGTGAAAAGTAGAGGTCTTGCATGGTAGTTTGACCTCCAATGAGTGCTCTTGGATTTTTTAAAGTAAATATTGACATGGTACCAAAATAAATAATTTCCACAATGACTAGTCCAATGATTCACGGTTAAATCCTAAATGCCGAAGGCACCAAATTTTGGTGTCAACACAACTTTGAAGTTAACCTCTAAAATACCAAGGCATTTTCTGGCTCCAGAACCACTGAAAATTGCCATTTCTGCTGCGATCACTCCCTAAATCCAAAAAAACTTTTTTTTTAGAATCTAACCGTAGGATCTTGTACTTCACTTGTCTCAGATTATGTGGTAAAAATTTCAAGACATTTGACCGTTCCGATTGGAAGATATTAGCATTCAAAGTTGGAAAAAAAAGTTTTTTTGAACTGTTTCCTGCAATTTCAGTTGACTTTGACGGCCATTTGTGGATTTTTTTTGCACTACACAACAAAAAGTTGTAATTTTTTATGTTGAACATTTGAGTTGAGAGTGGGGAAAAAAATTTCAGAATGTCAAACCTTGATTTTCACATATAAAAAATTGAAGGAAACACTAAATTGAAGGAAACACTAAATTGTTAATAGCTCTTAGGTGGAATTAAAACAACATAATCCCAATGGTGGGATTGTTCTTGCAAACAAACTTGACATCATCAAAAAAAAAAAATTGAAAAAAATTGAAAATTGCATTCAAAAATGAATTCTATAAGTTAGTTTTTTTGAAGATGCTTAAATTGCCCGAAAAATAAGATTGTCCATAACTTTTTCATTATTAGTCCAAATAGAATGAATCAAAGCTTCAGATGTAGAAAAAAACATGATCTTTGAGGGAAAAAAAATTAAAAAAATTAAATTTTTTTTTTTTTTTTTTTTTTTTTCTGCCCGCCGAACTGCTTTTTTGCTTTAGGATGGCATAACTTTTGCTCCCAGGCTCCGATTGAAAAAAAAATTATATTTTTAGAAAGCTAATGTGATTCCCTATCTTCAAAAAAAGTTTCAAAAAATCAGATCAAAATTTGAGGCCACACGGGCCTGCCCAAAATCTGAAGTGTCCCCCAAGGGGACTTTGGTACTTTAGGGGTTAAATAAAACCTTACCAAATTACTATTTTTAGTAGTTTTTTTGACAATCTTTTTTGGAAGTCTAGTTTTAGCATCAACAAAGCAATTTTGAAAATGACCAATTATGAATTATCTATTTAAGACTTTGTACAAGGGTGTCCATAGCAAATCTTGATTTTCTAATGTTGAGGCCTTTTGCCAGAAATGAGCCTCAAATACACTAGATTAAGGAGAAAAAATCGCATTAGAAACTCATTTAAAAAATTTGTATAGTAGATTTTGAAAAGTTGTAAATTGATTGGAATTATGCATATTATGCCGTTTCAGCTCACATATTTTTTGGTGACCAATTTTTTAGGTTTGACATCTAAAAAGAAGATGAAAGACTTCAAATCAATTTCACAATTTCAACACCTTCATGATCAAACATTATAATCTTTCAATTCATAAGTGATATTGTTGTATTTTCTTTTGGCATTCAATCTCTACCATGTCTAGTTTGGATTTATATAGTTACAATTCAAAAAATTTAATAAAACTTATCAAAATGTTGGAATTTTGTTCAAATTAGAGCAAATTTCAAGAAGCTTAGAAAAGACCTAGGGCATTTAGGGATTATGGGTTTACCTTCTTGTTTGCCTTGGATGTTTTTGACACATTCATCCCCCACAATGTTTATTTCTATGCACAATTTTTTGCCAATTGGCTACAACCAAAAGATGGTGGCTATTTTTGGTAAAGGAAATTTTTATTTTTTTGGTTACAGAATAGCCAGTTTCTCATTGCATATTGAAACCAATAGCCAAACTTTTCCAAGGTATAGTAGAACCTCTCTAAGTTGATCGGTCCCGGACCGGTCTGACAGATTGGTTTATAGAGGTTTATTGACTTAGAGAGGGTCATTTTTAGTCACAGTCTTTGTTATGTGGCCCAGTCCGGGACTGTTTTGACATGATTAGTTTACAGAGGTTTATCAACTTAGAGAAGATCAACTTAGAGAGGTTCTATTGTATCACCTAGTTTTCATATAGATATCACCAAGTATCACCAAGTATAATCCAGGTATCACCCAAGTATCACATGAGTATTGAAGAAACAATTGGCTTCTTCTTCCAAATGAAACAAAAAACACTGCCAGGGACTCTGTCCTCTGGTTGCCGTGTCCTGTTTCCTCTATCAATGGAAATTGTCCATGTGTTTCAAGAAAAGAAAAAGAAAAAAGAAACACTGATCCCCCGTCTTTCTTTCACTCTTTAGTCCTCCGGGGTCCAGGGAGCTGGCAGCGAACCCAGGTCAGTCCGTCTTGGTCGCAATTTCTCCCCACCAAGCATCACTGCAGTGCAGGCTGGCGGTGGTTTCCCTTAATCCCGATTCCCACTTTGGTTAAGCTTAAGCTTAAGCCCCCCAATTAGGAAGGCTGCTGCAGCCCAGCGAGGCAGGCAAGTGGCGCCAACCCCCTACCGTACCTCTACTCTGCTCTTCCTCCTCCGCCCGGCCTCCTCCTCCTCCTTCTGCTCAGTTGTTGCAGATCCCGGCGGGCCATGGTAAGATAACTGAGGCCAGGCCAGGTCAGG
The DNA here is from genome assembly GCA_951799445.1 of Pseudisothecium myosuroides. NCBI lineage: Eukaryota > Viridiplantae > Streptophyta > Bryopsida > Hypnales > Lembophyllaceae > Pseudisothecium > Pseudisothecium myosuroides. The sequence goes on from OX637295.1 coordinate 14,795,280, forward strand.
CCAGGTCAGCGCGGGAAAGGCAGGCAGGCAGGCAGGCAGGCAGGCAGGCCGACTGGCCGAGTCCATTTTTCACCCGAGTCCCCGACGGACGGATGCGCAACAGTAGTGCCGGCAAGTGGCACGATTCGGGCGTTAGATGCCATTCGCGTGCAGCATGGAATGCATGGGCTCCGGAAACAAGTTAAAGCCGCGGAGCCAAAGGGCGAACTCATATCGCAGCAAAAGAAAATTCAGTCGATCACCCCTGCACTTGGGATCATCCTAGCTTCGCTTCAGGTAGTAGCTCAGCTCAGCTCGCTCACGCACCCCCTTCTCTCTCGCTCTGTCTCTCACTTGGTCTGTACGTAGCTGCTCTGTCCTCACTTGCATTGCTCGCTGCCTGCTTGCACCGTAAGTCTCCTCTTCTTCATGCTCGTCGTCGCTCGTCGTTGGTACGTGTTTCGAAGTTTAGGCAAGTTGGATCCCGTGTCCTGTTTCGAATGCCGACGCTTAGGGTGCCTCCTGGCTGGGGCGCCTGGTCAATGTCATCGGTCGTACTTGGCCTGACGGGTCCGCGCCTCACGTTTCCTTCCCCGTGTCCTGTTGGGAAGGGAATGGTTCCTGTGGGGATTGATCCCTGGTTCTTGCTGTCATTGTTATCGTTGGACTTCGCGTGATGGATGGTTGCACCACGTGTTTATGGCGCTTCGGAAGGGTACTGTTGGGATTCATCTCCATCGTGGGCAATGTGGGGCTTGTCCGAGGAGTTGTCGCGATCCGTGGGCTTGGGATGGATTCCACTTGCGGTTTTTGATTTTGGGTAGCGTTTCATAGCGTCTTTTCTTGCTCGGTCGGCGCGAATTATTGTAGCCAGGACGAATGTGAATATCCAACGAGTCCGTACCTCGGGGGTTGGGGTTGACGACTTCTGCGATTTCGATCGGAGACTGTAGCATTGGGGTTCAGTCACTGCAGGCGTGATCGTGGCTGCAGTTACTGGTGTCTGCGAGTCATGGAATGGAAGCGATCGTCTCCTGGAATGGGACTCGCGGTTGCCACGCTCTTACTTTCTTGATCGATCATCTTGGGTCACCTGCGATGCCACGCTAGTTGAGGCACGACATTCCCAAGGCGCAAGCTGGTGGGTACGTGCAATTGTGGGCGCCTCAGCTGCATGATTTCTATGACGATCTTGACGTATCGTTGGGCGCTCGTAGCTGCAGTAGCATTAGGTTGCTGCGGACTTTGTGTGCTTCTGGCCATATCCAGGTCTTACCCATGGAGCAAGCAGTGTTTTTAGGAGTTCTGTAGAGCAAGGATACAGTATGCACTTCCCTTTTTTACTCCTTAGCTCTACAAATTCCACGATTTTCCAGTATTCTGCGCAGCTTCAAACAATTTCGAGCGGACATCACGAGGCATGGTTGGTTGTCAAATGGATCTGACACCGAGACACGTGTTTCTAGTGTAGATTACGAATGAGCAAGGGACTCCGGGTTCCGTGCGTTCGCTTGGAATTCACGGATTCGGCGTGTACGTCAGCAACTCTACACTTGGACAAACATTGTGAAACTGCTCAGTGGTCCTCCGCTTGGAAATCACTCAGGAAATGGTTCTTCTGATATTTCTTGGGGGGCTGATGAGCCGGTGGCACATCAATCGCTGTTGTAAACGCGCTGGTGGTTGATCCGCTAATTATCAGTGGTTTAATGTTTTTAATTATTGGCGGACACCTCGACTATTATTAGTTTTTCCCAAGTCCACTTTCGGTAGGTTGACTGCGGCTCTCAGGATGATACCGAGGACGTGTCACATGACAGGGTCCCATCATTGAGAGTTTGGGTAGTAAAACTTGGATTGCAGCGTGACTACTGCTTTGTCACGCTTATAGCAAACGATTTTGAGTACGCCTCGTGATCTCCGTTTGAATCAATCGTTTCATTTGCAGGAATGGGTTTCACATAATGGGCTTCTGTTGTTGCGTCTCGCAGTTTGCTTGCATACCTTACTGAATTCCTAGGCAATACTAGAGTACTACCTTGTCTGATCTGCGTTTCTTATTGAGTGTGCAGATTCAGGGCAAGGACGTTACTGAAACCTCTAGCCATTTTCGATTTCCTGAAAGGCTTTTACTTTATCTGATTCCTTCCCAGTTTGGGGTCGTTGAATCCTTCCAGAGTTTTGAATTGTGGGTGGCAAGACACATTGTTTCTTCGTACTTAAAGGTGGTAGTATTTGGGCATAGAGCAATCATTTCTTTCTGTTCCAGCAGCGGCTATGGCGATCCAGAAAGAGGTCAAACGGTCCTTGCCTCTCAAATCCTTGAATCACGTCTCTAGAGTATGCCGAAATGTACAAGCCGCCACCAATTTCTACGAGAAGGTGTTAGGCTTCATTCGTGTCGTGCGTCCAGAAGCCTTGAAGTTTGAAGGAGCATGGTAAGCTTGAAATTTAAGTGTCTTCTACTTGGGCCATTTATGTGTGAAAATTCCTATACTTAATGGATTACTGATTTTGTGTTTTCGTGTGCGCGTCTTCTCTTTTCACAGGCTTCACAATAACGACGCGAATTTAAGCATCCATCTACTGCAGGCTGAGAATCAGGAACTTTCTACGCTTCCTCCAGCTGTCAAGGAAATTAACAAGAGAGATGACCATCTCTCTTTCCAGGTATAATTTGATATTGGTCACATTTCTTTGATATTTCGATGAAGCTTCAATGTGCTCTAATTCTGAAATGTGCAGTAATAATCCTGTAGATTGTGCATGGACAGATTTAGACGTCTTCAAAAGCCTGTGAGAATTTTCTCCTCATGAATGACTGTGATGTTGTACAGAGCGACTCCATATCAGGGGTGGAGCAGGCACTGAATGATCACGGCATCAAATATTGTCGAGCAACGGTCGATGAAGATGGCGTGCTCATTGAGCAGGTGTTCTTCCATGACCCAGATGGTTTCATGATCGAGATTTGTACGTGTGAGAATTTCCCTTTGCAGCCATTAAACGCCTCGGCCAGTTTCTGCAGTCTATCACCTGCATTATCAGAGAGGTGAGGCTGCAATAATGCCAGCACTTTCTGTTGCGAGTTGTACTGGACTGCACACTGGTCGTCAAATTCCAAATCATGAGATATTATTGTCTTGGGGATTTAATTTGGTATCTTCTTCAAAACCCGAAAAATATCATGGACTTGCAACCCAGTCTCTTGAGTAAAATATTAGTTCTGCGTGGCGGGTCATTGGTAGAAGTTAGTTCAGTTGCCAGCGAGTGGTTTAGCATAGATGGAGTAATAAGAGCCATTTACATATTTGAGTCTAGCTTTACCAACATTGTAAGTACAAGCTGAGAGGTAGTGAGGGGAGTGGGTACGCAAAGCACCAGCTAGCACCTGGTGAGATTCTTGGGTTTGAGAATGGTTTTTTTCTACTTAGGTACGATTTGGGTTCGTCAGGAGATTTTCAAAATGAGAAATCGATGCGGACTGCCAATCTTCAGTAAAAGAAATTGGCAATTGGCTGTGTACCTGATACTATTCTCTATCCAATGTGTGTTCTTTGTGGATCTCGCTTTACATACTTGTTCTTTATATCTCGCCTTGCATTTACGGACAGATCTCTGTCTATTCTTGTGTGATAGCGTCTTTTGAAGCTGTCATTTATGTATTTGTATATCTCGCCAAGTTGCCATAGTGTTGTGAACATTTCACTCGTGCGCGCTTGTATTGCACTTAAGTTAAGTGCAGGACTTATTATATATGTTTGGGTGAGGTTTAAGATCCTTGTTTTCACATTTTGTAAACATTCCTTTCGGGGCCGCGGCCAGACTCAGAACCGTGATGGGCAGTTTGTGCAAGCCAAATTTCATTTATGGATTCTTTGGAGACAAGGATGTTTTTAACACTTGCTGCAAGGTTTTCGTAATGAAGGTGGCTTCATCCTCAACTTTGTACGTTGGCATTTGAGTTCTCTGAGTGTGACTGACATATGAACTTGCAATTGGAACTGTAAGTGGAGTTTTAAAATCTTGAGAGGAGTTGAAGCTGTTCGAGTACGAGAATACAGGATCCAATTACCCACTACTATTGCAACTGTCAGCTAAATTCTGAGTGTAATGTGGCTTCTGAGTGCAGCGAGCCTGTACACATGAAGGGTTTATTCGTATGTGCTCACTCGTCAAGACTTAAAAGCAGTAATTCTCTGCGTCTTAGTAAAAATGTCTAGAGTTCTAATGGAAGAAACCTTAAAAAAAAGAAGTAAAAAATTTCAGAGATTTGACTCGAAGGAAAAATTGAAGGGGTATCGCAAATCTTCGTTTCAAATATTTAGACCTGTCATTTGTATGAGGGGTTGAGAATTTTAGGTAAGACATCGAAATGACCCGAGCAGGTCGCGTAAATTTCCAGGGCAACTTAACGCAAATAACTGACCTGTCCTAGATACGAATGACAAGGTCATAACAATTTTAAGTTTTTTGGGGCAAAATTTGGCCAATTTCATTCGAGCTGGAGCCAGGGATTTGCCAAATCTTTCTTATTGCAGTACAGAATGGAACCCAAGTGAATCTATAGTTAAAATAGCATTAATAGGCGTCATCTTCCCCTTGATCGCTCACAAATCCACAAATTGCACGCTGCTCACTGTGATCTACTCCCTCGTCAGAGTGTCGAAAACTTCTTCATCTGCAACAGTGCAACTGATGCTGGAGTCAGTATTCTGGAGCTTTGGGTCATCACGTGCATCATGTTGCAGTTATCCAGAAGCGAAATCCACTCTCAGTGGCAACGGGATCCAGTAATCCGAGGGCATGAAGAGCTGGCTCAGCACTGAGAAGGCGATGTCATGATTGCGCTCCAAAACTTTAGGAGCGGCAATTTCGTAAACTAAGAATCCAATTGCAACTAATTTTAGTGGTGACAACTGTGCACACACTGGGAGGGAAGCATCCGACAACCTGTAGTGCCGTAGTATGAAGAGAAGCAGGGAAATCAATTTTCCCTGTCTAATACTCCCTCAGTCTCGGAATAAATCCGGGAGTTCCAAATATACTTGTCTCAAATTGAATTCAAAACAAGCTCTCCACAACTTGACAACAACTGAAGCTAGTTTGAAGCAAAAGAATATGCAAAAGTCACACTCCAAAGACTATATAGCAATTCGATCCTTGCAAAGGGAATCAAAACGCAACCTGTAACCAACGAAAGACGAAGAATTCAACTCAAAATTGTACAAAAATTGCTACTAACAAATCTTTTGTTTAAAATTTCTTGAAATTGAATCACAAGACATTGTCGGAATTGAATGCAAAGGACATCAATGAATGTGAGTGCACCAACATTGCTCGAGGAATGATCAAAATTAATACCACTAGAACAATTCCAAAAAGGGCAAAAATTTGTCACTTTTGCTGCTTGTTTTCAACATGCATTGCTTCACTTTTGACTTCCATTCTTTCACACCTAGTGGGGTTTAGTAAAAGCTACAATATCTCTACAATCCCCTTGAAAATAGGAACAGCTCACTCATTAATCTAGCCATTTCTAGAAAACCCCGGATTTATTTCGAGACGGAGGGAGTAGTTTATTTGAGTAACTTTTGAAAATGTTTCTTTTGGTAGACTTTGTTACCTTATTGTTAATCCCTTAGAGTGAACTTCTATGCATATGGAATTCGTCAAACGTTGTTAAAAGGACAATTTTTTTTTTGAATTCTACATGGGCATGTGCAACCCTTGCAAGAGGATAATTAGAAGTGTTTTTCAACAAAGATTTTGGAGGAGTTTTATCAAAGTAGAAGAAGCAAGCCTTCGACTTTGGAAAACTAATTTCAACATTAGACTTGAACTTTTGAAGTTTGACACATGACAAAGCTTCTTCTAAAATATAGTTTATTCCAATTCATATAGAAATGAAAGGCATCATAAAACTTGACTCTAAAAAAAATAGAAAGTCTTTTTTGATTTTAACATAGCATGGAAGTTTACTCTCTGAGCATTACCACATACATGGCAAACAAGTAGACAACAATGATTTTTGGATAAAAAATTTGCCATTGATGCTTGGATCCACCTAAAGATTTTCTTTTTCATAACAATTGCTTATATGTAAAGGTTGACAACTATTCCAAATACTATTTTTTTCTATAAGCTCTACATTATGATAATTCATGATTTAGATTCCTTTTTGCATTTCTTATTGTAAGACGTGATTGGTTGGAAGGTAATGTAAGTTGCATGGTGGGGTACGCAAGTGACTAAGTGTTGTGAAGTGATTAACTTTTTGCCACACTATTGGAGATGCTCTTTGTGCTTGTATTCAAAATTGAACAAAATTAGTTTTTAATGTTTCATAGTCAATTATAATAACTTCCAAAACACATTAATTTTTACCATTTGAACATATAAGGTATGTATTTTTCTTTCAATTCTAAAAGGTGGAGGATCTTTTTAAAGAAAAATTGTCAAAAACTACCATTTGGGGGATGCATTGACCCAAATTGAACATTTTTTTTGAAGTCCAATTTTACAAAAGCATAGTAGACTATCATGTCAATGTATGAAAAAAATTCATCCTATTTGATTGCATGGATTGCAAGATTATAACATTTGAAGTTGGAAAAAAAATAAGAAAATTGACCATACTAACAGGGACAACAAACTTTTGTCAAATCCTTTTAGATTGACTTTTTTTTTCTACACAAAAATGAAGATTTAGACCATTCATTAGTATATATGTATAATTTATTAGGTATATTCATGCAAAATTTCATAAACAAATTTAGTGTCTAACTTTAAAGCAGGGACACCCTACAACTACACTTCTTCTATTGTAGATAGTTTTTATTATGAAATTGGTGAAATTTTTTTATTTTCTCACTAGCAAGTGATAAGAGATTTTAATTCATCCTAGACCCTAAATATCATAATTCTTGTATACAAAATCTAATCATCTTGGATGTCCCTCTCCACCTTACTCTTAACCACCCTACAATACGAAGAGGTGAAGTAATTCGACAATATACTAGCCATTATTTGGTGATTTTTTTATACATTGAGGAATTTGTTTTTGAAATCTACACATTGAAATCATAAAGTCAAACCTTTAGAGTATCAATGGAATAAATTTCAAAATCTTTGACTATACAAATTGCAAGATTATAGCGTTGGAAGTTAGAAAAAAATGTTATTTTTCAAAATTGTTGAACATAGTTAAGAAGTATGAGCTCTTGTTGAAGTGCAATTTTTGATTGAAATTAGTTTTTGCTGACAAATGCAAATTATATTATGTAACATATATACATACCAAATTTCAAAATGAAGAGTTTAGGAATAGATTTTGAATTGCTCAAGGAACCCTAAATTGCTTGAGTGCCCCTAGATTGTCTTAATTTTTCAATCAACATAACTTTTTATTAGGATATGTGATCGTAATTTGTTTTCTTCCCAATGAAGTGGCTAGTTTATGCACCTTGTGCCAAAATTCCAAAATATCTCTTCAAAAATGACTTTGTAATAATCTACCCAAACATTCATTTGTTCATTTAATGGACAATTGTCTTTTAGGGATTAAATATGGTAGCAATTACTTTGGGGCATTTGAGCTCTTAAGGGATAATATCAAAAATGTAAAAATGCATTGGCAAACAATGTCTCACAAAGCATACTCACCTTTAAGCACCATTGTCTATTTTGCACCACCTATATTTAGACCTTGAATGCACAATTGCATTCACCCCAAATCACTATATGCATAAATATTGTGTGAGTGTCAAAAAATTATAAAATGACTTGGATGGTTGTTTTTTTTAAAACTACAAATATTTGCATAAAGTAATGATGTTAATCATTTAGTTTAACAAGGAACACAAGATTTATTTGAGTTTAAAAGGCTGTTATAAGACTATACATTATTAGTTTGGAAAAAATACATTTAAAATACAGTACAAAACATTACAATAAGGATTCTTAAAACAACTACAATATGAACCAATTGCTTAACCTATTAATTATATTTATATCCAAAGGTTGGGCTTCATACTTTTGGGAAAATGAATGTCACTTCAATAGAAATGAATGTGGCATCAAACGGAATCAAAAGTACATTTAAAGCATACAAAGTATTCACTTGTAACAAACAAAGGTCTTTATTTATTCATTCAATTACTACACATGTACGAACCCTTCTACCATTTTTACAAAACAAATTTATTTTATTTTCTAACTCTTTGTATAAACATTTTTTTTAAATCCCATCATTTAGGTGGTAAATAATTGTTATTGTAACAATATCCTTGACTTGCTAATCCATGTGTACAAAAATTGGCATTGAATTTGGAGCTCCCTCTACTATCAACGCCAACGGAAGTTATTATGTATGAGAAATTGTACCATTTTCACTTGTTCCAAGCGTACAATAGGATAATGTTTTTAACCATCACAAAATTCTTGAATTTTACATCATAGAAAACCCCACACTTTTTGAGTTCACAAAAATTTCAAACTATTTCAAAATTCCTTCCCTACATAAATATAACTTTGTATCTAGATCACACCTTCTACCTTAGATACCAAAATGTATTCAATTTCCTTTAGGTGTTAAGTGGTCCAAGTAAAAGGTCTTAGACTAGGTCCATATTGCATAGAACTAGGCTTGCATTTAAAAAGTAGAAATGTCATTTTAGGCAACCACATTGTTGAATTCAATATTACTAGATTGTCCATTGTGAATCCAATCCATTTTTTTAGCTAGTCTTGTGGTTATTCTTTGATTTTTACTTTGCAACAAAGGTCTTTTCATTTGTTTTATATAAATAGAACTCTAGCTCATGAATTTTGGATACTCGAAAATACACCAAAACCCTAATGTGTGATCAATTAGCAAAATAGAATTTAAAATATAAAATGATTATTTTAATTTCTAAAAAATAAAAGATATAATTACAATAGAAACATCAATCTCCAATAAAAAAATTCAAGTTTAGTAGCATCATGCTTCAAAAATTATAGCAGATCACAAGTTTGTTATACTATGAGTGATAAAAAGGAACCAGTCAATTTCTTCCAAATACTCTATTAAATAGAAATTGGAGTCATGCTCTAGGGAATAGATTGAACTTCTTTTTAATGATGCATTATTAAACATGCACCTTCATCATTGAAATGACATTAATCAAAGTCTTGAATGGGATGTGAAACGCAGTGTCTGTGATGTATGCTATCGCAAAGAGACTGCACAAAGATCCACTGAGCTACTATATGATGTTGACATCTCAATACAATAGACCTTCTCAAGTAGATAGTTCTCATGATTACATTAGAAGAGAAATGAGGTCATGTCTCCATGTGAGGAAGCGACCATCTCGAGCGTGTTATCAATGAATTGTACATAGTTTAGGGTCCATGGGTGTTGAAAGAAGTTGTTGTGTATAAAGATCTAGTAAGTGTTGTCAATATTAATATACTACAAGCACAACCTCCCGAAGCATGGCACTTTATAGGGTGTTTGCAGTACCATTGCGCATCATAATCTTACCTCTATAGCTTGGTGTTGTCGAACACCTTGAATGTGGCGTCCGTATTCTAAGACCAAGCCACACTTACTATACAATTAATCTCACTTGTCTTTGGTGTAAAGCAATATATCCTCTTGTCAAGACTCTAATATCAATCCTTTTGATTGTTTCATATATATTAATACAAATCCACTCTGAAAAAAACATTTTAAACTACGATTTTGTGTTAAATTTGGGCTCAAACTAACATAATTGCATTTAAATTAATGCAAATTTAACACAAAACCATGGTTTGAGATGCTTTTTTTTAAAGAGGATTTGAACCAATGATATTTAAATTTATCCAATTTGAAATTTCTCCATTAAAGAACCTCAAATTAAAGAATATTTTACATGAATTTTGGTCAATTCATTTTTGAGAAAAAATATGCTCCCTCTATTTCTAAAAAAGACTCGAATTTCTTTTGTATTTTACAAAGGAAATACGGGTCATTTTCAGAAACAAAGATAGTATATTATGTATATGGTAGATATGTCAGAAATTGCACATCTTAATTGGATTTGTGAGAGCCCAATGTTGTGCAACTCATCAAATGGTAGATGTTGATTCTACTCTTGTTTGTCTCCTGCCATTCTCCTACTCACTATGTTCTACTAGTCTTCCATCCCTTGTCTTTCTTTTCTTCAACCCTATTCAAATAGGGCAAAACTTGATGGTGGGTTTCTTTTTCGTATTCTCCTATTTAATCTATTGTTCTAGGTTTTGAATTTCATGTTGGTGATTCAATGGCTACTAAGTTGTCTATATTTATATAATTGTATTGGTGATTGTGTTGGTTTGAGGTTTTCTTAGATTAAGAAATTGTTGATTGGTTGATTGTGGAAGTGGACAAATTCAATCCACTCTTGGTTGGGATTATGTTATCTTTAGTAGAGCAATTGGCATAATAAAGACAAATCAAAGAGCTTAGAATGATTGATTTTGAGGTGGTGAATGCATGTGATAACTTGTTAAGAACATCAACAATCCTATTTGTAGTGTTTAGAGGTGCAATTCTATATGCCCTTCAACAATCCCTAGGCATTGTTGATTTGCCATTGCTTCCGCAACATCAATGATTCAATTGCTTGGCATTTCCTTTGGGAGACATAGATTATTGTCAAATTTTTTGTTTATACTAAAGTAATTGCACCTATAACTAACACTAACAAATTCTTGCCTAACATGTGTTCCCGCTATTCATGAGAATTTAGGGTTGGTTTTAAAAACACCTATTTTCAATACTTGAAAATTCATAGTTTTATTCATCCAATGTCCAAAAAATGCATTCTAAGAATCTAGATCTCCTTTCACTATCAATATGATTCCACAAAAAAATTCAATATAACAATAGGCATCATATTGAATTGCTTATTTTTGTTGATTTTAGATGTGATTACTTTATCGTTACTTTTGTGATGCAATAGGTTATGAACCTCTCTCAATTATGTTGATGCAACCAACATGGACTAGGATGATTTCTAGAGATGAGATCCACAAGAATTTATTTTTTTATTATCATTTTTGTTATATTTTGCACGTGTAGATTGGTTTGATGCAAAAATTTGGTTATAGCATGAAGATTTAATAGTTTGTCTTGTTCACTAACATCCCAATTCTTTCAAATTCTACGTAGCATTTAGATTTTTTATTTAGTCAACATTTATTGGGGGAGAAGGCTAGAATACTAGAAGAATGTTTGTAGCATTTGACTACAACTATAAGTGCCCAATCAAAGAATAGACAATCCAAAGTTTTTCAAAGATTTGCTAGGATCAAATATATCCTCTATGTGCCCTATACTCCATATTTGTCAATACTCAAACACAACAAAATATTAAAAAGTATGACTCATCACCTTCAACTATATTTTCAATAGTAAATTTATAAATAAATGTGCACCTCAAATAACTCTTCAACCTCAATGGTTAAGGTATATATTTGTTCAAGTATTAATTACAAGGTGCATATAATTATAATGTTATAAATTATTATAAATTTATTAAAATAATGCATTGTGGATTAAACTACACACAAAAAAATGGCGCTTGCACAACATGCTCAAAACAGTTATGTAATAAATGAAAGGACACAAATTATGGACCTTCAACTGCTTGCCTTCATTCCAAGACTTTAGTCGTGGCCTCGATTCATGTGGAGAGAGAGAAGTACTCTACTAGAGTGAAAACACAACTGAGAATAGTTGAATCTACATGGAAATATGGGACAACTTAAATTATCTTTTAATTTGTACAACTTAACCAACACCCGAAATTTTGCTTGAAAAGTTGGGATAAAACATTCTTAAAATCAAAATGAAAGAATTCCAGCATAAGAATACCTCATATATGGATTAGAGAATTAAATGACATTTAAAGCCAAAAAAAAGCAGAGGCAGTTTACCCTGAGAAGAAGCTAATTAAAAGGACCTCAATATAAGAAGCAGCAAAAGAAACGTTCAACAGGCAAAGAGGCCAATTCCGAAAGGAGTTGGCGACCACACATATATTGTGGCGTTTGCCAATCATATATGCAGAATTTGGAAATACTCTAATAGCATGTTTCCTAAAATCATTAGTCATGTACACTAATTCTAAACAATAGAGAGCAGACGATAACTTCCTTCAAAGTATGCTAACTGTGAACCAACAGTGAACGTCACAAGCGATCTGCATGTCTGCTGTTGTATCATTCTCTATTTATCATCCATCAACAGCTTGATAGAAAACAATATGTCGGGTTGGATCAGAACCTATCTTACTTGGTAAACAAGCACTCCTCTCTGTCCCCGCATATGCTGGTACTGTACAGTACATAGAATCTAGCGGCCCTTGTAGTTGTCTTTCATGCGCCTTACTTCTGCCATCACTTCAAGAGGTGATTCTCGACCGGTGGCCAGCTGTGTTGTACAATCCACAAAACTTTAATCAATCTGACTTACAACCATAACGTATATTGCTTATATATCGTGGGTGCAAACAGCAAGTTGAACTTTCACAAGTCTAGTCGATGTCGGGTTAAGCTTTGGTCAATAAGTGATTCTAAAGATGGTACCTATCTCATACATTTGTGAACTACCAACAATATCCAAAGAAAGATATGCAATGTAACAATATCGCAGGCATTCATCTATTAGAATTGACTAGAATTGAAGAAAAACTATCATGCATTTGATGAAGAGAAGCGGACCTGAAGAGGTTTCAGATCCACACGCATGAAAGGATTAAATTCAAGCTCATCGCCAATAGATGAAGGCACAGTAGCTAGCTTTTGTTTCCGCTGGTGCATCACCCATTCCATCTTCTTAAGTAGGGCCTCGTTCTTGGGCTCCAGTGTCAAAGCAAACTCCAAATTCTTCTGGGTGTACTGTAACAGGTGGCAACCAAATACGATAATCAGCTTCCTCATTTTAGAGCAAAACAATAAAATAGGGTTGCTCAACATCAAGAGAATACCATCATCTTCCAGTAAATTATAAATAGGAATCCTAGTAATCTAGGAATGCTCATACGTACATCTTGCGCCAACCATGAAATAGTAAGATATGCAATGTAACTATAAGAACAAGAACTTTACTAGATTTAGATTTCGGATCGTCATAAAGTAAGTTTGCGCACTCCCCAGTCCATTATGCAGCTCAACCGATCATAAAGACTAATCTGAAAGAAATGATACCTCATGACCACAGTAAACTTGAGTTTCAGGAGGAAGTGAGGCAAGAGTCTTGCATAGTGATTCGTACATTTGGTCAGGCGTCCCCTCGAAAAACCTGCCACAGCCCCCTATGAACTGGCCACGTGAACAAAGAAAAGCAAATCAACTTCATTGAACCATGGCCGAGTACGTGTAAGAAAAACTCAAGTCATTGGCTAATGAGGTCTCCAATATCAGCCCTCTTCTATGCATCTCGTTTTATAAAAGACCTAAATCAGGCCTCATGCGTTTATTAACAGTATTGAGTGGATCAAATGGAGTCTTTCTTCTGACCAGTCTTATTAATCATTGGCCAACATATGCAATGCTCTTCACTAATTCTGGTGATATAAAATTCGGCCCTAGCTAAATTACATATTTCACAATATGATCAATCAAATTGGTCATTGGAAAAACATGAACCCTTGGTCCTTAAGGGGTCAATAAGTCTAGATAATGGCAAGATAATTATGCTCAAGAACATCTAACAGCACAATGGATTACATTAAGGAAATAACTAAAGCAGGTGGTGGGGAGAGCGCACCAATGTATCTCCAGTGAACACGGCAGGTTTATTTTCAGTCAGTGTGCTTGTAATGAAGTAGCTTATGTGGCCTTTCGTGTGGCTGCAACAGCCCACATACCCAAACAAGTATCAAGAACAAGTTGCTGACGCAAGGCTTGCACGGTCAATTCCTTGAGGCTTCCTAAATAAAAAGATTTCAACTCCTATAGATATGGAAGCGATCACTTTGACCATGTGGCATTTAAGGGCTCATTATGAGTGTAGAAGTTGAGCCACAATTAACCCCCAATGCATGAGAATTTTAGACAAAACCTAGATGTGCTATACTATATGATATTCTCAACTTGATGATGACAAGATGAAACTTGAAAAATCTCTACAGATTATTGATATTGAATTTTGGACCAACATTGATAGTCTAAAACTATGAGGTAATCAACATGGCATAATATGAACGCTACATGTGTTCAAAGCACTAAAATTTTCTACATATAATGCCATCCATAACAAAGAAAAAAGGTTATAGTGCACATCTACAAGACACCATTAGAAATGTCCATCGATAATGTCCATCACCACCTTTCTAGAAAGTTCAAAAGGCCTGAAAAATGACTTTGAAGGGGATGAATAGTAAATACATATACCTTAAGGCAGTAAGGGGTTTAAAAAGATTCACAAGACAGAACTCACCATGGAGTCTCGAGGCATTTAACACGAACAGTAGGGCTGATAGAAATCTCGTCTCCATGTTGCACAGGGTGTGAGCATCCCTCCACTTTGTCCTTCAGGCCACCGTATATCGGCACATCCTTGAGAAGTTTCTTCATACCGTTGTTCCCACCAGCGTGATCCCTTTTCACGTCTCAAAATGCATCAATGTTCCATTTTCAGAATTTGCAACGCAGGTCATAATAGAACACTGCTCAGGCAGTCAAACAATATGAAAGTATACGTTAAAGAAAGAATAATATTCCCACCCTCATAATAACAATCAATGACCACAGTGCCAACGCAGAACCAATGCAGGATCTTCAAGCTTAATGGTTGATGGGAGGAGGTTTAGAACCCACAATGTTAGCCCTTCTTTAATTGCACTTACAACCTACAGCAGAACTCACAATAGAACTCACAATAGATCTGATTTATCTGATTTAGAATATATGCAATCAATGAAGTGCACAGACTTCCCTTAAGGTCAAGGTGCAAGGTTGGATTTTATTGTCTAAAACTATGATCTCCTAGCGTACTTAGAAGCAACAACTGAAAATTTGAGGAAGGACAAACACACGTGATCTTCCAGATCCTATGGTGGGATTTTGCGGATTAGGATCCAATTCTGGTTGCAATTGCGTTGGCATTATATCTGGTAAAGGCAATCAATACCGACCACAGTTACGAAAAATTATTTGCGGCTTAGTAACTCCCTCACCGGCAGAAAACCTTGTTCTCGATGGCCATTACCAAGTCAGTGATCAGAAATTCGACAACGGGGAAGTCTGTTCTTTGATGGGAATCAAAGATTCAGATTGCGAAGATTACCAGTGATGGTGAGTGGTGAGAACCATCTTAATTTTGGCACCATTCGATTGAGCTGCCTGCAACACTTGATCGGGCCACACTGGGTCAATCGCCGCTGCATCCCCCGTTTCTTCATCAAATACCCTGCAAATCTCAACACCAAACACACTCGTTACAAACTGTAGAAAACCACGACTTCATCTCAAACCACGTCGTCCAAGCATGGAGTACTCAGTCCAAATTCTTGCTAACATGAGGGCTACCTTCCCAACGCCTCCCAAATCCTTTCTAAACAGGGGGATCGCCAATATGCGCCTCCCAAACATAGTGTAGATCGCCATTTCTGTTCTTCACAAGATGATTTTTCTGTTCTTCAAGAAATTTCATGGCGGCATTCACTTCAGGATGCAATTCAACAGATACGATTCCAAAAAACGAATCTCCCATCCTCTTCGACATGAAACCCTAAAATCACATGCACGAAATGCCACCAAGTGATCCTAAGAAGCTACAAGAAAAGAACCGAAATGAGGACTGAGCTTTGGTCCACCATATCTAAATATGAAGCTCATCCATGGCACTACCGTAATGCAAAGAGAAGCGAAGAAGACATACAAGTAGGCGTAGTTGTCCTGCAAGCACGGCACCGGCAGCACCTTCATGATTCCTAAATTTGTTGTTTTCTCGTTTTCCACTGAAGGAAGTTCCTGATGGGATCTTCCCCGGAAGATGTAACAGCGTCTCAGTCCTCGATGCTGCACACGCCTGAATTCACGAACAACTCTTCGAGTGCACTCACAATTGGGCTGCAAGGAGCTGCAAGAACGGAACCACGATGCGCAGTCTTGGCAGCGAGAGGGACAGGAGATGGATGACTTTCATCCTTGGGTGAGGTGGATGGAGGTATTCTGTACAAGTGGCATTCCGTCAGTATTTTAGCCTCCGGGATGGTTGAAATAGTAAAAAAAACTACAGTATGCCCTGTGCCGGGCCGGGTTGAACTGACCCCCTCGCTCAGCCTCGAGGAAACCCCTGAAATTTTTTATTTGTGAGGCATGATAAAATTTGCAAATTCTGCATTCATATTTGCAATCAGAGGCCCCAAATTAGCTAGGAGAGGTCTGGAACATATCCTAGAGACGGCTCAAAATAGGGGGCTTTTTTTTGCATGCACCCCTGGAATGATTTGGGAGGCCGAGCAAGGGGGGTAGTTCACTCCACTCTTGTGCCGTTGCTAGAGCCAAAATAAAAGTAAATGAAATTTTCTAATTTTCTAATTCAAAAATAATCTTTTAATGCACAAAAGAGTGTTAGGGCTTTGTTGCGTTATGAGAGGTTGTGTTCTTGATAAAAATAAAGAGCTCTCTATGCACAAAGGAGTGCAAAAATTTTGTTTTGTGGCAGACGTCCCAGGCGGGCGGGCAAATCGGACGGTTTGGGTGGACGGTCCGTCTAATGTGACAACTATGATATGACCTCACCAGCATGAGTGGGATCACATCCTTCTAATGTAATTCGACTGTTGCAAAAATGCACTGCAATTGCATCACTAAGATTAAAAGTAAGAATCAATAGCATACACTCTCCCCCTTTGGAAAATAAAGGCCTTCAATTCAGACTCAAGTTGTCATCAATGTTGAGAAACAAAAATATAAAGCAAAGATGATGAAAATGGGGGGCTTATCCGTGCCACAGCAGTTGGAAGAGGTCTTTTCTTGTCTTGCCATAGAGAAAATCTGCTCAGCTAAGCCATGCTTTCCGATAAATTCTAATTCTCAACTGTGCATGCAACTCTAATTTTTACGTTGCTCTGCGTAAGCGAGCGCCTCCATATCATCAAGACGCTTGTTGACAACTCGTAAGGAGGCATCTACCTCTTTCAAACTTAGTGTCATCGCAGCAACTCCGTCTGCAACATCTTTGACCTCTCCGTCAAAACTTGTCTCCTCAACACGCTTAGTAGCCTCCTTCCGCTTGTTCCGCTTGTCTATAAGATACCCAGAAGATACACTAGCCGCTGCAGCTGCAAGTCCACCAATAAAGCACTGGATTAGTAACAGTTTCTTAGGATCCATCTTGTTCCCTCACCGCCCGACAGGCCCACTAGATCGCTCAGACTTGACAACGATGCAGAAGAACTTGAACAACCAACTCCAAGTTTCAAACAAATGCATTGAGTATCTAACAATCTCTTAGAATCTATGGCAGATGGCTTAAGCAACCGATAAATCCAATTCAAGGCGCAACCGGAGAGAGTAATGCAAGCTGGAAAGAGGAGGATCGGTCTTGACGATTATAGACGGGAAGGGGAGAACAAAGGGGGAGAAGGCAGTCAAGAATGGTACAGTAGTGTTGGCGCCGTAGCATCTCATAATTAGCACATAATAGGAGTTGTTTTAAAGCAACTAGACGACAAATAAAATAAAAAAATGTAAAAAAATTGAAAGGGATGTTAATTGCCACTAAACTCCTCTAGAGATTAGATGTTCTGGTATACTAGAAAGTAATTCATAGTTGTCACATTAGACGGACCGTCCGCCCAAACCGTCCGATTTGCCCGCCCACCTGGGACGTCCAGTGCCCCTAATCCGCCCGATGTAATTACTTTAAGGTAGTCACATTAACCGTCCGATGTGTCCGCCCGTCTAGGACGTCTGGTGATCCTAACTCGCCCAACGTGACAACAATGGGAAGTTGAGCGCAATTTAAGACATATAAAAAAATATTGGAAAAGCAAAAGCAAAAGATATAATAAGAGTCAAAATTATGAAAGTGACATAGACTTTATAGATTGAAAAACAAAATTAAAGAGTATCCCAGACTTGTATTGACAAGATTCAAGATTTGCCTCAACTTACCTATAATACTATCACTATCATATATTTTGAACTTTAAGACCTTTTAGAGGCACTAAAGTAATCCTAGGGATTACTAGGTTACTTCAAGAGGTTACATAGATAATTTTGAAAAGTCACTTCAAGGTTTCAAGCATACACACAAGTTTCTAGGTGTCACCAAAGATAATGGGCAGATGTACTGGCAAACCTCCTACTAAGATTTGACTTCTTCTGACTACTATACTTCTTTAGAAGTTATTAGGTGAGGTCATTTATGCCCATGATTGCAATGAGCGGCTTTATATGAGCAAGATTTCTTTGAGCACCCCACTTAAAACAACTACTCCTTCCTAAGCTAATTTGAGAAAAGAAACTTCAACTTTGAAAAGGCGCCTCAAAAATAGAGGCCACAATTTAAAAATCATAATCCATGGCAAAAAAAAACTTTATGCTCATGAACACATTGTAGTTTTCAAATTTGTAAATAATTTATGAATAATTTTTAATTTGTGAATTAATTTTTAATTTTAAATAATTTTAAAGATAATTTTTTGTCTCAAAAACCTCTTCAACTCTCATTGTTTACCCTAATTAATGGCTCCAAAATAGTCATGGCTTTAGTATGACACTTAAAGTTGTGCCGCATGAATTGAAAATTATATTTGTCAATATTATTTAAAAAACATCATTAATTCAATTCCAATCTAAGGTCATCACTAGAATCATTCTAATAAATTATAAAATAGTCTCTATTTTAGTTTTCATTTTTTTCATAAATTGTTGATAATTTGAACAATTTTGAAATTTCAAACAAATATTTACTTCAAAAAACTCTTCAACTCTCAAATTTTGGTTGCTCCTAAGAATTTACAACCTTTCTTGGTTTATAATAGTGACTATATTGAAGGACCAAACTTAAGTAAAAGGGTAGATAAAAATTGCTCCAAAATAATTGTGACTTTTTATGATTTTTTAGTCGTAGTGCATCAATTAGAACCTATATTCATCACAACAAAAAGAAAAAAATTCCCAATATACAAAAAATATTGGATTTAAATGAATTTGGACCTAAAGATTGTCAGTGAAATTAAATACATTGATGGTCTCTCTTATAATTCTTAATTGTGGATTTTACTAATGTATTAATTAGAATAAATAATCATCATCTGGACATGCAATGTAAAAGTTATGTTTTTTCCAAAATAAAAAGGTAAATTTAATTCACATTTTTAATTTTTTTAAATCTATAACTTTCATACAATAGGTGCAAACACCACAAAATTGGCATGAATTGAAACTTTATGCACAAAGGAGCACAAGGGACCTACAATGTGAAAGTTATTGGATTTCAAATTTTTTATATTGTGATAACAACATTGGGCATACAATATAAATGAATTTATTATAAATTTTTGAAGTATCTTGTCCAAATAATCCAAAAGGGTCACTAGACATAAAGTGTCTTCATAACGGTCATGTTATCACTTGTAGTGATTATAAAATTTTCTTGAAATAGATGCAAGTAAAATTTAAAATTAATTTATTTTAATTTATAAATTTATAAATTTAAAATTATAACCTACAATTTTTTTAATTTATAAATTCAAAGTTATAATTTTATAATTTCATAAATTTATAAATTTTAAGATGTTAAATTTTCAACATTCAAAAAAAAAATTAATTTAGAGGTGATCATAATTGTTAAAAGCAATCAAACTCAAATTATCATCTCAAACAACATCCATCTTTCTATTTGAACAAAACATTTCATTAATTTTTTGGGGCCTTTAAAGTTGAGATGATAATTTGTGTTACTTGTAGCTCAGTAAAAATTAATAAATTTGTATAAAGAACTAAAATTTCAAAACATTAAAATTAAAATAATATAATATACTTGGAAATTTCAAAACATTAAAATTTTATGAAATATATTTATAAAATATTGACTTAATTAATTTACGTGAGGAACTAATCAATAAAATTGACTTTGGAAGTTAGGGTTCATACTGGCTCATCAATAGCCAACAACAATTAATTTTCATCAAAATTACCACTTCGTCATAGCAGCTTCATCATTTACTCATCATAGTTATAGTCATAGTTAGGATTTATGTGCATTGCTCCATCCATTCATGTCCAACTAATGTTGGTTCTTTTTGCATTGTTTTCCTCGCCCTCATTTTTTTTTGTTGGCAATGTGTATGGCAAGTGGTTGGGATTTTGTGCTCCAATTTCAATAGGTTTGTTGCTTTTTTCAAAAAAATAAATTTGAAATGGATTTGAAATTTTGTGTTTTCATTTCAATTTTGAGCATGCATTGGCAATGGGGTTTTGAGGTTTTATAATTGGTGGTCACTATTAATTATTCAAAGTGGTTGGAAAATGAGGCTTGTGACAAAATTGAAGCTTAGTATGTCCTAAATTAGACGAAAATGAAGAATTTGGCTATAGGAGCTGGGATTTTTGGATTTTTTTCCCTTGAGCATATTATTTTGGACAACCTAGGTCAAATTACATCGAAATGATTGTTATATTGAGGTGATTGTTGTTTGCTATTATTTTCAAGTATTCACTCTTATTAGCAAATTTGATTAAATTAAGAGTTGGACAAGCAATACTGTTACTATTCATCGGTGGTGTTATTTTTCTCTCTATAAATAGGCCTTTTTGATTTGCATTGAGTTATCTTTATATATTTTAATATTATATATAGTCACATATTACAAGTTATTGTTTCTCTACAACAAAATCAAGAATTTTTTGTGCACCAATATTTCTTTTTTAGAGATTTTAATCAATCAAGTAATGCATGATGCTTGTCATGTCTTTTCAAAATTATGAAGGCAAACCTACAATGAGGCTACAATACTTTTACAATTGTAAATGTTTGGCATTTTTTTGATGTAATGAATAACATTAGAAAGTCTTGTTGTTTAACAATCTTGGTTGAACAACACGATTTTCTATTTGAACAATGCAATTTTTGTTGTGAGGTGTTGTGGATGTTTTCACTAAAACCTATAATTGAAGCATATTTTGACAAGGACTTTAACTAGCTATGACTTCTTTTTTTTATTGCTTTTGCAGGTATATGTATTGAAGTACTTCTTGTAGCTCAATGCTTTTTAATAACATGAAAACTTTGCAAACATAGGCCTTCATTATAGATGGATGCGGTGGACCATTTTTTCACCAAAACAAGGTAATACTTAACTAGTTTCATTGAAGATGAATATTGATTTATGCTTCATGAAATGTGATTTGTCATGTTTGTGTTTAGAATTAGGATCCTATTACATCTTCTTAATGGAACAAATATTAAAATTCTAATGTTTGACATGACACTATTCAATCTAATGAGGCTCCTTTATATCATAAATTTCTATGATATGTTATTTTAGAGAAGTGAAATTGTATATATATTTTCCTTTTGGTTGTAATGAAGCTAATTTTTATGTTCCTAATAACAAAGTTGTAGCAGTAGCCATGGCACTTCCAACATCTTTTCAATGCCAATGACACTACCAAATGCTAATTCAAGCATTATGGATATCAACGTTAAAGACAAAGATGACCAATACACATTGAAAACAAAATTTAGAGATGGTGGGCTTGAACCTGCTGTAAAGAAACTAAAGAAAATGCACACAGAAGTGGAGATGGTGTTGAGGCAAACAACAGAAATGGTAATGGTTTTGGTTGGAGTGGCAACTCTTCGAGGTGGGGCTCCTCCCAATCCATTGGAATGCCAATTGGCTACTAAGTTGTATGAGAAGATGACCACTCTTGTTACTATCTTGTCTCCACAAGATTTAGTGTCCAATGATGTCTTGCAATCCCTGATTCAACAGTTGGTTCTGCCTCCACCGCATCCAAAGCATATAGCTGCTGCCAAGATTGTTTCTATTGTAAGATTTCATTCCTAACTTATTTGTATCATAAAATTTCATTCTATGCTTTCTAATACATTCCATAAATAAATGTCTACAATGTTACTTGAATTGTTTGATACAAATTTGATGAACCATATTAGAAAAAACATCATTTAGATGGATCCAAAATTTGTATCACTAGAATCATAGTTGAAACATGGCATGTGATTTTTAAACATAATCAAAATTGAACAAATGAAAGTTTTTGTACTCAAAACCCCTTAAAAAATGCAATGTTCACTTAAGACATTTATTTATAGATACAGGGAGGAGACAAAGGTATACCACTACATTGATGTTGTAACTTAATGCTAAAAGCTTTGTCATTGTTTTATGAGACTTGCTTATTTGTATGGGATTCTAAACTGCTTCAAAATTTGTATTTTGCAGCGACCTCAATCACCACATGTACCATCAACATCTACTCCATCACTAGTGTCATCTTCAGTAACAGCTGTGTCTAAAGTACCGACACTTTCACCACCATATTCACCACCACCATCACCATTGCCTTCTCTAGCAACCCCATTATCATTACCTAATGCCTTTGCACCACTAGTGAATCACTACCTAACTTCACAAACTTTTGAATCACAAGTACAAGCTATCAAAGCAAAAACAAACTCTGTAGTTGCTGCAACAATATCAAAAGTTGCACCACCAATACCTAAAATAGTGGCACCCATGCCATCAACCTTATTGGAAAAGACAAAAGCATTGGAAGATGTGCAAACTTCAAGTATAATTCTTGAAAAAAGTGTGTCACCATCTGTAACACCATCATCAATATCCAACTCAAATACAAACGTTATTGGTAATTTATTATGTTTATTTTTTTATTTTTTTAATATATTATTATAATGTATGGCTCATTTTAATCTAATTTATTCCCCATATTCTTGCTTATCTAGTATTATGAAATCCTTCCAATTGTAATGTCATTTAAGACAATTTCAAACATAAATTTTGCCAATATAATGCGGTCATTCATAGAAGTATTGAGCATAAACCTTGTCAATTTGTAACTCAATTAGGTTTTTTTGAATGCCCTTAGAATTTGAACAAATTTGAATAGATCATTTTCATAATAAGTTAGTGAGATTGTTATTTTGACCAGTCAACCATTTAATTTGTTTGGTTGTTTCTATAGTGGCAATATCAATCACACCAACTAATATAGTGAAATGGCAAGCATTGTGAAGTACAGATGCCCAACCTACAACAAGAGCGACGACAATGACAACTATTTTCATCAATGATTACAGAGGAAGTCAAGCTCCAAAAGCAATGGCAAAAGAACAAGGGTTGAAAAATTTGGTCAACAATGAACCACTACCTACTATTCTAGATTCACAACAGACACACAAGCAATTAGCCCTAGCTGTGCATCTCCTTTTGAAGCCTCTTGTTACAACCCCAGGGTTGGAAAAATCAGCTTTGAAATACATAAACATTCCAATTCCATGTGGCATATGCAAAATAGTGGTAAACACAACCATCAATGTTTTAGTTTGTGATGGATGCGAATGCGTATTCCACTTACAGTG
Source organism: Pseudisothecium myosuroides (assembly GCA_951799445.1). Taxonomy (NCBI): domain Eukaryota; kingdom Viridiplantae; phylum Streptophyta; class Bryopsida; order Hypnales; family Lembophyllaceae; genus Pseudisothecium; species Pseudisothecium myosuroides. Next base: position 14,818,861 of record OX637295.1, read on the forward strand.
CTTACAATTGAGCTCCACTCAAAGCATTTTCAAGAATGACTGGTATTGCCCAAAATGTGTGATGATAAATGTTGGTCGGCCACAAGCTCCCAAATATGGGCCCCTTCGCCGTGGACCTATTGGAGTACTAGGACCAAAAAATTCATGGTCCATGGAGGTACTCACAACCCCAGTAAATGTCATTTACATAAAAATGTTGAGTATTAACAACTCATACCTGTTGTCAAGATTAGCCTCGGGGTTCAAACTATGGTAATGAGGAAATTAGTTGTGATTTGTTGTTTTTCATCAATTAAACTTTTTGATAGAGATCAATTGCCGGTTAGGAGGTTATTTTCTAAAGCTAATTCTAGATATTACTGACTTAGAGATTTCTACATAAACAAATAAATGTTTATGAGTCTATAAAGAGTTATTTTATGAAAGTTGCTTCACAAACTATTATTATCCTTAGAAACATCACATCTTATAATTTCATGAGATATGAAGATTGAAATATCAAAAATCCCTAACATGTATTGTCTTGTTCATGATTTCATTATAAAAAGCAGTGATAGTGAGTCCTATTCAATTGGATTTATTGTAGGTTTGAGGGGAATTCAGTGAGAGAACATTAGAAGTTGTATTTCAAGTGGATAGAAATCCTTGACACCCATTTTCTACCTTCCATTGGAGGATTATCAACCAAGAGCTACACTTTTGACCTTTCAACAAGGTCTTTTTCTACCCCTCTCAAATTGTGAATGTATGTTGGTTGTGGAAGCGAACATTCTAAAGATCAAACTCTTATAAAGTTAGTGTTGCAATTAAAAAAGAAAGAAGGTGATGCAATTCCAATTGACCATACTCTTCAACACTTGAGACTTGTATCAATTCCAACTTTGAAGCTATAGCAGAAGAACATAATATAAAAGATGAAGTTTTGCAAAATGACAAAGGTAGAACTTTTATTATCAGAAATCCAACATCTATATGAGAACAAAAAATTTAACTAAAGAAGCCTATCCAATTGGAGTAGTAGATGACAACATTTTCATGGTTAAAAGGTTTAGTCCAATGGTTGGTACAAGTCAAGAATGCTTTATTACTCAGCATGTACAATGGGAGGTGAGACTATTTGTCTTCAAGCCACACTGTCCTTTCCAACTTGAGGTATTCTAAAGTAGATACACTATTATATATATATCACAATGGAAACTAATAATAGGATGCTATAGACTATCATTTATCTAGTTTGTTCATTACTAAGGTAGGAAATCTATATTTGTGGCTTTGATTCTTTAGTTGTTAGACATTGTTGTAATCATTTAATCTACAAATATACTTTCAACAATGTTCATTCTATTTATGACCTAAATATTAAAAAAATCTCCACCATGGAAGGTGTTCACTACCTTAATTGCATCAACCTTTTTGTCTATAGTATACAAGGTGTGATTTTGCTTGTGCCATAATTTTGAAAATTGTGAATATGAGAGCAAACAGATTTAGAGACTCTTTGAGTACGGTAATCAAGTTTAATATTTGAGATTTAATATTGTTTGTTATTGTAGGTTTTGGCGGGAGGATAGAAGCTCATGGTAGATGTAGGTGACAACAAATTGGTGCTATTATCTATCAAATCTTCCATTTAATTTGGGTTGACTAGTAAGAAGCTATCCAAGAGGTATTTTTTTTTCTTTTTTAAAACAAAATTGTGGATGTTGATTGCTTTTGGCATAGAATTTACTTTAAATTTCATATCCGGATTGCTTGCTTGAATTATTTTGGTAAATTCATCATTATGATTACTAATTGGTATCTAAATTTTTGAATATATATTTGAGTATCAAATGCACATTCACTTACTTTTGCTTGAATCAACACATTGTCTTTACAATAAGATGATCATATGATCAAAGGACTCATTGTTTTTTTTCTTGCTGAATTTTATTTGAATTTTCTAGATTGTTTTCTATTCATGAGGTTTTAATTTGTTCTTGATGTTGCAGGTGTAAGTCAAATCACAATGACAAAAATCTAATAGGTTTGATTCAGAGTTCATGTCTTGTTTTATCACCTATATAACATTAGAAGAAATGGAACAATGTTCAAAGAATACAATTGAGGATCTTTTTTTTCTATTTTTTTTTTTGGTAAGTGAACATTGATAAACCTCTATATCATTTTGTTGTCAACTAAATGTTGAATGTGATGTTGGATAGTTAAATTAAATGGATTATAGATGGAATAGGAGATGGAAATAGATGCCTTTTTGAAAATGACCACATTCTTTTAGGAATTTGCTTCTTGAATTAGCACTATATCTATGAACTATATATATTGTATTTTAGAATTTTTTATTTATCTATATTTTACCTTCAAGAGGGTCCTTGTTGTGATTAAAAAATTTGATTGTTCATTTTCAAAGTTGCCATTTTATTTTTTTAATTTCTCACTTTATTTTAAATTTAACCCATCATGCCTAAATAGACATTTATTTGTCTAGATTTTCTAAGTATTTCATAATAAAAATATTTGAGCTACAAGAGGGCCTTACAACAAAGGGGCTAGAATGCTATATACAAAACAAGAAGAGTTTGAAATTTATGAAGCTTTGAATATAATCAAATTTGGCCTCTTTCTTCATTGTAGATGTTTTTATGACACCCCAAGAGGTCTATTCCAAGCTTTTTCAGATATATCTTTTTGAAGTGATAGCTTAAGGAATTTTATCAATCTCTTTTTACATTTCACAAGTTTATTTTCTTGTTACACATGCAATTTGAAAATGTGAATGTACTTTTGTAACTAATGCATATTGTCTTTATAAACTGATCATAAAAAATATAAAATGGCAATTTAAACAAAATGATGATTAGATTGAATTCATCCAAATTTCATCTTTTAGTAACTTAGCAATAGATTTTGAATGAATGATTGGTTTGAAAGATGACAGAGAAAAAGCTTGAATGAAGAATTAGGAATACAATATTTTACGCCTTTAGATTGACAACTTGAGTACTAAATTGATGGGCAATGACAGTGCAAGTGTTTGAATATACTTTGTGAATCATCTCTTTGGTGAGGTTTTGCATTTTTTAAAGAATTGCACAATTTAAAAGATGCAAATGAAGTGTGTAGCTATTGTCTCATATGTGCACGTTGCATGTTCAAGTCTATTAGTTTGCAACTAACCTAAACAAAGTAGCTAAGCTACCAAGAGCTCTATACTATCTTATAAAATGTGACCAATTTACATAACAATGAACTTATCCTATGTTTGGCCATACCTTCTTATCTTTGTATATTCTAACAAGATAAGGTACACCATTTCTATCCTTCCTTTAGCTTCATTGAGACAAAGCCTTGTGGATCTATTGTTTTTGTTGCACCCTTTATAATTTGGTTAAGATTGAACATCAAATCATCATGTAATCTATTCTACACCTAGATTTTAGTTTGAAAATACATTAGATGGATTTTGGGGGTCGGGAGGGCCGTTTCAGGCCCGTTCCCGACGCTGGTCCACCCCGCAGTTTCAGGAAACGGCTGTTCCCGACAAAAAAAAGCCTTTACTTGGAACATCCCTTGTTCAAGGGTACTATTCTACTCAATACTAATCCTGAGGCTTTTATTTCCTTACACAAAGAATCAGTGACTTTTTTCCAAGTTATAAATTGTTTTTCCAACCTTTAGCTTCTCAGATAAGAAAGTTGCAAGCATTGATGCATTTCTTTCATTCTATATTTTTCAGATTCCATAAGGCACTTATGGAGTCCAGTTGCATGTATGACTATTAACCTCCTCTCATTGAGACAAAGAAGTACAGCAAGGTAAAGAACTATGTTTGGAAGTTACTGCCAAGGCCTATTGCCAAAGAGTTGGAAATTAGCCAACACATATAGTACATATACTTTGAGCATATTGAAACTATGATAGGAGGAATAACACATAGTTTAGAAGTTTGTCTATCCATTTGTCAGCCTTCTTTGTATCAAAAATTCCTACAATATGACATGGAAGTTTATAGTTTTGCTAAATGACTATAGAAAAATGCTCCGAGAGGTTGCGACCCTCACCTGTGCCCGTCCCAAAAACAAAACAACCCAATGTTTTAAGTTAGTGAGGTGCACGAGGTGTCTTAAGATCGCAATGCATGCTATAGCTATCACAAGGTACATAAAACATATAATCAAAAAACAAAACCATGGGTAAATATTCTATTAAGTGTCTATATTGTGAACCTGAGTGCAGTTAGCACGTTGCGATGCAGTCATGTTTTCCTTTTGCCAAAGTATCTCCACAACCCGAACTTTGCAACAAGGACCAAGTCGGCTCGTATGGAACGAATCAGTAAAGCTAATCTATTTGCTCCGTTTAGCAGATGCAACAGTAAGTCAAGTGGGACTAAGAGATACTACACTCACGACCAGTAAGAGGTCATTCAGTTCCCCAGACCATGAACCACTCAGGCATCCAGAACATGAGAAGGAACTCAGTCAAGTCTTTGCATAACTCCAGGAGAAAGTCGAGTCATCTCTCCCAATTTGGGGTAAGCTATACAGTCCTGTGGTAGAATGGGGAGCTTCCATCACCGTTATGACGTGTCAGATGGGTGCAGTACCCATCCCTGTAAACTCGCCGCCTTTGCAAGTTCGTCCGTTTAAAAAGATTAATCACTGGCTCTGTTTTGCTTTAATGCAATAATTTCAGAAGCCGGTAGCCTTCCATGGCCCTCAAAACTCAAAATTGTTACTGTTACAAAATCTGTAAATAGATCCTATTAGCTGTTACTGCATATCTGGTGGCAACTTTGCCCAGTAATGCCCTTGGTGCTATAATAGTCCCTTATTTTTCAAGATATATTTTTGATTGCATCAGCTCATGTCAAATATATCATAAATTAGGCATTTGGAAATGATAATTTCCACAAATACTATCAACATTTATTAAAATGTAATCGTAATTTTGGCATATAATTGTCAGGAGACAAATACTTGGCTATGAAAGCAAGAAAAAAAGAAAAAAAGAAAAAAAGAAAAAAAGAAAAATTTTAGTCTTGGAATGAAAAAAAAAACAGAAAAAAAAATTTCATTTTTTTTTTGAATTTTTTTTTTCCGACGTGGCAGTCGCTCGACCACGTCAGCGAGCTGCCGCGGCCCTGAATTCGGCAGTTCCCATAGGCTGGGAACACGCAGCCCTCCAGAGGGCTGAAATCTCATCTAATGAATACTTCTTCAAATTTATGTTACAATGACATACATTATTATATTTTCAAGATGTTGTATTCCAACATAACACAACAAAATGAATGCAAATTTGTGATGCTTTGAGTTGACACTTAATCCTTAAAAGGCATTCTATGTTTAATTGTTTATGTTTGGTCAAACTTCATTAGTATTCTATATTGAAATACACTTTTCAAAAATTTGATATTTTTTCATGTAGCAATATATCCAAATTTTAGTTTTATTTTGTCATAATTAAGAACACATTTTGTCACCAACCATTCTTCCAAATTTTGACTCTTTGACAATCAAACAAAGTGACAACAAGAAGATGCTCCCCAAGATCTCAATTAAAACTACATGACTAGACACAGTAGGATCAACATGCACACTTTGGAGAACTAAATGAAGGCCAGGTTCGCTTTGGGCAGGCCAAGCCTATTTAGTTTACAACAAAATGGTGGCAATGCTCATAGTTACTTGGCTTGAACTTGGTTGTAAGGTGGGAGGTTCATAAAGCACCCATTTAAGAGTTGAAAATTAATTTGGGGAGGTTAGACTATTTGAGATATTTTTCAGTTAATTTTCCTTGAAAGACAAATGGAATTGGCATCTAATGTAAGTCATTTCATATTTTCGGGAGCTTCGTGGAATTCGTTATGAATTTTTGAAATTGAGGTGCAGTGGTTACTAAAAGCATTCACCTCCTAAAATGTACACTATCTGTACATTGTTGATGCAATGAGAAAGTAAAAAGTAACTTTGCATTAGAGGATGCTTATAGAGTTCGACAGCTTTATGAACCTCCATCCTTACTTTGGACCTCCTACCTTACTTTTTGTCCAACTGAATTTTCTTTTGAAAAAAGAGGTGCGGCCGTCATTGCTTCAGTTGCTGGGCAACGATAATAAAATCCAAACCTTTCAACATACTCCTCCTGGAGCTTCGCTTGCAATGCAACCCTGTTTTCATGTGAAACTGTGGTACAATTTGGAAGAGATGGACAGGCCCGTACAGATTTGAAGTAGGAGTATACTCCACCCTCTCTAATGACACACTCTGCAATATGCATTCCATTATTTTTTAAATTTTATTTTACCATATGCATTCCATTTTTCAACCTTAACCTAGTAACGCCGCCGGTGCCATTCTGTTGCGTCCGGATGGCAATATTGTGAGGTGGATAGAGTTTGAAAGTATTTTTTCATCCGGATTTTTCTTGTTGGCCTTTCATGTTGGGTTATGAAGAGTAATCAATTATGTTTGTAGTCTTGCGAGTGTTTGTCTTCACGTAAATGAGAAGTTAGTGAAAAAAACGGATCACAAAATATGCTATTTCAAAGTATTTTGGGAAGTTGTTGCTCCTTGCTCTAAATCTGAAATTTCTCCACAAAAATGATATTTTTTTGAATTTGAGCCCAACTAACAAAATGAAGGTCATCTACTCTAATTTCTACTCCAATTTGAATTTTGAAAAAATTCCTAATATTGAATATTTTATTGCAATTTGAACTTTGGATGCATTTTTAATGTCTATTATTTTCTAATTATAGAATGAAACGGAAATTGAATTTACACCATGATGTTTGTCACTGCAATATACACACATGGTGAAATTTTCTGATTTTTTGACATAATTTTCTATTTGATATGATTTTTCTTCACTTTTTCTTCGAAAATTCTCTAAAAAATCTAAAATTTTTATGAAGTATAGAAGACATGTAGTTTCATCTCTAAAAAATAAATATAAAATTTTTCATTCATATCTAGTTGCAAAATGGTAGAAAACTGAGTGATAGGTAGTGAGGCTTGAAATCAGTGGTCATGGGTCCGTCCTTTAAGGGTTAAATGCCCAAAAGTGTCTTCACATAGTTTGAAAGTTTAATTTGAAATGCTATAACTTTTACATCCAATGTTTGAATTCAATAAAACTTGTTGGAAAATCTGTATTCTAACTCTTTTCTAGTTTGAGTGGTAAAATTTTCAAATCAATCCAAGATGTACGGATTTTTTGAAAGCCATTTCAAGTTCACATGTTCAATTTGAGCTCACCAAACTACATTTGATGGCTGCAATTTTTGGGGCTTGCATATCCTTCATCCAATGTTCATTTTCAATAAAATTTGTTGAATTATGTTCTCCTTGAAGTCTAGTTGTTGTGGTAAAATTTTCATGTCAATCCAAATTGTTTGGAATGTTTGGAAGCAATTCGAAGTTCAAAATCTGGACATTTTTGGATTATAGTGAACTTCAATAGCCTTCTTCTTCTCCACATAATGTCCACTTCCAGTAATTTTTTATGCAAAAGTTGCGCATATTAGTCTAGTTTGTATAATTAAAATTTCATATCAATCCAAGAAGTCATGAGTGATTAAAAAGCATTTTAGTAGAAGGAGGTTCAACCTTAGAAATTGAATTTTACCTCCAAATGTGTTGCTAGGAAAATTTTAACATCCTTTCTCAACACTAGAACATTATAATCTTGCAATCTATCTAGCTCGCTATCTGGCCCGCTATCTGGCCAGATGACTTCTATGTCGTCTATAGCACACATACTACAAGATTGTACAATTGAAATTTCTATACCTTAGTGACATTTAGATTCATAACACTTCAAAAGCAATGATGTTTTTTAACCCAAAAAAGCCTTGGGCATTTAGGAATCAACCCTAGAACGTTGGGCTGGGTTGGTCATTATGAAAATCATCCTTGCAGTATTGTGTGTGAATCATTTGCTTAAAAAAAATCCAAGAGCACTCATTGGAGGTCAAACTATTGTGTAAGATATCTAGTTTTCACAAAAAACTCCAAGAATGAACATCTGCGCTTTTGTCCTACATAGAAAGATTCATTGCCATTGGACCTTTTAGTTAATCATGTTGTTACATGATTAAATGATATATGTACCCATATTTGTTACCTAGGCCTGAAATGTAGAGTGTGCATTCACATTAACCCCTAAATGCCCGAGGCACCAAAATCTGGTGTTTGCAAAACTTTGAAGTCAAACAAAACTCAACCAAGTTGCTATTTTTAGTAGTTTAATATTTTTGGAAAGTTCTTTGTGAAGTCTAGTTTTAGCATCAAAAATCCGATCTTGAAAATAATCAATAGTGATTTTTCTATTGAAGATTTTGTGCAAGGGTACCCATTGCAATCTTGACTTCCCGTAGTGTTGAGAGCTCTTGGAAATGAGCCCCAAATACACTAGATCTTGGATCAAAAATCACATTCAAAATTCATTTAAAAAAATTATAGAGTAGATTTTAAGAAGCCATAAGTTGATTGGGGTTATACATATTAGTCTCTTTAACCTCATATTCTTTTGGTCACCATTATTTTAGATTCGACTTGTGAAAAGAGGGTTGAAAGTTTTTTGCAGTTTTAACACCCTCATGGTCAAACATTATAATCTTTCACTCTATAAGTGATATTGTTGTGTTTTCTTTTCCTATGAGATCTCTAACATGTAGTTTGAATTGGTACGGTTACAATTTAAAAAAAATTGATACAACTTATCAAAATGTTGGCATTTTGTTCAATTTAGAGCAAATTCCAAGTCACTCAAAATAGGCCTTGGGCATTTAGGGGTTAAGTGGCAATTTTGGGTGCACACATCCTTTGTGCTGAAAGCATATTTGACTCCAGAATAGTCACAAATATGTTTCTTCCTTGCACTGAAATGAAATATTCTCGTGTTTCCGATTGTGAAAAGTTACTTCAGTAATATTGTTGAATAATAATGACAATAATAAATCCAAACCTTAAGTTTTTTTTGTTTTTGTTTTTTGTTTTTTTGTTACGTTGAGATCTCCTGGACCATGTGCTTGGTACCGTCGGAAAGCCCTTGGCAAGGAGGGGTGCACGTGTTTGGTTTCGTGACGTTGGGACTCGCGGTTTGAAAGTTATGGATTTTTGAGTTATTTTTGGATCTTAAAAATTACTAAACTATACATCTTTTGAACCGTGTGCCAATTTGTCATGTTCTTGGTACCCTTGGAAAGCTCTTTTCAAAGAGGGGTGCACGGGCTTTGTTTCTTGGCATTCGGACCTACGATGAAAAAATTATGGATTTTTGAGTTATTTTTGGTTTTAAGAATAAATTTTACTTTTGTTTTGGTTGTGGCAACGGCACAAGGCACATTAGTATATTTGAAATCAAGTTAATGGACAATTTCTTTAACACTTTTAAAAATACAAGTTTGTATATTAGTAATAAAAGTCCTCTCCAAAATGTAAGATGTAAGAAGATTTTTAAAAGAGTGGGCATCTCTGATACCAGTATTATCAGAATTTTTCCCATGCCGAGTCATATGCATAAGCCATGTTATCCATACCTTAAGTTTGGTTGTTTGTTTGTTACGTTGAGATCTCCTGGACCGTGCATCCCTCGGTGGCATACTTGGTACTGTTGAAAAGCCCTTGGCGAGGAGGGTGCACGGGCTTGGTTTCGTGGCGTTTGGACCTACAGTGGGAAAGTTATTGAATTTCAAAGTTTTTTTGAGTTACAAATTTAGAAAATTAATTTTACTTTTGTTTTAATTGTGGCAACGGCACAGGGCACACTAGTTGAACTGAAGTATGCAAAGAGTTTATTGTATATATGTTACTCCATATAACTTAAGTTAACTTATGGACTCCAGCTTTATGAGCATGCCGTTTGGGGCACCCTTGAGTGCATGGACTTAACCCTAAAAAGACGGGCCCACGACCATTAGTTTCAAGCCTCAATGTCTATCGCTCTCTGTTTGCTGCCATTTTGCAAATGAAAATTTTGATATTTATTTTTCAGAGATGAATTCATATGTCTACTTCAACTCATAAAATTTTCAAACTTTTGGGGGAAAATTTGAAATTGTTGTGAATTTTTTAAGAAAAAATGAACAAAATTCATAACAAATATAGAATACACTCAAAAAATCTGATAGTTTCACCGTAAATGTATATTATGGTGTATAACATCATGATATAAATCAAAACTATAGTTTCACTCTAAAATTAAACAACAAATAAACAATGGTTATAGCCCCAAAGTTCATATTTCTATAAAGTATTGAAACTTTAAGATTTTTTTTCGAAATTTTCAATTGGAATAGAAACTACACTTGATAAGCTTCATTTTATAAGATAGATTCAAATTCAAAAACATAATTTTTATGGCTAAAATTCACATCAAGAGTAAATAATAAGGAATGGTCAAAGTATACTACAAGGGTGATTCATGGATTAAGCATCTTCTTCTTTTTAAAAAGAAGATAATATGATAATGAGGGAATTTGCAATACTATTCATTGAAAATATACTCAAGCAACTTCCCCCCAAAATTGAATGAAAGACATTTTATTCCATCCTATAGATTTAGTTGTGGTCATCTACAAAATTTAAAAACATCCATAGTAGGGTTAACCCCTAAAGTTCCGAGGCCTATTTTCTGCCAAAAAACACTCAAAACTGCCATTTCTATAGCAAAGAGTAAAAAAAAATTTAATTGTTTTTTTTTCCACATCTAACCATAGGATCTTACACCTAATTGGTATGAGAATGTGTGGAAAAAATTTCAGAATTTTTGACTGCACAGATTGCAAGATATCTGCGTTTAAAGTGAAAAAAACAAGTTTTTCAGCACATTGCGGGACCAGATTTTTTGACTTTAAACATTTTTAACTTAAATTTTTTGCACTACAGCGTTTTGAGCTTTAAATCTTTATAGTGCAGAATTGAGTTGAGAGTCTAGGAAAAAAAAATTCAAAAAAACTTAATTATCATTTTAAAAAAAATTGTTAAGTAGAAGTAGGTACAAGATAGAAGGAAAATCTAAAATATTCATATATTTTAGATGGAATTAAAATGCACTAATCCCAATGGTGAGATTTTTCTAGCAAGTAAACTAAACCATTCCAAAAAAAAAAATTGAAAAATTACAAAAATTGCATTCCGAAATGCATCCTACAAGTTATTTTTTTCAAGAAGATGCTCTAACTGCCCGAAATACAAGAATGTCCATAACTTCCTCATAAAGAATCCAAATGAGATGAATCAAAGCTTTCCAAGTAGACAAAAATATAATCTATGAGAAAAAAAATATTAAAAAAAAAAAATTCAAAATTTTGTAAATTTTTTTTGCTGCCCCCCGTCCCCATGCATTCCAAGAATTGGCATAATTTCTCGCTCAAAGGTCCAATTTCAATTTTTTTTTCTGCCACGTACCTCTCTCAATTCTTCATGTTCACAAAAAGTTTCAAAAAATTAGGAGAAATTTTCAGCCCGTAGGTACCTGCCCCAAGTCCCATTTGTCCCCGAACGGACAATGGTCCTTTAGGGGTTAAAGGACAAATCTATCAAAAGAGCGTAGTTTTAGGGTCAATTCTTGATTTTAAATGTCTTGCAGCTTGTCAAAAAAATGCAATTCCGATAATCTACTTTTTATTCTTTATTATTTAAAGAAAATTATTAATATTTTAATTTTGGTGACCCTTTGAAGGCGGCATCAACAAAGGATTAAATACACCACTTTTGAACTTTTCTATCAAATTTCTCTTGGTATGAGCTCAAGGACTACCATAATTACAACAATTACACCATGATGTTTATTCCTACCATCTCCAATTTTGCTAAAAAATTTGTACTATTTTAGTTTTTTTAATAAATACTATAATTTTTACAAAAAAAAAAATTTAAAATTTATATAAAAAACATTTTAATATTTTTAATTGTAAACATTGATAAGGAATTTTGGAAAATGAATAAGATGAAAATACCCAAAACCGTCCACATATCCATTCTTCACAAATAGACTTCTATTGAAAGTATCCTTAAAGGTCTAATGGGGACCATTTATACGGTAAAGTATTTTATTCTTAGAATATGAAGTATACATTAAAATATGGTAAGACATACACCTTTCATTTGAAAATTCTTCAACTAACTTCTTTTATATGGAAGTCATTTTAATATCTAAATATTATCATGTTCAAATATGACATTGTACATGTAATATATATGCCCCATTTTGCAACTTCTCAAACATGTAGGAACTGCAATAATGTTGTAAGTTGGAAGTACCAAACTGTGTCATTGAATTTGGCTCAATATGAATACAAAATTTTGTGACTACTATATACGTCAAATCATACACCGTGTATGTTAAATACACGAACACATTACACTGTAGTATGATTGGTCTTTTTAGACCTTAAGGATTGAACTACTCCCACCTTAATTGCAATTGGTGGACTGTTAATTCTTTAGATTTTAGTTTATGACAAGGCTATGTGATAGTTTCAATGACCTAGGGAGCTTCCACTTTGAAAAAAAAAATTCAAATTTTCACATGTCTTTTCCAAAAAATAAATTTCTTTTCAAATTTTCAAATTTTTTGGAAAAGTATTCACATGTATTTTCCAAAAAATAATTTTCCAAAAATTTTCACATGTTTTTTCCAAAAAATAATTTTCTTTTTAAAAATTCATGATTTTCAATTGCTAATACTACTAAAATGTTTTTTTTAAAAGGTACCTCCAAATATGTTGAATTGCTTATTTTGATGTTTTTAGATGTTTTCACCTTAGTGTCTCCCTTTAATTTAGTTAAATCTAGCAATAGTCTAATTTTAGCATTTGTATTTGTAAATCAAGCTTCTGCCAGGACATTACACCAAACATGAGTAGGGGTTTAACCCAAACTGCCTCACATTACCTTTTAAAAGGACATTGCAAGCCCAACAAACATTTGGAAAGTCAAATTTTGAATTTTAAAATAATATTTTGATTTTAAATGTTTTTAAGCTCAAATAAAAAAATGTAGTTCCAATAATCTACTTTTTACTATATTTTAAATTTTTTCAAAATTATGAAAATTGTAATTTTTGTAACACTTTGAAGAATGGATCTTGAAAACTCAAAATACACCACTTTTTGAACTTTTCCTATCAAATTTCTCTTGGTGTGAGCTCTGGAAGTACCTCAATTATACTATAATGTTTGTCACTACTATTTCCATTTTTCATAAAAAATTCATATTATTTTAAGTATTTTTGTAATTACTATGATTTTTGCAAAAAAATATTAAAAAATAATGTAAAATTCAATTTGACATTTTAATTATGAAAAATTGAGATTAAATTTTAGACCTTTATTAATATGCGTGAAAAATAATGAAATTTTGAAACGTTATTTTAATATAGAAATCTATTGAAGTTTGACCAAGCCCGAACATGAAATGTTCTTGAAGGGTTAACAAATATTGAGCCCAAGGAAGCTCCCTGCATTTTGATTAAACAACATTCGTGATGCTCTCAACTCAAGAAAGGCAATATTAAAATGGGTTCATTACTAGGAAAATTTGTGACAAAAAAAAACAAAAATTATTGTTGGTGCCTATTGTTTTGGTCACACTGTCTTGGTCAAAATTACATTGTCAACATTAGTGTTGTCGAATTGTCAAATCAACATATTTGTTGGCATTGGGGTTTGATCCCAGAATCTTGGTTTTCCAAACCACTTTCTTCATCCAACACACCATTGTGAGTTTGTATGTGCCCATATAACGTATAAATTGTTATTTATGAAACCTATTGGATTTTTGTTGATTTATTCAAAACAAATTGTAGTGCCTAGAACAATAGAAAGTAAGCGGCATCTTTACAGCAATCTGTTGATAAAGTCAAGTTGTGATTGCTAGTTTTTAGAACAAAAGCAAATTCTTGATTTTTAGTTGTTTTGGTCATAGTTTTCCTAGTAGCGATTTTTTTCTTGGACATCTTGATTTTTGGTTCTTTTGTTTTTGAAAAATGCAACCATCTTATTCCTATTTTGAAGATAAAAATGGGCACAATTGGATTCTTCTTTTCTCAATGTACTATTCTTAGGATGGGGTTTCTAAGCATTGTTGAATTTGCTTTTCAAACAATGGACAAATGTTTTAGTGATATTTAGTCTTAGATATTTCAAGCCTATAGTGGAAAAGATTCAAGTGATAAAATGAAATTTTAGTAGTTTTGGCTAATTCTAAAGAAAAAGCCTTGACGTTCGATTTTCAATTGTTTTTTTATAGAGATTTTGAATTTAAAATGTTGTAGACAATGTTATGACAATTTCAACATGGCATTACAAGTCTAATTACAAGTGAGGATGAGAAAAAATGCAAGGATCTAAAGTATTGAATGAAATCTATGTGTTTAAACTTCATCCATTCATAACTCTTTTTGATTTTTACCTATTTTTTGATTTATTTATAGTTTTGAAAAGTGTGTACCCCACCCTAAAAGACTACAAACTAAATCCTAAGTCTTTAGAGTTTTTATAAATGATAAATTTTGTATCTATCTATTTTTTGAATCTTAACCCAAAATTATTTGAGTAATCATATATGGTCAATTAAATTTTTTTGGCTCATTTGTATGTGGACAGTTAAATTTCTTTGACCGTTTGAATATTGAAGGTCAACTACTCTAAATGATTTTATTCTTAATCAAAAAAGATAAATATTTGATATTTGAGAGGTCCTCAAAGGCATATATGTATCATTAGTGGAAGAGTAAAGCTTGCCAATTTTACTTGATTTTGAGATCTAAAAAATTGTACTTATCCATTTCATTTGAAAATAGTTCCAAGGAAAGAATTTTTGTAAGCAAACACAAATTTTAGTTGCTCATGTCACCTCTAGTCTCAAAAAACTCTTATATGCAAATTTCTCAAACATCGTGGGGAGGGGCAACATACAAAAAATAAGATACATATTTTTGTTTTGTTATAATCTCACAATTCCTTTGCAATTTCATATTTGCAATTGTTAAATATACATACTAATAAATAAGCTCTTCAAATAGCTAAATGGTTGGATGTTGAAAATAAAAATTTGCTTCCATGGGGACAACTATAAATCCATATTCTTTTTTCATAGGAAAAACACACTTGGAAATAATTGGATATCTAGGAATTAACATGATTCCTATCCAAAGTGTATGATTTGTAGTTTTTGAATTTCAATTGTATAAAGCAGATTGTAAAAATTTCAAAAAGCTATTAAACTCCTTGATTGGATATTCCTAGAATGAACTAGAGGAGTTTTAAGTTTTGGATGGAATTTGATCTCTGAAACTTCATCCAAGGAATTCTAAGACTTAATTTTACGTGAGAATCAAGTTTCTTCCTAGTTTCCTTCTAAATTGTGGTTTTCATCCAAATCTTATCCAATTAAAGGTCAATACTTCATCCTACTCTATTACATTCATTTTTTATTTGTTTTAGGATTGTGATATGATTTTGAAAAGTTGAGTATCTTAGTTTTAAGTTTTTAATATGTACACAAATTATGGTTGCAAATTACCAAGTTTAATGTATATGCTAAACAATGTAAACTATACAAGGTGTGGCAATAGAAATGGGGGGATCATGTTGGAGATAGGATCATTTCAGACTCCTTTTAGCTTAGGGATAGTGCATGGCATCTTGAACCTCCATAAGTGCCATTAGATATGTGGGAGATTGATCATGCAATTGGTTTATAGGATGTTCATGATACCACTCTATGAATGGTTTTGTAATTTCAGGGCAAACCACTTCAAAAATTCTCAAAAATTACAATTTTAATCAAAAAAATTATAATTCCACATAGGTTTGATTTGTGAAACAAGTGCACACCTCTAAAAAATATGTGCCCTTTTTGAAGTTAGCACCAAAATCTTTAGATTGCTAATTTGCGTGGTAATAGGCTTGTCTACCGTATGTGTCCTACCGTTTTTGGAAACTCATCTTTATGGCTTGGTTGGATATTAATTAACCCCTAAAGGACTAGCGTGCTATTTTTAGCAATATAGCAATTTTGGGCAGGTACTTGTGTCTAGAAATTTGCATAATTTTAGGCTGAAATTTTAATAAAAGGTGGAGACAAGGAATATCTTTCGTATGCACTAAATCTCATGACATTTGGAAATAGGAGTAAAAAATTATGGCCTAATATGTTGTTTGTTTCTCAACTTGGGCAGTCCAAGTAGATTAAAAAAATCATTTTTTTCAAAAAAAAAAATTTGAAATTGGTTTTCTAGATTTATATATATGTGGAAAGCTTTGAATCATTCCATTTTGATCAATCAGTCAAAAGTTATGAGGAGTTTTAGTTTGCGGGCAGTTATGGATTTTCTACTCTAAAATAAACTTTGAAATCGTTTAATTCACTCAAATTTCAATATTTTTTGAAAAAAATAAAATCTTAGGATATAGATTGTTTATAACAACATTACAACCATTGGAATTGACATTTTTCAATTCCATAATTAACTTCTTAACAATTTTGTATTTTGAATCATTGTCTACCTTCTCGGTCTACTTCTTTCTACTAACTATTTTTTTTTAATATATGTTGTACAATTCCAATTGATTTGAAATTTTTTAAGCATGTAGCCAACTTGTTGACAAAAAAGAATTCAAAGAAGCACCACCATTTTGGACATTTTTTCATACAAATGTGACCTTGTGAAGTGCAATTGCTCAGTTTTTTGCAAGGACAAAAAAAAAGATTTATGCCAATTCAAACGCTAATATCTTTCAATCCGCAAGGTGGAGAATTCTGAAATTTTTTCCACATCTTCTAAAACTAGCATACCCTAAGATCCTATGCTTACATGTGTCCAAAAATGTTTTTTTTCTAAAACTTGATACTTGTATTAGAAATGGCAGTTTTGGAGCTTTTTTTTGTGAAAACATAGTCAAAGAACTTTAGGGGTTAACAACACATTCTCAGCCTATTGTAAGTATTCACCAGTGGTTAGCAGATTGGAGACTTGTTTTATTCTATACTGTATAGTACAATACAAGAATATGGTATTTCATATGGTAGTAGTTGATATTGGTATGCATAAATCTTCGTACTGTATGTTTGTTTTCGTCCGTTAAGGTAGAAGCACCAGTTGTCAACCACGCCCAATACCCAACCTGTAGGGGGCAGTATTTCCAACCAAGGCTCGAATGTGTGTTTTTGGGTCTTTTTCAAAGTTGGGACTAATGAGGTTATGACACATGTCCCGAAGTAGTATGCAAGGAAGTAGTAAGTAGTAAGTGGGAAGTAATTCTTGAATGATCGGAATTGGAAGACTCTAGACATTGGTTATTGGTGAAATGCACTTTTTGGCTCCCAAAATTCACTGTAAATTCAATTGTGGGAAAAAAATTCTGAAAATTTTGCAATCCCCATATTTCCTATCTTCCTACATGGGAAAAATTTCCACCACCTCTTTACTGTGCAGGATTTGCTCCAAAATTCCTTAAATGATCGACTACTGGTGCTTCTACCTTAACAAGCTTCCTATTTATTCTGTGTTGCAGTCTGTCCCTCCGTCCGTCTGTGGCTGCATTATCTTGAATTTGTGGAATAACGTGATTCTGCTGACTGCACTGACGCAGGAATTGCCAAATGAGGGCACTCTTTGAGCGGGCATTGACGTAGACCGGGTTGCATTTTACTGAAGGAGGAAGGTTTGGGAAGCCTTCTGTGAGTATGAAGCAGCTCTGCTACTTAAGCTTAGTATGGCAGAAGCAAGTCTTGAGGTACTGCATCATCCATTTACGCCTTTACGCCGTATACTGCCATGGGTTTCCGTCGATGATATTTACACCAAATAGTGAAATTAGGTTGCCCCTCACTAATTTCTTGTAATTTCTCACTAAGTATTGTTGTAATTGAGACTCGTGAACCTCTATGTGTACAAACAAAAATATATATACAAATATTTGTTGACTTTGATGGCTTGTAAAGTAATTTTCTTAAAGTAAGGCAACCCAATTGTCAAGGCAACCTAATTTCACTATTTTGTGTATATAAGAGAGGGATTACCTGGATTGAATTATGAAACTCCTGCCAGCGTCGGCTCTAAAATTAGCGGCGAATAGATAGACCAATGGATCAGTTAGTCATTAATGTTGTCTTCTAAGGGATGCAAAAACTTGAGTCTAGATGCTAGATTGAGGTATGTATTGCCTTGCAACAATTCTAACCTAAGAACCAATTTGAAATCAAGACTTGCAACAATTCTAACCTGAGAATCAATTTGAAAACAAGTATGATGCCCTGAGAGAAAATTAAAATGTTGGCTAGCTTATATATAGAACCCTGCTCAGTTTGTTTCTGAGGAAAAAAATTCTATCTTAAGAACCAATTTGAAAACAAGTACATACAAGACTTCTTTTAGAGGTCGTTGAAATGTTGTCTAGCTTGTGAATGAAATTGTGCTCGATTCCTTTCCAAGGAAAAAGAAAACTCAAGCTTCCGCCTTGAATATAACATTGAAGTGTTGCTAACCTTGGAGAAATTATATGCTTAGAGCTCAACAATTAATCAAAAATTGTTATGCAACTATAACTTCATGAAAGTTCTCAAGAGAAAAGCAAACTAGAGCAAAGGATAATACAACAAATGGCCAAATGAAGATCTTTTGTCTACTAGGAACTTTTGTAAGAAAACTTGAAAGCCTTGGTAGCCAGACTAGGAAAAATCAAACTTCAATATAGTTAGACAATATCTAAATTGTATTATATAGCATGATATAAAGTAAATTATATTGCACTATTTAAAATAAATAAAAAATAAGTTTGTAAAGCATTAGAAAGACAAACAAAGACATAAAATATATAGAATCCTGTCTTGTGACTGATTTAATTAGAACATGTACAACTAAATATTATCAATATTGCGATATGCAAATACAATTGTAAAAGATCCTTTGTCACCAAGTGCCGGCTATAAAGGAGTGCATTATTGGTTTAAATCCTAAAGGACCATTATCCCCACAAAGGACAAAATGGATTTTGGGCAGGTTCCTATGTCCTCAATTTTAGTGAAACTTTTTGGAACTTTTTCATAAGATAGAAATTCATAAGCTTTGTGTAAATATAATTTTTATTTCAATCGGTGCCCGAGAGCAAAAGTTATACCACAAAAAGTCCAAATTTTCATTGGGTGGACAGAAAAAGAAACCCACAAAAATTTGAAATTAATTAATTAATTTTTTCCTTTATAGATCAAATTTTTGTTTGCATGTGAAGCTTTCATTCATTCCATTTGGAATAATAATGTGAAAGCTATAAACAATCTTGTTTTTTGGGCAATTTGAGCATCTCTTTGAAAAAATAACAAATGAGATTCATTTCTAAATGCAAATTTCATAATTTTCCACAATTTTTTTTGGCAAGGTTATGTTTGCTTGCTAGAACAATCTCGCCATTGGGATTATTGTGTTTCAATCCCATTTTAGAGCTATTAACAATTTTTTTTTTCCAATCTTCGACCTACTTCTACGTAACAATTTTTTAAAGAATGAAAGTAAAGTGTACTAAAATTTATTTTTTCAGACTTTCAACTCAATTCTTCAACACAATTTTCTTTTAAATTCAAAGTTCAATGTGCAAATTATTTCCACAAATGGCAGTCAAAGTCATTTGAAATTGTAGACTAGTGTTCAAAAAAATATTTTTTCCAACTTTGAATGCTAATATCTCTCAATTTGTATGGTCAAACTTTATGAAAATTTTACCACGTGATCTCAGATAAGTAAAGTATAGGATACTACATTTAGATTTTATTTTATTTTTTTATTTCTTGGGTGAAGGCAACAAAAATGGCAGTTTTGAGTGGTATGTGACAGAAAAATGGCCTTGGTCCTTTACGGGTGATAGGGGTTAAGGTAGTAGATAATCAAAGTCTTCTTTGCAATACCAGGAGCATGCTTGTCTTTGTTATGTTAATACAAAATGATGTCTACTATCATTATAACTCTCATTATATTTAATAATGGCTTTTTGTTTTATTGTTACTTTGCAAGCCCACCCCAATTAATTTCTCTTCTTTGCAATATAATCATTGACAGTTGTACAAAACAACTTAACACAAAGCTCTAGTGTTTATAAATTAATTTTCTTAGCTTTTTTGAGAATTTTGGAATGAATTATAAAGAATTATGTAACTATTAGGCTCATATTTCAATCAATAAAATTTTGAGATTCTTGGAACCTTTACCCTATAATTTCAAAAAGAATTCTCATTCCCTTTATACTAAAGAGTTTTGAAGATTTCCGAGTGTACTTGTGTAAATTTATTTTTTTCACCAATAAATTTGAATTGAAAATTGAAAATGTCTAGATTTTTTAAAGTTTTTTTGAAAACTCATTTTATGCAGTCAAGTGTGTTAGAACTTAGAAGTCATGTTCTACGTGCACCTGAACATGTCCAGAATTTGTTGAAAAAATGAATCAGATTTCTCTTAGTTATGCCAGTGTTAGATGTGTCTGAAAACTTATGAGAGCCGCTGTACTGTACATTTTACAGTAGACAAAGACAAGAATCTGTACGGGTTGGTTAAGCAAACAGGTTGCGACTGATTCCGCGTAGTTCCCTTGCTGATGGTGGCACCGCTTGTGTCGGTTTCAGATCTTCCTTATCATCAAGACTAAAATAATCAAGTTTCACGAATTCATTTCCGCACATGCCCAGACAGCATTCTTCTTAACCGATCGAGGTGGCATGGTCAAACACGACTACAGAATCTTCCATCTCTATTACGTCTTGGGACTTTCCGCTCTTCCTGGATTCCCCCAAATCCCCAGGTCTCCGCTTTCACACCGACTGGACCCCCACCGGCCAGTCCCAGCAGTTGCGGATTTGCGGTTCTCTGCAAATCAGTGCATCACCTGCTCCCAGAGGCCTGGAGGATCTGCCATTTTACGGTTATTGGGGTTCTGTATGAATGCATTCAAGGAAGATTCGGCACAGTGCGTGCCACCTCATAGCTGAGTACGTGGCACCCGAGAGATTCAAATCCAGAGCTCACTAACTGTACTGTAGGCATTTCAATTTTTTTCAATTTGTAAGAAAAGTTCTAATTCCAATTTCCAAAAGGAAAGGAATCATGATGATGGGCGGAGAGGGCGACTGCAGCGGTAACTTAGTTGATGACTTGATGCCATGCCACACTTTTTCCTTCTCGAAATCGTACCACCACCTCTGCACACGTTTCGTCAGTTAAGTCAAGTCAGACCGTGCTTTGATCGAGGCTTCACTGACAGAGGGGGGACCCCACCTGTACAATCTCATACTAGTAGAAACAGGTGTATAAAGCTCGCCTAGCTTTCCCCGCTGGCCTGCTCTTGCTTAATGGACTCCGGCCTCTCCTTCGATACCTACAGCCAGGCTCCACATCCCAACTTCCAGTTGCAGTTAAAGGTATGGTTGCTTGGAGCTTTTGCTAATTGCGTCTTTTTGTTGCAGCTTTGGAAACTTGGTTGTCAGGAGCTTTGATTTCCTTTGGTTGCTTGGAATTCTGGTTGCCAGGAGCATACCTCTTGATTTTTCCTTTCTTGCGTGGAATTTGGTTGTCGAAAGAATTTTAAGTTTGTTGGTTGGGCTATGTTGGAGATAGACAGACAAGTTTGTTGTCATCGTGAAGATCACCAAATGGTGGAAAGTCTTTTTTTTGTGTGTGTGTGTGTGTGTGTGAAGGTTTGGGAGTGCGTGTGTCTGTGGTCTGTAAGAGATTTGCTGCACTTTGTCTTAAATTAGAAAGAATTCGTGGATTTTAGTCACTGCCGAGTGAGGTTCTGTTATTGGAGTGACAGAATTCGGGGTGCATGAGTGCGCACTACTGGGTGTTACATGCAGTGCTTGCCGTATTTGCTCCATCTTTTTTCCTTTTTTTTTCCCCCGGTGGCCTGCAGTGAAGGTCGGTCACTGACCAGCTTTCTTTTTTACTTCATTGTCTTTGTTGTCGTCGTCGTCTTGGTGGTGACGGATTTGGCCAATGGCCGTGGCTGCCGTGGCTTAATTGGTATGTCCTGCAGTCCCCAAATCCTCAGTGTTGACAAAAGGTATTTGCTCCCAACAGATTGGAGATTTCTGTTTGTTGCAAGGAATCTGGTTGCTTGGAATATGTTTGCAGTTAATTTATTGCTTGGAATTTGGTTTGCAGAAGTTATTTAAGGTATTTGCTCAAAAGCTAGCTTTACCTAGAGCTTTGTCAAGTTGTCTGTTGGAATACACATATGTGGCTGCAGAGGTTTTCGTTTGTTGCTTGGAATTTGGTTTGCAGAAGTTAAGGTATTTGCCCCAAAGCTTTACCTGGAGTTTTTCAAGTTGTTGGTTGGTTGGGATTTGGTTTCGCAACAGACACGGTTGTTGCTCTCATCTTGGAGATCACCAAATGATGGAAAGGGTGTGTCTGTGAATGTTAAGAAGAGTATGTGTGTGTCTAAGAGATTTGCTGCACTTTTTTTCTTAAATTAGAAAAAATTCGTGAATTGGTCAGTGAGGTTCTATTGTCGGAGTTCATGAGTGAGTGCTACATGAGTGAGTGCTACATGAGTGAGTGCTACATGCAGTGTTGGTTTTCTTTCAACCCTCAGTGTTCCTTGGCCTGCAGTGAAGTCGGTTGTTTGCTTTCTTTTTTTGCTTCATTGTCGTTGTCGTCGTCTTCGGTATTTGCCTATGACTGCCTCTTGGATTGTTCCACCCGATTGGATTTTTTTCACCTGCAAGATTATAAGTTTCTTGCGGTGAATTAAAAACCTCTTCTTGGTCTCTCTTGTCTCCACTGATTCCGTAAATATTGGTTTGTGGTTCAGGCTCGAGAACACAAAGAGGCTGCAGCTATGGCGGCCCTGCACTTCGACGAGAATACTCGGGATCCCGAAACTTTGCCGACGACGCACCTTGACGATGGCGAAGAACATGTTAGCGCCTTCCTTCACTTTAATTTTCTGTCTTTTCAATCTGCTTCTACTGTTTTTTCTTTTCTTTCTTCCTTGTACTAAAGACAGGTTTATTTGAGGGAGTACTTTACTTTTTGTTGCCCTGCTTTGAGGACGCCATAGATTTCGAGGTTTGTGATATCCCTGAAATTAGGTCTTATGGGCGGGCTTCACAATGAGAGTCTCCAAAGTACAGTTAACTCAAGTTTTTTTTTTTTTTTTTTTCACTTTTTGTGTTCGTTGGGTTGCTCCACGAATTTGTTGAGGCTACTAATCCTAGCGAATTTTGCATATTTCTCTTGTTAGCTTGTTAGCTTGTTAGCTCCTGTTTGCAACAAATTTTCTTTAAAATCTGGCCAAATAATTTCATTTCACTTCCTAAACTTCCTATTGGTTCATAGCTAGCCCCCAAAATTGTCGAACTTTGCCAATACTTAGCCAGGACAAAAAACTTACTGCTCAAAGCTCAACTTTTTCACTTACAAAAACATATAGTTTGAGCTTGTGAGAACTGTGCTACAGTCAATGATGGTGCGGTACCTGCGCAGGATATTCTAAAATGTCATAAAAAAAGGTTTTAGTGTCTGTGATGCGAGAAGGAAAATATGTTGTTGCTGGGATGTATGGAGTAGGTTAACTAACATAGCAGCAGTACCCTGTTGGAAATTCGATCGAAGATTTTCATATGATGCTTTTGTATGTACTGCCGAAGCTGATGATACATGATTGTTTAAATTCACGTGTGCAACAGGTACCCAGTTATGTAGAGAAGATGGCCAAAGGGGAGAAACCGATTTGGGGTACGGCACCTGCAGCTGTTGCTGGGAGTGGGTACGTGGAAGATGGCACTGTGGACCTTGCTGGCAACCCGGTTCTCAAAGCCAAAACTGGAGGCTGGAAAGCTTGCCCTTACATTCTTGGTACGTACCATTAATACTTCTCCTCCACCTCGTGCATTTGTATTGCTGTCTCTGAGATTTCTGCAAACTGAGGCCGGTACCTTATTACAGCAGAGGCAGCCAGGCCTCCTCTACTTTGGTCTAGAGCCAAAAATAAAGAGTTCAAACTAGTTCTCGGAAGGAGACTTGCTTATTCATTGCCATGTCATCTTTCATGTGGCGCACGGGATGCCTAAGGTATATATGTCGGAATGAACAAAGGAGCTCCTAAATCTTGCTTGTTGTTCCTCAAGTTTGGTAGTCAATTGCTATAATAGACCAATGATTGGCATGCTTCCACTTCATTGCCTTTCTTGTAGTTTTCTTATAGTGACGAGGTTTCATGTAATTTGTAATGAACTTTGGTGGTCTTACAGCCATGGAGGGTTGCGAACGCCTTGCGTACTATGGAATCGCCACAAACATGGTGACCTATCTGCATAAACAGCTGCATCAAAACCCTGGCCAATCGGCCAATAATGTCACCAACTGGAGTGGCACTTGCTACATCACTCCCCTTATTGGGGCCTTTTTTGCAGACGCGTATTTGGGCCGTTTTTGGACCATTGCGGTCTTCTCCACCATCTATTTTCTGGTGAGGACTCAACCAGAAAATCAAACCCCTCTATTCTCCTGAAGGGATTAACCGAGATGCTCATATTTTTTTCAAGCACTTCTGAGTGGTTTTATCGGTACTTCATTTTGTCCAATTTGAAGTGTTTTTCAACCAATACATGCAATGTTCTTCAGTGATTCTGGTGATTTAGGATTAGCCCCGCCTGGACTATATCTTTCACAATGTGATCCATTGAAGTGAACATTTTAAAATCACCAATCCTTGTCCTCTGGTAATTGTTGGCAGTATTGCGATCACATGGGGAATTTCTTCTGTCCAATTTTGATTTTAATTTTTTTTTGTCAATACAGGCAATGTCCTTCCGTGATACATTCTGGTGATATTGAATTTGGTTGTCCGATTATATTTTCACAATTGATTATGATTACTTGACTTGGGCATCTCCAAACCACGATTGAATTACTGGTCCTTTCAGCGTTAATCAACTTTCTCTGGTTTCCTTAGAATTGAATTTAAGAGAGCAATTTGAGTTAAACTTTCTCTGATTTGTGAATCTCTTGCAGGGCATGGTGTTACTGACCCTGTCTGCATCCATTCCATCGCTGAAGCCTCCGGAGTCTGCCGCGGCCAATTCAGCACAATTGGGTGTTTTTTATCTCTCGCTTTACCTCATCGCACTCGGCACCGGCGGAATCAAGCCATGTGTGTCGTCCTTTGGGTACGCGATCACTTCTTCACCTTGCTCAGTTGCTCACTGCCCACAAGATTGTCAATAAAACCAAGTAGGTTCAAATCTCATGTTTTTTGTAGTAGGTCATCTGGAGACTTTCTTTTTTTCAATTTCATTTATTTATTTGACCAACCCATCCAATGTTCTTCACTCATTCCGTGACATATACAATTTGTCCCCATCTGAATCTTACAATATTTTCATAACGTATGATCATCCGAATTGGTCATTTCCAAGTCCTTGATTCGCAGTTACAAGCGAGGAAATGGAATGATGATGATACTTGTGAAAAAATCAAATTATATATCACCAGAAGCAGCAACGAACATATTTGCATGTGTTGGTCGAAGAATAAACCAGAATTGGGCAAAAGTCGTTCTTTTGCAGTGGATCTAACCTCACAATTGGTGGAAGCTTCTTCCTCCTAGTCTCTTAACTGTGTTGTGTTCAGTCTGTCCGGCCTGAAGGCTGCCAGGACCTTGCGGGAAAACACTCTTGGCTTGGACTTGGTTGTACACTCCATTAATTTTGCAATGAATTATACCTTTCATTTGCACAAAACAAAACAAGAACAAAAACATCTTGATATGATCTACTCCTAAAACCTGCTCAAACTTAGAATTAATTGCGCGTTTTCACAGTGAGAATTAATTAATAAAAGTATTTGAGTAGACTAGAGAGTGGTGAAGATGGCAAAACGTACGCCGTCTGCTGATTGCGAGTTGCTGCACCATTTATTGCAGAGCGGATCAATTCGACGAGAACGACGTGAAGGAGAAGAAGCGGAAGTCGTCCTTCTTTAACTGGTTCTACTTCTCCATCAACATCGGCGCTTTGATTTCTGCCTCGGCGTTGGTGTACATTCAGCAGAACGTAGGGTGGAGTTGGGGCTTCGGCGTGCCGGCGGTGGCAATGGGTTTGGCCATTTGCAGCTTCTTCATCGGCAGCCGTCGCTACCGCCACCAGAAGCCCGGCGGAAGCCCCCTCACACGCATTGCGCAAGTGGTGGTGGCAGCCTTCCGGAAGCTGCATGTGAAAGTCGACCCCTCGGGAAGCAACCTGTATGAGATTCACGACAAGGAGTCGGGGATCGAAGGAAGCCGAAAGCTCGACCACACCAAAAACTTCAGGTAACGTACCGAGCTGGCCACAAGAACTTCAGTTGGAATTCTAGCTCGATTGGGAAGGGAAAGGAATTCATAGTAATCCGTTCAGTTCAGTCCTGTGTTTCACATCATTCATTACCAGAAAAGCATGTCCGTCCGTTTGCACTACTTTTGTACATTCTTGTTCTTTCATAAGATTAAATAGCCAGTCCCCATAGGCCATTGATCCATTGATCCCCATAGGCCATTGATCTCGTTGGGAAGGTTTTGCACACAATTCCGTACGTTTCCTGTCACTCGGTTTAGACAGTGAAATTCAAAAACGAGTTCAACGAACTTTGCCGAACTTACCTCTAGTCAGAAGTCTCGTCGAGAGTTTTCAGTGGAGCTGTCTTCTTTGAACTCCTTAAACTCAGAAGGGCGAAATTAACTCACTACGAGTACGTGTCCAAACTTGTCATTGTGGACACTGGAAATGTCATGGTGCATATCATGCTGGTGTGAATTTCAAGTTGTACGTACGTGCATCTTTGATCATCTCTCATGCATGTTGTCCATCATCTCGTAAGTGAAAACAATACATAGTTCGGTCCCTGCCAACATGGGGATCTTTTCCTCAAGTTTCCATGTTAAGACTGGTCAGTAGCAAGTTCAACCCCATTCATGCATTCATTCATTCTCTGTCCATGCCATTCCTGAAGATCTGAAACCCATCATTGCGCTTTCCCCAGTACTCCTTGGAGAGATTCTGGAATCGAGTCAGTTCCTTGTCTGCACCATATATAAAATGGATCTCATGAACCGTGCAATTCATCGTGGACGCTTGCTAGCTCGATTGAAATGTAGCTGTGCCTTAATGGATTGTTGCCATTGATGCAGGTTCTTGGACAAGGCCGCCACGCCCCAGGGCTCGGAGGAGCTGCACTCGGACCTGCGCCCCCCCAGCGCCTGGCACCTGACCTCCGTCACCCAAGTGGAGGAAGTCAAGATCATCCTCCGCCTGCTCCCCATCTGGGCTTCCGGCATCGTGTTCTCCACCGTCTACTCCCAGATGTCCACCATGTTCGTGCAACAAGGCGCCCTCATGAACGTCTACATAGGCTCCTTCGAAATCCCCGCGGCCTCCCTCTCCATCTTCGACACCCTCAGCGTGATCGTGTGCGTGGTGCTGTACGACCGCGTGCTCGTCCCCGTCGTCCGCAAGCGCACGGGCCACGTTCGCGGATTCACGCAGCTGCAGCGCATGGGCATCGGACTCGTCATCTCCGTCTTCGCCATGGTAGTGGCTGCCGTGCTGGAGATTAAGAGGCTCAAGCTCGCCAAGAGCGCAGGGGTAGCGGGGTTGCCGAATGACAGCGAGGGGTTGCCCGTGTTAGGGATCAGCATTTTCTGGCAAATCCCGCAGTACTTTCTCATCGGGGCGTCGGAGGTGTTCATGTTCATTGGGCAGTTGGAGTTTTTCTATGACCAGGCGCCGGATGCCATGAGAAGCATGATGAGTGCGTTGTCGCTCACCACGGTGGCACTGGGGAATTACCTCAGCACAGTGTTGGTCACGATTATAACGAGTGTGACCACGAAGAATGGGAAGTCCGGGTGGATTCCGAATAACCTCAATAGGGGGCATCTGGATTACTTCTTCTGGACCATTGCGGTGTTGAGTGTGCTCAATATTGTGTTTTACCTCGTGGTTTCGCACTTGTACACCTACAAGCGGGTGCAAGTGGCGGCAGAAGAGGAAGAGGGGAGGAAAACCGATCAAGGAGTGAGGGATTAATTTGAATCATGAGATTGGATCGATCGATGCTCAATTTTCTGTTTACGAAACTGGACGATCTCGCAAACTTAAGGCGGTGACATTTCATTTGTGGCATCAAAAAACTAAAACCAGGAGAGGACTGAGGAGTGGTGACCTGTTCTCGGATATTGCTGACAGAAATTTTTTCAGGTAGATGGAATTGAGATTTTTGAATTGGTGAGCTGGCAGGCGGTAGGCACTGCTTATGTCGCTCATGTATGTTCTCTATTTGTACAATAATCAATTTGGGTGTAGCCACTGCCCTTCTTGTTATAAATGATTGACATCCTTTGCAAGCATCAGCACTGCATACTCTAGGTCACATCTCATCTCACCACATATGATGCGCCTTGATTGAAACATTCTTGAGCAACAGCAGTTTGAGATGTGTTGGGTGATGATCGACGTCGAGCACGTTTGGCTCTCATCTCATCTTCCAGCTCATTCATTGTTCACCATGAGCCTATAGTCTAAAAGATCTGGCAATGGTGAAGTATCATATATTTTAATTTGAGGATTCTTCTATGGATTCATCAAGAACCTCAGGAGTCGAGACTTGGAAGTGCGGAGGGTCGACCTCGACAGCCACCGCAAACCTGGAGCAGAATTCCTCGACAGGCATGGCCCCCCGTGGCACTTAAATATTGATTACTGTTAGACTTGACTAGAATTCCTGGTTCAGATTTAAACGAGTCAGCAAACTAGGACGATGATCACAAAGAAAATTAGGAGGGTTTAGCAACGTTTTTCAGCAACGTGCTTTGCAACAGTCAACTTTCTGGAACATGCTTGATGAAATTTTTTCAGTAAACATGTGAACATGTAAATTTTGCAACATGCTCCAAAAAATATGTTCCCAAATGTTGTTCATTTTAGTAAAGTTGAATGCCAACTTTGGTTTCACATTTTAGCGTTATCAGCAACCTGTGTGGGGTTGAAGTCTAGTCGTTATCCTAGAAACCCAAAGCAAATGAAGCATCCAACTAAGACAATCATTTGACAATGTACGTGCAACAAAATTCATTTCACTACATTCGACAGGCAAGCTAGTGGAGGGTAGAGTCGTCGTGTACATTATGATCAGGTGATGACGACCATGACAACATTCAACGATACTGTATATACAATGTCCATAGAGAAGAGGAATCAGAATGCATGACCTAGGTGGGTCAAGCGACCTGGATATTCAGGTGTATTGTGTTTCTCTTTCCAAGTACAAATGAAGTGCACGTACACATGACTGTACCCCAGCATCAAGATCCCGTCTGCTGATACTAGCGAGTGTGCATGTCTACAAACAGGTCAAGCAATGGAACTTGCCGTTTCAAAGCAGGTTTAGTGAATTGAAAGCACTGTTGTCCAACCTGCCTTCTTTACGTTGCTGAGCTCCCAGAAAGCTTTGCTTCGGAGGAGTCGTCAATCCACTGGCCAGAAAGCGGAAGGGTTTTCTCACGGGGTGCCCTCCGATGTGGTCCTCCGATTCTGCTCTTTGAGGACTCCTTGTTTACAACCGTCTTGGCTGAATAACAACAATTATAATTCTACTTAGTTTGGTACGTAGTCACCGCAGTTTGGTTTCCTCTGAATTTCATGTTGTTGAGTGTTGACTGCTTCGTCTCGAGGATGGGTATTGTGCATTTGTGCTTGTTCTCTCATCCATATCTTTTTGTTTGGGTGTGCTCTTAAACATGTGCTCTGAGATTGTCACAAACTGTCTCTCGGTTGTCAAAGCTGGCGACACGGCCATCCGAAGTCCAATCTGAATGGTAGAGAGCGGGGGCAAATGGGTCCCTTAGGATCTTTACTAAATTTGCAGTAATCAGTTGGGACTCTCTCTTTCAAGTGTGGAGCATTTTCCAATCAGTATTTTGTTTTCCAGAGAGATTCCCGAAGTTCCTGGAGTCAAGAACTTTTTATGTCCATGGAGGCCCAAATTTTTCATAAACTGGACGAACCCTCCGTTTTGTCAACATAGCAGTCAATACATTTCATTTGTGGCATGGAAAAATCAGTAAACCAATCCAGGAGATTTGAGTAATCGCGCCGTTTCCACTGATGTTGCAGGAATTTATTCAAATTGAATTGAGCCTTCTGGTGACCTAGCATGCGTTATGCCCTGCTCACCACTCAATTATTACTGTTTTTGCTTGTAAATTAAAATTTTGGATTCGTATGGGTAAAGGCTACAGGCTACAAAAATTGCTTACATTAAAATAATTATAATGCTTCATATTGCATAAAAATGCATTATAAGTCATAAAGCTTTTCTTGCGCCATTTAATACAAGACTATGTATATCATAAAGATTGAACATGTCACATGATTTACGAGTGAATAATTTGCATATATGATAAAATTGGTAATATAATGTTTGAAGTGTTTGAGTTTCAAGTATATGAGATCGATTGAGGTAAGGGAGCCAACCCATTTCTGACCACGTAAGCAATTACACGTATCTGGAGTGTAGGGTTATTGAGTGGGAAATTTTCCCGTCTACAGAAATAGAGTTTGGAAGGATTCTATAATTTTTTAGAATTTTATTTTTCAAAACATAATTACTATGAAATTTTTAGTTGAAGATTTTGTTTGACCCATATTGAAAATATAGGTCTTCCTATTTCCAATCATGGGTTGGAAACAAAATTAATCAAGGGTTGGTTGCAATAGTGAGAGTCTTGTAGCCAATTATAGTGCGCCACAACTGTGCCAAAAATTGCACCATGACCATTAGAGGAAATTTGAGACCTTTGGAGGGTTGCTTTGCACTATTCGTAGTGACAAATAAAGCTATTAACAGTGCATAGGGAGCCTATCAAATCTGTTTGAGGTGCATTGTCAATTGGTTTGACTTTTGCAAAAATCATTAAGCCTTAAGAATCACGGTATAGCTAATGTTTAATTGACAATTGAAACAAATTAAGTCCAACTAACTTTGAAAGTCACTTACTTAATTTTGTTAGTTTGACAATGAGAAGAGAAGCTCTTTATGCAAGAAAAGTAGTGATAGGTAAAAAAATCCATGTGGGATATGTAAATTAAGATCAATAGGAGCTCAACCGCTCTTAATTAAGTCAAATGCAGAAATTGTGCTCAAAGTTGAATTCAGACCTCATTTAGGCATAGTAGAATAATTTTTTTAAATTTTTTTTGAGCTACATTAATGTGGAAAATCAAATTAACTTTCATCTCCAACAATCCATTTGAGATTTTGAGACTCCAACTAAAAGTTATTGCCAAATTTTAGAGAAGGGTTGGAAGGGATTTTTTTTGGACATTTTCAAACACACTCTCTGAATTTTGTCCATAACTTTTTATTGGAGACTCTAAAACTCTAACGGATTTTGGAGATAAAATTTAGCTTCATTACCCACATCAATTCAGTTCAAAGTTTTTTGAAAAAAGTTATCCTACTATGCCTAAATGAGGTCTAAAATTCAACTTTGAACACAACTCTTGCAATTGACAATGGGTAGTCTATCTTCAAATTGTCCTATAGCCTTTGTGAGGATTTACAATGGACAATTGATTTTTCTATAAAAGCAATCTTTTCACTCTTCAATCTCACCAAATGTCAATGAAATAAGTCTTTCACATTGCCATCAAAAAAAATTCTTGATAGTAGATGGTCATTGGACTATTTTTGGACATTTTTTTTTCCCACAATTTGATTTGAGTGCAAGGTTCATCCAAGTGCAAAGTATTCAATAATCAAGATTAAGGTGCATTAGATTACCTTAACCTTGATTATTTAATACTTTGTAATTTGAGAAGCATTCAACATCACAATATAAGGTAAGCAAGATTAGGAGAAAAACTAATCTTTAAGCCAAAGAAAATGTGAAAATTATAATTCAATTGAGGCCGTATTCATATCACCAAATTCAATGAAGAATGTTGTATGTATAGGTCCAACCAAAGAATTTGAAAGAATAAAGTCACCATATATTGTACTCAAATTTCTACCAATAAAAATGTGACCAACAAGGGCCTCTTGATTTGGTTTGCAAGGGACTAGAGGTTCAAGTTGAGATTCTAAATAAAATATCCTCCAATTTTTTGGAAGCAACAATTGATTTCCGATCCTACCAATTTCTTTTTTGGTTTTGCATTGTTTGTTTTCAAAATGCAACCAAGTTTTTTTCTACTTCCACCAGCTAACTTTGAACTAGCTGTTGTTTTTTCCAATCATTGGACTACATAATGTGACACAACCTATTTCCACCACCTATCCAAAATCCATTTTTGCCACCAACAATATCTAAAATCATTCATTTTCAGTGCACAAGAAATTGGAAGTGGGTACATTGCATAGAGCTAGATGCCCGGCTAGATGAGGAACAAATGTGGCAAAATTGGGAGGGCAAGGGGCGACTCTACAAACCTAATTCTTACAATAGGTGATGCTTTAACCCTTAAAAGCTGCCGAGGCTGGGTTTTGTCCGATGAATGACAAAGAATCCTTTTATATAGGATAGAAGTGCTACTATTCACCTTCAAAAAATTTGTGAAAAAAAGAGGTCTAATACAATAGTTTGAATTCCAATAAGTGCTTTTGCATTTTATACAATATCAAAAGGGATGATTTATACAATATCAAAAGGGATTATTTCCACCTATTTTCGTCACCATCCTATACTTTAAGCCCTAAAGTTCTTTGACTATGTTTCACCAAAAAACGTTCAAAATGGACCGTTTTAATGGCAAAGGCTCCCCCAAAATGGCAAATTAAAAAAATGGGAGGTTTTGACCATATACATTGTGAGATTATAGTGTTTGAAGTTGAAAAAAATGTTTTTGGAGGCATCCAAATTCCAAGCAGCTCTGATTTGGGGAGGCTTTTGCATACGTTAATTTTACTTTTTTGCTTGAAATTTTTTTGTTTTCTTTTTGTGATAAAGTTGGCCACATGTTCAAAAAAATTCATAACTTTTCAAATTGCGGATAATGTACCAAAAAATTCCAACAACAAACTAGCTTCAAGAAAAGTCTCATGCAAAGCCCTTTTTCAACAATATATTGCTTGCACATACATTAATTTCTTCAAAATGTGAACAATGGAGTTTTAGGTTTCAATAGCTTTAGAGGAGGGAATAATAAATTAAAAATCCCCCAAAACATCAAATTTTGGCAAGCTTCAAGATCAATCTGCGTCCAGACTAAAATGAAGGACAATTGGGCATATTGGGCTTGGCACAAGAGGAAGCTATGTCAAGGTTAGCGAAGCTCAACTTGTCACAAATCATTGAAATTTGATCATGTTCTCTTTGATTTTAAAGATGTTTCTCTTCCCCTCAATTTTAGGGCAACAATCTCCCATAGCTTGCAAAGCCACATACATTATGTATTTTAAGATGAAATGAAAAGATGTTTATACAAGTGGGGTGGTAGAAGGTAAAACAGTCTATGTGGGATATATATATAATGCTCAACATAAAGATATTAAACTATATAAATATATATTTGATATTTGAAATATATATCAAATGCTCAACATAAAGATTTTTAACTTTATGGTGTGTAGTGCAAAAAAAATCCACAAATGGCCATCAAAGTCATCTGAAATTGCAGGCTACAGTTCAAATTTTTTCTTTCCAACTTCAAATGCTAATATCTTCCAATCCGTACGGTCAAACTTCATGAAAATTTTACCACATGATCTGAGACAAGTGAAGTACAAGATCCTATGGTCAGATTCTTTAAAAAAAAGTTTTTTTTGGTTTAGGGAGTGATTGCAGCAAAAATGGCAGTTTTCAGTGGTTTCGGAGCTAGAAAATGCCTTGGGCCTTTAGGGGTTAATCTAAATTCCTAAACTCAACGGAAGTAGGTTAAATACTTAATTAACAACATTTGTAGGAATTTAGCTAGGAAGAATATAGAAAAAAAGATTTTCAAAACATTCTAATTCTCGAAATCTCATCAAATAGGGGGACGGAACATATGAGATGGAGGACGACGGGTATTACAAATCTATCATGCAGGTGATTTGCAATGACGGGACCGTGGCTACAATGGACACAAAGGGATGTTAGTTTTTTCTTTTTCTTTTTCTGTTGAATTGCTTTTTCTTTTAAATTGAAGTTAGAATTGTTGTTTTAGAAGTTAGGCTTTAGATCAAAGTTTTAGAATTTAAATTAGAATTTAGGAACTAATAGGTAATTTTTAGAGGTTTTTGAAATCAAATCACACTGAAGAAATAACCAAAAAACGAAGAAGTTACTAATAATTGAACTTAACCATAAAGTAGGATGAGAATTTAAGATTTTCATCCAAAGGAATCTAAAAAAAATCTTTAATGGTAGGAATCAAACAAAGAATCTATAAAGATTCCAAAGTCCATTTTTACTCTTAAAAATACTTTATTTTTGAAGGATAAAGTCTTGGATGAAATTTGACACTAATTTTGGATGAAAAACATTCAAGTAGGCCAAAATTAGGATTAATCTTAAGAATCCAGAAGTTAAAAGAACTAATAACCTAACCCTAGAATTTATAATTATTTTGAATTAAACTGCTATTTTAGATTAGTGGATGAAGTTTTTAGGACAAATAAGGGGCCGAAATTCAACCCTTTAGTAACTTTTGCTAGGAATCTCAGAATCTAACTTTCTTTACCATTTTGGAAAGGGGAAGTTATATTATATTACTTTGACTAGATACAATTTTAGTTTAAATTAGGTTTTATTTTTCCATCATAATTTGCTTTAACCAGAACATTTTAACCATTTAACAATTAGTTTTTTTAGAAGTAGTTCAATTTTACAGGATTACTAATCACAAAAAGTGTCCATTGCTTGGAAGGCAAACACTTGACTAGGAATCACCCAACTAGGAGTAAATCTCCACCAAAACAGTCCTTAGAGCTCGTGTGTAACTTTCTGACTCAAGGGTGGAGTTAGAAACACCCACAATCCCATCCATCTCCATGAACCCGGATCCCTCCCGTTCTGGATGAGGTGGTTCCGGATATTCCGGATCAAAATTTTTTTATGCTCCTTGCATTTTGTGCATGGGCAATGCAGTCTGGTGGCATTCTCTTGTGACGCCAATTGCACCTCCCTTGTCCATAGCCGTTCATCTCTTAGCCTTTGCCTCTCACTATTGGACAGGAGCAATCTCAAGGGTATCATTGCAACAAGATTTCAATTTGGAGGAAGACCTACGACATACACTACACTGAGGCCACACGCATACATTAGTCAAAGTTCCACCACAAACAACAACTGAAGCGCGAGGCAACGCCACTGTTGGGACTTTGACGCGACTGCGGCATGACTCCTGGAAGTGACAGTATTATCACTAGAGACGCCCATGACTTACAAATGACTCCTACTAGTGGCGACAGAGTTGCTTTATCAGTCATGCCCTTATGGTTTTAAGGCTTCCAAGACTTTTGGGTTGCAATTTCCGCACCCATGATCCGGCCGCTGCAATTTTAGTGTCCACCCTTACTAAAAGGGGAAACAATGTCGTGCTCAACGTGTCATGCACATTGACATGTGTGATTGATTCAATCAAAGTTGCTAAATTGTGTCAGCCAGAGACTGCAAGTGCAAAACTGCAACAAGGAGAGGGAGCAAACGGGGCAAGGAAGGAGGCGGCAATAGAAAACATTAGAGACAATCGGAGAGGAAGGCATGTGACTGAAGGACATGAAGCAAAACCAATAACAACGAAGATTAAAGGAGGCAGTTTCAAGGGCGATACACAAGGAGGAGTACGAGATGATTCGAAAACCGGAAATTTGACCCATTAAGCTTCATTTCAAAACATCTACACATACAGTTCAAACATATTGCGTGATCTTGTTCCCATATTTTGAGGAATCTTGTGCCAATTTTTGTCGCTATTGCTAGTCTAGCGAATAGAAGGATCTCGTCTGAACTAACAGAGTTTAAAATTGCCCATGACGTGTGCCTTCTTGCCGACCAATCAAGCATTAGAAAATACAATGTCCACCCTTAAATGTTTTCCATGTTTTTGCAACCAGAGAAACACCGTAGTCAATAGACTTGCAAAATGTTGATTTTGAAAGAACATGTAAAAGTCGGTGAAACTTATCTCACAGGCCTCAACAATACAAAGGTCAGCACATTCAAATGCCACTAGATTCGAGGGAAACATAGGCTCAACTAAAAGTTCAATCAGTGGAAGGACTCTGGATGACTAGATTCACTAATACAGAAGCCGGAGGTGGAGGTGAATTATCAAAGAGGAGTATCGAAAAAATTAAGGCGGTTTTAGTTCGAAAAGGAAAGGACATGCTCTGTGGAGCACTAGAGAAAGGGAAAAAGATAAGGGGGGAATATAAGAAACGGGACTAATGTTCATGAAGAAGGTCGCTGTACGTAGAATTGAAGACAGAAGTGCTTCCAAAATAAAAGGAAGTCCTTTCCGGACTGGGGAGAGAATGTGGAGATGGGAAACGCCAATAGGTGCACCAAGCGGTTTATACAAATGGTCACATAATAGGGCGGAAAGATACAGAATTGGACAAACTTGACGCTTTGGAATTCGACATTACAAAATTCAAATAGGCAAGTTGGCAAAGGATGACTTCAACATCATACAAAATTGAAAAAAATACAAGGAAGTCTACAGTTATTCCTGAGTCATTTATCATGACTCCCAACCGCGTGACAACAACGTCACTTCCAAATGACTTCCAGAAGTCGTGAAGAAGTCAATCCTTGCGACTTCTAACTTCCGCGCGACTGGAAGGAGTCCAAGGTCCTCCATACTAGCAAGTCGATTACCAAGTTCACGTGCTTTCTTTAGGTATTCTTTGATTGATCTTCCTTCACACAGCGTGATCGCTTGCAATTGACTGGTGAGAGTGAAAACCTAAGATTAGACTAATAAACTGACTTCAGCGTGGCCTAGGCAAGTGCAAGATATATATGGTTAGTAACAAGATCAACCAAATCGTCATTGACGGATAAAATAATGGCAAATACAACACTCAATTTTGCAAACTCTAGTTGTGCCACAGTAAATGTTCTCCCGCCCAAGGTGGCAGGGCATTCCAGTGGATTGAAACGTGCCTCTGTTATAGTCTACCAATATTGATTATGGCGCGCATTTTCAAGCTCCACATGTAGTTACCAATACCTATCAGTTTGTTGGTGCCTCCAACGGAGCCATTCCTACTCATTCATTCTGATTTTTCTTACTCTCTCTCTCTTCTCTGATTGTCTTCCTTTCTCTCATGTTCACTCTCTTATCGTCTTCTTTGTCTCTCTCCGAGTCTCTCTCATTCTCTTTCTACGTTGCTAGAGAAAAATAGTACCTAAAAATGGTGCTCACTAATCAACTATAATAAATTGTAAAGAAAATTAAAATCCATTGAATATTGCTTTGATACCATATTGACAAATATAAGATAGTTGCAAAGCTCAAGGTTGAGCAAGTGTATTAATCAAAAGATGAATATATAGAGTCCCAGACTGGGAATAAATATTGTAATGCTAATAAAAGACAAAATGAATGAACAGTATCTCAACACAGTATAAACATAAAGCTAAGCCGATCACTAGATAAGTGACGTAGCAAGTAGTGAGTATATAGTGTAATAGAACTCCACATAAATCCATACCATTCAACATTTTAGAACATTTGTGTAGTTGAGTGTCACAAGTTTAGAGCTCGATCTGAATGGCGCTCGAGCATTGACATATATATCAAAATTTGACGTTAGTAAGTGCAACATCTCTAACATTCATTTGGCAATAAATGAGAAGGAAAACATAAGTGAGATGAACACTAATATTTATTCTGCTTAGTTTATGGTATACAACTCATATTTTATTCAATCGACGGTATTCCACAAACCTGGCACTTTCACGTTCACAATGACCGTGTGGTCTGAACTAAATCTATACCAGTCCTAGAAATGAATGGAAAAATGGCATATGGAATACCACCACTTAAACAAAATTTCCCGTTTACCAGTTCAGAACAAAGATGTCAATTTTACAAAATTGACAATATCACTTTAGTTGCAATTAGAGAAATGGTAGTTGTGACCTTATATTGGAGGTCCATCTGAAAATGTGATCCGGCAATTAAAAGCATCGATCATGACATTGACAAAGAAACCACGTTTCTCACAGCTCGTCTCCCATAACTTAACCCCTAAAGGCCCAAGGCATTTTTTCTGCCAAAAAACCATCAAATCTGCCATTTCTATAGCAAGGAGTAAAAAAAAAGAAAAATGTTTTTTTTGCACATCGAACCGTAGGATCTTACACCTAACTAGTATGAGAATGTGTGGAAAAAAATTCAGAATTTTTGACCGCTCAGATTGCAAGATATCTGCGTTTAAAGTGGAAAAAACAAGTATTTCAGCACATTGCGGGACTGGATTTTTTGACTTTAAACATTTTTAACTTAAAATTTTTGCACTACAGAGTTTTGTGCTTTAAATCTTTATAGTGGAGAATTGAGTTGAGAGTCTAGGGAAAAAAAGAATATTCAAAAAAACTTAATTATCATTCCTAAAAAATTTATTAAATAGAAGTAGGTACGAGATAGAAGGAAAATCTAAAACATTAATATATTTTAGATCGAATTAAAATACACTAATCCCAATGGTGAGATTGTTCTAGCAAGTAAACTAAACCATGAGAATTTATTTTTTTTGAAAAATTGAAAAATTAGCATTAGGAAATGAATCCTACAAGTTATTTTTTTCAAGAAGATGCTCTAACTGCCCGAAAAACAAGAATGTCCATAACTTTCTCATAACAAATCCAAATGAAATGAACCAAAGCTTTTCAAATAGACAAAAATATAATCTACAAGAAAAAAAATATTAAAAAAAAAAAAATCAAATTTTTGCCAAATTTTTCTTGCTGCCCGGACTGCCTAGTTACGAAAAAAAGTAACATATTTGGCCATAACTTTTGATTCCTATTTCCAAATGTCCTGAAATTTAGTGCATGTGAAAGATATTCCTCGCGCCCACCTTCTACTAAAATTTCAGCTTAAAATATGGAAATCTCTAGTCACACGGACCTGCCCAAAATTTCTATACGGCCAAAAAACGCATGCCGGTCCTTTAGGGGTTAAGGTAAAACAGTCCATTACGGACAGAAGACCCATTGTGGACACCTATGAATGACCTCATTATGGTTTTCTTCCACCCCATTATGGTTTTCTTCCAATGAATGAGATTTGGGCCACAATCAATGTCTTAGTTAACCGGAATGGAGTGATTACTTACCACAATAGGAACTTTTAGCTTTTTAGTGCTAATTCATTGTAGGAAGTGATTGTTTTAGGGCTTCCATATTAAAAAATATTGTGACTGCTTTAGGCGAGTAAGATGACCATTATGGATATAATTTTTGTAGGTTTTGGGGTAGTCTAGAGACTCTTTTAGGCCACATGGGCTGAAGACTTCAAAATTTCATAACAAATTCACACTTTGTCAAAAAAAATATAATTTCAATTGCTCTTGCCATTTCTATCACTTGTCTTTGTGTGGAAATAAAAATTAAAAAATTTCAGCAATGACATGAGGGCAAACTCCCCATTTTGTCCATAATGGGCTGTTTTACCTTAATTAGAGCATGTCTGCCTGCGTGTCTCAACAATCAAAACGTACACTCATCTGGCCCACGAGTAAAGCATGATCGAAGATTCATTTATGTCGGTCAGATATATCCTCAGATCGATCCTCATCCGAGTCCCAAACACGCACGTCAGTCCGAAATCTAATTAATGTTTCAATTACCATCCGTAAGTCCGTGCGTCAACCAGAAATGAGCATGTGGCCATGCTAATTAATTAAACAACTTGCACGGACAGGCAGGCCGACTGCAGGTACTCAAGCTAGCGTTGGGTTACCTTACGCAAGCGACGTTCACCCATCAGCAGCTAGCTAGCTCCATCAATCTCCTCGATCAACGCCACCCACTTCGTATATAAACCGAGTCTCCTTCCCATTTCAGCACACCCTCAGGCCAGTTCACTTCGATCTCAACGTGCTTCCCATTATTCCACACATTGCGCGTCCTTCCGTCACTCACGATTCATCAGTCCTTCGTCTCAGTTCAGTGCGCAAGCCCCTGCCTTGACCATGTCTTACACCATCCGCATGCGCGTGATCCAGAAGGATCCCGCTAAGTGGTTCAGCATCGTGGAGAAGACGGTACGGTGTGGCACTACGCCCAAGGCGGCACTTGGGCGGAGTGTGACGGCGAGCAGACGCTGAGCATGGGGGGCAGCGGCACGTCCGGCACGCTGCGCTTCAAGAAACCGCAGGGCGAGTACTTCCTGGTGGCCTTGGGCGTTCACAACTACAAACACTGGTGCGACATCTTGCCCGACCTGAGCTCCAGCAACACGGGCGTGGAGATACATCCCCAATACTACAGCGATGGCGAACACAGCGCTGCACTGTGGAAGCAGGCCGGGGAGCTGGAGAAGAAATCCAATAAGGGCGCCACCATCGCCGTCAAGTACTACAAAGA
The DNA here is from genome assembly GCA_951799445.1 of Pseudisothecium myosuroides. Classification (NCBI taxonomy): domain Eukaryota; kingdom Viridiplantae; phylum Streptophyta; class Bryopsida; order Hypnales; family Lembophyllaceae; genus Pseudisothecium; species Pseudisothecium myosuroides. The sequence goes on from OX637295.1 coordinate 14,859,422, forward strand.
AGAAGGCCACACCTTGTACGCCACCATCACCATCAACTAGCAAGGTCGCTGAATTAGGCGGCGAGCGAGCGAGCCTCGGCAGCGACCTGCACATGCTCTTTCGACTTTCCAGAAGACACTTCAGGACCTTGTGCTGATCCTTCGCTTGACCTGCATTGCATGAGGAAGCTAGATCCACGGCTGATCTGGATGTAGACATAGACGCACGTACTGGTCTGTAGCAATTAGCGGACTTGATCGCGATAGATGCTGGGGTACAGTCACGTGACTGTGTGCTCTGGATATGTAACTTGAAAAAAACAAAAAACAAAAATACATGCATATGCAGGCAATTAGTTCTACATGATTTGTGTCTGGTCCCTATTCTCCAACTATAGAAGTCTATGTGGGTACGAAATCAGAACTGAGTGAGTCTAGAATAGTCATGTTCGTTAAAAATGACGTGCAGATGGGAAACTAATTTAAGAGTTGACCATCGTGATAATGAAACGGAGCGTTCACGAAGGTGGTATTAGTTCTATTGAGATGATAAACTCCGATTCATTCGGGGTTTCATTTCCTCCATGTTACGTCAACTCTTAAACTCCATTCACTTAACATGTGGTGTTTCAGTATTCCACAAGGTTTTTGATTCTACGATTGGTCTTCATGTGAGGCTCCAAATAGGCATCTGGAATCTAGTGCCAATTTCTTGAAATTCTTCATTTTAACAAAGTTAATAATTAGCAAGACTGAATACTCTCAATCCAGCTCATAGGAGGATATAAGTAATGGACTATCACTTCACAACATTGAGGCAGTTTGCATCCTTGAACCATTGTAACATATATTGTCAATCTCATTAAATTGGTATCATCCTCCGCCAGAAATTGTGACCCAAGTCTACAGAAAGCTCAAAAAACTAGGTTAGGTATGGAGATTACGATGCAGCCTGAAATTGCCAAATTTGGTTGCGGAATACGCCAATTTAACGGAATTGACATCATATGTAAGAGAGATCCGTAAGATGAATAACGCAATAGATAGATCATTAATTGGGTACATGAGCCATTATGGGCAATTTCATTAAAATGACGATATTTTTTTAAAATGGCATGAAAATAGTTCAGAATGGCCGTTCTGAAATCTATATCTGTCCTAGATGGTGAAAATGGCACACTGTCAAAGTGGCACTAAGAATACCGCCATTTTAACGAAATTGCCCATCATTTCTGTTTTTATCACAATCTAACAAGTTTTTGCAGGTGGCTTTGCAGGCTCATACTTCCTGGAGAATATACTGCCACGTGCCATCTGAGAATTTGGCCACTCACAGGACGATTAAACAAGGAAAGAATGTAGGAATTGCTCACCTCAATTTTGCGGAGCTGTTTGAAGAAGAAGAGACAATAAAAACGAAATCTTTGGGGTTGATGAAACTGCGAGGCGATTCCTTACCAATAGCAGTCATGAGAGAAGCTGCATTCAGTTACAGTGCGAGTAGAAATCAAAGCGCAATTAGACTGGTTCAAAAGCACTCATGAAAAATCTCGTTCTGAAGTCGACTAGGAATGACCGATATGTTGCGGAATGGTGCAGTGTCAATAAGGGTTGATAGAGTTCAAAACTTCTACTCCAAGAATAGAGGCAATTTGGGCCAAGTCATCTGAAGTTTCTACAGTACAATGATTGGAGACAAGATTCTAATGTTTAGAATCACACAAGGCCGGATTCAGAATCAAAGACACCGCACAGTTGAAATCCTGAACTGTGACATCCCAATCAATTCCACAGAAACCTAGGAACCGTGTCCAAGCTCTCCACTTCTGGTACCAGATTCCCCTGTTCCCTACAGCGCGATTCTGCCCCTACAATCTAGTGAAGGTTTTCAAATCCTGTTTGAATATGGCCTCGACTTCTCCTGTCATGCTCGTAACAAAAAAACTCGCACTTGCACTCTCTATTTTACCCAATTCATCCGTTATTCGCTCCAACAATGCAATCCAGCCTCCATTCGATCGGCCCCAAGCTCCCTAACCTTCCTCGGGTCGAATTCTCAAAATTACCGCAGAGATTGAGAATTCGGCCACCCACAGGCGATGTAGCCAGGAAAGAATATAGGAATTGCTCACCTCAATCTGCGGAGCTGGTTCAAACGATGGACATTACACCATTGGGGTCGATGAGATTGCGAGGCGATCCTCCACCGACAGCAATCGTGGGAGAAGACGCTACCGAGGAAAGGAGAGGCACGCCATCCGAAATCAGTTTGCAATTAAGGTAGTCTGCTCAAGCGACCATTTCAAGGCTGTTTGCTTTTTCTGGGAAGCTAAACTCATTGAAACAATTTTCAGTAAATTTTTGTAGGAAGAGAAATGGAACTGACAAACCGACCACCTCTTGAAATGTACATTTAGAAAAACAAAATGTACATGTGTGCCATGATTGGTTACAGAGGTCAGTTGCTTTTAGAACAAACTACCTTAGATTGAGCTGCCAGGGCTTGAATTCCTAAAAGGCATTAGAGAAATTCTGACCCCTCCGGAGGGCTGTTCCAAAGTGACCAAACCATTCTATTAATCGCCTGAGAATTAGTAGGAGCATGTAGCCCGTTGTGCATTGTCAGATTGTGTGAATATCGCGAAAGACATCAGGACTTTAGTAATGAGGGTGTAGTAGAAGCTTGTTTAATAACCAATCATGTGAGAATACAATGTGATTAATTGGAAAATTAATCAAATTCAATGAAATTAAGCAAAATCGGAAGTGGATTTTCAAGCTAGTTGCCAAAAAAATTGAAGCATTCTTACATTTTCCAACTTACTTCAAAAGCCACTTAGATTTGGGTGTTTGAAGATGAGAAGAGAAGCTCCATATGTACACATGGGTTGGTAGGAGGTAGAACAACCCATGTGGGATATGTAATTTAGAATGTGTATTTTCTCAATCGCTCATAGTTAAGTTTAAAGTAGGAATTGTATTAAAGTTAGAATTTTAGACCTCATTTAGACATAGTAGAATTTTTTTTTTCAAAAAACTTTGAACAAAACAAAGTTGGAGGGTGAATGCACGAAACACTTAAAGCGTTTTGTCACACCCTAGTTTGTGAATTTTTTTTTTGCCATAACTTTTGTGTTTTAGCTCCAAATGACTCAAAATTTATAGGGAAGCTACTCATAATCATTATACACCTTTCCTAATTTTTTCGTAAATTCCAAAATTAATTTACTATTTTTAAACAGACCCGATAATTTCTCACAATAGGTGATTTAGGGGTTTTTTGCACTTTATTTAACCCAAAAAAACGAATTTTGAGCTGAAATTTGGAGAGAATGGTCTTCTAGTAGACTTATAGCTACAGGCCAAAGCATTTTTAAAAAAACTTATTTTTATGTGGTGTACAAGTCCACAAAGGGAGCTCCTTTCTGCATTTTTTTCCAAAGGTATAAAACATTATTTTGGTGCGTTTTTTGGTCACAATCCATCACCAAAAAGTTTTCACAAATGGAAAAATTTTAGATTTTTTTTTAAAAAAAATCCTATTTTTTACAAATTAAAATGTCAGAAGTGGTATTTTCTTCACCAATTTTTGGGTGAATTCTAAGTCCAAAATTCTAGTGAAGAAAATACCACTTCTGACATTTTAATTTGTAAAAAAAAGGATTTTTTTTTTTTTAAATCTAAAAATTTTCCATTTGAGAAAACTTTTTGGTGATGGATTGTGACCAAAAAACGCACCAAAATAATGTTTTATACCTTTGGAAAAAAATGCAGAAAGGAGCTCCCTTTGTGGACTTGTACACCACATAAAAATAAGTTTTTTTAAAATTCCTTTGGACTATAGCTATAAGTCTACTAGAAGACCATACTCTCCAAATTTCAGCTCAAAATTTGTTTTTTTGGGTTAAATAAGGTGCAAAACCCCCCTAAATCATCCATTGTGAGAAATTATCAAGGCTGTTTAAAAATAGTAAATTATTTTTGAAAATTACCAAAAAATTAGAAAAGGTGTAAAATGGTTATGAGTAGCTTTCCTATAAATTTTGAGTCATTTGAAGCTGAAATACAAAAGTTATGGCAAAAAAAAATCAAAAACCAGGGTGTGACAAAACGCAACAAATAGTACAAGTGTTTTGTGCATCCACCCTGGAGAATTAATCTAATTTTCATCTCCAAAAATCCATTTGAGGTTTAGAGCGTCCAATAAAAAGTTATGGATAAAATTTGGTGAAGGTATTTGAAAATGTCAAAGAAAATCTCCCTTTCAACCCCTTTTAGAATTTTGTCTATAATTTTTTATTGGAGGCTCTAAACCTTAAAAAAAATTTGGAGATGAAAACTAGCTTAATTATACAACTTTGTTTAGTTCACGATTTTTTGAAAAATTTCATTCTACTATGCCTGAATGAGGTCTAGAATTCTATTTTTTCCACAATTCCTGCATTTGACTATGAGTGATCTCTTTTAAATATCCCATATCCTTTGAAGAGTCACCATGGACAATTGATTTCTCTATAAAAATAACCTCTTCACCCTACCTCCTCACCATTTGTCAATGAATTCAATCTATGATAATGCCATTAAAAAAAATTTGATGGTAGATGTCCTTGGACTATTTTTGACATTGTTTTTTTTTTCATAACTTGGTTAAAAAACAAGGTATGCAAAAATCAGGATTAAGGCACATTACAATACCTGAACCCTGATTATTTAACTATTTGTACTTGGGTTTTGAATGATTGACAGTCATCGGACATTGCAACTTCAGGTGATCGACTATAAGGAAAAAACAAATCATGAAGCAAAGTTAAATGTAATCATGAGGTCCTTTCATTTGCTCTGGAGCAGCCCTCTAGAGGACTAATAATTTCTCTAATGAGTCATTGCACTTCTTAGGATCTTCATGCCCTCCTCAAATCAAGGAATGTAACTTTGCACTTTGAAATATTAACTTTCAAAAGATGAGACCTAAAGTAGGAGGTTCTAATAGCACACAAGCTCTAAAATTGCCCACCTCCTCAAATGTACACTATTTGTACTTGTTGTTTTTTCATAGCCTTCAGTAATGTCCAAACAGTGTACATTTGAGGAAGTGGGCAATTTTAAAGCCCTAAGCCAATTTAAGTTCAAAATATCATAACTAATTCCACAAAGCTCCAAAAAATATTAAACGACTTGGTTAGATGCCAATTCCACTCGACTTTCAATAAAAATTTACTAAAAAATATTTCAAAAAGTTTCACCTCCCCAAAATCCAATTTCAGCTCTTAAATGGGCAAGGTATGGACCTCCTACCTTATCAACAAAGTACTTTACCAAAAATGATCTTGTTTTTAGTTCAGTAGGCGCATTCTTCATTGCTACTTATAGTAATCTTAAAAGTCATTCATCAACCACTTTTGGGCCTCAACATCCTTCTAGAGGTACATTTGAAATGTCTAAAGATTCTGTTTTGTATCTTCTAGATGATTTTAGAGAAGCCTCAAGGATGGAAACAAATTTTCATCTAAAATATTGGAGGAGATGATTGAATCCAATTTCAATTAAGATGTTGTATATTTCTACTTGTGATATTTTTGGATATCCTATATTAAAAAAATGGCAAATTCTTTGATTATCATAAAAGAATTGAAATAGTTTTTGCTCTTTTTAATATCTGATATTTAAGTGATAAAAACGATTTTAAGAAAATAAATTGAAATCAACTATTGACATGAAATTTATAAGTCTAGTTTTTACACCAATTTGAACATTAAACCTATTACAATAGAATGCTGAATTTCCAATTTTAGAATGATATGGCAAAAAATTGCATTATGATATTCAACACTATAATATACTCATGCGGAGAAATTTTTAGATTCTTTAAAAGCATATTTGATATTTGATATGACTTTCTTTTAATTAAAAAATTATTGCATTTTCCAACATTTTATCTTAAATACTAAAAAAACTAAAGTTAACAAAATGGTTTACAAACTATCAAGGACACACTATTTGTTAGAATATTATATTCATCTAATAAACCACTTGTCTAAATGTACTTGCATCATGGTACACCCAAGATTAAATTTCTTAAGACTCTTTTTAGAGTAGAAAGACGAATTTCATGAAAATAAGATAAGACCTTATTCTAATCCTAATCTAATTTCATTCCTAAAAAATGCACCATTTAAAATATCCATATTTAACCTTTTAATAGCTTAAATTTTTTATATATTTTTTGCACATTTTTGTTTATATCCTTGAACAAAAATATTATATTTACCTCAAGTCCTCAATTCTATTGATTTAGTTATATAGAAAGGTTATCTTTTTAAATTTCAAGTATTACTTTGAATGAATGAAAAGTTATTTGGATGAAAACATTGCCCTTAAACACTTTGCAAAATCTAAACTTTGGACCATCTAGGGTATAAGTTCCTTCCAAACTCCAAATCCAAATGGATTGACCAACCAAGATCCTTATTATTGGATAATATTTTGGCACTTTCAAGGTCAAATGAAAAGGTCAATTTCATGTTTCAATTTCATGTATTAATTTCAAGCACATTATTTGTATGTTTTAAAATACATATTTAATAAATATTTTGAATATCATATTATAGTGATAGTCCATCATGCTCTAACCCCTTCCTATACACACATAATTCAAATACATAACCACTACTTTCATAGCCAAAAATCCTAAAAGGTTCATAATAAAATTCCACATAATAATTTTTTATTACCTAAGTAATTGAGTGATATTAATAGCCAAAATCTTGAAAGGATAATGATGAGATTTTACTCATAAACTTTCTATTATCCACCCAATTAAGTGGGCACACCAATACTCTTTAGAAAAGTCAGTTTCAACAAAAATTACATAAATTGCTAAAAAATCACATATCATCTTGTAATTGGTGACATAGACCTCTCACAATCTAACATAGAAGTTCAATTGGAACACTTGCTTCTCCAAACTAACCTTCTCTTATTATATATAGAACTTGAGTCATACTTTCTTCATGACAAAGGTAATGTAGCACAGATAGATACATACAAAGTTCTTCTATTGGGATGAAACAATGAACATGATTTTAACTTCTACATCAAAATTTGAAGACATCTAACCATCTCTCATTGGATTATTGCTTTAACATTATAATTCATTATATGAGCATAGTCAACCATCCAACAATGAGGTTATGGCCTATAATCATAATGCACTTTCTTTCTTAACCCATGATTGAGTATAATTGACCAATATCCAGCCATCCAACATTGAAGTTGAAGCATTGCCATCCATTCCCCCTCCAAATATGGTTGGAGAAATGGATGGATGGCCTTACAATTCCCAAGTTGTTTCCATCCTCTATTCATACTTGCCCTCAAAAACAAGCCAAAACAAATCACTCTCATGCATTAATGACTTGACAAAATCAAAAACCAACTAACATGCCGATTGATTAAACAAATGTAAGAAATAACCCACAAACCGACAAACTAATAAGATCAAACACGAGTCAACAAGCATAGCAAAGACACTCCTTGTGCTTGGAGAGAAAATTTGGAATAACCAAGCTCCTTTCATCCTTGGCTAGATCCACAATGAACCACTTATTTTTCACCAACCATGCCCAAGGGAGCTTCCCCATGAGAGAGTGACAATGCTCTTATATTTGAATATGTAAAAACAAAGGCTCATTATGAGAAATATGGAGTAACATCTCTTGCATGGCACAATATTTCTCAGAACAAGGATCTACTTTCACATTACCTAGTTTGGTACTTAGCATTGGAGGACACTAAATCCTCCATTTGAAGTGGAACCTGTGGGCCAAATTTATCCCTAGGGAAAACACAAAAAAAAAATTATTTACCACATGAATTTTTTTGCAAATTCTGAATTCATATTTGCAATCAGAGGCCCCAAATTAGCTTAGATAGGTCTAGAACATACCCTAGACACGGCTCAAACTAGGGGCCTGCCTTTTACTTTTACCCCGGAAAACACAAAATTCACCCTGCTGGTCCCACTTCGAATGGAGGATTTAGTGTCCTGCCTTAGCATCCAGCATGTTATTCCAATTAAAGACTTGTCATTAGTTTATGTTATACAATACATGTAGTCCTTATAAAACCTCAGTCCTCAAATAATCTACAACATTCAATATAAAAACCCACTGTGACTACGAATCTGCACGAGTAGCCTCATTTTGAAGACTAAAAGGCTTGGATGTTTCGTCAAGTCTTCCCAAAGGAAGAGTCGGAAGAAATAAAACATTTAATCAGAGGCCACATCCGTCAAATTGTGATAGCATCACATAAAGAAAGAGACAGCATGAGAGCTTAGACAGCCAACAGCGGGTTCTTCAGATTGGCAACTCCGATTCAGAAACTGTAATCCTAAACACTTCGATATCATCAAAGCGCACACAAACAACAATAAAAGACAGCGATGATCAACTCCTGTTGAATAAACCAGTTGTTCCACACTGAATTCAGAAAGGGCTAATTTGTTTGATCACTGGGAGAGAACAGAGACCCATTAACTAGCTCAGGAGTTTGATTCAAACTGACTTTGCCGACTCACTGCCTGTCACAAAACACTCTGTTTTCATCACAAAACCCACAGAAGTGCACATAACACAACTACAACAAGATCAGTAATACTTTACACCTCATCTCATAACAGAAACAGGAAACATCGTCTCCGATATTTCTTTAGTGTCAATGGTCCTGTCAGCACGATTCACTAAGTGTGGTGCATGACATCATCCTCATCACCGACAAAGTTTCCTGTCCATCCCATCTACCCCGACGCAGATTCAACACAGCCATAATCAATACATAAATGTGAATGTTGATGAAAGCTTCTTCCTGCCCAGGGAGATTCATCAGGGTCAGGTAAAATAGCTGCCTTCATCTCGGCAATTTTCAGCGCCCTATGTGCTACCCAGTGCAAGCACACGAGTGATTCTAGTCAATTTGACTTGATCCAAAATACTACTTTCCTTTTATTCTTAAAAATTCCGCTCAGACCCTTAGATGTTCTGAGGGTTTTGTGAGGGTTTCAACCAGACGGCTGATCATCCATTCTAATCATCGCGGCTCACTGAGGACATGAAACTGCTCAAATTTCATTCTGTGCCGGAAACGATGATTTCTCTTCAACGCCTCCTCCCGAAGGCTGAAAGCGAGCTGGGGTTATAGAATCTCACCGCAATCTTGTCTCTGAACCAGAATCTCAAGTTCAAACCAGAATATCATGAAAAAACACAATGCAATGAAACTTCATTCTGTAATCGAACTTGCACACAATGTAACATGGAAGTGTCACCCAAAAAAGCAAAAGCGACGCCCTAAAAGATTGAACGATAGGTACATATTAATCGATTGGATGTACAGTACACCACCTCAACATCTGTCAAAATGAACATCAACCCTTGATAATTTTTGCATACGAAATCCGATTGACACTAATTGGGGGGCACTGGAATCCTCTTTCATTTGCAAACAAGAACCTCAGTTGAAATTTAACAAGTCTGATGATATTATTAGTAACCATGCTTAGTCGTAAGAGTGTCGATTCAGGATGTCCCTACTTTAGATTCCACACTTTCAAAAACACTAATGCTTGCTCCGAACAACTCCAACTGACAAGAGCGGTGATATGCAGACAGCAGATGAAAAGATTCTGTTCGGAAACCAGCACAAATGTTTGCCAAACTATATATATACCCTGAAATGGACTACCAAACAGCCACTACGCACCTTCACTAGTAACAAAGGAGCCCCTTCAAAGGGGAAGTTCACCACTATCAGCAATATGCACCTTCCGCTTGGGTGATCCGCCCGATGAGCCTTCCGCCTCCACTTTGTACACAACATCAAGACCACTCACCACTTTCCCAAACACCACATGCCTACCATCCAGCCAGCTAGTCTTCACCGTGCAAATAAAAAACTGGGAACCGTTCGTGTTCGGTCCCGCGTTCGCCATGGAAAGCACCCCAGGCCCGGTATGCTTCAGCTTGAAGTTCTCATCAGCAAACTTGGCGCCATAGATGGACTCGCCTCCACGACCATTGCCGTCGGTGAAATCGCCCCCCTGGATCATGAAGCTGGGGATGATGCGGTGGAAGATGCTGCCCTTGAAGTGCAGCGGCTTGCCGCTTGCCCCCTTCCCCTTCTCCCCCGTGCAAAGCGCCCGGAAATTCTCCACCGTCTTGGGAGCGGCCTTCCCGAACAGCCCGATCACCACGCGACCCGCGGGCTCATTGTCGATCTCGATGTCGAAGTAGACCTTCTGAGTGACCTCGTCCAAACCCTTCTCGGGCTTCGCCGACACGCACAGGAACGAAGCCGCGAACACGGCCAGCAAGGTCAAGAAAACGGCGAGCCACATTCTGGCCATCACCCAAGAGAACGGAAATCAGCTCAGCTACGGGTTCACTGCGGGAGTGTCAGTTGGAAAGGAAATGGCAAGGTGGAAAACAGAGAGCAAGGGAGGAAGAGAGCGATGGAGAGACTTCTTTAGGGTTTGTGACCTTCAAACCCTAAAACTGGGGAGAGATGGAGTGGCAGCGTGGCGACTATGACGTCGAATTGGCTGATGTGGCTGATATTCGGCCAAGGAGGTTTTGCCACCGGTGCTGCACTTGCTGTCAGCCAGTCCAGCACGCACTGTTTGATTGGGAGGGGCAGAGTGAGACTACTGTAGTGCTTTTCTAGCATTTCGAACAATTCGTCGTTATTTTATCGTATGTTAGACATACCAATGACCACTTGGTATTAACCCCTAGTAAATGCTCAAGGCCTGTTTAAAGCTTCCTGAAATTTGCTCTAAATTGAACAACAAAAAGACAACATTTTGATAAGTTGCATCAATTTTTTTGAATTGTAACCATACAAATTCAAACTAGACATGGTAAAGATCACATGGGAAAAGAAAACACAACAATATCACTTATGAATTGAAAGATTATAATGTTTGAACATGAGGGTGTTAAAACTAAGAAATTCTTTCAATCCTTTTTTCACAAGTCAAAGCTAAAAAGTTGGTCACCAAAAAATATGAGGTTAAAGGGCCTAACATGCATAACCCCAATCAATTTATGGCTTTTCAAAATCTACTCTACAATTTTTTTAAATGAAATTTTAAGGTGATTTTTTCTCCAAGATCTAGTGTATTTGAGGCTCATTTCCAAGAGCCCTCAACACTACGGAAAGTCAAGATTGCAATAGGTACCCTTGCACAAAATCTTGAGTAGAAAAATCATAATCCATCATTTTCAAAATCGGACTTTTGAAGCTAAAGCTAGACTTCAAAAAGAATTTTACAAAAATATAAACTACTAAAAATAGCAACTTGGTTAGGTTTTATTTAACTTCAAAGTATTGCCGACACCAGAATTTGGTGCCTCGGGCATTTAGAGGTTAAAGAATGTTGTCTGGTCCCGTGACAACCCTTCCCCTATATGTCCAAGGCCTTTTTTGAACTTTTAGGAATTTATTTTTAATTGAACAAAAAACCAACATTTTGATAAGTTGTATCAATTTTTTTTAAATTGTAACCGCACACATTCAAACTAGACATGTTAAAGATCACATAGGAAAAGAAAACACAACAATATCACTTATGAATTGAAAGATTATAATGTTTGAACATGAGGGTGTTAAAACTACAAAAATGACTTAATCTCTTTCAATCCTCTTTTCACATGCCAAATCTTAAAAGTTGGTCACCAAAAAAATATAAGGTTAAAGGACCTAAATATGTATAACCACAATCAATTTACAACTTCTCAAAAATCTACTCTACAATTTTTTAAATGAATTTTAAGGTGATTTTTTCTCCAAGATCTAGTATATTTGAGGCTCATTTGCAAGAGCCCTCAACACTACAAAAAGTCAAGATTGCAATGGACTCCTTTGCACACAAAATTTGGTTAGAAAAATCATTATCAATCATTTTCAAAATCAGATTTTTGACGCTAAAACTAGACTTTAAAGAGAATTTAAAAATATATATAAATTACTAAAAATAGCAACTTGGTTAGATTTCATTTAACTTCAAAGTATTGTCTACACCAAAATTTGGTGCCTTGGGCATTTTAGAAGTTAATGAGGGTCTTAGGAACAAATATATATCTACATCTAGACCGGATTTGCATTGCAAATGTCATTGTTAACACCAAGTGTGAACATGATATACATTGATAATAGGGGTAGTTAGAGGGTTGCTATTATGTGAGCATAGGAATGTGAGCCCATGAGCCTAGAATACTACACACATATGTTATAGGTGTATATAATATAGAAACCGTCTATGAATATATGGTATATATGTTACAAATTCCCATATTATAGGTGTTTATGATACATAAACCTTCTATAGTGTGTGGTATCTATATTATAGGTACCTATATTGTAGGCCCAATGCTCACAAGCTCGCATTCTTGGGCTCACATACTAGCACCGTTGGGGTAGTTAGACCTTCTTCACCTCAATTTCAATTCGTGGAAAATAGAAACATGGCGCTTTCTCGTTGGTTGTCCATGGTTTACGGAGCTCCCATTCTTTGAGAATTGACAATGTCTATTCTTCACCTCTAGAGGTGAAGAAATGGCCTTGAAGAAAATTTCTTCAAGAAATTTTCACCTACCATTCACTCTCTGCGCGCCGCTTTCACCCTAGTAGCGCTGTCAACATCTACGCTCATTTGAGATTCATTCTGCAAATTCTTCTAAGTCAAACCAAATCAAATCCTTCTCAGTTGCACTCGACCCTCACTACATCATCATTATGTTGAGAGTTGACATCGACACTACATCAATCACTACAAGAGAAATGGATGTTTTTATTATATAATCCTAATAATATAGTCATATAAGTAATGACATGAAAGGGATGTTTGCAATAAATCTTTTTTAGAAATATGTGTATTTTCAATAAATTTTTACTAAGAACATTCTTTTAAGGTCATTATTTATAGGACTATACTAAGAAGGCTATATTTAAAACACTCCTTTCTCTTGTAGTCAATGCCCCAAGAAATTTGTTGTTGTATTGATCCTACTCATCCCAAAATCAGTTTCAAAATCAGTTTTGTTGAAATTGATCCTCCTCCTTAGTTGAACACTTCTCTCAAGTAGTTACATTCTCCATGCTCCACACATTAAAAAGGGGTATTACACATTCTTCTTGCACAATGGCTTCCTATAGGCTTCGCTATATTTTTTGTGGACTTCTCATTCTTCATATAAATTTTGTTCTTGTAGAAGGTGTGACTACTCCTAATGAAATTAGTTAAGGTAGAGCAACCCAATGTTACCAATCATCCAATTCCCACATCTACTGGACCGTTCTACTTGTATCATTCATCCACCCATTTCCATAGAGTGAGTAAGTCATTTTCTTTGGGCAAGCAATTGGGTGTTATTGTCAGATAATGCTTTCAAGTTCACATCTATTTAGAGACGGTTTAAGGTTTATAAATATGTGGTTTAATAAATGTTGGTTTAGATGGTCTTAGTTGTAAATAAATGCTTGTCAGAACAAATTGCAACTTCACCCAATAAAAGAGGTGCTTTTAGAATGTTAAACTTGTGATTTCAAAACACTCATCAAATAGGGATTAGGATGGTTGGTCACTAGTTTTGAACCTTTTGAAGATGGTCATGATCCCCACCTACTCACGATTTTATATTTTTGCACCAAATATGTTTGAAAATTCATAACAAATTCAGCTCTTATTGGATTGATATGATTATACTTCTATTTCAATCAACTCAACTAATTCTTTCTCTCAAAAATACAAGCAATAATAAGCACATGTATACACAAGATACCCCAACTGATGAACTTAGACAGGTGGAGGATGTAGAGGCACACCATCACTGTAGAACCAAGGCAACATCAACACATGCTATTGAATGTTATGCGAGCACTATGTAATTACAAAGAGGTTATCACTATCTCGAGGCAGTTATCTTAATCACACACATTTTGCCTCACTCCAAAGCCTTGCCCCTATCAATCTGTATCAATCTGGGATCTTCATTTCCATAGATAGCTTCAATTACGAAACACTGCACAAAGTGTACATAACACGCCCTTAACTGCCATGCTAAGAGCTTGCCAGCCCGGATGCCACCTCAGTTGTGGTGCTTTCATAACACTGTTTAGCAATGAGGCAGGAGTCCCTTTTGCATCCTTGAAAAGGGACCTCAACAGTGAACAAAGTTGTCTAATATGGCTCCTCAACCAACCCCAATCCTTGCATTAATTGATAAGTCCTTCATAGGTGTCTAGGGAGGCATAAGATCTTCCCAACATGGGAAAGACCATTGCCTGGTTATATTGTACAATGTAAGTTCTGGTAAGGTAGAAGGCTCGAGAATAGTTCGGGCATTAAGAATGGACCCTATAAATGGTTGTGAAATGGACATGAGTTGGTTCTGAAATTGACTATTACAGTCATTGAATGAACCAAGGAAAAAAGACTTAGTAATTGCAAGAGCCAATCACTCTCTTTGCCTTCCCCATTTTTATTTAGAATTGCAAGTGAACCATTTATGAAAGACCTAGGGTCACAAATAGGGACCTATGACCCAACTTGTTTAAAAATTCATAAGTAATTCAAAAATGCTCGGAAAAATACGAAACGACTTGGGTTAGATTCCTCATCAACTTCTCTATGTCTGAAAAATGAGCTAAAAATATTCCCATCCAAGGAAATACATGAAAAAGGCGGACCAGCCCTTAGATGGTCGGTTTATGAGCCTCCTACCTTAGTCCCTTCAATCTGAAAGCCCACCTTTGTAATACCATATTATGTTGCTCCATGCCACTACGTGGAAAAGGGGGCATTACCTTATCATGTAATTGACTCTAATTCTCATCTAGTTGTCAATTAGTGTTCATTTTGTCATTGCCATTTAGTTTTAGAATTCATAATTAACCCCTAAAGTTCCTTGACTATGTTCTCACCAAAAATGCTCCCAAACTGCCATTTCTAGTACAAGTACCAAATTTTTGAAAAATATCATTTTTGGACACATGTAATTGTAGGATCTTGTAGTAATCTGGTTTGAGAATATGTGGAAAAAATTTCAGAAATTTCCATCGTGTAGATTGGAAGATATTAGCATTTGCAGTGGTAAAAGTCCTTTTTTTGGCCCTGCGTAAAATTGGGCAAGTGCACTTCACAAGGTCATATTATTATGGAAAAAATTCCAAAATGGTTGTGCTTCTTTGGATTCATTTTTTAGGGCAAGTTGGCTACATGCTTGGAAATTTTCAGATTATTTGGAATTGTACAACATACAGGAAAAAAATAGTAAGTAGAAAGAAGTAGAGAATGGTTCAAAACACTAAATTGTTAAGAAGTTAATTATGGAATTGAAAAATGCCAATCCCAATGGTTGCAATGTTGTAATAAACAATCTACATCCTACAGTTTTATTTTTTTTTGAAAAATATTGAAAATTGAGTGAAATAAACGGCTTCAAAGTTTATTTTAGAGTAGACAATCCATAACTGCCCGCAAACTAAAAGTCCTCGTAACGTTTGATTCATTGATCAGAATGGAATGATTCAAAGCTTTCCACGTGTATATAAATCTAATAAACCAATTTCAAAATTTTATCTTTGAAAAAGTGATTTTTTTTTATCTGCCCGGATTGCCCAAGTTGAGAAACAAACAACAAATTAGGCTATAACTTTTGACTCATACTTCCAAATGTCATGAAATTTGGTGCATATAAAAGATATTCCTCGTCCTCACCTTCTATAAAAATTTCAACCCAAAATATGCAAATCTCCAGTTACAAGTACCTGCCCAAAATTTCTATGTTGCCAAAAAACGCATGTTGGTCCTTTAGGGGGTAATAGTGCAAATACTAAATTTTGTTATTAGAGTAGTTTCTTAGTTTGTGGATGCTCCTGAAATCTTACTATTTTGGAAATATTGAATACTAATGGAGTTGCCTCTTAGGTACAATAAGGAAATTAAGTTTTTTTGGAAAAAATGTGACCTTCCTTACTTTGAAGCTATGTAGGTTTGTAGTCATTACAACCCCCCCCCCTGTTGCCTGTACTCAACAATTCAATGGATAAGTTTTATTTTTTGAACAAGCCAATTCTTGCCATATCTAGCAACATGCATGATTGTTATTTAGCCATTTCTATAAACCTATTTAGTAGGGTGCCAAGTGAGTTGTTTGGATACTGCAAGTGTTTGTTTATAGATATATGTACCATAACTACACTACTTTTAAAATTTTAAAAACATCTTCTTGTATGTTATCCCTTTGTCTCTAAACAAATGTGTTCCAATTAGACCTCATGTTTTCTTAAAGTTATTTTGAGTAGGTCATATGGAGGCTTTCTTGTGTCCAATTTTATTTAGATTGTAGTGAAGAAATGCAGTGTTCTTCATTGATTTTGGTGATATAAAATTTAGCCCTTCCAAATTTATGTTTTTCACAATATAATCAATGAATATGGTGTCAAACGTTTTCATCAACATTGCAAACACTTATTTTTCAACGAAGGAAGTACTAAATTTTCTTACATTCTAAAAATCTTCACTCATTTTCATTTTTCATTCATTTAGTTACCATCCATTCACTTTTGACTACAAAATGATATTATCAGTTTCTACTCTCTAAATTATAGAATTTGCAATTAAGATGTACGGAAAGGACATTATATTAGTATGTTGTGAAATCTTTAATTTTGAAAAAAAAAAAACGAATTTTATAAAGAGTGTAAGTTTTATTTCATCATTGATAAATTTAGAAAATTGTATAAAAAAAATTGGGAGTAAAACAAACAATGCATTATTTAAGATGAAAATTGGAATTTGTATTATTTTAATTTTAGAAGTTGTGGACGTGCAAACCAAGAAAAAAAAGAAAAGTTCTGCTGTAAAAGACAATAACAATACGCACATTTAAAGAATTATTGCAAATCCTCTGAAAAAAGAATTCTAAATGGTTTTTGGTGAATGAATGTGTGCAAGAAGTACTTTAAGAATGAATAATGATGAAGTTCACTAAACAAAAACTTTCCAATAAGGTGTGTAACTAAATATTGATTGATTGATTTGATTTTTGTAAAAGTTTAAGTATGAAGGACAAGGTCTCAATTTAAGGATGTCGAGGAATCCTTGAAGAGAATGAGAAGAGAGTGGAAAAGAGAACAATTTACAATAGACTCAAAATTGGATCCAAGAACTGCAGAGGTTCACCATACATATCAAATTTGTAATGTCTGTAATGTCCAAGGATTATCAGTATGATGTTTTGTTCTCGCTAGAATAAAGTGTCCGCTTGTTTCAAAAAAAAAAAAAAAAGTCCCAAGAGTTGGGTTCAGAAATTTGGACAGAGTCTCTTGGTCCTCAACTCCTGTAAACTCTGGCCTTTCAAATTCCTGTCCACAATAGAGCTATCCATCAACGTGACAAATCACAGCATATAACATCAACCCTCAAAGCAGTAGCAAAATGGAACGAAAAGGATTGCATCTTGTCCCAGCAGCACGCTGCACAAAACCTGCGGACTGCACCATAGGCATAATCGGAGCTGCCTAACGTCCAGTCTCCACAACTCCAAAAGTTTCCGCTGTTCCTCACAGAGAGCTCTGGATTTCTCGCATTTATCTATCGTAAGACAAGTTGGTGGACGTGTTAGTGGAAAAACATATGCAACATGACCAATTTCAAGGCAATTCCATCACAATTGGCCACTACAGTAAGAAACATGACATTGTTCTAGTGTCAAGTATTAGCATTCCTCTAGCCAGCACAAGATAGCATTCTAAAATCTCTCAGATACAACAGTAAACAAGGTTTTCGGTGAAATTGTGTTATTCCAAGGATATTCAGACATTATCAGACAAATATGGGGAGCTCCCTATGTATCATGCATGATCGCTGTGACCAATATGAAAACCGTGCATTACGGCACTATCAAAAGTACTTGAAACAGCCTAGAGAATAACAGAAAACAAAATTAATATCAAAGACTCCTTCAAAAGCCACTCGCTACTCAGTACACTAGACATTCCACACTCCCAAAGAAACAGACTGTTTCAGCCTCACAGAGAGACTGGAGTCTTCCAGAACCCTATTGTACCAAGGAAAATTGAACCGATGAAGACAAGGAATTCACGGGGACTTTGAGAAACCTTTCCCCTCACTGAGGCGAGAAACACCTATTATTACAAACTCATGAGCCAGTGGTCACTCATGAGCCTACCTGGAAGCCATAGGCTCCACAAAAATTCGATAAGAAACATAAATACCTAGTGTAACTTTTCTCCTCTTGTGTCTACCTGCTACTTATTCGGATCTGACCATGTGAAGATCACATTGTCGAAATCACTCCTAAGTATCCCAAGCGACGGCGACTACACATCATGGCCCAACCAGGCCATTCACGCTAACCTCGGCTCATCACCTACTAGAACCCTAACCATACGAGTACCCTACCCTATTCCAGTCTCTGTGAAATGACTTCTCCAGCTAAGAGTATGATACCTGTTCTTACAAGTCAAAAATTAAAACCCAAATCACACAAGAAGTGCTCAACATCGGGCCTCGGCAAGGTATAAATATTTCCTTTCTAACGCTGCTGCACAGCCTCTACATGAGAAAGGTAGAGGAACTACGGCACAGATCAAAGAGTTGGGATCATATGTAGACTTCCTCACATGACAATTTCAGGTTTCAGAATGGAGGTCTTGATCTCCTTGTGGGGCAGCACCACCCCTCCATTGCTGAAAATCTCGTCCGAGACGCGCACATCTTCCCCCAACACCGTCATGTTCTCGATCCTCGCCCACTGCCCAATGGTGCAATGCCATCCAATGATGCTCCCCGAAATGCAAGCATGCTTCTTGACGCGCACTCCGCGCATGATCGTGCAGCGAGACAGACGCACTCCAGCTTCGATGGTGCATCCTTGGCCGATGGACACGTCTGGGCCGATCAGACACCCCTCTCCGACCTTGGCAGTCTCGTCCACAATCACATTGCCTATGATGGATTGCCCGGAGGCTAGCTTCTCAGGAAATCTCTTTCGTAAAGAATCGAGGTAGAGACGGAGACCCGTGTTGTAGTCCCGGGGCTGACCGATGTCCATCCAGAACCCGGGCAACACCATCGCAAACAAACCCTGCTCGGCGGCAATTTTGGGGAAAACCTCCTTCTCAATGGAGGTCGGACGGAGCTCGATGCGGTCCAGGGTCCGGGGCTTCAAAAGGTAAATGCCTGCGTTGATCTTGTTGCCAACAAACACTTGCGGCTTCTCCACAAAGCGCTGCACGCACCCGTTGGATTCGTCCATCACCACCACGCCGTACTTCGACGGCTCGTCCACCTGGAAGCAGTAACATACGTATGTGTGGCATGTTAGTACAAAATCAAATAAAAGGACCTTGAGCGAAACGAACTTGAATCCAACAGCGCAACATCCTCAACTTCAGAATAGGATAACCTCCAGTACAACAACAGACTTGGATCCAACAGTGCTTCATTCTCAAATTCAATACCTCTCAAAGTCAACATGTGGTTCTTGCCTTCTCAAGAGCAACACATGATCGATTCAGACACTCAATAGACAATCACTAACACCAATCCGCACAGGACATACGACCTGCATTAACGAAAAGAAATCCGACAAAAATGTCTAGGAAAATGCACACCTCCCCCCGAAATGTAAACCCTGGGAACACTCTCTCCAGAGAACATACACTGCGAATCTCTTGGGCAGCACTACACAGCACTCTAATTCCTCCAAAAGCAAGGCAAACAATGAAGCACCCAACCAAGAGCAAATTGCAATCAGTGGACACGTCGTACCTTGGTCACCATAATGGTGGCCTCGCCACCGTGCGACTTGTGAAAGTCAATCATTTGTTGCAGAGGGTACTCGCTGATGACATCCGAGTTCAGGACGAAGAAGGAATCGCCCGAGCCGTCGTCCAGCGCTGTTCTGGCCAACGCCAGAGGCCCTGCTGTGCCCATGGGCTCTGTCTCCTGGGAGCACGTGATCTTGATGCCCAAGCTCGTCTCGAAGTCTCGCAGAAAATTCATCATCACCTGGAATTCAACACACGGCCCACGACTAAGTTGACTGTCTGAAACGGAAATCCTCAACCCAGGCTGGTCGAGTGTTTTGAGAGTTTATTAGCCTTGGTACATGAAATATGAAGTACAAGTTCTTTCAGTCAATACCATTATTACACCATCGGTACAATCTCAAATTGGACATTATCAAGTACCTCGGGCTGGTAGTTGATGGCCAATACGACCTCGTCCACTCCAACCGCTTTCAAGGCTTCAATCTGCATAACGATTCACAGCAATCCATCAGAATCTGACTAATCTGCAAACAGAGGCTTTGGAGAACAGTCTCTCTGTAACTAAATTTTCGGCCTCCCTCGTAACGCTCAAGTGAAAAGATGAGAAATTAGAGCTGGAAAACAGATTAAGTCTAGTGGAAGACACTACACCAAGCGACACCAACACTCGTTTGATAAAAAAATGAAACCTGGCACACAGATTAACTCTCGAGGAATACACGTAACTCCACCAAACAAATCGGAATGCTTTTCACAAGCCAAATTCCATCACCCTTCCTCCACGCCCAAAAATGAATGTCACTCACTTAGATCACTTGCAGTAGTATGAATCTGACCATAAGATTCAGAAATGATCCCCACAAAAATGCAAAAAATGCGAAAAAAAGAATAAAACCAAGAACAGACACAAATCCGGCTCATTCTTTCTTCATCAAAATTCTCTCATCAACACACATCCGCTCCGACGACGAAACCGCAACCCCAAGGACACGAATGCGCACCTGATGCAGAATCATGGGCTTGTTAGCAAAGTCCACCAGCGGCTTGGGCACGCTCAGCGTGAGCGGCCTCAGTCTGGTGCCGAACCCACCGACCAAAATCAAGGCCTTCATGATGCTCCGATGCAACTCTTCCGACCAATGCACCTTCTCAAGCGGCTAAATCGCGCAATCCAAGCTTGCGAAACCCCCAAAAGAATGGTGCCCTTCCCTTACACCCTAATTCTTCCACTTCCAACTCTGTAACGAAATTCGATCTACAAGCGCTGCGCTGCGCTGCGACACAAACTCTCGCAATCCAGAGACAGAACAAGCTCGAAGGGGTGCAGTGGAAGAGGCTGGGATTGCAAGAGGAGAGACAGAGAGAGCTCGCGAGGAACCGACGGACTTGTAGCAGGGCGGACTGCGTGCTCTTATGCGGATTAGTAAGTTACGTTTGGGAGGGAGTTACCAGCGCACATGGTGCCTTTAGTTAGTTGGTTCGGCACGTTGGGCCCTTGCGTTTCTATTTACAGTATACGGTCTACAGTAGGATACTGGGTGGAGTAACGGAAATGTACCGTTCCTGGACATTTTTTATACAGGGCTGACTCGTTTCACTCTCTGGGTTGGGGGGAAAGGGATATAAAACGCATGATCCCAAATAACTTACTTGAGAGCCGGTGTGCCAGTGATGGGCGCCAAGCACACGGTCACTTCCATTTTTTCAATCGAGAATAGGGGTTCAGGGCAACGGTTATGGGGAATTTTCTTGTGATTTTCGTGATTTCTTAGGTGCAATATGTACCAATGTTAGTAAAATGTAATAAACTTTGGTTGAGTAATATTTTTTTCTATGAATAGGTTAGTAATTAGAGATTTCCATTGTGGAAACATGGAAATATGTAGTCCAAAGTTAGGATGTGTGACAGGAGTTTTGGTGCATCAACAACCTCTACACAAAATAGTCAAATAGTAAAATTAGGTTGCCCCACACTAATTTCTCAATATTCTACACTAAATAAATATTTATTGTTTCTCTACGAGAAAGAGTTACTTTTGAATTGATTATTGTTGTAATTGGGACTCATGAACCTCCATGTGTACAAACAAAAATATTTGAAGAAATATTTGTTGGCTTTTTTGGCTTGTAAAGTAATATTCTTGAAGTAAGGCCACCTAATTGTTAAAGCAACCTAATTTCACTATTTTGTGTAGAAATCTATTGGATTTCTTATTCAATTAATCCAAGAATTAACCTCTAAATGTTTTTGATTATTTTTTCACCAAAACCACTCTAAAACTGCCATTTCTAATACAAGTACCAAATTTTAGGGGAAAAAAATTTTTGAACACATGCAACCGTAGGATCTTATAGTACACTGGTTTAATAAGATGTAGAAAAAAATTCAGAATTTTCCACCACGCGGATTGTAAGTTAATAACGTTTGAATTGACAAAAACCCTTTTTGTCCCTTCAGAAAAACGGGCAACTGCCCTTCACAAGGTCACATTTGTATGAAAAAATGTCCAAAATAAATGACTTCAAAGTTTATTGTAGAGTAGCAATTCCATAACTACCCTCAAACTAAAACTCCTCATAACTTTTGACTCATTAATCCAAATGGAATAATTCAAAGCTTTCCATGTACATATAAATCTATAGAACCAATTTCAAATTTTTTATTTTTCAAAAAAGTGATTTTCAAAGAATTTTTTTGAGCTACCCGAGTTGCCCACTAATCATGAAAAATTACATATTATACAATAACTTTTTAACCATGTAGTCAAAAGTTACGAAAATTGTTGGGCCTTAAAGCTACACCTCGGGCACATCTTGTGTGAAAATTTCAAAGAAAAATAATAAAATTTCCATTTGTAGTGAGCTGCCCAAAATTGCTATGTTGCCAAAAAAAAGTGATATTTGTTCCTTCAGGGGTTAACCCCCACGACTTGATATTTATAAAATTGTTGGTAAAGTATTTCTTGAAACTTTTACTATGTTGTGAGGATTTTTGGAATGTGAGTGGAATATAACATTATTAACCAACCTATTCCTCTTGAAGATTAGGACAATCCTTCTCTTGATCCCTAAGAATGAATTTAGTTTAATCTGCAAAATATTATTTAGTGGTTGGGAAGTTGCAATGCTAGGGCTCCCGATTTTGGGGCTCCCAACATAGGTTAATATAATGTTATGAAAACAAGTAGAACCTAAAGCATCTCCTATTTCCTATCTACATTTCAAATCTAACATTCATTTCCTACCTACCATTTCATTTCAGATCGAACACTTCCGATCTACCATTTCAGCCCATAAATGTTGGATAATTGGGACATGAGCCCCCTTTTGGGTATCTTTGCCTTCCCTGTGCCCCTGCCCCTGCCCCTGCCTTGCAATGAAAGCAGAGACATTGTTTGTTTCAATGAAAGCCCCCCCCCCCCCCCCGCCTTTTGCAATTCAACAAAAGGGAGCGAGAATGCTCCAGATAGCCAAATTCTTAACTACAGATGTGGACTCCCCCTCTTCCGTAATAATAGCAGCATTTTCCTTCAATGTCGGATTGTCAATTTGGGCCCAATCATGCACTCCACTGCCAAACTCATGTGCTACTGTAGTCCTTACAAAGCCGGCCATTCATTTCCCTTAAGACCCTGCAAAGCTATTTTAGTCTCGTGGAATCAGTTCGCAAATGCAGCTCATCATACACCCAAAAAAAATTGGAAGTCACAGCCCAGGATCCCAAACCTTGTAGATTAGGCCTTTGTGACATTGTGACAATATAGAGTTGCATGTAAAAAAGTGACCTTTTCCTCCTATCTTGGAATTCAAATTGTCATAATTAGCTTGGCCATTCACTGCAAGTTAATAATATCGTACATGAATATTTCTTATAACTTTAAATTAAATTTCCACTTTAGAGTATGTTGTTTTTTTCCCAATAATTGAAGTAAAATATAATTGCATTCACTGTCTTCTATCAAACTATTTATGAATCCAAGTTAAGAAGTTTGGGCAATCTCCTTGTTTTGAGAACTGAATGCAACTAAATTGCGTTGAGCAAAGTGCTAGCATTGCTAGGTCATGCACAATTCGACACAGTCACTTGTTTTGAATATAGTCAATTCTTTGTCCTAACATTATTGAAGTAACTTATATTGTTGCAAATTCAACATCAGGCCCTCCTGCACACCAACGCATTCTATTATGAATGACTATCTAAATCTTCCTCACAGTTGAAGCTCTAGCCAAGACTTGGTTTGATCGCATCTTGAGAATGCAACTAAGTGAACTGAACCCTAGTCGAACTGTAGCATGCATACTGAGTCCAATAATCCAGGATTTTGTTTCATTTATTGACGGGAATGTAAGTTAGATTAATCCAAGTAAGTTAACTTATTACTGGTATCAGCAGCCAGGCAGCCCTGGCTGAGTGCGCGGGGGCCTGAGTGTGGGCTGAGCAGAAAATAATTCCAATAATATATTCCCATTATTTATTTTTTTGACACAAATAAAGGGCATATATTCCCATTAGTATCACAGCCCCCAAAGCCTAAATAATAGATGGCAGGGAGCTGAGATGGACGGACTGACGCAGACAGTGGAGGCCAAGTCCCAATTATAGTAAACAAAGAAACAAAAGGAACCAAAGGCGGGGTCAGGGGCAGGCAGTGGCTCGGTGAGTGACAGCCTGACTGAATGAACTGAATGACCTGGAATGATCAATCAGTCAGTCATTTTCATTCCAAGGGCGGAAAAAAATATAAAAATAAAAATTTACAAATCACTTGATTCACTTCCCCACACTCACTCACCACCGTAGTCTCCTCTCGCAACAGCAATAATACAAGTCCCGTGTACGATTTCCACAAGCAGGTCAATACTGGTGTTTGTATGTATTGACCAATCTAATAACTTCCAGGGACATGGAGTGTGTCTGCGACTCATTCTATTCTTTTCTTTTTCTTTTCTTGAAACAAATGAAACAGAAGTGCGACCCATTCTCATTCTCAGTTTCCATTGTACGGAGCTTCTGAGTGAGAATGTCAGATGCCAGAAACTGTTTCGCACTCGGTTGGAAACGCGTGGTGATAGTTATTGGATAGGCTGTCAATATGTTTTGTGTGAATTATTAATTGCGTTTTTGGACCCTGTTGCCCGTTGATTGGAGTGGAGTGTCCATCCGGAGTTCGATCAGTTGGGATGTCTGGGCCGGTTGGTTCGGTTGTACTGTACCAAGCATCCGTCCTCCTGTTTGTGGAAATGATCGTTTTAACTTACATGCCACTGCATGAGCGGAGATCTGACTGAGATGAGCTGTGCATGGATTCGCCAGAAACTGTTGCCGACCCTGCAAAACACTCAGGGCCAGGGAGAGCATTGTTCATTAATTTTAAAACGCTGAGGAACAATGACACGGATGTGTAGTAAAATGGGATGCGAAGCACAGCAACTGAAGAGCTTTCACCCCAAGTTCAGTTAAGTTAGCTTTGCTTGGGTGCAACCTCTTTCAGTCTCCCTCTCTCTTTCCTCCTGAAGCAAATGATTGCCCACCTTTGGACAAAAGGAGGAGACTTGCGCTTGGAGGCTTTTGCTTGTGCATAACTTAGAATGATGGAGAATGAGGGCACAGCGGAAAAATGATTGGGAAAAGCAAATATCATACTTCGGTATGAACCACAATTCCAAATTGTTCAATACAACTGAATGGAGTGGAGCTCAACATTGAGATCGGACTGAAGAAACAGGTAGCGCACAATGTCAAAGATGCAGATGGTAGATTCTCATTACCGGTAGGGTAGCCGTGGATTGAGATTGTTCAAAAGTCCTTGGATAATTGGGTTTAACCGCTTACCCTTAGATTGGAGATCTCAATAAGAAGCTGCATTGACTGCACTCTCGGAAGCTGATCAGTTACTAAGGTGGGTACCCCCCAAACTGCCACTTTTGGCTTCTGTGCCTATTTACTACTATTAGACTGGTCAAATTTCCATATTTCCTTGTTGGCAAGTGAAAGGAGTCAACAACAACAACAAAAAGAGGAGTCTCCAACTCACCATTTGGATACTATATGCAAATGTCATGAAGGAACAAAGTTTGGTTCTAAAATAGTTACTTCCTCAAAGGTACATAATTGATTTTGGAGATGCACAAAGAGTGAAGATGACGGTTTAGTGGCCCATAATGTCAATGCAAGAGAGTTCGCCATCGTGGCTTGTTTCAATTGGTTAAAGAGAGGTAGATTAAGATTGATAACGCTCGTTGCAAACCTTGTGCAAATTTTCAATAGGGTCGGTATGAAGTAGAAATTTCATTGGCATTAGAGAAACTTTCGACTCTCTAGAAGGTTGCCAAGCTTTGACAAGCAGGTTTAATTCTGGAGAGTTATGGAGCTACAAAAAGTACGGGAATCTATGACAAAAGCAATATTCACCTTGTGTGAATATCTTGACTAGCAAGTAGTATATTTTGGTTTCTAATTCCAAAAGTTGTCAGAGATGATACTTGCTATGCACTAGTTTAACCGTGATTTTGTGGTTCCAAATATAAAATAATAACTGCCACACGCCTCCTCCATTAAACTACTCATATTTGTCGATCAATGCTATCAAATTTGGTTGTACCAACGAGGAGCAGGAATAGGGAAAAAGTCATCGTGTTGCCAAAATAAATGTCATCTAGGGGTATCATTCCACCCTCCTTAGCAGCCTTCTGGAGAATCAAAAGTTTCTCTAATGTTTGGGAGTGAGAGAAAGCTTAGAAAAAGCTTTGCTACTACCAACCGGTATTAACTTAGTGAGTGCGGATTCACCTAACATAATCTAAATGTAGGATACTTTTGCCTTTGTAGCATGTTTTGATTGGTTAGACAATCAAAGAAGGCAAACAGCTCAACTCTCCTACATTGACATTATGTCCTGTAATTGCAAAGCAGGCCAAGTTATAAAAATAATCGGAAGTTAGTACCAACCTCGCCACCAGCGGCTCGGTAGGTCCTAAGCATGTGATTATTTTTTATAACTTGGCCTACTTTGCAATTACCTAGTCCATTTTTGGGTGCCCACCTTAACGTGATTTGGTTTGAGAAAAATCTACAAATGATGGAGTACTTTCGTCAAGTAGAAATACTAATAAGTTGCCTTCTTTGTAATCCAATACCTAAACAAATAAATAAATAAATAAATCCATGTCTGAAAAAGATAGGACCATGTTATCATACTTTAAAATCCTTCAATATGTATGCAAAATTTTGCCACTATATTTGAACGAAAAATTCATTATTTTTATGTTTTAGTGATAAAATCACATCTTTTCCAAATTTCATGAAAAATTTAGATTTTTTGATGAAATTTAGAAGTTATTGTGATAATTTGAAATAAATTATAACAAAAATAATATATTTTAATATAAAAATTATACCTTTTATGTAAATTTTAGTGCAAAACAATTGTAAACTATATTGTTACATTGTTTTAATAATTAACTTCCGATTACAATAATGTACACACTTTAAGGAATTTTAAAATGTTTCAAATGGAACACAATAGCACCTAGTTTATATTCTAAAAAAGGAACAAGGAGATCTTGTATCCCTTGACAGCCTTGAATAAATATATTCATAATGTATCTCGGTATTAAGAAGAACCAAAGAATTTTTTTAATTTGGAATTGAAACTAGACATGATATATTTCACTTTAATAAATTTCTCAAATTAAAAATAAATATGAAAAAATTTAAAAGACCAAATTCATGCTTTAAGAGTTTTTAAAAAAAATTGAAGATAAAGAACATTATTTACTAAGCAAGCATTGTTTTAATGTGTTATGAAGATAGTTCCAACTAAGGATTCTATAATAGGTAGAAAATAAACTCAATTATAAGTTGATTGAATTTTTAATTTCATATATTAGTTGTTAATCTTTTATTTCTTTTTGGATTTTCTTGAAAGAATTAGAAGTAAATGAACAAATTTCATAATTTCACTTTTCTGTCATGATTCAAATCTAGTATAAATTTGTTTAATATAATGTAATGCTTTATTATGGATAAATAGTGAATTTTAAGGTACTTACAAATTTTTTGTCAAGTTGAAAAGTTGAAAAATATTAAATGCTTTTTATAAAATATAAAAAGACATATTTGACTTTGAAATTGAAATTGAAATTGAAATTTGAATCATATTGCTATTTTATATTTAATTCAAGGTTTGAAAAGGAAAATAACAAGATAAATAGACATTGAAATGATTTTATTTTATTTTGGTTGAACAATTCTTTTGAAGTACTATAATATTGTCTATGGTTTGGGAAGAATTGACATGAAAAAATATGTCATATGGTAGACGTGAGCTATGTGTCAAAACTTGTCGTTCTTACATTCAAGTATGTTCATTTTTTACTATAGGAGGAGGTTCAAATTCATATCCTTTTCTTCAAACTGCCATATAAGTGGCTTCAAAATAACAGTGAGCGGATGTGAGTTGGAATGCCCATAATGTCAAAACATTAATGAGATTTGTTCATACTTCTTTAATGGATGGAATAAGAGCCAGGGAGGGTCCATTTCAAAACCAAGATGTGTCCACTTAATTTTTGTAAATAGGAATTGATTGACCAATTGCCTTCTTACACATGTTAAAAGAATGTAGGATTTGTTTAAGTTTAGTAAAGATTGCATTTAGGAACCTTGTGTATTACTTCCTAAAGTTCCTTGACTATGTTCTCACCAAAAATGCTCCAAAACTGTCATTTCTAGTACAAGTACAATTTTTTTGGAAAATATCATTTTTGGACACATGTAACCGTAGGATCTTGTAGTAATCTGGTTTGAGAATATGTGGAAAAAATTTCAGAAATTTCCATCGTGTAGATTGGAAGATATTAGCGTTTGAAGTGGCAAAAGTCCTTTTTTTGGCCTTGCGAAAAACTGGGCAGCTGCACTTCACAAGGTCAGATTATTATGAAAAATTTCCAAAATAGTTGTGCTTCTTTGGATTCATTCTTCAAGGCAAGTTGGCTACATGCTTGAAAATTTTCAGATTATTTGGAATTGTACAACATATAGGAAAAAAATAGTAAGTAGAAAGAAGTAGAGAATGGTTCAAAACACTAAATTGTTAAGAAGGTAATTATGGAATTAAAAAATGCCAATCCCAATAGTTGCAATGTTGTAATAAACAATCTACATCCTAAAATTATTATTTTTTTGAAAAGTATTGAAAATTGAGTGAAATAAACAACTTCAAAGTTTATTTTAGAGTAGACAATCTATAATTGCCCGCAAACTGAAAATCCTCATAACGTTTGACTCATTGATCAGAATGGAATGATTCAAAGCTTTCCACGTATATATAAATCTAATAAACCAATTTAAAATTTTTATTTTTGAAAAAAGTGATTTTTTTTTATTTGCCCGGACTGCCCAAGTTGAGAATTAAACAACATATTAAGCCATAACTTTTTACTCATATTTTCAAATGTCATGAAATTTGGTGCATATGAAAGATATTCCTTGTCCCTTCCTTCTATAAAAATTTCAGCCCAAAATATGCAAATCTCCAGTCACATGTACCTGCCCAAAATTTCTATGTTGCCAAAAAAGGCATGTTGGTCCTTTAGGGGTTACTTTTTGAATGCCACAGTGTTTGTTTTTGGTCAAGCCATATCTTTTTTAGACTGCGCGTGTGTTGGTTTTGCAAGGCTTAGGATCACAAGTAGATGCCTATTGCATAATTCTTTGGAAATTCATAAGTAATTCATAAATGCTCCGAAAAATATGAAACCACTTGTGCTAGATTCTGCATCATTTTTTCTTCTTCAAGTGAAAAATAAGGAAAAATGCTTTCGGACATCTTAAACCCATCATAAAGGCTGACCAGCCCTTACAGTGATGGTTTATGAGCACACTACCTTATTTGGGCTCTAGGAGAGTTGCAAGTTTCTGGCAAAGAGTTTGACTGGAATGGTATCAATCTATCGGAATATGCTGTCTTGCTCCAGGAGCAATTAGAACATGTTCTTGATCATTATAACTTGCTTGTAGAGGGTCGGTGACAAGGAGCATTTCTTTCGTGCAATTGGATCGGAACTTGATGGAGTTTCTTTTGATGATGACGGAAAATGCAGATACTCTTTGATTGTCTTCATGGCATGTTGTGAATGTCAGTATCGTGTTTCTTTGCAAGAAATGCTGTTGATTGCCCCATGCATTTATTTGTATAGAGAGCACAAGGATCTCACAATGCACAAGTCAAATAATCATGTGCAGAATGGGTACTCACTACTCAGCTGCAAGCATGGCAAGCAAAAAGAGTGACACACAATCGAACCTGAAACATGATCAACAGCTGCACAGTAATGCAAGTGTGCAAGTGAATGACTGAATGTAAGGCAGAGCAATCCAATGGCGTCAGTCACTCAATTCCGACATCTACTGCACACTCCCATTTGCGTCAATCACCTGCCCATTACCGCAACCTTAGCAACCCTTTAGCATCCTAAGAGCATCGCCACCCATTGACGGGGAAGCTCCCCGGCCCGGGCTAGGCAGGGGCCGGCCTCCAAAACTTCTCCCACCGCGCACCCGGCCAGGGACAGAAGGAGCCCGGTCACGGCAAAATGAGCGCTGCAAACCATAGGACCCCGTTCCCTCCAAGCATGTTGACTGAGGAAGTGAAGGTGTTAGTTTTCATTTTGTCGTGCTACGCATTGATGGGGCGTGGGAGGCTAGTGTTTGAACATTCAATTTTCCAGTAATGGTAGTACTGGTGAATTTCAAACAAATAGAAGGCATGTTGTAGACAATGCGGAAGGTGATTCAAGTGTCAACATCAACTTGGCAATGAGTAGCCAAGGCGTCTAATTTCCATGTAACCAAAAAAAGGTGAAATATAAAGATTTTGCAAATCATTTATTTTCTTACAAACATGATTTATATTCTTCTCCTACACTATTTAATGAAGAGTGCTTGAAGTGTGCTTGAGGTGCACCTCAAGCACACCCCAAGCACACTTCACCAAAACTGAAAAGAAAAAAAAAAAAAATTGTTAAAAGAACTTATTCTCAATATTTAAAAAAAAAAAGGGTGCTTGAGGTGTGCTTGAGGTGTGCTTGAGGTCCACCTCAAGCACACCTCAAGCACACCTCACTAAAATTGAAAAAAATAAAAATAAAAATAATTTGTTAAAAAATTCTATTTTCAATATTTAAAAAAAAAACAAGTGTGCTTGAGGTGTGCTTGAGGTCCACCTCAAGCACACCTCAAGCATACTTCACTAAAATTGCAAAAAAAAAAAAAAAAAAAATTGTTAAAAAATTCTATTCTCAATATTTTTTTTAAAAAAAAGGTGCTTGAGGTGTGCTTGAGGTAGACCTCAAGCACACCTCAAGCACACCGCAAGCATCCTTTGATTTTCTTAAAGATTTAGAATAGAATTTTTAACAAAATTATTTTTTAATTATTTTTTAATTCGAATGCAATGAAGTGTGTTTGAGGTGTGCTTGAGGTCCACCTCAAGCACACCTCAAGCACACCTCAAGCACACCTCAAGCACCCTTTTTTTTTTTTTTTTTTTTAAGATTGAGAATAAAATTTTTTACTAAATTTTTTAATTTAAAAAAAGCCGACTCAAATGCAACTAAGTGTGCTTGAGGTGTGCTTGAGGTCCACCTCAAGCACACGTCAAGCACACCTTGTTGTTTTTTCCATTTTTGAATGTTTTTTTTTACGTTTCTAATCTTAAATTCTTTTTCATTCCAATGCAATGAGAGTATTGAAAGTGTGCTTTAAGTGTGCTTGGAGTAGACCTCAGATTTTGAGTGGGATTTTTTAACAATTTTTATTTAAATTTAAATTTATTCAAATTCAATGAAAGTAGTAAAAGTGTGCTTGAGGTGTACTTCAAGCATTCCTCAAGCACACCTCAAGGACATTTTGTTGTTTTTGAAAGTTTAAATAGGATTTTTTATCAAAGGCTTTTTTTTCTTTTTTTCCAATTAAGTGCAATGAGACTTGTTTTCAGAATTTGGATTAGGGTTTTCTACGAAAGCCTTTCTTTATTTTTTTTACCCCACAGCACTTCCTTGCTCCAAGCATTCTTCAAACTCCAGTCCGAAACAACTCACTCTTGCATTTTTTCAAAATTCACTGCGGAAACAACTTCCAGGCAAACTGAAGCTCATCACAGCTTCTTCTTCTCAGCCATTTCTGTCGGTACCTAGTTTTTTTCAAATTCCAACAAGCCTGACTATACAACTTGTCAGCCAAGTCATTAAACTTGTGTGATTGACTTTTTTTTACAGTGACCTCAGGCCGGGAATGAGTGGCATGCCTACCCGGGGAAAGGGAGACCCGGGAGGTACAGGGCCCCGGCCACCCATTTCCCCGGCCTTGTTTCCGGGGAATGGGTGGCGATGCTCTTATAGTGCACTTGGAGAGGGGACACTAAGACACGGAGTATTTGATTTTGGTTTAACCCCTAAAAGCCCAAGGGGTTTGGATAGAAGTACCTATTTCTGATCATTTAAGCATTTCAGCCTTTAGGATATGGGAAATTTGTTGAGAAATTGAGCTCAATGTGTGCAAACATAAGGATGAGGAAGAAAGAAAAAAAAAATCCCAAGAGTGAAAATTTTATTCAACATAAATGCGAATTTTTCATTCAGACCCATTTCGGTCTTATAAACTCACCTATTACGGTTAACTTTGGCACTTCTCCTTAAGTAAGGAAAGAAGAGGATTGAGCGGACGAGAAGGTACAAACAAAGAATCTTTTTCAATAAACAGTGCATCCAATTGTTGTCGACAATAGGTCACCCTATAAAGCCATCATGGAGGGCCGTCAAAAATAGTTACTTCTACATTAGCATAGATCTACCTGCACTTGACCAATTCAGACCCAACAAACTTTGAAAAATAGAAAAAAAATTCATTTCTTGTCAGAATGTCTTCATTCTACTTGCAAATGGCTACTCTCAAACTTCTCAATCTGTGAAAAATACTTGAGTTGGCAAATAGCTTTTCCAAGGTAATTAGATAGCAAATTTGCTTGCTAATAGGCAAGTTTACCGTATACTATATCCTAAGACAGGGTTGACAACAATTAATTATTAGCCCTTGGCCCCTTAAGACTTAGAGGTAGACTACATTTCTAAAATTATGGAGATATGGTCAATTTTGTTAAAATGGCGGTATTATTTTGCCATTTGTAACACATTCTATGCCATTTTAATGGAATGCAGTGTTATCTTTGACAAATTCAGTGCCATTTTAATAGAATGTTGTGCCATTATAATGGAATACCGCCATTTTAATGAAATTGACCATAGATGTATTATAAATGCAACTTAAAATAATAATTTAACAATAAGTTTCAAACAAAAGTTGTAAAAATATAGTCCATAGATCATATTAATACGGCTAGATTAGTTGTTACACTAACCAATATTTTTCAATAAATTAAAAAACCAAAAATTATAAATTCTTCCTAAATTTGATTATAAATTGAATAGTTGTAATTTTTATAATTTTCACAATTTCAAAATATTCAATTTTAATTATGGTGATTTTTTATGGTATTCAATTTCATTGATTTATTGAAGTAGTTTTTGAAGAATCATCTTTTGAACTTAAAAAAATAGTTTTTGAAGCCAAAACATACTTACACACCTTGAATTATAGAATATTTGCAAAAAAAATTCAAAAAATACTACAACATACAAACTTAAGAGAATTAGCACAAAAATCTACAAATATGTAGATATATGAAAAGAACAAAAATTATGTGTGCTTGAGACATGTTTGTATTCGTCCATTGGTCAAAATTTTTATGTTTGGTCTTTTAGAGGTTATAATAATAAGTGCTAAAATTATAGATAGTAAGATCATTTTTTTGATACTATTAAAGACAATAGCAATTTTCCTAAAATGTATATAGCGTTGATTCATCTAGGGCTTTTTTCCACCTTTCCATTGATATCTTACACTATGTTTCTTGATTAATTCTCAATGGATATTAATTGGGTGGAGTGCATTTTCCCAAATATCTATCATCTACAGTTGAGCATTTAGGAGTTTAAAAAAAGTTTGACTACTAAAGATTCATGACGATGTTTCACAAAAACACGCCTTAAAAGAGTCATTTCCAATGCAAAGAATCAAAAAGATTTTCCCTATGAACTTTTAAGCATAAAATCTTGTTAAAAAAATCATAAAAACTTGTAGAAAAAATTCAAAAGAAATAAGTACATAGACTAAAAGGTATTATTATAATTTTAAATGAATTGAATGTTTTTTTGTTTTTTTCAATAGATTCACCAAAATTGGATAATCCTAAAATAAGATCTTCTTTTCTACAATTTTCCTTTCCTTCTCATTTCTATATAAATTGATTGAAAACCTAACACAAATGTTATAAAGCATGAAAGACCAAGCTAGTCACATTTATCAAAGAATAGCAAAAGCATATTTTTAAACACACTTGGTTGTACTTCGTCTATTTTAAATGACTCCTACAACATTTGCATTCTACTTAATGATTGTTGTCTTTCTAAAGGTTTTAACCTTTAAAAAATAGACCCAACCCAAAAGACTTTGTTTTGAGATAATCTTTTTAATAGTATCTCCAATAATCAACCACATACCTATTCCTTTATATGATTCTCTTTGTCTCTGAGAAATGTATCTATTATGCTAAGTTTTGGTTTTCAACACAAAATTTGAATGTGTGATTCTTACAATAGAAAGTTTGTTAGAATTTTTGAATAGTAGCTTTGTATTTTCCTATTGCCTTGAAGATGGCAGAAGCTCATCGTTATTGACCATTTGAACAAGCTTCATAATGTCTATGTAAGAAAGTTTTTGAAATCTAAGTTTAGGTTGCCTATCAAGACCTAAAACTGTCATTTATGGGTTAAAGAAAGCATGAACCAAAACAAAAATGAATGTAAAGTCCATAGAAAAATTAAAATATATGAAACACAAGGAGTCAAAGACCCAACATCCATATTACATTCTAGCGTTTTAGGATAGCTCTACCACTTCAACGTGAAAAAGAACGTGAAATTGTTGTCACGGAGTGAAGTCGTGGTCTAGTTGTACTAGCCCGTCTCCGCTTCTTTTTGAGCAGTCGTAATGCAATCTATACTTCACCCCTTTGCAACACCTTATTCATCTTGTTTTACATCATCAAAGACAACATGAAAGAGAATAATTTTTCCATAGTCAAAGGGTTTGAGTCATTACGTGAGCTCTAGCATGCTCTCAAAAGACCTCAATAATAGCGTTGGCGGAGCATTGTACTGTTGCCCAAGAAAATCGGAAAGCCATAGTGGTCATGCAGTGGAACTCTAAAACTATCGCATTTATGCTACAATTGTTGTCATGTTTCACTTCAAGTTTGTGGGGGAAGCTGCTTCTTACAACTAGACTATTACAAACTCTTTCCACATTCAAACATTAAGGGAGTCGACCCATTTCTAATTAGTCACCCGTTTTCATTAGTTAAATTGCTTTGTTTCTGATTAGCTGGTGGTTTAGGTAACAGCTCACGCAGATATTTGTGAGCAGAGGAAGCACAAATATCAGGGAGGTGTACATTGAAAGCATAGAATGATCACAAGTTGTACATTGGAGGCTACAATTATCACTTGCATTAAGCATTGTCGATTTTGTGACCAGCCTATGGTTGGAAATAGAGTGACCTATATAACAAGAATAGGTTGAATGGAATCTTCACGAAAAAAATTCATGGTAATTTTGTTTATGAGGAAAAAAATGTACAAAAATATGAAATCCTTCTTAAATCTATTTCTCTAAACAAGGAAAATTTTCCCCTCACCATACCCATACACCAGATATGCTAAATTGCTCAAGTGATCAGAAATGGGTCATCTCCCTTATCTGCTGCTGCTGATTTTTTTTTTTTTTTTTTTTTTTTTTTAAATTTTAAACACATGGACAATTTCCATTGCTGCTGCTAAAAACTTTGGATGGAATGGTTGCCTGGTGAGCCTAGTACCTCAACCTATGGTATCATTTTGCCTAATTTAGATGTTGCCCCAAGCAAGCAGCCAATTAAACCCAAATGCATTCAATTATTTGAGATGGCTGCTCCCCTCTTCCAATGGTCAATGCTGGCTGAAGATGTCAATTGCAAAATCCACATCAAATTCTTTAGTGAAGGTAATTGGACCCAATGGCCCATTCCGGCCTATTCCATGAACACCACACCGTATGAGCATAATTCGATGTCAACCTCGTCTCCTTTGCGTTGGGGTGCCAGTTGGCTGGAGTTTGTGAGCGCTCAATCATTGATGAGCCAATATTCCCCATTTTCAAAGCTCTCAGACCCTACTTGACGAAGGGCTTGGTGTTATTGCTTTGGACTTTGGAGCCGAAGTTTGTCCACTTTGGGGTCCAATAATTGAGGTGGAGGCACGAATTCAGCGTTTTCTTCTGGTGTGAACTGGAGTGTGCCCACACAGGAATTCAATGGGGTTTCTTTCCTTGAAGCTCTTTGGTTTAAATTCCCATGCTACCTAAAGCTCAATAAAGGGGGAATTTGATGGGATGAGTTTGTTTGCTTGGTACAAGACAAATGGGATCTGGTGACCGACCGACCGACCGACGCCCTGGAAATGGGCCAAATCTAAGCCAGCCAAAGTTTCAGGATACAAGGAAATGGAGTCAACTTACTCCCACCCAGCTCAGGGCGCTTTTTTTTCATTTTTGGTGAAGTGCCAAAATGGCAATATAAAATGTTATACTCGCCCGTGCCCCAAATTTCAACATTCATCCACATATTGAATAAAAAAATACTTAGTATCACATTAGCACATACTACCTCCGTCCTCAAATGATCTTCCTGTTGTACTTTGTGACGTCTTAAATTGGCTTTTGATTTTTACTTGGGACCAACAAAACAACTTCCAGTAGTAGTTCCCCCTCCATCCATGCAATCATCAGTCACAAGACAAATGAAATGATTAATGAGGTCAATCAACACTGTTTGTTCTTATTTTTTTGCATCTCTTTGAATATTTTCCAATTGAAGAAAATGAAGCTTTGGGGGCAAAACAAAGGGTCACGCATGGGCTTGGGCATATACTAAAAAAACTACAAAATGATAATCTCACACTCAACAATTAATTGACCACTGGAAAAATTGAAAATGCCCCCAAAATACTACTTTTCAATATTCCAAAATTACAAGTTGAAGAGGGATTTGAAACTCAAAGTTTCTAGAATGCTAGGAGTGCACCAAATTCTATTTATAGCGCAAAAATGGTTTTTAAAAATGTTATTTTTTGCCTTAATCTAGAATAATTTGTCTAACATGAAGATCATTTTGGGACGAAGGTAGTATCACTCTGAAAGACTGATGGGCATATGACCATGTAGTTAGTTGGAACTTCCAAATCTTTCACTTTGTCATATTTCTTTAATGCATTTGAATGATTCTTTGTGTATTTAAAGTTTTCATTGATGGAAGTGTGTGTCTTCTATAAGTTACAATAATTTTTAAGATCTTTTTGTACTTGTTTGAAATTTTTGTAAATTTTTGTGAAGAAAAATTGAAGAATATTTGTATCAAATGGAAAATTAGTTTTAAACATTTGAAAATGTTAGCATAGGCATACATTATAGTCTAGAAATATAATGGTGCATACCAAAATGCCATCATGAAAACATAATTATAGACACTCAACTTCAATAAAATAATAGGGCCCATTGCTCTTTGCACTACTAGTGACACCCAACTAAAGGTTTAGGGTTTAGTTTTTAGCTTTGGAGACTTTGGTGATGATAATTTTTACATGAATATTGAAGCTTCAAAATCTTAGTGGGCAATATTGATTTTGGAGAATGACATGCACCTCTCTTTGTTGATGCATTTTGCACATGTAACCTCATTATGCAAATGATGTAAATTGACATATGGCGTGAGACATTAGTTGAGATAGACGTCATTCAATTGTTGTCCAAAATCATCCTTTTGAAATTAAAAATAAAATAAAATTGGCCTATCATGGACTGCTTTTTAATACAAGTCATTCCTAAAGTGTTGCCCCAGGGAGGATATTAGAAACCATGTGAGATCTAATATAGGATAATTTATATTTATTGTGTCTAAAATTAAAAAAATATTATGTCTAATATAGAGTGTGTAAATTTACATGTAGGATATTATAACTAATATAGGGTTATGTCTAATACCATATATTAGATTTTATGTAGAAAAAATATAGAGGGCAATAATATGTGGGTGAAAATAATTTTGTAGAGTGAGTATTAATATCCTTAAAGAAGAGATGGACAAAAAATGACACATTATTTGTCCCAAATTATCCATGAACCTTGAATGAGGGGCTCTAGTTGCCTCGAGAGTTCTCTGTAAAGTCCTTTGAAGTCACTAAGAATTTGAAAAATCTATTTAAACAAATATACTTTTATTTTGTTCATTCCAAATAGTAGGAAGGAATAGAAGAGCTGGGTGGTCTATCATTATTAGGTTTGTAAGAGCTTGGTGATCTATGCTTGTTTGTTATATTATAATGCAATGTGATCTTTTCTTTGCTGAGTGCTTGCACTCATTGTATTTATTAGAATATATTGTAGATGACTAGCAGTAAGTTGTTTGACACAACTAGTATACATTGTTTACAGTCTATGAATGTATTTGTTTGGCCATGGTTCATCGTCTAAACATAAAGTACTTTAGTTTTTCATAACCATAAAAAAAAGTGTTTGAAAAAGAAGTGACAAAAGAATAAAGAAGAAAAGGATAAAAAACAGTAACAGAAAGAAAAATAATCATACAACACCTATTAGTTCTAGTTTTTAAATCTAATATAGGGGCCAAAAAATAGGAATCAA
Organism: Pseudisothecium myosuroides; assembly: GCA_951799445.1. NCBI lineage: Eukaryota > Viridiplantae > Streptophyta > Bryopsida > Hypnales > Lembophyllaceae > Pseudisothecium > Pseudisothecium myosuroides. The sequence goes on from OX637295.1 coordinate 14,898,111, forward strand.
TCCAATATAATAAAATATTATAAAAATAGCCCCCTATAAAAGAGCCCCCGATCTCACGTATATACTAAACCTCTCAGCTAGTGACTCCCCCGTGAGTGTTGCTTGCTAAATATTAGAGAAAAATTGAATTGTGATGGAATCCTTGATGGAGTTCTTTAAATATAGATTTAATGATTGTCAAACCTCAAAATTGAAGCATTTAACAAAAAATACCATTTGATTAACCCCTAAAGTCCCATTGTCACATTTCAAGGGATAAAATGGATTTTGGGCAAGCTCCTATGGTCTCAATATTTTTTGGGATTTTTTGAAACTTTTTGTAAAGACAAAGAAAAAACATTAGCTTTTCAAAAATATAATTTTTATTTCAATCAGTGCCCGGGAGTAAAAGTTATGGCACAATAAGCCCAAAATTTAATTCGGCGGGCAAAAAAAAAGACCCACAAAAATCTTTTTAAATTTTTTCTCATATATTATATTTTCATCTATACATGAAGCTTTGATTCATTCCATTTGGATTTGTGATGTGAAAGTTATAGACAATCTTGTTTTTCGGGCAATCAAACCATCTTTTTGAAAAAATAAGTTGAAGGATTCATTTTTGAACTCAATTTTAACAATTTTTCAAAAAAAAGTTTCAAAAGGTTAAGATTGCTTGTAGAAAAATCTCACCATTGAGATTAGTTTGTTTCAATTCCATCTTAAAGCTATTAATGGTTTGTTTTTTCCTTCAATTTTGAACCTGCTTCTATTTAATAAATTTTTAATGAATGAAAACTAAATTTGTTCATTTGAAAAAAAAAATCCTAAACTTTCAACTTAATCTTTCAACAAAAAAAATAAGAAATTCAAAATCAATAGTGCAAAACTTGAAATTAAGAAGATTCAAAGTCAAAAACTCTAATCAAGTAAGGTGCAAAAAAAATTATTTTCTTCACTTTAAATGGAAATATCTTGCAATCTATGTGGTTAAAGTTTTTGAAATCTCTTCCATATATTGTTATACTAGTCTAGTACAAGATCCTACGGTTAGATATGCAAAAAAAAATTAAAGTTTTTTGCTCTTTGCAATAAAAATGGTAGTTTTGAGTGGCTTTTGATGAAAAAAAGGCTTTGGGACTTTAGGAGTTAAGCATAATCGTAAATATGAAGTTATAGAATTTGCTAATGACAATATTCAAATGTTGGTCTAGAATTGGAATAAAATGTTGGACTTGTTTTGGAATATTGCAATCTTGGCAAATTAAATGCACAATCCTATCTGTAGTAAAACATTTTAAATTTCATAGTCTAAGAAGTCTCTTGTATTCATAAATATCCTTTTTATATGTATCTTTGGCAATTAAACTATATGATGTATGTTCAATTTTGAAATCATTTGTTCCAAAGATCTAATTGACAAAATTATATGCTCAGAAATCACCTACTCTTTAGGAATTGAAACAACATGCTACAAAATAAAATATAATCATAATATTCATTGACAAGAGCATCCACTATGCAACCGGCATATTGGCCTCATTCTAAATCTAGCTATCTTTTGACTAGTTTATTATCAGAAATTGCCATGCTATTGGTATGATTTTTCTTCATTTGTCAAGGCTTTCATATTTATTTGTCTTTTAGTTAGCTTTTGAAGGGATTTATTTTATACATCCAAAGTCCAATTTCAAAATTTTGCACCTATTCATGGTACTTTTGGATGAGCTTTTAATGATATAAATTCCAAGTTCTAATTATAAAGCAATGAAAAGATAGCTAGAGAGAGAGGGAAAGCCAATATGCCAATTGCATAGTAGATTCTCTAAGTAATAATCATATTGCATGTTGTAAAATTGAACAATCTACCCAACAATTTTTCACACTCTCCCCGGTACATTTGGAATTTATCCAATAATGCTTCTTCCATTTACATGTCGGTATAAAATACTATTTCATAAGATCTCTATTATATTGCAACATAAATTGCAAATGCAAAATACATCAAGCTTATTGAAAGGTAGAATCCAACATACACCTCCATGTCTTCACTATTAAGATTGCCAAAGGCAACAAAGTAATCATCTACATAGTAATTGTTAGTCACTATATCTTTGGCACCACTACTTGCAATACATTTACACTCTTCTAATAATTGAATGATCCTGACACAACAAAATTATTAATACTTGCCTTAGAATATTTGAAATGTCTAGAAGTAAAGAAATAGTTATGCTTCTTGTTTGTTTGTCTCATAGAGCTTGAGTTTAGTTTTCATTTTGCAGATGTAACAAAGTTGCCAACATACTATAGGATTACATAGTCAAAGACTAAATAACAAGCACTCTTTGCATTTGACTTTTGTAACTATTTTGAAGCATCAATGGACAATACAAGGCTTGCTCATTTACATCGGATGTAAGCAAGTAGAAAATTATCTTGAGAAATTCCTTTACACCATACAAGAGGTCAATGGTGGAGCCTTGATTAAGCCAAAAATGTCATTCTTGAGACACCAAGAGCAATGGCAAATGCTTGGAAAGAGGTCAAATTAAACAACAATAGATTGAGTAATGGTAAAAAAATAAGGCATTTTTCAATGCTACCAATGCTAATATTTAAATTATGCTTTTATATTTTTTTTCTAGAAAGAGAACAAAATGGGTCCGGAGCAAAGGATGACACTCTTACCTTTGGCTATTTGATCCTTATAGTCGACATGAGTTTCATTGTAGCTTATAGAATTTAGAGCAAGCTTCTTAGAAAACTAGTAGCTAAACACTATATTATACCTGGATCTCTCAAGTTTTATATTTGAAAATCACACTATGCATTTATAATAGACATCTTCACTATTTACATAGATCTCACTAGAAGAAAACTGCATTGGAACCCAGAAAAACGAGTGGGATTGGTTTTGTTGGGTTCCTAGTTTCCAACGCAGATTTTTGCGTTGGAATTCCAAGAAATACAATGTTCAAAAGTGGTATAGTCTGTATTATCTAGTCCAAACATGTGATCAAGGAATACAAATTATACCGCTTGATTTAAAGTTCAAATTATGGTTACTATCTATATTTTGTTGGTTTACTATCAAATTTACTTGTCTAGTACTCCCTTCGTCCCAAAATGATCTTCTTGTTTGACAAATTGTTCCAAATTAAGGTTAAAAGTAACATTTTTTAATCCCATTTTGAGCTAAAAATAAAGTTCAATGCTCTCCTATTGTCTTGCAAAATTGAATTTTGGATTAATTTTCAAATTGAAGAGTGGGATTTTCTAGCCATTTGAAGGAGCACTAGTGTCCAACTAATTCTATAGCTTCCGCGTTGCTCATCATCTCATGTTTTCCAGTCGAAGCTGCTATAGAGGCTTCTCATCATCTCATTCTCATTCATTTTGATTCTCTAGCATCATGTATTGTCTACCTAGCTATCTCTATTGGGCCAGGATGGCCCCACAGAAAATGTGTAGTGAATGATCCATTCATGTCACATAAACCAAACATTGAGGCTCTTCATTAGGGGGGGATTTTTGTGTAGCCATTGTATACATGTAGCTTCTTTGGAGTTTAGTTTTTTTTAAACAAATGAAACGGAATTTCATTGCAAGAAGATGAAATACAAGCCTGCCAGCTACAAGTGGACTAGCAAAGTGCAAGGATAGAGACACAAAACAACATAGGAAACAATTGGAACTTGGGAAGGCAAGAGCAGATTAGTGCAACGATGAGAGCGGTCATGAGGCGCCTTACGGCCGGCAACACCACAACGCTTCTTTGGAGTTTGTCTTCATTCCATGGGCCCTTCTTTCGCATCACAATAGGAAGATTATTTTGGGATGGAGGGTGTATCAAACTTGCTTGACCAAAATTTCTCATTTGAAATTAAGAGTTTAAGACTATTGGAAATTGACTTATATTTGCTTGACAAAGATGGATTGGCAGATATGATTGAGATGTGATTAATTCAAAGATATTAATGATTGACCCAATTGGAAGAGTCTAAAAAACATCCATATTGATCCTGCAAGCAAAAGAGTACATACAAATGTAGGTACAAACAAATATCACCATTTACATTTACAAAAACTAAGCCAATAGTCAATCTAATAACCAATATTGGAAATTTTCTTGAGAAATTATGCCATTGGTGTTCATATTCAGGATTCATCCAACAATAGCGCTTGTTTATGAGAATTAAACTCTAAGTACAAGAAAATTTTCAGTGTGTGAAAGATGACAAGTCACACAATGTAATGCCATCGTGAAAGACCCACATGAAGAATAATTTAATACCAAAAGCATCAAATTAGGCCTCATGGTCTTTTAGCACATTTGCAATAATAATTAATAACAATTGTGGTAGTAATGTAAGCACAACAACTCGATTCAATTACTAACATTTTCAACATGAAGATCCTTCAATTCCATCCACAATTCCTTGATTATGTTCAAAAATTGAAATTGCGTTTCTTGTACATTGTCGCGGACACAGATCTTGTGTCAACTTTGCATAAAAAGTCTTAAGGCTCTTATTTAGTACCTTACTTTGTTTTTAGGAAGGTTTCAACCTTTCCTATAAGGTTAGGTCACTTGAGATTGTTGGAATATTAGGACCAACAGGCTATACTATGCGAATTTGTTTTTTTGTATAGGACTAGCCCATACCATACAAGTTGGGCCTCTATATATGGTTTTGTGTTTTAGGGCCAACCCATACCATACAAGTTTGGGCCTCTACATATGATTTTGTATTTTAGGGCCAATCCATACCATACAAGTTGATGTGGATGTATATAGCAATGAGTAGAAGTCAAACCTTCTTAGAAGGTTAGGTAAGTCCATCTAGCTCTTAGGTGACTTTTATAATACTTTGTGTGGCTTCTTGAAACCTCTTAATATCTCTTCTAAACCATGGATGTGCTTCTCAAAGCATCCTAATAACCTATTGGATTTCTCAAAGTCTCCTAGAAGATCTTACGTTTCTTCAAATCAATTCAAAACAATATATGATAGTACATATTGAAGGCGAGATGAGATGAGCCTCATTCTTGCCAACACAAATCTTGAAGCATTGTCATTAAGCTTTGTACTACATGATTAAGGAACGTATTTGAGTTCTTTGTATTACATACTCTTGTCCTTTTAAAGGATTGTAGGTTTGATTGGGAATTTGATAAATCTCACACATTTATGGTTTTGATCTTTTTGAATAGTCGTGGGCTGTTTATTGATTGATAGGTATTGCACACTTTTGTTTTTGTGTTATATTGTGCTATTGTGTCCCTAATACACACCCTTTCCCTACCAAAATTAACCCAATTCAATTTTTTTTTATTGTGATGAGAATTCACAACAAGAAATTTGCAGAGATCAATGGAAATTTGCTCTAAAATCCTATCCCCCTAAAATTGCAAATCTTAATTGTTACCTACACTTAACCAAAAGGTTTCAATTCCATATCATGCTTTAAACTCATTGAATTGGAAAAAGAACAAAATTCACAAATCACCTCCAAATATGATTCACAAGAACAATTATGCAAAAACATTTTTTTTGTTGAGTAACTAGAAGACATTAAAAATTCTCCTAAACCCTAATAGATTTTTCTTCAATTTCCAAGACATTCTCTTCATCAAACTTCAATTCCATTTTGCAAACATAAGCAAAAAGCTTCAAAACTTCATCAACTCCACTTTTCTATCTACCTCTTAATATTTTCATCTCAAGACTTCTAACATTTGATCTTATTCAACCATGATGACAAATCTTTAGTTGCACATTATTTGTGGCAACATTTAAAGCATGACAACTACAACACAAATTATGAATTTTTAAGTTTCTTCTCAATTGCTAAGATCATAGACAAAAATTATCCAAATGGAATTGTTTCGTATGACTTTGAAATTCTATTATTTTAGTTTTAACTTTTTCTATCATTTTGGTTTTGGTTTCATTCCACCATTTTTGTCTTGGCTTCTTTCCATTCTTCTAGTCATGGCTTCATTCAATCATTTATGTCTAGGCTTCATACTATCATTCTAGTCATGGCTTCAATCTTGGTCATGGCTTTAAAGGCACCCCATGGGCACAAAGTAGAATCTATATATGTCATTACAAAAACTCCAAAGGTCATTTTCAAAATAAGCTAAACTAGAAGGTCATCATTGGATTTTATTTTAAGGATTTTTCAAATTGTGTTCCCTTTAAAAATAAATTATTGTGTAGGCATATACCAATTGTTGACCACGCCATTTATGTATGGGATACTTGATTCAAAATCTGTCATAAGCAAAAAAAAATTGAGAAGATAGGGAGTCCAAAAAATTTATGAGTACTATAGGTCTAACACTAGTTATTTCAAAAAATGAAGCCAAATTTTTTCTAAAAATATTGACCTAGTATATTTAAAAACATAAATATTATTGACACCCTATCTTAAAACCTAATATAAGCATTGGAGCCTTGATTCAAGCTTTGAGACAAGCATCTAAGTGACATAATTGTTGAATATATAGGAAAATTAGAATAGACGTGACTATCTTGTATAATTAAGTTTACACTTTGGTAATTTGACAACAACTTTTCATACAAAAATCTGAGCACACGTTGAAATGATTTTACTAAAATCCAATTTTTGGAAAAAAACAACAACTAAACTTAGTGGGTAGATGTTGGACATGCTAGAGTGGCTCCTAAAATAACTTGTATACTTATTATTATAGTTAATTGAGTAATTAGAGATTTTGAACAAAATATGGACATGTTGTGGTACAAATAATACACTTGCATAAAATAAAATTTCAAGACTCTTAAAATGATTTTTGATTTTTTAAGAATGTAATCAAATTTATTAGTAAAAAAAACTTTAAGTAAAATTATTTTTTTAATCAAGATTCTTTACATTAGAAGAAAACATCCTAAACTAATTGTCCTAAATGATTGAAAATTTTCGACAATGACTATAAATGAGCCATTGTGGACACTATTCAATCCTTGTAGACAGTCATTTAAGACATGCTTTTCAACTAGTGTTAGTAAATGGAATGACACTTGGTAAGAATTTCAGAAGTTTTGAAGTTTTATTGAGTGAAATATGACTAACTAAATTATGACTCCAAATATTTATAATTTTTGTAATTTAGTCCAAAAATTCACTACAAAATTATACAAAATTTGAAATCTAATTTATCAATTAGGGTCACTTTATACCTAGAGGCCTTGCCAATTTGATATGTGAGAGGCCCAAAGTCCTCACTTGCGATTGGACCAAAGGCTGAAATTGGTCCGAATCCCGTTATACCAAGCGTAGGGATCAATTTGGAGGATTGAATATTTTATTCAAAAAAGACATGATTTGACATGGCTTGAGCTTAATGAATTGGGTGCAATGAGAATGAAACGCCAATTCTTGGCTTTGGAACCAATGTCAAATTTCAATAAGAATATTTTTTTATTAAATGATGTTTTTTCAACAAATCAAATCCATTGGATTTTGCGTAAATTTGAACAACTCTTTTGGTCTCAAATGACAATGAAAAGAGTAAGAGAGGGGTTGAAATTTTCTAGGTTTTATTGAATCACACTAGCTTCTTGGCCTCAAGACCTTTACATATGGGAGAACTGACCCTTGTTATAATCTTATTCCATTGAGTAGTTGAGGACGGCCTTAAGCCTAAAAGGGGCTGAAATTTTGTGCAATTAGCTTCAAGGGGAATTGGCCTGCCCTCTAGGTCTGTTCATCCCAACAACGAATGGAACTTGAGTTTTGTTTTTTTTCCCTCTAATTTATTTATCATGGAAGATGCAGTCCTCTGTCCGTCCATAATTGTTCCTCCATCCAACTGAACTGAAGCCACCATTCCCCTGGGCTGGCAAATATATGTATGTGCCTGCCTGGGTCAGTCCCATTATTCCCCTAGTCCTGTCTGTACCCGGTGGCTGACTTTTTTTTCTTTTTTTTTTCTTTTTCTTTTTTTGAAACACACCCCGGTGGCTGACTTTCAGTTCAGTTGGTGTGGGGTCTCAAATGAGTGACCTCTTGATTCAGGCTGAACTCGGCCATTCCCGAGCGGGCGGCACTTCTTTGGAGGCGAGGTGCGGAAGCATTTTCCATCCAGCCATGAAAAAAGGCCGCTCATTTGCACAAAGTGTGTCACCAACCCTCCCACAAAGCAATCAATTGTATGTGCATGCCACTGTTGGAGGAGTGAGTGAACCGCAGAATCAGGTCCTCGCAATGCAATGAGTTGGGAGGAGGGGGTGGTTGCCAATTGTACTGCAAATTTAGTTGACTGTCTCTCAATAATGCCGTTGGCACTCTAGAAACAGCCACGGGGTATGAACTTTCATGTGGGAGGGGAGGTGAACGGAAGTGAAGGGACCAGAGCTTGCACAGGCATACAGTAGAGGAGTGTAAATTGTTCACTCAACGTCAATGTCAAGATCTCCGCATTTCGGAATCAAGCTCTATCCGCTATACCTCAAGTTGTTTGTTTGTTTTGTTTGTTATGGTGAGATCTTTAGAACCTTGCGTCCCCCAATCACATTCTTGGTACCGTCATAAAGCTCTCAGCAAGGAGGAGTGCATGGACTTTGTTTCATGGCGTTTGAACCTACAATGTGAAAGTTATTGAATTTCATAGTTTTTGTGAAATTTAAAATTTAAAAATTATTTTAACTTTACTTTTAATTTATATTGTGGGAACGGCACAAGGCACACTAGTCACATATCAAGAGAGGAGGTGTGCTTTGTCAATATCAATATTAGATTTAGAATTCATATTCTACTTTCAAGTGGATGGATATCATAAGTTTTTTCTTTTGTCTCTTTGGGAGAATTTTTGAAAATTTTATTGATTTTCAAAGCTAAGACTTAAAGAAATTTTAAATTTTCATATAGGTTCATCTTCAAATTATCTTCAAAACAATTCTAAACCATTTTTTAAAGGTCATAACTTCAGTCAAAACTTTAGGCTTGATTCTTTATTTTATAATTATTCTATAATAACTTGTTTGTAAACCTAACTCACATTCCAATATTGATGCCTACTAATGTTGTAATGTTGGTATTGATAGTGAACAAAATTTCAGTGCATTCACCTCTGCCGGAGTTGTAATATTACTTTGGATTCAATTTGTTTGTTTCAGTTTCTAACAAAAATCACCATATTCAATGTATAAGAAGAATTTCATCCACTAGTGGAATGAAAGTCTTTGGACACCATGCAAAGCACTGAGATGACAGGAAGGAACATTGGTTCAATGAGAACTAGTAGGTGGTGCCTACACTACAACAAAACTTGGTAAAAAGAATTGCACCCAGAATTGGGTGCGGTTCTTTTGACCACAATTCTGCGCAATCCGCAAACAACTACAGATAAGGCCGTTTTGAGAATTTCAGGACATGTAATATATTGTTGGAAAGGTATTGAATGCTGCTTAAAATTCTCAAAATTGTAGTTGAAGATTAAAAATGAATATTTGCAGTCATTTAAGGATTGTGCAAAATGATGCTCAAAAGAACCACATCCAATTTTGAGTGCTTTTTTTTAACCAAGTTTTACTATAGTGTCAAGGTTGTCATCAACACCAAGCCCTTGGCAGACATGCATTGTACTTTGGATTTGCATAGCCTTCTACTACCGTCCTTGTTTTTGGGTGTGTCAAGGCGGTCTTCAACTAGTATTTAGGATATTAAATTTACTATGACTTTAGGACAATAGTAGGGCTTAAATAATAGCTTTCATTTGCATAGGTAATTTGTTGATATTCAAGTGAGGTAGAAATCCATCTATTGACCTGACTAGGGCTGAGATGGTCTCTCTATGAGGTCTGTGAGTTCTCTCTTCCCCAACTCTTCAACCTCAGCTTGGTTTATACTTGGGTTCATGGCCGAGGAAGTGTACCCCTGGAATACCTCTACTTCCAAGCTACAACAATTAAGAGCAGAAACTACTATATTTTGTACAAATATTTCGTCTTCCATTTAATGTATAGAATTCTCTGCCTAGTCAAGGTGCCCGTTGGGGTGACTATACCCTGTACCCATTGTTGCATTGTGATGATCTTCTTAAAACAATAGAGAACTTCCTGAGATTAACACTTTTGATTGTATTTGCACCAATTGTTCGCCTTTGGGGCATAACAGTTCCAGTAATCAAGTCTTTGTCTTCCAACTCACTCCCACCTTATTTTGAGTTGCTACCTTCTTCTAATCTAGATGTAGAATGTATATGTACAAGGCTTGAGTACGCAATTGGAAGCAATGAAGGCGGATTTAATCTATATTTGGGATAGTGCCTAGGGATATAGCTCCTTTGCAACCTCTAGTTTGGGCCTTTTGCTTTGTTGCTCTCGGATCTCCAATATTGTTAACTATTATGTCCATAGTCATTGTATGCGCCTTGTTCAACAATGTATCTATAAATTTGTCAAGGTTGCTTACAATCTTCTGAGAAACTCACTCTAATGGAAGCTTATTCCTACCAAAACACAATGGAAATGGCCTAAGATGTCTAGGGTCAAAGCACACTAATAGGAGCCACTTGTAGACGTTGTTGAGGTGCTTATAGAGGTCCTTAACCCCTAAAGTTCCATGACTATGTTTTCACCAAAAACACTAAAAAACTGCCATTTTAGTACAAGTACCAAATTTTTGAATTTTTTTTTGGACATGTGTAACCGTAGGATCTTATAGTAAACTAGCTTTAGAAGATGTGAAAAAAATTTCAGAATTTTCCACCATGTGGATTGGAAGATATTAGCATTTGAATTGGCAAAAATCTTTTTTTGGTCCTTGCAAAAAACAGGGCAGCTGCACTTCACAAGGTCACATTTGTATGAAAAAATGTCCAAAATGGTGGTGCTTCTTCGAATTCTTTTTCCAAAACAAGTTGGCTACATGCTTAAAATTTTTCAAATCATTTTGTAATTGTACAACATATACAAAAAAATAGTAAGTAGAAAGAAGTAGAGAATGATCCAAAATACTAAATTGTTAAGAATTTAATTATGGAATTGAAAAATGTCAATCCAAATGGGTAATGTTGTAATAAACAACCTACATCCTATAATTTTTTTCTTTTTCAAAAAATATTAAAAATTGAGTTAAATAAACAACTTCAAAGTTTATTTCAGAGTAGAGAATCCATAACTGCCCACAAACTAAAAAAACTCATAACTTTTGACTCATTGGTCAAAATGGAATGATTCAAAGCTTTCTACACATATATAACTCTAGAAAACCAATTTCAATTTCTTATTTTTGAAAAAAGTGATTTTTTATTATCTGCCAGGACTGCCTAGTTATGAAAAAAGATAACATATCTGGCCATAACTTTTGACTCCTATTTCCAAATGTCATGAAATTTAGTGCATATGAAAGATATTCCTTGCACCCACCTTCTACTGAAATTTCAGCTTAAAATATGGAAATTTCTAGTCACACATACCTGTCAAAAATTTCTATACGGTAAAAAAATGCATGCCGGTCCTTTAGGGGTTAATGGAATATTCCACCAAACAATTGTCGCTTGTGCATCTAAAATAGTCTTTAACCCCTAAAGGACCAACATGCATTTTTTGGCAACATAGAAATTTTGGGCAGGTACGTGTGACTAGAAATTTGCATATTTTGGACTGAAATTATTAAAGAAGGTGGAAACAAGGAATATATTTCATTTGTTCAAAATTTCATGACATTTGGAAATAGGAGTCAAAAGTTATTGTATGATATGTAGTTTGTTTCTCAACTCGGGCAATTCGGGTAGATAAAAAAAATCACTTTTTGCAAAAATAAAAATTTGAAATTGGTTATATATATATATTTCGAAAGCTTTGATTCATTCCATTTTGATCAATGAGTCAAATCTTATGAGGATTTTTAGTTTGCAGGTAGTTATGTATTGTCTACTCTAAAATAAACTTTGAAGTCATTTATTTCACTCAATTTTCAATATTTTTCAAAAAAAATAAAATTGTAGGATGTAGATTGTGTATTACAACATTGCAGTCATTGAGATTGGCATTTTTCAATTCCATAGTTAACTTCTTAACAATTTAGTATTTTGAACTATTCTCTACTTCTTTCTACTTACAATTTTTGTCCTATATGTTGTACAATTTCAAATGATTTGAAAATTTTCAAGCATATAGCCAACTTGCCCTAAAGAATGAATCCAAAGAAGCACAACCATTTTGTAATTTTTTTCATAATAATCTGACCTTGTGAAGTGCAGCTGCCCGGTTTTTTGCAAGGCCAAAAAAAAGACTTTTGCCACTTCAAACGCTAATATCTTGCAATCTATACGATGGAAATTTCTGAAGTTTTTTCCACATATTTTCAAACCAAAACACTACAAGATCTTACGGTTACATGTGTCCAAAACTGATATTTTTCAAAAATTTGGTAATTGTACTAGAAATAGCAGTTTTGGAGCATTTTTGTTGAGAACATAGTCAAGGAATTTTAGGGGTTAAGTCATTTGTAATGGATTCTTATTGCAATATTCTACCAAAAATTGTTGTTTATCCATCTAAAGTCTCGTCTAAAGTAGTCTTTAAATCATCTATAATGGTTCCTTATTGAATCCAATTAAGTAGAATTAAGCAGTGGTTACAACTACATTTTGGCCCTTTTGATACTTATAAATTTAACATAATTAATTTTGTTTTACATTATGGCATGTAGCCATAACTAAGAAACAATGCTGTACAATTTTTTTCATATTTCAACTTATACTCAAGAGTTAGAATGAAGATTCTTAAAAAAAAAGCAATGGTTATGCCCAAGTTGGCTCCTATTAGCATGCTTCCACCCTCTACTGATATCATCAAGCTTAATTAGTAAAACTTGAAGTTTTGGTGTTAGACTCCAATCTGCTAGGGGACTTTGAATTCTCCTCTAATGTTGTAGTAGACCAGTATTACTATAAGATAACCAATAGCCCAATGTTTTTAGTAGATTTTGGAGGGACAATTGGATTGTGGAACATAAAAGTGTGCGTCACCAACTTGGATTCCGCCAAATAATTTGTTGGTTGTACAATGCAGCATGACTTAAAGTTTGATAGGACTCTACCCTCAAGTACCACTATGGAGGGTCAATCATCAATGGGGACCTCATGACCGCGTTAACCCCATGGAGTAGTTTTTTTCCCTTAACAACAACAACAATTTGGATGTGAATTGGAGTGGTACCGAAGCTGATTTACCTAGTCCATTAATTTCACACTATCACTCCTTGTTCTCAAATGACAATATTGATGAAAATCCACTGCTTGAACCATGGGTTTAATATACCAAAGAAGACACATTCACATATCCCTTCAAGTAGGAATATGTAGATATATAATGCGAGAAGGCCGATGACTTCATTTTCAAGCCAACAAACAAAGGTTTTCACGGCTCATTCTCTATTCCATATTCTCTAGTTTTGGATCATTTGAGCGCACAATAGAGTATTTTATTTAGTTTTGTCCACCTAAGGTGATGCATTGAATTGTGGTGGAGATTAATCGGTGAGAGCCTTGCGTTTCAATGTCTTATCACATGCCTTCTATCTATGACGTAGATGTTGTCATGTATCATGCTACCATGGATCATGGTTAGACGTTGTTATTTAGGATTTTAGCTCCCATATCAATATTGTATTATGTTGTATTCCATTAGCCTTGACCATGACGCTTGTGGTATGTCATATAGCTTGCCTTGAGTTAGTCTCATCAAGTTCTATTGGTCATTGTGATTGTATTCATGGTCATTAGCATGCTTGGCACACTAGGTGAGACTCCTTAGCTCAAGGGTTCTTTAGTGATTATGGTTGTGTATTTCATATGAGTTAGTCAGAGTCTATATAGTCCTTTGTGTGCAGTCTTTTGTGCATATGAGCGATGCCATTGACATTCTGTGGAAAAATTGCAATCACTAGAAGAAAACTGTGTTGTATTTGACAAAAACTGCGTTGTACTCAATACAAAGTGTGGGGTGGATTTTGTTGAATTCTCCCTTCATAATACAAAATTCTGCGTTTTACTTGTCAAATTTTGTATTGAAATGGTGGAACGCAAAATTTTGTGTTATGAAGGGAGAACTCAACAAAATCCACCCCACACTTTGTAATGAGTACAACGCAGTTTTTGTCAAATACAACACAGATTTGACAAGTTAAACGCAGTTTTCTTCAAGTGAATCTTGCAAGCTAGTGAACAAAGCTTTACTTCCGATAATAAACAATGAGGAAGGACCTCAGTACATACAGTTAATTAAATCTAATTAGTCTAAACCTAATTAGCTACTGGATGAATGGCATCCAAGGATGAAATCCTAAAAACCTAACGGTTTCCTATGATACCAACACCCCCCCTCAATCGCAAGATTGTTTGTTGCTTATGTGAGCGAAGTGAGTGAGAATTGCAGGTTGCGGAAAAACAATGGCGCGGGTCAGAGTGTGGAATTGGTAGCATCTTTGGGCGGTGTGAGCTCCCAATTTGTCACTTGGGACTCGTAGAATTATTTTTTTGGAAATTTGCAATTTAAATTTGATAAAAGTATAGAAAAACCCATAAAAAGAGTGTAGAACCGAAATAGGGTTGTGTCATACCCATTATAGTATTTGGTCTAGATTTGTGTTTTTTACTTAGAATCCTCCAAACCTTGCCTAAAAATAGTATAGAAATAACGAAAAGGTTAGATTTGGAGGATTCGAGTCACACAGCCCCAAAAGGGCTAAATCCCACCATGAATGTGGCGATTCATGGCTAGGTCGGACCGAGGGATCCACAGCGAGGCCACTAGGTCGGGTCCTAGAGTTAGATTTAGAATTCCCCATTAGATCGACGAATTCCCAAAATCCCGATTGTTAGCATGCAGGAGCCACTCACGCAAGACCGGGCCCGTGGAGGAATCTACAGCCCAAGGATGGTGTTCTAGGATGAATCCCATGCCAGGAATCCAACGGCGAAATCGGTTCGCCAAGATTCCTCCACCTGCAGAAGATTTCCGCACCGTCGCTAATTCGAGGAGATGGCCAGTTTTAAATCTCCATTGACCAATCGTGCCAGGTATGGAAACACACCCGCACGTCTTTCATGCGACTCCCTGAGAGGTCACGTGAAAAATCCCGGCATCTTCCGACTTGCAGAAAAACCTTTTCCGGGTGGTCAACCCTCCTAACCTCCAACGGGAATTTCATGGAAATTACCTAGGTTACAATAAAATCTCATTAAAAATTAGACTAGCTTGTTTTATGTTAATAATGCACTCCGTGAAGTTTCACGACATTCCGATAGCGGCAAGTACCCGAACTGGCGAGATTCCTCGGGAATTAACCACTTGGCGGGGTCCCCGCCACGTTGACCGGCATCCCGGGCCCATATGATGGCGAAACGAAGTCAACCAAAAGTCCTTTCCGACTCTCTCGCACCTACCGGAGACCCTAGGCTATTCACATTTCTCAAAATAGAAGACCCCCAAGATCTAGGATTTTACCACGATTTGGTTTTTAAACTAAATTAGCCTACGATGGATTTTTGGCCTCGGTATGGGGGATAGCCGGGTCTAGGACTAAACACGGCGATCTGGATCCAACGGCACAATCCGTTTGGCGATTGGAGCTAATCTCCAAAAGTTAGGATGTTGGTCCAGCATAGATGGTAGAAGTAGAAATTTAGGATGTAGGATGAAAATCTTTGAGGATGAGGATGAAAATCCCCGTTGATAAGGTTACCTTAGAGCTTTAGAGAGAGGGGTGAGCCCTTGGGAAACCTATATAAGGGCCCCATTTCTCTCTCTAAAACACCCCCTCACTTTTGTTTGGGTCCGTGGGTCCAATTTGCTTTGGATATTTTGGCGTTTGAAGCCAAAAACCTCTACGGTGTTTTTGGAGCACTTTTTGTTCTATTGTTGCTAGATTTCAAGCTTTGAAGGTCCTTAGGGGGTCTTTCTATCTTGCCTTGTGTACTTCTTGTGCGTTGTTATACCCTTGTTATGAGTTAAGAGTCCTTGTTTCTCTCTTGTTGTACCTTTGTGAAGCTAACTTGTGAGTTTAGAAGTCTTTTGGTGTCTTGTCCTAATCCTAAAGTCACCCCCCACCGTACCTTGGCGATGCCGCTTTGGGGGGCCTTTAGCTTGTGAAATTGTGTGTCTTTACGTGTCCTAACGTGTTGTCTTCCCTCACTTACGTGTTCTCGCCCTTTTCTAATCTTCCCCTTGTTGTGTGGACCTCCCTCGGGACGGCGAAGCTTTGGCTTTGTCACGTGTGTTTCTCAAGTTTGTCTTTTCTAACTTCTTCTAATATTCCCCTTGTTGTGTGGATCCCCCCTCGGGATGGCGAAGCTTTGGCTTTGTCACGTGTTTTTTTTTGAGTTTGTCTTTTCTACCTTCTTCTAATATTCCCCTTGTTGTGTGAAACCCCCCACGGCGGCGAAGCTTTGAACTAGTGACCACGTCAAGTCCTATAGTGTGTGTTAAAATAGTCTTAGACGGCGGAGCTTTGAACCCGTGGAGTGTCACAAGTCCTAAAGTTGGTGTTAAACCCAATTTTACGGCGGAGCCTTGAACCTCCATAGCCTTAGATTCCAAAGTCTAGTTTCCAAGACCTTCTTGGAAAAGTCCAGAGTTTAGCTTCCAAGATTGGTCACGAGTTTCTAGGAAGAGAGTGACCCTCCCGTACCACTTAGCTTAGGTGACCGTTCTAAAAATTTGGGGCCTAACCCCCCGGACGGCGAAGCTTCGATCCTAGCCCTAACCCTCTACTAAAAATCCAATTTAAGTTGTGTTAGTGGGTTCCCCTAAGGGAACCCGGTTGTGTGGATTTTTGGTAAGGGCAGCCAGTACCCCGGACCAGTAAACAGCCAGCATACCGGACCAGCATACAGCCAGCCATACCGGACCGGCAGCCAACCATACAGCCAGCATACATCGGGCAGTCAGCTTGACTGAACTAACATCAGCATCAGGCAAAGTCAGCTTGACTGAATTAAACATCAACATCGGGCTGGTCAGCTTGGTGGACTAAAATCTACACTATTGGATTTCCAGAACTAAACGGGACGATGCCCTGTGGGGCCCCAACCACCCTTTTTTTTTAATTTTTTGATCTTTTAAAGTTTGAAATTTTGGAATCCATTTGGGGAGAGGAAAAAACTCAAATTGGAACTTCAAAAACACAAGAGAAAAGGGGAGGGAGAAATAGAGGTTGCCACTCCACGCGCCACTTGCACAAAAACTTCCTATCCAACCTGCATCACCACTCACCACGACACACAATGGAAGGAGATTAGGAATGGAGGAGAAGAAGTAGGCAAGGAAGGGAGAGAGACGATAAATAGTGCCTAGCTAGGAGATTAGGTAGGAAATCTAGAAGAACTCCTTGCGATCGTTGGGAGGAAGATTAGGATGACACAAAGCAAAGTTGCGTAAGAGGGTAGGAGGCTCATTAAAACTTCACGAAGTTTGAGACTAGAAGCGTAAGACCACCATCACCACGGTTGGTGGAATAGTTCAAGAGTAGAAGGAAGAGGAGGAGAGAAAGAAAAGGAGAAGGAAATGGGAAGAAAGGGTTACAACATCATACGTGTAACGTTTTCTTTTCTACAAATTAAGCCATGGGCCTTGAAAAAAATAAAATAAATAAAGACCATAACACAAAAATAAAAGAAGACAATCGCGAGTGGCCACCATGGAGCACGAGGACGCGCATGTGGACGGGGATGACGTCATTTCCGACACTAGCAGTAACGAGGTGGGTCATTAAACTAATCCTAGTCGTTTCTCCCTAATTAGCATTTGTTTTTCTAATCAGCCCTTAGAGCGTGATTAGCATCCGAGATTAGCATAAATTAGAAGTTTAGATTCAAAAGTTGATAGATTAGGGGTAGAGGGTTCCAAAAACATCTTATAATTAAGATTCGACCGTAAACTGACCGCGTTAGGCTAAGTTAAGCGGTAGGGGGTAGAACGGAGGATTTTTAATTAAATTTGATCCACAAGGAACAATGGACGGAAATTAGGATTAGATTAGAAGGAGAATTTAGGATTAAAATTAAAGATCAAATAACAATTAAAAACCTAGAGTTAAATTAAGATTTTAATTAGGGAAGTTAAAATTCAGAAGTCGAAATGTGGAGTTAACTTTGGGAAGTAAAAAGTAGAGTAGGAAATAGAAGTCAAAAGTAAAATCCACTTAGGAAGTAGATTGTTGAGTTAGAAATAGAATTAAAATTAGAAGTCAAAACCCTAGAGTTAAAAGTTGGAATTAAATTTAGGAGGGTAACATTTAGAGTTAATCTAGGATTAAAATGATAGGATTAAATTTGGAAGTAGAAGTCAAAAGTCAAAAGTCAAAAGTTTAGATTGAATTTAAAGGTTAAATTTTAAAGTCAATAGGAGAGTAAAAGGTTAGAGTGAAAAGCTAAAAGTAGAAGTTAAAACTTAGAGGTAGAAGTTAAATTTTAGAGTTAGTTGGAAGTTGAAAAATCTAAAGTCAAAGTGAAAACGTAGAGTTAAACCTGGAGGTTAAGATTGGGAATTAATTTTAGAAGTAAAAATTTAGAGTTAAAAGTAAAAAATCTAGAGTTAAATTAGGAGTAAAAATCTACAGTAAAAAGTGAAAAGTTAGAGTTAACTTTAGAGGATAAATCTTAGAGTAGTTTAGAAATAAGAACATAGAATTAAAAGTGAAACTTAGAATTACCCTAGAAGGTTAAAACTTGGAAGTTAGGAGTTGAAGTTGATTTAGAAGTAAAAACCTAGAGTTAAAAGTCAAAACCGTAGAGTTAAATTTAGAAGGGTAAATTTAGAATAAAATAGAGGAGGAAAAACTTAAAGTTAAAAGTTAAACCTAGAGTTAAATTCCGAGGATAAATTTCAGAGTTAAATTAAGAGTAAAAACCTAGAGTCAAAAGTCGGTAGTTAATATTTAAAACCAAGTTAAAAGAGTAAATATCTAGAGTTTCATTTAGAGGTTGAAAATTAGAGTAAGAGTTGAACTTTAGAATTAGTCTTTAGAAGTAGAATTTCTAGGTGGAGTCTTAAAAACCTACGATAGTCTTAGAGGTTCATGGAAGGAACATAGGGGTTCCCCTTTTTACGTAGTTAGGGACATTAGAAATGACGCCAACTACCCAGTCTACCCTCGACATAGGATAGATAGTTAGGGAGTTAAAATTTTACCATTACCCCTGAGCATTGCAGTTACCTTGTGAGTTACTACATACATTCTAATTATTCACTGCCATCCACGATACTTAGGAAACGTTAGCAAAAAAGATCCATTGCTTGGAAGGCACAGTGGACCGCGCTCACATCACCCCCATATATTAAAAAATGTGGATAAAGGCATAGAACCTGGTCAGTGTTCGCTCTATTACCAAGGGTGGGTAATCTAGCGCCCACAGGCGGTTGGTGGCGACTTGTCCATCGCAGGAGTACTAGGGATGTTGATTTTGTCGGGGTCTATTGTGGTGAGGCGCGTGTTGAAGTTTTTTGGCGACGTTCTGGACGCGGTCATTGCGAAGCAATTGGAGGTCGCTGATGATGAGTGTTGCTCAATTTGTGCAAGAGTTGGAGCTCGACTCGGGTGTGCAGATACAATTGTTCCACCTAAGGGAGATGCAGATCGATTACGAAGCAGTGCGCAAGGAGCTGTAGCATCGAAGGACAAATTTTATGCCGTGAAGCGGGGTTGCATGCCCGGGTTGTATTTCTCGTGGGCTAATTGTTCCCGGAAGGTGATTGGTTTCCGTGGAGCGGAGCATAAGTGATTTCGAACACTAGAGGAGGCAGAAGATTATCTCTTCGGATCTATGGTTCTATAGAAGGTTTGTAGTGTTACTTTTGGCAGAGTTTGAGAGACTGTTTTGTTAGGATTGTCTCAAGGCAGCTATAGTTTGGAGACCCAAAGAAGTTCTGTGTTGTTGGAACTTCAATTTTCCTAGAGGTTTTGTCAATGTATCCGCTGGTTGGTCATTTGTGTTAATATACTTCAGTTTAATTTCCCCCCTAAAACTCTTTCACGGATGAAGTGGTAATGTATCTCAACATGTTTTGATCTGGCATTGAAAACTGGATTATGTGAGAGTTTTATCGCACCTTGATTGTCGCAATGCAGTAGAATAGTGGAATTTGTTTTCGAGGGAGAAATGGTTGGTTGGAGCTCCTGAAGCAATCGATTTAACCATACAGCCTCCTGAGCTCCATTGCTGAGCTCTCAGTATTTGGACTTTGTAGATGATCGTGATACTGTTAGTTGCCTCTTGCTTTGCCAAGTAATTGTTCCACCTGCCATTTTGAACAAATAAGCACCCATCGATCTTCGTGTCTCAGGACAGGAGCCCCAATCGACGTCTATGAAGCTTGCAACGGTGGTGGGAGCATCAGCGTGATACTGGATGCCGAGATCCAGGGTCCCCTGGACGTATCGGAGAAGGTGCTTCACAGCTTCCAAATGTGTTACTTGTGGATAAGCTATATAACTTGACAGTCTGCTAACAGCATAGGCTATATCAGGCCTGGTAACTGTAAGGAAAATTAATTTTCCTACAAGGTAGCAATAATATATAGAATTGGTATAAGGAGATCCCATGTCTGTAATCAAGATTTGTCCTTCTGGTAGTGGAGTGGATGTAGATTTGCAGCCCGACATGCCGAATTCTTCAAGAATGGACTTTGCGTAATCCCGCTGGTGAAGTAGTATTCCAAGGATTGTCTACTCAAAGGTGATCCCTAGGTAACGCCGTATCTTCCCAAGATCAGTCATTACAAATTCTGTATGTAAGAAATTCTTGAGCCAGCAGATGAGTTTGTCACAGCTTCTGGTGATAAATAGATCGTCAACGTAAATCATAAGGATAAGTGTCTCTCCATCTCTGTGCATGTAGTACAAGTTACCTTCGAATGTGCTACAATGAAGACCTATGCGACGAAGTGCGGCATCGATGCGATCATACCATGTACGTGTGGGCTTTGTTTTAACCCATAAAATGATTTGTTTAGTTTGCAAACTAATTTTTCGTGGCCGCGGGCATGAAAACCAGGTGGCTGTCCCATGAATACGCGTTCTTTCAACAAGCCATGAAGGAATGCGGTGCGAACATCCATGTGATGGATGTTCCACCGTTTGGCGGCCGTAAGGGTGATGGCCGTGTGAAGCGTAGCCCACTTTATAACAGGGGCAAAAGTTTCATGGAAGTCGATGCTGGGGCGCTGTTCGAAACTGCGGGCAACGAGACGGGCTTTCTTGACTAGGGATTTTCCATCTATGCCAGGGTTCAACTTGAATACCCATTTATAAGTGCTTGCTCGTTTGCCTAGAGGGAGTGGTTCTAGATCCCAAGTTTTGTTTTGCCAAATTGAGTCCATCTCCTTCTACATTGCACTCCTCCATCCAGGATCTTGTGATGCTTGTTTGAATTTAACATTCGCAATGTCGGGATCTGCAGGTGTCGCTTGTGGAGAGTCAACTGAATCCGGAGAGGTGACCGAGGTGAGCAAGCACACTTCAAAGTAATCAGTAGACACGTAGAGATCATAGCCTTCTAAACGAATGTTTTGGCGGCGTGGATGCTGGGAACGTCTCGGATTTGGGTAAACATGTCGAACTGGGATAGGTTCTGGTTTGGGAGAAGGTACTGAGGTTGTGTCTGGCGGGACTACTGATGAGAGTGGAGTGGTCGGGGTATCTAGGTCAACAGGGAGTGAAACTAAGGTTTCGGGATTGGGGAATGTGACTAACAGGGTGGGCTGGTTGGGATTGAGGGAAGTATCGGGTTGTTTTGAACTAAGTTTAGGTCGAGAGAGCAGGTTATTTAAGAACGATGGGTCGGCTAGGGGTTTTGTGGTTTCACTGATTTTTGGATCTAAGTTGTCTTCGTCAAATCTTACATTGCGACTGATAAGGATCTAGCGAGTCTGTGGATTGTAGCATCTATATGCTTTGCTCTGTTTGTCATAACCTATTAGGAGTGTAATGGTGGCTTTGGGGTCAAATTTTTGTCGTTTCCGATCGGGAATGTGGCGGTAGGCTACACAGCCGATGACCCAAAGATGTGAGAGGTTGGGCTTCATGCCAATAAATGCCTCTTCAGGGGTTTTCAGTTTCAGGGCTTTTGCGGGAGAACAATTTTGGAGATAATTCACCGTTCTAGCTATTTCTTCCTAGAGAGATTTTGGGAGTTTTGTACCTGTAATTATGCTTTGGATTCCCTCTAATAGGCTTTGATTCTTGCATTCAGCAAGACCATTCTGATGTGGCGAGTACCCTGTTGTTAGCTGTCGATGGATCCCTTGGACTTGGCATTAGGTGACAAAGGCTTGAGACAGGTATTCCCCTCCGCGATCACTACGTAGGTTCTCGATGCGGTGAGTAGGAGTCTCTACCAAAGTACAAAACTGTTTAACATAGTCTAGGGTTTGAGATTTTTCGGACAGAAAATAGAGCCACGTCTTGCGAGAAAAATCGTCTATGAAAGTAAGAATATATCGATTGCTTGTTCTAGAATTAATGGGCATCGGTCCACAGATATCACTATGCACTAATTGCAGGGGTCTTGTAGTATGAGTGGTGTGCTGCTTAGGAATGCTGTCTTGAGGCAATTTTCCAAGCATACAAGAAGCACAAACATGCTTTAGTAAAGGTATGGCAGGGACACCAGCCACTAATTGTCTTGTTGTCATATGATAGAGACTTTGATAGTTAATGTGCCCAATTCTTCTGTGCCATAGATGTATATCGGCAGTCTTGATCCGGAAGGGAACTGTTGAAGGCGCTTGGGTGATTGGTAAGTTGTGGGATGATGGTGCAGGCGTGGGAGCAACGTCAGTGGAGTTTGATAAGGATCCTGGAATCCGTTGCTGAGCTGAGACTAAGTTGAGATAGCCAAAACCGCTATCAATGCGATATAGGTTATTTCTGGGATCCCTTGTACCCTAGAGAAATGTCTGCTGGTGATGGATCTTGTCATAAATCAAGCATCATTGGGCTTCAAACAATACTTTGTATTCAATGTTAGTGAGTTTCCCTACAGATAGTAGGTTTGTTCTGACTCCAAGTACGTACAAAACTTTGTGTATCTCTTTTATTTCTCCAGTTGAAGTGGTGGTCGTTACAGTTCCTTGACTTGCAACAGGCATAATCTGGCCTCCTGCCATTCTAACTTTTGGAATGATAGATGCTATAGTGTTGCTAAGCAACTGGAGGTATCCAGTGACATGCGAGGAGGCGCCGGAATCTAAGAACCAGTCTTCTTCTACGTTATCAACTACGCAGGCATTGATGACTTCGATCGGTGGTTCGGATTCGTCTCCGAAGGCGTTGATGCAATCTTGTATATGTTGCGATGCAAGTTCGGAGTACTGATCGTCGTTGTAGTATTGATCGGGGTCATCATCAGTGACTTGAGCTAAGTTGACTTGCGGTGACTGTTGGGAGCGACTTCGTTTGATGCTGGTAAGTTGAAGCTGGAGAGTTTTGATTTGTTCTTCTACTGTGATTTGATCGCAATCTCGAGCATAGTGGCTGGGTTTGCCACATTTGTGGCAGACAATAGGACGTCGATTTTGAACTTGTGCTTCGGTGTTCTGGCGTTGAGGCTGAGGCTGAGTGTACTTAGTCGTAGGGTTGTACTGTTGCCCTCGACCTTGTGGATTCCGGCCGCGAGTCGAGTTATACCCGCCTCATGTGTTGTATCCGCGCCTAGTCCTGATCATGTTCAGCTCTTCCGTGTCTTCACGCCGTTTGTCAAATTTCCGACCTAGTTTTTCTTGAAGTAACAGACCTTCTAATTCAAGGAAACATGAAACACGTTCGCGCCCCTTCTGGATTTGGCGGAAGGTTGACTAGCTTCTCGGTAGACTGTTTAAGGTAAGATCGACTAGGTCCTCATTGGGGATACTAATACCTAAGTTGGCAAGCTGTGTAACTAATAAGTTGATCTCCTGGAGATGCTCTGCGATCTCTTTCCCTTCGGCTAAACATAGTGAATAAAACTGCTCTTTGAGTGATAATTGCCTAGACGAGCTACGGACGTCACACATGTGTCTAAGTCTGTGCCAAATGGCATAAGGGTCTATCAAATGAATAATGCTGAGTAGTATGGAGGCTCGTACCAATGACGTGATGATTCTGCCTGCGCAAGATTTGAGTTCATTGTCTCATCCAGTGCTGTTGTGTGCAGGCGGTACTATTGTGGGCGGTGCCGTTGTGGTAGTCTCGATCTCTCCTGTTGAAGATGCCTCCGCTCTTGCAGTTGTTGTGGCGGCGCTAGTGGTCAACGTAGCGACTTGATCTCCAGCACTTGTGTTGTTGATCTCCGGTTCGATGAAGCGCCACAAGCCTTCTTGCATGAGGATCATCCGAACCTTGTAACTCCATATAACGTAGTTTGATGGGCCTACACTACAAGAAAAAACAGGGTTCGAACCAACATGAAAATGAATTGATATGTGTTGGTTAGGACGTCTTGATTCGGACAATAATCAAGACAACTATGCTGATTAATTTTGTGATTTGGTCAAATTTTTATTATTCAAAAATCAACCACGTAGATTGCCACATGGGCAAAAACCACCACAAGCAAGTCTGCCACGTTAGCAGACATGCCACGTAGATAGGACTATAAAATTTAATTAACACTTAGTTTTATAAAATTTAGTATTATATTCAAAGTAGTTCATTATATACTTGACAATTGAACTTTGAGTGTCACTTAATTTGGTGTGAAGAGAGAGGAAAAGACAAGCTACTTATACAAGAGGGGCGGTAGGAGGTAGAACAAACCATATGGGATATGTAATTAGGATGAGTAGGAGCTCAACCACTCATAGCTAAGTCAAACCTAGGAATTGTGCTTAAAGTAGAATTTCAGACCCCATTTAGGCATAGTAGAATAACTTTTTTCAAAAAACTTTGAACTAAGAAAATGTGGGAAATCAAACCAAATTTCATCTCCAAAAATCCGTTTGACATTTTGAGCCTCCAATCAAAATTTATGGAAAATTTTAGAGAAGAAGTTTTAAATTGTCAAAGAAAATGTTCCTTAAATCTTCTTCTCTAAAATTTGTCCATAACTTTTGATTGGAGGCTCAAAATGTCAAACGGATTTTTGGAGATAAAATTTGGTTTGATTTCCTACATTTTCTTAGTTCAAAGTTTTTTGAAAAAAATTATTCTACTATGCTTAAATGAGGTCTGAATATCTACTTAGAGTATGTTTAAAGGATTGCCGAATTAACTAAGCAAATTTTGTTTTTGGTCACAATCAACACATGTTTGTTGATTGCTACTTTTGTCAAAAAATGCAATGACCGGATTAACACATGAAATTCCATTTTTTGCACAATCAACACAAATCAATTCATCTTGTGTTGATTAGGGCCCCCTTTTCTTGTAGTGCTATAAGCTTCATAGATTCAAGTATGTCTCTAACGTTGGGGTCCATGCTGTTCTAAGTGATGACCTACTGATCTCACGGCGCTACAGTGCCGAGCTCTAATCTTGATGGCGCTACAATGCCGAAGTGTTTGCCTGACTGATGAATCTTTAGCACTATGCTTCTACTCTAGTACTAACCTCTCTAAGTGCTACGACTATAAGAGTCTTACTGTCGTTTTGATACCATGTGGAAAAGCTGCAATCTTGCAAGCTAGTGAACGAAGCTTTACTTCAGGAAATGAACAGTGAGGAAGGACCTCAATATATACAATTAACTAAACCTAATTAGCTACTAGATGAACGGCATCCAAGGATGAAACCCTAAAAACCTAACGATTTCCTATGATACCAACACCATCTATTTTCTAGCTCATGTATGCTTAGCAATGGTCTTTGTTAAACCTGAGGATTTCAAATAGAAGGTGAAGTTGGTACCTAGTCACAGAGGACAAAGTAATGTGTTGGTTTGGTGTCTTGATCCTAATGGGGATCAAGGACCTACCCAACAAAAAGCTAAACTAGCTACCAAATATTTTTTATGCTTGCCTACTTATGAAAGCATGTATGTCAAGACACTGCTTTGAGGATATTGTTGGATGAGTCCATTTTGTACATAATACCACACTTCCAACAGAGGGGGCTGTTGGATATGATAAGATTGATAAAACTAGGTGGTTGCTTTAGGCTTTCGTTAAAACATCCCAAGTTTTGTACAATTTGGAATGCATATTCATCGTTGATAAAATCATGGTTGTATGTAAAGATGGATATTGTGGCATAAAACAATGCACTAAGGGATCAAAATATGGGCTCTAGGGTGATTGCAAGAAAGACTTGCCGTTTTTGTTCCATTTTGGCCTATTTTCGGCTAGTACTCCCAATACTATGATCTTTTGAAAAATAATTTTTAAAAATAAAATAAAATAAGGATAATTAGTATAAAACTAAAATGATCATATCACCAAAATTTTATAACTAAACAAATCTAGGTCAAAAGTTATACACAAAATAGAGTGAGCTGAAATTTTAAAGAAAATAGACACTTTGACATTTTAATTTGTAAAAAATAGTAAAAAGATTTATAAAGAAACTAAAATTTGTCCATTTGGAAGTACTTCATGGGAAAAATATTTCACTTAAAAAGATGATCTTGAAACCATCTTCAATATTCAAAATTTGTGCAAAAGGGAGCCCTATTTTCAGGAATGTGGAGGACATAAAATAATACATTTTTAGATGCCCCTTGATAGGAACATATCTACCTTCTGTAGAAATAGACCACCAAAACTTTAGCTCTAGTTCATTAACCCCTAAAGGACCGGACTGCGTTTTTTGGCCATATAGAAATTTTGGGCAGGTCCGTGTGACTAGAGATTTCCATATTTTAAGCTGAAATTTTAATAGAAGGTGGGCGCGAGGAATATCTTTCATATGCACCAAATTTCAGGACATTTGGAAATAGGAGTCAAAAGTTATGGCAAAATATGTTACTTTTTTTCGTAACTGGGCAGTCCGGGCAGCAAGAAAAATTTGGCAAAAATTTGATTTTTCTTTTTTTAATATTATTTTTCTTGTAGATTATATTTTTGTCTATTTGGAAAGCTTTGATTCATTTCATTTGGATTTTTTATGAGAAAGTTATGGACATTCTTGTTTTTCGGGCAGTTAGAGCATCTTCTTGAAAAAAATAACTTGTAAAATTCATTTCTAAATGCTATTTTTGCAATTTAAAAAAAAAAAAAAATTCTCATGGTTTAATTTACTTTCTAGAACAATCTCACCATTGGGATTAGTGTATTTTAATTCCATCTAAAATATATTAATGTTTTAGATTTTCCTTCTATCTCGTACCTACTTCTACTTAATAATTTTTTTAGGAATGATAATTAAGTTTTTTTGAATATTATTTTTTTTCCTAGACTCTCAACTCAATTCTCCACTATAAAGATTTGAAGCACAAAACTCTGTAGTGCAAAAATTTTAAGTGAAAAATGTTTAAAGTCAAAAAATCTAGTCCCGCAATGTGCTGAAATACTTGTTTTTTCCACTTTAAACGCAGATTTCTTGCAATCTGAGCGGTCAAAAATTCTGAAATTTTTTCCACACATTCTCATATTAGTTAGGTATAAGATCCTACGGTTAGATGTGAAAAAAAAACATTTTTCATTTTTTTTTACTCCTTGCTATAGAAATGGCAGTTTTGATGGTTTTTTGGCAGAAAAAAGGCCTAGGGCCTTTAGGGGTTAATTTAGGATACTCCATAGTACTGAAAACCTCTAAAATTGAAAATTTGACAAATTAATTAAAATGACTTTTAAAGACAAAATGATTTCTTAAAATTTTAAAAAATATGAAATATGATTACACTCAAGATAACCATCTCTAGTAAGAATTTCAAGTTCATATGAGTTGTGCTTCAAAAGTTACTGCAAAGGAATATTTTGGTATTTCCCCTATGACAAATAACCAGTACCCCTATTTCTTGCAACGACCCTCTACTCCTTTCTCAAAGCCCCTACATCTTGAGCGTGCTAATGTATCTAAGAGAATCAAGGAAGTGATTAGAAGGTGATACCGTGGGCAAAGATGTGGTATTCCAAGCTGTGAATGGCCTTGAAGGACATGAGCAATAATTGTAACTAATAATTTTTGCATGAGCAGTAAGCTCTACTTCAAGTTGAATTAGAGGGACACAAATACAGTGAAAAAGGGATCTAAAGGGTTTCCAAGCTCACTAGCCTCGTCCCTTATAGCCAATAAGCCTCTACAAAGAACCATTGTAGCAAGAATACGTAGGTCACATGAGCTTTGCGCCAGATGTCTTTTGGGTAGACTCACGTCATGTATGGCTACTGTGCACAACCACTCATCTGATAGCTTCTAACTATATTAGCACATTCGGTTTATGAATTGTTAAAAGGATAGCTCTTAAAAAGAAATCTAAAAAAGATTCCTAAATTTAAAAAAAACCCATCAAAACAATTAAAACATCAAAAAATTTAAAACTCCTAAAAAAATTTCACGTTCCATTTCAATTCTGTTAACAAATCTTTTAACAAATCAAACTAAAGTTTTTGGTTGTGATTCTTAAATTATCTCAGAATAGGGTTGATGCCTGCATAAGAAGCACGGACTTCTTGTAAGAGGCCACATAAATCTCGCAAAGATAGTTAGAACTTACGTAAAATAAACCATAGTTGTCGCCCGCAGAATGGAAAGTTGAACTATTATTTGTAAGTAACAAGTTTAAACTTAAGATTTGCATGTCATCTTGTAATTCCTTTCAGGATCTTTTAACAAATCAAACCTAAATTGATCAAATTCTTGATTATTAACTGTTAACTATCTCAAAGCAAGGAAATAAATTTTCAAATTATAGAAGTGAAATTAGAAGTTGAACAAAACTAATGGATGAAGTTTGATAAATCGTCTAGTGATAAAACTTCATCCATAGATAACTTTGTATATAAATCTAAAAATAATAATTGAATAGAAGTAATTCAATTCCTTAGGAAAAGATAAATGTTAAGTTAGAAACTTTGAAGATAGTCAAGGAAGAAACTTAGATTTAGAATCTCAAAATAAAAGATTAGATAAGTCTAGGACTAAATTAAAATTTTAAAAATACTCAAAACCTTTGGAGATATAGAAAGATGAAGTTTGTGATGAAGAATGAATGAACTTAAGTAGGTTCTGTCCATCCAAGTCTAGATTTAGGATTTAGGTAGTAGATAATAGCATAAACCCTTAGCAAAAACTTCAAGTCAAATTGAAATTAGGAGTCAATAGAAAAATATGGATGAAGTTTAGAAGTGACCTTTGAAAGGCCAAACTTCATCCAATCATAACTTCCTTTAGGAGTGTTGGATTTTGATGAATTTTATGTTTTTAAAAATGACATGAATTGATTTTTGACTTAGGCTTAATAAATTTTGACTATGAATTCTTGCCCTAAAAATCACAGTGGCCTTAGCTAATTCAACAATTTGACTTAAATTCATGTTTTATGTTATATTTTGTTGGTTTATCTTGCACATACATATCATTTAGGCACTTTAAAAAGAAGAATTGCTTGGAAAGCTGAACGGACAACGCCTAGGCACCCAATAGCATAAATTCTACATGAAAAACTAGAATCTGGTTGTGCATGTTTGAATACCAAAGGTGAGTATTGAAACACTCACATAATGCCCAAATTGGGGCCGCTTTCATCCAAATACGAAATAGATACGATACCGCTACTGCTAATTTTTTTTTAAATTACCACTTATGTGAAGCTTTAATCGTCGAATACAATTTGCAAAAAAATTCAAAAAATTCAGCTTCAAAAAGTCTAGATCCTGATCGTATTTACAACCTATGGTAGTTGTAGCTATAAGACTCACAGCCTTTTAAAGGTTAAGATTGTTCATTTTGGATCCCATTTGAAATTCATTTGAATATTCAAAAGGATTGAATAGTAATGAGAAGGGTAAAATTTTATAATTATGAATATGAGATTCAAGGAAGATCCATACATGAGGGTAGAAGGTTAAGTTTTTTTTGTGAAAGAATATTTCATTGCAATCTTATTAATGTTATTTAATGCGTATTTAATAGATGATTTGATTAGTTTAAATTTTTCTTGCAATGGATAGAACATGTGTAGTGCTTCAAGCACTAGCTAGTTGCAAGAACTACAATTGAAGTGGTTGGCTTTCTAGCCATAGTTTGTTGTGTTTTGTATAAGATTCTAGCATTTGTGGATTTTTAGGTTAACAAATTTATGGGAGTATCTATTGTTGTAAGATGTTGATTCTATAAATTAAATGGTATAGTTTTTTGTGGGGGTTTGGAGATCCATTACTGTGTGGTAGAATTTGTATATATAGTAGATCTAGGCAGAGTTTGGATATACATTTGTCATTATCTTAGTTAGGATATGGATAAGCCACGAGGAGGTCATCAGAGTTTCTTGCATTCATTAAAGTCAAGCATATGGAGTTTGTATGTAAAATGAATATTTTTTATATTTTTTGTATAACTTTACTATGTCTTGGGATATGAAATGTTTTAATATGTAACTTAGTACACCATAGTTGTATAAGTATCCATGTGTTTATTTGGTTAGGTTGTAGAGTAGGCAAGTGGTGTTTGGATATTCAATTGACCAAAATAAGTGTTTTTGTTCCTGATCCATGTATTGACCATATCTAATGTTGAAAAAGTGTGTAGTTTGAGCATTAGATTTATTTTTGTTGTCTCAGAATTTGTTCGATAATTTGTTGTCAATATTTATATTTTTTGTCCATTTATTTGTGTTAGAAATGTAAATGTAAATGTTGTATTTTGTTTAGCTTCTTTATTTTCAAGGTACACTTATAAGAATTTGATAGACCTTTGAATGATATGTTTTCTATCGAAGGCCAATCGTCCCATTGCAAATCAAATAATATAGCATAGAATTTGAGTATTTGTAGTCGGCTTTACGTAGTTTGTTTTAAAAAAAAATTCCAAGCCACTGCAAATGCGTCTTTTACATTTTTACTTTGCATATTGGAGTGTAATATAAGTATCTAACTTTGTATATTGTTCAAGTTCTTATAATAGGTGTTGTAATTTGTTGTTGATATGCTTTTATTAGAATGATTAATTTGTGACATAGCATTTTTCTATGATTGATGATAAGGTAGGTAGATGGATTTAAGGTTTATTGTAAAGATATGTGATGGTTTCCTTGGTCTTTCTTGTTGTAGCTTTCGTAGGAAGGTGTGGATGGCTGTAATTTCTATCCTAAGTTATTTTTAGAGGCCTTGTAGTCTTGCCAATATTTCTATTTTATTTTCAGGTTTGTATATCCCGTATGCCGCAGTTTTTGCAATCTAATTTCTAAAGCTTTGAGGAGTTAAGTGGTTTTTGTTTTAAGTTGGGTGGGTAGGCAGGTTCTTTATATGTAATGGAGTTAGATTGAAAGTATGCTTAAAATAGTTGTCTTCAAAATTAGATGGTTTGGGTGGTGGTTTGTTATACTAATCACTGTTAGAAAGGTATTAATATTGTAATGTTGTTTGGGTTTGTAATTGTATATGCTACTAGTCTAGTCCAATGTACTGCTTGTGATGTGTTCTAGTTTATTATGAGGGTAAGTTAGTCATTTTTAAACCATTGGTGGAGCCAAAAATGGCATAACACTTGTGAGAAGAATAAAATGTTTGAAATTGTATAGGATATATGGGCAATTTCGTTAAAATGGCGATATTTTTTTTAAATGGCATGAAAACAGTTCAGAACGGCCATCCTGAAATCTATACTTGTCCTAGATGGTTCCGAATGGCCATCCTAAAATCTATACCAGTCCTAGATGGTGAAAATGGCACACCGTCAAAGTGGCACTTGCAATACCGTCATTTTAACGAAATTGCCCATATATGTAACAAAAGAAGAAAAATATGAATGTGTGGGCTTGAATGTAAGCGCAAGTTGATTCAGGGAGAGTTCATTGAGTATTGTGTAGGGGTCATTTTGAGGTAGTTTGTATTTGTAACGTTTATTAGAAGGGTCTAGGGCTTAGGGTTGACCTCAAGAGTCCACATTTGGTGTTTGCAAAGAATAGGCACTCATTTGAATAAACCAACAAATGTGCTAAGATGCTAAAAGTAATCGCTTCCATATTGAAAAGAATTAAATCCTCTCAAAAATTAACAAATTAAAATGTATAAGTCATACATTTTTTATGTTTTGAACTTTCAAATAATTTGCTTTGACCTCCGGAAATGATAATCGTATATACAGTTTTAAAACCTTCAATCCACCTACAAACTCAACGTAATCTGAATCACCTTTCAACTATCAATGCACACTCGTGATTCTCGTCAATTTGTCTTTGACACAAAAATACTGCTACTCCTTTCCTTCAAAATTCTGCTTAGACCCTAAGAATGATGTTTTGTATGTTTTGTAATGATTTCATTGATCATCAGTTCTAAATATTGCAAATCACAAACATTTATGTTTCTGAAACCTAATATGGACACAAATTGCAAGATACAAAGACAAGAGAGACCACAGAAGTCTGTGGCACAACATGGCACTACCCCTGGAATTTGTTCTCTTGATTAACAATCCTAAGACTTTGAACCGCACCAAGAACTGAAGTGATGAGAAGTGCATGGGCTCACAGGATTTGTGTGTCGAAGATAGATATCAAGGTTTCAGACTTCCAGACTCTTTAGAAGACAATGTGTTTTGTTGAAGCATGATTTGCCAAAGTCTCTAAAGTTTTTGTCTTTTAACTAGCTTTTGATGTGGTTTATCTTCATTGTCAAATATTTTATTTAATTTGAGTTTTCTTGCACCTATTCAAGATAATTTCAAAATAATGTTGATTGAGCAATAGATGGTTTATAGTGTCATGTAATAAAAATAAAATATTGATATTGGAACACAATTTAACCCTAAAACAACAATGAAGACACCAAGGTTGGATGCATGACTTTCTCTAGAAACAAAGAATGCACCTCTTGGTCCAAAAATTGAATCATTTTTGAATGAGTGCTAATTGCCGAGGTTGCATCTTTCCAGGGTTTAAAAACTAAATATAACTCACACATGGTATTTGACTACTTTGCAATGGATTTTGTCCTTTTACGGGTAAAGGCCTTTGGACTCCTAGGTTTCAAATGACTAACTCACCTTGTGTTTGAATTCAACATTCGGTGCCAAATAATTAATTCAAGTTGGCAAATGTGATTTGGCAAATGTCTAAAAATAGATAGATTTTCTTCCCCATATACACTTTAAAAAATAATAATACCCACTAAAATTCCAACATCTATTGCAAAAATATTTTTTGTTCACATTGGCTACCGGGTACTCTATTTTGATTTTTCATATTATAAAGAATAAAATTCAAATGAGGACCAAATTTGTATCCATGGATTAAGACAACAACATTGCATATATTGGTTCAAAAATAATGAAAATTGGACAAATGAGTATCTCCATATGGATTCTTGAAACTCCATAAGAAAATGTGAGACCCAAAAATGTGGTTGCCTTTGGTCTTCAAAGGGGTATACCAGGCTAAAAACACCAGCATCCTATTTCTGCCATGTTACTTTTGGCCCCATTTCTGCCACCAAACCCATCCAAATCCATTCTCTTTTATGACAAAATTAGACCATTAATGCCACAAAGCATAACATGTCAATTTTTCATTGGTCAATACATAAGTGCTAATAGATACGGAGTGCATGGAAAGGTGGTTACAGGTTATTAATAGGACGTTTATGACTCCACTCTTTTGGCAATTTGTAATTTTAGGGCAGCCCACTTCAAAAATTCACAAAAATTACAATTTTAATCGGAAAATTATAATCCCACTTGCGTTTGATTTGTGAAACAAGCGCACACCTCTGAAAAATATGTGTCTCTCTTCGAATTAGCCCCAAGATACTGCATTCAGATTGCAAATCAGGGTGGTAATAGGCTTATCTACCTTAGACTTCACCAGCAACTTCGATTTCAAGTAACGTATCATCCTTGGAGGTCTGAATGTCCCCGCCTTCACTCTTCTGCCATCAATCCCTCCAATTCTGTTGCTCTTTCGATTTTGTCATTGTTTCCCGAGTTGTGCATTCCATTGGATCGTTGTTACGCACTTCTTGCCATTGTTGTTGCAATCCAGCAACCATTACGTTCCGATTCGCATTCTTCCCAATTGGTTGGGTCGCTCGATCTGCCTCCATGCGGCCCCTCCGCTTCGGTCTCCGAAGAGCTTTCTCCTCTTTCTCTGGACCTGCAGCTGCGCTTCTTCCTCTGCCAGTGCTCATTGTTGGCGCGGGACCAGTCGGACTGACGCTCTCCATCTTGCTGTCGCAGTATGGTGAGGTCGGAACCCTAATTTGATCCCTGGGCTTTGATTTGGAAGTCTTGGGAATGATCTGAGTTGGTAAGGCTTTGTTCAGGAGTACCGTCCGTGGTGGTGGAGAAGCTGCGACGGTTATCGGAGCATCCGCAAGCTCACTTTCTTAACAATCGAACGATGGAGGTGTGTCTTTATCGAATATAATTCGTTTCTGTTATCACTAAGCGCTGATTATTTAGACGGTGGGAGATTAGAGCAAAGTTATCGGGAAACGGAATTAATCCGTTTTATTCCATTCTCTGATTACTAATTCAGTGATAATTTGAACTGTTTGTAACGTTTTTCAATCTTTGTATGTAGTCTTTGAGCTTAAGAACAGAGTCCTTTAATACAGAATGAGGAAAAAAAATCGCACTCGAAGGCTTCCTTTCTCCTATTTCTAGCTCATTTAAAGTTTGAGCGTCTTTTTAACAGTTTTCAAGCTTGGCATGTGGACTTACGGCTTAAAAACAGAAGCTATTTAAAACACAATTGAATAATACGCAATTAAGAAAATGGAATGAAATGTATGTTTTGTTTTCCGGTAAACCTGGATTAGATTGTGGACACGATTAATTGATGGTTTAATTCGTTGTCTATTGGAAAGAACCAAAATATTGTTCTGTGAACGCTGTTTTTGAGTGCAGATATTTAGGAAGATGGAAGGGCTGACGGCAGAGATAGAGGCGAAGCAGCCGCCGGTAGAGCAATGGCGCAGGTTTGTGTACTGCACCACCCTCTCTGGTCCCGTGCTCGGCATTGTGGACCATTTGCGAGCGGAGGGTAATGCATCATTTCTTCTGTCTCTTGCATGTTTGCTGTTCTTTCATGGAACCTTGCAGCAAATTTGAATAGCGGAAATTAGGATTAATATCCATAATATTATTGGTAGCGGGACTGCTTGCATATGGAACTCATGAATTCAATTGTTCACACAAGAATTTTAGTCTAAAGACTTGGTTCTGCAACGTTGTGTGTTCTTGGTTTCGTTACTGTTTCTGACTTTTGATCGATTATTTTACAAGTGCGTCAGATATTTTTTGCTATTGTAGATTTCGCATCACGACACAGTCCAACATCAGTTGCTCACTTTTCTCAGCATCACCTTTTACCATTCTTGTATGAGAAGGCGCAACGTCTTGGCCGGACAGTGCACAAGAAAAATTTCTGGAGTCATTGTGCAACTGGTACCCCAGATCATGGATCTGTATTGATGGGCCATGAATGTGTCTCGCTCATAAGCAACTCTAAGGAAGTCACTGCTAGAATTTCTGCTTCCCAGGTCCTGCCCAAGACTTTTTGCAATCTTTTATTGAGCATATTTTCTACAGTTCAATAGTTGCTGCTTAGAAATGCAATAGGCATTCTTTATTTCAGCTTGCTTGAACCAGGGGGACACGTTGTGATTTAGCTTTTTTGGATCAGGGAACCTCTAGACAGGTTGTGGATGTGGCTTGCCAGTATGTTGTGGCAGCCGATGGAGCTGGTAGTTCCATTAGGAAGATGATAGGTGTGGCGATGGAAGGGGAAGCAGAAATGCAGAAGCTTATCAGTGTCCACTTCTTTAGCAAAGACCTTGGCCAGCTGCTGTTGGGAACTCCTGAACCTGGGATGTTGTACTTTGTATTCAACCCTAAGATTATTGCAGTTGTTGTCGCACATAATCTCGAGGCTGGTGAATTTGTAGCTCAGGTATCGACCTTTATACTAATCATATATTTTCCTTTCAGTGCATATTTTATAATCAATTTGATGTCGTCATTCGTGCATCAGGGGCTAGCTGACGTAGCCCATGATTTCCAAACTTATCAGCGCTGATATTAGTACATTAGTAGTAGTATACTTGGGCATGTATGAAATGAATTCATTGAAGCATGATCGGAGTAACCAATATAAATTCAGACCAAGGAGGGATCAACTTGTCTGATTTTTTCATTTAATTGAATGCGATCCTCTTGCAGATACCTTTCTATCCACCCCAGCAACGGCTCGAAGATTTCACGAGTGAGGTGAAACTGCCTGATTTCCTTCCTCCTTCCTCGATGATGTTTAGCGTGTGTACTTGAATTATTATGTGGAAGGTTGTGTGCTATTAAGATGATCTTGTGGAATTTCTCTGTTTTGATTTCATATTTATCGCAATCAAAGTGACTGAAATAGAATGCAATCATTCTTTTGTGTGTATGGCTTCAGGTCTGCCGTGACATTATATTGGAGGTGACTGGAAGGAAAGACTTGACAATTGAGGTCAAGACTGTGAAGCAATGGGTGATGCATGCTCAGGTTGCGGACCATTTTGTAGACAGACACGAGCGAGTCATTCTTGCCGGAGATGCCGCTCATCGCTTCCCTCCAGCAGGGGGATTCGGTGATACATTATCCCTTGCCTTTTAGCTTTCATGCATTTGTGTAGATGATGAACATGTTGATTGATGCATATTCTTTTGTTTGGTGTGAATGATGTGTCAAAAGTGTGCGACTCTCGTGTGTAGTCAATAGATCTTAGTACGTGCTTGTATTTCAACTGGTTCAATGTGAGCCAACGACATTTATTTCTTAATGATGAAGCCTGAACGTTTTTAATTGGTTATTGCAGGTCTGAACACTGGTATACAAGATGCTCACAACCTAGCTTGGAAACTTGCTGCTGTATTCAAGGGAATTGCATCCGAAACTCTGTTATCTACCTATGAAGTGGAGCGTCATCCGGTAATCTGAAAATTGTCGCGATGCCCAGGTCGTACATCATGAATTTTAGTTGCTTTGTTATTGTTGCTCCTATCTAGATCCTGCCAAAGAGTCTGCTTGAATATTTATCAAATGAATATTTCAGGACTAATTCTGTCTGTTCAACTGAGCTTCTGTTGATATATGTGCAGGTTGCAAAAGCCAATACGGCATTGAGTGTCGTCAATTTCAATGCAGCCCTGGCAGTTCCAGCCGCACTTGGACTTAACCCATCTGCTGCAAGGTCTCACTCTGTTCTCTCTTTGATCTATATGAACAGGAATCTCATCAACTCTATTTACACACTCGTCAGCTTCGTTGCTAACTCTTCGAAACTCTTTGTTAAGAGGCATCTCATCCCTTCCAACGCTGGTGCAGAGCAATGTGCCGAATGTTTCACTCAAGTCCATGCATTGGAGTAACATTGTATTACGGTTTTGGTTTGCAGAATTGTTCATGGAGCTGTAAATAGCCGATTTGGCATGCTTCTTCCTAAAACGCTTCAGAGTGCAGTACTTGAGGGCATGTTTGCAGTTGGACGAGCTCAAATGTCACCAGTTTTCCTCAGTGACTTCAACCCCATCGCTTCAGCTCGAATTTCAGAAGTGCAAAGAATATTGAAAGAAGGTCACAGCCTCCAGCTCCAATTTCCTGCAGAAGATCTTGGCTTCAGGTTACCACTGCCTTCACTTGCTCTGTTTAGTATCTTCTTTTCGAATTTCTGAACTTTGCTTGATTGCATACACAGCAGTGGAATGTTTGGTCTACATAAATAATTCTGCCCTTATATATGCGAGTCTCATATTTAGGTTGGAGTCTTTGCTGATGAAGAGTAATTTTGTAATTACCTTCTTGTAACATTTAATGCGATATGATTTTACATACAGGTATGGAGAAGGAGCTTTGATTCCAGAGGTAGATCAAACCTCTTCAGAGAGAACGATTGTGGCTCCTACAGGAAGAAGGCAAGAATATTTGCCATCATCTCAACCTGGTGCTCGTGTGCCACATTTTCCAATCGTTATCCATCATCATTCGACTCCGCTGTCATCCTTGAAGGTTTGAACCAAGAAGCATTCTCTATTTGAATGTGACTTTTTTGAAGTATACAAATATGGAATTTTTTGGCCATGATATGTGCATCTTTCTGAGGTGTATGTAATTGATACTTCTGATATCATATTCTTAGATTGTCCAACTCTAGCGTCAGGATCCAGCATAACTGAAGTCGTTGCTTTTTTTAGACTGATATTCTTATTATTTGTGGTTTTTTCCTTGCAGACAAGCTGCTCAACATTGGACCTCATCAGTGAAAGCGAGATCCACCCAGTGCTCATTGTGGGGGGCAACAAAAGTGGTTGCACGTGGACTGCAGCTGCTCTAACAGCTGTTAAGTCATCGGCTATTACAGTAAAAATTGTTATCATGTGGCCACGTTCCAGCTACCCGCAACGAGAGTGTTCACTGGGTCGTGAAGGAAATGGAACAGAATCAGAGTGGTTCTCTGTCCAAAAGTGTGCCTCTGCTAGGGAATGCAGAGTTATCCACGCAGAAGTCAATCACGGGTGGTGGGATCTGTGTGGTGTTCCTGATACTGGCGCAATTCTGATTCGACCAGACGAACATGTAGCCTGGAGGTCGAGAAGCGCCGCTGACAGCTCTTCCGTTCAGCAACTGCATAAGGTTTTTGCGAAAGTATTTCCCATTCCAGTTTCATCCACTCATGCAGTACAGGAGAGGAGACTTATCGATTTTGTAGTTTGAAAAAGCATATTGAGCTTACATTTAATCTCAATGGAGCCCATTTATGTAGAGGTATCAACCAACCATTGGGTATGGAGAGCTTATTGCTTCTTGAGCATTATGGTGTCCCTTTAAGCATTATTGGATCCAACCATTGAGGTTATGTTCGGTAATGTGGAAGTAGCGCCGCCCTTTGGAGATAACACTCATGGATCAGCATGTTAATTTCTCATAGCGAGGCTCTGTTTTCATCTCATTTTAGGCCATTAGCCATATTTTTTATTGAAGGGACTGCACAATTTCCGGGGTCAATTTGTAAATAGTCTTTTTCCTTTGATTGGTGATCTGTGTTATGAGCTGTGCATTTGTGTACTCACCCCATAAACTCTGCAATTTGTGGGGTCTTAGGTTCTATGAATTCTAGAAATCAAGGTTCTTATATATGTTTTGTGAGGTGCCCTCAAAACGAAAATATTGCATTGACTTTAGTATATATATTTGGTTACTGTTGATCAGTATTAGGATAGGGCAGGAGAAACATCTTCTGAGATGCATTGATGACTGAGTTTCTGAATTTAAATGTGAACGCTCCTGCGAGGTGCACGAGTTCTGGACATTTAGTCAACACTTGGTCTCATTTTCGCAGCTGACCTGTCATTGCAAAAAGGTAGTACGGAGTAATTTTGTGGTCGTGCTACAATGCTTTTGATACAACCAGGTATGCCAGTCAAAGAACTGCTTTCACAAATGGTTGTCTGAAGAATCTTGTAGAATTTGGAGCCTTGCATGTAGGCTGAACCTTGATCCTTTGGTTATTGAATTTGTGTGTATCGCTACTGGTATGGAATTATCACCCGTGTACAGTAAGGTCTACTTCATTTACGAATTTTTGAAATCGTAGGGAAGGAAATTTCACATTTGCCAACTTTGACAGCCTCCCGAGGGCTCAAAAATTGGTCTTTGACCATGAAATTTTTACCACAACTTAATCTTTAAGTTAATTATATGTGTACCAAATCTCAAGTCCAAATGATTTACACAGAAAAAGATATTCGAAATCTACCAACATGTGTAGCCGTGAGAAAAATTTCACTACTACCAACTTTGACACCCTCCCAAGGACTGAATGTTTTTTTATTTTTTTATCAATTTTTTTTCATAGGACCATCTATATGTTGATTACATTTGTGAAAATTTTCAAGTCCAAAATACCCCCACAAAAATAGATATTCAAAATCTACCAACATGTGTAGTTGTGAAACAATTTCACTATTACCAACTTTGACACTATCCCAAGGGTTGAGAAATTTTTTATTTACCATGAAATTTTTATGATGAAATCATCTCTATGTTAATAACATGTATACCAAATTTCAAGTTCAAAAGATTCACACAAAAATAAATATGTTAATTCTACCAACACGTGTAGTTGTTAGAACGATTTTTTCAACCCTTGGGATAGTGTCATTTTTTGGGTTAAAATTTCACATGGATCTAGAAAGTCATTCTCACAACTACACATGTTGGTAGAATTAGAATATCTTTTTTTTGGTAAATCTTTTGACCTTGAAATTTGGCATACATTTTATCAATATAAATATGATCTCATTCCAAAAATTTCATAGTAAAATGTTTTTTTTTCAGCCCTTGGGATAGTGTAAAAGTTGGTCGTAGTGAAATTTTTCTCACGGCTACACATGTTGGTAGAATTAATATATTTATTTTTGTGTGAATCTTTTGAACTTGAAATTTGGTATACATGTTATTAACATAGAGATGATTTCATCATAAAAATTTCATGGTAAATAAAAAATTTCTCAACCCTTGAAATAGTGTCAAAGTTGGTAGTAGTGAAATTGTTTCACAACTACACATGTTGGTAGATTTTGAATATCTATTTTTGTGGGGGTATTTTGGACTTGAAAATTTTTACACATGTAATCAACATATATATGGTCCTATGAAAAAAAATTGATAAAAAAATAAAAAACATTCAGTCCTTGGGAGGGTGTCAAAGTTGGCAGTAGTGAAATTTTTCTCACGGCTACACATGTTGGTAGATTTCGAATATCTTTTTCTGTGTAAATCATTTGGACTTGAAATTTAGCACACATATAATTAACTTAAAGATTAAGTTGTGGTAAAAATTTCATGGTCAAAGACCAATTTTTGAGCCCTCGGGAGGCTGTCAAAGTTGGCATTTGTGAAATTTCCTTCCCTGCGATTTCAAAAATTCGTAAATGAAGTAGATCTTACTGTACAGTGAAGTCCATTTTTGGATCCTTTTGTGATTAGAAGAACTTTGGGAGGCCCGTATACACTCAAAAATGAACAAAATTTTGAATTGCAAATTGCTTTGGAATCACATTAAAGTCTACCTCATCATCATTACAAATACACATATGTAATTGAAAATCATACAAAGAGTTTGATGTTTTCTATACACTATCTACCATCTAGTGTTGACACCATTTGTAAAAATTACAACTTGTATTTAGTGGTACATACTGGTATTAGAAATGAACCTTCACAATTGCTTTAGAGATACTTGCTCCCATATCACCTTGATTGCTTGTATGATTTCTTGGTTGTTCTTCACTCCAATGCAAATAATCTTTAATAGAAATGAACCTTCACAATTGCTTTAGAGATACTTGATCTCATACCACTAGAGTTGCTTGTATGAATTCTTGCTTGTTCTTCACCCCAATGCAGATAATCTTTGACTATCTTCCAAAGGATTTCTATGAAATGGTAGATAGCGTATAAAAGAAATCCAAATTATTGTATGGTTTTAAATTATTCATTTTTCACTTGTTATGAAGTTGAAGTGCACTTCATTGCAATTTGTGGTTTCAAAATCAGTTCATTTTGTTTTTAAGAAAAAAAATCAATTTATTATTTGAGTATGCTAGAGCTTACTAAAGTTGAGGAACTTTCTAATGAAACTAATTGAAAAATTTGTAAATGAATTGGACCTGACTGTATAGTGTATATTCCAAATAACAAGATTAAAGTGGCTTTAATCTTGCAAGGCCAAGAAGTGGTTGGTGTATGACTTCCAAGATTATTGTAGAAAATGAAGAATGCACCTATTGGTCCAAAAACAATCATTTTTAGCAAAGTATCTTGGTGATAGGTCTCGTCCTTGTAGGATTAAAATACATCTTCCAACTAAATCCCAATGCTTAAATCAACCTCAAAACTTGCTTCTTTGTTCACTGAATCCTCTTTAATGTGGTCGATCTAGTAGAAAATAGTGACAAAGACAACTTGTCTTCAAATCAATACAAATATGTTAAGAACAAATGTTTGAGTCATCCAATCTGAAGTATTATGAAAGATTTTATTTGGGCCTTTTTCTTGTCCTAAATGTGACATCATATAGGTTCCTTACACAATTGTCAAAAATTTAAAATGTAGACTATGCATAATTAGATGATTACATGCATCACTCAAAATATTCTCAGAATATTAAAAATTGTATAATTACAGAGTATCATTAGAAAGAGTTGGATGTAGATGAGTCATTTAAAATATGGATTTGCCTACTTTGGTATAAAAAGACACATATTTAGCATTTTTGTTTCTTTGATTTTGGACAAAGAATGATTATGAATATTTTTTAATTTGATTTGTTGGTATATATTTAAGAAATCATTTTTAACATCAATATGTTTGGAGAGAGTGTTTGGTCATTATGTTTTGTAGTCTTGTTATGGATTGATCTCTACAATTTGTAAGGTTTAGAAACTGTTTTCAAATAATAAAATAATCTAGGAATGAAGGTCAACTATAAAGTTACAAATTAAAGTGATAATAATGTGTTCAAGGAATGTAAATAGGTCCTAACTACCATCTTAATTTTAGAAACTCCAAGTAAATTTCAGTGTCATTTATACATGCAATGTTGCCATATATTGTCA
The DNA here is from genome assembly GCA_951799445.1 of Pseudisothecium myosuroides. Classification (NCBI taxonomy): domain Eukaryota; kingdom Viridiplantae; phylum Streptophyta; class Bryopsida; order Hypnales; family Lembophyllaceae; genus Pseudisothecium; species Pseudisothecium myosuroides. Next base: position 14,940,800 of record OX637295.1, read on the forward strand.
TAATAAGAGGAGAAAAAAGAAATTAACTCAAACATCTAGCATACATTTGGTTCATTTAAAGGCCCAATCTCAAGATCCAAATGACAATGAGTAAGACACAGGAACCAATACTTCCTCCACACTCTGTTGACTTACAACCAAGAGTTGTTAGGGTTTCAATTCCACTTGGATAATTTACATCTATAGAGTAATTTTAGGTCAAGAACATGTTGTATATAAACCAAACTTTCTTCTAGTTCCTTTATCTAATTGATCACTTGTTGTAAGATCACAACAAGTAACTACTCCCTCTATCCCACTAAAAACCTCCAAATGAGGCACAATTTCTGTCCTATTAAAAACCTCCATTTAGTGATTTTGACCTTTGAGTAAGCGTTGCTTGTATTGAATGACCTCATGATATTATGTGGCAAGCAATCAATGAACATTCATCTCCTAGTAAGCTTAGCCTTGCCCATATGACGCACCTTGTACTTGCTACTTCGTCAAATAGTTGTGTTGACAATGGATTCGGGGACCACTTTGGTGCTATGGAGATTTGTTCATAAAGGGGGCTAGGTTTTGTAGATGCGGTATTTAGGTTGAGAGCATATATTTCTACAATCCCATTGTTGCCACCAACCTTTAAAGCGTCAAAAATGATGAGCTGGCGGCATTTATAAAAGTTGCTCAAATATGACACAGACTGTCCACATAGATTTTAGGTGCCTAAACGATGGCGTCTAAGTTGGAGATTTTGCATAGATCTAGGGGATAGATTATTAGTTTTAGAATTTATGTATCACTAGCACAAAGACTAAAAATATGGTTAATCCCTCATGGGGAAGGTTTTTGGAGGTTTTTAGTGGGACAGAGGGAGTACATGGTATCAAAATAGTAAGATATTTTAGTATCTTAGCAACATTTGAGTGATTAGGAAGTTGCAACAATTCATAATTGTAGAATCAAACCTGTAAAAATAGAATTGCAGAATTAGAACTATTCAATGAGAGCGGCAATTGTTGTGCAGTACCGTCATATAAAGATCTACACTTAGCAATGGATTCCAGCATCAAAAACAATCTTGAGTCCATAAAGCTAGTAGTACTATCAAACTACATCATTTGGAGTTATAAAGTTAGAATGAAATTCATTTACAATAGGAGAAACTTCAATCTTATTGAGATTTTGTGTTATGGAAATGAAACTTGGAAGATGTTCAAAATTTGGCTACAGTGAGTTTGGGATCTATGAGTTATGTATAAACTACAACTAGAGTGTAGAGGTCGTGAAGGATTAAAAAGTTAGTAGTGGAAAAATGTCCACCAAAGTTGGGCAATATCTAAAATCTATATGAAAATTAATATGTATATATTTAAATAGTTAAAAAAATCTACATTGCTATAAAGTTTCAAGTCATTTGAAGTTATTGTCCATCATTTATGCTAAGCCAAAGTTAGGTATGGTAGTTTCTAGGGCATTGTAGGAATTATAGGATGGAGATTTAGAAAAAAGGAAATTTGAGAATAAGTTTAGAATTATTTAGGGTGTTTAAGGGTACAAAAGATTATATGCCAAGCATTTCTACAAAAAAAAAGGCCTAATGCTATTCCGAACCTACTTTTACAACATTGTGACAATATCCGCACCACCTTTTTGTATGGTTTATTCAAAGAAACTAGTGTACATGGCCAACTTCTTAGTTTTCAAGCTTGTGGCCAAGAAAAACTAGCTCAACAAGTTTTTTTATAAACTAAAAAATAATTCTAGGACTTGATACAAATGCATTGATGCTGCCTTTCGCAGCATTAGCCTACACCCAAGCAAATTAGATAGAAACTTGTACTACATGCATCATCAGAAAGAAACACTTATCCTAATGCTCTATGTTGACGATCTTTTCATCACAAGTAGGGTGGTTGCAAAAAAATAATTGTCCTTTTTTTTGATCCCCTAGGCTTTAGATGGGTGTTTTTTTTGTTATAACTTTTTTGGTGTATATCTAATATATATGAAGTTTGAAATGAAGGTATATATAATAGCTGTAGATATTGGGTAACTTTTTACATTTAAAAAAAAACAATAATATTTTTAAAGAGATTTTGATTGGATGTCTATTTTTGTCATTTTGACTTTTGCTAGATTTTAGTCCTTTTGTTACTTGAAAATTCAAATTTTAGAACCAAAAATTAGAGAAGTAGTTGTTGTATTAAGATTGTACACAATGATAATGAGGTTTTATGCAAATTTTGACATGTATGATATGCACCCGGGCTCAAAATGTGCGTCTTTTGCCCAAAGACTGGAATGAAAAAAGAAATTTCTTTCAAAAGTATTTGGTGCAATTTAAGCGCATCAAAGTGCCTAAAAATGATAATTTTTAAATTCATTTTTATATATTTTTTATATTACTAAAATTCAAAATGTTAATATATCCATTTTTTGCTAATTTTTGGTCTCTCCAGCTTTGTGACACCTTTTTGCAACTAGTAGCAGTGCATAATATTGCATTAATTATTTTAATGAATTTTAAATGAATTTTAATATTTTTTTTACTGATTTAAAAAAAAAATTATTTTTATTTAAAACATACTTTAAATGTTTTTATATATTTAATAATTAAAAAAAAATATTAATAATTTTTTAATTCAATTTTATGATTTAAACTACACTGCTCTCGCACAATACTTGTAGTAGTTGTAGCAATGGCAATCCTATGGCCAACAACATCGTTTTTGAAACAAAATACATTAAGTGTTTTTTGCAACTACCAAGTAGTTTTGACAGTCTTGTCTCTTGGTTGAAGTACTTCTTCAACATAGAATTCAAAATGACAAAGTCCACCATTTATTTACCTTAAAATCTCTTTTGAATGCGTCATCTTACGCGGGTTTTTTCACCAATGGCTTATACCACATTTATCTTCTAAGAATTTGGCATGGCTTGATGGTAAGCGGTGAGCTTGTCCGAACTCCACTGCTTAAAGGTCACCTTCTCGTTATAGATATGCAGGGTGAAATGCCAGAAACACTTGCCAATTTTGTTGCATTTTTACAATATTCATAATTTTTCTTCTGGAGTACTATAAATTTAGAAAAAAATTTAAAAAAAATAAATAAATATGGCTAACGTATACACCTTCAAGATGAAGGTAACCACCAAAAGAAATGCATAGAAAGATTCTTTAAGCTAGAGAACTAGAAAAGTGTCAAATCTCAAGAAAATGGATACTTTGATGTATAAATTAGTTAAAAATAGGAAATAAAAGTAAATTCATAAAATAAAAATTAGAAATGGTCATTCACCCAAAAAAACTTCAAAATAATATTTTATATGTTTCAAAATGCAAGCAAAAAGAAGCGCACTTTGTAGACTTCCACACCATATACAATTAATTATTTATAATATTCCTTTGGATAGTAGCTACAGGTCTACTAGAAGACCATGCCCTCAAAATTTCAGCTCAAAATTTATTTTTTTGGGTACTAAATAGTACTAAAAACCTCCAAATTGGCAAGCGTGACATAAAATTGGGGGCTATTTTTGGATAATAAACTATTTTTGAAAATTATCAAAAAAATTAGATAAGGTGTATAATAGTCATGAGTACCTTGTCTATAAATCTTGAGTCATTTGGAGCCAGAATGCAAAATTTATAACCAAAAAATAAATTAGAACGCAAGGTGTGACGCAAAATAGAACAGGTGTTTCTTGCATTCACCTTGCAGTCCCCCTACACTGATTCAACATACTCTTATAGATTAGTGGGGAAGTTGATTTTTCTTACCCTTACAAGACTTGACATCGCTTAAGCTACATAATGGCAAACCCACAGTAGTCACACCTTGACTTTGCTAAGTACATTCTAAGCTATTTCTAAGAAATCCTTGACTTTGGTATCTTCTAGTTATCTAGGGTCCCTAGTAAAGTTCAAGGTACATGGATTTCAATTGGGACTCATGTCCAGAAATTCGTAGATCAATGGGAGCTTACGTCTTCACCCTTGTCGACGGTCCAATTATTTGGTAGAGTAAAAGACAACTCCCCGTATCTCATTCTTCAATGGAGTTCAAATATCAAGTATTAAATGACAAAGCTCAAGAGGCTAGGTGGCTCTACCATCTTCTTCACGAACTAGAGTTGCTTCCTCAACACTCATGACTTCTTTCTCACACTATTTCAACCAATTCTTCCCCAATCAAACAACCTAAGGAAGAAGCACCCAATGGCGTCTCTTTCTAGGAAGGGGCATCATTCTGAAACGTATTTCTAGGTGGCCCATACATGGCTTATTATTTTAGTCAAAAAATAATAAGCCATGTTTGGTCTGTCTACATTTAGGTTCTAAAATGACATCCCTTTCTAGAAAGGGACGCTAGTGGGTGCCTCTCCCTTAACATAAAGTTATATTGTCTACAACAACCAAAGTGCTTTGAAACTCTCTTACAATCCTATTTTTCATATTAGATCAAAACACAGAGAAATCCATTATCACTTCATCAAAGAATAAATCTTAGGGTGGAAAATCAGGTTATATTATATTAACACCAATGTCCAAGTAGCAGATGCTCTTACAATACTAGGCATAACGAAATTAAACAAACATAAAGCTTCACTGGAATTACACAACCTAGCCAACCTTAGTCTGTACCTTATACTAAGGTAGGAGGCTCATAAACCGACTGGGCTGTAAAACCGATCGGGGCCCAGAGGTACATTTTGCTTTTTTCCATGTACCAACAATGTACATTTCAAGGGGTGGTCGCTTTTAGTGACCACTGTGTTTCAATTTTGAAAATTCATAGCTAATTCCACGAAGGTCCAAAAAATATGAAACGACTTGGGCGAGATGCGAAATCCATTTTTCTTCCTACTAAAATTTACTGAAAATTGTTTCAAGGAGTTTAGCTTCCCCAAAATGGCAAACAGCTCTTAGATGGTCGGTTTATGAGCCTCCTACCTTAGAAACCCTAAGATTTTAGAAAGTTGGAGTTTAATTAATTGGAACAGATACTCCTCGGCCTACACCAATGATCAGAAACTCTTGTGCTCTACACCTTTGTAACCAATCATTTGCTTAGAACGATCAGACCAAGAAAAATACAACCCTGGTGTGCGACCCCACCTTGTAGCAGAAAACTTATACATTGGTCCTGAGCTCTCATGCAACGCGGTTGATATTTGCTCTCTACCGCCAGTTCGATGGTAAGTTGCACTGAACTCCAACACCTCACTCTCTTCATACAAAACACAACACTTAGTGTCGATCGCCCTCAACTGCCTACCAACAATTGCGTCGACAACATTGACGCAGCATTCCATAAATTGGGCCGTGAATGCACACCCTAACTACAGCAACAACCACGTAAGTTAAGGCCTGTCAGGGACAATTCAAGTCTCCGTTGTAATCTCGCAACAACATCCTTCAAATCTGGACTCGTGCCATCTCTTCCTGTGGTTCTCGATCTCTCCTTCAGACAGAGTTTGTAAAAATTTAGAACAGAAACCCCAATCTCTTGATTGAGAGGGGGTGTTGACATACAACCGAGAGCTGCATTCCTCGGGGTTTGATGCACGATCTGAGCGTTGATGTCTCACCTTACGCTTGATTTCGATCTCAGCGTCTTCATTCGTGGTAAGTAAGGCATATATTGAATGCTGTTATTAGATTGTTAGATTGATTATTAGAGCGTTTTCAGATGGATGTTGCAATTTTGAGGTCTGGTGATCATACTAAGTTGGAATTCGTGATCATTGTTCAGTTGCAGATGGTATACAGTCTCACCGCCTAATTTGTGATACCGGAATTATTTTCGTATTGGTGAACCCCGCTTTACTGCACAGAAATGGTTTACGTACAGTAGTACGGTGTTCAGCTCACAAATATGCCGCTTTGATGCTTCAAAAAAAACGCCAGATTAGACTCAATTCCACAATTTAGTTTAGCTCTCTCTTGATTTTTGGACCAGGTGTTTGATGTGTTTGATTGCAACCTTCTTTTCCTTGCAGTGATCACACTGTACTGTACGTGACTTCGAGTCTAGGGAAAAGTTTGGATTTCTTTGATTGGAAATTACCTGGATTGAAACTCTTATGTTACAACGCATTGTCGTGTGAGAAATGCTGATTGACTGCCTACTGGTATTCTCTGTCCAGGTTTTGGAGTTAGTATCAGGGGTTAATTGGTAGTTTACTCTGCACCTTAAAAGAACATTTCATGTCCGAGCTTGGTCAAACTTTCTACTTTGAAACACACATTTCAAAGATTTGATATCTTTCACATGTAGAAATATATGTCTGAAATATAATCTCGTTTTTTCATAATTAAAAACATTAATTTGAATTTTATATAATTTTAAAAAGAAATTTCTTTGTAAAAATCACAATAATTACAAATTGGTTAAAATAATATGAAACTTTTAAGAAAAATGAAAATAATAGTGACAAACATCATACTGTAATTGATGTGCTCACACCAAGAGAAATTCAATAGGAGAAGTTCAAAAGTGGTGTATTTTGAGCTTTCAATATGCTATCTTCAAAGTGTCACAAAAATTATAATTTTAATAATTTTGAAAAAAATTAAAACAGGGATAAAAAATAGATCATTTTCTTAGTCAAGCTTAAAAACACTTAAAATCAAGAACTATGTGAAAATTCAGGTTTTAACTTTCAAAATGCCCGTGTGGTTTGCAATGTCCTTCAAGGGTTAAAAGAGCATGCTCTGGGAAAACGGCTTCTTGGATTAGATACTCTCCACTTTCAGTTTGCAGAATCTCGCTATGACGACTTCATCCGGGTAGGGACTCTCAGTCAACTGGTTTCCTTTTCATCAAGAGTTGATTTTTCGTAGTGACGTAGCCTAGCCAGCCTAGCAGTGCCGTATCCTCGCCAGCAGTGACGTAGAATGGGCCAAGGAGTTTCTCTCTCAAATGCTCTGCGAGAAAATGAAGATGAGTGAAATCCGCCAATTTGCACCTGCTATCAGCAAAGAATTGGTAGGTTCAAAGAATTTCGAAGCAAATGATGACATGATTGTTTTTTTGGAGATCTTTGGCGAAGCATCTGAGCTGACTAACAGAAACATAATTATATTCGTGGTGGTGAATGATCCTGGGCTGTGCTTTTCGATTTCTTTTTTATTGATTGTCCAAAAGTAAGGGTGGGTTCTGTGTTGTGAAAGTTTGTGCTATTTCCAGCATTCAGTTTGAAGCCGCGCAACGGGGGCCACACGGAAAAAGTTAAATGGTGCTCCTTCCGTTTTTATCCTGCTTTCGCGGATTGAAGAATTCTGGTCCAAGTTAGTGTTGTCTGCTGTGACGGAATTCCCAACCTACTGTAGTCCCGTACACTGTTTTGCAATTGATCTTCCATACCTTACACCTCTGTTCGGCTACTCAAGACAAAGAATTTATTTCCTGCTGTGTATGTAGGTTCTCGATGTTGGAGCCCTTCTTTGTTCCCGTTATGTCAACTGTATTACCTGATTGCTGCACGACAAAGACATACTTTCTGTCTTTCGTACACGATCTGACATGGAAATAAAATGTATTTAGCATTTGTTTAACAACTTATTGCAATATGTGGGTTACAGAGATATTCGGTTGCATATTCGGTGCACTACTCCTAGTACATCCGACAGAGATCATCTAAACCAAAGAGGTTAATTTTTAACATATTTTCTTGCTGCTTTTCTGTTAAGCTGTACTAAGAGTTGAGGTCTTTCATGCTTTGATTGTAATGAAGCACCGTCGCCTCTGTTCTTGTTTTTCTTAAAACTTCTCCGTACGAGGCACTTTTTGCTATCGATCCTTCCATTAACTGTACATGCCACCCCCCATTTGCTGCTGCTTGGAGAAAAGCCATTGCTGTAGTCATTAGGATGTACGAGGAACAATTAATCCTATCTCAATCAAGTACTAGTGGTGGTTCTTTTCAAGCATGCGAAGACGATTGGGCATTATGGCGAATTTCATTCAAATATCGTCATTCCAAAGTTGAAATCAGTCTCAAAGTTTGGCATATAATTCAGTAAACCCTGTCTCCAACACAACGCCATTGAGTATCCTTTCGGTGAGCTCTACCCCAGCCCTTTCGGCGAGCCTACAAACATAGCTGGCATAGCTTGTGGCGGATAGTCCGTCTGGACCGTCCGATTTGTCTGTCCTACGGATGTAACAACCTTGCTTGTAAGTACGCATAGTTCCGCATTTGCAGAGTATACCTTTACAAAAGAAATTTATATTACTGTTAGATTCACCTATTGAGATATCGAAGTTTCTATCTTATAATTTAGAATTCAAGACAAATTTTCAAACGCTTCCTCTGGTTGGAACTCATGTTATTGTAACGAATCTTTTTAAGCTTGTCTGACTCCGAATCTGAAGCAAGTTTCTTTTAAGTAGCTAAGAGAATTCTTCTGGTCCTCTGTGCATGGTGGTTGTTCTACGTATACGGTACGTGCCATTTCCTTGCAAAAAATAATTAAGTAATTCCGGAAGAAAATTCGTTCCCAGGATAAACAGTGGATGCGTTGAATCGTCTGCATGCATTTGAAGACAGAAGGAGGCGAAGACAGTGGATTGCTTTTTATTAAGAATTGAATTATTTTCAGTTCTCTTTGTTATTTGGATCACAAAAAGTTTCCTTTGACGGTTCTTTAAAAATCAGATTACTCTCAGGCACGTACGGCGACGAGCTAGGCGAGACGAACAGGCACTGCGATCAACCATCGGAATTCGGACACAACGGTCGATCATCCAGCTTAAGCCTGTCAAATGTAATTTGGTACAGCTTTTCTGTGGCAGGCTAAAGCAGGACTGCGAATGGCAAACCGTTGTGCAATTTGGTACGTACAGTTTCCTTCCTAATCTCAGAAATGTCATTGAAGGTTTTTGTAATCATCACACCTGGGTCGCTTGTAACTTATGAGTATCGTTCTGACAAAGAAAGGATGATTTATACCCTGGCACCACAACTAACGAAAGTTACTCAGAATTGCAGAACAGAAATGCACTGAGAACTGAACAGAAGATGAGGGACTTATACACCCAGACCTCTTTTAATTTTTACCTTCATTAATACCACATCCACCGTTTTCTCACTAAAAAAGACTACGAAAGAACCCTGTGAACCCAAGTACTCTTATATTTCGATTTTGCACGCAACACAACTTTATCAGTGTTACAAAGTACTCCATGTGATCATGTGCATTTTGCATGGGTAGATTTCATTGAGGTGTACATCCCAGTTTAAAGAAACTACAAGCCGTTTGTTATTCCTAAGCAAAGAACTAATGAGTCCCACTTAGTTCTCAGAATAACGTACAACTCGATCCATCTCGTCCAGATCTATTCCAAAGACTTTTCACATTTGACATCGGAATACCGATGGCAAATCTCTCACCTCACCATGTTAATTGGATTGGTCAACGAAGGACTCTCGCCGTCAACCAATTCAAGACCTTCGTGCTGGATGTACAAGTCGTGCATTCGTTTACCATGAGCAAACCACTGAAACTCGACAAATCGATGTCACTGACCATTTTCACTTGGCGCGGATGTCTCACTTCATAGGATGATCAGGAAGAGAAGTAAATGATCTCTTCTGGACTTGAATCAGCTCTGTGTGAGCATATTCCTCAACGCTCTGATAATCAAGGTCGAAGAAGATTGTATCTCTGATATTCTCTGCGACAGTGCCTGTAACTGCAAGAGCACATAACATGGATCACTTCATTGGATCCAGGGGTTCCAAAATCACTCTATAGTATGCAAGGGTTAAGCGTCTTAAGATATCTAAACTCAAATGGTAAATTTCGATGAAGCAGTAATTACCAAATAGGAACACATGAATAGGTACGTTTAAATGGTAGATCAGTCAGACCCAATAAAAACCAAGATACTGACTTTGAATAATATGAGCCATGCAAATTACCTTGTTTATTTGAATGCTTTTAGGTGTCTTCAAAGTATGGCCAACCATATGTCACATAAGCGTGCTCCTCTATCACTTGATGAGAAGTGTGCAATTAACATGTTTGAAGAAATCCCAACCTCCAAAATATTCTCTTGGAAAAAATTTCATTTCCAATGGATGAGTAACTCAATTAATCAAAACCACTTTTTTGTCTAGTTAGTTCATTGGATTAGCAATGAATAGCAATAACAAGTGATTTGTCATTGGTTGGTACACAAAATAATTTGTTGCACATGTGGGGCAAACAAGTAATCCACTCCACAAACAAGATACGGTGTGGTCTCTGACCACTGGCCGTCACATTACATGGACGACGTGGCCGGCACCTGCAATGTAATAAAACACGCTTTTGACACAACAAGTCTGACCCATTTGGTTGTTAATTAGACTGCTTAGCTTGATCCTGTAGCATGCTTTCCATTTGGGACCTATGATGAATTCTACTCACCTGATGTAAACATCTGAAGGTATGGCGTAAAGGACTTTTTTGTTTTATTTTAAACCTTTTTTTCATAATAATCAAAGTAAAGAAAACACTCTTAACCAAGGCTCCATGCATCAATCAAAGTTTCGGTTTCTCATGAATGGAAACCTCCATAGCACCGACAATTCTCTGCAAATGTCTGAAAGTTGAAGGCTCCAGCAGGTGAGGAGGCTGCAGGTTTTCGAGGCTTGGAGACCATATTGTGCGATTGCGTCACCCTCAGGATTAGTACTACATATGAACCTAACAGTAGTGTCATAGTGATAGACAGTCTAATAGCTTTTAGACACAGGATTCTGAGGCGAAAGAGATACTGAAAAAGGGTTCGAGTGGGAAGCAGGCGCGGCGCCGCTTGTTCGGGGTCCAAGTTTATCTCCGGAAGCTCAATGTCGACCAGCATGGCATCCAGGCTGGGAATGCTCCATTCGGGGCCCATGACGTCGTTCAGAAGGGTGCCACAGAATGGGTTTCGCCATTGATACATTTCCTCCAATGAATCCACTAGCTCCATGATGAGAAGACCGCTCTGAACGACTGCTCTAGCTAGTACGAAAACACTCTCAAACGTTTCCTATTCTCAATTGAAGTTTGGTGCTGGCGGTTTCAAACTGCGCGCCGTGCTTGTTTCATGCTGGAGATCACAAGGTGGAGGGGGATTGACAGCTCCGGCCAACTCCGCAAGTAATTCTTTCATAATCGATCCAACCAAACGACACTACGAAAGTGATCATAGTTTCAAGTCTCTCACTTCCTAAAGGCGATTCCTTGGCTTCGGTGGGGCGGCACTTTTCGAGGTTTCCTAAAGGATCATAAATTACAACGATGATTGGAATTCGACACTCGTCCTGGATCAGGCTGTATTGTTTGGCTGCAGCTGTGGAATGAAAACGGTCGATCAAGTGAGATTAACTTGCCTATCACTGAATTAAAAGTTACTAGACTATCTAATAGTTACTAACAGTGGCCACTGCTACATTGATATAGTACTCATTTTGAGGCTGACACAATCGCAGAATATGGTCCCCAAGGCTTCTAGAACCTGCAGCCTCTTCACCTGTTGGAGACTCCAACTTTCACACACCTGCAGAGAATTGCCAGTGATACGGAGGTTTCCATTCATGAGGAATCAAAACCTGTAATCAATTCATGGAGCACTTTATGAGGGTGCTGCTTTTACATTGCTTATCATGGACAAGGAATAAAACAAACAAACAAGTCCTCGATCTGCACCGTACCTTCAGATGTTTGTATCAAGTGGGTAGAGTTCATCATAATAGGTCCTCTGAGATGCAATCTCAGTGTCCAGATGGAATGGAAAGGATACTAGAGGATCAAACTACGCACTCTAATTAACAGCCAAATGTGTCAGACATGCTGTGGGTACAATGTGCCCTGCCGCTTGACTGTGCAATCTTCACGTCAAAATAATACTCCGTAACATTCCTTGCCTGTTGGAATGGAAAAGGAAAGGGGCTTATATAACGAACAAGAAAGCAAAAAGCGAGGGGAAATTAATGACAGAAATGAGGGGAAATGACAGAATTGAAAATTTCAACGCTGCCTAGAAATTCAATGATTGGGATGCAGGGATGGAATTGTCGGAAAGGCTAGCTGTTCAAAATTGCACATGGATATATTGATCAGTGGCTCATTTTGCTCACCAATACTTTCGCTCTTTTTTTTAATTTTTATAGCAACCCAGTTGTAGTTCATTTTCAAATGAATTTGTGTCTGTCCATGGTTGGGGGGCAATGAAAATTTCAACGCTGCCTAGAGACTGAATGATTGGGATGCAGGGATGGACTTGACGGTAAGGCTAGCTGTTCAAAATCGTAGTCCACATGTGACTCATTTTGCTCACCGATATTTTGAATGCTCACCGATACTTTTGCTCCTTCTAGCTCTCTTAAACAACTTGTACCCTTAAACAACCTTTTCAATTGAATTCGTGGCAGTGTGCATGACTGGCTGGGATGTGCCTCTGATCAAAGAGCTGCTGAGTGTTTTCACAATGGTTGTGCTGAGCCACGTGAATTTGTCATGATTTCTCTGGTTGGAACTGGACCCACTGAGGACTCCAGTCCACTGCCACTCCGGGACTTCGGGACTCTGGGTCCGCATTGCCACTCCGGGACTTCGGGATTCTGGGTCCGCATTGGGACTCCGGGACTTCAGTTGATTGAAATGGAGTACATAACCTTCGAGCAGCCCCACTGCAACACTCTGAAGCAGCACTCTAAAAGCTTTGCACCATTGATCTTCCTGATTATTAGAAGATCAATGCAGAACTTTTAGAGTGAGTGTTGCTTCAGCGTGTTGCAGTGAGGTAAGAGAACATGAGGCAGAATATAAGGTAACAGGTTCAGAAATCGCCCACCTATGAGCTGAAACTGAATTTTGGGGAGGTGAAACGTCTCAAAATATTTTTCAGTGAGTTTCCCTTGAAAGACAAGAGGAATTGGCATCTAACCCAAGTCGTTTCATATTTTTTGGAGCTTTCTGGAATTAGTTATGAAAATTTGAAGTTGAAGTGGCATAGGGTTCTAAAATTGCCCATCCCCTAAAATGTACACTGTTTGTACATCGTTGAAGGCTATGAAATAGTTACATGTAAAAACAGTGTACATTTGAATAGGGTGGGCAATTTTAGAGCCTGTGCGATTTCAGAGCCTGTTACCTTAGCAAAAGTGACTCAGCCCATTCGAAGGCCTTTGGATGCATCCAATTTCACTTCTTATCATCCTATATTCCTATGCCTGCAATTAGAAAATAAAATACTAGGAATATGAATATGTGAAAAAATAAATCATAAATATTTTGAAGCTTAAATAGAAAACACTTGCCCTTTTTTTCCCCAAATAGTGTGGTTCGCACTAGTAGTTCTAGGCACCTGCATTCTACAATTAATTAATGTGAACCACAATATGTTTAAAACCCTTACTACATACTTGAAGAAGTTTTTACTCCTTCCGGCAGGTGATTGCAAGAAACACTTAACCTTTTTTTTGTCCCCTTGACCTTGGACAAGTGGTGTTTTGCTCATAACTTTTGCATTGTTTATCCATCTTCTATGAAACTTAAAATGAAGGTACATGTGGTAGTTGCAGATGTTGAGTAATTTTTTGGTTTTTTTTTTAAATTATTTTACTATTTTTAAACTGCCCCCAATTGGATGTCTACCTTGGCCATTTTGAAGGTTTTTAGTACTATTTTTCACCCAAAAATCCGAATTTGAAGCTCAAAATTGGTATACTAGGACTTCTACAAAAGTTACACAAGCTTACCAAAGATTTTTTTTAAATAGTTAATTTTCCATCTTTTACATGTGCTCAAAGTGCACTACCTTTGCGCAAGTATAGAGAACACAATTTTATTTTTCCAATAGTGAAAATTGGTGAAAAGGAGTATCTATAAATTAGGAAAACTGGTGTTTTTTTTAGAATTTTTAGAATTTTTTTACTATTTTTTAAGAATTAAATTCCAAACTGTCTATTTTCTTGCATTTTTCAACCCTTCTTTGACCGTGCATAACTCTTAGAGATAAAAAATTTTAGGTCTGAATTTTTGCACATATCATTTTTTTAATGCTTTACAAATTATCCATATTTTATTTTATTTTTAAAAAGAATATTCCAAAATCCACAAACAAGAGTGAAATGGCCGTTTTGAAGGAAAACCGGCAGGTGTTTCTTGCAACTACCCCGTCTCAAAATAATCTTCCAATTGGACAAAGTGTTCAAGATTTTTGCTGAAAATAACGTTATTTCAACCCATTTTGAGTTGTAAGTAGAGTTCGGTGCACTCCTATCATCTTAAAACTTTGAATTTTGGAGCCCTTTTCAAAGTTTAGTATTAAGCTTAATATTGCAATAAAATTAAAGGGCACAAGAAGATCATTTTGGATGGAGGGAGTATTTTTTATTTTATTTTTTGATGAATTTCGTCAATATTTTGAAGTGGTATTGATCTTGAAAGTTTTATGCAAGTCATGAATTAATTGTAGCAAAATGGATTGGAAATAGTGTTGCAAATTTGGATCCAAAAATGGATATTTTGGTGCAAAAAAGCAACCAAAGAGAGAAATTAATCCAAATGTTTTTGGTAGGATGGCATAACATAAAGGCTTATTCATTTTGGGACCTTCATATGATCTCTAGGACTCAACCAAGTGACATGTATGCAGCAAAACTAGTATAAATCAATTCAAAAAAGTGCAAAAGAAGTCTAGTATTGTAGTAATATATATAATAGTCACTTTTTGCCAAATATTTAGTCAAAGTTGGTAAATATGATTTAGCATATGCTTAAAATAAAAAGAATGATTCATTTTTTTCATGTACATTTAAAAATAAATAAACATCCCATAAATTCCAGCACATGGCTTTAGAAATATTTTTTGCGAGCTCTAACCACCAAATATGGTACTTCATGCATGTCAATTTTCAAATGCCTTTAGAGAATTGGTAGAATATAATGTGCAAAATTATTTAATGACTTTAGATTTAGTCCCTTAAATTCTTTACAAGCTCATTGTGATTTCTGAAGTTTCAATCAAATACTATTGTTTAACAATTAGACATTTGACTTGTTTTGAGCACAAACTAGTTTTTTGAATGTAGATTTTTGCTAAAAATGCAGAAAATAAATTTGCGCACACGGTGAATTCAAGTTCTATTTTTGGGTGTACTAATTTTCAACCCATGCATATGCAACACAATAAAAGATTCAAAATCAATTTCATATCCTAAAATTTTCATTTAATTTTGAAGATGATATACACCCATGGTAATTGGTATAGAGTAGAAAAAAAAATTCAGCTTTGAGCACTTCGATCTAGTGTTTGTTTTTTTCATTTTGGAAAAAAAGCCAGTTGTTTATTCAATACTCATGTGATACTTTGGTAATACTTGGTAATATCTATATGAAAACTAGGTGATACCTAGGTAAATTTTTTTTTTTTTTTTTTTTTGAACAAATGGGAAACCCACTGCATTAAAAAGAAACCAAAAGGAACAATGGCCAAGCCACAATACCTAGGTAAATTTTGACTACTGGTCTTAAAATACAACAAAAATTTGGCTATTTTGACCTCCAAAATGAAAATTTCCTTTACAAAAAATAGCCAACACCTTTTGGCTATAGCCAATTGGCGGAAAATTGTGCATAAAAAAAAGAACCATTGTTTTGATCCCCCAAATGGGAAATAATTTGTATTTAAGACTTTTTAAAAGTATTCAAAATAAAGATGAGATTAAGATCCTATAGTTACAATTTTTATTTTTTACATTAGAAAATCTTGACCTAAGAATTTGTTTAAATGTTTTTTTGGTTTGAAAATGAAAAAAATTATTATTTTCTTCATATCAACATAGTTAGGGCAAATGACTTATTTTGGCAATTTAAAGGAAATTACCTTACTCCACTAAATCTCAAATAGTGGCGCTTAACCCCTAAAGTTTTGTCATGTTTAGAGGCTCAAAACTACTTCAAAATACTAGTCTCTAAAATAAGACTAAAATCTTCATCTATATTAAAAATTTTAACACATTTAATCTTAGGATCTTTTGGTTAACATATTCAAATCATTCTACTAAAGTTTTAGAGTAATTATCTCTACCAATTGCAAATTGCAAGTTCAATATGTAGGTTATTATAGCCTTCTAAAAGGTGAAGTTTTGTCTTTCAACATTTTTTGAAAAAAACATGTATGTCCTATAACTTGTGAATTTTATTCAATATGTTAGAAAATGGTTTGAGGATATATTTAAAAAAATTTAACCAATTTTTTTTTTGTATTCACCTTTAAGAAATTATAAAGTGGAAGAAGGTGCTAAATGAGAGAAAAACTAAACCACCATAACTTTAATGAGAAATTGACAAAGGATTGTTAATTCCAATGGTGAAAGTATTCTAATAAACAATCTACATCCTTTAGTTTTGTTTTTATAAGAAAAAATTCAAAATTTAAGAAACACTTTTTATGGGTTTTTTAACCTTCATTGCCTACAAAATAAAACTCTTCATAACTTTCATTTCATTATTTGGAATTAAATGGTTCAAATGTTTTTGAGTTGGTATCAATATATATAATACAATAAATTTAATTAATATTTTTTTAGAATATATTTTTAGTTGCCCATTTTGACATTGAAATAAAATAAATCCTTCTAACTTTTATAATATTTATTAGAATGACCTTAAACAAAGCTTCACTCATAGATTAAGGCAATTAGCATCCTTCCTAAAAAATTCATTCAAAACTTTCAATTGGCTTTATGAAGTCAATAGAGCCTATCCAAGATCTCAAAAAAAACAAAGTAGGCTCCTCAATCTTTTAAGGGATAATAATAGGTCCAACATAATTTTTTTTAAATCATTAAAATTGTCCAAGAACATCATTTGATAGGTCTACATCCAAGATAAGTAGAAGTGAAAATTCAATTTGACAAGGCAAAATGCTTAAACTTATTGCTTCCTACTTATAATTAATAAGATAAATGCGCCTAATTTTGACTTTGAAGAGTGCTATTAAAGTTGTCACATTTAGATTCTTGCCTATTAATATAACCCTTGTCAATTTAAGAGCCTATAGTTGATTTTAGATGCAATTATAATCAAAACTTTGAAGATCATCTATATGATTTATTCATATGGTGTCCAAAAATTACAAGCTAAGAAAATTTTAAATCTTCTTTTAATTGCCACCATATTCAATTAAATCAAAGACAATTTAATGATAGGAACCACGCTCAATTGATTCAAATAATTAGATTATTTTAGGTGTAAGGTAGCAACACCTTAAAGCGACAAGTACCTAAAACAAACATCTATATTTTTGCCTCATAGCAAATCCAATTTGCATGTGAAAACACCAAGTCTCCTACATAGAACTTTAGTAGATTAGCAAGTGTCTATGCTTGTGTGCTTCTATTCATGCATCACTCTCCATTGCTTCAAGAATCCAAATGTGTTGTTTCCTACTAAGTTTATAACCCATTGTAGGGGCCTATAGCATGTTGCTTTTGAAAATTTATAACATATTTTTTTAATAGCATAAAATTAAAACTCTCTTGCAATGTCTTTTACAACAACATAGCATTCAGTAGCATTGGCTCTAGAGTAGATGGTGTGAATTATTCCACACCCTCAGTACTTCATCAATAGCTAAGCAAACAAGTGGAGGCTCAATGTGATGAACAAGGTGCAAGAAGAAAAAGCAGTGGGCATGAAGGCTATTGAATGTTATGAGTTTGCTAATCTTTTTGTACAAAAATTTCACTAAGTGGGCACACAAAAGACAGTGAAACTCCTATATTGGCACTTTTAGGTGCTCTTACCTTAACCCTTAAACGAAGAGGAGGCCGTTCTGTGGCCGATGGATGATAAAGAATCAAACTATGTTGTGAAAAAGGGAGATCTTCTAGATACAATAGCTTGACTTCCAATGAGTGCTTTTGCAATTTTTTAAGCCAGTGATTTACAAGGTAATGCAAAAGGATGATTTCAAGGGTCACCCCTTTGTCCTTTAACCCCTAAATGACGGACACATGACTATTGATTTCAAACCTCACTGTCCATCACTCAATTTGTTGCCATTTTGCAACTAGATATGTATGAAAAAATCTATATTTTATTTTTCAGAGATGAAATTACATGTTTTCTTTACTTTACAAAAAATTTAGATATTTTTCTTGTAGAAAATTGACTTTTTTGGAAATTTTTGAAGTAAAAGTGAAGAAAAATCACATCAAACAAAAAATAATTTCAAAAAATCTGAAAATTTTACCATATGTGCATATTACAATGACAAACATCATGGTGTTACCTCAATTTCCATGCCATTCTATAATTAGAAAATAATAGACATTGAAAATACATCCAAAGTTCAAATTGCAATAAAATATTCAATATTAGGAATTTTTTCAAATTTCAAATTGGAGTAGAAACTAGAGTAGATGACCTTCATTTTGTTAGTTGGGCTCAATCTCAAAAACTATCATTTTTGTGGAGAAATTTCAGATTTAAAGCAAGGAGCAACAACTTCCCAAAATACACTAAAGTAGCATATTTTGTGATCCGGTTTTGGGTCATTGCAAGAAAGACCTGTCCTATTTACTAGTCACAATGAGAGTGACTCTCCTTTCATCTACTATCACGTTTGAAGCAAAAGTCCAGTGAACATAAAATTTTTATTGGAGATGTATAACTTTATGGTAATCAGATCCCTTATTTTTTAGAAATTAAAAAAATCATTTTATATTTAAATATAATTTTTGTTAATTTGTCACACCATAAGGTTTAGGGGTTTTTACTACGTTACGAGTCTCCAAATTTAATGATCTGGAGCTGAAATTTTCATGGTCTATTTGCATAGTAGGAAAACATATTCCTACCAAAGGAAATCGAAAAATATATTATTTTGTATTCTCCACATGAGTGCAAACAGCACTCCCATTGCATGCAATTTCTGAACAATGAAGGTGGTTCTAAGATCAATCTTTTGGTGAAATCTCATCATTATGGACTCTTTCCAAATGGCCAAATTTTAGTTTTTTTATTTACTGTTTTTCTTATTTTTTACAAATTAAAATGTCAAATTACAGTGACTGGTCCTATTTTCATGAGATTTAGGGTTTCTCAAGTTCTCCTACTTAGAAATTTTTTCTATGCTTTTCCTTCCTCGGGTACCTTCTTTTTGAAGGTGTATATATAAAACATATTTTTCATATTTTTTTAAAATTGATTTTCTATTTTTAAAGCCCCCTCGAAAGAAAAAATGAGTACTGTGAAAAACGCTACAAAAAATGGAAGGTCTTTCTTGCAATGACCCTTTTTTAATAACTTCTCATTTAAGTGAAGACAAACATTGAAAAAAACACAAATTCAATTGGATACTCTTCATAACCCAACATGAAAGGTCAACAAGAAAAACAAGGATGAAAAACAGCTTCTGAAATCTATCCAGCTCACCTTCTTCACCTGCGCAAGAAATCTGAAGATTCAAAAGTGAACGAGTGAAAAGGGGAGCCAATAGGGTTTAGTTTTGAGGGAACAAGGTGTGACTCCCCTGAAACGCTTCAAAGAGCACGATAATGGAAACTCTGCGAATTAGTTTACCTGCATGCAGACAGAGGCTTATCTCGAAGCTTCTACCAGCTCCAACAACGTTGACGGAGTCGTCCTCGGGCACGGTGAAATCTGCAACGATGGTGAAATCGGCATCAGACAGGTGAAACAAGATAAAAAATTAGCTCGTTAAGTTTTAGCAACGCCCAAAATCCACCTCCGGAGGAGAATTTTCGACGTCACGAAGGCTTCGTAGAATTTCTGTATCCTCGATGCGGCAAACCAATGGAAACCTGACACCTCTCCGTTCTTCAGATTTTGAGCTGCTCACAAAAAATGTGTGACTACCCCTATTGTCATCAGAACGCCACGGAATGGCGTCCGCGGAGCTCCAGGGTTAAGGGTTAAGCTAAGTTAACTTAGCTACGTTTCAGCAATCCAGAACCTGGAGCAAACTTCATCTGCTTGATATTCGATTTCTTCCAAACAATAAGGCTGGTCAGAATTTATGTCACCTTAAAATAAAAACGAAATTCTTTGGTTCCAGAGATCACCTTAAGATCAAGTGGAACTTGAGCCTTCCCCAAATGGGGAGGTTTAACTAGCTGCCTGGCTCCTCTTTTGTTTGGTGTGGCTCTGGTGGTTAGTTGTTAGTCGTGTGAAAAGTAAAAAATTGACGCCGAGGACTTGTTCCTGTGGTTCACCCTTACCAATGGAAATTGTCCATGTGTTTTCAAAAAAAAAAAATCAAAAACGAAATCGAACACAAAAATCTCGTTGCTCAGATGCTAAAGGTCTCTACCCTCAAGGAAAAAGCAGGGGCTGCCCAGAGCAGAACGAGTCATGCCGGTATTGAAAATTTATTAGTCTTTCAAGAAAGAAAAATAAAATAAAAAATTATTAGTCTATACAATGGTTTCCATTTGTTATAAAAATAAAAATAAAAACTTATTGGTCGGTGCGACTACCGGTAGCCAGTATAGGTTAGTGGCACCATCGTTGAACGTGGTCCTAACAGCATTAAGTTACTTTGTCATTATGAAATGAAAAAGGTACTCCGTCTGTACTAAAATTGCCATTACTCCAATAGCATCTTTTACCATAGAGATAAGTGGATAAC
Source organism: Pseudisothecium myosuroides (assembly GCA_951799445.1). Classification (NCBI taxonomy): domain Eukaryota; kingdom Viridiplantae; phylum Streptophyta; class Bryopsida; order Hypnales; family Lembophyllaceae; genus Pseudisothecium; species Pseudisothecium myosuroides. The sequence continues at coordinate 14,961,427 of OX637295.1, forward strand.
TGTTGGAATTTTCAATGTACTGATACCGAATATTTCAACGTGGGAGCACTTTTCAAACGCCTCCAATTTCAAATTCAAAATTTTATTACTAATTTAACCCCTAAAGGACCGAGGCACAATCTGGGCAAAAATTGTCAAAAACTGCCACTTCTTAGGGTAGTAAGGAAAAATTGATATATAGATACAGATATATATAGATATAGATATAGATATAATTTATTATTTATTTTAATTATTTTCTTCATTTAGTTTCTTCATTTTAATTTTTAATTTTTTTCAAAATTTAGTGTTGTAAATTTGTACTAGACTTCTCTAGGAATGTGTGGAAAAAATTTCAGAAACTTTGACCGCACGAATTGAAAGATTGTAACATTTGATCTATACCTTAACCCCTAAAGGACCGGAGGGATGTCCAGATTTCCAAAATTATGAAGATCTATTATAAATTGTAACTTAGAAGAATATTTTAATGATGACTTTCAAACAGTAGTTGTAAAATGATATTTATAGATGACATCCATACGGTTAGATCAACAAAAACATATACCAATATTTTTCAATAAAATTTGAAGCCAGAAATTGGAAATTCCTTCTAAAATCAATTGTAGATTGAATATTTATGATTTTTAAGAATTTTTTTTTCCTATAAATTTAAAATATTGAGTTCTAATTATAATAATTTTTGAAGATTTTTATTTGATCTTCTGATTCAAGTCATTTTTGAAGGGTGATTTTTTGAACTGAAAAAGTTACCTTTTGAGGCTAGACCTCCCAATACCTTTTAAATTATAGAATATTTGCAAAGCAAAATCTTCATAATCTAAACCATGCAAATGTTAAAGTACTAATATAAGAATCTTCTTGAAAAAATTGATGGATGAAAAAATGCATTTTGGTGAGATTGGGACGTGTTTCCATTCATTCATTGTTCAAAATCTGCACTCATGGTCCCTTAGGGGTTAAGTTAGGTTGTTTGTTTGTTTTATTTGATATGCTCAGATTTGAACCCCTAAAGGTTCTTGACTATGTTTTTACCAAAACCGCTCCAAAACTGCCATTTCTAATACAATTACCAAATTTTAGGAAAAAAACATTTTTGAACACATAAAACCATAGGATCTTGTAGTACACTGGTTTAAGAAAATGTGGGAAAAATTTCAGAATTTTCCACCATGTGGATTGCAAGATATTAGCATTTGAATTGACAAAAAAACTTTTTTTGTCCCTGCGTAAAAATGGGTAGCTGCCCTTCACAAGGTCACATTTGTATGAAAAAATGTCCAAAATGGTGGTTACTTTTTGGATTCATTCTTCGAGGCAAGTTGGATACATGCTTGAAAAATTTCAGATCATTTGGAATTGTACAACATATAGGAAAAAAATAGTAAGTAGCAAGAGGTAGAGATGACTCAAAATACTAAATTGTCAAGAATTTAGTTATGGAATTGAAAAATGCTAATCCCAACGGTTGTAATGTTGTAATAAAAAATCTACATCCTATGATTTATTTTTTTCAAAAATATTGAAAATTGAGTAAAATAGAGGATTTCAAAGTTTATTTTAGAGTAGAGATTCCATAACTACCCTCAAACTAAAACTCCTCATAACTTTTGACTCATTAATCCAAATAATATGATGCAAAGCTTTCCATGTATATATAAATCTATAGAACCAATTTCAAATTTTTATATTACAAAAAATTGATTTTTAAAGAATCTTTTTGAGCTGCCCAGGCTACCCGCCGATCATGGAAAATTACATATCATGCAATAACTTTTTAACCATGTAGTCAAAAGTTATGAAAATTGTTGGACCTTGAAACTACACCTTGGGCACATCTTTTGTGAAAATTTCAAAGAAAAATAATAAAATTTCCATTCGTAGTGAGCTGCCCAAAATTGCTATGTTGCCAGAAAATGGTGTTTGGTCCTTTAGGGGTTAATACACCATTAGGCATCCGGCGGCATTCTTGGTACCGCTCAAAAGCTCTTGGCAAGGAGGCGTGCATGGACTTTGTTTTGTCGCGTTTTGACCTACAGAGTGAAAGTTATTGAATTTCAAAGTTTTTATGAATTTGAAAATTGAATTAAATTATCTTTTCTTTTGGAAAAAATATAACTTTGACATTGCATGTCCAAACGCCACAAAATGAAGCCCTTGCATTCTTTAGTGCATAAAGCTTTCTATTCATACCAACTTCATGGCGCTTGGACCTATGGTGTGAAAGTTATGGGGGGTTTTAATTTAAAAATTGAATTAAATTATCTTTTACTTTGAAAAAATCATAACTTTTACATCGCATATCCAAATGCCACAAAACAAAGCCCTTGCACTTTTTTTGTGCATAGAACTTTCTATTTGTACCAAGAATGCAACCTCTCACTCTACAATGTGAAAATTATTGAATTTCAAAGTTTAATGAATAACAAAATAACAAAATAAATTTTTACTTTTATTTTGTTCTTGGTACTTGTACATGGCACACTAGTCTATACCTTAAATCCATACCTTAAGTTTGGTTTTTTGTTTTGTTTTGTTTGTTAGTAAGGTCATTGCAAGAAAGAGTGGTATTGGTTATTTGTCATAGGGGGGAGTGCTAAAGCTTTCTTTTGTGATAACTTTTGAAGCATGACTCGCATGAATTTGAAATTTTAATTGGAGATGTCTGGTTTGAGTGTAATCATATTTCATATTTTTCAAAATTAAAATATATATGTATATTAAAAAATCAATTAATTAATATGTCACGTTTTGAGTTTTACGGGTTTTGAGTACTATAGAGTCCCCAAATTTAATGATTTAGAGCTGAAATTTCTATGGTTTATTTTCATAATAGTAAGTCATGTTTCTATCAAAGGGCATTTAAAAATATTTTATTTTATGTCATCTGCATCCATGCAAAGAGGGCTCCCTTGCGTGCGCAATTTTGAACATTGAAGATGGTTTGAAGATAATTTTTTTGGTGAAATCTCTTCACCATAAAGTCTTTCCAAATGGTCTATTTTTATTTTATTTGAATATTATTTTTTCTATTTTTTACAAACTAAAACGTCAAAGTATGTGTTTTCTTCAAAATTTCAGTCCACTCTTTTTTGTGAAAAACTTTTGATCTAGGTTTTTTTAGGTCTGAAATTTTTGTGATATGCTATTTTTAGTGTTATAATAATTATCTTTATTTTATTTTATTTTTAAAAATTCATATGCAAAAGTTCATAGTACTAGCCGAAAACAGGCCAAAGTGGAACAGAAACAGACATTCTTTCTTGCAACGACCCAGTTATAATGGAATCTTTTAGGCCGTGCGTTCCTTGGTCGCTTTCTTGGTATTGTCGGAAAGCCCTCTGCAAGAAGGGGTGCATGGGCTTTTGTTTCTAATGTTTGGACCTACGGTGCAAAAGTTATTGAATTTTGAAGTTTTTATAATTTAAAAAATTAGAAAATTACTTTTACTTTTATTTTGGTTGTGGCAATGGCATAGGGCACACTAGTAACGTTTGAAGTTAGAAGAATTTTTTTTTGTTTACCTTGTCCAAAACGGCCAACAAACTTAAATTCCTTCTAGAGTGAGATTTTTACACTACACAAGGTTATTTTTTTTGACATTTGCATCTTGTATCATGTAAATTACATACCTGCCAAATTTCAAAATTATAGGAGGAGTTTTGTACATGCTACTCCGAAGCTGTCCAAAAAATTTAGAGCAACATAACTTTTGATCTAGGCACCTAATTGAAAAAAAAATAGATTTTCACCAAGGGGGTATATATATATTTACACATTGTGTCCCAATTTCATGAGCATCCAACCAAAAATGACTTCTTGCGTACATTGAATGAACACTTGGTCCTTTAGGAGGTTAATAGCAATAAAAAGTATGGAGTATATATTAGTATGAAAATGGCTTCTATTTTTTTTATCAAATAGATTTGACCAAAAAATGCTTTGAGGTGCTAGTGGCCTAGTATAACCCTTCTGAAAAACTAAGTGGATCAATACTCTAGGTAAACCAGCCTCAAACTGCCTGCTTCCTATTTTTGCCAGACTACTCTTGACCCCATTTCTGCCACCAATCCCATACAAATCCATTCACTTTTTCGACAAAATCATATCATTAATGCCACCAAGGATAACATGTCAATCTTTCATTGGTCAATACTTAAGTGCTAATAGATACATGGAAGGGTGGTTATAGATTGTTAATAGGACATTTATGACTCCACTCTATAGGCGGTTTTGTAATTTCAGGGCAACCCACTTCAAAAATTCACAGAAATTACAATTTTAATCAAAAAATTATAATTCTACTTAGATTTGATTTGTGAAACAAGCACACATCTTTGAAAAACATGTGTTCCTCTTAAGCGTAACTAAGTACTTTGTATGCAATGTCATGTATCGTCAATTACATTGTATTTTGGACTAATTGCATTACACTTCATATATTTTGCTCTAATTGTATATCACACAGTATTTTGCCCTATGTCACATTAGAAAAAATTTCAGCCCTCCAGAAGGCCGTTAGTATTTGATTTTCGGGACCGCCGAGGTGCAATTACAGGAAAAAAAAACATTTAAAAAAAAATTAAATTAAATTAAATTGAAAAAAAATTAAATTTTTTTTCCCAATCTGACGTGGCGCTGACGTGGCACAGAAGTGCTGACGTGGCACCAGTAGTGCCACGTCATTTTTTGATTTTTCAAAAAAAAAAAATCTTTTTTTCCCTAAATGCACCGGGGGTGTGCAAGACTCGCGGCCTTCTTGAGGGCTGAAATTTTTTTTAATGCATTTTTCAATTCCATAACTAAATTCTGAACAATTTAGTATTTTGAATCATTTTCTATTTCTTTCTACTTACTATTTTTTCCTATGTGTTGTACAATATGTCACATTTAACTACTTTTGAACTTTTGAAAGTCCACAATTAATATTGGTCATTGGGAGGAAAAAATTGGTCATCACGAGATAATCCAAAATATCGGGAGATCTATGCAAAACATTGGAAAATCAATACAAAACATCCAAAGGTCTATACAAACATCAAGAGATCTATGTAATCATTTGGAGATCTCCCTTTCTATCTATTTGGAGATTTTTGGATGTTAAGTGCAGAATTCATTGAATAGGCTAGAATAAGTTAAATGTGGCATCAATTTCAAATGATCTGGAATTTTTCAAGCATGTTGCCATTTTCCAACAAGAATGAAGCCAAAAAAGCACCAACAACATGGACATTTTTCATACAGATGTGACCTTGTGAAGTCATTCAAGTGCAGTTGCTTTGTTTTTTGCAAGGCCAATAAAATGACTTCTATCAATTCAAACACTAATATCTTGCAATCTACGTAGTGAAAATTTTTGAATTTTTTTTTATATTTTCTCAAACTAGCGTACTAGAAGATCCTATGGATGCATGTGTTCAAAACTGTTTTTTTTTTCCTAAAATTTGGTACTTGTACTAGAAATGGTAGCTTTGGAGCGTTTTGGGTGAAAACATAGTCAAAGAACTTTAGGGGTTAAATTATCTATTATAGGTACCTCTACCTTATTTCTGGCTCTGCACACATCAGTACAAAAGGCCTTCAGTTGTAAATGATCAGTAGCAGTTTTCATTTTTTTTCATTTTTAATGAAGTGCCAAAGTGGTGATATTGAATGTTATAGTGGTGCTCCAAGTTTCAACAATCATCCAAATATTGGATAGAAAATATCATATTAGCACATATCACATATCCATAATTTAGTTTTCATCCACAATCTGTTGATTTCATCTAAGATTTTTTTATTTATTTGAAGTTTTTTGGTGACTTTCCACATTATTAGTACCATTTTTTTCGGAAGGCGTGGTGCGAGGCCATAAAATTTGATGCAATTTTGCACCAAATCGCCAGAAAAAACACACTGAAATTCAGTAGCCATCTGTTCAAAGACATCGTATGCCTGCCAGTCATGGGCAGACATAAATTCAATTGAAAATGCACACCAATCATGCCCGGGTTGCATGGAGCTCAAGGCCAAGAAACTGCGGAAGCTTTTTTTTTTTTTTGAACAAATGGAAAGTACCATTGCATTAAAAGGAACCAGAGGAACAAGAGCCAAGCCAAGGCTGGCGAATGAAGAGATAAGAGCAAAGAGACAGAAGAAAAAGTGACAACAAAGAGAGAGACCTGAGTTGAGAGACCTAAGTAAAAGAGCAAATGCTAGGACCCTGACTACTCCAAACAATGGTGGAACCGCTCCGAAAAGCAAGCACAGGAGATTGGAGCCAGATACTATCAAACTTGGACCAAATGGCTTCACGACGATGAGGGTGATGGCGAGCAGTGATCTGAGCTTTAAGGTGTGCTGCCCTTCCTGAGAACTGCGGAAGCTTCACCCCACCAAGGTTGATGAATTCCTGACACCAGTCCGGTTTCTTTGGTGAAAGGAATCGCCTCAACATCACCTGCAAACTGAAGCAACCCAAGATGGGGAGATTCTATTGAGTGGCTCTTGGCGGGTTGTTTGTGTTGTTAGTTTCTGATTTTTGATGTCTGGAAAGCTTAAAAAATTGCCACCGGGAACTTGCTTCCCTGGTTCGATGTACTTTTTCCTTATTAATGGAATTTGTCCGTTTGTTGTTTAAAAAAAACAAAAAAACAAACCAACAATTGAAAATGTACTAGAACTGAGTTGTTTATAAGAAAGAAAAGAAAAGGAGCAAAAGTATTGTATCTGTGAGCATACGATCTATTGGTGAGCAAACTGAGTCACTGACACATGTGGACTGTCTACCATTTTGAACAGCTGGCCTTTTCGTCAATTCAATCCCTGCATCCCATGGATTGAATTTATTTTTTTATTTTTATTTTTATTTTTTTACACAAATGAAACGAAATTTCAATGCAAGAGGCTAGGAGGCTCTAAAATCGCACAAGCATTAAGAACTGCCCCTATAAATGGCTGTGAAATAGACTTGAGGTGGTTCTAAAATTGACCTTTATAGTCATTGAATGAATCAAGGAAAAAAGCATTAATAATTGCAAGAGCCAATCATTATCTTTGTTTTTCCCCATCTTTCTTTAAAATTGCCATAACATTCAATAGCATTGAGAGAGAGACTGCCTTTTCCGCTCCGGAGTCCTTATCTATAAAATTCATCCACACATCATTAATCCTTGAACGCCGCGGCAGATGTTTTGTGTCTGATAGATGACAGGGAATCAAACTGTATAAGACAGAAGTGTAACTATTCATCCTCAAAATTTGTTGTGGAAAGGGAAGATCTTCTACAGTAGTTTCACTTGCAATGAGTACTTTTGCAATTTTGGAGGCTAATGATTCACACGGTAATAGAAAAGGATGATTTTGAGGGTCACCCCTTCAGCATTTAAGGATTAATAAAAGCTTTAGTACAGAGATAGTAGCGAAACATTTATACTGTGGTCCATTTCTTTTGCTAATTATTGGACCAAATATACAAATCAACAAATAATTGCAAAGAAATATGGATTACCCAAAACCCAAAGAATCCATTGAGTAATACACCAATGCAATCTAACCATTTGCCATCAACTTATTTTGGGTTTCCAAGTGAAACAAGAAGCTCTTTATATACACATGGGGTGGTAGGAGGTAAAGCAACCCATGTGGGATAAGTAAATTAGAATTTGTAGTTTCTCAAGCACTCATAGTTTAGTCAAAAGTAGGAAATGTGTTTGAGGAAAAGTTTCAAACCTCATTTAGGCATAATAGAATAATTTTTTTCAAAAAACTTTGAACTATGAAAAGTTTATAAATGAAGATAAATTTTATCTCCAAAAATTTGTTTGAAATTTCAAGCCTCCAATCAAAAGTTATGGACAAAATTTAGAAAGGATGTTTAAAAATGTCAAAAAAAATCCATTGCAACCCTTCTCTAAAATTTATTCATAATTGAGTCTCCATAATAATGGAGAGTCAAAATCCTAGAGATTTTTGGATATGAAACTTAATTTTATTTACCAACTTTTTTTAATTCAAAATTTTCTAAAAAACATTATTCTACTATACCTAAATGAGGTCTAAATTTTTTCTTCAAACATAATTCCTACTTTTGACTAAACTATGAGTGCTTGAGAAACTACAAATTCTAATTTACTTATCCCACATGGGTTGCTCTACCTCCTACCACCCCATGTGTATATAAAGAATTTTCTCTTCATTTCTAAACACAATGAATAAATACATTCCATTGTGAATTGAGGTAATTCTAATGGTGAAATCACTAATCTCAATGACTCCATTGGCATTTTGTTTTAAGTTCCTATTTTGACTTTAGTTTTATTTGAAAGTACTTAATTTGCCACTAATTATAATGTACAGTCATGACGCAAGCATCGAGCTGAATTCTGATTGTTATTAACAAGTGCCTGTTTAGTTATTGATTGGATGTAGAATATTTTGCACTATTTTGTTTGGGTGAGGGCGGAATTATTGAATGTTATGGCAAGTGAACGGCTTAACCCCTAAAGTTCTTTGATTATGTTTTCACCAAAAACACTCCAAAACTGCCATTTCTAATACAAGTACCAAATTTTAGGAAAAAAACATTTTTTAACACATGTAACTGTAAGATCTTATAATATGCTAGTTTTAGAAGGTGTGGAAAAAATTTCAAAATTTTCCACTGTGCGGATTGGAAGATATTAGCATTTGAATTAGCAAAAATCCTTTTTTTGTCCTTGCGAAAAACTGGGCAGCTACACTTTAGAAGCTCACATTTGTATGAAAAAATGTCCAAAATGGTGGTGCTTCTTTGAATTCTTTTTCCTAAACAAGTTGGCTACATGCTTAAGAAAATTTCAAATCATTTGGAAGTGTACAACATATAGGAAAAAAATAATAAAGGGAAGGACATTAAAATGATTCAAAATACTAAATTGTTAAGAATTTAATTATGAAATTGAAAAATGTCAATTCCAATGGTTGTAATGTTGTTATACACAATCTAAATCCTATGATTTTATTTTTATAAAAAAATATTGAAAATTAAGTGAAACAAACAACTTTAAAGTTTATTTTAGAGTAGAGAATCCAGAACTGCCCGCAAACTAAAATTCCTCATAACTTTTGACTCATTGATCAAAATGGAATGATTCAAAGCTTTCCACCTACATATAACTCTTAAAAACCAATTTCAAATTTTTATTCCTAAAAATAGTGATTTTTTTATCTGCCCGGACTGCCGGAGTTGAGAAACAAACAACATATTAGGCCATAACTTTTTACTTCTATTTCCAAATGTCATGAAATTTAGTGCACATGAAAGATATTCCTTGTCCCCACCTTCCATTAAAATTTCAGCCTATAATATGCAAATATCTAATCACAGGTACTTGACTGAAATTGCTATGTTGCTAAAAATAGCAAACTGGTCCTGTAGGGATTAAGGAAGACTTAGTGACATAAATAGGGACCTACAACCCAACTCGTTTGAAAATTCACAAGTAATTCAAAAATGCTTTGAAAAATATGAAACCACGTACTTGTGTTAGATTTCTTATCTATTTTTTTTATATCTGAAAAATGAGCTAAGAATATTCCCATCCAAGAAAATACATGAACAAGGTAGACCAGCCCTTAGATGAGTGGTTTTTGAGCCTCCTCCTTTATAACAATACCAGCCACAGGTGGCTAGCTGAGCGAGGAAAAGACACAAACAACCAAAGTGTAGAGCCTAGAAACCAACGCACAATACATTTTTAGGGCCCTTCACATCTGAGAGATCACTATTGTAAGATCTTATAGGGCTAACCCTATAAGATCAGCCCTGTGAGGTCGGCTATCCAATGTTTTACGCCGGGAGAGGCCTTCCTCATCGGGCCTCTCCTTGTACAAAGTTAACTTAAGACCATAGAAGTGGGATTGAGGACAGACACGATGACAGGCAAAAAGAACGGCATAGCACAGGAGGCCTCTCATGGCCGACCATAAAAAGCGGTCGCAATGGCATGCCTAGTAACAGAAGATCATGGAGGTTGAAACTCATGCTTGCCAAAGGGGCTTGCTACCATCCATTTGGGTTGCTTGGCCTCCATTTTTGCGAAGAAGCCCAACCAATTTTTTATTTTTATTTTATTTTTTAAGAAGTGCTAAAGTGGCTATATATAATGTTATAGTGGTGCTCCAAATTTCAACATTCATCTTTGTATCGGATAGAAAATATCACATTAACACATATCACATATCCATAACTATGGTTTCATCCATAATCTGAAGATTTCATCCAAGATGTTCTTTTAAAATTTGAAGTCTTATGGCATAAAACTTCACGATTTTTTGTCATTTTTTAACCAAATTATTTTTTTCTAGTGCAATCTGGCACTTGAAGCCAAAGAAAAAAAAGCCCTGAGTCCAACCTATAGCATTGAAAATTTCATTTCTCTCATTTCACCTTTTTTGGCATTCTTGTTCCATACATGTGCCCATTTTGTTTTTCCATTACAACACTCAAGGAATGTTATTATGATGTGAAGATTGCACAGTCAAAGGGATAGAATTTTCGTTTATCTCCCCTTTGTTTTCATAAAAGCCACTGGACATTATTAATATTTTATTGAAAGAGAGAAAAGGCTAGTTCAAAGTTGAGAATCAACCAAGAACAAATCATTTTAGGTAATATCTGACTTTTCATTGAAGAAATATTTATTTAATATTTACTTTCTAATAGTTTTACAACATGAATATTGCATTAGAGAAAGTACGAGGCCTCCACGGGGCCACTCTACAGCCTTCCAAGGACCCCATAGATATCATTTTATTTTTCTTAAGGATTAGTTTTTTTCCTATTGCTACTCACCTTATGTTGCGATGTATGATGCTTATTAGTGGCGCAAAATCCGAGTACAAGGTGTGAAATAATCAAGGTTAAGATACTTTAATGCACCTTAACTTTGATTACTGGATATCTTGTACTTGGATGCACTTTGCACTCTAACCAATTTGTGGAAGAAAAAACAAATGTCCAAAATAGTTCAAGGCCATCGACCATCAAGATTTTTTTTTGATGACAATGTAAAAGACTTACTTTCTTGACATATAGTGGAAATGAAGGGTGAGGAGGTTGTTTTTATGGAAAAGTCAATTGTCCATCATGAATCCTCAAAGGATATGGGACAATTTGAAGGTAGACCATTCATTGTCAAATGCAAGAATTGTGTTCAAAGTCAAATTTCATACCTCACTAGTGTAGCCTTGTGCCGTTGCCACACCCAAAACAAAAGTAAAAGTCATTTAAAAAACCAAAAATAACTCAAAAATCCAAACTTTCCCACCGTAGGTCCAAATGCCACAAAACAAAGCCCGTGCATTCCTCCTTGCCGAGGGCTTTCCAACAATACTAAGAACATGAGAATTTGACAATGGGATACATATTTAATATAATTTAGTAATTTTTAAGAACAAAAAATAACTCAAAAATCAATAATTTTTCCACTGTCGGTCCCAACGCCATGAAACCAAGGCCGTGCACCCCTCCCCGCCGAGGGCTTTCCGACGGTACCAAGCGCTCGACCGAGGGACGTACGGTCCGGGAGATCTCAACGTGACAAAAAAAACCCCAAAAAAAACCCCAGCCTGTCTTAAGGTATAGATTTACGTATAGTAGAATAATTATTTTTCCAAAAACTTTGAATTGAATTAATGTGGGGAATCAAGCTAACTTTTATCTCCAAAATTTTTGTTTGAAGTTTACAACCTCCAATAAAAAGTTATGGACAAAATTCAAAGAGGGTGTTTGAAAATGTCAAAAACAATGTCCCTTCCAATCCTCTCTGAAATTTGGCCATAACTTTTAATTGGAGTCTCAAAATCTCAAATGGATTTTTGGAGATGAAACTTAGCTTGAATTCCGCATTAACTTAGTTCAAATTTTTAAACAAAAAATTGTTTTATCATGCTTAAATGAGGTCTGAAATTTGACTTCAAACGCAATTCCCTGCATTTGCATGACTTAACTATGAGCAGTTGAACTCCTATTAACCCTTAAAGGACCGTTGTCCCTTTGGGGGACAAATGCATTTTCGGGCAAGTGCCTACAAGCTGAAATTTTGTCGTGATTTTTTGAAACTTTTTTTGGAGATAGAAAAATTGATAAGCTTTGTGGGGATATAATGTTTTTCACAATCGGTGCCCGGGAACAAAAGTTATGACCAAATAAGCTCAAAATAGGGGACGGAGGGCAGTCCGGGCAGAAAAAAAAGTAGACAAAAATTTGAAATTTTTATTTATTTATTTATTTATTTATTTTCTCATAGATTATATTTTTGTCTATCTAGAAAGCTTTGATTCATTTCATTTGGATATGTTATGAGAAAGTTATGGACATTCTTGTTTTTTGGGCAGTTAGAGTATCTTCTTGAAAAAAATAACTCGTAGAATTCATTTCTGAATGTAATTTTTCAAATTTTTCAATTTTTTTTTTCATGGTTTAGTTTACTTGATAGAACAATCTCACCATTGGGATTAGTGCATTTTAATTCCATCTAAAATATATGAATATTTTAGATTTTCCTTCTATCTCGTACCTACTTCTACTTAATAATAATTTTATTAAAAATGATAATTAAGTTTTTTTGAATTTTTTTTTCCTAGACTCTCAACTCAATTCTCCACTACAAAGATTTAAAGCTCAAAACTCTGTAGGGCAAAAAATTTAAGTTAAAAATGTTGAAAGTCAAAAAATCTGGTTGCGCAATGTGCTAAAAAACTTGTTTTTTTCACTTTAAACGCAGATATCTTGCAATTTGTGTTGTCAAAAATTCTGAAATTTTTTCCACACTTTTTCATACTAGTAAGGTGTAAGATCCTACGGTTAGATGTAAAAAAACAAACAATTTTCAATTTTTTGTACTCTTTGCTATAGAAATGGTAGTTTTAAGTGTTTTTGGGCAGAAAAAAGGCCTTGGTCCTTTCGGGGTTAATTATAATTTACATATCCCTCGTGGATTGATTTACCTACAACTACCTCACTTGTATAAAAAGCTTCTCTTCTCATCTTCAAACACATAAAATTAAATAACTGGCTTTCATTGCTAGTTGAATATGGCAACTAGCTTCAAAAGCCACTTAATTTGACTTAATTTGTCAAAATTTGTATAATTTGTCAATTAAGCACCCTAAACTTTGTAGCCTTGTACTATGCTACTGTAATGTATCGTGATTATTATGTCCTAACATCCTTTGCGAAAGTCACACCAGGTAAATTTTTGTAATATTAGGAAACTATGAGGCCAACGGTGACATGGAAATCCCTAAGGATGTCACCACAAAGTGGTGCTCTGGAGGCCTCAAATTTCCTCTAATGGCTTGAGCTATCTTAGTTAGCAAAAAAAAATCACCTTTAAAAAAACAAGTAGTTCAAAATGTCTTTATATTGAAAGCAACACTAAATAGCATGAAAAGTGTAGTTATGTCTTTTCAAATGTGAAGAAATATTGTTAATATAACTAAACCTAATAAATTATAGTATCATGGACTGATGACCTTCATGGCATTGGAAATGGCATCTCAATAGATGAAATAATTGAGGGATCTTGGAATGATTAATACATGAATATGCACTAATTATAATAATTTAAAAAAAAAACTTGATTTACAACTAACTATGTGAAAGTAAGTTAGGGATTATTGCAAAGACTACATGCACTAGAGTTAGAAAACTCTAACATGATGAAAAATGCACCAACTAGGGGTTGAGATAGGATCACTCAAATTCAAGCTAAATTCTCTAATGGCCATCGTCATATGTAAGTGAAGGTTGATTTTTTAATCACAATATAGAAATTAGGTGCTACCTTTGTCTCCATATAAAGTCACATAATGACAAATGAATGTGGATATAAGAGTTATAAGAGATAAAAGTTGCAATGGTAAAATTTAAGTGAATCAATACTTTCCATATAGGAGCACATGAATAGGTGCTAAATTGAAATGGTAGACATTACAAAAAATCGCAAGCCTCAAGTGGGCCGCTCCAGAGTAGCTAAAAAGACCCCACGATAACATTTAAATTTGTTTAAAGATTGTTTTTTCTCTTATAGTTGTTCACCTTGCACCGTGAAATTGGATGACTATTAGTGGTTTAATATCCAAGTACAAGGCATTAAATAATCAAGATTCAGGTATTGTAATGCACTTTAACCACCGACTATTGCATACCTTGTAAGGTAGACCACCCCATTTCCAACCACTGACCCATTCCTGACCTATAGGTGCACATATTTTTGACCAAGCTCAGAATGTTTTTTTTTTTTTCCCTTTTCAAGGTTGAAACTAATAAATACATGACATATTGTGAGCCCCTAATTTGTCACTGGGGACTCACAGTTTTCTTTTTTTCAATTTTTACAAATTTAAGTGTAGTTTTATATACAAAAAGCCCAAAAAAGAGTGTAAAATTAAAATAGGTATGTCACGTACCAATATCGCATTTGGTCCCTTGTAGATTGTTTTTCCCCCAAATAAATCCCATTTCCACTTGTACATAGGTTAAAACGTGAAAATATCGGTAAATAGTAGAATTAAGGGCTAACCGGCCCAAACCGCCTAAACCTACGGTACATGTGACATCTTATGGCTAAAATTGGTCCGAGTAAACACCGTTGAGGTCCTAAGTCCATTCCCAAAGATAGGTTTCACTTTCCCCATAACATCGAAGAAATAGCGGAAACCCCAATTGTTGGCCTGCAGAAGTTACAAATTCAAGATGGACCCGTAAGAAGAATCTACGGGTGGAGTATGGTGTTCTAGGATGTAAATCACATTTGGGACTCAATGGCGAAATCGGCTTACCAAAATTCCCTTATATGTGAAAGATTCCCTAGTTGCCGGATTTAAAAGAAGAAGACAGAATTTGATTCTCCTCTGACCTTTGTGTAAAGTAAAAATATGAGCTTGCACATCCTTTGTGGAATTTCATGAGAGGTTCCATAAAAAATTTCGGAATTTTTTGACTTGTAGAAGATGCCTTTCCGGACAGTCAACCGCCAAAACTTACGATGGGAAATTCCGAGAAATTACCCAGGTTGCGGTAAAATCTCACTAAGAATTAGATTAGCTTCTTTTATGCTAATAAGATGCCCCACCAAGTTTCAAGACATTCCGATAGCCAGAAGTGCCCGAACTGGCGAGATTCCTCCAAAATTGGCGAAATTGAAGTTTACGGTGGAGTTGAATTGCGTACCGGGAGCATACGAAATTGGAATGAGGTCAAAGCTAGGTCTTTTCTTACTCCCCCATACCTACTAAAGAACCTAGGCTAGTTACTTTTCTCAGAAAAGTCAATCTCCAAGATTTGGATTTTTACCCCGTTTTGGTGTTCAGTTAGCGGTAGGTTATGTTGCGTTTTTTGGAGTTTGGTTAAGGGGCATGGAATTCAACAAGATTAAAAATGGCCTTCTAAAGCCAACGGCGCAATTGGTTTTCAATTTGGAGTTAATCTCCAAAAGTTAGACGTTTGGACCAGCGTAGAAAGTCAAAAATTGAAGATTAGGATGAAAATCTTAGTTGATAAGATCACGGCTTAGGAAAAGAGGGGGGGAAGCACCCTTGGAAATGTATATAAGGGGGCTCATTTTCCTCTCACAAACACCCCTTGTAGCCATATTTTGGCTCTCTTTGCACATTTGGATCCATTTAATTGGATTTTGGCCATTTTAGGCCACGTTGCCAAATTTGTGTGTTTTTGAAGCATTTTAAGCTTCATTGTTGATGTTTTTGGAGCTCTCTTTGAAGGACATTGGGGTCCCTTCAAAGTCTTCTCTATTGCCTTGTTTGAAGTCGAGTTGCGGAATTGTTGTTTATTCTTGTTGTGTCTATTAATTCTAGATCATCCCCCCTCCGTATTTTGGCGATGCTGCTTAGGGGGGCTCTCTAGTGTCTTCTTTAAGAGTGTTGTGTTCTAATCCATCTTGACTAACTTGTGTTCGAGTTTTGACATCCATCAACCATCCGTATTTTCCTCTTGTTAGTACATGCTTGTTTTAGCCCTTGTAGAATTGTATTAACAATCTTCTTTTGTTGGTTTGGACCCTTGATGTTAGTAGGCTCTCTAATACGGCGGAGCTTTGACTTTGCTTTGTTCAAATTGTCTAGAGATTTGGAGATTTTCTAAAATACGGTGGAGCTTTGACTTTGCTCCGTTCAAATTGTCTAGGAGTTTGGGGATTTTCTAAAATACGGCGGAGCTTAGACTTTGCTTTGTTCAAAAGAAAGAGTCTAAAACCATTAAGTGCTAGTAAAAATCCCCAATTTTCCCTTGTCACCAAGTTTAGTGTCCAAAACACTATTTTGGACCATCAAGTTTAGCATCCAAAAGGGTAATTTAATTATTGCCGGAAAAGACTAGAACCTTTGAGACCAACCTTAGTGTAAGCAACCTTTCCTTGTTTTTGTTTAAATTGTTTTTGTTTTTTTCCGTAAAAATCAAAATACTAAAAAAATCAAAGACTCGAAGGGCCTGGACGGACCAGCAAGCTTGTTCGGGGCGGGGGCTGCAAAAACAGACGGGGAGCCGGGCCACCACGCCTTGCCACGTGGCGTGGTCACGCGACTGAACTGCTGTGACTGACTTGCGGTGACTGAATTGCTGTGGGCTGGATGTTGGCTGCGAGCTGCCATGACTGAACAAAAACTTGGCTGAGAGAAAAGGAAACTTAAAACTCAAGCCAGTTGGAGGCATGCCTCAACCTAAATTTTGACTTTTTATCAAAAACTCATCACACTTTCTTCTTGCATTTTAGGAATTAGAAATGTTAGGAGTCTACGAAAATAGAGAGAAATTGGAAGTAGGATTAGGAGGAGGAGAGAAATTAAGAAGGTAGGAGTCCAAAGAATCTCAATTTGCAACGTTTTCATTGCAAAAAGAGGCTCAAAAACCATAGGAAGTGGAATACTTAAAACTTTCAAAACCACTTTGAAAATGGAGAGAGATGAAGTGACAATTTAGGAGTTTGAAGAGGATTTAGGAAGAGATAGAATTAGGTGAAAAATCTAGGAAGAACAATTAGAACCATCAAAACTTGCATAGAATAATAATTGACCAAGGAGTTGAAGAGTCAACTATTAGTTGGAAGTTGAATTCAATTATTTTAGTTCAAGACTAGTCAATCCTTTGAAGTGCAAATAATTGGATTAGAATAGTGTTAGAAGAGAAAGAAAAATTAGAAGAAAAAGAAAAGAAAAAGGAAGTCCAATAAATTGGCAAACCTTGTACTAAAACTTCTACTTTAAGCCGTGGGCAAAATTACCAAACAATTCCGAAACATGACAAATGACAAGGATTTTGAAGGGGTATACAATTACCTAAACAATGACACCAACTCCGAGGTAAGCTCCTAACTTCAAACCATCCATTTCAATTTCTCAAAAGTAGACGTTTACAAGTAGGACCGAACCCTCAAGTCAATTCAGAGTGTCTAGAATAGGAATATTTCAAGAACTAGGGTAGTGGTATTGTAGAGTCTAGTTAGAGGTTTTCAAAACCATCTCACTTAGGATTTGAAGCTAAAACGAGTGAGATATGGAAGGATGAAGTTTAGGACCTAATTTGGATGAAAAGTGATTAGAAGATAAACAAGACAAGTTAAATTAGGAAATATCAACTAGAAATAACCTAAGTCTCAAAAGTGAAATTAGAAGTTAATTATCAAATTAGGATTAGGAGTAATCAACGGATGAAGTTTTAAACATCGATTAGCGGTCAAACTTCATCCATCAACAATTTTTGATAGGATAGGAGGATTTCCAAGTAAAATATCATTTTTAACAGCTCAGGCTAGCCTCTAGAAGGAACAACTCCAAAAATTCTAAAAATAATAACTGTCCAAAACTCAAACAAAACCTCAAAGAACAAGGGTAAGAAGAACTAGGATGTTTTAACTTGATCAAAGGAAGAAGTTAGTGATAGTAGGTCGTAGTAGAGGATTGCTATTATGTGAGCATAGAAGTGTGAGCTCATGAGCCTAAAATATTGCATACCTATGTTATAGGTGTATATATTGTAGAAACCGTCTATGATTATAAGGTATATATGTTACAAATACCTATATTATAGGTGTTTATGATACATGCACCTTCTATAGTGTGTGGTATCTATATTATAGGTACCTATATTGTAGACTCAATGCTCACAAGCTCGCATTCTTGGGCTCACATACTAGCACCGTTGGGTCGTAGTACGACCCTTAAGTAACCTTGAAGAAGTTCAAACTTCAAGAAAGACCCCAAACCCTAGGAAATATTCAAGGATGAAGTTTGGATTAAGGAACGGATGAAGTTTGGATCAAAGAACGGATGAAGTCAACCTAAAATAGTTCATCCAAGTTAAAACTTAGGATTTAGGCAGGTACTAACCACCTAAATCTAGGGTTCAAGTTTCAAGGGTAATTGAATTAGGAAGCACATCTTACATCATGGATGAAGTTTAAATAGCCCCGGAAAGGCTAAACTTCATCTGCCCATAACTTTTGCTAGGAGAAGGGGGTAGGGGCGAATTTTATGTTTTTAAAAATGGCATGAAATTTTCTATCACTTAGGGTTGTTAAGTTCTGAGTGTAACTAGTTCAACTTCGAAACCACCGTGGCTTCTTTTGATTAAAGAAATTAGAGTAGAAATTGCCGTGTTGGATTTTCTTTGGGTTTTGTATACATTGTGGATGTTAGGAATTTAGAAAAAAGATCCACTGCTTAGAAAGCACAATGGATTTACGTTAGGCACCCGTAGGACAAAAATTAAACACCAAAACACTTAGAGCCTGGTTGTGCTCACATATTTACCAAGGGTGCGTAAATAAGCGCTCACACATATGTCCCAAGTTGTGAAAAAAAAAATAGAAAATAATGATTAGAAAAAAAATTCTTCAATGATTGGAATTAGAAGAGTCTAGACATTGGCCATGGGTCCGGAGCACTTTTTGCCTCCCAAAATTCATAGTAATTTGAATTCAAGCAATAAAATTACCAATTTTTTTGTAATCCATGTCATTTCTATCGATGTACCTCTAAAAAATATTCGTTTTGCCCTCACTACTCCAGATCATGTCAGAATTCCTTATTCGGTCGGTTATGGGGGGCTCTACCTTACTCTAACTAAGTTTTGGAAAAAAAATCAAATGTCTATATTAGTTCAATGATATCTACCATCAAAAGTTTTTTTAACGGCAATGTGATAGTTATAATTCATTGACAATTGGTGAAAATGATGGGTGAAGAGGTTTTTTATATTAAAAAAATCAATTGTTGATGGTGAATCCACAAAGAACATGGGATATTTTGAAGAGAGATCACTCATTGTTCAAATTCAGGAATTACGTTCAAAGTTGAATTTCAAACCTCATTTAGGCATATTAGAATAATTTCTTTCAAAAATCTTTGAACTTCGTTTCAATGTCAAAGAAAATTTTCCTTCCAACCCCTTTTAGAATTTTGCTCATAACTTTTTATTGAAGGTTCTAAACTTCAAATGGATTTTTGGAGATGAAAACTAGATTGATTCTCCACATTTTTTTAGTTCAAAGATTTTTGAAAGAAATTATTCTACTATGCCTAAATGAAGTCTAAAATTCAACTTTGAACACAATTTTTGCTTTTATGGCCAATTTCATTAAAATGGTGGCATTCCATTAATTTGGCACTTTTAGCAGTTTAGAGCGCCCACTCTAAATTGTTTTTTCTGTCCCAAAATTTACACCAGTACTAGATTATTGAAATCTACACTTGTTCTAGATATCTGAAATCTTTAACAATCCTAGATTTTTCAAACTGCTTGGTCTAATATCTATATCAGCCTTAGATTTTTGAAATCTAAAACAAACCTAGATGTTAGCAATGTACACTTGTCCTAGACTTTATAGGGCTAAAGAAGGAATTGCATGGAAAAATGGCGGATTTCATATGCCATTTTAACGAAATTGCCCATCTTTCACTTAACTATAAGCGGTTGTGCTCCTGTTAAACTTTATTTACATATCCAATATGGATAGTTGTACCTACTACTATTCCACTTGTATAAATATCTTCCCTTCTCAACTTCAAACAAACTAAAATAAGTGGCTTATAAAGTTAGTTTGAAATCATTAGTGTTTCTAATTTTCTTGACAATTAGCATTAAAATCCACTTCATTTTGGTTAATTTGACTGAATTTAATTAATTACCCAATTAATCAGACTTCTACTACAATCACATAAGTGAGTCCTGACATCCTTTGCGAAATTCACACAATGTGACTACTCAATGTGGCTACATGCCTACTTTTAAGTAATAGACTAGTTGGGTCACTTTGAAGTGGGTGTCCAGAGGCCTGCAATTTTCTCTAATGATTAATCAAATCCAATAAAAACCAAAATATAGAAAAATAATACAAAACATACAAATTAAGCTAATTATTTGAATGTTTGAAGTGTCACAAGAGTATGGCCAACAATACGCACATAAGCATGCTCCTCTATTTCTTGCTATTGGATGAAATGTGTGCAGTTAACATATATGAAGAAATCCCAAGTTTCCAACCTCCAAAATATTTTCTTTTGATTCATCAAAAAAATTGTTTCTAAGAGTTGTCTAGCTCAATTGATTAAAAACATTTTTTCTTCTACAATTAGTCCACTGGATTGGCAATGTCTAAAGGTATTTAATTAGCTTTCAGATATTAGGTGATCTATGAGTTTGTGACTGGTTAATATGCAAAATAATTTGTTGAGTAAGTAGGACAAATAAGCAATCCACTTCACAAATCAAGATCCAATGTGATTTCTTAACCACTAGCCGTGACGTTACATGGATGATCCACATAGCACGTGCAATGTAATACGACCCAGCCATGCACTTGCCACATTGACAAGTCTAACACATTTGACTATTAATTGAATGGACTATTTAGCTAAATCATGTAGCATCCTTTCCATTAGGATACCAAACTTGCATCTTCAAAGGACCTATTATGATGAACTCTACTCACCTTATGTAAACATCTGAAAGTACAGTGCGAGCGACTTTTTTGTTTTATTTTATTCTTTTTGTCCATGATAATCAACATAATGGTAGTCTACCTTTAATCAAATTTTTGTTAAAATAGAGGTATTCCACAAATGTGACACTTTTACAATTAGACCTTGCATTCTAAAATCTCTAACTATAATAAATTTTACAAGTAAAACAAATTGTGCAAAAAAATGGCATATGCATTAGAAAAAATCTAGAACCCCAGATCACATTTCTTTTTGTTGTGCAATAAATTTTCCCCTACTATTGTTCATCTTGGTACAATCAATTGTCAAACTATTGATTCTCGATTATTCAATCACAACTAATCAAAGCCATTGTAAGTACCCTCCTTTAACAAATGTCGAATAAAAAACGAAGAAATACTCTTTGACAATCCAAATATTCACACTTGTCTTTTTGTCAGAGATTCCATCCTTTCAGTAGCTCAGTTGCGCTCTAGATTTAGATTGGCTTATCAAACCTGGCAGCCTTCTAGAGAGTTCAAACTTTCTCTAATGAAAATACCGCCATTTTAACAAAATTTCTCATCCTTATAAAGTACTCGATGCTAATCTAAGACAGGTCCTGATTCCTCATGAATAGAAACCTCCATATCACTGTCAATGCTCTGCAGGTGTCTGAAAGTTGGAGGCTCCAACAAGTGAGGAGGCTGCAGGTTCTAGAAGCCTTGGAGACCATATTGTGCGATTGTATCAACCTCAAAATGATTACTCTGCAAGTATCTGAAAGTTGGCGGTTCCAACAGGTGAGGAGGATACAGGTTCTAGGAGCCTTGGCGACCAAATTGTGCGATTGTGTCAGCCTCAGACTGAGTACTACATATCGATGTAGCAGCGGCCACTGTTCGACCATACTGTGAAATCCTCCAACAGGTGAGGAGGCTGCAGGTTGTAGAAGCCTTGCAGACCAAATTGCGCGATTGTGTCAACCTCAGACTGACGACCACTGTTAGTAGCTACTAGATTGTCTTATAACTATTAATTCAGTGATAGTCAAACAATTCTCACATGATCGACCGTTTTCATTCCAGAGCTGCAGCCAAAAAATGCAGTCAGAGGACAAGTGTCGAATTCCAATGATCGGCGCACCTTGAGAAAACCTCGAAAAGTGCCCTCCCACTGGAAGCCAAGGTATCGCCTTTAGGTGAGCGACTTGAAACTATGATCTCTTTCGAAGTGCCGTTGGGTTGGATCGATTTGGAAGTGTTACTTGCGGAGTTGGCCGGAGCTGTCAATCCCCTCCCCCTTGTGATCTCCAGCATGAAGCGGGCACGGCAGTACTAGTTGGAAACCGCCAGCACCGAACTGCAAATATTGAGAATAGGAAACGTTTGAGAGTGTTTTCGAAATAGCTAGAGCAGTCGATCAGAGCGGTCTTCTCATCATGGAGCTAGAGGATTCGTTGGAGGAAATGTTTCAATGGCAAACCCCATTCTGTGGCACCCTTCTGAACGACGTCATGGGTCCCGAGGGGACCATTCCCAGCCTGGATACCATGCTGGTCGACATCGAGCTTCCGGAGTTAAACTTGGGCCACGAACAAGCGGCGCCTGCTTCCTACCCGAACCCTTTACCATCATTCTCTCTTTCGCCTCCGAATCCTATGTCAATTCCACTCTTGCCTTCTCATAGCAGTAGGACCATCCCAGTAGTGACCTCTGCGGTTCCAGCCCCCGCTAGCATTCGGAACCCCTTCGCGGTAAACACCAAGGCTTACTCCGTACAGACAGGAGCCAGAGGGTTTGAAATTCCAGCCCCCACGACGCCCATGTCTTTCGCACCGAAGACTCCGCCAGTGGTGAAGCCGAAGAGATCACATGACAGTGGAACGACCAAGCCGAAGTGTCCTCCCAAGAAGAAGAAGAGTCCACAAGAACTAGGACTTGATGCTGCGGGGCCGAAATCAAACGACAATCGCGTGCCCACGGAAGCGAAGCACATCATTCGGGAGCGGCAGAGGAGAGACGACATGTCTGCCAAGTATTCGATTCTGGAGTCTCTGTTGCCTCCAGCGCCGAAAGTATAGCTCTCTTCCCACTAACCTAGTTCACTTTGACGTTGGATATAGGATTTCAATGTTTTGAATTGCAGAGGTTTAAAACGTTGGAACATCTATGACCACAAGCTAGGACTGAGATGGAGTTGAGTTCTCGCTGGCACCTTAAGCAGTAATTCATTTCAGGAAACGTCGGCAAATGGTAAGTGTGTACCGTCGACGTCCGCTGCTATTTATCTGAGCAAAGTGAGTTTTGGGGTGGCAGAGGGAGAGGGCAGTGACGGTGGAGGACGCAATCTTGTTTGTGGGAGCTCTGGAGCAGAAGACAGCCCAACTTCTGGATCGTCGTGCTGACTTGAAGTTAATGGCGTCTTGCGACCAGTCAAAAGGGAGCAAGGAAACGAGGTCCTTAGCTCCTCTTCGTGGACCATTAGGAGCGGCTGTCAACCCTTCGCGATGTATCCCGACGAAGCAGCGGTCGTCGCCCGAGAATTGTAAGTTCGATTCTCCGTTACCCGCTTCCTCAGATGGCGTCGGGGTGCGAGCTGATCCTGTGCTTGTGCCTAGTGCTGGCACTTTAAGCGCCATTCACGTGCACATAGGAGAGAAGGACGTCGTCATGGAGATGTTGTGGAACAAGCCTCGTCCAAATTTCCAGAGCGCTCTGCTTCAAGCTGTGCAGTCGTTGGGGTTTGACGTGACGCAGTGTTCAATCCTTAGGGTGGGGAAAGGGTACATACAATGCGTCGTCACTTGCTCTAAGGTATGCTGCCGATTTGAATGACTAATGATTGGCATCACACGCATTTGGAGAGTTAAGATCGCATTTTAAATAATTGCAGTGGATTTAGGGGTGTTTTATCTAGTGAATCAGGTCGGTTTGCTTCTGCGACCACCCTGAGACGACATCTGGGTCTAAATTACATTTAAACCTTCAAGTGATCAAACGCATGAGAATTTCCTGAAGAGCATGTCTGGAACTGTTTTGGGTGGGTGGGTGGGTGTTCCTGATACGACAGTTTTAGCAAGATTTGTTCGTCCCTAACGGATATTTCGTTAAAATGGCAATATTCCACAAGCTTGGCACTTTTAGGTTTAGACCATAGACAATGTGGTGTGAAAAATATACCAGTCCTAGAAAATGAATGGAAAAATGGCGGAAAAATATCGCCATTTTAACGAAATATCCGCTCCCTCAAGCTCATTAATTAGAAGGAAGGTGCGGAGGGGACCGATCAATTGAGAGTGATATGAGTCGAGACCCATTTTTGGTGCTCATTGTTCGGAGTGTCATTTAGGCACCCCTGGATCCATGAACTGTGCTCCATGTTATTTTCTCTTGCAGTTACAGGCACTGTCGCAGAGAATATCAGAGATACAATCTTCTTCGACCTTGATTATCAGAGCGTTGAGGAGTATGCTCACACAGAGCTGATTCAAGTCCGGAAGAGAGGTTTTACTTCTCTTCCCGAGCATCCTATTGAAGTGACACATCGGCACCAAGTGAACATGATCGGTGACATCGGTTTGTCGAGTTTCAGTGGTTCGTGCTCATGGTAAACGAATGCAAGACTTGTACATGAAGCAGGAAGGTCTTGAATTGGTTGACAGCGAGAGTACTTCGTTGATCAATCCAAGTAACATGGTGAGGTGAGAGATTTGCCTGGTGGAATCCGATGTGCTAATGTGAAAAGTCTTTGGAATAGATCTGGACGAGATGGATCCAGTTGTACGTTATTCTGAGAACTAAGTGGGACTCATTAGTTCTTTTCTTAGGAATAACAAACGGCTTGTAGTTTCCTCAAACTGGGATGTACACCTCAATGAAATCACAGCCTACCCATGCAAAATGCACATGATCACATGGAGTAATATGTAACACTGGTAAAGTTGTGTTGCGTGCGAAATCGAAATATAAGAGTACTTGGGTTCACAGGGTTCTTTCTTAGACTTTTTTAGTAAGAAAACGGTAGATCTGATCATGGTGAAGGCGATATTAAAGAGGTCTGGGTGTATAAGTCCCTCATCTTCTATTCAGTCCTCAGTGCATTTATGTTCTGCAAAACTGAGTAACTTTCGTTAGTTGTGGTGCCAGGGTATAAATCATCCTTTCTTTGTCAGAACGATTCTCTTAAATTACAAGCAACTCAGGTGTAATGATTACAAAAACCTTCAATCATTGACATTTCTGATTTTAGGAATAGGTCCATACCAAATTGCACAATGGTTTGCCATTCGCAGTCCTGCTTTAGCCTGTCAACGAATTAAAAAGCTGTAGCAAATTACGTGTGACAGGCTAAAGCTGGATGACCCGTTGTGTCCAAATTCCGATGGTTGATCCCAGTGCCTGTTCGTCTTACCTCGTCGCCATATGTGCCAGAGCGTAATCTGATTTTCAAGTTATCGACTGTAAAGGAAACTTAGTGTGATCCAAATAACAAAGAGAACTGAAAATAGTTCGATTCTTAATAAGAAGCAATCCACCGTCTCTGTCTTCAAATGCATGCAGACGATTCAACGCGTCCACTGTTCATCTCGGCATTGTCTGTTCTTCCTGTACCAGAATTACTTATTCACTTTTAGAAAGGAAATGGCACGCACCTTATTCAACTACCACCATGCACAGACTACCAGCAGAATCCGACCTTGCAGGTTTCAATTTTTTAAAACCTGACTCATACCATTACAATGATGTAAGGTAACAGGTTCAGAAATCGCCCACCTAAGAGCTGAAACTGAATTTTGGGGAGGTGAAACGTCTCCAAAAAAAAAAGACAAGAGGAATTGGCATCTAACCCAAGTCGTTTCATATTTTTTGGAGCTTTTTGGAGTTAGTTATGAAAATTTGAAGTTGAAGTGGCATAGGGCTCTAAAATCGCCCACCTCCTAAAATGTATACTGTTTGTACATTGTTGAAGGCTATGAAACGGTTACATGTACTAGTAGTGTACATTTGAATAGGGTGGACGATTTTAGAGCCTATGCAATTTCAGAGCCTGTTACCTTAATTCAGAATGCCATAAGGGTGTAATTAACTTGGAATCTGCTAGAACTACAATAGAGGTTCTAATTACGTACGATTGCTGCAATTTCATGAATTCCAATTGGAGTGGGATAGTTGCAATAAGTAAAATGAATTTTTGTAATGCTTCAGGTTTTGAAAATGTACAAGATCATGAAGTTCATTTGTTTTTTTAGTGTTGTGTTGGATTCTTGAGCTATACATATAGCTTCCAAAAAAATTGAGTTTGTCCATGTACTAACTTGAGTGCCGGCATGCATGAACTAAAAATGCAACCATTCCACATTTGGGCACTCTTGGCTCAAAGCATTGAACATACCAATCTGGTATATATCCATTTCCAAAAGCTGAAATTTATAAACTAACAATACATTTTTATTTTTTTATTTTCTTGAACACATGGACAATTTCCATTGAACTAACAATACATTGATCCACAAGACACTCCTATTAATTTTGTTGATACCTTTGTTTCTTTGTTTGAGAACATTCTAAAACCAAATTGGACAAGTATAGATTTTGGACCACACGGGAAAACACACCACTATTTTAACAAAAGATGGGTCCCAGTAACCTCAAGCCCAATGATGCCCTTGGAAAATGAATATCATTACCCAGCTGGTGTCTCCAAAACCCAAACCACACCCAACAGTGGTTCAAACAATGCACAGACCATGTATTTAGACAAGGTCTCCCATCAAATGACTCCTCCCTCTCTTGCTTGCTTCCTGTGGTTTCTCATCAGTTGGTGACCATGAACCATGGCCCAGGATAATGCCTCACACTCCAGAGTCTGAAACTCGTTTAATTTCAAAACATCTTGGTACCTTTCAAATTCATAAGCAGATGGCAGTATGGCACAGGAAAATGATGCTTCCTTCCCAAATAAGGACTACAGGTCATATTTTCATTAAATTGACAATATTTCTTGAGTTTGCCACATTCACGACGTGTGCCCAAAACGTAAGTCTAAGGTAAGGTGCTCAAGAAGCAACCCTGTAAGGGCTGGTCGGCCTTTATGATGGGTTTAAAATGTCCGGAAGAATTTTCCCTTATTTTTCATTCAAAGAAAAATTGATGCGGAATCTAATACAAGTGGTTTCATATTTTTTGGAGCATTTATGAATTACTTATGAATTCCCAAAGAATTTTGCAATAGGCACCTATTTGTGATCCTAGGCCTTGCAAAACCAACACACATACAGGTTGAAAAAAGATATGGCTTGACCAAAAACAAACAATGCGGCATTCAAAAAGTAATACACAAGGTTCCTAAATGCCATCTTTACTAAACTTAAACAAAACCCTACAATCATTTAACCCCGAAAGTCCCAAGGCCTTTTTTCCATCAAAAACCACTCAAAACTGCCATTCCTATAGCAAAGATTTAAAAAAAAAATTTTAATGTTATTTTTGCATATTTAACCGTAAGGACTTGTACCAGACTAGTGTAAGGATGTGCAGAAGAAATTTTAAAAACTTTGAGCGTGTAGATTGGAAGATATTTGCATTTAAAGTGAAGGCAACAAGTTTTTTTGCACTTACTCAACTACATTTTTTGGCTTTGAACCTTCATAACTTAAAATTTTTGCTCTATTGATTTTGAATTTCTAATTTTATATGATGAAGAATTGAGTTGAGAATCTAGGAAAAAAAATTTCAAAAAAATTCACTTAGTTTTCACTCATTAAAAGTTGTTAGGTAGAAATAGATTCAAAATTGAAGAAAAATCTAAATTGTTAATAGCTCTAAGATGGAATTGAAATACACTAATTTGAACTAAGAGATTGTTCAAGCAAGAGATCTTAACCTTGTGAAACTTATTTTTTTGAAAAATTGTGAAAATTGAGCTCAAAAATAAATCCTACAAGTTATTTTTCAAAAAGATACTCTAAATGCCCAAAAAACAAGATTGTCCATAACTTTCTCATAACAAATCCAATTGGAATGAATCAAAGCTTCCCATATAGATAAAAATATAATCTATATGAAACATATTTTTCTTATTTTTTTTTTAACCCCTAAAGGACTGAGGCTTTTTTTCCATCAAACTACACTCAAAACTGCCATTTCTATTGTGAAGAGCAAAAAAATTTAAAAATTGTTTTTTTTTTTGCATATCCAACCGTAAGATCTTATACTTGACTAGTATATGAATACATGGAAGAAATTTCAAAAACTTTGACCGTGTAGATTGCAAGATATATGCATTTAAAGTGAAAGAAACAAATTTTTTTGCACCTTGTTTGACTAGACTTTTTGGCTTTGAATCTTTTTAGTTCAATTTTTTTGCACTAATGATTTTGGTTTTCTACCTATTTATGTTAAATAGATGAGTTGAGAATCTACAAAAAAAACTTAGAAAAAAAAGCACTTAATTTTCACTCATTAAAAAATTGTTAAGTAGAAGTGGGTTCAAGATTGAAGAAAAAATTAATTTGTTAATAGCTTTCAGATGGAATTGAATCACAATAATCCCAATGGTGAGATTGTTCTAGCAAGAAAATCTTACCCTTTCTAACAATTTTTTTTGAAAAATTCTAGAAATTGCATTCAAAAATGAATTCTAAAAGTTATTTTTCCAAGAAGATGCTTAGATTGCCCGAAAAACTAAGATTGTCCATAACTTTCTCGGGTGATTGCACGAAACACCTGTACTATTTGTTGCGTTTTGCAATAGTACTCATGATTTTTTCTGGAGTACTTTAAAATTAGAAAATTAATTTTAAAAAAAATTTAAAAATATGGCGAATGTATATATCTTTACGATGAAGGTAACCACCGAAGGAAATTTATTAAAAAATTCTCTAAGTAGGAGAACTAGAAAAGTGCCAAATCACTAGAAAATACATATTTAGATGTTTTAATTAGTAGAAAATAGGAAAAAGCTTAAATAAAAAAAACAAAAATTGGCCATTTGTAGCAACTCTAAGAAGATGGTCATTCACCAAAAAAACCACCAAAATAATTTTTTAAATGTTTCAAAATGCAAGTAGAAAGAGGCTCACTTTGTGGACTTCTACACCACATAAAATTAAGTATTTTTAGAATTCCTTTGGACAGTTGATACAAGTCTACTAGAAGACCATCTCTACCAAATTTCAGCTCCAAATTCGTTTTTATGGGTACTAAATAGTACTTAAAACCCCCAAATTGGCATTTGTGACAAAATATCGGGGGCTATTATTAAATAGTAAAACATTTTTGAAAAATTCCAAAAAATTCCACAAGGTGTATTATAGTCTTCAGTACCTTGTGTATGAATTTTGAGTCATTTTGAGTCAAAATGCAGAATTTATGGCTAAAAAACTAATCAACATGCAACGTGTGACAGAAAATAGTACAAGTGTTTCGTGCAATCACCCTCTCATTATTAGTCCAAATTGAATGAAACGAAGCTTCACATGTAGACAAAAATATAATCTTTGAGAAAAAAATTTGAAAAAAAATTATTTTGATTCTCTGTGATTTTTTTTGAGCTGCCCGCCAAACTCCATTTTTGCTTATTGTGCCATAACTTTTTCTCCCGGGCATCAATTAAAATAAAAATTATATATTCACAAAGCTCTTGCAAAAATACACAACCTTAAAAAATCCCAAAAAATATCACTAAAAATTGAGACAGTAGGAACCTGCCCGGACCCAAATTGTCCCCCAAGGGGACAAATGGTCCTTTAGGGTTCAAGTTTTGTTGATGGTTTTTTTCTGCCCGCCGAACTAAAATTTGGGCTTTTTGTGCCATAACTTTTGCTCCTAGGCTTTGATTGAAATAAAAATTATATTTTTGGAAAGCTAATATGTTTTCCTATCTTCACTAAAAGATTCAGAAAATCATGACTAATATTGAGACCGTAGGAGCCTACCCAAAATCCATTTTGTCCCCCGAGGGGACAATGGGACTTTAGGGTTAACATGTGTAGAAGGCAATTGGGCAATCAATCCCCATTTATAAAAATTGAGTGGATACACCTTGGCTTTGAAATGGACCCTCCCTGGTTCTTATTCCATCCATTAAAGAAGTAAGAGCAAATCTCATTAATGCTTTGACATTATAGGCATTCCAACTCACATCCGCTCACTGTTGCTTCTCAAGCCACCTATGGTACAGTTTGAAGGAGAGGGTTTGAATTTGAGCCCCCTCCTATAAGGTAACTACACCTAAAATCGCACAATTAACCCCTACAGGACCGAGGCCTTTTTTCTGCCAAAAAACACTGAAAACTCCCATTTCTATAGCAAAGAGTAAAAAAATTTGAAAAATGTTTTTTTTACACATCTAACCATAGGATCTTACACTATCTAGTATAAAAAAGTATGGAAAAAATTTCAAAATTCTTGACCGCACAGATTGCAAGATATTTGTATTTAAAGTGGAAAAATAAGTTTTTCAGTGCATTGCGGGACTGGATTTTCTTACTTTGAACATTTTTAACTTAAAATTTTTGCACTATAGAGTTTTGAGCTTTAAATTTTTATAGTGGAGAATTGTATTGAGGGTCTAGGAAAAAAAAAATTCAAAACTAAAACTTAATTTTCATTATTAAAAAAAATGTTAAGTAGAAGTAGGTACAAGATAGAAGGAAAATTGCATTCAAAAATGAATCCTACAAGTTATTTTTTTCAAGACAATGCTCTAACTGCCCAAAAAACAAAAATGTCCATAACTTATTCATAACAAATCCAAATGAAATGAATCAAAGCTTTCCAGATAGACAGAAATATAATCTATGAGAAAAATATATTCAAAAAGATAAATTCAAATTTTTGCAAAAAATTGTTTGTTGTCCCCCGTCCCCTATTTTGAGCTTATTTGGTCATAACTCTTGTTCCTGGGCACCGATTGTGAAAGAATTTATATATTACCAAAAACCTTATCAATTTTTCTATCTCCAAAAAAAGTTTCAAAAAATCTCAACAAAAAATCAGCCCGTAGGTACATGCCCAAAATCCCATTTGTCCCCTGAAGGAACAACAATTTTTAGGGGTTAAGCTTTATGGCATGATCAATATGCTCTAGCAAATGAACAACAACTTTTGTATATAGGTGAAGGATTATGAATCAAAATGCAAGTGGTTCCATAATTTTTGGATGCATTGTGAATTAGTTACAAATTTTCAAAGATACAAGGTGTAGGGTGTTAAAAATGTCACTTAGGTGATGCCAATATCAATTTGATGCACTTGAATAAATATCAAAGAGAAGAAGTTAAACGAACAAAAAATGTATTCAAAATGGACCACTTGTGAGGTTGCCACCTCCACAATTCTATTAATAAAACTACACACAACTCGAAATGGGCTCTTACACTTGTCCTTTACTGTGCACCATTTTCAGTTTCCTCTCCATTCATTTTCAGTTCAAAAATAGGGGTCGCTTTTGAGGAGTAGTTCATTTTAGGTGTAATTACCTTATATCAGTCCTAGTTTTGAGAGCTACAGATTTGTGTCACAATTTTGGTGATTAGTACTAAGTTAGGTACACCCAAATGTGTCACTAACCTTAACCCCTCAAGGACTAAGAGGACACAATGTGTCCTCTTCAAATTTTCAATGGCAAATTCTCGGTTGGATGAAACAAATCTCAATATTTTATAAATTAGGAACTTGTAGAGCAATAAGTTTATAAACTTGTTGCACTTTCTGATTTTCAAATTTTCAATGTGAGAAGTGTTTAAAAAATTGTTTAGAAAATGTAGTCTAATCAAAAAATGGGAGCAAACATAGTTTTTTTACAATGAAAGAAATAGTAGGTATGAAAAAAACATATTCTTGGACATTTCTAGTCATTATTCTTCACAAATAAAATGGTTCTAGAGAAAATAAATTCAAATTTATATTTTTAGCAATTTTTTAAAATACAAGGTTCAATTTGGTGCAATTAAGAATACAAAAATAATTAGAATGATTCCAATTTTTTTAAAGATGTTCCAAACAATATTCTAATAATATCAGTTACTAAATTTCAAAATTTGACACATATGTAAATTTTTATAAGTTTTGTAGGATCCAATTGGGTCAGTTTTGGCTTTGTACTCCTTTTGTTTGAAAATGTCTACAAAATTGAGAGAGTTTTTTATTTCTCATTTTTTAGAATTAAAAAATATTACACTTGCCTTAGATTCCAATACAATTTTTTTTTGGAGGAAAAAAAACATTATTCATCTTCTTAGAGTTTTTCTTCCCCAAAAGCTACGTTTTTTGCCTATAAAGTTCATCATCCAAAATTGTTATAATCTAAAAATCCAACCGTCAATATTTTCTACAATTAATTCCATGCATACTAGACAAAGTAGTCTTTACTTTTGTACGGTTAAAATTAAAAATTTCAAGCACATCCATGTGCAAAAAAACATCAAAGCGGGAAGATTCATTGAAAACCTCCTTTGTCAAAACCGTGTTAGGCCTTGAGGGGTTAAACCGCCATCTTTACCTATGTACATCTCCAAAATCAGTTCTATACCTATGTGGAAGAAATACTTTTAGAACCAAACTTTGTTCGTTAATAACTTTTGCATACAGTATCCAAATGCCATGTTCTTTGGTGCGTTGGAAACTTCTTTCACTTGCCAACAAGAATATACAAAAATTTGACCAATCTAATAATATTAACTAGGCTCAAGATCAAAAGGTGGCGGTTTTGGGGGTACCCACCTTAGTAAGTCTTCTCTGCACATAAAGGTTGTCTATTGAATATTCCATTGTGATTTCATTTTATTTGTTGTTCATATTCATATCCATACCTCCAAATTATGTGTGAGTATTATCTTGAACCAAAATTTCTTTAAAATAATAATATTGCACAAACTTGAAACTTTTATGTTTAGACTCTGCATTCTAAAATCTATAACAGTCCTAGACTTTAGAACTCAAGAAGGAAATCAATGGAAAAAAGGCGTATGGAATACCACCATTTAACCCACTAAAGGACCAGCCTACTAATTTTCGCATCATAATAATTTTTGGGCAGGTTTGTGTGACTAAAGATTTGCATATTTTAGACCCAAACTTTAATAGATTATGTGGACGAGGAATATCTTTTATGTGAACAATATTTTATGACATCTGAAAATACAAGTCAAAAGTTATGGTCTAATATGTTACTTTTTTTATGAATGGGCAGTCCGAGCAGATCAGAAAATATCACTTTTTGGCAAAACAAAAATTTGAGATTGGTTTTCTAGATTAATATATATGTGGAATGTTTTGATTCATTCCATTTCAATCAATGAGTCAAAATTTATAAGGAGTTTTAGTTTGCTAGCAATTATGGATTCTCCACTCTAAAACAAATTTTGAAGTCCTTTATTTTACTCAATTTTCAATAA
This sequence comes from Pseudisothecium myosuroides, assembly GCA_951799445.1. Classification (NCBI taxonomy): domain Eukaryota; kingdom Viridiplantae; phylum Streptophyta; class Bryopsida; order Hypnales; family Lembophyllaceae; genus Pseudisothecium; species Pseudisothecium myosuroides. The sequence goes on from OX637295.1 coordinate 14,994,788, forward strand.
CAATTGTGGATGCAGTCAAGTTCAATGGTGTAGCCAATCAATTGGTGGACAATACACTAAAGAAGATTAGATCCAACATAGACCACAAGGCATTTTTGACAATATGACAGGAGTTTCATACAAAGGCTACGGGAAAATTTATAAAACAATGAAGGGACGCATTGGTTTAGCGAACAAGAAATTGAAAGCCACAATATTACCAAAACCGTATATGGTAAGGAATAATTTTTCAGTATTAGAGTTATTCGTAAAGTCCCCCCAGTTTGGAGGGGACTTTTTCCAACAAATTTCTTCCAACGGACGACCCCACAGGTGACCACGACCCCGCAGCCGACCACTAAACCACAAGCAAAGTCCGGACCAAACTTCTTTTTGGTCGATTTGGGTGCTTAAGAAAGTTTGATATCCACTTTTGTATTGACTTTTTGCCCAAAATCTGCTTTTTCACAAAACTGCGGGGTTTAAACCCCAGTTTGGGGTACTTTATGAATAACTCTATTGTGTCATTGCTTCTATTTGCTTGTAACCACTTTTGAAGTGATAGGTGAGCTGATCAATTGTTTCTTTGCAATTAGGTCATGCTTAGGAGGAGGGAATTGAATTCAAACGGTTAGTTGAGCTTTTAAGACAATGTACACATATGTAAACAACAGTTTGCAGATTGCCACTAGCAAGCCATATTCTTTGAATAACTATATTAACTTCCTAGCATACATAGGAAATAAAGCCAAGGAGTTTGGTTTAGGTTAATCGATAAGAGCCATGATATGTGCAAGTTATCAAAGATTGTATTAATTTGTGCATGAGCAATACAAATTGAGGAATTATGGGATAAGATTCATGAGTCTGATTGTCTGAACTTTAATCTGTAAACATCCAGAGTGTTCTCCAAAATTCACGATTTGAGAAAAATCATCATAGAGTATAATTTGGATGAATCTTTTGGAATTGATTTACAAATAAAAGTTGTAGATTTTGAGTTGTAGATTCCATCCATACAATTATATTCACCAATGCTATCACCAATATTTTTCTGTAAATTTTGAAAGGGAAATTCCTTCTAAATTTGATTACAAGCAAAATATTATTACCTTTTGAGTAAAACTTGTTGGAATGGTTTTGAAATGAGGTTCTATTGACATGGTGATTTTTTGAAATTTTTGTGTTCTTGAAATCTATGACCTCATTTTTGCAAAACCAATTTTGAACTAGCTAGTCAATGCAATTTTGGCTTGGTCAACTACTTGACATACTTGCACATTTATAATTTTAGAAAATATGTACTTTAGTAACACCAAATCCAACCATTAGATAGGACAACAACTTGATAAAGTATCTCCACAAATTAGGATGACTTTCATCCAAGTAGTAATGAGACTGAGACTTGAGTTTCAATTTGTTCTTTGCATTACAAAACAATTAGCCCTCAAAGGGGCCGCGAGCTTTTTTATTTTTTGCACCCTTGCGGTGCAATTACAGAAAGAGTAAAAAAAATTGGAAAAAAAAATTATAAAAAAATTGACATGGCACTAACGTGGAACCAATAGTGCTACATCACCACCCAAATTTTTAAAAATATATATATATATTTTTTTAAATTCCATAATTGCACCGCGGGGTGCAAAACTCACAACCCCTTTGAGGGCTGAATTTTTTCGTAATGTCCAAAAATTGGACGTGAGAGCGCTTAGGGGTTAAGTATTTTTGATGAATCCAATGGAGCATAATCATGAGTCTCTTCAATTGGAATTAGTTGAGTTCTTACCAATGCAATCTCATAAAAGTGAAAATGATTCAATCTTCTTAATGCCTCTACCTTCCTTCTAGAAGGACGCCATGAACACCCAGTATCCAATGGATGACAGAGGTACAAATGTTCATCCTTGTAATTTTGTGTGAAAGAGGAGGTCTTGGTGAGTAGTTTGACCTCCAATGAATGCTCCTAATTTGTTTTTTAAGCAAATGATTCACACGGTACCAAAAAAGATGAATGATTTCCACGGTGACCAACCCGTCCTTTTGGGGTTAGCCCCTAAAGGCTTCTACATCTAGAATGTAGACATTGTACATATTGCATTTTGAACAACTTGTAGACAAATTTGATATTTCATCCATCTTTTTTTGTGAGAACTGCTAGAGAAGTTTTCACCACTATTAATAGTGCACATCAGATAGCATTTTGTGAGGTGGCATTATTATATATAATTCAAATATTTGAAAACGTCAATCAACAATTCACACAAATTTGCATTGCCCAACATTTTAGAGCATCTTCAATGCTACGCTTGTAAAAAAAACACTGCAACAATACAAGCAATCCCATTTTCCCGTCCCTTTTTCTTTATTGTGGCTTTTCTTGTTGTAGGCACGTCAATGAGACGGCTGTCACTTGAAATGTAAACAATGCAAACACGGAAGCGGAGGAAGCGGGAGGTGAAGTGGTTGGTGGGAGAGGTTGGGAGCAACGACTATGTCGGAATCTACTTTGAATCGTTGCTATTATTGTTATTGACCAAGGAGTGCAAAGGAATTTGGAGGGCACAACAAAGGACAAGTTTTTGTTGTGCCAGAGCTAGAAAATGCCGAGCCCATAAAGGTAATGTGGAAGGTGTTGTCAGCATTGGGTCGGGTTTTTGGTGCTTCTCTGTAAATCACGCATAAGTTGCCATTGCAATGCATCTATATAAGTAGCATTGAGGATGCTCTTATAATATTGTTTAAATGGGTGATTGCACGAAACACCTGTACTGTCTGGTTGCATTTTTTTTAGACCGCTCTAACTTTTGCTCTAACTTTTGATTTATAGGTTCAATGCCAAAACCAAAAAAACGCTTCCTATATGTCCTGATTGTAATTGTATCCCTTATTTTTCAGAAATTAAAAAAAATCAATTTATATTTAAGTTCAATTTTGTTAATTTGTCACACTTTGACGTTTAGGGGTTTTTAGTACTATTGAGCGGTTTGAATTAATGATTTTCAGTTGAAATTTCTACGGTATATTCCCCTAGTAGGTAGACATCTTCCTGCCAAAGATCATTTAAAAATACATTATTTAATACCCTCCACAGTTGTGCAAGTAGGCCTCCCTTGCGAGCGCACTTGTGAACAGTAGAAATAGTTTTGACTTCATTTTTTTGGTCAAATCTCATCACCAAGAAGTCCTCCCAAATGGCCAATTTTTAGTTTTGTTCAAAATTGCTTTTTCTATTTTCTACAAATTAAAATGTCGAAGGATGTATTTTCTGGAACAATTCTGCAGACTACTCTAGCGAAGAAGAAAATACATCCTTCAACATTTAATTTGTAGAAAATAAAAAAAGAAATTTTGAACAAAACTAAAAATTGGCCATTTGGAAGGACTTCTTAGCGATGAGACTTGACCAAAAAAATGAAGTCAAAACCATTTCTACTGTTCACAAGTGCGCTCGCAAGGGAGGCCTACTTGCACAATTGTGGAGGGTATTAAATAATGTATTTTTAAATGATCTTTGGCAGGAACATGTCTACCTACTAGGGGAATATACCGTAGAAATTTCAACTGAAAATCATTAATTTAAACCGCTCAATAGTACTAAAAACCCCTAAATGTCAAAGTGTGACAAATTAACAAAATTGAATTTTAAATATAAATTGATTTTTTTTAATTTCTGAAAAATAAGGGATACAATTACAATCAAGACATCTAGGAAGCATTTTTTTGGTTTTGGCATTGAACCTATAAATCAAAAGTTAGAGCAAAAGTTAGAGCGGTCCAAAAAAAAACGCAACCAGACAGTACAGGTGTTTTATGCAATCACCCAAATGGCATATTCAATAGTGACTTGGTATTGCAAGGTTAGAGCTTTAAATTCATGAATGACGTGAAACTAAAACATTTGTCTTTGTTTTTATTGGCTCTATTATTTGGACAAAGACTATGGCATTGACTTTCACATTGGCTATGGTTTTTAAATCCAATTTCCAAATCCTATCTACAATGGCATTTACACTATACAATGTGGCTAGGGTTTGGTCAGAGGGGAGACCGATTAGTTGGATACACCTTTCTTGTCCAATTGGTTGGATGGGGGGGTCTAGTTAATATTTAAATTTTTAATTTTGCTTGCATATCATTGATTCAATGGGTTGTTTTTTAAATTCCCCCACTATCTGCTATCAATAAACTAATATTGTTGTTTACTTAGGACAGAGCCTTACGGTTATACCATTCTTGTTAATTCTCCGCAGTTCTTTTAAACATGCACCTTCGCTTGTATGTCATTTTGCAAGTAATGGCAAAAAAAATATAATGTCTTGGGTGCAGAAAGATTCTTAGAGCATCCTCAGTTTTCCCTTTACAGAAGCTTGGCAATGGCAAGTCCCACGTGGATTCCACAAAAAAATGCAAAAAACTATCCCCCAATGCTAACGACACCTTCCACATTATTTGAGACATTACCTCTTGGGCATAGTACAACTTGATTCTTGCATGGCATTTTCTTTATTTTTCTGGTGCCCTCCAAGTGAGCCAACAAAACTCTAACAACTTAATCATTTATATCCTAGCCAATGTGGGAACAAAAGGAGAACAAAGTCAATTAAAAATAATTGTCTTCATGATGAGTCAATAGTTGCCCACTCTTGTAAAAGCCTCAATTGTGACCTAACAAGGTTCCCAAGAGCTTCCAAATTGAGTCCACATTGGAAGGCTCCCCCTTCTAATACACACTTAAAAAAAGAGGGTTAAAAAGGAGGCACCTTCCTTTAGAAGTGACCAAATGAAAGTAGAACAATCCATTATAGTCAAAAGATCCATTCCAATCACCTAGGGAATGATCCTATTATGGTTTGTTTTTTCAATAAATGAGATTTGGGCTACAATTAATGTCTCTGTGACAATAGGGGAAGCAACCCATTTCTAATCACTTAAGCAATTATATATATCTACAAGGTTGGTTTCTTTGGTGGAGAAATTTTCCTCTATGCAAAAATAGAGTTTAGAAGGCTTCCATAATATTCCAAATTTTTATTTCTCAAAACATAATTACTATGAATTTTTTAGCAAAAGATTCTATTCTTCTCATCCCAGGGATATGGAACTTTTTATTTCCAACTATATATATCTTAAGTAAATTTACACATATGGAAAATGGTCTCTAGCGTCATTGCTTGTTGGAGTCACCAAAAGGATGCGGTACGCAATTGACTTCTAAGTGAAGATGAGAGCAAAGGTTGATTCCAACGTGGATATTTTTTATCTACATAGATTGGAGAGGATCCGTTGATCTTTGCCTTGAAGCTAGACAAGGTTGGGGTTGTCAGAGGAAAGAAATACAAAAGAGTTAGCATAACTCTTATGAATAGAGCACTTGATCCTTTTATAGCTAAAAACAATGAGAAGTATTTTTCAAGTTCAAAGTGAACAAGAAATATGGCCTATTGCTTGCTTTGAGGTTCTAAAGGACATTAGAGGAAAAATCAGCCCTCCGGAGGGCTGCTCCGGAGTGACATGCCAAGCTATTAAAAAGCTTGGCTTGTCACTCCAGTACTGTCCTGCGGTGAGCAGTCAGCTTGGCTGACTGCTCGCCGAAATCGCGATTTTTTTTATTTTTTTTATTTTTAATAATTTTTATTTTAAAATAATTTTTGTAAGATTAAGAAAAAAAAAATTATTAATTTTTTTTTTTTACTAGTAATTTTCGGTTCCTGCGCCAGTTCTGCTGCAGTTTCTGCCGGGCGAAAATAGGGGAAAAACTATTTTTTTGGCAAAAAAAAAGTAATTTTCAGGGTCCTCCGGAGAGCTGATTTTTTCTCTAATGAAACAAATAAAATCTTGAAGTGGATTTTTGATCAAGTACCCTTAAAGACACTCATTGCTGCACAAGAAGCATGGCAACAATAGGAGGTGCTTAGTGTTGGTAGTTTCAAAGTAATGCACATGGCACTTGACAACAGATATGAAGACTCTGAGGTGTATGTATGGACTGAAGAATGGGCCTAATGCAAAGCAGTCCTAGGTGATTGCAAGAAACAGTTGTACTGTTTGTTTTGTTTTTTATTTTCAGCTTTTGAATACTTTTTGTACTACAAGTCACCTTCTGTACTATTGGACATATGGAACATGAAATCTATATGGTTGATTGAATTTGAGATCTATTATTTTGACAACATACGATGTTCATCAATGGATGGGAAGGATGGATGATCAAATACTTAATTTACCAGAAAAACAATCTATATTGGCAGATTCGAGGCTCTACAGGCCCCCACTAGTAATATTGAGTATTTTGTGTACTTTAGATTTCTATTTTGAGCCATAGGCTGCAATTTATGCTAGAAAATGAGACTTCTACATTTCTAGTTTTAAAAATTAGAAAATGCACTTGAAAATTTTATTTTAAAAGTGACCATTGTTTCCAACTAAGAGCAAAAAAGAAAGATCAAAGCTAGAATTAAAAAAACATTTTCAATTTAACACAAATTCAACTTGAATATAGTACACTTTAGGCCAATGCAAAATACACTTGGAACATGATTTTGGAAATTCCTCTCTTGAGAAGGTGTATTTCTATTATAAAAATTAGTTTACCAAATTTGACAATGTAACACTTCAAAAAAGGTACTAAATAGTACTAAAAACCATCCAAACCGTACATGTGATATATATATATATATATATATATATATATATATTCTAAATTCAATTTCACCTATTGAATTAATTTTGAAAAAATTGAAATAATTGAAATATGTTTTCTATTGCTATAAAAAGCTTATTTCTGAATTTCATGTTCATTCATTCATTTTTGCAATATCTATGGCACAAAACAAATTCTGCATTGAAAGTATGACGAAAAATAGGACATGTGTTTCTTGCAATCACCCTCCTGTGTTTTTTGTAATCAAGAGCGGGGAAGGGCAACTATTGTGTCAGCAGCCAAGGCTACAAAGCTAATTCAGGAACGTCCATTCATATAAGAAGATGGATTATTTTCAAAAGATTCCAACAACGAGTTTTTAGATGTGACTATGCATCTGATCGCCAGCAGTGTATATTGCCTATTCCACTTAGCAAGGTGCATAGTTGCACTCTACATGCTTTGATAAGGATTATAGAGAAGATCTTGTACATATGGGCAATTTCGTTAAAATGGCGATATTTTTTTTAAATGGCATGAAAACAGTTCAGAACAGCTGTTCTGAAATCTATATCTGTCCTAGATGGTGAAAATGGCACACTATCAAAGTAGCACTTGGAATACCGCCATTTTAACAAAATTGCCCATACCTCTACATTATATTCGTTTGGAACATGTCAACCCCCACCCAACAACAATGGTGTATCAATAATGTTGAGAAGGTCCTTTCTGCAGCAAGGGTACATGGTGGCAATGTGTCTTTATTCAAAGATACAAACCTTTTTGGGGCTAATAATAGTGTGCCATGTAAGTCATCTATGAATGGTGCCACAAGCAGTCCTCAAGATGTTCCAGCCTTTTCAATGATCACGACAAGACAAAGTTTGAAAGGATATCATACATGTAGAGCATAATAAGAATGCAAAGTTCAAATGTGGAGTGCCTTCAAAGTTGTTGTGGTATATCTTACAAGGTTGCATTTCAAAGAAGACCAGTCACCTTCTGATTTTCTAAACAAGGTTCACTATTGGGGGCATTCTTATTAGTTGTTTTGGTGAAGAATATGTTACCCATTACATAGTAAGCATCTTCTACTCACTAACTGTAAAATTTATAATTATGATTTAGTAACTTTTGATGGTATTTATGATAGAACGTGGAACTTCTAACTTATTGATTGCTCTTAATTGCAGTATGTGCTTGTGAAATATGTCCCGTGGTTTTTACACCAATATGGGAGTTTGAGTGTCTCAAGTTGTCAGGGAATGGACAAGTCCCACCTTAGTGCAAAAGCTGCTAATTTAAATCACATCCAATACGAGGTATTAAGAATAAGACAAGTGCCATTCATTACAGGAAATTTCAGCCCTCGAAGGGGCCACGAGTTTTGAACCCCCTCCCAATGCAATTATAGAATTTTTTTTCAAATATTTATTTTTTATTTTTTAATATTTGGGTGCTGACATGGCACTACTGGTGCCATGTTAGCGCCACACCATATTTCTTAAAATAATAATAATAATAATAATAATTTTTTAATACATTTTTTTCAAATTTTTTATTAAAAAAAAAACAAAAAAAACAATTCTTTCTGTAAATGCACCATGGGGGGGCCGAAAATGAAAAGTTAGCGGCCCCTTTGAGGGCTAAAATTTCCTGTAATGCCAATCCCAATGGTTGTAATGTTGTAATATACAATCTACATCCTTTGATTTTATATTTTTCAAAAAACATTGGAAATTGAGTTAATAAATGACTTCAAAGTTTATTTTAGAGTAGAGAATCTATAAAAACTCCTCATAACTTTCATCTCATTGATCAAAATTCAATGATACGAAGCTTTCTACATATATATGAATCTAGAAAGCCAATTTCAAATATTTGTTTCTAAAAAAAGTGATTTTTCTAATCTACCCCAATTGCCCTCACAGGAAAAAGAACTACATATCATACAATAATTTTTTAACCATGTGGTCAAAAGTTGTAAAAATTGTTGGGCTTTAAAGAAAACCCTCATCTCCATGTTGTATGAACATTTCAAAGAAAAAAGAAAAAAAATTCATTGGTAGTAAATGGCCCAAATTGCTATGTTGCCAAAAAAATGCAGCTCGGGCCTTTAGGGGTTTAGCATTTCAACCTATAGGATATAGAAAATTGCTTGAGAAATTGAGCTCAATGTGCGCAAGCACAAGGATGTAGATGAATGCAAAAAAAAGGAATTTTTTTCCAAGAATGAATATTTTATTCAATATAAATGTGAATTTTTTTGTCTAGACCCATCCCAATCTTATAGTTTCATCCAAAACGGTTAGCTTTCGAACCCGTAATAGGTACCTCTACCTTATCCAGAAATATCACAATAATTTGTCATTCAATCTCTAGTTGGAACAAGGCCCAGTAGGATTTGGGGCCTTCAATTGATTGAAATGGTGTACATAACCTTGAAGAATATAGAAATTCTAAGACGATAACATAACATTGAATAGCAATAAGCTATATTGCCCTCCCCCCAACGGAATGATGTGGAATACTCCACACCCATTAGTAACTAAAAGGATACATGTTTTAAAAATATGTCACATTTGTAGTTGTAGGTTTGCGAGTACTATTGAGTACCTTTTTGTTAAAGAATTTAGAACTAAAATTTGGAAGAGATGTTTTTCTAATAGACTATTGCAAATATTGTAAAAAAGATTTCTAAAAAAACTTAATTACTTAATTGTATGTTGTGTACATGTTCCCAAAGTGAGTTTCTTTTAGCATACATTTTCAAACACGGAAAAAAAATATTTTGATGTTTTTTTGGTAAATGACAATCTTCATAGAGTTGTTGCAAATGGCCAATTCCTATTTTATTTTCAAATTCATTTCCTAATTTTGAAAAATTATAACGTCAAAATACCTATTTTCTTGAGATTTTGAACTTTTTCAATTCTCTTACTTAGAGAATTATTCTATATTTGATCTGTCTAAGATACAATCTTTTTAAAGCTCTAATCATTAGCTAAATCTTTTAGATTTTTGAAAAAATGATCTTGTAATTTTAAAATAATCACAAAAAAATCATGAGTACTAAACAAAATGCAACAAATAGTACAAGTGTTTCTTGCAATTACACTCCGAAGTATAATTTTTACTCCCAAGCATCAATTGAAATCAAAATTATATTTCTAGAAAGTCAATAAGCTTCACTACCTTGTCAAGATTAAGATCCTTTAGTTACAATTATCATTTTTTACATTAAAAGATCTTGACATAAAATTCCATTTAATTGATTTTAAAGTTCCAAAAGCAAAAAGTTATTATTTCCTTCATGGCAACAAAGTTAGGGCAAAATACTTATTCTAATTATTTAAAAGAAATTACTTTACTCCATTTGTCCTTCAAATAGTGTCGCTTAATAGCAAGTTTGACATAAATTTTTTAAATCATTAAAATTGCCCAACAGCATCATTTGATAGGTCTACATCCAAGATAAGTAGTAGTGAAGATTCAATTTGAGAAGGCAATATGCCTACACTCATTGCTATTTAATTATAATAAAATAATGGAGCCAAATTTTGACTTTGGAGAGTGCTATTAAATTGCCACATTTAGATTCTTGTATAAAATGTAAATTTGGCTTTCAATTTGCGAGCCTAGGCCTAATTTTAGGTATAATTACAATCAACATTTTGAAGATCATCTATACATAGTTTATGCAGATGTTGTCCAAAAATTATAAGCTAAAAAAATTTGAAATCCTCTTTTAACTGCGACCCCATATTCAACTAAATCAAAGACAATTTAACTCCAAAAGGACCAAGCTGCGCTTTTTGGCAACATAGATTTTTGGGGCAGCTCACTACGAATGGAATTTTTTTTTTCTTTGAAGTTTTACACAACAAGGGGACAAGGAATAGCTTAACGGCCCAACAACTTTCATAACTTTTGACTATGTGGTTAAAAAGTTATTGCATGATATAGATGTCCTCAACTACCGACATTCCTCGAAAATACAATGAATTTTTACAGTTATGAAAATGCTATGATCCAAGCTTTCTCTACATCGGGTGGCTTCTCCTACCTCACCACTTTCTTCTTTTCAAAGCTCAACTCCCCACGATGGATTCTACCCCCAAAAAACGAGATCAAAATCCAAGCTAGAAGTCAACAAAATAATACTTTTTTTTATAATCATGTAATTCCCTCAAAAATAATGCTTTTTTGATCAGATAACTTATGTTCTCTTTTCTAATCACTCAACTACCAAAGTCCAAAATTTTAGCAAGAAAGACATATTTTGGATGGAGATATTTAGGGTTATTCGAGGAATGTTGCTTTCTGAGGACATCTATATGTTGTTTGTTTATCAACTTAAGCAATTTGGGCAGATTAGAAAAAATCACTTTTTTCAGAAACAAAAGTTTGAAATTAGTTTCTGGATTTTTATCTACATAATGCCTGACAGTTATGGATTCTCTACTCTAAAATAAACTTTGAAGTCCTTTATTTTATTCAATTTCCAATATTTTTTGAAAAATATAAAATCATAGAATGTAGATTGCTTATTACAATATTACAACCATTGGAATTGGCATTTTTCAATTCCATAACTAAATTCTTAACAATTTTGTATTTTGAATCATTCTCTATTGCTTTCTATTTACTATTTTTTCCTATATGCTGTACAATTCCAAACGATCTAAAAATTTTCAAGCATGTCACCAACTTGCCAACTTGCCTTGAAGAATGAATCCAAAGAAGCACCACCAACATGGACATTTTTTCAGACAAATGTGACCTTGTAAAGTGCAATTGCTCTGTTTTTTGCAGGGCCAAAAAAGGATTTTTGCCAATTCAAACACTAATATTTTGCAATTATCTACATAGTGGAAATTTTTGAATTTGTTTCCACATCTTCTGAAACTAGCATACTACAAGATCCTACGGTTGCATACGTTCAAAAGTGTTTTTTTTTCTCTAAAATTTGGTACTTGTACTAGAAATGGCAATTTTGGAGCGTTTTTGGTGAAAAGATGTACAAGGAACTTTAGGGGTTAACCCCTAAAGTACTGGCATGCGTTTCTTGGTTGAATAGAAATTTTGGGCAGGTACGTGTGACTAGATATTTTCATATTTTAAGCTAAAATTTTAATTGAAGGTGGGTGCAAAGAATATCTTTCATATGCACTAAATTTCAGGACATTTGGAAATAGAAGTCAAAAGTTATGGCCAAATATGTTATTTTTTTTTGTAACTGGGCAGTCTGGGCAGCAAAAAAATTTTGGCAAAAATTTGATTTTTTTTCTTAATATTTTTTTCTCATAGATTATATTTTTGTCTATCTGGAAAGCTTTGATTCATTCCATTTGGATTTGTTATGAGAAAGTTATGGACATTCTTGTTTTTCTGGCAATTAGAGCATCTTCTTGAAAAAAATAACTTGTAGGATTCATTTCTGAATGCTATTTTTGCAATTTAAAAAAATAAATTCTCATGGTTTAGATTACTTGCTAGAACAATCTCACCATTGGAATTAGTGTATTTTAATTCCATCTAAAATATATTAATATTTTAGATTTTCCTTCTATCTCGTGTCTACTTCTACTTAATAAATTTTTTAGGAATGATAATTAAGTTTTTTTAATATTCTTTTTTTCCCTAGAATCTCAAATCAATTCTCCACTATAAAGATTTAAAGCTCAAAACTCTGTAGTGCAAAAATTTTAAGTTAAAAATGTTTAAAGTCAAAAAATCTAGCCCTGCAATGTCTTGAAATACTTGTTTTTTCCACTTTAAACGCAGATATCTTGCAATCTGAGCGGTCAAAAATTCTGAAATTTTTTCCACACATTCTCATACTAGTTAGGTGTAAGATCCTATGGTTAGATGTGAAAAAAAACATTTTTCAAATTTTTTTACTCCTTGCTATAGAAATGGCAGTTTTGAGTGTTTTTTGGCAGAAAAAAGGCCTTGGGCCTTTAGGGGTTAATGATAGGAATCATATTCAATTGGTTCAAATAATTGCATCATTTTAGGTGTAAGGTAGCAACACCTTAAAGTGACAACTAAAACTAACTCCTATTTTTTTGCCTCATAGAATAGCAATTTGCATGGAAAAACACCACGTCTCCTATATAGAACTTGACTAGATTAGCAAAGTGTCTATGCATGTGTGCTTCAATTCATGAATTATATTCTATTGCTCTGAACAAGATTCCAATTGTGTTGTTTCCTTCCAGATTTATGACCCATTGTATGTGCCTAGAGTGTGTTGCTTTTGAAAATTTATAACATCAATATTCTCCAAGTAGCAGATAATTTAGGTTGTACTTGCAACGTCTTTCACTATAATTTGCTAATTTGTTTGAACAAAAAGCTCCTTGTGTGGCCACACACAAGTCAATGAAACTCCCGTACATCATTGCTTTAAAGTGTTGTTACCTTAATCCCTTACAAGAGGCAACCCATTCCTGATCACACACACCCATTGGCTTGCTATGTAGACTATTCTCTTTCCGTGAAGGAGGAGAAGAACAATGACTAATTATGGCACTGTTCTCAAGGCAGTTGTGGTGCATTTTGATTGGCTACAAGACTCTCAATGTTACAACCACCCCTTGGTCAATTTTCTTTTCAGCCCATGATCAAAAATAGCAAGCCCTATATAATTGATATGGGAGGAATAGAATCTTCTACTGAAAAATTCACAGTAATTATGTTTTGAGAAATAAAAATCTGGAAAATTATTGAAACCTTCCACATTCTACTTCCACACACAAGAAAATTTCCCTAGTGAAGAAACTTGCCTTGCAGATGGTTAGATTGACTTAAGGTAAAACAACCTATTACGGACAAAATGGGGAGTTTGCCCTCATGTCATTGTTGGGTTTTTTTTTTTTAAAATTCCACATAAAGACAAGTGTTAGAAATGGCAAGAGCAATTGAAATTATATTTTTTTGACAATGTGTGAATTTGTTATGAATTTTTGAAGTGGTTAGCCCATGTGGCCTAAAAGAGTCTCTAGACTACCCCAAAACCAACAAAAACTATATCCATAATGGTCATCTTACTCATCTAAAGCAGTCACAATATTTTCTAATTTGGAAGCCTTAAAACAATCACTTCCTACAATGAATTAGCACTAAAAAGCTAGAAGTTCCTATTGTGGCCACTAATCACTCCATTCCGATTAGCTAAGACATTGATTGTGGCCCAAATCTTGTTCATTGGAAGAAAACCGTAATGGGTCATTTGTAGGTGTCCACAATGGGTCTTCTATCTATAATGGGTTGTTTTACCTTAAGTGATCAGAAATGGGTTGCCTCCCTTAACATCAAACAAATTGGCCCATTGTTTTTGATGCAATACAATATTCTCCGCATCCCAATAGTGTCAGCATTAATGAAAAGGACTTTGTGTTGTCAGGTGCTACAACACAAAGCAGGACGTTAAATCCGTTTCACGAAGTGGGACCAGCAAAGTAAAAATGCAAGAATTGGGGGATAAAAGTAAAATCCTGCCTCCTATTTTGTGCCGTCCCTAGGGTATGTTGTAGACTTCTCCAGGCTAATTTGGGGCCTCTGATTGCAAATATGAATTCAGATTTGCAAAAAAAAAAATTGTGTGAAAAATTCAAAATTCTTGAGTTTTCCCCAAGGGTAAATTTCCTGCGTTTTCACCCTACTAGTCCCACTTCGTGAGATGGGTTTAACGTCCTGCCAACACAAAATTGTGAATTCCAAAATAATAAGCAATTGGTGGAAATTTGTTGTGTTCCAATAGTGTTAGCATTAATGGAAAAGATTTGGGCCCTCCATAGGTCGCAGATGAATGAGTGAGGGAGCAATCCATTCACTATTGCCCAACTCCGACCATACTGCAGAAACAACAATTATAAGCCTATTGTAGAATTTATGAAAAGCAGAAAGGTTGAACACTGGACCCCATTAACCCCTTTAGGATGTGGAGACCCTGCCTGGGCCTCGGTTTCCAGTATTTGACATTTTCGTGCTAATTCCCTTACGTATTGGACAAAACATAAAACTAGAAACGTCTTGGCAAAGTTGTGGAGCTAATTATGAGATTAAAAACTAAAAATAAGAAATTCAAGGGTAGAAGCTATGCTTGCGTAAAGAGCATGTTCTATGTATTCGTAGTGAATACAAGGTCTTTCCTATAGAAGGCATCGTATCAAGTGTACTATGTTGGAAAGTATGCATACTTCTTTGGCTACCGGCAAGAGCAGTTAAGAACAATTGCCCTACGTGATCCACTGCATTGTAGAGATTATGTGTTGGCAAGCAAATTTGCCTTGAATTCTTCAATGCACTTGCTTGAAATTCCAAATTTACTAATTATGGACATTCTTTGTAATTGAAAGTATATTGGCTTGCAACCAATACTTGTTTATTTTTAATTTAATTTAAATTGTATTTGATCCAAAATGATGATTATGATCCATTCAACTCAAAAGTGTATATTTGGA
Source organism: Pseudisothecium myosuroides (assembly GCA_951799445.1). Classification (NCBI taxonomy): domain Eukaryota; kingdom Viridiplantae; phylum Streptophyta; class Bryopsida; order Hypnales; family Lembophyllaceae; genus Pseudisothecium; species Pseudisothecium myosuroides. The sequence continues at coordinate 15,009,878 of OX637295.1, forward strand.
CTACATTTATATCATATTTTCATCATTTACTAGCAAATGTGATGTTAATTTTGAACTGGATAGTAATCCATAATTAATTAAATTGGAAATTTGAGTTTTATGATGGAATTTTTTGAAACAAATGGGAATTTGAAAAAGAAGAAATGTCATGGAGTCACATACCCGCTTCTAATTCACATGCTTAGTTCATCCAATTGAAATCCAACGATACTTTGAGGATGTCGTGAACCACCATTTATCTTCAATTATTATAAAATGAGAATTTTAAACAATGTGAGTGAATTTAAGAATCCAAAAGTATTAGTATTTCAAATAAAACCATAACTATGAATTAGGGAATTTTTCATTAGATAATGATGAAAATGTTTAGAGTTTAGGGTGAAGAACTAAAAAGTGCAAATAGAAAAAAACAAAAGAAAAATTGTAGGAAAAAAATAGGGGTTTCAAACTAAAATTACTTTAAGCAAGAATTGATAAAGTGACCAAATTAGGCAACGGAAAAGTGGTGATAAAATGAAAACAAAAATTTAACAATGTAGAAAATGAAATAAGAATGAAATAGGAAACCAAAAAGATATAAAATTACAAAAAAATACAAAACCAATTTGAAAACAAAAGACTACAGGTAGCAATCATGTTCAATGTAAAACTTCAAACCTAATTTTGGCATGATTGGATAATTTAGTTAAAAAAACTTTGAACTAAGAGAAGTTGATAAATCACACTAACCTTCATCTCCAAAAAAGCGTTTGAGATTTCGAGATTTGAATAAAAAGTTATGAACAAAATTAATGGACATTTTCTTTGACATTTTCAAACACCCTCTTTGAATTTTGTCCATAACTTTGATTGGAGGCTCAAAATTACAAACGGATTTTTGGAAATGAAACTTAGCTTGATTATGCAATTTTTTTTAGTTTTTGAAGAAAGTTATTCTACTATGCCAAAATTAGGTCTAAAATTGTACAATGAATACAATTCCTACATTTTGACTATGAGCGGCCGCATGTTCAACTTGTCCCATATCTTTTGAGGATGGTGGACTATGACATTCAATATAAGTACAACCTCTCCACCCGACACTTCTCATTTGGAATACATTGAACCTTGTGCTTGGCATTTTCTTAGGAATGGATATCATTGTTTCCCCTGGAAAGGGAGCAATCATGTTGTCTATAGAAAATGCAAACTACAAGAGTACATGTACATTCCTACAAATATTGACACCTTGATGAGGTGGATGGAAAAGTTAAGAGTTTGTTTCAAACTTTGCATGTTTAGGGTTCATGCACGCTTCGGCGACGTCCCCTTCCATCCAATTGTAATCTTTTGGTGTTCAACATGATGTCATTGTCTCAATTGAGACAACCTACTATATCAATAAATACAATAAAATTATATTTCAAGCATTTTTGCTATTTATGTTTGGATTCTTTTACATTCAAATGTATGCATATTTTTTAATGTATTCATCATTGCATTCATTAAAATTGATATTCTACATTTCAATGTATGCATGTTTGTAAGAAAATTTATATGAAGATTTTAATAATTTTTAATTAGAGACTTATTGAAATTTTTACTTTGCATTCTATTTATTGTATGAAATTTCTAATAAAATTAGAATAGTATGGTAAATGCATAGTGTAGCAAGCGCCAACCACTAGTGCTGTGTAGAAAAAATGCAAGCTATAAGAGTATATGTGAATTAGCCAATAGGATTTTTTTTTTAAAGATTGAGGTTGTGTCTATGATTCAATTTGTATTTTAAAACAAGTTAGGTTTCGGGATTGAAACAACCTATGTTCTAGATTTTTTTCCTTTTTGGGAAGGAGGCTATGTTTGCATTCATTTTGTATTTTTGAAAGAAGTTAGGTTTGGATTTTTTTCCCCCATAACAAACGAGGTTTTTGAATCTTTCATTTTTTGGTAAGAGGTTGGGTCTACATTTCCCTTTTAGGATGTGTGTTGGAAGGCAGGTTTGTCTTCTATTATTCAATCCACTTGCTTACTTTAGATAATTTGCATTATTTTTCTAAACTTGAATTATTTGAGACTTCTCAAAGTTCAATAGTGATATTTAGCATTTTATTTTAATTTTATTGATAATTCATAAGTTCATTGGAAAAGATGGTTTTCAGAACTTGATAAGTATTTATGTTTCAATTATTATAGTCATAGTAATAATTCTTTTCATAATCCTACAATTTTTACTTCCTTTCTTTGTATTTTGTGAAAAGTTGGATTTGCATTTCTATGTGAATCAACTTCTGCCCTCATAGATTTTCAATTTCATAAATTCCTCAACCAAATTCTTACAACTAAACTACCTTGTTGCATGGGCTACTGTTGTCCTTGTTGAAGCTCCATTTTCCTTGACCACCGGTACATCCGGTCCACCTTGACCTACCACCGCTACAGGTGCGTCAGACCAAGTGTGTGAAGGTTGTTGAACGAACGATTTTGTGTTGGTTTTCCCTTATTCTCCCACTTCATACAGTATGCTCTTCATATGTAGAGCACCAAACACCCTTGCACAATCACTAATTTTTGGCCGGATCTTATTTTCCTCAAAATCACTTTTGATTTTAGAATTGTAAAGAACACTTGCAAGCGGTCGTTGAGTAAAAATACCAACTTAAAAAGATGTATTTAGGAGTTACCAAATGGTGATTATACAACAATGGCCCTCAAAATACGTTGGAATGGCTCTCGTATGCCATTCTGCCAACATCCTAAAGGGGTTAAGGTCGAAGCATGTTGTATTTTATCAGAAACCATCTGCCATTTCTGACCTTTGCTGGGCTTCAAAAGGTCAGTTAAGCTTACTTAACTTATCTTTCAGCAATCCAGAACCTGGAGCAAAATTCATCTGCTTGATACGGTATTCCATTGCTTCCAAACAATAAAGGCTGGTCAGAACTTATGTCACCCTCATCATAAAGCCCTGCATATTGCAGCAGAGTGATGTGGTGCTTGAGCTTGGAGGCAAACTCCATTGGGAGCATAAGGTAAGAGGTCCTTAACCCCTAAAGGCCCAAGGCTTTCTTTCTGCCAAAAAACCATCAAAACTGCCATTTTTATAGCAAGGAGTAAAAAAAATGAAAAATGTTTTTTTTTCCACATCTAACCGTAGGATTTTACACCTAACTAGTATGGGAATGTGTGGAAAAAATTTCAGAATTTTTGACCGCTCAGATTGCAAGATATCTGTGTTTAACCCCTAAAGGACCAAGCTGCGTTTTTTGGCAACATGGCGATTTTGGGCAGCTCACTACGAATGGAGTTTTTATTTTTTTTCTTTGAAAATTTTACACAACATGTGCCCGAGGAGTAGCTTTAAGGCCCAACAATTTTCATACCTTTTGACTTCATGGTTAAAAAGTTATTGCATGATATGTGATTGTCATTGCTCGGCGGGCAGCCTGGGCAGCTCAGAAAACTTCTTTAAATAATTTCAAAAAAAAAAAAAAAAAATTTAAATTGGTTCTTTAGATTTATATAGAAGTGTGAAGTTTTGAATCATTCAATTTGGATCAATGAGTCAAAAGTTATGAAGAGTTGAAGTTTGTGGGTAGGTATAGAGTCTCTCAAAATCATACCTACCCACAAACTTCAACTCCTCATAACTTTTGACTCATTGATCCAAATTGAATGATTCAAAGCTTCACACTTCTATATAAATCTAAAGAACCAATTTAATTTAATTTAATTTTTTTTTGAAATTATTTAAAGAAGTTTTCTGAGCTGCCCGGGCTGCCCGCCGAGCAATGAAAATCACATATCATGCAATAACTTTTTAACCATGAAGTCAAAAGGTATGAAAATTGTTGGGCCTTAAAGCTATTCCTCGGGCACATGTTGTGTAAAATTTTCAAAGAAAAAAAATAAAAACTCCATTCGTAGTGAGCTGCCCAAAATCGCTATGTTGCCAAAAAACGCCGCTTGGTCCTTTAGGGGTTAAAGTGGAAAAAACAAGTATTTCAGCACATTGCGGGACTAGAATTTTTGACTTTAAACATTTTTCACTTAAAATTTTTGCACTACAAAGTTTTGTGCTTCAAATCTTTATAGTGGAGAATTGAGTTGAGAGTCTAGGGAAAAAAATAAATTCAAAATAACTTAATTATCATTCCTAAAAAATTTATTAAGTAGAAGTAGGTACGAGATAGAAGGAAAATCTAAAACATTAATATATTTTAGATGGAATTAAAATACACTAATTCCAATGGTGAGATTGTTCTAGCAAGTAAACTAAACCATGAGAATTTTCATTTTTTTTAAATTGCAAAAATAGCATTTAGAAATGCATCCTACAAGTTATTTTTTTCAAGAAGATGCTCTAACTGCCCGAAAAACAAGAATGTCCATAACTATTTCATAAGAAATCCAAATGAAATGAATCAAAGCTTTCCAGATAGAAAAAAAAATATAATCTACAAGAAAAAAAATATTAAAAAAAAAAAATCAAAATTTTGCCAAATTTTTCCTGCTGCCCGGACTGCCCAATTACAAAAAAAAGTAACATATTTGGCCATAACTTTTGACTCCTATTTCCAAATGTCCTGAAATTTAGTGCATATGAAAGATATTCCTCGCGCCCACCTTCTATTAAAAGTTCAGCTAAAACTTAAAAATTTCTAGTCACACGGACCTACCCAAAATTTCTATATGGCCAAAAAACGCATGCCGGTCCTTTAGAGGTTAAATGGAGCGGGTTCTAAATGTGTCCTCTATCTAGGAATGAGTGACATATTCTTTGAAAAATCTACTACTATCATTGATGAGGTAGGTGGGCTTAAATGGTCCATTTAAGGACCTCCTACCTTACTCATGGATGTGAAAATGATGGGGTAAGCCAATTTTTCATCAAAGGTTCCAGCATAGAATTAATGCAAATTATTTATTGAAAATACTACTAAGTAAAGCAAGAGTTTCTGAGCCTCTATCTCTTCTATTAAGATTGCACGGTATATTCTTTTATATTTAGGTGCCATATTTGTTTGTTTGTTTGTTAGGTTGAAATCTCCCAGACCGTACGTCCCCCAATTGCCTATTTGGTACTGATAGAAAGCCCTCGGCGAGGAAGGGTGCACGGGCTTGGTTTTGTGGCATTCCGACTCACAGTGTGAAAGTTATAGATTTTTTAGTCATTTTGGATCTTTAAAATTACTAAATTATCCTAAATTATGTATCTTTTGATCCGGGTATCAATTTGTCATGTTCTTGGTATTGTTGGAAAGTCCTCGGCGAGGAAAGGTGCATTGGCTTTGTTTCGTGGCGTTTGGATCTACGAAAGAAAAGTTATTGAATTTCAATTTTTTTATTGAATTAAAAAATTAAAAAATTACTTTTTGGCTGTGGCAACGGCACAAGGCACACTAGTCCATACATTAAGTTAGCTTGGTTTTTTAAACTATATTTAGGTAACAGATTTGTTTGTTTGTTACGTTGAGATCTCCTAAACCGTGCGTCTCCCAGTGGCGTGCTTGGTACCGTTGGAAAGCCCTCGGCAGGGAGGGATGCAAGGGCTTTGTTTTGTGGCGTTAGGACCCATGATGTGAAAATTATGGATTTTTGAGTTATTTTTGGAATTTAAAAATCAAAGCCTAGGAAGTAAGCATAAGAGAAAATTTGGGCCCTCTGGAGGGCTGCTCCATAGCCCTCCAAGGGACCCTGAAATTTACTCTTTTTTTCCCGAAAAAATTAGTTTTTTCCCTATTTCCGCGCAGCACAAACTGCAGCAATAGTGGCGCAAGAACCGAAAACTACGAGTAAAAAAATAAATTAATAATAATAATAATAATAAATTAAATTAAGTTTTTAAAAATTAAAAAAAAAATTAAAAATTTGCGATTTTTGACCGTTTCGGCGAGCAGACAGCCAAGCTGACTGCTCACTGTAGGACAGTTGTGGAGTGACAGGCCAAGCATCTTAATAGCTTGGCTTGTCACTCCGGAGCAGCCCTCCAGAGGGCTTGTTTTCTCTAATGAGGAGTTACCATGTGGGAAAAATTGGACCATTACCACATGATTACCACATGGTAACCACGTCCTAAGTGGTAAACTCATAATAGTTTACCACTGAGAAGGTGGATACTATGTGGGAAAAATTGGAACATTCTTACATAGTAACATCTTCTACTTCCCTTGTGTCTTAATTACTAAATTATGTATCTTTTGAACCGTGTGTCAATTTGTCACGTTCTTGGTACATTAGAAAGCCCTCGGCAAGGAGGGGTGCATGGGCTTGGTTTCGTGGCATTTGGACTCACGGTGGGAAAATGATTGAATTTCAAAGCTTTTCTGGATCCAAAAAATTAGAAAATTACTTTTATTTCTTTTTTGGTTGTGGCAACGGCACATGGCACACTAGTCTAGTACTTTAAGTTAGGCTGTTTGTTTGTTTGTTTGTTTGTTTGTTTTGTTTGTTACAGTGAGATCTCCCGGACAGTGCATCCCTCGGTTGCATTCTTGGTACTGTCGAAAAACTCTTGGCAAGGAGGGTTCACAAGCTTTGTTTCATGGCATTCCGACATATGGTGTGAAAGTTACTGAATTTCAAAGTTTTTAATAAATTTTAAAAAAATTATAAAATTATTTTTACTTCTATTTTGACTTGTGGCAAAGGCGCAAGGCACACTAGTTATACCTAACTTACAGTAATGTGATTGGAGATGTGTACCAATATGGCACCACAAAATGATAGAATGCAAGGAGCCAGTGAATGGACTCAACAAGTGCAGTAAGGTAGGAGGCTCATAAACCGACCATCTAAGAGTTGTTTGCCATTTGGGGGCAGCTAAACTCCTTGAAACAATTTTCAGTAAATTTTAGTAGGAAGAAAACTAGAATTCACATCTAACTCAAGTCGTTTCATATTTTTTGGACCTTTGTGGAATTAGTTATGAATTTTTGAAGTTGAAAAGCAGTGGTTACTAAAAGCGACCACCCCTGAAATGTAAATGGAAAAAAGCAAAAATGTACCTCTGTGCCATGATCGGTTATAGAGCCCAGTCGCTTTTAAGGTAGGGGGCTGTAAAAGCGACCCTTTAAGAGCTGATTTGCATTTTGGGGGAAGATAAACTGCTTAAAACAATTTTCAGTAAATTTTTGTGGTAAGAAAAATGGAATTGGCATCTAACCCAAGTCGTTTCATTTTTTTTGGACATTCATGGAATTAGTTATGAATTTTTGAAGTTGAAAACATAGTGGTTTCTAAAAGCGACCCCCTCCTGAAATGTACACTTGTGATACATGTTATGAGGCAGAATCTACCAGATCGCAGTTAGAGACAGGTCGCTTTTACAGCCCCCTACCTTAGAGCCTCCTACCTTAATCATAAACAAGAGCAACCACAAAAATCTAGTTGCTAGGCTATTTTGTCTCTGTCCTCAAGGAAAAAGCATGAACTGCGCAGAGCAGAAAGAGTCATGGGTATTGAAAATTTATTGAAAAACTTTTGTCTGTGGGACTGCTGGTAGTATAGATTAGTGGCACCTTGGTTGAACTTGGTTCTAACAGCATTATCTTGTCACTGTGACTGTGAAATGAAAATGGGTGATGGAAATTGTTCATGTGTTTCAAAATGAAAAAAATGAAAAAAATGAAAGTAAGTACGTGCAGAGTTTAGTTTTTTTTTGAACAAATGGAAAGTACCATTGTATTAAACGGGAACCAGAGAACAACAGCCAAGTCAAAGCTGGTGAATGAAGAGAAAAGAGCAAGGAGCAAGACAAAGACAAACAAAAAAGAAACCAAAACAAAGAAAAACTACGCAAAGGAGCAGATGTCTGGACCCTTTTTGTTCCAAACGATAATAGGCCCACTCCTGGAAGCTAACACTGGAGAGTGGAGCCAAATACTATCAAACTTGGACCAAATGACGTCTTGACGTTGAGGATGTTGCCTAGCATTGATCTGAGCTTTAAGTTGTGCTGCCCTTCCTGAGTCTAAGAGAGCATTCCACAATTTGTCTTGTAGGAGGGTTTGGGGCCAAGCGTTCCTAGAAAATACGGTGTTGTTGCGAGCGATCCATATAAGCCACAAAGAAGATCCTCTAAGTAGTGACCAGATAGTATGGAGGCTAGTACATGCAGAGTTTTGCTCAAGGCAATTGGAAGTTGATTATGGCGGGATGTACTAAAATTGCCCTTAGCCCTTTATTCTAATAGTATTTTCTAAAATAGGGATAACTATAGGAGTTTTCAAGGTATTGGTATTGAGCATTTCAAAGGGGGAGCACTTTTCAATCATACCCAATTTTAACATCAAAATTTTATTGCTAATTTAATGTCACTAAAAAGTATCTATCTGTATGAAATTGGCTTCTATTTTTTATCAAATAGATTTGATAAAAAAAATGCTTTGAGGTGTCAATGCAACCCTTCTGAAAAACTAAGTGTTTCAATACTTAGAAGGATGCTCTCTGGAGTCTGGACCCCCTCCCACCACTAGAATGGACTGTACCATACCATTGGTTTGAGTTTCTGACTGCCTCTTGGGGAAGAAGGTGGACTGTCTGATAAGAGCATCGCCACCCATTCCCCGGAAACAAGGCCGGGGAAATGGGAAAACACTATTTCTCACCCTTTGCAGTGCGGCTATTGATGGCCTGACCGCACTGCACCCTGCTGGACCCCGTTGAATACTGTGTCCCGTGCGCCCGGGGTCTGGCCGGTGGCCGGCCAACGGCTTACCTTTTACCCTACTCTGACAGGCCGCAGCGGGAAGAAAGTAACTTCTGCGGCAGTGTTCCGCGCTTCTCTGACAGACCGGCATGACGTCGCGGCACCTGCCACATCCCCATACACATCCCTCCCCATGCACATCCATGGCCAGGGACGGGCCAGTGTTTCGCAGTGTTCCGTGGGTGACTCGGGGGGGGGGGGGGGGGCGGACACGGGTACGGGTAAGGGTTCAGGGTTTACTGTAGGCTGCTTCGGGCTGCTAGGGTTTCGAGGTGCGCCGTGTGCAGAAACAGAACACTAAACGCGAAGGGGAATACATTTCATAATTTCTGGTCATGCTAACGTAGGAGGCTCCGAAATGGAGCATGTGAGCTCTGGTCCCCCTTTTCATGTATTTTCTTGGACAGAAATATTTTTACCTCATTTTCTAGACATATTAGAGAAATTGAGGAGGAATGTAACCCAAGTGATTTTGTATTTTTCCAAGCACTCTCAAATTCCTTATGAATTTTCAAACGACTTGGGTCATAGGTCCCTATTTGTGACTCTAGGTCTTTCATAAACGGTTCACTTGCAATTCTAAATACAAATGGGAGAAGCAAAGAAAATGATTGGCTCTTGCAATTAATAAGGTTTTTTTCCTTTCATTCATTCAATTACTACAGTAGTCAATTTCATAACCAACTCATGTTTATTTCACAGCCATTTGTAGGGTCCGTTCTTAATGCCCGCTCTGTTTTACAACCTCCTACCTTGAAGGTCAAACAACAATTACCATTCAGCACAATGAATAGCTAATTTAGGATAATTCAGAGGGGCTATGGGTTTGGATTATTTTGGCCGTACAAAACTTTGACTACGTTTTCACCAAAAAGGGTCCAAAAAATGCCATTTCCAAATGAAGTAACAAATTTCAGGATTAAGGCATTTGCGGTTTAAGAAAACCATAGAATCTTGTAATACAGTGCTTCCAAAAAATGGGAAACGCGGTTCAAAAATCTCGATCTCCTAAGTTCAAAGACAATAGTGGTGGTGCTGGCCAAATTCTTTTGGGGACCTCTAGGATAAAATAGGTATTGGCAAATATGCTACAACAAATTTTAGGTCTATTGTACAACATATACGAAAATATTAGTAAATTCAATGAAGTGCAAAATCATTTTGAAAAACAAATTGTTAACAATTTAATTATGGGTTTAGGATTTTGGTACCCAAATGGCGGGTCCTTTTTAAAAAAACAACGTACAACCTCTCATTAAATTAACGTCAAACCTTTTTGAATAGTAGGTGAAATAAATAAATTTACAATTTACTTGGTAGTACCCTCATCTAGAACTACCCACAAACCAGAATTCCTCATAATTTTGATTCAGCGATCAAAATGCATTGATTCATCGCTTTCTACATTAATTGAAAATAAACCAGGAATTCTTGTTTTTAGGGTACCATGACGATTTGTTTTCGCCGCGCGGATTGTTCTTCTTGCAAAACTAACTATACATTCTGCCGGAATGCATGACGCATACTTTCAAATGTTACGAAATTTAACGGACACAATAGATATTCCGCTTTCACAGTTTTTACCAAAATTCCAGTGTACAATACAAAAACATATAGTCTCCGGTACGTGCCATATATTATTGATTTCTTAGAAACACCTGCCACGTCCGTTCGGGATTCATAATTAATTAAAAATATGCGATTTTAGGTTGCCAAAAAATCAAGGATCGACCTTCCGATGGATTTATATAAAAACTATTGACTTTCATGGGGCAATTTCAGTTTACGGTGTTCTATAAGTCCGGGTGGCATTGAACTTCAAGTGTTATTAGAAGTTCAGGCAAACTGTTATTCTTTTGGGGAGCAGCCATTTCCACCATTTACTTCAAAGAATCAAAGGATTTGCATTCAAGAACATGTGAAGAATGAAGCACACCTTCGATTTAGGAGTGCCCAATGTTCAAATTATTAGAAAAAAAATAGCATGTTCCACATTCATTTAGATCTCTGTGAATTCGATATGTCACATCCGCCTTCTCCGTTTATTATATATTTGTTGGAATTAATTTGAAGTTCAAGAGTCTTTTCCTTTCATCACCCTCTTTTTTATTAAGAAGCAAAATTTTATCTTCTCTAATGAAAGACATATACTTCGATGGCGTTTCGATATGTACATCTGTACTTTGAAACATTACTTGTATAGGAGAGGAGGGGGGAACTAACCCTTTCTTCCTTTTTCTTCTTTAGCAAACGGACATGATTTCTTCTCCTTGGAGACATGCATGTTTTTAAAAATTTTAGAAATCCTTACTTCCGAAACTTTATTTTAAAAATTTGAATATGAAAAGAATACAAATATTCAATTTAGGTGTTCCACACTATTGGTATTAAATGTATAATATGTCATTTCAGTTAGAGGATACTATATCACCTTCATAACGAAATCTCTTCATAACGAAAGCTCTTCATAATGAAATCCCTTCATAACTGGACATCTTTATGCTATTAAATATTTTTTGTTATAAATGAAACTTTTGAAAAAACAAATATGTCTATTCTAGGGTTCAGCTTCTTCGAAAAAGAAATCAAATTTTTGATTTACAAAGTCAATAGACCTGTACATTTCGGATTCATTCTTTTATGAGTACAAAGTAGAAAAAAAATGACATTTCAGTTGCCTTCTAAAAAAGGGGTTTGCTTAAGTATATAGTAGTCTTATAATTCAATGCCATTTTCACTATGTCATTAAATATCTCACCTTTTTGAAGACTCAATAAATAACACTTCACATTGCGGTGCACACCTGAAATTTTTTATACATATACAAAGAATACATTCATGCCAGTTTTTCTGCACATTAATTTAAAAGGTATCGAAAATGTAATATGTCTGTTGTTCTTTACCTTAAAGTAGAACACTTGTACGTGAAAACTACCATTTTGGGACTAGTTTAAAGGTCCTCTTTTCATAAGCTCCAAATTTATACCTTCACAAGCCCAAAATTTATACCGTTGTAAGGTAAAAGAAAATATACTCGTAAACCTAGAATGTGGAGGGCATGTGTCTTCCGGCGTTCGTATTTACGGGCATCTCAAACACAAATTCGGTGGTACTTCATATGGAGAGCCAATATATACTAGCCTTGTAAGACAAATTATTCCATTTGGGCAACTTCCAAAGCTACTGATATTCCTTGTTGATTCTTGAGTTCATGGATATGATTCAAGATGGATAGTACAAAGAAACATTTTCAATGTCCCGCTTTCAAGCACGATTTAACAAAAGATGCCTCTCATTTCTGCAAGAACAAATGATTGTCCGTTTCAGTATAGCATACTGTCCATGGACCTAATGAAGTGGATTTGCTAAAATAACATTCTCAAAGTCGGGCCACGAACGCATTCTAATTATATTATGACCTATTGTTCACATATTAATGCTATTAAAGGGGACGTTTTTAATTGCACCGTTCTTGCGTAAAAGAGTATTGCAGAAGGGTTAAATCACATTGAAAGGTACCATTAGGGTTACTTTGATAGGACATGACTACAATCCTGTGATGACCTTTTAAAGCCCAAAATTGCTTTGACAAACATTAAATTAAAAAAAACTTCTACGGATGAATAGTATTGCAATATGTCCCTTTTATAATTTAAAAAAATTTATTTCATATAAATAAATCCGTGAAATAGCGTAAATCACCATTTTAAACCTAAATTTAGTATTTTCTCATAATATAGCACTGCAAAGGATATTTTTATCCAAATTTTTTATACGTAAGAAGCATACAACTATTAAAAAGAATTCCATGTGATTACATTTCAAACACAAAATATTATAAATTTTTAAATAATTAATTGATTATTGATAGATTATTGATTTGTTCTTAAAACTTGTTTTAACATTGAATTCAAAAAAGGAATTACATGACGTCCTTGATGTAAATTACATATACATTTTTAATTCCGACACAATCATTATTTGGATTATTTAATATATTGAACAGGATGCTCACACGTTTTTCCTTCTGAATATTATAATACATAAATTTTTTTTCATGCAACAGCAATTGACTCCTTTACTAAAAAATATTATGGTTTTTTTATACGTGTGATCTCTCTTGAATTCAATCACATTATTATTTATAAAAATTTGACTTCTTTTCGTCCACGAAAAAACCTTATAGGTTCATACCCAAACTTCAATTCGAACCTTAATAAAGAATTTCGGTATTTTTTATGAAAAAAAATTATTAAACTTAATATAATTTGAATTACTAGTAAATAAAGACTACACTACCTATAATTAATAGAGTACTTTTAAAAAACAATCGCCAAAAAAATTTTAAATTGTAGGAAAAATGGGTTTCATCTTTTTTGCGGTACATTTCAGTGTGATTTGGTCTAGTAAGGTATCAATCATTGAAAGCCATTTGGTACCTTGTGATGTTCAACGAACAGGCTCACAGTTAACAATCTTTTTAAAATATGAACTTGAAAATGACATATCAATCTTTGCTACTAAAAAAAGCAAGATTGATATCAGAAAGAAATTCACACGTTAAATAAATAAACGCGGTGAAGACCAACGCTTTATATGTGATCCCATGTGCTGTTGTCCACTGTTGTCTTCATAAGACTTAGAAAGAAAGTAAGACGTGAGAGTGCCCCCATTGATAGAAGAACAATCAAATCTTGAGATAGTTTTGCTTCATTTGGTTCGCGACTGACAAAACAACAATATCAAGCATGAAGGCAGTATGTCAATGAATGATTACATTCAATATTGTTGAAGTGAATACATTAATGTTATTTTAAAGGAGGGGCAGTACGAATTTCATAAGTTCAAAAGACCTACCAAGTGTTCAACACCTCCTCAACTTCCACCAGACTAAAGTTTTTCAAAACGATGCTGCGATTTACTTTAACCATTGAACGCTACCGATTAATATGAGAGTGCTCTTTTGTAAACATAAACATCCTAAATACCGATGACTATAATTCATCACATTACTCATTGTCTACGCATTTCCGGAAAGAGAACAAACTTATCAAAAGAGGACAATAGGGCGAAGATTAATTTGAGAGTATTCTTCATACTTTAATATTGTGTTAATTTCTGTCGTCACAATAAAATTAATTGTCACGTCTTTGCAAATTCATTATGCTTTATACGTACAATTCATGTGAGTACCTGAGCTAAAATAGAACTGATTCAATCCCAATGAATTTACTATGCCCACATTTTCAAAATAAAACTAACACCATCACTGATCTGACAAACATCACAACGACTCACACAATTAGAATATCCGATTCAAGGTGCGCACCAGTGAAGGGCCGCATTTATTGGTAAAGATCTTGCAAATTAGAGATACCAGGTGTTTGTCACCTGCGTTGTTGTTTGTTTTATGGAAATTCCGCCATGTCGAAGACTAGTATAAGGTTCGCTTTATCAGATCACTTTATACAAATCACATTGTTATTTCATGTCCATAATGAGAGGTCCAAAAAAATAATACGAAGAAATGAAAAAAAACGTAAAATGACGGACTCATGTATTGTATAAAGCCCCAGGTAGACCTTTCAAGGCATTTCAGAAATCGCAGCTAGTAGAAGATGGGTAGGGATTAATCTTATCATTGCGTTTTTTGGTGTCATTTGACATTCAAGCTGTACGTACGTTCTACTGCGCTTCTCAATGAATGAGAACCTTAATTGAATCTGATCTAGATATGTGAAAAGTTAGAGAGGAAGCCGCAACGAAAGAGAAATTAGAGTTGAGAGCGCTTCACTTGCATATTCAGGGTCCAGGGTGCACCTAATTTGATTTTGACAATTTTGGAACTATAGCGGCTTATTCACGGTTGAATGACAACTCAAATATCGTTCTGCCACCTTCTAATCATGTGATCTATTCTCTTTATGGAATTGTATGTTAAGAGTTCACTTCAATCTCAAGTCTTCATTTGAACTTCAGTGCATCGAGTTTCTGGACAATCTCAGGTTGTGTTGCGTCAACTTGTCTTGTTCACTTCTATGTGATGTTTTTGTCAGCCTGGGTCTTTCATGTTTCTGTATGCTAACCTGCTGCTATAGATTTGAGCTGTAATTGAATTTGGGGAAGTTTAGGAGTATTCAAAAGTGAGGGGCGATATTTCTGCAAAAAACACATAGAAGAGATCCGTTATACAAATGCTTTTACATGTTTTGGAGCTTTGTATAATTATTTATAAACTACTGAGGTTGAAATGCCATGACACTGGCATCTTTTGTTTAATTTAAATTTTAGGGTGACCAACTTTGGAGTTTAGGGTTACAAGATTTAGTACAAATTTATCGCACAATATCTGTGAGAAAAAATAGAATGTTAACAGTGCACAATATTGAGAAAGGAAGAGAAGTGGCCATCCAAAAAATTGGGTGCAAAAAAGAAATACATGCATCTTATAGCACCTAAAATGCCTTGGCACCAAAAATAGGGTGCGGCAAAACAAAGTGGCTTAACCCAACAAAAATATTAAAAAAATATAAGAATTTACACCCAGCAAACGGCTTCACAAACAAAACTCGGTTACTCAAGGCCTTCTCCGAGCTTCAACGAAATTGCTCTACATTGAATAAGAACCTCGACATTTTGAGTGGTTGTATTCAGGTTCGTGGAATTGGAACCGTACAAAATTCAAATAGACATTATGGAGAGCACATATGAAGGGAGAGAAACCCAAATAAAAACACTTTGTGAATTCAAATATAAAAATTTGTTAACATGAGGGTGTTCAAACAACTAAAGACAGTCCACGGCTTTCATTATTTTTTTATAATTCCAAATCATTGGATGACAAAAATGGATGAAAATCATTAATTTGCCCTTGAAAAACAATTTTAGAAGTGTTAGACAAAAGGTATTAAGAGCCCGACGACTTGTAGTACTATTGAAGCTTTCTATGGGCCCTCGAATACTATTTTGAGCCACATGCTACAATGTACCCTACAAAATGAGAATTCCACTATCAGATTTTTTAGAATTTGGAAGTTTTTTTTAAAATTTTATTTTAAAAATGATAGTTGTTGCCGACAATGAGCAAAGTAGGGAGATGAAGGGTTAGAAATAAAAAAATGGTTCTAATTCAACATAAATTACACATGAATATACCACGCTTCAGGCCAATATAAAACATACTTAGAAAATTTGTTAGTGATAATCCTTCTCCCAAGAAGTATTTATATTACAAGAAGTAGCCGTCAAAATTGGACAAAGTAACCCTTCAAAAAAGGGTCTCGGAAGTACTAGAAACCACCCAAAACGCATATGTGACATATATTCAAAATTCAATTTTAACTATTGAATTCATTTTGAAAATGTAGAAATAATCCAAGTGCATTTTCGAGGGCTATAAGAAGAATGATTATGAATTTCATGTCTCTTAGAATGATTTTTGGAAAATCTATGGCACAAAACAACTTCTACATTGAATGTGTGACAGAAAATCGTACAGGTGTTTCCTGCAATCACCCAAAGTTATAACGGACCTAACCTACATAATCTCAAGTAATTGACGGCTTCTGATTATCGCCACTGTGTAACTTTTTTATTAGAATTTCGATTGGGGTCTGGTCCCGAAGATCACATTCACCTTGTGGTGACACAAGAGCAAGGTTGGGGGGGCTAAGGAAAGTGAATATTGCAATGGTTTAGGTGCACAAAACTTTCAATATAGAAAACATAATGAATCATTTTAGAAATTGGATTCTGATGAACTAAAATTTCATTTCGAAAATACATAATTTTTTTTTTTTTTGGCAAATGACATGATGATGTGAAGGTTTAATATAAAATAATGATGCATTGGAATTTGATGTGCAAGGCTTTGGGCCACATCAAATCCGCTTGAGTGCACATGATATTATCAAGAATTTTTTATTTATTTCTTAATTACGTAGGCGAAGTGAGGTCGAGTGCCTACTGCGGAACAGTACAATCTAGTGTTGCGTGGCACGTGGCGGTTTAAGGTCACCGAAGCCGGTACGATGGCCTCGTCTGTTGCTTTTGGGACGACCGGCTGGTTCGGGCTCCTGGTTCGGGCGTCGGGCGGGGTGGTCTTGTGTTCTGTGGGCGACGACGGGATCCCAGCATCCCCTGTTTCAGCGGAGAGTAGACTTTGCTGTCGGTACGAAGAAACCGAAGACAACATTCACAGTTTTGTGAGTGGGTTTAGTGGGAGGACTGAGAAGCGCGATGAAGATACGACGGGGAGTTCCGCTTGTGCTTGTAGTTTAGCAGTGCCGTCGCGTAGGAGGGACATCTGCGTAGGGTTTCTTCCTCACCAGCTCACTCCGCGCAGGCGCACGCAGTGTCACTTCGGCGTGAGGTTGACGCAGCCAGCGCCATCATTCGACACCACCGGCGTCCGAGTGTATGGCTTGGAACAACAGGACGGCAATTCATTTCAGAAGCCATTAATTCCGCCTCGTCGACGCTCTGAGTTCAAAGCGCGCAGCTCAGCGACTTCGCTGGCCTTTTCAGGTATCCTTTGTGCGTTTGTGCTTTTCCAATTGCTTTGCCAAGTTCTGTTTCGAGCGTGGGGGGATTTGCTGTGCTGAGAGAGGAGTGCAACGTCCTCGCCGCATCCCCGGGTGCACCTGTTCAGGGTCGCAGGCACTACTGCGGCGTCCAGAGACTTCTCACAAATGGGTGTCTGAGTAGAAGTAGCTGAGTTTAATTTGTGTTCGCGTTTAGGCGATGTCCCACAAAGAGTCCGCGGAGTATGTGTGAGTAGCGGTGCCCTGTCGATGAATTTACGTTTGAAGGAAACCAGTAGAAAATGGCAGGGCAGGGGAGGGCCGGTCGTGTAGTTCATGGTCGGCTCTCTGTAGGGTTCGCAGCGCAGTGCGTCTGGAATGCAAGGTACTTCCCTAACGACCTGAATTCTTGTGCGGTTTTGCCAGGTTAGTCTACCCGGACTATTACTACTACTAGCAGCCAGTGTTTCGCTGGGGAGAGCACGTTGGATTCCGGAATTGGTTCACGTCTGCAGGCGTCGGGGCGAAAGAAACTTGCAGCTGCAGCATGACGAAGCGGAAGGACGAACCGGTGGCGTCATCGAAAGAGGACGCGGACTACGAGGCCGACGGGATCAGTGACAGCGAAGGAGGGGCATCTGAAGATTTCCAGGTCAGTGTTCCGGTACCTTGGACCGCACATGAAACGGGAGTTCTCCGTAGAGTGCTACCAGCCTTCGCAGGGGCGTTGAGGCTTCGGCTCATTGAATTAAAAAAATGTCTTCTACGTGTGGCCAAAAAACTGTCTTCTGAATATTGATTTTGTATTAGAGGCCTGTCCAACCTGATTCGGGGTCTTTGATTTCAAATGCGAATTCCAATTTTTAAAATATTATCATCCATAGCAAATATTTTGTGAGAGCGGAGCTCCAAATTTTGCATTGCCTGTCTTCTGTGTCCCTTATTTCTTATAGGTCAGGTTCCAGAACTCTGATGTGCTTGAACGTGCTGAAAAGGGTGCCGATTTTACTGTGTATCCTGTTCCTTCGCTGAAACAAATGACGTAAATGGGTTGAATGATTAAAATGGGGTGAGGGCCTGGACAATGCTGTAGGATGAGCCGCAGAAGAAGAAGAAGGCGGAAACGGGGCTTGACGAGGCGCCGGTCGAAGGCGGGTACAGGGCCGCAGTGACCATAGACTTGCGCCGATTTACAGTGAACTACGGCTCGGAACAGGTCTACACGGACTTGCTGAGGGAGTGGTCGACCAAGGCCGTGACTGAGAGGCGAAGAGAAAATGGCCGGAGGTTTTACAAGTGCATTCACTGCGGGTGGGACCGTTTCACGGGGAAAATGCGACTCAACAAGCACCGGTGGGATTCCGAGTGTGAAGCAGTGAAGGACTCCATGGGAAACCCAATGCGGCTACTAACTTACCCGAACCAGGGTAGTGGCCAAGGCAAGTCCTCGGAAATGATGAGGGCTGGGAAGGAGGGGGAGGTACTGAAGAAGGTCTTAGGGAGGTCACGAGCGCAAAAAGACGTTGACCCTGCATGGGCTTTCCCCGAGGGACCTCATCCACGCCCGACGACGCGTAAGGCCGCAGTGGAAGTACAGCGGGAGGCGGGGGCTGTAATGACGAACAGTGCTCCAGTAATCGAAGAACGCTTGCCCGGGGTTTGTGAAGAAAGTGTACATGGAAAGACGATGCAGGACCCGCAGGCGCCGACTGTTTTAGAAGTGGTGGCGGAAAAGAAGAAGCGGTGCGGGAGTGGCGCGTCACCACAGAAGACGATGGCCAAGCCGAGCAGCAAGGCGAATGCCAAAGCAGTACGCTTCGGGCCTGAAAACCAACCACCCGGGAATCAAATTCGGACGAAGGGTGCTGAAACACTGGACGAGGGAACCACTACGCACGATTACCTCCAGAGAGGTGTGGAGTTCAGGCCCCAACCCGAGGGGGGTGCTGCGGCTACTACACTAGGGACAAAAGAAGTAGTCGCGCGGCCAGCCGCAGCGGCTGAAACGGCGACCCGCGTTAAATCGCCTGTTCTTGCCAAGGAGGCAGCCAGTGTTCCGGCTTTGCCAGTTACGGTTGCGGTGGGGACGGAGGGCGTTGACCCGGTGTGGGGTCGAACTTACACATTCGACACGCCGGACGCGTTGAAGGCCTTGCCGAAAGGTTTCCGGGTTCTAAAACGGACGCACCAGAACACTGAGGAAGTACAGCCCGCTGCCAAGAAGTCCAAGACTGCTGAGCTGCCAGCCCGTAAACCAAAGAGGGCGCGCATAGTCCTCTCCGATGACGATGATGAAGAGTGGGACCATGAAGACGGTTGCGGGCCCGCAGGCTTCGAGGGAGAGGAGGCGGAGGAGGACCCATCCGGGGCGTGGCAGTCCTTGGGTGACCGTGACGAAGGAGAAGGAGTTCCGGAATTGGAAAAGTTCTCGGAATACGTGGAAAAAGTTCTGGATTCGGACCCATACGACCTGCACGAAACACAGACCGCCACAAAGAAGTCATCAGAGGTAGACGGCTGCGCAAAGGAACAGCCCAGGCACACCACGCAGCCCGCAACAGCATCGACCGTGCCGAGCACTGTAGCCGAAGACCCTGTTTCAGTTCCCGAATCCATGGGCTGGACTGACGAGGCCGCGCGGAATGAATTCAGTACGCACCTTCACCCGGCACTGCAGCGCATCGTTCATGCAAACCTGGCCGTCATAGACCCTCTGCACACCGCTGCACCAGCCACACCGTCGCCTAAAACCGCACACACCACGAAGCCGCCGTTGAGTGAACCAGCCGGAGGTACGCCTTTTACCCCGAAGTCTACTCTGAGACCGCGTGAGCATCGCGAGATCGTCCCGTGGAGTGGAAATTTCGAGGGTCACTCGGCACTGCAGCGATATTGGATGTCTGGATTCGGGTCCCCTCAGTCCCGTGTGTATCATCCCGGCTTGGAGAACACCACGTCTGGACGTGCAGAGCGTCTGCGCAGGGACGAGGAGGAAGTGCGAGTAAAAGCAAGAGTGGAGGCGGACAAAATGGCAACGTCGTCCCCGAAGCCGGCTAAACCGCAAAGACAACCGGTTCCCGCATTGTTTCACCTCCTGAAAGCGAGGCCGCAGCTTGTAGGGTGGGAGTACGAGGGACAGACAGCAAAGGAGTTCAAGCGCTGCTTCTCGACCTCCTGGGATTCTCAGGTTTTTCAAACTGAGACCAAGGCTGCTGCCGCGTGGTGGTCGTGTGAGGCACGGGTGAGTCCAACATCCTTACCCATTAGGTATCCATGCATGTTAATTTCGTTGTTAATTCGTTTAGGGTGAAGGGAAGTTTCAATTTCGCTGCCACATCACCCACTTTTCAATTTCGACTTGGAGAAGTTCACATTGTGCAGGCTGAGGATTACCCCGGGACGAGCGAACACATTGAGCGCGCACTCACGGCCATTTGCCACAGCGTGAAATATCGTCAGACTCCCCCGGACATCGAGCTGATGGCAACATATCTGCAATACCTCAGAGACTGCCAGAGCCATGCTGATTTGGAAAGGGAGCTCTGTGCGAAGAAGGAGTGCATGGTTGAGGAGGCCGTGCAGCAGTTCCGCTGTGACACTGCTTTTCGTCGTGAAAGTTATGTTTGGGACTGGTGCCCAGTGTGGTGGGTTGTTTCGCAGTCCAATGTGTTCCGTAAACTACCACCACTACCCTGGCGCCACGACGGTAAGCCCCATTCTATGCATTGTTAGTGCGACTGACTGGATCACGGTTGATAGACTGTCCCAGTGTTTCGCTATCCCAGTGTTCCAGTGCTCTGAATTGGACGCCCACGTGTTTGACTTGCAGACGAAGAGGCCGACGAGGTGAGGCGCATACTGCTCGCATCTCGAGTGCCTCGCTTGGTGCCGCCACACTTCGTGCGTGTGCTCCGAATAGCGTTGAGCAGCAGCTTCGGGCGTTTCAGGCAGCTCACATGCCCAATTCATGGCATAAGTAGGTCCGCGATACGTGCCCTCTGTCGGAGTCAGCATGACGTTGCGCGCGCGCTGGGGATATATGTTTGTGAAGCGCCGTTTCGTTTCTCGGGTATGTCGGACTGGGATCCTGACGCGGTGTAGGCTTCGGTGCTTCGGGATGCCCAACGGGTCTGTGATGGAAAAGAAGAATACGTGCTGGACTGCATCATGCAGTGGGTGGAGAACGTCCGCCTACGTGCCCTGCAGGACCTCGCGCTGCACCACCCAGCCGTGTTTAGCACGTGCTGGAGGACTACATTGCACGAACACTGGGGTGACCAGTCGAAACTCTGGACTGGATGTCTGCGGATGGGCGAGGATTTCGACCTTGGCTGGGTGGCAGAACAGAAGCAGCCGGTGTGGGCCAGCCGTGTTTCAGAAATCAGGCAACAGATTATGGACCTCGTGCGGGAGTTAGATGCCGCTGTTGAAGAGGATGATCTTTCAGCCTGGGCGCTTCAGCTGGGGAGCCAAAATCCCTGCCTTCAAGCAATCAGCCTTGAGGCGCAGCCGCTTGCCGCGAAGGAGCCAGAGTGTGGTTCGCAGCCGTTCAGGTTGACGCAGAACGTGGAGGGCAGCATTTCTCAGTTTGAACCGGTCACTGTGTCGCAGATGCAGCGTTCCGTGGCTGTGGACGACATCCAGACCCAGGATCTTCACCTACATCTAAGCGCTGAGCAGGCGACTCCGTCCGGTACCCCAGCCAATCTGGTAGGGGTCTCTTTGAGGGGGACCAATCGCGAGGAGGAAACCGCGGACGTCTGCAGCACCTTAGTGAATGTAGTGGACCTCGTCCGACCACCCTCGCGCAACCTTGAACTCGAGTTTGAGGAACTACTCAGTACACCTAAAGAGCAGGCGAGCCAGCAGGACAGCGATGGAGAAGGTCATCCTCGCGCTGCCACTTTGGTGCTTGATCCACACGGAGATAGCAGGATGCGTCAAGCAAAGTCAGTGACTTTCACCCCATTGCGCGTGCCTGTCGAATCTCTTTCTGTCTGGCGTCGTGTTTCTATATCTGTGACGTATGAGCACATGAAGATCCAGGAGCTGACGGAGTCTTTGCCCTGGTAAGTTGTCCAGTTGCAATGTTACCTTACGGTCGGGTATGAAACTGCTTGTCCTTTTTTTCTCTCCCGGTCTCCTGAAACACTAGAGTTTTCCGTTTCTGCTGCAGGAAGGGCGAGGGGGATGACGACGCCGGGACCATAAACTTCTACGGCAGCCAGTGGGACACCTTGCCCGTGAATTTGAAGGAGGTGCAAGACTTGAGGCGCAGCCGCAGATTTCTTGGTCAGAACATTGTCGAACTCCTCTGTCGACGTCTCTGGTACAGTGTTTCGTCAGTCGCCCAGAAGAAGGTGTACGTGGCGGCGTCGTTCATGCAAGTCCCCCTGGAGAAAGCTTGGGAGGCAGGGACAGCGGAGGCCCTCCTGAAGTGGGCGCGCACGTTTCTGGTTCCTTCCCGCCTTTACAATTCGTGCCCTGACGACTTGGAGGTCCTGGTGCCTTATGTTTCAGCCGCGCACTGGTCTCTTTTTGTCTTCACCAGGACGCGAGTGATTCACCTCGACAGTTCAAATTATCACAAAGACGCCTCCGACCACGAATACGTAAAGCGCGTGCAAAGAGCGTGGGAGCTGCTGCACGAGCCGCGTTTGTCTTTGCCAGAGCAGTGTGAGGAAATGAAGTGCTTCCAGCAGTTGGGGCAGTACGAGTGCGGCTTCTTTGTTTTGCGCCACATTGAGTCGTATCTGCGTATTTTCCACGGTGACAAACCCATCACGGACAAGGCAGCTGCATGGTCCATGTTCGAGCAGCAGGTGAACACCGCAGTTACTGGTGCACTACTGCAGAAGAACGTCATCTGCGCAGTGGCGTCTGAGTTGGCAGAGGGACCCGTCTCGGATGCATTCCAGAAGCCATACCGAGTGTTACTCGCGCAGCCAGCGGATTCGGGGAACACGGAATCCTTTTAAGTTGTACGCCACCCTTGTACAGAGTGAGCTGGCACAGCAATGCCGAATGTTATAGCTTAGCAATGCTGTATGTTGTACCTTTTGTTTTTGCGGGATGTATGTAAAATATAGTGTGTGTTCTTCTGCTGCGTGCAGTATGTATGTAAAGTAGGTAGGTATAGTGCGTATGATAGACCGCCGCTCTGTACAGACTGTAATAACCTAAACCGAATTTGAGATTCCTTCACGTTCAGTGTTTTGTGAATCATTTCTTGGTGCTCTTGTGGTGGCCTACTATTCTGTAATCTGCTGTATACCGCTGACCCACAGAGACACTGACATCGCTGATGTGAATGGCTCATGTTGGACCTGTTTGGAACCCGCTGCAAGTGTTACAGAAAACATGAGTGTCTACCGGTTTTAGTGTTTTACACCGAAAGGTAGCCGTGTAGTTTACATTAGTAGGTTTGAATTCGAGACGATTGTAGTTACGTTTGAGTGGGAGGGGCACATTAGGATATTTACATTCCAGCAATTGAAGCATTCCAGAAGCTAGAAGGTGAGTGCTGCTGTAAACTGCACCCTAAACCCAGACGTCAATTTCGATTCCCTTCAACCTGAAAGTCCATGTACTATCCAAGTTTCTGTGGCCCCTGTCTAAGTTCCTAAATGCAAGTCCACGGAACCCCTAAACCGTACGGCATCCGGAACGGCGGTCCCTCTACGTGGAGGTGTCCTTCATCCCTCCACGTGTAGGTGTCCTCCATTGCCCGAAACTCCAGCGGAGCAGGAGCCTGTCAAGCTGGAGACTCTCTCCCAAGTTGTAACCTCCTTGCCGCAGGTGCTCTTCCTGTTATTTCCAGCATGTCTCTCAGGCGTCCCAGACGCATGCCCATCCCGTCCTGCACCTGATGGAACACTGGCATGGATCTTTCCGGGTGGATAACGCCGTTCTGAATGTCAGCTGTCAACATCTTCATCTTCCCACTCAGGCGGTGGAAATCTGCCTGTAAGTGTTCCATAAGAGTCGTGTTCCCTTCAACTAAGACAATAAGATCCAGCGCCTGCTTAGCTAAACTAGCACGGAACTCTGCAGTATTTCTTGGTACCTGCCCTGCCGTAAGGGTACTAGCCGGGGAGTCCGTGGGCGTGGACTGCAGTGCCGACACAACACCACTTTGTGGAGACCTGACCGGCATGAAGAGATGCCGTGAACCCACTGCCAAGGTTCCCTTGAGTGCCCCGCAGTATCTCGCGACAATGCCCTCCGCCAGGTACGGCCGCAGGAGTCGCAGTACCTTCACCTTGTGCTTGTAGGTGTTTCCTCTCTGTGCATGCACGCATGTGCAAGTTGCCCACAGTTCCCTTGGATTGTGTACCACGTAACGCACGTGCCTGTGACTTCTTGACGTGACATAGGCTGGTCCACCCTCGAACATAGGAAATGTGACATCTGCGTCCGGTATGTCCCGTGCGAGAATGAGTGCGGACACAACAATACCCCTCTCCTTGCGGTTGTCTACGAATCCGTACTGCTTGCGGACCCTCTGATACCAGTAGTGCGTGAGTATGTCACCGGTGAGGACGTGGATGCACCAGTCCACCCGCCGACCAGTCATTCGACTCCTCTCCGCCTTCAACACCGATTTCATGTAGCTATGGTAGCTTTCAACCGCCGCGTTAGTGTCCTGCCCCGCGTAAGGCAAATTTCGGTAACCAACAATCCACATGTGCACCTTCGGGAGCCAGTACTCTCTGACGTAGTCCCAGAACTCATTTGCGGCGGGATAAGAAATTCGTAGATGCTCAAGGTGCTGCACAGCCCATGCAGGAGCAGCGACCCCCCCTGGTCCACTACGGTCGTACATTACAGAACACAGACCCTTCAAGACAGAGGCCCGTAGGTCGCTGTCATGTATCTTAATGCACGCCTGCTTTTGTCAAGCTCTGTGCACGTGCCACAAGCAGAGGAAAATGGCCGTTGTCGGCCACACAGTCCTGTCAAAGACCAGAGAGCACCGGTGTCAGTGTTTCGTACAAAACCCTCTTCCGAAGACAATGCACACTAGTCTTGCCATGAACCTGCCCTGAAAATGCGGAAGTTAATGGTTTGTACAGTTTGTGAGGTTTAGGGGACCATTAAGGATGCAGGAGCGTGCGGTACATGACACTTTGGCGCGGCTCAAGTCCAGAGAGAGAATCGAAACATTGAAAACAGTTGAACCTGGACTAGGTTGCGACAGAGGCACCAACTAGGCAGGCAGCCTGAAACCTACTCATGTGTAACGCAGCAAGTAACTCAGTGAACGGTGTATCGTAGACTTATTAAACAGGTACGGAACAGTGCAAGCACGTCCCGATTTACAGCCCGTCCAACCAACGGCGTCAGTCATGAGCGGGAGCAGTGTTTCCTACCGAAGGCTGTTTATTTCGCCCTGCGCGCAGTCGACAATGAATGCACTTGGTTTCCAACCCGGCATTTGTTGCTGAAGAACCGTGTTCAAGGCCGCCATCCAAGGTGTGAGATCGTCCTGCCCCAAGCGTGACGTAAGAATGAAGGCGGTCGGTATTCCGTTGTGCCATTCATCGAAAACCATAACAGTGTACAACGGGAACTGCACAACAAAAGACCCTTTCAGAGTGAGGAGCCATTATTGCCTTTTTTTTTTCCGTTAAGAGACAGTTTTGAAGTGAATGCCGAAATGCTGGGAAAGGGATGCGTCACGTCTGCGTACCTTATTCTCGTTCGTTCCAAACGTGGCATCCAAAGAAACCCCACCCTCATGTCCGAATTGCACCATGACCTCACGTTGCCAAATTGTCTGAATTCCTATGGTGAAAGGGATAGTTGCTGCAGTTAAATGTCCCGGCACCACGTCCGAAGTCTCTTGGTAGAAGAACACACTGTCGCGGTTGGCTTCCACCCATAGCTGCACACTCTTTGCGTCATGAATGTCTAGCATGTAAGTCTCTCGGGCCACCTTCGTTGCCAAGTTACGCACATCTCGTTCGTGAAGGAACATGTCTCTTGAAATGTCCTTGCCGCTTAGCAGCGATTCCATCACCACTTGAATATGCTTGGCCATAATCTGTGGCACACTGTGACCGTCACGGAGGAGTCTCATGACGAACTCCTTGATTTCTGCCAACAAATGCCATGAGAATGCACTTCTGTCACCAGTGTTTTGCAGGCCGTGACACTGGACGCCAGCCCCGTTCACATGCTGTGGTTGGTAGATCGTGATTTCGGTGACATGAGGCAAAAGGTACAAAGCTTTGACGCTGAACGATGCCAGGCACCCCCGTTTCAGCAAGCCTCCCCACTGCTTACGCGAATCTCGACGTGTCTGTGGTGGTGGGCGTGTCTTCTTCACCTTTCCGGGTACAGCAGTGTTTTTTTCAGAAGTTCCACTCCCTGTTGCCGCAGTGTCACTTGTCTTTGTAGAAGCCAATTCCGGAGGACTGCAGTGCTGCGCATTGTCCGGACGGCTCTCAGTGACAGCGCTCTGAGTTGTGTCCGACAGTGCTTGAGGAGGCACATGAGTGCTCTGCTGTTCATCGAAGATGTAGCAGGCGTGGCCGTTCATTGCAACCGAGGTAACTCGTGACGTGTTGTTGCCCAGTGGCGCAGCCATATCCGGCCTGGTACTGGAATCAGGTGTTGAAGCATAATGGGCCTCATCTATAGTGTGGTCGGGGTCTACGTCGTCACCCACGTCGATGGGCAAGGCGTTCAGGTCCAAGCAGTGAACAGCTGCTCTCAATTTCCGTGAATTTGCCTTTTTTGGTTGAGGGCGCTTGCACTGGACCGGTTTAGGAGGGTGGCCCGTCTTGCACGGGGCACAGGTAAGCTGCGCCATCAGCGGGTGGCCAGTGTTCCGTTTCGGGGATTCACTTCCGTCCAAGCCTTCTGCCGGAGTATTCAGATCTATACACACACGCTTGTACGAGGTAGACACTGCAGGAAGGAGTGACACTGATGCGGGCTCGGAGTCCACCTGCTTCAGCATATTTGGGATGGGAAGGCTGCTGTCCGCGTCAGTGTTGCGCACCGGTGCACCTGCGGGCGGATTTTGGACTGCTTGTACCTGTGCCATGACAGTGGCTGGTACTGTTGTCATTGCCCCTGGAAAGGTAGTTTTGTATTTGCTTTTCGCATCCAGCATCGGGGGTGCGGACTTCTTGCCCTTCCTTGTACGCTTTTGTGTCACAGCAGTAGTCCCTGCCACGACCTCCGGGTTTTTCTTTTTACGGCCTCTCCTGTTTGGTGTCTGTTTCAGTTGTGAATCACCTGGACTGGGGGCAGCATCTTTCTTCTTCCTTGACCGCTTGCTTGTTGCAGCACCCGCTCCAGCAAGGTCAGCTGGCTCGCCCGCTTGCAGCTCAGTAGGTGTCTCTGAATCTGACTTCTTCTTCCTTGGACGTCTGGTCTTTGCAGCCCCTGCCACTACCACCTTTGGTCTTTGCTTTGGCAGTAACAACGATGTCACAGATTTCACGATCGCAGTGTGGTCTTGCGGACCGTACTGGCAGTGGTAACTGCATCGTGGAAAGAGAAGTGATGAACATCTAAGACCCTGAACCCTGAACCAAACAGCAGCGGAAAGACAGCAAATGACGGAGTGCATCATAGAAAAGTTGTGCGTACCGTGTCACTTCTTTGGGCGTAGTAGCTGTCGCACAGAAATTCAGCGGACCCTTATCTGGCTTGGTTCGTATCTTCACATACTTGCACCCTAAACCGGCGCTGTTCTCCATGCCGTGGATGAAGTCCAAAACCCTGGAAGTAGGAATGAAACACTGCTCGACGATAACACTGCGCTTGTCAGGGTTCCACGGTTTGCAGCCGATGCGCTGTGTCTCACGGAGGTTCCATAGCAAGTCTGCTTTGCAGATGGAACCCACGGGCGGGCACTGCACCTTCTCTTCAACTCTGCGGAGGACCAGGTGGAATTTGTCGGTGCGCGCCATTGAAAGGAATTCAGTATCCGAAACCCTCACCGGCAGAAATGGATGATTACCTCACGCGGTCAATCTGAAGGGAATTACGACGCCGCCGCTGGATCCGTAGTCCTTGCGTAGCATGACGCCGCCGAACCTAAACCGTGCGCCGTTTTCTTGAGTCTGCGTGCCCGGGTCGACCGCAAAATGCCCGCATAAATTGGAACACCCCGAATACCGGAACATTGACCCTGAACTGCGAAGAAGCACAGTGACTCTGTTTCTGCACACGGCGCACCCCGAAACCCTAGCAGCCCGAAGCAGCCTACAGTAAACCCTGAACCCTTACCCGTACCCGTGTCCGGCCCCCCCCCCCCCGAGTCACCCGCGGAACACTGCGAAACACTGGCTCGTCCCTGGCCATGGATGTGCATGGGGAGGGATGTGTATGGGGATGTGGCAGGTGCCGCGACGTCATGCCGGTCTGTCAGAGAAGCGCGGAACACTGCCGCAGAAGTTACTTTCTTCCCGCTGCGGCCTGTCAGAGCAGGGTAAAAGGTAAGCCGTTGGCCGGCCACCGGCCAGAGCCCGGGCGCACGGGACACAGTATTCAACGGGGTCCAGCAGGGTGCAGTGCGGTCAGGCCATCAATAGCCGCACTGCAAAGGGTGAGAAATAGTGTTTTCCGGGGAAATGGGTGGCCGGGGCCCTGTACTTCCCGGGTTTCCCTTTTCCCAGGTAGGCATGCCACTCATTCCCGGCCTGAGGTCACTGTAAAAAAAAGTCAATCACACAAGTTTAATGACTTGGCTGACAAGTTGTATAGTCAGGCTTGTTGGAATTTGAAAAAAACTAGGTACCGAGAGAAATGGCTGAGAAGAAGAAGCTGTGATGAACTTCAATTTGCCTGGAAGTTGTTTCTGCAGTGAATTTTGGAAAAATGCAAGAGTGAGTTGTTTCGGACTGGAGTTTGAAGAATGCTTGGAGCAAGGAAGTGCTGTGGGGTAAAAAAAATAAAGAAAGGCTTTCGTAGAAAATCCTAATCCAAATTCTGAAAACAAGTCTCATTGCACTTAACCCCTAAAGGAAAAAGCTGCGTTTTTTGTCAACAAAGCAATTTTGGGCAGCTCACTACGAATGGAGTTTTTATTTTTTTTCTTTGAAAATTTTACACAACATGTGCCCGAGGAGTAGCTTTAAGGCCCAACAATTTTCATAACTTTTGACTACATAGATAAAAAGTTATTGCATGATATGTGATTTTCTTTGAACTTTGGGCAGCATGGGCAGCTCTGAAAATTTCTTTAAAAATGACTTTTTTTAAAAATAAAAATTTGAAATTGGTTCTTTAGATTTATATATACACGGGAAGCTTTGAATCATTCAAATCCGATCAATGAGTCAAAAGTTATGAGGAGTTTAAGTTTGCGGGTAGGCATGGAGTCTTTGAAAACCATTAGTACCCACAAACTTAAACTCCTCATAACTTTTGACTCATTGATCGGATTTGAATGATTCAAAGCTTCCCGTGTATATATAAATCTAAAGAACCAATTTAAAATTTTTATTTTTTTTAAAAGTCATTTTTAAAGAAATTTTTAGAGCTGCCCAGGCTGCCCAAAGTTAAAAGAAAATCACATATCATGCAATAACTTTTTATCTATATAGTCAAAAGTTATGAAAATTGTTGGGCCTTAAAGCTACTCCTCGAGCACATGTTGCGTAAAATTTTCAAAGAAAAAAAATAAAAACTCCATCCGTAGTGAGCTGCCCAAAATCGCTATGTTGCCAAAAAACGCAGCTTGGTCCTTTAGGGGTTAATTGGAAAAAAAGAAAAAAAAGCCTTTGATAAAAAATCCTATTTAAGCTTTCAAAAACAACAAAATGTCCTTGAGGTGTGCTTGAGGTATGCTTGAAGTACACCTCAAGCACACTTTTACTACTTTCATTGAATTTGAATAAATTTAAATAAAAATAAAAATTGTTAAAAAATCCCACTCAAAATCTGAGGTCTACTCCAAGCACACTTAAAGCACACTTTCAATACTCTCATTGCATTGGAATGAAAAAAATTCAAGATTAGAAAGGTAAAAAAAAAACATCCAAAAATGGAAAAAACAACAAGGTGTGCTTGACGTGTGCTTGAGGTGGACCTCAAGCACACCTCAAGCACACTTAATTGCATTTGAGTCGGGTTTTTTTAAATTAAAAAATTTAGTAAAAAATTTTATTCTCAATCTTTAAAAAAAAAACGGGTGCTTGAGGTGTGCTTGAGGTGT
The DNA here is from genome assembly GCA_951799445.1 of Pseudisothecium myosuroides. NCBI lineage: Eukaryota > Viridiplantae > Streptophyta > Bryopsida > Hypnales > Lembophyllaceae > Pseudisothecium > Pseudisothecium myosuroides. The sequence continues at coordinate 15,040,266 of OX637295.1, forward strand.
GCTTGAGGTGGACCTCAAGCACACCTCAATCACACCTCAAGCACACCTCAAGCACACCTCAAGCACCCTTGTTTTTTTTAAATATTGAGAATAAGTTCTTTTAACAATTTTTTTTTTTTTTTTTTTTTTTCCAGTTTTGGTGAAGTGTGCTTGGGGTGTGCTTGAGGTGCACCTCAAGCACACCTCAAGCACACTTCAAGCACTCTTCATTAAATAGTGTAGGAGAAGAATATAAATCATGTTTGTAAGAAAACAAATGATTTGCAAAATCTTTATATTTCACCTTTTTTTGGTTACATGGAAATTAGAAGCCTTGGCTACTCATTGCCAAGTTGATGTTGACACTTGAATCACCTTCCGCATTGTCTACAACATGCCTTCTATTTGTTTGAAATTCACCAGTACTACCATTACTGGAAAATTGAATGTTCAAGCACTAGCCTCCCACGCCCCATCAATGCGTAGCACGACAAAATGAAAACTGACACCTTCACTTCCTCAGTCAACACACTTGGAGGGAACGGGGTCCTATGGTTTGCAGCACTCATTTTGCCGTGACCGGGCTCCTTTTGTCCCTGGCCGGGTGCGCGGTGGGAGAAGTTTTGGAGGCCGGCCCCTGCCTAGCCCGGGCCGGGGAGCTTCCCCGTCAATGGGTGGCGATGCTCTAAGGTAGAACTACCCATTACCACCCTGATTCGCAATCTAACTATATTGGGGCCAACTCTAGGAAAGACACATATTTTTCAGAGGTGTGCTTTTGTTTCAGGAGTCAAACCCAAGTGGAATTATAATTTTTTGATAAAAATTGTAATTTCTGTGAATTTCTGAAGTGAAATTGCACAACCGCCACTAGACTGGATTCATAAACGTCCTCTTACAACTCAATACCGCTTTCTAATGTATCTAATAGCACTTGAAGATCCACCAATCATTAATTGACACGTTGTCTTTTAATAGCATTAATAAACTATTGTTGTCAAAATCTGAAGCGGATTTGCATGTTTTTATGACGGAATTGTGACAAAGCTATAAACCACAGATTTGAATCACTGACGGAATTGGGTAGTTTTACCTTAACCCTTAAAGTCCCGTTGTTCCCTCGGGGGACAAAATGGATTTCGGGCAGGCTCTTACGGTCTCAATATTTGTCATAATTTTCTGAATTTTTGTATGAAGATAGAGCATCACATTAGCTCTCCAAAAATGTAATTTTTATTTCAATCAGTGTCCAGGAGCAAAAGTTATGGCACAAAACCCCCAAATTTTAGTTCGGCGGGCAGAAAAAAACCCTCACAAAAAATTTAAATTAAATTTTTTTTAAATTTGTTTCATATAGATTTTATTTTTATCTACATGGGAAGCTTTGATTCATTCCATTTGGATTTGTTATGCAAAAGTTATGGACGTTCTTATTTTTCGGGCAATTAGAGCATTTTCTTGAAAAAATAACTTGTAGGATTCATTTCTGAACCCAATTATGACAATGTTTCAAAAAAAAAAGTTTCACAAGGTTAAGATTTCTTGCTAGAACAATCTCACCGTTCATATTAGTATATTTCAACTCTATCTTAGAGCTATTAATGATTTAATTTTTCCTTCAATCTTGAACCTACTTCTGTTTAACAATTTTTTAATGAGAGAGAACTAAGTGTGTGCTTTTTGAATTTTTTTCCTAGATTTTCATCTCAATTCTTCATCATATAAAATTAGAAATTCAAAATCATTAGAACAAAAATTTTAAGTTAAGAAGGTTCAAAGCCAAAAAATGTAGTTGAACAAGGTACAAAAAAATTTGATTCCTTCACTTTATTTGCAAATATCTTGCAATCTACATGGTCAAAGTTTCTGAAATTTCTTCCACACATTCTTACACTAGTCTAGTAGAAGATCCTACGGTTAAATATGCAAAAAACACATTAAATTTTTTTTTTTTCTCTTTGCTATAGAAATGGCAGTTTTGAGTGATTTTTGATGGGAAAATGGCCCTGGGGCTTTAGGGGTTAATGGTAATAGTGCAGTTGCATTCCAGCATCACCATGTGCCATCATGACACACTCAATGGACTAACTTAGCATTCAATGGCCATGGAACTCGCTCAGCCCGGCTTCCAGCACTTTGCAAGCTTCCAGCCTTCCACTCTGAATAACTCAAGTAAACTGCGAGTATCATACTGGGACATCTCATATTCACTCAAATCACCTAATCTCACAAAGTTAACCTGGCGCTATTCCGCACTTATGGCCATCTGGAAACTCATCAGATCCATCGAAGAAGTAAGTTACTTCGGTAGTATTGAGAGCCCTGGGCACTTGAATGTCTCTGAGGACCCTCAACCAACTTACAACATGCTGCCTGCATTCAAAGAATTAAATGGGAGCACCAGCTATGCAGACCTGGACATCTCGGTCACACGTGTCCGGGCTACATATTTTGATATGCTTGCTATCTATCAAATCTGCATGCAACTCTATACGGAAATAGGAACTCATGAATAAGGGCCAGTTGCATGTACAAGTTGATCCTTGGCTTTTGAATCGGTTGTAGTTGGAAGCAGATGGTCATGATGGATATTCATGGCTTTCAGACTTTGACAAATATAAAGCATTCCACGTTCAAAGAAACAAGGGATATTTCCTTAAAATAGTAATATTCTACAAACTTGGCACTTTCAGGTTTAGACCATGTGGTGGGAAATGCAAACCACTCACATGGCAACATCACACGCATTCTTCTCTGTTGAAAATCAACATTGCATTGCAGTGTCATAGACAATGTACTTTTGTTGGCTCTGTCCTTTGGACATAGACTATGGCATTGATTCTTTGGTTTTTGAAGACAAGTTTCCAAATCTCGTCTACAACCACTTTCACATTGCACAACACAATTAGGATTTGGTTGGAGTGGATAGAACCTCAAAGTTACACCAAAGTACCCAACATTCTTATTTAATACCCATGTAGGCATATATGTTTTTTTTACAAGATAATTCAATGGGAGATTTTGTTATAATAAGAATTTATGGTTTACAATCTACCACGACTTCTTCAAATGCAATGCAAGTTTCCATCAAGTAAAGTATATCCGCAGTAATTTGGTAGTACTTACTAGTTGTTTTTTATATTATATTTGTTTCCCATCTCTCTTAATTAAATAGTAGCAATATTATGACTTCAACATCAAGTTATGAATTGTCCCTTACCTGGTGTATGAAGATGAGTGTTTAAACATGTATTTGGATTGGTGTTAGTAAAATAAATCTAGTTCAAAGATATAAGGTGGGGTGTCTTTAAAATGACCTTCAAAGCATTGATTGGATTTTGAAAGGATTCGCACTTCCTCCATTTTTCAATCAATTTTCATTTAAAGAAATATATAGAAGTTGCATCGAATCCATTTGGATTCATAATTATATTTCGAACTCTTCTTGAATTAGTTAAAAAATGGAAAGTGCTCTAAAAGGTCACTATCAATACATTGAAAATTTGAGTATGTACTCTAATGCTAATGGACACTTAAGTGTTGGAGAAATTGTAGTACATTACACCTCTCAATACATTCATTGCTAAGACCCTTGTTGGCACTATTCTTAATTCAACACTTATTGAGAACATACATTGTTGATCTATTTTTCAATATGAGAAGTACCATTAGCAAGGTCTACAAGATTTCCATGTAATTTTCAGTAGCAAATTTAACTACATGGGACTTGTGTCCATTTAGGGTGCTAGTTTGAAATAAGTGAAGTTACCTTCTTCTAGGTTTAGTTGAGTGAATTCGCTTGTATGAACTGCTTGCCATGGCGACGACGAAATTATACATTCTGATTAACTTCCAGCAAGCATTGAAGAGAGCAATTTGGATCACACAAGCTGAAGGTCCTTGCTGGGTATCTATGACTTGCTGATCTGTAAAGATCCACGTGTCCACTTCTAGCGGGAGTCTTCAAGTAACTATACGTCCATTTCCACTGATGTAGCTCATCCAGTCCAAATGCTATGCAAGAATCAGACTTGTCTCACCCTCCATGGTTTATAATGCTTCTTTTATGAAAACTGAATCCATGCAAATCACCTCCAAGATGGGAGATTCCATTATATGGTGGTATTCCATACGCCATTTTTCCATCCATTTCCTTCTTTAGTTCTAAACTCTAGGATTTTTATAGATTTTAGAACACAGAGCCTACACGGAAAAGTTCCAAGTTTATGGTATACTGCCATTTTAAGGAAATTTTGGTTCAAGCCAATAGTCACACAGAATTTGGAAGTATGGGTATGAATATGAACAACGAATAGAATGAAATCACAATGGAGTATTCAGGAGACAACCTTTATGTTCAGAGAAGACTCACTAGTCCTTATCACCAAAATTGGGACACAAATCTGTAGCTCTCAAAACTAGAACTGGTATAGACTTACGTTTTGGGCACACGTCGTGAACGTGCCAAAGTCAAGGAATAATGTCAATTTGGGAAGGAAGCTTCATTTTCCTGTGCCATACTGCCATCTGCTTATGAATTTGAAAGGTACCAAGATGTTTTGAAATTAAACAAGTTTCAGACTCTGGAGTGTAAGCCATTATCCTGGGCCATGGTTCATGGTCACCAACTGATGAGAAACCACAGGAAGCTAGAGAGGGTCAGAAGGAGGAAACTAGAGAGGGTCAGAGGGACGAGTCATTTGATGGGAGACCTTGTCTAAATACATGGTCTGTGCATGGTTTGAACCAGTGTTGGGTGTGGTTTGGGTTTTGGAGATACCAGCTGGGTAATGATATTCATTTTCCGAGGGCATCATTGGGCTTGAGGTTTCTGGAACCCATATTTTGTTAATATAGCGGTATGTTTTCCTGTGTGTCTGAAATCTATACCTGTCCCATGATTTGGTTTTAGAATGTTCTCAAACAAAGAAGCAAAGGTATCAATAAAATTAATTAGGAGTGTCTTGTAGATCCTTTGTGTATTGTTAATCTATGAATTTCAGCTTTTGGAAATGGATATATACCAGATTGGTATGCTCAATGGTCTGAGCCAAGAGTGCCCAAATGTTGAATGGTTGATGGGTAATTTTAGTTCATGCATGCAGGCACTCAAGATAGTACATGAACAAACTGCTAAACTTTTGGAAGCTATGTTTATAGAGCTCTCAAGAATCTAACACAACAATACAAAAAGGAATAAAATTCATGATGTTGTACATTTTCAGAACCTCAATCATTACAAAAACTCATTTTACTTATTGCAACTATTCCACTCCCATTGGAATGAGGTCAGGTTTTAAAAAATTGAAACCTGCAAGGTCGGATTCTGCTGGTCGTTGCTGGTTGTATACGGTGCGTGCCATTTCCTTGCTAAGAGTAATTAAGCAATTCTGGTACAGGAAGAACAGACAGTGCCCAGATGAACAGTGGACGCGTTATATCGTCGGCAGGCATTTGAAGACAGGAGACAGAGAGTCGGTGAATTGCTTCGTATTAAGAATTGAATTATTTTCAGTTCTCTTTGTTATTTGGATCACACTAAGTTTCCTTTGTCGGTAACTTGGAAATCAGATTACGCTCAGGCACATATGGCGACGAGGCAAGACAAACAGGCACTGGGATCAACCATCGGAATTCGGACACAACGTACGGGTCATCCAGCTTTAGCCTGTCACGTGTAATTTGGTACAGCTTTTAATTCTGTGACAGGCTCAAGCAGGACTGCGAATGGCAAACCGTTGTGCAATTTGGTACATACAGTTTCCTTCCTAATCTCAGAAATGTCATTGAAGGTTTTTGTAACCATCACACCTGGGTCGCTTGAACCTTAAGAGTATCGATCTGACAAAGAAAGGATGATTTTTACCACAACTAAGGAAAGTTGCTCAGTTTTGCAGAACATAATTGCACAGAGGACTGAACAGAAGATGAAGGACTAATACACCCAGACCTCTTTAATTTTAGCCATCACTGTGACCAGATCCACCGTTTTCTCACTAAAAAGTCTACGAAAGAACCCTGTGAACCCCAATACTCTAATATTTAGCTTTTGCACGCAACACAACTTTATCAGTGTTACAAATTACTCCATGTGATCATGTGTATTTTGCATGCCTAGGCTGTGATTTCATTGAGGTGTACATCCCAGTTTAAAGAAACTACAAGCCGTTTGTTTTTCCTAAGCAAAGAACGAATGAGTCGCACTTAGTTCTCAGAATAACGAACAACTCGATCCATCTCGACCAGATCTCTTGAACTCGACCAGATCTCTTAGCTCGAGATCTATTCCAAAGAACTTTCACAGTAGCACATTGGAATACCGATGGCAAATCTCTCACCTCACCATGTTACTTGGATTGGTCAACGAAGTACTCTCGCTGTCAACCAATTCAAGACCTTCATGCTGGATGTATAAGTCGTGCATTCGTTTACCATGAGCACGAACCACTGAAACTCGACAAACCGATGTCACCGATCATGTTCACCTGGTGCCGATGTGTCACTTCAATAGGATGCTCGGGAAGAGAAGTAAAAGCTCTCTTCCGGACTTGAATCAGCTCTGTGTGAGCATACTCCTCAACGCTCTTATAATCAAGGTCGAAGAAGATTGTATCTCTGATATTCTCTGCGACACTGCCTGTATCTGCAAGAGCAAATAACATGGAGCACATTTTCATGGATCCAGGGGTGCCTAAATGACACTACGAACAATGAGCACCAAAAATGGATCTCGACTCATATCACTCTCAATTGATCGGTCCCCTCCGCACCTTCCTTCTAATGAGCTTGAGGGAGGTACAAATCTTGCTAGAACTGTCGTATCAGGAAAAACACCCACCCACCAACCCACCCACCCAAAACGGTTCCAGAAATGCTTTTCAGGAAATTCTCAAACGTTTGATCACTTGAAGGTTTAATTGTAATTTAGGCCCAGACGTGGACTCAGGGTGGTCGCAGAAGCAAACCGACCTCATTCACTGGATAAAACACTTCTGAGTCCACTGCAATTAATTAAAATGCGACCTTAACTCTCCAAATGCATTTGATGCCAATCATTAGTCATTCAAATCGGCAGCATACCTTAGAGCAAGTGACGACGCATTGTATGTAGCCTTTCCCCACCCTAAGAATTGAACACTGCGTCACGTCAAACCCCAACGACTGCACAGCTTGAAGCAGAGCGCTCTGGAAATTTGGACGAGGCTTGTTCCACAACATCTCCATGACGACGTCCTTCTCTCCTATGTGCACGTGAATGGCGCTTAAAGTGCCAGCACTAGGCACAAGCACAGGATCAGCTCGCACCCCGACGCCATCTGAGGAAGCGGGTAACGGAGAATCGAACTTACAATTCTCGGGCAACGACCGCTGCTTCGTCGGGATGCATCGCGAAGGGTTGACAGCAGCTCCTAATGGTCCACGAAGAGGAGCTAAGGACCTCGTTTCCTTCCTCTCTGGTGACTGGTTGCAAGATGCCATGAGCTTCAAGTCAGCACGACGATCCAGAAGTTGGGCTTTCTTCTGTTCCAGAGCTCCCACAAACGAGATTGTGTCCTCCACCATCACTGCCCTCTCCCTCTGCCACCCCAAAACTCACTTTGCTCAGATAAATAACAGTGGACGTCGACACACTTACCATTTGCCGACGTTTCCTGAAATGAATTACTGCTTAAGGTGCCAGCGAGAACTCAACTCCATCTCAGTCCTAGCTTGTGGTCATAGATGTTCCAACGTTTTAAACCTCTGCAATTCAAAACATTGAAATCCTATATCCAACGTCAAAGTGAACTAGGTTAGTGGGAAGAGAGCTATACTTTCGGCGCTGGAGGCAACAGAGACTCCAGAATCGAATACTTGGCAGACATGTCGTCTCTCCTCTGCCGCTCCCGAATGATGTGCTTCGCTTCCGTGGGCACGCGATTGTCGTTTGATTTCGGCCCCGCAGCATCAAGTCCTAGTTCTTGTGGACTCTTCTTCTTCTTGGGAGGACACTTCGACTTGGTCGTTCCACTGTCACGTGATCTCTTCGGCTTCACCACTGGCGGAGTCTTCGGTGCGAAAGACATGGGCGTAGTGGGGGCTGGAATTTCAAACCCTCTGGCTCCTGTCTGTACGGAGTAAGCCTTGGTGTTCACCGCCAAGGGGTTTCGAATGCTAGCGGGGGCAGGAACGGCAGAGGTTACTACTGGGATGGTCCTACTGCTATGAGAAGGCAAGAGTGGAATTGACAGAGGATTCGGAGGCGAAAGAGAGAATGATGATCTAGAGTTCGGGTAGGAAGCAGGCGCCGCTTGTTCGTGGCCCAAGTTTATCTCCGGAAGCTCGATGTCGACCAGCATGGCATCCAGGCTGGGAATGGTCCCCTCGGGATCCATGACGTCGTTCAGAAGGGTGCCACAGAATGGGGTTTGCCATTGAAACATTTCCTCCAACGAATCCACTAGCTCCATGACGAGAAGACCGCTCTGATCGACTGCTCTAGCTATTACGAAAACACTCTCAAACGTTTCCTATTCTCAATATTTGCAGTTCGGTGCTGGCGGTTTCCAACTAGTACTGCCGTGCCCGCTTTATGCTGGAGATCACGAGGTGGAGGGGGATTGACAGCTCCGGCCAACTCCGCAAGTAACACTCCCAAATTGATCCAACCCAACGGCATTTTGAAAGAGGTGACAGTTTCAAGTCGCTCACTTCCTAAAGGCGATTCCTTGGGTTTCGGTGGGACGGCACTTTTCGAGGTTTTCTCAAGGTGCGCCGATCATTGGAATTCGACACTTGTTCTCTGACTGCATTTTTTGGCTGCAGCTCTGGAATGAAAACGGTCGATCGTGTGAGACTAACTTGACGACCACTGAATTACTAGCTGTAAGACAATCTACTGATAGCTACGAACAGTGACCGCTGCTACATCGATATGTCGTACTCAGTCTGAGGTTGACACAATCGCACAATTTGGTCTGAAGGCTTCTAGAACCTGCAGCCTCCTCACCTGCTGGAGAATCCAACTTTCAGTCACTTGCAGAGTACTCATTCTGAGGTTGATACAATCGCACAATATGGGCTTCTAGATCGAACCTGCACTCGTGCAACCTCCTCACTTGTTGGAGCTTCCAACTTTCAGACACCTTCAGAGTACTCATTCTGAGGTTGATATGTACAGTACAATCGCCCAATATGGTCTCCAAGGCAGCTAGAACCTGCAACGTCCTCACTTGTTGAAGCCTCCAACTTTCAAACACCTGCAGAGAATTGTCAGTGATATGGAGGTTTTCATTCATGAGGAATCAAGACTTTTCTTGAATCATCATTGAGTACTTTATAAAGAGGAGAAATTTTTTTTAAATGTCGGTATTTTCATTAGAGAAAGTTTGGACTTTGTAGTAGGTTATCAGGGTTTTACAAGCCAGTATAAATCGGGAGGCCATTTAACTAAGCTATTGAAAGGACAGAATCTCCGATAAATAAACAATTTCACCTTATGTGAATATTTGGATTGTCAAGGATTATATCTCCATTTCCTATTCCGCAATTGTTAAAGGAAGGTACTTGCAATGGTTTTTATTAGCTGTAATTGGGGATCAAGAATTAGTGATTTGACAATTGAGTGTATCAAGATGAACAACAAGTTAGCAATAGGGAAAAATTATTGTGCAACAAAAATAAATGTGATTTGGGGATCCCTTTAAGCACTTATTAGTAGACTACTGGAGAGCCTAGATTTTTTTCTAATGCATAAGCCATTTTTTTGTGCATTTCCTTCTATAGTTATGAAGTCTATTATTATTATAGATTTTATTACGCAAGGTCTAAGCGTAAAAGTGCCATGTTCGCGGAATACCTCCATATTAACAAAATTTTGGTTAAGGGTGTTGCCATTATGTTGATTATCATGGACAAAAGGAATAAAATAAAATGAAAAAGTTGTTTGCATCATACCTTCAAACGTTAACATAAGGTGGGTAGAGTTCATAATAATAGGTCCTCTGAAGATGCAATCTTGGTATGTTGATGGAAAGGATGCTACAAGATTAAGTAAGGTGGTCCATTCAATTATCAATCAAATGAGTTAGACTTACTGTGGCAAGTGCATGGTTGAGTCTTGTTACATTGCAGGTGTCGTGTAGGTTGTTCATGTAATGTCAAAGCCAATGGTTAAGAAATCACATTGGATCTTGTTTTGTAGAGTAGATTGCTTGTTTGTTCCACCCGTGCAACAAATTATTTTGCATACCAACCAGTCACAAACTTACAGAGCACCTAGTATCTGAAAGTTAAATATCTTTTAATCATTATCAATCTAATAGACTAATTGTAGAAAAAAAGTGGTTTCAATCAATTGAGCTAGAAAACTCTTGGAAACAAATTTTTTGATGAATCGAAAGAGAATATTTTGGAGGTTGGGATTTTTGCATATATGTTAACTACAAATATTTCATCCAATAGCAAGTAATAGAGGAGCACGTTTATGTGCGTATTGTTGGCCATGACACTTCAAACATTCAAATAATTAGCTTAATTTGTATGTTTTGTATTATTGATCTAGGTGATTGCAAAAAACACTTGTACTATTTGTTGTGTTTTTCATTTTTGAACTTTTTGTACTTTTTTTACTATGAGTCACCTTCAAGGTGAATGCACGAAACACTTAAAGCGTTTTGTCACACCCTAGTTTTTGATTATTTTTTTTGCCATAACTTCTGTGTTTTAGCTCCAAATGATTCAAAATTTATAGGGAAGCTACTCATAACCATTATACACCTTTCCTAATTTTTTGGTAATTTTCAAAAATAATTTATTATTTTTAAACAGCCTCGATAATTTCTCACAATGGATGATTTAGGGGGGTTTTGCACTTTTTTTAACCCAAAAAAACGAATTTTGAGCTGAAATTTGGAGAGAATGGTCTTCTAGTAGACTTATAGCTATAGTTCAAAGGATTTTTAAAAAAAACTTATTTTTATGTGGTATACAAGTCCACAAAGGGAGCTCTTTTCTGCATTTTTTTCCAAAGGTATAAAACATTATTTTGGTGAATTTTTTGGTCAAAACCCATCACCAAAAAGTTTTCTCAAATGTGAAAATTTTAGATTTAAGAAAAAAATCCTATTTTTTACAAATTAAAATGTCAGAAGTGGTATTTTCTTCACCGGTTTTGGGTGAATTCTTAGTCCAAAATTCTAGTGAAGAAAATACCACTTCTGACATTTTAATTTATAAAAAATAGGATTTTTTTTTTAAAAAAAATCTAAAAATTTCTCATTTGAGAATACTTTTTGGTGATGGGTTTTGACCAAAAAACGCACCAAAATAATGTTTTATACCTTTGGAAAAAAATGCAGAAAAGAGCTCCCTTTGTGGACTTGTACACCACATAAAAATAAGTTTTTTTTTAAAATCCTTTGAACTATAGCTATAAGTCTACTAGAAGACCATTCTCTCCAAATTTCAGCTCAAAATTCGTTTTTTTGGGTTAAAAAAAGTGCAAAAAAACCCTAAATCACCCATTGTGAGAAATTATTGGGGCTGTTTAAAAATAATAAATTATTTTTGAAAATTACCAAAAAATTAGGAAAGGTGTATAATGGTTATGAGTAGCTTCCCTATAAATTTTGAGTCATTTGGAGCTAAAACACAGAAGTTATGGCAAAAAAAAATCAAAAACTAGGGTGTGACAAAATGCAACAAATAGTACAAGTGTTTTGTGCATTCACCCTTCAGTACTATTAAAGGCATGGAACATAAAATTTGAATGGTCAACAGGATTTCAAATTTACTATTTTGACAACATGTGATGTTCATCATCGGCTGACAAAAATGGATGGGAATGCTTAATTTGCCATTAAAAAAACAGTTTATATTAGCAAATAGAAGGTATTACAAATCCCAATAGTACTATTGAGTCTTCATGTGTACCTTGAAGTACTATTTTGAGCCACATGGTACAATTTATCCTAGAAAATGAGACTTTTCATGTTTTTATTTTTGAGAATTAGGAAATGAGTTTGAAAAATATATTTTTAAAATGGCCATTGTTGCCGACTAAGAGCAAAGTGGGAAGATCAAAGTTAGAACTAAAAAACCATGCTTAATTCAACATAAATTCAACCTGAATATAGTACACTTTAGGCCAATTTAAAACACACTTGGAAAATGTTTTTGGAAATCCCTCTCTTGAAAAGGTGTATTTCTATTAGAAGAGCTAGCCTACCAAATTTGATGATGTAACTCTTCAAAAAAGGTACTCGATAGTACTAAAAACCACCAAAACTGCATGCGTGACATATATTCAAAAGTCAGTTTCACCTATTTATTTAATTTTGAAAAAATTGAAATAATTCAAGTGCATTTTCTATTGCTTGTTATTGAATTTCATGTTCATTCAATCATTTTTGCAATACTTATGGCACAAAACAACTTCTGCATTGAACGTAAGACGAAAAATAGTACAGATCTTTCTTGCAATCACCCATCTATATCTTAGTTTTTATTGGATTTAATAAATCTACCATTTCAATTTAGCACCTATTCATGTGTTCCTATTTGGAAAGTACTGATTCATCTAAATTTTACCATTTCAACTTTTAATTCTTAAAAACTCTTGTATATTGTATTTAATTGTCATTATGTCACTTTATATGGAGACAAAGGTAGCACCTAATTTCTTTATTGTGATTGAAAAATCAGCCCTCACTTACACATGATGATGGCTACCGTACCCGGAGGTCACCTTCGGCTCAAATCTGCCGAATAATTAATTAGAACCAAAATGAGTGGTTCGGCAATTCATTTTTAATTATTAAGTTATTCAGCAATTATTGAATATTTTATCTTAATTTCTAACAGCCCTTCAAATTATTTCAGAAATTGCATAAAGATTTCTTCATTACATACCTATGGGTGCCATAGTCAATAACCACCGCATAGAAGTGGAAGTCATTTTCGATATGTACAAACAATCTCTTTATACAAGTGGGATAGTAGTAGGTAAGACAACCAATGTGGGATATGTAAATTAGGATTCGTAGAAGCTCAACTACTCACACTTAGTTTAGTCAAAAGCAGAAATTGTGCTAAATGTAGAACTTCATACCTCGTTTTAGCATAGTATAATATTTTTTTTCAAAATACTTTGAACTGAAAAAAGTTGTTAATTTAGTCTATATTTCATCTCCAAAAATTTGATTGAGATTTAGAGTCTCCAATCAAAAGTTATGGAAAAAATTTAGAGAGGGGTTGGAAGGGACATTTTCTTTGACATTTTCAAACATCTTCTCTGGCTTTTGTCCATAACTTTTTTTTAGAGGCTCAAAATCACACACTGGTTACTGGAGATGAAATTTAGCTTAATTTTTCTACTTTCCTTAGTTCAAAGTTTTTTGAAAAAAATTATTATACTATGACAAAAAGAGGTCTAAAGTTCTACATTGAACACAATTCCTGCATTTTGACAATGAGTGGTCAAGCTCTCATGTTCAAGTTGTCCCATATCCTTTGAGGATTCATGATGGATAATGGACTTCATTATAAAAATGCCCTCTCTACCTGAAGTTTAGAAGACATGTGTTGGCATTAAGTTGTATTGGTATATTTTCCAATATTTTGGCTTTCTTAACAATTAATTTTCTTTGAATTCGGCATAATGACTTACTAATTTTCATAATTATTCGGCTTAAAATTTTTTAATTATTTTTTGCCGAAGGTGACCTTTGGCTATGGTATTAGAGAATTGAGCTTGAGTATGAGTGATCATCTCTCAACCCCTAGTTGGTGCATTTTTCATCATGTTAGAGTTTTCTAACTCTAGTGCATGTAGTAATCTCTAACTTGCTTTCACATAGTTAGTTGTAACCTAGTATTTTTTTTAAGTAATTATAATTAGTGCATATTCAAGCATCAATCATCTTAGATCCCTCAATCAATTCATCTATTGAGATGCTATTTCCAATGCCATGAAGGCCCATCAGTCCATGACACTATAATTTATTAGGTTTAGTTATATTAACGATATTTCTTCACATTTGAAAAGACATAACTACAATTTTTATGCTATTTATTGTTGCTTTCAAAATTAAGACACTTTGAACTACGTGTTTTGTTTAAAGTTGTAAATTTTTTTTTAATTAAAATAGCTCAAGCCATTAGAGGATTTTTTAGGCCTCCAAAGGAATGCTTTGTGGTGACATCTTTAAGGATTTCCATGTCACCGTTGGCCCTATAGTATCTTAGTTAGTATTACAAAATTCTCATGGTTTAACTTTCGCAAAGGATATTAGGACATAATAATTATAGTACATTAGGGCAGTAAAGTATATGGCAACAAAGTCTAGGGTGCTTACTTGACAAATTAAGCCAAATTAAGTGGCTTCTGAAGTTACTTGCCAAAGGCAAAGGCATGTAGCAACAAAAGCCATTTACTTAATTTGGTATGTTTGAAGATGAGAAGAAAAGCTCTTACTACAAGTGGAGTAGTGGTAGGTAAAACAATCTATGAGGGATATGTAAATTAGGATTATTAGGAGCTCAACCGCTCATAGTTAAGTCATGCGAATGCGGGAATTGTTTCAAAGTCCAGTTTCAGACTTCATTTAAGCATAGTAGAATAAATTTTTGCTTAAAACTTTGAACTAAGTTAATGTGGGATTCAAGTTAATTTTCATCTCTAAATATTTTATTTGAGATTTTGAGACTCCAATTAAAATTTATGGCCAAATTTTTAGAGAGAATTTGGATTGTTGGAAGGGACCATTTTTTTTGACATTTTCAAACACCCTCGCTGAATTTTGTCTATAATTTTTTATTAGAGTCTGTAAACCTCAAACAAAATTCTTGGAGATAAAAGTTGGCTTGATTCCCCTCATTAACTTACTTCAAAGTTTCTGAAAAAAGGTTATTCTACTATGCCTAAATGAGGTATCATATTTGACTTTGAATACAATTCCTGTATTTGACAATGAGTGGTTTACCTTCAAATTGCCCCATACCCTTTGAGGATTCATGATGGACAATTGATTTCCCCATAAAAACAACCTCCTCACTCTTCATTTTCACCACATGTCAAGAAAGTAAGTCTTTCACATTGTCATAAAATAAAATTCTTGATGGTAGATGGCCTTGGACTATTTTGGACATTTGCTTTTTCTTCCACAACTTGGTTAGAGTACAATGTGCATCAAAGTACAAGGTATCCAATAATTGAGGTTAAGGTGCATTAAGGTACCTTAACCCTGATTATTTATCACCTTGTACTTGGATTTTGAGCCACTAACAAGCATCATACATTGCGACATAAGGTGAGTAGCAATAGGAAAAAAACTAATCCTTAAGCAAAATAAAATGATATCTGTGGGGTCCTCGGAGGGGTGTAGAACAGCCCCGTGCAGGCCTCATAGTTTCTTTAATGCAATAATCATGTTGTACTACTATTAGAAAGTAAAAATCAAATAAATATTTCTTTAATGAAAAGATATTACCTAAAATGATTTGCTCTTGGCTGATTTTCAACGTTGAATTGAACTAGCCTTTTCTCTCTTTCAATAAAATATTAATAATGTCCACTGGCTTTTAGGAAACAAAAGGGGGAATAAACAAAAATTCTATCCCTTTGACTGTGCAATCTTCACAGCACTCAGAATAACATTCCTTGAGTGTTGTAATGGAGAAACGAAATGGCCAAGAGGAGTGGTCGCAAGCCAAGATGGAGAATCTTACATTCGATCACAGAAGGACAGCATGGCTCAAGACCACCCTTCTCTGTGACAAAATACCCGTTGAAAACAAGTTCCTCCGAAAATTCGACTCTATTTGGCTTGCCATTCCTTTCTTTGGGACTAGATAGAGTAGGGTGATTGCTTGGAACTTAACCCCTAAAAGTCTATTGTCCCTTCGGGGGATAAATGCGTTTTCAGGCAGGTACCTACAGGCTGAAATTTTCTCCTCATTTTTTGAAACATTTTGTGAACATGAAGAATTGAGAGAGGTACATGGCAAAAAAAAAATTTGAAATCGGACCTTTGAGCAAGAAGTTATGCCATTTCTTGGAATGCGTGGGGATGGGGGGCAGCAAAAAATATTTGCAAAATTTTGAATTTTTTTTTTAAATATTTTTTTTCTCATAGATTATATTTTTTTCTATTTGGAAAGCTTTGATTCATTTCATTTGGATTTGTTATGAGGAAGTTATGGACATTCTTGTTTTTCGGGCAGTTAGAGGATCTTCTTGAAAAAAATAACTTGTAGGATTCATTTCGGAATGCAATTTTTGTAATTTTTCAAATTTTTTTTTTTGGAATGGTTTAGTTTACTTGCTAGAACAATCTCACCATTGGGATTAGTGCATTTTAATTCCATCTAAAATATATGAATATTTTAGATTTTCCTTGTATCTTGTACCTACTTCTACTTAACAATTTTTCTAAGAATGATAATTAAGTTTTTTTGAATTTTTTTTTTTCCTAGACTCTCAAATCAATTCTCCACTACAAAGATTTAAAGCTCAAAACGCTGTAGTGCAAAAAATTTAAGTTAAAAATGTTTAAAGTCAAATAATCTGGTCCCGCAATGTGTTGAAAAACTTGTTTTTTCCACTTTAAACGCAGATATCTTGCAATCTGTGCGGTCAAAAATTCTGAAATTTTTTCCACAGAGTCATTCTCATACCAATTAGGTGTAAGATCCTATGGTTAGATGTGCAAAAAAAACAATTTTAATTTTTGTTTACTTTTTGCTATAGAAATGGCAGTTTCGAGTGTTTTTTGGCAGAAAAAAGGGCTTGGGGCTTTCGGGGTTAAAAGAAGCCCTCTTGGGGGTCCTTCATGTAAATTAGTATTTGTAGCTTTTTATTCTTTCTCTCTTGATTGTCAGTATTTCTCCAAGGCATTGCCCTCGGCTTTCCACCGTTTGTTCTCAGGTTCTCTTAGAATAAACTTCTGGATTCAAAAATAAATAAAAAACGAAATGGACATATGCATGGAACAAGAATGCAAAAACAGGTGAAATGAGAGAAATGAAAATTTCAATGCTTCAGATTGGACCCAAGGCTTTTTTTTCTTTGGCTTTATAGTTCTAGATTGCACTAAAAAAAGATAATTTGGCTAAAAAGTGATGAAAAACTGTGAAGTTTTTTTATAGAAAACTTCAAATTAAAAAAAAATCTTGGATGAAATCTTTAGGTTTTGGATGAAACCATAGTTACGGATATGTGATATGTGCTAATGTGATATTTTCTATCCAATATATAGATGAATGTTGAAATTTGAAGCACCACTATAACATTTTATACAACCATTTTGGCACATCATAAAAAATGAAGGGAAAAAAAATGGTTGGGGTTCTTTGTGAAAATGGAGGTCGGATAGCCCAAGTGGATGGTAGCAGGTCCTTTTGGTGGGTATGAGTTTCAGCCTCCATGATCTTCTGTGATTGGGCACGACATCTCAATCGCTTCTCTCGGCCGGTTGTGAGAGGCCCTTCTATGTTGCGCCCCAGGCGGCGCCCTTCTTTTAGCCTGTGATAGTTTTGTCCTCAATCCCGCTCATGTGGTCTTAAATTAGTTTTGTAAAGAGAAAGGTTTGATGAGGAGGGCCTCTCCCGGTATAAAGCGCTTGGTAGATGACCTCACAGGGCTGATCTTATAGGGTCAATCCTATAAAATCTCACAATAGTGATCTCACGGATGTGAAGGGCCCTAAATATGTATCGCACGTTGGTTGACCGGGCTTTACGCTCTAGTTGTTTGTGTCTTTCCCCCGCCATGCCAACCACTTGTGGCTGGTATTGTTGTAAGGTAGGAGGCTCAAAAACCACTCATCTAAGGGTTCATCCACCATGTTCATGTATTTCTTTGGATGGAAATATTTTTAGTTCATTTTTTAGACATAGAGAAATAGATGAGGAATCTAACACAAGTGGTTTCATATTTTTTTGAAGCATTTTTGAATTACTTATGAACTTTCAAATGAGTTCGGTTGTAGGTCCCTATTTATGACCCTAGGTTTCTTTAAACCGTTCACTTGCAAGCCTAAAGAAAGATGGGAAAAAACAAAGAGAATGATTGGCTCTTGCAATTATTAATGCTTTTTTCCTTGATTCATTCAGTGGCTATAAAGGTCAATTTTAGAACCACCTCATGTCTATTTCACAGCCATTTATAGGGGCGGTTCTTAATGCCCGTACGAATTTAGAGCCTCCTACCTCAATTTATCTCTTACAATGAAATTTCATTTCATTCCATCCTTAGCTCATAGGTCTGGCTCCAACATTGTTTGGAGCAAGAAGGGTCCTCCTCTTTGCTTGTTTCAATAGCTTCTTGTCTCTTTGGTTTCTACTTGGTTCTCTTCATTGTCTAGCCTTGCAGCTTGGTTGTCTTTGGTTCTGTTTTTTTAATGCAATAGTTTTGCCATTTATTCATAAATTTTTATTTATTTTTAAATCGTTTCATTTGTGTTAAATAAATAAATAAATAAAATTGAATCCTAGAAATTCAATGACTGGGATGCAGGG
Source organism: Pseudisothecium myosuroides (assembly GCA_951799445.1). Classification (NCBI taxonomy): domain Eukaryota; kingdom Viridiplantae; phylum Streptophyta; class Bryopsida; order Hypnales; family Lembophyllaceae; genus Pseudisothecium; species Pseudisothecium myosuroides. The sequence goes on from OX637295.1 coordinate 15,058,743, forward strand.
ATTGAATTGACGAAAAGGCCAGCTGTTCAAAATGGTAGACAGTCCACATGTGTCAGTGACTTATTTTGCTCACCAACAAATCGTGTGCTCACAGATACAATACTTTTGCTCCTTTTTCTTTCTTTCTTTTAAACAACTCAGTTCTGGTGCATTTTCAATTGAATTCTTTTCTTCTTTTAAACAAACGGAGAAATTCCATTGATAAGGAAAAAGTACATCAAACCAGGGAAGCAAGTTCCCCGCGGCAATTTTTTAAGCTTTTCAGACAACAAAAATCAGAAACTAACAACACAAATAACAAAGAGCCACTGAAGAGAATCTCCCCGTCTTGTTTGCAGGTGATCGCGAGGCCATTCCTTTCACCAGAGGAGCCGGACTGGAGCCAGATTTTATGAAAGCGCCTCAGGAATTCGAGAACCTTGGTGGGGTAAAGCTTGTGCAGTTTCTTGGCCTTGAGCCATGCAACTATGCAACCCGGGCATGATCGGTGTGCTTTTTCAAAATTGAATGTGTGTCTGCCCATGACTGGTGGGGATATGTCCCTGATCAGATGGCTACTGAATTTCAGTGATTTTTTTTCTGGCGATTCAGTGCAAAATTGCACCAAATTTTATGGCCTAGCACCACGCCTATAGGAAAAATGATACTAATAAGGGTGAAAATCACCAAAAAACTTCAATTAAAATAAAAATCTTGAATGAATTGCCAAATTGTGGATGAAAATTGAATTATGAATATGTGATATGTGCTAATATGATATTTTCTATCCAGTATGTGGATGAATGTTGAAATTTGGAGCATCACTGTACCATTCAATATTGCCACTTTGGCACTTCATTTAAAATGAAAAAAAACCCTGCTATTGATCATATGCCTTCTATAGTGATGTGCAAAGCCAGAAATAAGGTAGAGGTACTTGTAACAGATAACTTAAACCCTAAAGTTCTTTGACTATGTTTTCACCAAAAACGCTCCAAAATTACCACTTCTTGTACAAGTACGAAATTTTAGAAAAAAAACCGGTTTTGAACACATACAACCGTAGGATCTTCTAGTACACTAGTTTGAAAAGTTATCGAAAAAAATTCAAAAAACTTCACCGTGTAGATTACAAGATATTAGTGTTTGAATTGATAGAAGTCATTTTATTGGCCTTGCGAAAAACAAAGCAGCTACACTTCAATGACTTCACAAGGTTACATTTGTATGAAAAAATGTCCATGTTGGTGGTGCTTCTTTGAATTCATTCTTCAAGGAAAATTTGCTACATGCTTGAAAAATTCCAGATCATTTGAAATTGATGCCACGTTTAACTACTTTTGGACTATTCAATGAATTTTGCACTTAGCATCCAAAAATTTCCACATAGAAAGATAGGAAGATCTCCCAATACTTTCATAGATCTTTTGATGTTTGTATAGACCTTTGGATGTTTTGTATTGATCTCCCATGTTTTGCATAGATCTCCCAATATTTTGGATTATCTCCTCATGACCATTTTTTTTTCCTCCCAATGACTAGTATTAATTGTGGACTTTCAAAAGTTCAGAAGTAGTTAAATGTGACATATTGTACAGCACGTAGGAAAAAATAGTAAGTAGAAAGAAATAGATAATGATTCAAAATACTACATTGTTGAGAATTTAGTTATGGAAGTGAAAATTGCCAACTCCAATGGTTGTAAAGTTGTAATATACAATCTACATCCTTTGATTTTATATTTTTCAAAAAACATTGGAAATGGAGTTCATAAATGACTTTAAAGTTTATTTTAGAGTAGAGAATCTATGAAACTCCTCATAACTTTCATCTCATTGATCAAAATTCAATGATACAAAGCTTTTTACACATATATAAATCTAGAAATTAAATTTCAAATTTTTAGTTTCTAAAAAAGTGATTTTTTTAATCTGCCCCAATTGCCCTCATGAGGAAAAAAAACTACATATCATACAATAACTTTTTAACCATGTGGTCAAAAGTTGTAAAAATTGTTGGGCCTAAAGAAAATGCTCGTCCCCATATTGTGTGAAAATTTCAAAGAAAAAAGATAAAAATTTCATTGGTAGTGAACGCCCCAAAATTGCTATGTTGCCAAAAAACGTAGCTCGGGCCTTTAGGGGTTAAGCATTTCACCTATAGGATATAGAAAATTTCTTGAGAAATTGAGCTCAATTTGTGCAACCGTAAGGAAGAAGATGAATGTCAAAAAAAGAATTTTTTTTCAAGAATGAATATTTTATTCACTGTAAATGTGAATTTTTCATCTAGATCCATCTCAATCTTATAGCTTCATCTAAAACGGTTAGCTTTGGAACCTGTATAGGTACCTTTACCTTATTTAAAAATTTGTCCTTCAATCTCTGGTTGGAAAAAGGCCCATTAGGACTTTGGGACTTCAGTTGATTGAAATGGTGTACATAACCTTGAAAAATATGGAAATTCTAAGAGGTAACATAACATTCAATAGCAATAACCTATATTGCTCTCCCTTCAACGGAATGATGTGGAATACTCCACACCCATTAGTAACTAAAAAGACACATGTAAAAAAATATTAAAGAATTGAATAGCAATCGACTGGGTCACAATTGCACACTAAATTAAGTTCCAATTTTATTTTTTTAACTTTAAAAAAATCAACATTCAATTCATTGAAAACAAATTGAGCAAGTAAATTACATTGCTTCAAAAGCCATTTATATTTTTGTACAAACACAATGATGGACGATGGATTTCATTATAAAATCAGTGTCTCCACCCTTCATTCCCACACATGAAGCAATCCCTTGATTTTGCCATCAAAACTTTTCTTGATGGCAAATGGACATTGATATTTGATTCAATGAGTTCTTTGGATTTTCGGCAAAAAATTTTTACATTTATTTGTAGATTTGTTTGTTTGGTCCTAGAATTAGAAGGAAAATAAATAGAGCACACCATAATAGTCTTGCTACATTTTTGGTACTAAAGCTTAGTTTAACCCCTAATGACCCAAGAATTAGGGGGGTACTTTCAAAATGGCCAAATTTGCCAAGAACTTGAGTAACTTTTTTGCTCACTTTTTCTTGAAATTGGAGAAATTGTAATCATAGTTTTTTGAAGTTCAAATTAAGAGTGAGCACCTCAAAAGTGTTCAGATTATTTGACTACACAACTTTGGAGATATTAAAATTTGAAGTTTTATTTGGGTCAATGGAAATACAGGGCAACGCACTTTGAAGGAGCATGTCTTTGTGAGAATATTTTGAAATGATGCCCTTTTGTGCATAGTGAAAGATAAGAGACTTGAAAATGTGTATGTAAAATTTCACAACATTCCAAGCATTCAGTTTTCAATTCATAGTAGAGCTTGCAATGCACGTGGTCACTAAAATGAGAGAAGTGTTTGTAAGAGAAAAAAAAATGGGACATTTATCTTTTCTTTGAATTCCTTGGATCTATCCTTTTCAAGGTGGATCTGACATTTTTTGATGTGGGGAAGAATCACATTGGTTGGCTGACTTTTTAGTCCATGCCCAAACCAAACCCCCCAAAATGAGATGTAAACTATACTAAACCACTTAATTTTGACAAACTCCACAAATCAGAGTTTAACTTGGAATTCAATGAACTACGACCATTGGATTTATAACTCAATCCATTTTCTAGATAATTTATATTTGTAAAAAAATTCAAAATTTGATACCAAGAAGCTCAAGAAAGAGGGGCAGCAACCAAAAAATTGATGCTTGGGTCATTAAGGGTTAGTTCTCTATCGATGATCTGTGAATGAATTTTGTAGATGAGGATTGAGGAGAGGAAAAGGCAATCTCTCTAAAGAAAACTAAATGTTATAAAAAGAACATTTAAGGTAGAATATTGCAAAAGTGACTCTAGCCTATTTGAAACCCTATGGATGCATCTAATTGCACTTCTTATCATCCTATGCCTACAATGGAAAATGTAGTCAAATAAAGTAGGAATATGAATATGCGTATACATATATTATAATAAAATTCTAGTTGAACCCTGAAAAGCCCCAATGCCTTTTTTCAAATCAAAAAACGTTCAAAATTGCCATTTTTAGTGCAAAGAGCAAAAAAAAATTTAATTTTTATATTTTTTTGCATCTCTAAACATAGGATCTTGTATTAGACTAGTGTGAAATGTGTGAAAAATAATTTAGACACTTGACTACATAGATTGTAAGTTAAATGCATGGTAATTTCAAAGTGAAGAAATCATGTTTTTTGGCAAACTAGTTCATGAGACTTTAGCTCTTCTTAACTAAAAGTTTTTTCCCTATAGATTTTGAATTGAAGAAGAATTATCATGAAGAATGGAGTTGAAAATATAGGAGAAATAAAAGCTTAAAAAATAATGTGATTTTCATTCTTTAAAAAATTGTTAAGTAGTAGAAGGTTTATAATAGAAGAAAAAACTAAATCATTACTAGCTCTATGGTGGAATTAAAACACACGAATTCCAAGGGTGAGATTGTTTTAATAATTAACCCCTAAAGTTCCAAGGCCTATTTTCTGCCAAAAAACACTCAAAACTGCCATTTCTATAGCAAAGAGTTAAAAAAAAGTTTAATTGATTTTTTCACATCTAACCGTAGGATCTTACACCTAATTGGTATGAGAATGTGTGGAAAAAATTTCAGAATTTTTGACCGCACAGATTGCAAGATATCTGCGTTCAAAGTGAAAAAAACAAGTTTTTCAGCACATTGCTGGACCAGATTTTTTGACTTTAAACATTTTGAACTTAAAATTTTTGAACTACAGCGTTTTGAGCTTTAAATCTTTAAGGTGGAGAATTGAGTTGAGAGTCTAGGAAAAAAAAAGAAATTCAAAAAAACTTAATTATCATTCTTAAAAAAATTGTTAGGTAGAAGTAGGTACAAGATAGAAGGAAAATCTAAAATATTCATATATTTTAGATGGAATTAAAATGCACTAATCCCAAAGGTGAGATTGTTCTAGCAAGTAAACTAAACCATTCCAAAAAAAAAAATTTGAAAAATTACAAAAATTGCATTCCGAAATGAATCCTACAAGTTATTTTTTTCAAGAAGATGCTCTAACTGCCCGAAAAACAAGAATGTCCATAACTTCCTCATAAAGAATCCAAATGAGATGAATCAAAGCTTTCCAGATATACAAAAATATAATCTATGAGAAAAAAAAAATTTAATTCAAAATTTTGCAAATTTTTTTTGCTGCCCCCCGTCCCCACGCATTCCAAGAAATGGCATAATTTCTTGCTCAAAGGTCCGATTTCAAAAAAAAAAATTCTGCCACATACCTCTCTCAATTCTTCATATTCACAAAAAGTTTCAAAAAATTAGGAGAAAATTTCAGCCCGTAGGTACCTGCCCCAAGTCCCATTTGTCCCCCAAACGGACATTGGTCCTTTAGGGGTTAAAGTGAATAGTGTGGAACTTTTTGTTTTGAAAAAATATGAAAATTGAACTTGGAAACAAATCCTATACATTATATTTTCAAAAACATGCTCAAATTGTCTGCAAAACAAGGAGGTCCATAACTTATACATCACAAATCCAAATGGAATGAATAAAAGCTTCCACATAGACAAAAATACAATCTATAAGAAAAAAAATTATTAAATTTTGATTTCAAAATTTTGTGGATTTTTTTCTTGCCCAAGTGCCGACACAGTTTAGTTATAGGTTTAGTATAGGTACCCTAGGGTGATTGCAAGAAACACTTGTACTATTTTGCATCACATGTCTCTTGACATTGAAGTGTTTTTCAAGTACAACTTAGGGAGTAATGATTTAATGTAGCGAAAATTCATAGTGGGTATGGATATGATCATCTAAAACTTATATCCAATTTTTATTTTTATTTTCTAAAATTAATTCGGTAGGAAATATTGATTTTCAAAAATATGTCACACTCGTAGTTTTAGACTTTTGGAGTACTATTGAGTACCTTTTTGGTAAAGAATTTAGAACTTAAATTTGGAGGAGGTGTTTTTCTAATAGAATTGCAGATATTGTAAAGACAATTTCTAAGAAGAATTAATTGTCTATTGTGTAGATGTTTGCAAAGTGAGTTTCTTTTAGCATACATTTTCAAACATGGAAAAAAAATATTTTGATGTTTTTTTGGTGAATGACGATCTTTATAGAGTTGTTACAAATGACCAATTCCTATTTTATTTTCAAATTGATTTCCTAATTTTAAAAAATTATAACGTCAAAACACCTATTTTCTTGAGATTTTGTACTTTCTCAATTCTCTTGTTTAGAGAATTATTCTATATTTGATCTTCTTCAAGCTCTCAAAACATTCTGTAGTCTTACTGACTATTGCTTCCTCCCTAATAGAATGGTGTTGAATATATTACACCATTTCATTTGCTGGATGAAATGGTGTAGTATATTCGACACATGAGTAACTAAAAACAAGTGTCAATGCACATAAGACTTGTCAATAGCGTGCTCAATTAGCATTTAGCAACTCTAACACTACGATACTTCCAATTTTATCAAAGTAAATAACTAAGCTCCTAAGCTTTAAAGTACAACTACAAAACATTGAGCAAATTTTTTTTTGCATACAATGAATTAGCTTCTCACTCATTAGGCTTTGGAAGTTATTCATTTCCTGTGTTTAAAGTAGGGGAGACAAACTCTTTATATACATATTGGGTATTAGGAGGTAAAACAACCCATGTGAGATATCTAAATTAGAATTAGTAGGAGCTCTAGTCAAAAACAGGAATTGTGTTTAAAATAGAAGTTTAGACCTTGTTTAGGCATAGTAGAATAACTTTTTCAAATATTTTGAACTAACAAAATTTGGAAAATTAAGTTAAGTTTTATTCCAAAAAACATTTTGGGATTTCAATCCTCCAATCAAAATTTATGGGCAAATTTCAGAGAGGGGTTGGAAGGGAATATTTTTTTGACATTTTCAAACATCATCTCTGAAAATTGTCCATAACTTTTGATTGGAGGATTGAAATACTAAACGGATTTTTGAAAATAAAACTTAACTTAATATCCCAACTCTTTTTGGTTCAAAGTTTTTTGAAAAAAGTTATTCTACTATGCTTAAACGAGGTCTAAAATTATACTTTAAACACAATTTCTGCTTTTGATTGAACTATGAGTGGTTAAGAAACTCTATAAATTCTAATTTATATATCCCACATGGGTTGTTCTATCTTCTACCACCCCAACTATATATAAAGAGCTTCTCTTCTCACTAGAAAATTAAAAATAAGTTATTGAAGGCCACATAGTAGGTGCATTGGTAAGTTACTCAATGGATTCTAGCTTGGGGTTTTTTGGAAACCATTTTTTTTGTACAATTGTTTGTTGAATTGTATATTCAATCCTAGAATTACCTAAAAAAAAAGGAACACACCGTAAACATACTGCCACTATCCCAATGTTGAACCTTAAAATAATTATATATGGATGAATTTGGTGGATGAGGACTCCAGGGAGGAAAGGCAACTTCTCTGGAGGCTACTGGATGTTATGCTAATCATTAGCTAAATCTTTTAGATTTTGGAAAAATGATTTTTTAATTTTAAAATAGTCACAAAAAACGCAACAAATAGTACAAGTGTTTCTTGCAATCACCTTCCGGAGTATAATTTTTGCTCCCGGGTTTCAATTGAAATAAGAATTATATTTCTAGGAAGTCAATAAGCTTCACTACAGTACCTTGTAAGGATTAAGACCTTCTAGTTACAATTGTCATTTTTTACATTATAAAATCTTGACATAAAAGTCCATTTAATTGATTTTAGAATTCCAAAAGCAATTTTTTACATTATTTCTTTCATGCCAGCATAGTTAGGGCAAAATTCTTATTCAATTATTTAAAAGAAATTACCTTACTCCATCGACCTTCAAATAGTATTTGTTAATAGCAAGTTTGACATAATTTTTTTTAACTCATCAAAATTGCCCAACGGCATCATTTGATAGGTCTGCATCCAAGATAAGTAGAAGTGAAAATTCAATTTGAAAAGGCAATATGCCTAAACTCAGTGCTATTTATTTATAATAAGATAACGGAGCCTAATTTTGACTTTGGAGAGTGCTATTAAATTGCCACATTTAGATTCTTGCATAAAATGCAAATTTGGCTTTCAATATGCGAGCCTAGGCTTAATTTTAGGTTAAATTACAATCAACACTCTAAAGGTAATCTATATATGGTTTAGGCATATGGTGTCGTGAAATTATAAGGTAAAAAAATTTAAAATCTTCTTTTAACTGTGACCTCATATTCAATAAAATCAAAGACAATTTAACCCCTCAAAGACCAAGCTGCGTTTTTTTTGGCAACATTGATTTTTTGAGCAGCTCATTACAAATGGAAATTTATTTATTTTCTTTGAATTTTCACACAACAAGGGGACGAGGAGTAGCTTTAAGGCCCAACAATTTTCATAACTTTTGACTACGTGGTTAAGAAGTTATTGCATAATATGTTGTTTGTTTCTCAATTTGGACAGTTTGGGCAAATTAGAAAAAATCATTTTTTTCATAAACCAAATTTCGAAATTGTTTTTTTGGATTTATATCTACATGGAAAGCTTTGAATCATTCCATTTTGATTAATGAGATGAAAGTTATGAGGAATTTTAGTTTATTGGTAGTTATGGATTCTCTACTCTAAAATAAACTTTGAAGTCATTTATTTTATTCAATTTTCAATATTTTTGAAAAATATAAAATCATAGGATGTAGATTGTTTATTACAACATTAAAATTGGCATTTTTCAATTTCATAACTAAATTCTTAACAATTTAGTATTTTGAATCATTTTCTATTGCTTTCTATTTACTATTTTTTTCCTATATGTTGTACAATTCCAAATGATTTGTAAATTTTCAAGCATGTCGCCAACTTGCCAACTTGCCTTGAAGAATGAATCCAAGGAAGCACCACCAACATGGACATTTTTTCATACAAATGTGACCTTGTGAAGTGCAGCTACTCTGTTTTTTGCAGGGCCAAAATAAGGACTTCTCTCATTTCAAATACTAATATTTTGCAATTATCTACATAGTGGAAATTTTTGAAACTTTTTCCACATCTTCTCAAACTAGCTTACTACAAGATCCTAGGGTTACATACGTTCAAAAATGTATTTTTTTCTAAAATTTGGTACTTGTACGAGAAATGGCAATTTGGGAGCGTTTTTGTTGAAAAGATATTCAAGGAACTTTAGGGGTTAATGATAGGAATCATGTTCGATTGATTCAAATAATTGCATCATTTTAGGTATAAATTAGCAACACCTTGAAGTGACAACTAAAACTAACTCCTATTGTTTTGAATCATAGAATAGCAATTTGCATGGAAAAACACCACGTCTCCTACATTGAACTTGATTAGATTAGCAAAGTGTTTATGCATGTGTGCTTCAATTTATGAATTACACTCTAGTGCTTTCAACAAGATTCCAAATGTATTTGTTTCCTCCCAAATTTATGACCCATTGTATGTGCCTAGAGCGTGTTGCTTTTAAAAATTTATAACATCAATATTTTTCAAGTAGCATATAATTTAGGTTGTACTTGCACCGTCTTTCACTATAATTTGCTAATTTGTTTGGAAAAAAATCTCCTTATGTGGCCACACACAAGACATTGAAATTCCTACATTATTGCTTTAAGGGGCTGTTACCTTAATCCCTTATAGGAGGCAATCCATTCCTGATCACCTTCCCATTGGCTTGCTATGTAGACTATTCTCTTTTCATGAAGGAGGTGAAGAATAGTGATTAATTATGGCGCGGTTCTTGAGGCAGTTGTGGTGCATTTTGATTGGCTTTAACTCTCAATATTACAGCCACCCCTTGACCGATTTTCTTTTCAGCTCGTGATCGGAAATAGCAAGCCCTATATCACCGGTGTAGGAGGAATAGAATCTTCAATTGAAAAATTTATAGTAATTATGTTTTGAGAAATGAAAATCTAGAAAATTGTCGAAACCTTCCAAACTCTACTTCCGGACACGGGGAAATTTTTCCAGTGAAGAAACCTGGCTTGCAGATGGTCAAATTGGCTTAAGTGATCAGAAATGGGTTGCTTCCCTTAATCCCTAAAGTTCCATGACTATATTTTCACCGAAAACACTCAGAAATTACCATTTTTAGTAGAAATACCAAATTTTTGAAAAAAAAACTTTTTTGACACATGTGTTTGTAGGATATTATTGTAAACTAGTTTTAGAAGATGTGGAAAAAATTTTAAAATTTTCCACCATGCGGATTGGAAGATATTAGCATTTGAATTGGCAAAAATCCTTTTTTGTCCCTGCGAAAAATAGGGCAGCTGCACTTTACAAGGTCACATGTGTATGAAAAAAATGTCCAAAATGGTGGTGCTTCTTTGAATTCTTTTTTCTAAACAAGTTGGCTATATGCTTAAAAAATTTCAAATCATTTGGAATTGTACAACATACACAAAAAAAATAGTAAGCATAAAAAAGTAGAGAATGATCTAAAATACTAAATTGTTAAGAATTTAATTATAGAATTGAAAAATGTCAATCCCAATGGTTGCAATGTTGTAATAAACAACCTACATCCTATGATTTTTTTTTTTTCAAAAAATATTAAAAATTGAGTTAAATAAACAACTTCAAAATTTATTTCAGAGTAGAGAATATATAACTGCCCGCAAACTAAAAAACCTCATAATTTTTTACTCATTGGTTGAAATGGAGTGATTCAAAGCTTTTCATGTATATATAACTATAGAAAACCAATTTCAAATTTTTATTTTTGAAAAAAGTGATTTTTTTCTGATTTGCCCGAACTGCCCAGTTACGAAAAAAAGTAACATATTTGACCATAACTTTTGACTCCTATTTCCAAATGTCATGAAACTTAGTGCATATGAAAGATATTCCTTGCGCCCACCTTCTATTAAAATTTCAGCTTAAAATATAGAAATCTCTAGTCACACAAACCTGCCCAAAATTTCTATACAACCAAAAAACGCATTAGAGGAATTTTCAACCCTCCGGAGGGTTGCTCCGTAGTGACTAACCAAGCTATTAAAAAGCTTGGTCTGTCACTCCAGTTGACTGCCATAGTGAGTAGTCCACTTGGCTGACTACTCGCCGAAACAGTCAGTTTCCATGATTTATTTATTTATTTTTTAAGATAAAATTTTTTTTTATACTCGTAAAACTGTGTTCCCGAAATTTTCAGCAAAAAAAAGCAAATTTTAGGGGACCTCGGAGAGCTGCGGAGCATCCCTCCAGAGGCCTGAAATTTTTTCTAATGCATGCCGGTCCTTTAGGGGTTAACATCGAACAATTGGCCCATTGTTTTTTTATGCAATACAGTATTCCCCATTTCCCACTAGAGTCAGAGTTAATGATAAGGACTTTGTGTTGCCAGGTGCTACAACACAAAATTGTGGATACCGAAATAGTAAGCAATTGGTGGAAATTTGTTGCTTTTTGATAGTGTTAGCATTAATGAAAAAGATTCGGGGCCTCCACAGGTCGCAGATGAATGAGTTAGCGAGCAATCCATTCACAAATGTCCAACTCTGACCATACTGCAGAAACAACAATAAGCCTCTTGTAGAATTTATGAAAAGCAGAAAGGCTGAACACTGGACCCCATTGAGGTCGAAGCATGTTGTATTTCATCAGAAACCATCTGCCATTTCTGAGAAGAAAGCCTACTGTCTCGTAATGGTAATCCAGTTGCATTCAAGCATCCCCATGTGCCTTCCATGACACACTCAATGGACTGGCATTCAATAGCCATGGAACTCACCAGGCTTCCACCACTTTGCAAGGAATTGGCAAGCCTCCTCCTCTCTGAATAAGTTTACTGTTACACCTCATATTCGCTCAAATCAAGTAATCTCACAAACCTGGCACGCACTATTCCATAACTACGGACACCTGGAAACTCATCAGATCCATCCAAGTAGTACTACGGTAATCTTGAGAGCTCTGTGCCCTTGAATGTGTCTTAGGACCCTCAATTAACTTACTGCATTCAAAGAATTAAATGGAGGAGCCCCAGCTATGCAGACCTGGACATCTTGGTCACACGTGTCCGGGCTACATAATTACTTTGATCTGCTTGCTCAGTATCTATCAAACCTGCATGCAACTCTACATGGAAATAGGAACTCATGCATGAGAGCCAGTCGTACGAACAAGTTGATCCTTGGCTTTGAATTGGTTGTAGTGATGCAGATGGTCATGATGGATATTTGTGGGTATCCTTCACTTTACGAATACAAAGCATTCCACGTTCAAGGAAATGTGCCTCAATGGCATACAAAGTTACAAGTGTTCTAAATACCTTGTGAAAACTTTGTCAATATACTCACCTTGCATTGATTCTTTGGTTTTTGAATATGAGTTTCTAAATCCTATCTACAACCACTTTCACATTGCACAACGCAATTAGGGTTTGATTGGAGTGGATAGAACCTCAAAGTTACACCAAAGTACCGAATGTTCTTATTTTATACCCATGTAGGCATATATGGTTTTTTTTATAAAGATGGTTCAATGGGAGATTCTATTATAAAAAGAACTTACGGTTTACAATCTACCATGATTTCCTCAAATGCACTGCAAGTTTCCATGAACGAAAGTATACACACAAGTGACTCTACTAGTAATTTGGTAGTATTTATAAGGGTTTTTTTTATGTTACATTTGTTTCTCATCTCTTTGAATTAAATAATGGCAACATTATGACTTCAACATCAAGTTATGAATTGTCCCTTATATAGTGTATTTAAACATGTATTTGGATTGGTGTTAGTAAAATAAATCTAGTTCAAATATATGAAGTGGGGTGTCTTAAAAATGACCTTCAAAGCATTGATTGGATTTTTGAAGGATTCGCACTTCCTCCATTTTTCAATCAATTTTGATTTAAAGGAACATATAGAAGTTGCATCAAATCCATTTTGATTCATAATTATATTTCAAACTCTTGTGTCCATTTAGGGTGCTAGTTTGAAATAAGTGAAGTTACCTTCCTCTAGGTTTAGTTGAGTTCATTCGCTTGTATGAACTACATGCTTGTATGAACTACATGCTTGTATGAACTGCTTGCCATGGAGTTGGCAAAATTAAGGTAGAAGGTCCATAAACCAACCATCTAAGCACTGGAACTGAATTTTAGGCAGGTGAAACTTCTCAAAATATTTGTCAGTGAATTTTCCTTCAAAGACAAGAGGAGTTGACATCTAATCCAAGTCGTTTCATATTTTTTGGATCATTTTTGAATTAGTTATGAAATTTTGAAGTTGAACTACCCTAGGGTTCTAAAACCGCCCACCCCCGAAATGTACATTGTTGGTACATCAGTGAAGGCTATGAAAAAACAACATGTACAAATTGTGTACATTTATGGGGTGGGCGGTTCTAAATGCCCGAACTGTTCTCGAGCCTTCTACCTTATGGGTCGTTGCAAGAATGACCTTCCGTTTTTGTTCCATTTTGGCCAGTACTCCCAATACTCCCAGTACTCCCAGTACTACAAGCTTTTTGCATATGAATTTTTAAAAATAAAATAAAATAAGGATAATTAGTATAACACTAGAAATAGCATATCACCAAAATTTCAGACCTAAAAAAAAATCAAGGGAAAAAGTTATTCACAAGAGAAAAAAGCTGAAAATTTGAAGAAAATACATACTTTGACGTTTTAATTTGTAAAAAATAGGAAAAACAATTTTCAAAGAAACTAAAAATTTTCCATTTGGAAAGACTTTAGTTTGAAGAGATTTCACCAAAAAAATTATCTTGGAACCATCTTCAACATTCAAAATTGCGCGCGCAAGGGAGCCTTCTTTGCATGGACGTAGAGGACATAAAATATAATATTTTTTAATGCCCCTTGTTAGGAATATGACTTCCTACTATGAGAATAGACCATAGAAATTTAAGTTCCAAATCATTAAATTTGGGGACTCCATAGTACTAAAAACCCTTAAAACTCAAAACGTGACATATTAGTTTAAATGATTTTTAAATATAAAATGATTTTTGAAAATTTCTGAAAAATATGAGATATGATTAAACTCAAGAGAGGAATCTCCAATAAAAATTTGAAATTCATGCGAGTCATGCTGCAAAAGTTATAGCAAAAGGAAGCATCTGCTTTTGTTTTGTGACAATGTTCCAGTACCGGTCTTTCTTGCAATGACCCTTATACACATTTTGATTAACTTCCAGCAAGCATTGAAGAGAGCAATTTGGATCACGCACACTGAAGGTCCTTGCTGGGTATCTATGACTTGTTGATCTGTAAAGATCCACGTGTCCACTCCTAGCGGGAGTCCATCAAGTAACTATATGTCCATTTCCACTGATATAGCTCTAGGTATAGCTCATCCACTCCAAATGCTATGCAAGAATCAGACCTCTCTCACCCTCGATGGTTTATAATGCTTCTTTTATGAAAACTGAATCCGTGCAAATCACCTCCAAGATGGGAGATTCCATTAAATGGCGGTATTCTATTCGCCATTTTTCCATCCATTTCCTCCTTTAGCTCTAAAGTCTAGGACTTTTATAAATTTTAGAACAGAGTCTACACGGAAAAGTTCCAAGTTTGTGGTATACTGCCATTTTAAGGAAATTTTGGTTCAAGCCAATAGTCACACAGAATTTAGAGGTATGGATATGAATATGAACAACAAATAGAATGAAATCACAATGGAGTATTCAGGAGACAACCTTTATGTTCAGAGAAGACTCACTAGTCCTTATCACCAAATTTGTGACACGAATCGTAGCTCTCAAAACTGAGACTGGTATAGAACACAAGTTTTGGGCACACGTCGTGAATGTGGCAAAGTCAAGAAATATTGTCAATTTAATGAAAATATGACCTGTAGTCCTTATTTGGGAAGGAAGCATCATTTTCCTGTGCCATACTGCCATCTGCTTATGAATTTGAAAGGTACCAAGATGTTTTGAAATTAAACGAGTTTCAGACTCTGGGCTAAATTCATGGTCACCAACTGATGAGAATCCACAGGAAGCAAGCAAGAGATGGAGGAGTCATTTGATGGGAGATCTTGTCTAAATACATGGTCTGTGCATTGTTTGAACCACTGTTGGGTGTGGTTTGGGTTTTGCAGATACCAGCTGGGTAATGATATTCATTTTCCAAGGGCATCATTGGGCTTGAGGTTACTGGAACCCATCTTTTGTTAACCCCTAAAGGCCCAAAGTCCCCTTGGGGGGGACACTTGGGATTTCAGGCAGGCTCGTGCAACCTGAAATTTCGACCTGATTTTTTGAAACTTTTATTGAAGATAGGAAATCACATTAGCTTTCCAAAAATATAATTTTTTTTTCAATCGGTGCCTGGAAAAAAAAGTTATGCCGCCTGAAGTCAAAAAAGCAATTCGCAGGGCAGAAAAAAAAAACTTTAAAAAATTGATTTTTTTTCTCAAAGATCATGTTTTTGTCTATATTTGAAGCTTTGATTCATTCTATTTGGACTTAGAATGAGAAAGTTATGGACAATCTCGTTTTTCGGGCAATCTAAGTGTCTTCTTCAAAAAACAACTTATAAAATTCATTTTCGAATGCAATTTTCAAAATTTTTCAATTTTTTTTTTGAAAAGGTTAAATTTGTTTGCAAGAACAATCCCACCGTTGAAATTATGGATTTTAAATTCCATCTAAGAGCTATTGAAGATTTAGTGTTTTGTTCAATTTTGGACCTACTTGTACTTAACAATTTTTTTATATGTGAAAATCAAGTTTTGACATTCTGAATTTTTTATCCCCGACTCTCAACTCAAATGTTCAACATAAAAAATTTTAACTTTATGGTGTGTAGTGCAAAAATAATCCACAAATGGCCGTCAAAGTCATCTGAAATTGCAATCCAGAGTTCAAAAAAACTTCTTTTTTCAACTTCAAACGCTAATATCTTCCAATCCGTACGGTCAAACTTCATGAAATTTTTACCACATGATTTGAGACAAGTGAAGTACAAGATCCTACGGTTAGATTCTAAAAAAAAGCTTTTTTTGGTTTAGGGAGTGATCACAGTAGAAATGGCAGTTTTTAGTGGTTTCGGAGCCAGAAAATGCCTTGGGCCTTCAGGGGTTAATATAGCGGTGTGTTTTCCTGTGTGGTCTGAAATCTATACTTGTCCCATTTGGTTTCAAAATGTTTTCAAACAAAGAAACAAAGATATCAATAAAATTAATTAGGAGTGTCTTGTAGATCCATTGTGTACTGTTAATCAATGAATTTCAGCTTTTGGAAATGGATATATATACCAGATTGGTATGTTCAATGGTCTCAGCTAAGAGTGCCCAAATTTTGAATGGTTGATGGATGGGCAATTTCGTTAAAATGGCGATACTTTTTAAAAATGGCATGAAAACAGTTCAGAACAGCCGTTCTAAAGTCTATATCTGTCCTAGATGGTGAAAATGGCACACTGTCAAAGTGGCACTTGGAATACCGCCATTTTCACGAAATTGCCCATATGGGTATTTTTAATTCATGCATGCAGACACTCAAGTTAGTACATGAACAAACTGCTAAACTTTTGGAAGCTATATCTATAAAGCTCTCAAGAATCTAACAGATCACTACAAAAAGGAATGAACTTCATGATGTTGTACATTTTCAGAACCTCAAGCATTACAAAAATTCATTTTACTTATTGCAACTATCCCACTCCCATTGGAATGAGGTCAGGTTTTAAAAAATTGAAACCTGCAAGGTCGGATTCTGCTGGTCGTCTGTGCATGGTGGTGGTTGTATAAGGTGCGTGCCATTTCCTTGCTAAAAGTAATTAAGCAATTCTGGTACAGGAAGAACAGACAATGCCAAGATAAACAGTGGATGCATTGAATAGTCTGCATGCATTCGAAGACAGGAGACAGAGACGTTCGATTGCTTCTTATGAAGAATTGATTTATTTTCAGTTCTCTTTGTTCTTTGGATCACACTAAGTTTCCTTTGTCGGTAACTTGGAAATCAGATTACGCTCAGGCACATATGGCGACCAGGGAAGACAAACAGGCACTAGGATCAACCATCGGAATTCGGACACAACGGGTCATCCAGCTTTAGCCTGTCACGCGTAATTTGGTACAGCTTTTAATTCTGTGACAGGCTCAAGCAGGACTGCGAATGGCAAACCGTTGTGCAATTTGGTACATACAGTTTCCTTCCTAATCTCAGAAATGTCATTGAAGGTTTTTGTAATCATCACACCTGGGTCGCTTATTCCTTAAGAGTATCGATCTGACAAAGAAAGGATGATTTATACCCTGGCACCACAACTAACGACAGTTACTGAGTTTTGCAGAGCATAAATGCACAGAGGACTGAACAGAAGATGAGGGACTAATACACCCAAACCTCTTTAATTTTAGCCATCACTGTGACCAGATCTACCATTTTCTCACTAAAAAGACTAGGGAAGAACCCTGTGAACCCCAGTGCTCTTATATTTAGCTTTCGCACGCAACACAACTTTATCAGTGTTACAACTTACTCCATGTGATCATGTGCATTTTGCATGCCTAGGCTGTGATTTCATTGAGGTGAACATCCCAGTTTGAGGAAACTACAAGCCGTTTGTTATTCCTAAGCATAGAGACGCGTGAGTCACACTCAGTTCTCAGAATAACTTACAATTTGATCGATCTCTTCGAAACCTATTCCAAAGACTTTCCACAGTAGCACATTGGAATACCGATGGCAAATCTCTCATCTCACCATGTTACTTGGATTGGTCAACGAAGTACTCTCGCTGTCAACCAATTCAACACCTTCGTGCTGGATGTATAAGTCGTGCATTCATTTACCACTGAAACTCGACAAACCGATGTCACCTCTCGTGTCACCTATCATGTTCACCTGGTGCCGATGTGTCACTTCAATAGGATGCTCGGGAAGAGAAGTAAAAGCTCTCTTCCGGACTTGAATCAGCTCTGTGTGAGCATACTCCTCAACGCTCTGATAATCAAGGTCGATGAAGATTGTATCTCTGATATTCTCTGCGACAGTGCCTGTGACTGCAAGAGCAAATAACATGGAGCACAGTTTCATGGATCCAGGGATGCCTAAATGACACTCCGAACAATGAGCACCAAAAATGGATCTCAACTCATATCACTCTCAATTGATCGGTATCCTCTATGGGCAATTTCACTAAAATGGCGATTTTATTTGAAAATGGCATGAAAACAGTTCAGAACGGCCACTCTAAATCTACACCTCTCCTAGATGGTTCGGAACGATCGTCCTGAAATCTATAGCAGCCCTAGATGGTGAAAATGGCACACAGCCATTGGAATACTGCCATTTTAAGGAAATTGCCCATCTCCGCACCTTCCTTCTAATGAGCTTGAGGGAGGTACAAATCTTCCTAACACTGTCGAATCGGGAAACAACCACCCACCCACCCAAAACAGTTCCAGACGTGCTCTTCAGGAAATTCTCAAACGTGTGATCACTTGAAGGTTTAAATGTAATTTAGACCCCAGACGTGGACTCAGGGTGGTCGCAGAAGCAAACCGACCTCATTCACTGGATAAAACACTCCTGAGTCCACTGCAATTAATTAAAATGCGACCTTAACTCTCCAAATGCATTTGATGCCAATCATTAGTCATTCAAATCGGCAGCTTACCTTAGAGCAAGTGACGACGCATTGTATGTACCCTTTCCCCACCCTAAGGATTGAACACTGCGTCACGTCAAACCCCAACGACTGCACAGCTTGAAGCAGAGCGCTCTGGAAATTTGGACGAGGCTTGTTCCACAACATCTCCATGACGACGTCCTTCTCTCCTATGTGCACGTGAATGACGCTTAAAGTGCCAGCACTAGGCACAAGGACAGGATCAGCTCGCACCCCGACGCCATCTGAGGAAGCGGATAACGGAGAATCGAACTTACAATTCTCGGGCGACGACCGCTGCTTCGTCGGGATACATCGCGAAGGGTTGACAGCCGCTCCTAATGGTCCACGAAGAGGAGCTAAGGACCTCGTTTTCTTGCTCCGTGGTGACTGGTCGCATGATGCCTTTAACCTCAAATCAGCACGACGATCCAGAAGTTGGGCTTTCTTCTGCTCCAGAGCTCCCACAAACGAGATTGTGTCCTCCACCATCACTGCCCTCTCCCTCTGCCACCCCAAAACTCACTTTGCTCAGAAAAATAACAGCGGATGTCGGCAGTACACACTTACCAACTGGCGACGTTTTCTGAAATGAATCACTGCTGAAGGTGCCAGCGAGAACTTAACTCCATCTCAGTCCTAGCTTGTGGTCATAGATGTTCCAACGTTTTAAACCTCTGCAATTCAAAACATTGAAATCCTATGACCAACGTCAAGTGAACCAGGTTAGTGAGAAGAGAGTTTTACTTTCGGCGCTGGAGGCAACAGAGACTCCAGAATCGAATACTTGGCAGACATGTCGTCTCTCCTCTGCCGCTCCCGAATGATGTGCTTCGCTTCCGTGGGCACGCGATTGTCGTTTGATTTCGGCCCCGCAGCATCAAGTCCTAGTTCTTGTGGACTCTTCTTCTTCTTGGGAGGACACTTCGACTTGGTCGTTCCACTGTCACGTGATCTCTTCGGCTTCACCACTGGCGGAGTCTTCGGTGCGAAAGACATGGGCGTCGTGGGGGCTGGAATTTCAAACCCTCTGGTTCCTGCCTGTACGGAGTAAGCATTGGTGTTTACCGCCAAGGGGTTTCGAATGCTAGCGGGGGCAATGGTCCTATTGCTATGAGAAGGCAAGAGTGGAACTGACACAGGATTCGGAGGCGAAAGAGAGAATGATGATCTAGAGTTCGGGTAGGAAGCAGGCGCCGCTTGTTCGTGGCCCAAGTTTATCTCCGGAAGCTCGATGTCGACCAGCATGGCATCCGGGCTGGGAATGGCCCCCTCGGGACCCATGACGTCGTTCAGAAGGGTGCCACAGAATGGGGTTTGCCATTGAAACATTTCCTCCAACGAATCCACTAACTCCATGATGAGAACACCGCCTGCTCTAGCTGTACGAAAACACTCTCAAACGTTTCCTATTCTCAATATTTGCAGTTCGGTGCTGGCGGTTTCCAACTAGTACTGCCGTGCCCGCTTTATGCTGGAGATCACGAGGTGGAGGGGAATTGACAGCTCCGGCCAACTCCGCAAGTAACACTCCCAAATCGATCCAACCCAACGGCACTTTGAAAGAGGTGACAGTTTCAAGTCGCTCACTTCCTAAAGGCGATTCCTTGGGTTTCGGTGGGACGGCACTTTTCGAGGTTTTCTCAAGGTGCGCCGATCATTGGAATTCGACACTTGTTCTCTGACTGCATTTTTTGGCTGCAGCTCTGGAATGAAAACGGTCGATCGTGTGAGACTAACTTGACTACCACTGAATTACTAGCTGTAAGACAATCTACTGATAGCTACGATCAGTGGCTGGCCGCTGCTACATCGATATGTCGTACTCAGTCTGAGGTTGACACAATCGCACAATTTGGTCTCCAAGGCTTCTAGAACCTGTAGCCTCCTCATCTGTTGGAGAATCCAACTTTCAGTCACTTGCAGAGTACTCATTCTGAGGTTGATACGGAGAATCGCCCAATATGGTCTCCAAGGCGGCTAGAACTTGCAGCCTCCTCACTTGTTGGAGCCTCCAACTTTTAGACACCTGCAGAGATTTGTCAGTGATATGGAGGTTTTCATTCATGTGGAATCAAGACTTTTCTTGGATCATCATTGAGTACTTTATAAGGATGAGAATTTTTGTTAAAATGTCGGTATTTTCATTAGAGAATGTTTGGACTCTCTAGTAGGTTATCAAAATTTGACAAGCCAATATAAATCCAGAGGCCATTTAATAGAGCTACTGAAAGGATATAATCTCTTACAAATAGACAATTTTACCTTACGTGAATATTTGGATTGTCAAGGAATATATGTCCATTTCCTATTCCGCAATCGTAAGAAGAGGGTACTTGCGATGGCTTTGATTAAATGTGATTGGGGAATCAAAATGCAATAAAAATAAATATGATTTGGGATCCCTTTCAGCACTTCTTAGCATCCTTCTAGAGAGTCTAAATTTTTTCTAATGCATAAGCCATTTTTTTGTGCATTTCCTTATATAGTTGTTAAGTCTATTATTGTTGAGTCTATTATTGTAACAGTTATAGATTTTAGAACGTAAAGTTTAAGCATAAAAATGCCACGCTTGTGGAATACCTCCATATTAACAAAATTTTGGTTATGGGTGCTACCATTATGTTGATTATTACGGACAAATGGAATAAAATAAAATAAAAAAGTCGTTTGCACTGTATATCCAATGAGTTAGACTTGTTGTGGCAAGTGCATGGTTGATCTTATGACATTGCAGGTGCCAAATAGATCGTGCATGTAATGTCAAGGCCAATGGTAAAGAAATCACTTTGGATCTTGATTTGTGAAGTGGATTGTTTGTTTGTCCCATGAGTGCAACAAATTATTTTGCATACCAACCTGTCACAAACTCATAGATCACCTAGTATCCAAGAGCTAAATTTTTTTTAGTCATTATCAATCCAATGGACTAATTGTAGAAAAAAAATAGTTTCAATCAATTGAGCTAGACAATTCTTGAAAACAAAAATTTCATGAATCGAAAGAGAATATTTTGGAAGTTGGGAATTTTGCATTAATTTTAACTGCAAACATTTCATCCAGTACCAAGAAATAGAAGAGCATGTTTATGTGCGTATTGTTGGCCACACTCTTATCATGACACTTCAAACATTCAAATAATTAGGGGTGATTGCAAGAAACACTTGTACTGGGTGATTGCAAGAAACATTAGCCGATTTTGTCACACATGGGCAAAACTGGGTTGTCTTTTGCTCTAACTTTTGAATTATGAACCCAATGCCAAAAACAGAAAAAAAATTGTTTAGATGTCTTGATTGTTATTGTATCCCTTATTTTTAATTTTTTAAAAAAAATCATTTAATATTTAAAATTCAATTTCTCTAATTTGTCACACTTTCAAGTTTAGGGGTTTTGGATACTAATGAGCGGTTCAAATTAATGATTTTCAGTTGAAATTTGTATGGTACATTCTTCTAGTAAGCAAACATGTTCCTACCAAAGGACATCTAAAAATACATTATTTTATGTCTTCTACGTTTGTTCAAAGAGGCCTCCCTTGCGCGCGCACTTGTGAACAATAGAAATGGTTTTGACCTCATTTTTTTGGTTGAAACTCATCACTAGGAAGTCCTCCCAAACGGTCTATTTTTAGTTTTTTTAATAATTATTTTTCCTATTTATTACAAATTAAAACGTCAAAGTATGTATTTTTTGGCCATAATTCTCGAACGTAGAATTTGTCCCAAAAAATACATACTTTGACGTTTTAATTTGTAATAAATAGAAAAAATAATTATTAAAAAAACTAAAAATAGACCATTTGGGAGGACTTCCTAGTGATACATCACAAAGTTTAGATCCTACGATTTGGCAGCAATTATTGTGCGGTTATCATTGTTTCATGGGTTCGTACCATAATCGCACTAACTCAGTGTATTTTTACGCACTGAATCAGTGCGAAAACAATGAATATGAATAGCGTACGGTTTATGTACTTTAACTATATGATTGCTGTGCAGTTTTGACACAACAATTGTATAGTTAAAGTACATAAACCGTACGCTATTGATATTCATTGTTTTCGCACTGATTTAGTGCGTAAAAATACACTGAGTCAATGCGATTATGGTACGAACCCATGAAACAACGATAACCGCACGATAATTGCTGCCAAATCGTAGGGTCTAAACTTTGTGATGTAAGTTTCAACCAAAAAAATGAGGTCAAAACCATTTCTATTGTTCACAAGTGCGCGCGTAAGGGAGGCCTCTTTGCACAAATGTAGAAGACATAAAATAATATATTTTTAGATGCCCTTTGGTAGGAATATGTTTGTCTACTAGAGGAATGAACCATAGAAATTTCAACTAAAAATCATTAAATTAAGCCGCTCATTAGTATTCAAAACCCCTAAATTTGAAATTGTGACAAATTAGAGAAATTGAATTTTAATAGTAAATGATTTTTTTTAAATTTTGAAAAACAAGGGATACAATTACAATCAAGATATCTAGAAATAGATTTTTTGTTTTTGGCATAATGTTTATAATTCAAAAGTTATAGCAAAGGACAACTTGTTTTACCCAAGTGTGACAAATAACGGTTGGTGTTTCTTGCAATCACCCTACTATTTGTTGCGTTTTGTCACACCTTAGTTTTTTATTTTTGTTTTGGCTATAACTTTTGAGTTTTAAGTCCAAATGACTCAAAATTTATGGGGAAGCTACTTATAGCCTTTATATACTTTACCTGATTTTTGAGGATTTTTCAAAAATCATTTACTATTTTTAAACAACCCTGCTAATTTCTCACAATGGCTGATTTAGGGGATTTTAGCACCATTTAAGCGCAAAAAAATAAATTTTGAGCTGGAATTTGGAGAAATTGGTCTCTTAGTAGACTTATAGCTATTGGCCAAAGGAATTTTAAAAATACTTATTTTTATGTAGTGTAGAGGTCCACAAAGAGAGCTTCTATCTACATTTTTTTTCAAAAATACAAAACAATATTTCGGTGATTTTTTTGGTCAAATCTTATCACCAAAAAGTCTTTTCAAATATTAAATCTTTATATATTTAAAAAAAAATCCTATTTTTTACAAATTAAAATGTTAGAAGTGGTATTTTCTTCACTAGACTTTTGGACATAGAATTCACATAGAATTCCGGTGAAGAAAATACCACTTCTAACATTTTAATTTGTAAAAAATAGGATTTTTTTTTTAAAATATATAAAAATTGACTATTTGAGAAGAATTTTTGTTGATGAGATTTGACCAAGAAACTCACCATAACATTGTTTTATATCTTTGAAAAAAAATGTAGAAAGAAGCTCTCTTTGTGGACTTCTACACCATATAAAAATAAGTATTTTTAAAATTCCTTTGGACAGTAGCTATTAGTCTACTAAGAAACCATCCTCTCAAAATTTCAGCTCAAAATTCGTTTTTTTGGGTTCCAATTAGTGCTAAAATCCCCTAAATCAGCCATTGTGAGAAATTTTTGGGGTTGTTTAAAAATAGTAAATTATTTTTGAAAAATCCTCAAAAATTAGGTAAGGTATATAATAGTTATGAGTAGCTTCCCTGTAAATTTTGAATCATTTGGAGCTAAAATACAAAAGTTATGGCCAAAAAAAAATAAAAAACTAAGATGTGACATACCGCATTAAGTGTTTCTTGCAATCAGCCTTATATATTTTGTATTATTTATTTGTATCTTGTTTTTTATTGGATTTGATTAATCTACCATTTCAATTTAGCACCTATTCATGAGCTCCTATTTGGAAAGTACTAATTCACCTAAATTTTGCCATTGCAACTTTTATCTCTTATAACTCTCTTGTCTACTATATTTAATTTTCTTTATGTGACTTTATATAGAGACAAAGGTAGCAACTAATTTCTTTATTGTGATTGAAAAATCAACCCTCACTTACATATGATGATGGCTATTAGAGAATTGAGCTTGAATATGAGTGATCCTCTCTTAACTTCTAGTTGGTGCATTTTTCATCATGTTCGAGTTTTCTAATTCTAGTCACCATGTAGTGTTTACAATAATCTCTAACTTGCTTTCACACAGTTAGTTGTAACCAAGTTTTTTTTTTTTAATTAATTATAATTAGTGCATATTCAGGCATCAGTCATTCTTAGATTCCTCAATCAATTCATCTATTGTGATGCTATCTCCACTGCCATGAAGGCCCATCAGTCCATAATATTGTAGTTTTTTAGGTTTAGTTATATTAACGATATTTCTTCACTTTTGAAAAGACATAACTACACTTTTTATGCTATTTATTGTTGCTTTCAAAATAAAGACATTTTGAACTACATGTTTTGTTTAAATCTATAAATGTTTTGCTAACTAAGATAGCTCAAGCCATTGGAAGATTTTTGAGGCATCCGGAGGAACGCTTTGTGGTGACATCCTTAAAGATTTCCACATCACCGTTGGCCCTATAGTATCCTAGTTAGTATTAGAGAATTCTCTTGGTCTAACTTTTGCAAAGGATGTTAGAACATAATAATCTCGGTACATTAGAGCAGTTTAGTACACAGCAAAAAGTCCAAGGTGCTTAATTGACAAATTAAACAAATTTTGACAAATTAAGCCAAATTAAGTGGCTTCTCAAGCTACTTGTTGAAGGCAAAGGCAAGTAGCAGCAAAAGCCATGTACTTAATTTGGTGGGTTTGAAGATGAGAAGAGAAGTTCTTTATACAAGTGGAATAGTGGTAGGTAAAACAATCCATGAAGGATATGTAAATTAAGATTAATAGAAGCTCAAGGTCCGCTTATTGTTAAGTCATACAAATGCGGGAATTGTGTTCAAAGTCGAATTCCAGGCCTCGTTTAAGCATAATAGAATAACATTTTGTTTAAAACTTTGAACTAAGTTAATGTGGGATTCAAGCTAATTTTCATCTTTAAATATTCATTTGAGATTTTGAGACTCCAATTAAAAGTTATGACCAAATTTTGGAGAGGGGTTGAAAGTTCATTTTTTGACATTTTCAAACACCCTCTTTGAATTTTATCTATAACTTTTTATTACAGTCTGTAAACCTCAAATGTAATTCTTAGAAATAAAATTTAGCTTGATTCCCCACATTAATTTAGTTCAAAGTTTTTGGAAAAAGGTTATTCTACTATACCTAAATGTGGAATGAAATTTGACTTTGAACACAATTCCTACATTTGACAATGAGTGGTCTACCTTCAAATTGTCCCATACCCTTTGAGGATTCATGATGGACAATTGATTTCCCCATAAAAACAACCTCCTCACCCTTTATTTTCACCACATGTCAAGAAAGTAAGTCTTTCACATTGTCATAAAATAAAATTCTTGATGGTAGATGGCCTTGGACTATTTTGGACATTTGTTTTTTCTTCCACAACTTGGTTAGAGTACAATGTGCATCAAAGTACAAGGTATCCAATAATTGAGGTTAAGGTGCATTAAGGTACCTTAACCCTGATTATTTATCACCTTCTACTTGGATTTTGAGCCACTAACAAGCATCATACATTGCAACATAAGGTGAGTAGCAATAGGAAAAAAACTAATCCTTATATGCAAAATAAAATGATATCCGCAAGGTCCTTGGAGGGCTATGGAATGACCCCGTGGAGGCCTCATAGTTTCTCTAATGCAATAATCATGTTGTAAAACTATTAGAAAGTAAAAATTAAATAAATATTTCTTCAATGAAAAGATATTACCTAAAATGATTTGCTCTTGGCTGATTTTCAACTTTGAATTGAACTAGCCTTTTCTCTCTTTCAATAAAATATTAATAATGTCCACTAGCTTTTAGGAAAACGAAGGGGGGATAAACAAAAATTCTATCCCTTTGATTGTGCAATCTTTGCATCATATTAACATTACTTGAGTGTTGTAATGGAAAAACAAAATGGGCATATGCATGGAACAAGAATGCAAAAAGAGGTGAAATGAGAGAAATGAAAATTTCAATGCTGCAAGTTGGACTCAAGGCTTTTTTTCTTTGGCTTTGTAGTGTAAGATTGCTCTAGAAAACAATAATTTGGCTAATAAATGACAAAAAATCATGAAGTTTTTCGCTTGAAAACTTCAAATTAAAAAAATATATTGGATGAAATCTCTTGATTGTGGATGAAACCATAGTTATGGATATGTGATATGTGCTAATGTGATATTTTCTAGCCAATATGTAGATGAATGTTGAAATTTGGAGCACCACTATAACATTCTATTAGCCACTTTGGCACATAAAAAAATGAAAGGAAAAAAAAACTGGTTGCGGTTCTTTGCAAAAATGGAGGCCAAGCAGCCCAAGTGGATGGTAGCAGACCCCATTGCGATTGCTTCTTTCAGTCGGTTGTGACTTTCAGTCGGTTGTGAGACCTCCCTGTGTTGCATCCCAAGCAGCGCCCTTTTTTAGCCTGTGATAGTATCTCTCCTCGATCCCGCTCTTGTGATCTTAAGTTAGTTTTGTAAAGGGAAAGGCCTGATGATGAGGGCCTTTCTCGGCGTAAAGTGCTAGGTAGCCGACCTCACAAGGCTAATCTTATAGGGTCAATCCTATAAAATCTCACAATATTGATCTCATGGATGTGAAGGGCCCTAAAAATGTATTGCGCGTTGGTTGATCGGGCTTTACGCTCTAGTTGTTTGTGTCTTTCCCCCACTAGGCCAGCCACCTGTGGCTGGTATTGTCTTAAGGTAAAAGGCTCAAAAACCATTCATCTAAGGATTGGTCTGCCTTGTTTATATATTTCTTTGGATGGAAATATTTTTTAGTTCATTTTTCAGACATAGGAAAATAGATGAGGAATCTATTACAAGTGGTTTCATATTTTTTTGAAGCATTTTTGAATTACTTATGAACTTTCAAACGAGTTGGATTGTAGGTCCCTATTTATGACCCTAGGTCTTCTTTAACTCCTAAAGGACTGTTGTCCCTTCGAGGGACAAATGCGTTTTTGGGCAGGTACCTACGGGCTGAAATTTTCTTCTGATTTTTTGAATTTTTTTTGGTGGTAGAAAATCTGATTAGCTCTGTGGGAATATAATTTTTTTCACAATCGGTGCCCGGGAAAAAAAGTTATGACCAAATAAGCCCAAAACAGGGGACAGGGGGCAGCCTGGTCAGCAAAAAAAATGGACAAAAATTTGAATTTTCTTTTTTTAATATTTTTTTCTGATAGATTATATTTTTGTCTATTTGGAAAGCTTTTACTCATCTCATTTGGATTTTTTATGAGAAAGTTATGGATATTCTTGTTTTTCGGGCAGTTAAAGCATCTTCTTGAAAAAAATAATTTGTAGGATTCATTTCTAAATGCAATTTTTTGAATTTTTGAATTTTTTTTTTCATGGTTTAATTTACTTGCTAGAACAATCTCACCATTGGGATTAGTGTATTTTAATTCCATCTAAAATATATGAGTATTTTAGATTTTCCTTCTATCTTGTACCTACTTCTACTCAACAATTTTTTTAAGAATGATAATTAAGTTTTTTTGAATTTTTTTTTTCCCCTAGACTCTCAACTCAATTCTCCACTATAAAGATTTAAAGCTCAAAATGTTGTAGTGCAAAAACTTTAAGTTAAAAATGTTTAAAGTCAAAAAATCTAACCCCGCAATGTGTTGAAAAACTTTTTTTTTCACTTTAAATGCAGATTTCTTGCAATCTGTGCGGTCAAGAATTCTGAAATTTTTCCATACATTCTCATACTAGTTAGGTGTAAGATCCTACGGTTAGATGTTCAAAAAAAACATTTTTCAAATTTTTTTACTCTTTGCTATAGAAATGGCAGTTTTGAGTGTTTTTTGGCAGAAAAAAGGCCTTGGGCCTTTATGGGTTAAACCATTCACTTGCAAGTCTAAAGAAAAATGGAAAAAACAAAGAGAATGATTGGTTCTTGCAATTATTAATGCTTTTTCCCTCAATTCATTCAATGACTATAAAGGTCAATTTTAGGACCACCTCATGTCCATTTCACAGCCATTTGTAGGTGCGGTTCTTAACCCCTAAAGGACCAAGGTGCATTTTTTGGCAACATAGCAATTTTGGGCAGCTCACTACGAATGGAGTTTTTATTTTTTTTCTTTGAAAATTTCACACAATATGTGCCTGAGGAGTAGCTTTAAGGCCCAACAATTTTCATAACTTTTGACTTCATGGTTAAAAAGTTATTGCATGATATGTGATTTTCATTGCTCAACGGGCAGCCCGGGCAGCCTAAAAAACTTCTTTAAAAATCACTTTTTTTTAAAATAAAAATTTGAAATTGGTTCTTTAGGTTTATATCTACACGGGAAGCTTTGAATCATTCTATTTGGATTAACGAGTCAAAAGTTATGAGGAGTTTTAGTTTGCGGGTAGGTTTGGAGTCTTTGAAAGCCATACCTACCCGCAAACCAAAAGTCCTCATAATTTTTGACTCGTTAATCCAAATGGAATGATTCAAAGCTTCCCGCGTAGATATAAACCTAAAGAACCAATTTCAAATTCTTATTTTAAAAAAAGTGATTTTTAAAGAAGTTTTTTAGGCTGCCCGGGCTGCCCGCCGAGCAATGAAAATCACATATCATGCAATAACTTTTTAACCATGAAGTCAAAAGTTATGAAAATTGTTGGGCCTTAAAGCTACTCTTTGGGTACATATTGTGTGAAATTTTCAAAGAAAAAAAATAAAAACTCCATTCGTAGTGAGCTGCCCAAAATTGCTATGTTGCCAAAAAACGCACCTTGGTCCTTTAGGGGTTAATGCCCATGCGATTTTAGAGCCTCCCACCTTAATTTATCTCTTGCAATGAAATTTTGTTTCATTTGTAAAAATAAATAAATAAATTAATTAATTAATTAAATTGAATCCTAGAAATTCAAGGAGTGGGATGCAGGGATGGAATTGACGAAAAGGCCAGCTGTTCAAAATGGTAGACAGTCCACATATGTCAGTGACTTAGTTTGCTCACCAACAAATCGTGTGCTCACAGACAATACTTTTGCTCCTTTTCTTTCTTTCTTTCTTTTAAACAACTCAGTTCTAGTGCATTTTCAATTGAATTTTTTTTTTTTTTTTTAAACAATTGGACAAATTCCATTGATAAGGAAGAAGTACATCGAACCAGGGAAGCAAGTTCCCCGCGGCAATTTTTTAAGCTTTTCAGACAACAAAAATCAGAAACTAACAACACAAATAACCAAGAGAAGCTCCCCCATCTTGGGTTGCTTCAGTTTCCAGGCGATAGTGAGGCCATTCCTTTCACCAAAGAAACGGGACTGGAGCCAGGTGTTATCAAAGCGCCTCAGGAATTCATCAACCTTCTTGGCCTTGAGCCCTGCAACCCGGACATGATCGGTGTGCATTTTCAATTGAATTTGTGTCTGCCCATGACTGGTGGGGAAATGTCCCTGATCAGATGGCTACTGAATTTCTGTGTGTGTTTTTCTGGCGATTCGGTGCAAAATTGCACCAAATTTTATGGCCTGGCATCATGCCTATAGGAAAAAAAATGGTACTACGTACTAATGAGGTGGAAAATTGCCAGAAAACTTCAAATTAAAAAAAATCTTCGATGAAATCATCAAATTGTGGATGAAAACTAAATTATGGATATGTGATATGTGCTAATCATCAAGAAAGTGCCCCCCATTGCAACAATATTGATGTTGTATAGCTTCAATGGTTATGCAGTATAGTATAGAAAGCTTATTGTTGCAATATTGCCTTAGTACTACAATAATATAGTTTCAATAATAGAGTGTATTATTATTGAAACTATATTATTGAAGTACTGAGCTAGTATTGCAACAATATGCTTCTAATACTATATTGCGTAACCATTGAAACTATACTATATGGGTATTGTTGCAATGGGGGGGTCCCAATGTTATGATATTTTATATCAATATGTGTATGAATGTTGAAATTTGGAGCACGACTCACACTATAACATTCAATATCACCACTTTGGCACTTCATTAAAAATGAAAAAACTAACTAACTGCTACTAATCATTCACAAATGAATGCCTTCTGTATTGATGTGCACACAACCAAAAATAAGGTAGAGGGACCCCTAACAAATAACTTAACCCCTAAAGTTCCTTTACTATGTTTTCACCAAAAACACTAAAGAACTACCATTTCTAGTACAAGTACCAAATTTTAGAAAGAAAAAAAAATATGAACACATGCAACCATAGGATCTTCTAGTATGCTAGTTTGAGAAGATATCGAAAAAAATTCAGAAATTGTTCCTATGTAGATTGCAAGATATTAGTGTTTGAATTGGCAGAAGTCCTTTTATTGGCCCTGCAAAAAACAAAGCAACTTCACTTCAATGACTTCACAAGGTCACATTTGTATAAAAAAATGTCCATGTTGGTGGTGCTTCTTTGGATTCATTCTTCAAGGCAAATTGGCTACATGCTTGAAAAATTCCAGATCATTTGAAGTTGATGTCACATTTAACTAATTTTGGACTATTCAATGAATTCTGCACTTAACATCCAAAAATCTCCGCATAGAAAGATAGGGAGATCTCCCGATGTTCACATATATCTCTTGATGTTTGTATAGATCTCTAAATGTTTTGTATTGATTTTCCAATGTTTGCATAGATTTCCCAATATTTTGGATTATCTCCTGATGACCATCTTCTTTTCTTCCCAATAACCAGTATTAATTATGGACTTTCAAAAATTCAAAAGTAATTAAATGTGACATATTGTATAACACATAGAAAGAAAATAGTAAGTAGAAAGAAATAGAGTGATTCAAAATACTAAATTGTTAAGAATTTAGTTATGGAAGTGAAAAATGCCAATTCCAATGGTTGTAATGTTCTAATATACAATCTACATCCTTTGATTTTATTTTTTTCAAAAAACATTGGAAATTGAATTCATAAATGACTTCAAAGTTTATTTTAGAGTAGAGAATCTATAAAAACTCCTCATAACTTTCATCTCATTGATCAAAATTCAATGATGTAAAGCTTTCCACGTATATTAGTATATATAAATCTAAGAATTAAATTTCAAATTTTTGTTTCTAAAAAAAGAGATTTTTTTAATCTACCCCAATTGCCCTCACAAGGAAAAAAACTACATATCATACAATAACTTTTTAACTATGTGGTCAAAAGTTGTAAAAATTGTTGGGCCTTAAAAAAAACCTTGTTCCCATGTTGTGTGAAAATTTCAAAGGAAAAAGATAAAAATTTCATTGGTAGTGAGTGGACCAAAGTTGCTATGTTGCCAAAAAATGCAACTTGGGCCTTTAGGGGTTAAGCATTTCAACGTATAGGATATGGGAAATTGCTTGAGAAATTGAGCCCAATGTGTGCAAACATAAAGATGAAGATGAATGCAAAAAAAAGGAATTATTTCCAAGAATGAATATTTTATTCAATGTAAATGTGAATTTTTCATCTAGATCCATCTTGATTTTATAGCTTCATCCAAACGGTTAGCTTTAGAATCAATAATAGGTACCTGTACCTTATCTAGAAATATCACATTAATTTGTCACTCAATCTCTAGTTGGATCAAGGCCCATTAGAACTTTGGGACTTCAGTTGATTGAAATGGTGTACATAACCTTGAAGAATATGGAAATTCTAAGAGGTAACATAACATTCAATAGCAATAAGCTATATTGCCCTCCCTCCAACAGAACGATGTGGAATACTCCACATCCATCAATAACCAAAAGGACACATGTAAAAAAGTATCAAAGAATTGAATAGCAATCAACCATTTCACATTTGCACACTAAAACAAGTTCTAATACTTTAAAATAAAACATTAAAAAAATCAACATTCAGTTCATTGAAAACAACAAATTGAGCAAGTAAATTACATTGCTTCAAAAGCCATTTATGTTTTTGTATTCAAACACAGTGATGGACGATGTATTTCATTATAAAATCAGTATCTCCACCCTTCATTCCCACACATGAAACAATCCCTTGATTTTGCCATCAAAACTTTTCTTAATTGCAAAAGGACATTGATATTTGATTCAATGAGTTCTTTGGATTTTTGGCAAAACATTCTTTAAATCTACAAACATTTATTTCTAGATTTGTTTATTTGGTCCTAGAATTAGAAGGAAAATAAATAGAGCACACCATAATAGTCTTGCCACATTCTTGGTACTAAAGCTTAGTTTAACCCCTAATGACCCAAGAATTAGGGGGGGGGGGTACTTTCAAAATGGCCAAATTTGCCAAGAACTTGAGCAATGTTTTGGTCATTTTTTCTTGAAATTGGAGAAATTGTAATCATAGTTTCTTGAAGTTCAAATTAAGAGTGAGCACCTCAAAAGTGTTCAGATTATTTGACTACACAACTTTGGAGATATTAAAATTTGAAGTTTTATTTGGGTCAGTGGAAATACAGGGCAAAGCACTTTGAAAGGAGCATGTCTTTGTGAGAATATTTTGAAATGATGCCCTTTTGTGCTTAGTGAAAGATAAGAGAGTTGAAAATGTGTATGTAAAATTACACAACATTCCAAGCATTCAGTTTTCAATTCATAGTAGAGCTTGCAATGCACGTGGTCACTAAAATGAGAGTAGTGTTTGTAAGAGAAAAAAAATGGGACACTTGTCTTTTCTTTGAACTCCTTGGATCTATCCTTTTCAAGGTGGATCTGACATTTTTTGATGTGGGGAAGAATCACATTGGTTGGATGACTTTTTAGTCCATGCCCAAACCCCCAACCCCCAAAATGAGCTTGAACTATATTAATTCATTTAACTTTGAAAAATTCCACAAGGCGGAGTTTAACTTGGAATTCAATGGAACTACCACCATCGAATTTATAACTCAATCCATTTCCTGGATGTAATTTATATTTGAAAAAAACTCAAAATTTGATATCAAGAAGCTCAAAACAGAGGGGCAACAACTCAAAAATGGTTGCTTGGGTCATTAGGGGTTAGTTTTCTATCAATGATGTGTGAATGAAATTCGTAGATGAGGACTGAGGAGAGGAAAAGGCAATCTCTCTCTAAAGGCAACTAATGTTATAAAATAAACATTTTAAGGTAGAATATTGCAAAAATGAGTTTAGCCCATTTGAAAGCCTATGGATGCATCTAATTGCACTTCTTATCATCTATGCCTACAATGGAAAATGTAATAAAATAAGGTATGAATATGAATATGTGTAAACATATATCATAAAAAAATTCTAGCGGAATCCTAAAGTCCCAAGGCCTTTTTTTTAATCAAAAAATGTTCAAAATTGCCTTTATTAGTGCAAAGAGCAAAATAATTAAAAATAATTTTTTTTTTGCATCTTAAAACTTAGGATCTTGTATTAGACTAGTGTAAAATGTGTAGAAAATAATCTAGGCACTTGAGTGCATAGATTGTAAGTTAAATGCATGGTAATTTCAAAGTGAAGAAATTATGTTTTTTGGCAAATTGGTTCATGAGACTTTGGCTCCTCTTTACTTAAAAAAATTCCCTATAGATTTTGAATTAAAGAAAAATTATCATGAAGAATGGAATTGAAAATATAGAAAAAATAAAAGCTTAAAAAATAATGTGATTTCCATTCTCTAAAAAATTGTTAAGTAGAAGAAGGTTTATAATAGAAGAAAAAACTAAATCATTACTAGCTTTATGGTGGAATTAAAATACACAAATTCCAAGGGTGAGATTGTTTTAATAATTAAAGTGAATAGTGTGGAACTTTTTGTTTTGAAAAAACGTGAAAATTGAACTAAAAAAAGAATCCAATACATTATGTTTTCAAAAAGATGCTCAAATTGTCTGCAAAACAAGGAGGTCTATAACTTTTACATCACAAATCCAAATGGGAAGAATCAAAGCTTTCCACATAGACAAAAATACAATCTATAAGAAAAAATTTACAAAATTTTGGTTTCAAACTTTTGTAGATTTTTTCTTGCTCAAATGCCCGCAAAGTTTATTTATAGGTTTAGTGTGGTACCCTAGGGTGATTGCAAGAAACACTTATACTATTTTGCATCACTTGTCTTGTGCCATTGAAGTGTTTTCAAGTACAATTTAGGGAGTAATGATTTAATGTAGGAAAAGTTCATAGTGGGTATGGATATGATCATTTAAAACTTATATCCAATTTCATTTTTATTTTCTAAAACTAATTCGATAGGAAACATTGATTTTCAAAAATATGTAACACTTGTAGTTGTAGGATTTAGGAGTACTATTGAGTACCTTCTTGTTAAAGAATTTAAAACAGAAATTTGGAAAAGACGTTTTTTCTAATAAAATTGCAAATATTGTAAAAATAATTGTAAAAATAATTAATTGTATTTAGCGTAGGCAGTTACTGCCTCTTTTGAGGTGATAGCCTCTTTTTGATAGGAAACATTGATTTTCAAAAATATGTAACACTTGTAGTTGTAGGGTTTGGAAGTACTATTGAGTACCTTCTTGTTAAAGAATTTAAAACAGAAATTTGGAAAAGACGTTTTTTCTAATAAAATTGCAGATATTGTAAAAATAATTTCCAAAAATAAATAATTGTACTTACCGTAGGCAGTTACTGCCTCTTTTGAGGTGATAGCCTCTTTTTGATAGGAAACATTGATTTTCAAAAATATGTAACACTTGTAGTTGTAGGGTTTGGAAGTACTATTGAGTACCTTCTTGTTAAAGAATTTAAAACTAAAATTTGGAAAAGATGTTTTTTCTAATAAAATTGCAGATATTGTAAAAATAATTTCCAAAAATAAATAATTGTACTTAGCGTAGGCAGTTACTGCCTCTTTTGAGGTGATAGCCTCTTTTGAGGTGATAGTGTAAAACAACATACAAAACCAATAGAAGGGTAGTCATGGACTAATTCCTGCACACATGGCACACTCAATGGACAAAAATCATTTAAATTTACAACATTGCATTGTAGCTCTTTTACACATATTACTCAAAACACGAGAAGTGTTTCAGCACTTGCATTATTTACCTACAATAACAAACTATTCATAATGTCTCGATTACCATAAGTTGCTGGAATATATATGAGGACAGCTGCAATTTCTACGCCATCTTCACCCATGGTCTCATACAATTGCACCTGACATTTAGGAGCATCTTCACTTTCATCGAGGACAATCACATCATCTAATTGCTAGCGTGATTCACCTACAATAGTACCTACAAGGAAGAAATGTGTAACATAAAGAACAAGTGCGCCTTTCTTATTTCCAATTCATAAAACAGAAAGTTCTTGGACGGGCGCATTATTAGGTAGGACATTCCTAATAATCCAAGTTTCTAACATCTCTCTCACATGCATGCAGATTATATTCAAACTTCGTGAAAGAGTTTTGAAATCTTTCTGTAGGAGCACCATTTCTCTATGTTGATTATACCGTGAAATCATGTAATGAAGTTAGCATGCCCAATAATGAATTCCAACAATAATTCAAAACTTCAAACCTTCAATATAATTTTGTAAATGCAAATAATCATGAAAAACTGCAAAACTCACAAATTCACCGCAACAGTTCAAAGCGGTACAAATCACAGAAGTCAAGCAATAATTCAAAACTTCAAGCCTAAAGTATAATCTCGTAAATGAAAATAATCATGAGGAACTGCAAAACTCACAAATTCACCACAACAATTTAAAGCAGTCCAAATCATAGAGAACTTGAGGTCATTTCAATTTGAGCATCCTTCGAAAGCATCATGTGAGAGAGAGCGCATAGATTATACTCTGCAATCATGTAACGAAGTTAGCATACCCAATAATGAAATCCAACAATAATTCAAAACTTCAAGCCTTCAGTATAATTTTGTAAACACAAATAATCATGAAAAAAATGCAAAACTCATAAATTCACCGCAACAATTCAAAGTGGTCCAAATCACGGAAGTCAAGCAATAATTCAAAACTTCAAGCCTCAAGTATAATCTTGTAAACGCAAATAATCATGAAGAACTGCAAAACTTACAAATTCACCGCAACAATTCAAAACGGTCCAAATCACGGAGAACTTGAGGTCCTTTTTATTTTGAGCATCCTTCATTGACAATTTTTTTATTTCACATCGCATGGGGGTGAAGGAGGGTCCAAGGCGGAGTTGCCTGTCTCTCTTCAAGAGATAGTGAGTTTCTTTTATCATACATTTTCAAACATGCAAAAAAAATATTTTGATGTTTTTTTGGTGAATGACAATCTTCATAGAGTTGTTAGAAATGACCAATTCCTATTTTCCTAATTTTGAAAAATTATAACGTCAAAACACCTATTTTCTTGAGATTTTGAACTTTTTCAATTCTCTTACTTAGAGAATTATTCTATATTTGATCTTCCTAAGATACAATCTTCTTGAAGCTCTAATCATTAGCTAAACCTTTTAGATTTTTGAAAAAATGATTTTGCAATTTTAAAATACTCACAAAAAAATCATGAATACTAAACAAAACGCAACAAATAGTACAAGTGTTTCTTGCAATCACCCTCCGGAGTATAATTTTTGCTCCCGAGTTTCAATTGAAATAAGAATTATATTTCTAGAAAGTCCATAAGCTTCACTACCTTGGAAGGATTAAGATCCTCTAGTTATAATTGTCATTTTTTACATTAAAA
This sequence comes from Pseudisothecium myosuroides, assembly GCA_951799445.1. NCBI lineage: Eukaryota > Viridiplantae > Streptophyta > Bryopsida > Hypnales > Lembophyllaceae > Pseudisothecium > Pseudisothecium myosuroides. The sequence continues at coordinate 15,095,971 of OX637295.1, forward strand.
GATCTTGACGTAAAAGTTTGTTTAATTGATTTTAGGGTTCCAAAAGCAAAAAAAATATTATTTTTTTCATACCAGCATATTTAGGGCAAAATATTTATTCCAACTATTTAAAAAAAAATACTTTATTCCATTGACCCTCAAATAGTGTTGTTGAATAGCAAGTTTGACATAATTTTTTTTAACTCATCAAAATTGCCCAACAACATCATTTGGTAGGTCTACATCCAAGATAAGTAGAAGTGAAAAATCAATTTGAGAAGGCAACATGCCTACACTCATTGCTAGTTATTTATAATAAGACAGTGGAGCCTAATTTTGACTTTGGAGAGTGCTATTAAATTGCCACATTTAGATTCTTGCATTAATTGTAAATTTGGCTTTCAATTTGCGAGCCTAGGCTTAATTTTAAGTTAAACTACAATCAACACTTTGAAGAGCATCTATATATAATTTGTACATATGGTGTCCTGAAATTATAAGGTATAAAAATTTGAAATCTTCTTTTAACTGTGACCCCATATTCAATTAAATCAAAGACAATTTAACCCCAAAAGAACCAAGTTGTGTGTTTTTGGCAACATTGATTTTTTAGGCAGTTCATTACAAATGGATTTTTTTTTCTTTGAATTTTCACACAACAAGGAGACGAGGAGTAGCTTTAAGGCCCAATAATTTTCATAACTTTTGATTACGTGGTTAAGAAGTTATTGCATGATATGTTGTTTGTTTTTTGACTTGGGCAATTTGAAAAGATTAGAAAAAATCATTTTTTATTTAAACAGAAAAATCCAAATTGTTTTTTGGATTTACATCTACGTGGAAAGCTTTGAATCATTCTATTTTGATTAATGAGTTGAAAGTTATGAAGAATTTTAGTTTACTAGCAGTTATGGATTCTCTATTCTAAAATAAACTTCGAAACCATTGGAATTGGCATATTTTGAATTCTATGACAAAATTCTTAACAATTTAGTATTTTGAATCATTCTCTATTGCTTTCTATTTACTATTTTTTCCTATATGTTGTACAATTCCAAACATTCTGAAAATTTTCAAGCATGTTGCCAACTTGCCAACTTGCCTTGAAGAATGAATCCAAAGAAGCACCACCAACGTGGACATTTTTTCATACAAATGTGACCTTATGAAGTACAGTTGCTCTGTTTTTTGTAGGGCCAAAATAAGGACTTCTGTCATTTCAAACCCTAATATTTTGCAATTATCTACATAGTGGAAATTTCTGAAACTTTTTCCACATCTTCTCAAACTAGCGTACAATAAGATCCTATGGTTGTATACGTTCAAAAAGGTATTTTTTTCTAGAGTTTGGTACTTATACTAGTCGAATGGTAGTTTTGGAGCATTTTTGGTGAAAAGATATTCAAGAAACTTTAGGGGTTAATGATAGGAATCATGTTCAATTGATTCAAATAATTGCATCATTTTAGGTATAAAGTAGTAACACCTTGAAGTGACAACTAAAACTAACTCCTATTTTTTTGCCTCATAGAATAGCAATTTGCATAGAAAAACACCAACACCTACATAGAACTTGACTAGATTTGTAAAGTGTCTATGAATGTGTGCTTAAATTCATGAATTACACTCTATTGCTTTGATCAAGATTCCAAATGTATTGTTTCCTCCCAAATTTATGATCCATTGTATGTGCCTAGAGCGTGTTGCTTTTGAAAATTTATAACATCAATATTTTTCAAGTAGCATATAATTTAGGTTGCACTTGCAACGTCTTTTTACTATAATTTGCTAATTTGTTTGGAAAAAAATCTCCTTATGTGGCCACACACAAGACATTGAAACTCCTACATTATTGCTTTAAGGTGATGTTACCTTAATCCCTTATAGGAGGCAACCCATTCCTAATCACCCTTCCATTGGCTTGCTATATAGACTATTCTCTTTTTGTGAAAGAGGTGAAGAATAGTGATTAATTATGGCGTGGTTCACGAGGCAATTGTAGTGCATTTTGATTGGCTACAAGACTCTCAATATTACAACCACCCCTTGGCCGATTTTCTTTTCAGCCCGTGATCGGAAATAGCAAGCCCTATATCACTGGTATGGGAGGAATAGAATCTTCAACTAAAAAATTCATAGTAATTATGTTTTGAGAAATGAAAATCTAGAAAATTATTGAAACTTCCAAACTCTACTTTTGCACACGAGAAAATTTCCCTTGTGAAGAAACCTGCCTTGCAGATGGTCTAATCAGCTTAAGTGATCAGAAATGGGTTGCCTCCTTTAGAGCGTCTCTACCAGTTCTCCACAAATCCGACTCGCTATTGTTGGTTTGGAGTGTGTCAGACACCCAAGCGGGATCGGCATTGTTGGAGAGACCCACCACACCCGCCATTTGAATACGACATGTCAGGTTTCTTCAATTCTTGCGCTTGTCGGAATTAACGCTGGTCAGGTACCAGGCACCGGGCACCGAGCTGTTGTGAGGTCAAAAATTCCTGACAAGCACAGGCCCTGTTCGGAAAATGGAGGCGCAAACTGGGAGCTTTCTTGTATTTGAATTGAGATCAAAATAAAAACTAAAAAGTGTGTTGAGGTGTGTTGAGGTCCACTTCAACGCACTTCAACACACTTTTATGTTTTAACGGAATTCAAATCAAAAGTAATCAAAATAGTATTTTCTTTTCAAATATGAATTCCAATAAATATGAAACTTGAAACATTTAAATATAATGAATTCATATTGGAAAAGAATACTATTTTGGTTCAGGGATTTTAAATCCAAACAAACTTACTCTATTCTCATATTGTTTCCACAATCTTGGTCAATTGATGAGTCCTAATTTCCAATTGAAAGTTTAAGTTGATTCTTGGTCAATTGATAAGTCCATGAAAAAACTAAAAAGAGTTTAAACCTCTTCTTGGTCCCAAAATGGAACCAAGAAAAGAAATTCAAATCTCTTCTTGGTCTCAAAATGGAACCAAGAACAAAAAAATCTTAAGTTTAAATCTCTTCGTGGACAATTGATGAGTCCTAATTTTAAATTGTAAGTTTAATTGTCTTCTTGATGAATTGGTGAGGCCTCAACAAAAATTTAAGTGTAAATTTCATCCTGGTCTCAAAATGGAAAAAACACTTGCTGCGCCTCGCTTGATGGGCAGTTGTTCCTCCTGCCCGAACTGCGCCCCCACGCGGCGTCATTGGAATACGTGCTGTGACTTGGTCTTCTTGTTAGTGCCGTGCCTGGAGTCAAATGTGCGAGGGACGGGAGCTTCAAGTATGGTGACAAAAACTTTCAGTGACCGGTGTTGAAAACAATGATAGGTTGCAATTGATGGGTCCTTGTTTTGCTTAAGGGCACGGGAAACCCTTTGAAGGGAACGTTTAGAGTGAACCGGTGGAGATGCCCTTAACATCAAACAAATTGGCCCATTGTTTTTGATGCAATACAATATTTCTTGCATCCCACTATTGTCAGCCTTAATGAAAAAGGACTTTGTGTTGCCAGGTGCTGCAATACAAAATTGTGGATACTGAAATAGTAAGAAATAGGTGGAAATTTGTTGTATTCCAATACCATAGCCAGAGGTCACCTTTGGCGAAAAATAATTAAAAAATTTAAAGCCGAATAATTTTGAAAATTAATAGTCATTATGCCGAATTCAAGGAATATTACCTATAAAAAAAGCCGAAATGTTGGATTCAAACATATCAAGTCAATCTTGATGCCAACACATCATGTCCTCTAAACTTGGGTGGAGAGGTCGTTTTTATAATTAAGTCCATTATCCATCATGAATCCTCAAAGAATATGGGACAATTTGAACATGAGAGCTTGACCACTCATTGTCAAAACGCAGGAATTGTGTTCAATGTAGAACTTCAAACCTCGTTTTTGCATAGTATAATAGTAAATTTCTAAAATATTTGAACTAAGAGAAGTTGGAAAATTAAGCTAAATTTCATCTCCAAAAATCCGTTTGTGATTTTGAGCCTCTCAAAAAAAGTTATGGACAAAATTCAGAGAGGATGTTTGAAAATGTCAAAGAAAATGTCCCTCCCAACCCCTCTCTAAATTTTATCCATAACTTTTTATTGGAGACTCTAAATCTCAAACGGATTTTTGGACATGAAATTTAGACTAAATTCTCAACTTTTTTTAGTTCAAAGTTAAATTTTTTTTTTTAATATACTATGTCAAAATGAGGTCTAAAGTTCTACATTTAACATAATTTCTGCTTTTGACTTAACTAAGTGTGAGTGGTTGTGCTTCTACTAATCCTAATTTACATATACCACATGGGTTGTCTTACCTACTGCTACCCCACTTGTATAAAGAGATTGTTTGTACCTATTGCCATAGACCCATCAAAAGTGACTTCCACTTCTGTGTGGTGGTTCTTGAATATTGTACCTAGAGGTATGCAATGAAGAAATCTTCATGCAATTTCTGAATTTATTTGAAGGGTTGCCAGAAATTAAGAAAAACCACTGAATAATTGCCAAATAATTTAATAATTAAAAATCAACTGCCGAACCATCCATTTTGGTTTTAATTAATTATTTGGCAAAAGTGTGTTGAAGGTGACCTCCGGGTACGGTAGTGTTAGCATTAATGGAAAAAATTCAGGGCTTCCACATGTCGCAGATGAATGAGTGAGCAAGGGATCCATTCACAACCCGATTCACAATTGTCCAACTCTGACCATACTGCAGAAACAACAATAAGCCTCTTGTAGAATTTATGAAAAGCGGAAAGGCTGAACAATGGACCCCATTAAGGTTGAAGCATGTTGTATTTTATCAGAAACCATCTGCCATTTCTGACCTTCCGGCTGGGCCTCAAAAGGTTAAGCTTAGTTAACTTACCTTTCAGCAATCCAGAACCTGGAGCAAAATTCATCTGCTTGATACGGTGTTCCATTGCTTCCAAACAATACGGCTGGTCTTCCGGCCAGCACACACCAGGCAGCAATGTGTGCTTGGCTCGAAGCTCCCCAGACAGTTACAACAAGGGACCTCTATGTGGTCCCTTTTATGGGGATCAGTCCCGTGGATCTCATGGCTTGATTGGAATGCAAAGTGTTTCAGCAATTCGGTTTGGGAAGCAGCCACCTGGGAGGCAGTTACAGACCACACCTGTGTATGTGGCATGGTTGAAGACCTTGAATCTTTGTGAATTGTACCCCGATAAGGCAACGGTCTTCCTCAGATGCTTTGAGAATACATGGTTGCAAACTTGCAATCTAGCTTCTTTGGAGTTAGGACCGGGCTTCAGATGCAGACATGCAGTGGAATTTGGCCCTCCCAAAAATGGGGGCTTTTTCATGAGACGCCTTCGGCCTCTCACTCTCGCTCTGCTTGGTCAGGCGTTTTGGGCTTCAACTGGTAGTTCTGTGTGGTACTCTTCGGATGGTAGTCCTTAGTTTTGGAAAATTCTAGATAAAAATTCGAAACAATGTGAAAAGCTACTGAGGCTTCTGCCTCCCTGCAATGGAAATCGTCCATGTGTTTCAAGCAAGAAAAAAACAAAACAATAAGGCTGGTCAGAACTTATGTCACCCTCATCATAAACCCCTGCATAACGCAGCAGAGTGATGTGGTGCATGAGCTCGGAGGCAAACTCCATTTGGGGCATACTCATGGATGTGAGAGTGATGTGTAAGCCAATTTTTCATCAAAGGTTCCAGCGTAGAATTGATGCAAATTGTTTACTGAAAATACTACCAAATAAAGCAGGGGTTTCTGAGCCTGCGTAATACCAACAGTAATGTGATTGGAGATGCGTACCAATATGGCACCACAGATTGATAGAATGCAAGGAGCCAGTGTATGGACTCAACAAATGCAGTAATCATGAACAAGAGCAACCACAAAAATCTAGTTGCTAGGCTATTTTGTCTCTGTCCTCAAGGAAAAAGCATGAACTGTGCAGAGCAGAAAGAGTCATGGGTATTGAAAATTTATTGAAAAACTTTTGTCTGCTGGACTGCTGGTAGTATTGATTAGTGGTACCTTGGTTGAACTTGGTTCTAACAGCATTCTCTTGTCACTGTGACTGTGACAATGACAATGAAAATGGGTGATGGAATTTGTCCATGTGTTTCAAAATAAAAATAAATAAATAAATGAAAGTGGGTGCATGCGGAGTTGTGCTCAAGGCAATTGGAAGTTGATTATGGTGGGATGTGCTAAAATTGCCCTTAGCCCCTTATTCTAATAGTATCCTCTAAAATAGGGATAACTATGCTCAAGGTATTGATATTGAACATTTCAACGTGGGAGTACTTTTCAATCACCCCCAATTTCAACTTCAAAATTTTATTGCTAATTTAATGGCAATAAAAAGTATATATCTGTATGAAATTGGCTTCTATTTTTTATCAAATAGATTTGACCAAAAAATGCTTCAGGTATTAGTGGTTCAGTGCAACCCTTCTGAAAAACTAAGTGAATCAATATCTAAAGGAGATTCCCATTCTTGATCACCCCCTACACAATGTAGGCCACTCTCTTTTCGTGCACGAGGAGATGAACAATGATTAATTATAATGTTGTTCCCAATGTGGTTGTAACACATTGTGATTGTTCTACAAGACTCTCAATATTGGAACCAACCCTTGGTGGATTTTGCAACCAGCCCTTCGTTGGAAATAGGAAGGTCTAAACGGGATCTTCCGCTCAAAAATTCATGGTAATTATGTTTTAAGAAATAAAAAATTTGAAAATTATGAAAACCTTCTAAACTCTATTTCTGCACACTGGAAAATTTCCCCACTGAAGAAACCCACTGTACAGATACGCGGAACTGCTTAAGTGGTTAGGAATAGGAAGTCTCCCTTAGAAGGATGGTTCAATGTATTCTTTCTTTCAGTGGAAATGGTCTATTTGTTTTTAAAAAACAAACCACACTAGGATGCTCTCTGGACCCCCACTAGAATGTAACTTACCATTGGTTGAGTTTCTGACTGCCTCTTGGAGAAGAAGGCCTACTGTCTCGTAGTGGTAATCCAGTTGCATTCAAGCATCCCCATGTGCCGTCCATGACACACTCAATGGCCATGGAACTCACTCAGCCAGGCTTCCAGCACTTTGCAAGGAATGCAAGCTTCCTCTCTGCATAAGTTTAAGCTTCAACTGGGACACCTCATATTTGCTCAAATCACCTGATCTCACAAACCTGGCAGTCTGGCACTATTCCACAATTATGGCCATCTCGAAACTCAACAGATCCATCCAAGAAGTACTGCGGTAGTATTGAGAGCTCTGTGCTCTTAAATGTGTCTGAGGACCCTCAATTAACTTACTGCATTAAAACAATTAAATGGGAGCCCCAGCTATGCAGACCTGGACATCTCGGTCTCAAGTGTCCGGGCTACATAATTACTTTGATCTGCTTGCTCAGTATCTATCAAATTTGCATGCAACTGTACATGGAAATAGGAACTCATGCATGAGGGCCAGCTGTACAAACAAGTAGATCCTTGGCTTTGAGTCGGTTGTAGTGACGCAGATGGTCATGATGGATATTCGTGGGTATCCTTCGCTTTGACAAATACAAAGCATTCCACGTTCAAGGAAATAAGGTTAAAGTAGCAATATTGCACAAACTTGGCACTTTCAGGTTTAGACCATGTGGTCTGAAACGCAAACCAATCCTAGATTTTAGACTATGGCATTGACTTTTTGGTTTTTGAATATGAATTTCCAAATCCCGTCTACAATCCCTTTCACATTGCATAATGCAATTAGGATTTGGTTGGAGTGGGTAGCTAGAACCTCAAAGTTACACCGAAGTACCAAATGTTCTTATTTTATATTCATGTAGGCATATATGTATTTTTTACAAAGATGATTCAATGGAAGAATCTATTATAATAAGAACTTACGGTTTACAATCTACCATGACTTCCTCAAATGCAATGCAAGTTTCCGTCAAGGAAAGTATATACGCAAGTGACGCAACTAGTAATTTGGTAGTACTTATAAAGTTATGATTGGTGCCTTATTTGGTGTATGAAGATGAGTGTTTAAACATGTATTTGGATTGGTGTTAGTAAAATAAATCTACTTCAATATATAAGGTGGCATGTCTTTAAAATGACCTTCAAAGCATTGATCGGATTTTGAAAGGATTTGCACTTCCTCCATTTTTCAATCAATTTTAATAAGGAACATATAGAAGTTGTATCGAATCCATTTTGATTCATATGTTTCAAACTCTTCTTGAATTAGCAGTTAAAAATTGGAAGGTGCTCTAAAAGGTCACTATCAAGACATTGAAAATTTGAGTATGTACTCTAATGCTAATGGACACTCAAGTGTTGGAGAAATTGTAGTACATCCCACCTCTCAATATATTCATTGCTAAAACCTTTGTTGGCACTATTCTTAATTCAACACTTATTAAGAACATATGTACATTGTTGATTTATTTTTCAAATATGAGAAGTACCATTAGCAAGGTCTACAAGGCCATTTCCATATTATTTTTTTTCCAAAGGAACGGTAACCATTGCATTCAAAAACACAAGAAAAAGGAAACAATCAGTCCGGCTCAAGCGGACGGTTCAGCCTAGGTGGAAGGCTGAGAGAAAGGTGCCACTGGGGCTTGTAGAAACTACCAGAGCAAAAAACCTCATTTTTGCACCAAGTGTCCTTAAAATCCTGAATAATGAAAAGTTTCTTATCCTCACTGCAATGCTTGAAGGAGGAGAGAGAGTGGTTTCTATGGGCCATGCCAGCTAAGATGGTGTCCCTCCAAGCAAGGGATTTCCATATAGTTTTCAATAGCAAGTTTAACTACATGGGACTTGTGTCCATTTACGGTGTTGGTTTGAAATAAATGAAGTTACCTTCCTGTAGGTTTAGTTGAGTTAATTTGATTGTATGAACTGCTTGTCATGGCGTCGGTAAAATTATACACATTCTGAGTAACTTCTAGAAAGCATTGAAGAGATCAATTTGGATCACACACATTGAAGGTCCTTTCTGGGTATCTATGACTTGCTGATCTGTAAAGATCCACATGTCCACTCCTAGCAGGAGTCCATCAAGAAACTATACGTCCACGATATAGCTCATCCACTCCAAATGCTATGCAAGAATCAGACTTGTCTCACCCTCCATGGTTTATAATGCTTATTTTATGAAAACTGAATCCAAGCAAATCACCTCCAAGATGGGAGATTCCATTAAATGGTGGTATTCCATATGCCATTTTTCCATCCATTTCCTTCTTTAGTTCTAAACTCTAGAACTATTATAGATTTTAGAGCACAGAGTCTACACGGAAAGTTCCAAGTTTGTGGTATACTGCCATTTTAAGGAAATTTTGGTTCAAGTCAATACTGAGTCACACAGAATTTGGAGGTATGGATATAAATATGAACAATGAATAGAATGAAATCACAATGGAGTATTCAGGAGACAACCTTTATGTTCAAAGAAGACTCACTAGTCCTTATCACCAAAATTGTGACACAAATCTATAGCTCTCAAAACTAGGACTGGTATAGACTTACGTCTCGGCCACACATCCTGATCATGCCAAAGTCAAGGAATAATGTCAATTTAATGAAATTTTGACCTGCAGTCCTTGTTTGGGAAGGAAGCATCATTTTCCTGTGCCATCCTGCCATCTGCTTATGAATTTGAAAGGTACCCAGATGTTTTGAAATTAAACAAGTGTCAGACTTTGGACTGTAAGCCATTATCCTCGGCCATGGTTCATGGTCACCAACTGATGAGAAACCACAGGAAGCAAGAGATGGAGGAGTGATTTGATGGGAAACCTTGTCTAAATACATGGTCTGTGTATGGTTTGAACCAGTGTTGGGTGTGGTTTGGGTTTTGGAGATACCAGATGGGTAATGATATTCATTTTCCGAGGGCATCACTGGGCTTGAGGTTACTGGAACCCATCTTTTGTTAAAATAGCGGTGTGGTATCAACAAAATAAATTAGGAGTGTCTTGTGGATCAATGTAATGTTAGTCTATAATTTCAGCTTTTGGAAATGGAAATATACCAGATTGGTACATTCAATGGTTTGAGCCAAGAGTGCCCCAGTGTGGAATGGTTGCATTTTTACTTCATGCATGCCGGCACTCAAGTTAGTACATGGACAAACTCCAATTTTTTTGGAAGTTATATGTATAGCTCAAGAATCCAACACAACTTATACTACAAAAAGGAATGAACTTCATGATCTTGTACATTTTCAGAACCTCAAGCATTACAAAATTCATTTTACTTATTGCAACTATCTCACTCAAATTGGAGTTCATGAAATTGCAGCAATCGTAATAAGAACCTCTATTGTAGTTCCTAGCAAATTCCAAGTTAACCCCTAAAGGACCAAACACCATTTTTTGGCAACATAGCGATTTTGGGCAGCTCACTACAAATGGAAATTTTACTATTTTTTTTTGAAACTTTCACACAAGATGTGCCCGAGGTGTAGCTTCAAAGCCCAACAATTTTCATAACTTTTGACTACATGGCTAAAAAGTTATTGCATGAAATGTAATTTTCCACGTTCGGCGGGCAACCCGGGCAGCTGAAAAAAATTCTTTAAAAATCACTTTTTTGAAAAATTAAAATTTGAAATTGGTTCTTTAGATTTATATATACATGGGAAGCTTTGAATCATTCTATTTGGATTAATGAGTCAAAAGTTATGACGATTCTTAGTTTGAGCGTAGTTATGGAATCTCTACTCTAAAATAAACTTTGAAGTCCTTTATTTAACTCAATTTTCAATATTTTTGAAAAAAAGTAAAACAATTGGGTGTAGATTGTTTATTACAACATTCCAACCGTTGGGATTGGCATTTTTCAATTCCATAACAAAATTCTTGACAATTTAGTATTTTGAGTCATTCTCTACCTTTTTCTACTTACTATTTTTTTTCCTATATGTTGTGCAATTCCAAATGATCTGAAAATTTTCAAGCATGTAGCCAACTTGCTTTGAAAAATGAATCCAAAGAGTAACAACCATTTTGGACATTTTTCATACAAATGTAACCTTGTGAAGGGCAGCTGCCCGTTTTTTCGCAGGGACAAAAAAAGGGGTTTTATCAATTCAAACGCTAATATCTTGCAATCTACATGGTGGAAAATTTTGAATTTTTTTTCACATCTTCTTAAACCAGTTTACTACAAGATCCTACGGTTACATGTGTTCAAAAATGTTTAAAAAAAATAAATTGGTACTTGCTTTAAAAATGGCAGTTTTGGAGCGGTTTTGGTGAAAACATAGTCAAAAACCTTTAGGAGTTAAGTACACTCTTATGGCATTCTGAATTGCATCATTGTAATGGTATGAGGTCAGGTTTAAAAAAATTGAAACCTGCAAGGTCGGATTCTGCTGGTCGTCTGTGCATGGCGGATTGGTGTATAAGGTGCGTGCCATTTCTTTGCTAAAAGTAATTAAGTAATTATGGTACAGGAAGAACAGACAATGCCAAGATGAACAGTGGAAGCGTTGAATCGTCTGCATGCATCTGAAGACAGGAGACAGAGAGCCGGTGGATTGCTTCGTATAAAGAATTGAATTATTTTCAGTTCTCTTTGTTCTTTGGATCACACTAAGTTTCCTTTGTCGGTAACTTGAAAATCAGATTACGCTCAGGCACATATGGCGACCAGGGAAGACAAACAGGCACTAGGATCAACCATCGGAATTCGGACACAACGGGTCATCCAGCTTTAGCCTGTCACGCGTAATTTGGTACAGCTTTTAATTCTGTGACAGGCTCAAGCAGGACTGCGAATGGCAAACCGTTGTGCAATTTGGTACGTACAGTTTCCTTCCTAATCTCAGAAATGTCATTGAAGGTTTTTGTAATTATCACACCTGGGTCGCTTATTCCTTAAGAGTATCATTCTGACAAAGAAAGGATGATTTATACCCTGGCACCAAAAGTTGCTGAGTTTGGCAGAACATAAATGCACAGACGACTGAACAGAAGATGAGGGACTAATACACCCAAACCTCTTTAATTTTAGCCTTCACTGTGACCAGACCCACCGTTTTCTCACTAAAAAAGACTACCAAGCAACCCTGTGAACCCCAGTGCTCTTATATTTAGCTTTCGCAAGCAACACAACTTTATCAGTGTTACAAATTACTCCATGTGATCATGTGCATTTTGCATGCCTAGGCTGTGATTTCATTGAGGTGTACATCCCAGTTTGAGGAAACTACAAGCCGTTTGTTACTCCTAAGCATAGAGACGCGTGAGTCACACTCAGTTCTCAAAATAACTTACAACTTGATCGATCTCTTCGCTCGAAACCTATTCCAAAGACTTTTCACAGTAGCACATTGGAATACCGATGGCAAATCTCTCATCTCACCATGTTACTTGGATTGGTCAACGAAGTACTCTCGCTGTCAACCAATTCAACACCTTCGTGCTGGATGTATAAGTCGTGCATTCATTTACCACTGAAACTCGACAAACCGATGTCACCTGACATGTTCACTTGGTGCCGATGTGTCACTTCAATAGGATACTCGGGAAGAGAAGTAAAAGCTCTCTTCCGGACTTGAATCAGCTCTGTGTGAGCATACTCCTCAACGCTCTGATAATCAAGGTCGAAGAAGATTGTATCTCTGATATTCTCTGCGACAGTGCCTGTAACTGCAAGAGCAAATAACATGGAGCACAGTTTCATGGATCCAGGGATGCCTAAATGACACTCCGAACAATGAGCACCAAAAATGGATCTAGACTCATATCACTCTCAATTGATCGGTCCCCTCTGCACCTTCCTTCTAATGAGCTTGAGGGAGGTACAAATCTTGCTATAAGGGTCCTATCAGGAACACCCACCCACCCAAAACAGTTCCAGACATGCTCTTCAGGAAATTCTCAAGCGTTTGATCATTTGAAGGTTTCAATGAAATTTGGGCCCAGACGAATCCACAAATCCATTTTAAGGAAATTGCCCATCTCCGCACCTTCCTTCTAATGAGCTTGAGGGAGGTACAAATCTTCCTAACACTGTCGAATCGGGAAACAACCACCCACCCACCCAAAACAGTTCCAGACGTGCTCTTCAGGAAATTCTCAAACGTGTGATCACTTGAAGGTTTAAATGTAATTTAGACCCCAGACGTGGACTCAGGGTGGTCGCAGAAGCAAACCGACCTCATTCACTGGATAAAACACTCCTGAGTCCACTGCAATTAATTAAAATGCGACCTTAACTCTCCAAATGCATTTGATGCCAATCATTAGTCATTCAAATCGGCAGCTTACCTTAGAGCAAGTGACGACGCATTGTATGTACCCTTTCCCCACCCTAAGGATTGAACACTGCGTCACGTCAAACCCCAACGACTGCACAGCTTGAAGCAGAGCGCTCTGGAAATTTGGACGAGGCTTGTTCCACAACATCTCCATGACGACGTCCTTCTCTCCTATGTGCACGTGAATGGCGCTTAAAGTGCCAGCACTAGGCACAAGCACAGGATCAGCTCGCACCCCGACGCCATCTGAGGAAGCGGATAACGGAGAATCGAACTTACAATTCTCGGGCGACGACCGCTGCTTCGTCGGGATGCATCGCGAAGGGTTGACAGCCGCTCCTAATGGTCCACGAAGAGGAGCTAAGGACCTCGTTTTCTTGCTCCGTGGTGACTGGTCGCCTGATGCCATTAACTTCAAATCAGCACGACGATCCAGAAGTTGGGCTTTCTTCTGCTCCAGAGCTCCCACAAACGAGATTGTGTCCTCCACCATCACTGCCCTCTCCCTCTGCCACCCCAAAACTCACTTTGCTCAGAAAAATAATAGCGGACGTCGACGGTACACACTTACCAATTGCCGACGTTTCCTGAAATGAATTACTGCTTAGGGTGCCAGCGAGAACTCAACTCCATCTCAGTCCTAGCTTGTGGTCATAGATCTTCCAACGTTTTAAACCTCGGCAATTCAAAACATTGAAATCCTATGACCAACGTCATGTGAACCAGGTTAGTGAGAAGGGAGCTTTACTTTCGGCGCTGGAGGCAACAGAGACTCCAGAATCGAATACTTGGCAGACATGTCGTCTCTCCTCTGCCGCTCCCGAATGATGTGCTTCGCTTCCGTGGGCACGCGATTGTCGTTTGATTTCGGCCCCGCAGCATCAAGTCCTAGTTCTTGTGGACTCTTCTTCTTCTTGGGAGGACACTTCGGCTTGGTCGTTCCACTGTCACGTGATCTCTTCGGCGTCACCACTGGCGGAGTCTTCGGTGCGAAAGACATGGGCGTCGTGGGGGCTGTAATTTCAAACCCTCTGGTTCCTGTCTGTAAGGAGTAAGGCTTGGTGTTCACCGCCAAGGGGTTTCGAATGCTAGCGGGGGCTGGAACCGCAGAGGTCACTACTGGGATGGTCCTACTGCTATGAGAAGGCAAGAGTGGAATTGACAGAGGATTCGGAGGCGAAAGAGTAAATGATGATCTATGGTTCGGGTAGGAAGCAGGCACCGCTTGTTCGTGGCCCAAGTTTATCTCCGGAAGCTCGATGTCGACCAGCATGGCATCCAGGCTGGGAATGGTCCCCTCGGGACCCATGACGTCGTTCAGAAGGGTGCCACAGAATGGGGTTTGCCATTGAAACATTTCCTCCAACGAATCCACTAGCTCCATGATGAGAACACCGCCTGCTCTAGCTAGTATGAAAACACTCTCAAACGTTTCCTATTCTCAATAATTCCAGTTCGGTGCTGGCGGTATCCAACTAGTACTGCCGTGCCCGCTTCGTGCTGGAGATCACGAGGTGGAGGGGGATTGACAGCTCCGGCCAACTCCGCAAGTAACACCTCCAAATTGATCCAACCCAACGGCACTTTGAAAGAGGTGATAGTTTCAAGTCGCCCACATCCTAAAGGCGATTCCTTGGCTTTCGGTGGGGCGACACTTTTCGAAGTTTTCTCCAGGTGCACCGATCGATCATTGCAATTCGACACTTGTCCTCTGACTGCATTGTTTGGCTGCAGCTCTGGAATGAAAACGGTCGATCATGTGAGATTGACTTGACTATCACTGAATTAATAGCTATAAGACATTCTAGTAGCTACAAACAGTGGCCGCTGCTACATTGATATGTCGTACTCAGTCTGAGGTTGACACAATCGCACAATTTGGTCTCCAAGGCTTCTAGAACCTGCAGCCTCCTCACCTGTTGGAGAATCCCGCAATTTGGTCTGCAAGGCTTTTACAACCTGCAGCCTCCTCACGTTTTGGAGAATCGCACAGTATGGTCTCTAAGGCTCCTAGAACCTTCATCCTCCTCACCTGTTGGAGCCTCCAACTTTCAGACACCTGTAGAGTACTCAATCTTAGTTGATACAATCGCACCATATGGTCTCCAAGGCTTCTAGAAACTGCAACCTCCTCACTGTTGGAGAATCCAACTTTCAGACACCTGCAGAGTACTCATTCTTGGTTGATACAATCGCACCATATGATCTCCAAGGCTTTTAGAACCTGCAGCCTCTTCACTTGTTGGAGCCTCCAACTTTCAGACACTTGCAGAGAATTGCGAGTGATATGGAGGTTTTCATTTATGAGGAGTCATTAAGGACTTTACAAAGATGAGAAATTTTGTTAAAGTGGCGGTATTTTCATTAGAGAAAGTTTGAACTCTGTAATAGGTTACCAGGGTTTGATAAGCCAATATAAATTGGAAGCGGACCGAGCTACTAAAAGGATGGAATCTCTAATAAAAAGACAAGTTCATCTTGTATGAATATTTGGATTGTCAAATAATATTTCTCCATTTTCTATTTGACAATTGTTAAAGGAGGGTACTTGCAATGGCTTTGATTAGTTGTGATTGGAGAATCGAGAATCAATGGTATGACAATTGAGTGTACCAAGATGAACTGCAACAAAGGAAAATTTACCGTGCAACAAAAAAAATGTGATCCAGGGGTCTCTTTCAACACTATTTAGCAGCTTTCTAGAGAATCCTCGTTTTTTTTCCAATGCATACACCGTTTTTTTGTGAATTTATTTCTATAGTTGTGAAGTTTGTTATTGTTATAGATTTTAGAACGCAAGGTCTAAGCGTAAAAGTGCCACGTTTGAGGAATACCTCCATTTTAATAAAAATTTGGTTAAAGATGTTGCCATTATTTTAATTATCATGGACAAAAGGAATATAAATAAATAAAAAAGTTATTTGCATCATACATTTATATATTTACAAAAGGTGGATAGAGTTCATCATAATAGATCCTCTGAAGATGCAATCTCAATATCCTAATGGAAATGATACTACAGAATCAAGCTAGGTAGTCCATTCAATTAACAGTCAAATGTGTTAGACTTATTGTGGCAAGTGCATGGTTGGGTCTTATTACATTGTAGGTGCCTTGTAGATTGTTCATGTAACATCAAGGTGAGTGGTTAAGAAATCACATTGGATCTTGTTTTGTGTAGTAGATTGCTAAGTTGTCCTACTCGTGCAACAAATTATTTTGTATACCTACCGGTTACAAACTCATAGATCACCTAGTATCCAAAAGCTAAATATCTTTTAGTCATTGTTGATCCAATAGATTAATTGTAGATCCAATAGACTAATTGTAGAAGAAAAAGTGGTTTCAATCAATTGAGCTAGACAACTCTTGAAAACAAAAATTTGATGAATTGAAAGAGAATATTTTGGAGGTTGGGATTTCTTTATATATGTTAATTGCATACATTTCATCCAATAGCAAGAAATAGAGGAGCATGTTTATGTGCGCATTGTTGGCCATACTCTTATCATGACACTTCAAACATTCAAATAATTAGCTTAATCTGTATATTTTGTATTATTTATATCTTGATTTCATTGGATTTGATTAATCTATTATTTCAATTTATCACCTATTTATGTGTTCCTATTTGGAAAGTATTGATTCACCTAAATTTTACCATTCATTTACAACTTTTATCTCTTACAACTCTTATCTACTATATTCAATTGTCATTATGTGACTTTATATGGAGACAAAGGTAACACCTTATTTCTTTATTGTGATTGAAAAATCAACCCACACTTACACATGATGATGGCTATTAGAAAATTGAGCTTGAATATGAGTGATCTTCTCTCAACCTCTAGTTGGTGCATTTTTCATGATATTAGAGTTCTCTAACTCTAGTGCATGTAGTCTCTCAAATAATCCCTAACTTGCTTTCACATAGTTAGTTGTAATAAAGTATTTTTTTTTAATTAATTATAATTAGTGCATATTCAAGCATCAATCATTTCAAGATTCCATAATCAATTCATCTATTGAGATGCTATTTCCAATGCTATGAAGGCCCATCAATCCATGATACTATAATTTCTTAGGTTTAGTTATATTAATGATATTTCTTCACATTTGAAAAGACATAACTACACTTTTTATGCTCTTTATTGTTGCTTTCAAGATAAAGACACTTTAAACTATATGTTTATTTTAAAGCTGTAAATTTTTTGCTAACTAAGATAGCTTAACCCTTAAAGGCCCAAGGCCTTTTTTCTGCCAAAAAACACTCAAAACTAACATTTCTATAGCAAGGAGTAAAAAAATTTGAAAAATGTTTTTTTTGCACATCTAACCATAGGATACTACACCTAACTAGTATGAGAATGTGTGGAAAAAATTTCAGAATTTTTGACCGCTCAGATTGCAAGATATCTGCGTTTAAAGTGGAAAAAAAAAGTATTTCAGCACATTGCGGGACTGGAGTTTTTAACTTTAAACATTTTTAACTTAAAATTTTTGCACTACAGAGTTTGAACTTCAAATCTTTATAATGTAAAATTGAGTTGAGAGTCTAGGAAAAAAATATGTATTCAAAAAAACTTAATCATCATTCCTAAAACAATTATTAAGTAGAAGTAGGTATGAGATAGAAGGAAAAGCTAAAATATTAATATATTTTAGATGGAATTAAAATACACTAATTCCAATGGTGAGATTGTTCTAGCAAGTAAACTAAACCATGAGAATTTTTTTTTGTTTGACAAATTGCAAAAATAGCGTTTAGAAATGAATCCTACAAGTTATTTTTTTCAAGAAGATGCTCTAACTGCCCCCAAAACAAGAATGTCCATAACTTTCTCATAACAAATCCAAATGAAATGAATCAAAGCTTTCCAAATAGACAAAAATATAATCTACAAGAAAAAAAATATTTAAAAAAAAAAATCAAATTTTTGCCAATTTTTTTTTACTGCCCAGACTGCCCAGTTATAAAAAAAAATAACATATTTGGTCATAACTTTTGACTCCTATTTCCAAATGTGCTGAAATTTAGTGCATATGAAAGATATTCCTCGCGCTCACCTTTTGTAAAGATTTCAGCTTAAAATATGGAAATCTCTAGTCACACGTACCCGCCCAAAATTTCTATACGGCCAAAAAACACATGCCGGTCCTTTAGGGGTTAAGGCATTAGAGGAAATTTGAAGGCTCAAGTTTCGGGCTACTTTGCAATGACATCCCTAAGGATTTCCACGTCACCACTGGCCCCATGGTATCATGGTATTGGATGAATGCAAGAAACACCTGCCAATTTTGTTGCATTTTCACAATACTCATGATTTTGTTTTTGGAGTACTTTAAAATTAGAAAAATAATTAGAAAGAAATATGGCTAATGTATACACCTTTAAGATGAAAGTAATTACCAAAGGAAATGCATAGAAAAATTCTCTAAACAAGAGAACTAGAAAAGTGCCAAATCTCAAGAAAATGGATACTTTGATGTTTTAATTAGGAAAAAATAGGAAAAAAAAGTAAATACAAAATATGAAAATTGGTCATTTCTAACAATTCTATGGAGATGGTCATTCATCCAAAAAAAATCTAAAATAATATTTCATATGTTACAAAATGTAAGCACAAAGAAGAGCACTTTGTGGACTTCCACACCACATAAAATTAATTGTTTTTAGAATTCCTTTAAAAAATAGCTACAAGTCTACTAGAAGACCATTCTCTCCAAATTTCAGCTCCAAATTTGTTTTTTGGGGTACTAGAAATAGTATTAAAAACCTCCAAATTGGCAAGGGTGACATAAAATTGGGGTCTATTTTAAATAGTAAATTTTTTTTGAAAATTACAAAAATTAAGCAAGGTGTATAATAGCCATGAAAACCTTAATTATAAATCCTGAGTCCATTGGAGCCAAAACGCAAAAGTTATGGCCAAAAAACAAATCAAAATGCAAGGTGTGACGCAAAATAGTACAAGTGTTTCTTGCATTCACCCTATTACAAAATTCACCTGGTCTGATTTTTGAAAAGGATGTCAAGACATAATAATCACGATAGATTAGGGCAGTATAGTACAGGGCAACAAAGTTGAGGGTGCTTACTTGACAAATTAAACAAATATTGGCAAATTAAGCCAAATTAAGTGGCTTTTGAAGCTAGTTACTAAAAGCAATTAGCATCAAAAGTCATTTACTTAATTTTGTGTGTATGAAGATGAAAAGAGAAGCTCTTTATACAAGTGGGGTAGTGGTAGGTAAAACAATCCATGAGGGTTGTGTAAATTATGATTGATAGGAGCTCAACCGCTCATAGTTAAGTCATGCATATGCCGAAATTGTGTTCAAAGTCAAATTTTAGACCTCATTTAAGCATAGTAGAATAAATTTTTGTTTAAAACTTTGAATTAACTTAATGTGGGATTCCAACTAAATTTCATCTCCAAAAGTTTATTTGAGATTTTGAAACTCCAACTAAAAGTTATGGCCAAATTTTAGAGAGGGGTTGGAAGAGACAATTTTTTTGACATTTTCAAACACCTTCTTTGAATTTTTTCCATAACTTTTTATTGGAGGCTGTAAACCTTAATAGATTCTTAAAGATAAAATTCAACTTGGTTCCCCAAATTAACTCAATGAAAGTTTTTGGAAAAAAAAGTTATTCTACTATGCCTAAATGAGGTATGAAATTTGATTCTGAACACAATTCTTGCATTTGACAATGACTGGTCTATCTTCAAATTGTTCCATGATACCTTTTGAGGATTCATGATGGACAATTGATTTCTCCATAAAAACAACCTCCTCACCGTTCATTTTCACCACATGTCAAGAGACTAATTCTTTCACATTGTCATCGAGAAAAATTCTTGATGGTAGATGGCCTTGAACTATTTTGGACATTTTCTTTTTCTTCCACAACTTGATTAAAATGCAAGGTGCATCCAAGTGCAAGGTATCTAATAATCAAAGTTAAGGTGCATTAGAATACCTTAACTTGATTATTTAACACCTCATACTTGGATTTTGAGCCACTAATAAGCATCATCCATTGCGCCATAAGGTGAGCAACAATAGGAAAAAAACTAATGCTTAAGCAAAATAAATGATATCTATGGGGTCCTTGAAGGGTTGCATGTGGAGCGGCCCCGTGGAGGCCTCATAGTTTCTCTGATGCAATAATCATGTTGTAAAACTATTAGAAAGTGAGAATTAAATAAATATTTCTTCAATGAAAAGATATTACCTAAAATGATTTGCTCTTGGCTGATTCTCAACTTTGAATTGAACTAGCCTTTTCTCTCTTTCAATAAAATATCAATAACGTCCGGTACCTTTTAGAAAAACGAAGGGGAGATAAACAAAAATTCTATCCCTTTGACTGTGCAATCTTCACATCATAATAACATTTCTTGAGTGTTTTAATGGAAAAACAAAATGGACATATGTATGGAACAAGAATGCAAAAAAGGTGAAATGAGACATATGAAAATTTCAATGCTATAGATTGGACTTAGGGCTTTTTTTTATCTTTGGCTTTATAGTGTCAAATTGCACTAGAAAAAATTAATTTGGCTAGAAAATGTGAATTTTTTTGCCAGAAAACTTCAAATTAAAAAAAGAATCTTAGATGAGATTTCCAAATTGTAGATGAAATCATAGTTTCGGATATGTGATATTTGCTAATGTGATATTTTCTATCCAATATGTAGATGAATGTTGAAATTTGGAGCACCACTATAACATTTATATACCTACTTTGGCACTTCATAAAAAATAAAAAAATAAAAAACTACACTAAATAGGGTATTTAGTGTTGGATTACATTTAGTGTAATTACCACCCTACTTGACCCTACACTAAATGTCAATTTTAGGACGATTAGTATAGTGCTAAACTTCAATGCGCCGCCTTTGTCTTCTCTTCCCTTCTACCTTCCTTTAATAAGTTCTAACACTAAATGTAAACATTTTCAGATTTCAGATTTACCATAGAGTATATTTAATGTTAGAAATTACATTTAATGTTACTTACTTTAGCAGGCTTAATGATATTTAGTGTCATGGTTCGCAAATAGTGTTGCCAACACTAAATACCCTATTTAGTGTAGTTGGGCTTCTTCGCGAAAATGGAGGCCGGACAGTTTAAGTGGATGGTAGTAGACCCCTTTAGCAGGCATGAGTTTCAGCCTCCATGATCTTTCGTGACTAGGCACGGCATTTTGATTGCTTCGCACGGCTGGCCGTGAGAGGCCTCCCTGTGCTGCGCTCAAGGCAACGCCCCTTTTTTAGCTTGTGATAGTATATGTCTTTTATCCCGCTCATGTGGTCTTAAGTCAATTTTGTAAAGGGTAGGCCCAGTGAAGAGGGCCTCTCCTGGTTTAAAGCACCGGGTAGCTGACCTCACAAGACTAATCTTATAGGGTCAGCCCTATGAGATCTCACAATAACAATCTCACGGATTTGAAGGGCCCTAAAAATGTATTGTGCGTTGGTTGACCGGATTTTAAGCTCTAGCTGTTTGTGTCTTTCTCCCACCAAGCCAGCCACGTGTGGCTGGTATTGTCGTAAGGTAGGAGGCTCAAAAACCACTCATCTAAGGGCTGGTCCGCCTTGTTTATATATTTCCTTGGATGGGAATATTTTTAGCTCATTTTTCAAACATAGAGAAATAGATGAGGAATCTTAACACAAGTGGTTTTATATATTTTTCAAAGCATTTTTGAATTACTTATGAACTTTCAAACGAATTGGTTTGTAGGTCCCTATTTTATAACCTTAGGTCTTCCATAAACCGTTCACTTGCAAGGCTAGAGAACGATGGGGAAAGCAAAGAGAACGATTGGCTCTTTCAATTATTAATGCTTTTTTCCTTGATTCATTCAATGACTATAAAGGTCAATTTTAGAACTACCTCATGTCCATTTCACAATCATTTATAGGGACCAATCTTAATGCCCGTGCAATTTTAGAACCTCCTACCTCAATTTATCTCTTGTAATGAATTTTTGTTTCATTAGTAAAATTTTAAAAATTAAAATTAAAATTAAAAAATTAAAATTAATAACAAAACAAAACAAAATAAAATGCTAGAAATTCAATGAGTGGGACGGATGCAGGGATGGAATTGACGAAAAGGCCAGCTGTTCAAACTGGTAGACAGTCCACATGCGTCAGTGACTCAGTTTGCTCACCAACAAATCGAATGCTCACAGATACTTTTGCTCCTTTTTTTTTTCTTTCTTTTAAACAACTCAGTTCTAGTGCATTTTCAATTGAATTCTTTTCTTCTTTTAAACAAACGGACAAATTCCATTGATAAGGGAAAAGTACATCGAACCAGGGAAGCAAGTTCCCCGCGGCAATTTTTTAAGCTTTTCAGACATCAAAAATCAGAAACTAACAACACAAATAACCAAGAGCCACTGAAGAGAATCTCCCCATCTTGGGTTACGTCAGTTTGCAGGTGATAGTCGGAGGCGATTCCTTTCACCAAAGAAACCCGACTGGAGCCAGGAATTCATCAACCTAAAGCTTGCACAGTTTCTTGGCCTTGAGCCCTGCAACCCGGGCATGATCGGTGAACATTTTCAATTGAACTTGTGTCTGTCCATGGCTGGTAGGGATACCGTAAGTTAGGGTCAGATTCGTAAGACTCCATATGAAATCATTTCTTTTTCATAGATTTCCCCTACGTTAACCTGATTTAGAATTTTCAGAGTTTCTTTGAAAGAGACTTGGAATATTTTGCTAAACTTTAGCCTCTAGCTTTACCAAAACTTGAGCAGGTCGGAAGTCAGAAGCTCACCTGGCCAGGCTGGGGCTGTGTCTTGCCATACCAGTTGGGAGTCATGACTAAGTTATTAAGTTAAGCTTATTCCATTTGCAGTGTTTTTTGCTGAATTGTTTTTACCTCAGGCTTTGTCTTCAGTAATGCGGGAGTCAGAGGTTCACCTAGGCCGAGGTGAACTGACCCCAAGGGAAAACACTAAATTTTTTTATTTCTCATGCCTGATAAACTTGCAAATTTTGAATTCATATTCGCAATCAAAGGTCCCAAATTAGCTAGGAGGGTTATACTAGGTAAACAATCAAGCACAAAAATAGGGGGCCTTTTTTTTACACATACCCCTAGAATGACTTTTAGGAGGAGAAGTGAGGGGGTGTTCACCCCGGACAGGAAAAGGACTAAGCTTACTAAGTTCATGTATTCCGTGGATTTTTTATAATTATAAAGCAATCACCTTGGTATGTATATTATTTTTCATTTTTCATTTTTCATCAATTTTTTTTTTGAGAATTCAAATTATTTTCATTAACATTTCAAGTATGCCACGTTATAATTCTTGAAAATTTCATGACATGCCATATATAATTATATTTTGAATTAATTTTTAACAAATCTGACCCAAGCGTAGGGTATGTCTCTATTTAGATCATTCAATATTTTCACATCTGAATGCCTTTTGTATTGATGTACACAGAGCCAAAAATAAAGTAGAGGTACTTATGATGGAAGCACCCAAAATTGTCAATATAAGCAATTCAGCATAGTTAAAGGCAACTTTTTCTAAAAATAATATTTTTGTAGTATTAGCGAGTGAAAATCATGAATATTAAAAAGAAATAGATTTTTGGACGTGGTATGTAATTTCCATGATTTTTCAAAGTGACAGCTCCCCAGACCACTGAAACTGTCATATAGGTGGACCCTAAACCGAAATTTACAAAAATCAATAGTCAACGAATGAGAGTTAGGTATGTGTCCTTCAAATGCGTCAACCAATCAGAGTTGAGCATTTTAAGGACACATTAACCCCTATAATACCAAGGCATTTTCTGGCTCCGGAACCACTGAAAACTGTCATTTCTGCTGCGATCACTCCCTAAACCCAAAAAAACTTTTTTTTCAGAATCTAACCGTAGGAACTTGTACTTCACTTGTCTCTAATTATGTGGTAAAAATTTCAAGTCATTTGACCGTTCTAATTGGAAGATATTAGCATTCAAAGTTGGAAAAAAAAAGTATTTTTGAACTGTTTCCTTCAATTTCAAATGACTTTGACGGCCATTTGTGGATTTTTTTTGCACTGCACAACTTAAAGTTGTAATTTTTTATGTTGAACATTTGAGTTGAGAGTTGTGGAAAAAAATTTCAGAATGTCAAACCTTGATTTTCACATATAAAAAAATTGTTAAATAGAAGTAGGTCCATAATTAAACGAAACACTAAATTGTTAATAGCTCTTAGGTGGAATTAAAACAACATAATCCCAATGGTGGGATTGTTCTTGCAAACAAACTTGACCTTGTAAAAAGAAATTGAAAAAAATTGAAAATTGCTTTCAAAAATGAATTCTATAAGTTGCTTTTTTTGAAGATGCTTAAATTGCCCAAAAAACAAGATTGTCCATAACTTTCTCATTATTAGTCCAAATAGAAAGAATCAAAGCTTCAAATGTAGACATAAACATGATCTTTGAGAATTTTTTTTTAAAAACAAACATTTTTTTTTTTTTTCTGCCCGCCGAACTGCTTTTTTGCTTTAGGATGGCATAACATTTGCTCCCTGGCACCGATTGAAAAAAAAATTATATTTTTAGAAAGCTAATGTGATTCCCTATCTTCAAAAAAAGTTCCAAAAAATCAGGTCAAAATTTCAGGCCACACAGGCCTGCCCGAAATCCCAAGTGTCCCGCGAGGGGACTTTGGTACTTTAGGGGTTAATGGAAGTCAAGGGACAAATTTAGTGACAATCTAAGGTACAAGAATGGGAACAGGGACGCTAATGGGTGCTTCTGCCTCATAATGGATAACTGAACTCCTGTACACCTCGATCCTTTTTTGAATTTTTGCACATTTTTGCTTATATCTTTGTATAGAAATATTATTTACCAAAATTTCATTAATGTGGTTGTTAAGGAAGGTTGTCTTTTCTAGATTTAAGTATTGCATTGGATGAATAAGAACTTAGTTTGTCTACAGAATGCCTTGAAGCCCTCCATTCATTGTCCAGAATATGGACGTCGGACAGCTTCAGGATTAATCCGTAAAGTTCTTTGACTATGTTTTCACCAAAAACACTCCAAAATTGCCCATTTCTAGTACAAGTACCAAATTTTAGAAAAAAATATTTTTGAACATATGCAACTGTAGGATCTTGTAGTATGCTAGTTTGAAAAGATGTTGAAAAAATTTCACAAATTTCCACCATGTAGATTGCAAGATATTAGTGTTTGAATTGACAAAAGTCTTTTGTTTGGCCCTACAAAAAAACAGAGCAACTGTACTTCACAAGGTCACATTTGTATGAAAAAAAGGCCATGTTGGTGGTGCTTCTTTGGATTCATTCTTCAAGGCAAGTTGGCTACATGCTTGAAAAATTCTAGATTATTTGAAATTGTACAATATATAGGATAAAAATAGTAAGTAGAAAGAAGTAGAGAATGATTCAAAATACTAAATTGTTAAGAATTTAGTTATGGAATTGAAAAATGTCAATTCCAGTGGTTGTAATGTTGTAATAAACAATCTAAATCCTATGATTTTATATATTTTTAATTTTTTCTTAACTCCTAAAGGACTGTTGTCCGTTCGGGGGACAAAAGTCATTTCGGGCATGTACCTATGGGAGTTTGTGTTTTCAGAATTTTTTGAAACTTTTCAGGGAGTGCAGAATGAAGAGAGCTACTTGCGGGTCAAAATTTTCTTGATTTGGAGCATCTTGCAAGAAGTTACGGCATTTTTTCTAGAAAATGGGGGAAGAGGGGCAGAACGGGCAGGGTCTGTGACCACTCCCAGTGAGTTGACTGTGAGTCGGGCTGGGAGGGAGGGCAACAAGTCGGGTAGCTAGGGGAAGGGGCTGAAATGATGGGGCTCCCTGACAGGCGCTGCGGGCGCAACAACCAGGGGCCTGGCAACGCCTACGGGAACTCACCTTCTGTCTGCAGGAACTTGCGGAAGGTGGGCCTGCCCCCACCTACGGCTCCGCCTAAGGGCTTTGCCTGCGCCTCCGCCGGCAAGGGGCCACCTGTGGGGTCGGCAGGCACCCAACGGACGGTGGCAAGGTCAGCGCAGCACAGGTTGGGTCAGCGACCACAGGCCCCGCGCCTGCGTAGTACCTGAGCTGCCGCTGAGTGTGCGGGGAACCCCTCTGCTCATGAAGGAGGGGCGTCCTTGGCCGATTACAAAATTGGATTTTTCCAACGGCTTCCATTCAAGGCATCATTTTTATGGAATTGAAATGTGGACGTCCGCTTATTTTATAGCATGAATTTTTTTTGAAAATTGAGAAGTGTTAAAAAACTGCATGTAATTCATGAAATCAAAGCTGTTGTTGGAAATTCTAGCTTCAATTGCACTTGCAAGCATTGAATTCAAGCCTACCAACAAAGAAACTATTCATACGGCACAACCTACGAAAGAGTGGCCTACGAAACTACCTCCTGTGTCTGCATGACAACTGGATTCTTTTCCACAAATCATGAACAATTAGTCATAATTGTAGTACAGCATGCATGCTTTCTCTCCCAACATGAACTGCTGATTTCTTGGCGTCTCTTTGCAACCACGAAGTTGTAGCAATTCTCTTTTGCAATTGTTGAGGTCCACAATGACAATGTTCATATTCTGAGCAGTCTTGCATTTCGCCTTTCTATGATTGGATTTCTCTGTGTTTCAATTCATCAAGATTGTGTGAGTATGTCATAGAAGAAGTACATGAGTTGAGTTCAGGAGGGGTGAAATTTGTGTTGTACATCTACATTTTGTGCAGGAGTCATGCCGAGGCGTAGGAAAGCGATTTCAGACTCGAACCAAGTGAGCAATTCATGAAAATCAGCATTACGAAGTAGATGACGAAGCTGGCAGTTCAAATTCCTTGTTCCCATACTCAGAATGCACGTTGCCTGTCTGCAACTGGCATGGGACAACCTCCATGTGAGGCGGAGCTGTCGCCTAGTTGGTCAGCAGGCTTCCTGTAGCACCGATCCTCCTCCTGCATCCACTTCTGCGAATCCATAAACATCTCCATCATTATTGTCATATAGCAGTTATCCTACGCCTTTACATGTACCTCCTGTCGTACGCGCAATCTAGGCGTAAGTATCCTTAACACCAAAATGATGGTAAGATAACACGAAATATCGTCCCAGGAGATTCTAGTATGTTTTAGCAAGCTAAGGAGTTTCCGGATTGTAATCCAAACAACAAAACCCCAAGCCACACCTCTTTCTTTTCCTATTTTTTTTTACACAATGGTCTTCCGGATCCCAATCCGGATCTATCTCTTTCCGGTTTCCGGTTTGATCCGGATTCCGGGTCTCACTTCTCAACTTCAACTGGTTTTCTATTCCCCTGTTTTACCCTCAGGGTGTCCGCATTTGATCTTTAGAGGGGTAGGAACGCACCACTCATAGACATCTATTGCTCTACACAAAACTTCACACAAAACAATCCTAATCGAGTTTTTATTGTAGAGTGGAGAAAGTAACTATCCTCACAATTCCCCGGATAGCTTGCCCGGAAAACAGGTCACTCAGGGTTGTATCCTTCCGCCTTTACTACAACGACAGATCAAGACAGCCGGAACTGGAAGAGATTCGCGCATCTATCTACCAGACTGATCCTATGGTTGGCAGACCTTCCGGTGAGTGGGGATTTTCCGCTGGCGGTCGCTTATCTCCGCTCGGAACCCTCCCTGGATTCCGGACTCGCATCCGCACCACTCCTTAGAACCGGATCACTGTTACGGCAATTTAAAGGTACCACGCACAAATCCTTACTCACAAGTCTAATAAAGTGTCCTCACAAACTTACACGCTCAAATCAGGTCCAACTAATTCTCAACCCGGATTCCCCCTCATCCGCCCTCTCTCACACTTTCACCATTCATAAACAACTCAAGAAAACGCACACATAGCCAGAAATCCAAGTGTCCACTTAGTGGCTCTGATTAGAGAAAAGAAAGTATGAACATAAACTAATTCATACAAAATGGGCAAGGCTGGAATGAAAGGGCAACAAGCTGCCCTTTACTTAAAACCCAAACAAAAAGCCAAAAAAAGAACACCTGAAAATCCAGGTGACCAATCAATAATCAACCGTAATATCCGGAAAGTTCAAAGTCAACTACTCCTAAGAATCCGAAACCGGGCCCCACGCACGGAAAATCCGCTCCAGATTAAAAATCCTAAAACTGCAAACATACTAATTACTTTCCCCGCTTTGATTTCTTCGCGTTGCTGCTTGGCCCTGCAGGTGGTTTCCTGCTCCCTTTCGGTGGAGTGGACTTTGTTGCAGCCCGGGTCGGAATCTTTCGCTGGACCGGCGGCGGGTCGTCATCCGATTCCGTCTCATCGCCGGAAGTGAATTCCCCCTTCTCGGACTCTTGGATCATCTCCACTCTGGTCTCTTTCTCTGGCGAATTGTCCAGCTGAATCGGAGTTGTATTCCTCCTGGGCGATGCCTTCTGCATGTGAGTAAAGTCAACCGGATTGGTACGAGCTGGGTTTGCCAAGGCCCCCATTCGTTGGATTAAATCGCTCCGGACGGATGTTCCGGATGTCGGAACGGAACTCCCTTCGCCTACCGGAATCGACTGGACACTCCTCATTTGGCCGAACTTCGTGGTCTTTGTCTGGATCCGCGCCTGACCTGGAGTTGGCCTTGGGGATGCCGGTAAACTCATTCCTGACCCCGGCTTCTGGGGCGTCTTCAACAAGTCGACGTTGGGCAGCTCCGGAAAGTGGGTGAAGTCCAAGGGCTTGTTGGGGTCGAGGTGTCCCAACAGTTGCGCCATCTCCTTCAAAATACCTTCCATCCGGGCCTGGAAGTCCACCAAGATCGTTACTACCTTGGACCCGGATAAGTGGCCTATGCCACTCAGCTGATTGGTGAAGAGTCGGGATTTAACCAGAGCTTCCGCGGGCTGCTCTACCAACGCAGTCAGATTGTGGACGAGTTGTAGAGCTTCTGCCTCCTTCTGCCGTGCAACCGCGGCATCCGTATCCGTCCAGTTCACCCGACCTAACAGGCCATCCCTTTCCTTCTCCAAGTTCTTGATCCGCTCGTCCTTCTCACAAAGCAGATCCGGGCTCGGTAGTTTCCGGATCTGAGCTATGATATCTTCCGGCTCCACCTTCAACTCTGCAGCAATTCCCAGGATCATGTCCGACATCCCGAAATACATGTGTTTGGCCTCCTCCATCCACTGCGTTCCGGCGTCGAAGAAGTCCGACTGCGGTTCCGGTTCCGGGGGTTGACTCGGCTCACCCTTTTCCGAGGTCAACTGTTCCACCCTCGAGTTCGGATTGGTCGACTTCCTTCTCTTGTCCCGCTTGTCGACCAGGTCCTGCTGCTGCGGTTCTTCTTCCTCTTCATCGTCTTCTTCTTCTTCTTCCTCCTCTCCCTCGATCGGAGTATCCGGTGGAATCTCGTGCGTGAGACCGTACTTCACGATTTCCAACCCGGTGTTGTAAATCACCATTTCTTCACTCGTCAGCACCTCTTGATGGTGGTACAGGTGAAACAGGTACGGACTGAGAAGACTAGGCTTCCCCTTCCCTACGTGTGACACGAGCTTCTTTACTATCCCGGCTAGAACTTTCCCCCAGTGAACTACCTTATCTTCTAAAGACCCAAAGATAGTGTTGGCCACCGTAATCGTAACTCGGGTGGGCTTTTCCGGATACATAATCGGAATCAAAAATTCCAACACCCGTTTCTGCCTAGCGTCCTTACAGTCACTCACGGGGTATCCGTCCTTAGTGGTAACCGGATTACGAAACTTCCCAATCTCGTACGTCTCTACCCGAGAACCTAATCCGGATCCGTCCTTCCCAAACCCGTATACGTCAGCCCATACATCCGCCGTCCATGCTCCGGGTTGGCCTCTCACAGTTAACTCGAACTGATTCGGGACTCCTGAGATCAGCTGCTCCAGCATCTCCGCGTTCTTAACATTCCACGGTCGGTGGATTAAACCCACACACCCCATCCGGGTCAGATCTGTCTCTAACTCCTTCCGGTGCGTTGGGTCGGCGGGAATCGCTGGTCTAACTATCCGAGCTGTGACAGAGGGTTGACGCGCTACCAGTTTGCTGGACTCCGCCATACCGACACCGACAACTAAATCCGGTGCAATCGGCACCGACCTCACCCGTCTCTCCCTGTCACGATCTCTAACTCACCACTCTTTCTCTCAGCTAAGTGCGCAAGACAATCAGCAAAGTGAAGAATGAGGAAGATTAGGTATGGCAAGGGTTTAAGTACTAGTCGAGCTGCCGACCGTTCCCCTCGGCGAACGGAAAGAGGTCCGTTCCCGTAACGGTTCCCTAGCAGCGTAGGTCGGATACCTATTCCGTAGCTCGTTCCGATCCGACCTGACTCGGATTTAGGATCCGTTACAGGATCAGGATCTCGGAATCTAACTATCCGGAATTTGTCCGTATCCGGATCTAATTTCCTACTTCTTACTAAATTTTTGAAATTTTTAACTAACTCCTAACCTATTTCTATGCTATCTTCCTTAATTCTAAGTTTCCGTGCTCCCACACCTCCCATAGCAGATTCTGTCACTGGTTTCATGGAGGACACTTCTGACAAAGAAATTGGCGAATTGGATCCAGATTTCATCGACAGTCAAGAACCTTTGGGGACCAGTTTGAATTCCTTTGTTGACGAACTATCAGAGGACGAATTTTTTGAGGGCCAATATGCAGATCCGGAGACCTAATCATTGGAGGAATTGATCTGGCCTCCGGAGATGCTCCTAAATCACATTATTAGCTTGAATTTCCAAAATGGACAGCACGGTGCGCGTGGACGTCGACGCTGTCCAGACAGCGCAGCCAACATCGACGAGGGAGACTTTCGTGACCGGCAAGTCCGGTCGGCGGACTGGCCTTCCAGCAATCGAGTTGCAGAGGAGCCGTCCGAGGTCCACGGCAATGACCGCGAGTGCCTGGGGAGAGGGTCGGCAGGTGCGACCAGTCCTCCGACTCCGGCAGGTACGATTGACAGCCTTTGCCCTCCGTGCTCTTTTTATTTTAATTTTTTTAATTTCCCTTCTCCTCGAGTCTTGGAAGTCAAAAACCTTTGCTGTGAATATGGGTATGCTGTCATTCTAGTTGTCCATGTGTTTCAAGAAAAAATTGAAACTGCCTTCATGTATGTCAAGCTATGGAGAAAATAATTTAAGAGTTTTCCCCCGGTCTGTGCATTAGTCCATGACATTGAAGCTAAGGAAGACAAAAAATGTTCTATGATTTCTCTATGTGTTCGTAGGGGAAACACTGCAAAACTCTTTTGGCTTTTCTCCATGTCCTTTTACAAAAAGAATAGAAACCGAGTGTTTCCGTATTTGTCCATCTATTTCAATAAGAAATAAAGGCAAATTTCAGAGTATTTCTTGATGTCCTTGTGAAGGAAAAAAAACAGGGTCCTCTTCAAAGAAAATCATGACTGTAACGCATACAAATGACTTCATGTGGTTCATAACAAAGCCTGAAGTGGGCGTACGTGCACCACGACATGTGCTATTTGGTCATCGGTGCGAAATTGCAAAGAAAGGACTCAAAACTTTTTATTTCTTTTGCTACCAATCATAGAAAAATAGTGAATGATGAAATCGCCTCATGTGGAATGAAAATCGAATAATTGACATGCACTTCACAGTAATGTGATATTCTCTATCCAATCTGTGCATAAATACTGGAATTTGCAGTACCACTATAACTTTTTGTATTGGCACTTTGAGAAATCATGAAAATAGAGATATAAAAACTCGGATGCGGTCATCGTAGTGTAGAAGAACGCTAAGTTCATCTGCGCTGAGCTTGTAGCAGCTAGGGTTTCTTTTAGGGACTTTGTACTGTCGAATTCGTCAAGGGTAAAATTAGTTGCCTATAGAGTGGCAACAAATCATGACTTTCTTGTATGAAAAAATTCCAATTGATAAAACAAGGGGACTGAATTCTAGAGATGCAACTTGAATATAGTGAAATTTACATGTGATATGTGCTACTATGATATTTTCTATTCAATGTGTGCATTATTGTTTGCACCTGAAGCACATTGATAACATTATGTTCTGGCACATTCGGTCTTAGGAAAAGTAAATCGTCGATGCAATGAAGGCATAGAGCTTGCAAATAGAATTAGGGACTACTGGTATGTGCTACTTTGGTTTGATTTGTCAAATGTGTGCATAAATTCTCACATTTCAAGTAGCACAATCATATATTCAACCTTATTTGTCTTCCATTGTCAACTTTTTGAGTGCTGTAAGCGAAAAACACATTTTCTCTTTCAAATTTAGAATTCGTGAATAGCACAAGTATTGACATAGCAACGTTGCTTAGGAAGCGAGCGGTGAGCGGTGAGCGGGAAATAGTGAGCGGTGAGCGTATATCTTGGATGATAAATGGGAAAATAAAATATAATTTTGAAATTTATAGAATAAAAATGACTGAAATTTAGGAATTTTTTTGGTGAAAGTCCTAAAAAATTTAGTAAATGCGGACAGAATTTTAGATTAAAGCATAACAAGGAAAAACTTTTGATGAAAAAATTGGATGGGAGTTGATGAAAAATTTGGATGAAAGTAGATGAAATAATTGTTGAAAATAGATAAAATACTAGATGAAAAGTAGGTGAACTATTGGATGAAAGTAGATGAAATAATGGATGAAAAGTAGGTCAACTACTGGATGAAAGTAGATGAAATGTTGGATGAAAAGTATATGAATATTGGATGAGAAATCGTTGAAATATTGCATGAAATTAGATGAAGTATATGAAATAATATTGGATAGAAGTACATGAAATCTTGGATGACAAGAGGGTGAAATATTGGATGAAAGTAGGTAAACTACTAGATGAAAGTAGATGAAATACTGCATGAAAGTAGATGACAAACTGGATGAAAAGTAGATGAAATATTGGATGAAAGTAGATGAAATACTGGATAAAAAAAAGGCGAAATACTGGATGAAATCTTCTGCCATGGGAGTTTTGGGATTCCTGGAATAAATAAGGATACAATGCTATGAAGATGAAAAAATGGATGACACAATTCCATTGCCTTGTTCAAATGAATAATTCTAGATGATGGGACCTATGACCCCGGTTTAGGGGGGGACCTATGACCACTGTTTAGGATTTAGGGTTATTTTGCATGCACAAATCAGTAGAATTAAAATACACCTATTATCGTAGAAATATAGAGCACCTTTGAGGTAGACCTCTGTTTTTGTCAAAGGTTTAGGCGGAACTTCAAATTTGGACAATACATCACTTGCCCCATGTGTTGGCCGCTAAATTCAGAGTGTCGTGACAATGTCAGAGAGTAATAAAATAAAACATACGATGGACACAACTTCATGCAGGGGAAAATTACGCACAATGCAATGATGCTATAAATAATTTTCGAAGTGGTTCACGGTCCGATAAAATGCAAGTACTAGCCCTTTTAGTCTCAGTACATTTCTATTCATGTATTCAACAAATAGAGGTCGGGTCCTGGAATGCTATAAGACAAACTAATTTGATTCCAAATGATTCAGTACCCTACTAAGAAGCACTTGCTTCACTTCATTGAAACTGAAACTTGCTGCATGAATGAACGCCTCCAATGTAGAGTATAGATTGCAGATAACAGTGAAAACAAAATAAAGATGCTTACAGTTTGCCCATGTCCCCCGCTTGCCTAAGCACTTCAGCTTCATTTCCTAGAAATTGGGACAGGTGCAATCCGGAAACGATGATACAGTGAGCATATACTTTTCACATCGAGGCTCTACACCAGAAATGAGTGACACTATACAACCAAATCCAGGGTGGAGAACCATCGTCACCCTTTCAATGTGTGCATTAAAAGTTAGGGCAGATGCACAATTGTTTTGGTGCTTCACATTTGGGGCCTTCGGGTTGCGACGGACGACCTTTCCTGTTCAAATTGTGGGATGTTCATCTGGTGAAGATGGAATGGAGTATGCATGTACAATTTGAATTTCGGCTTCTCCACCAAACAGTCTCCGAGGCAAAATGACTTGATGTTGCGGAAGTTGAAAGCCTGCCGCTTCTAATGCCAAAATCTCGGCCTTCGATAGTTTGGTGCCCATTTTCACTAGCCAAATCTCAGGAATAGCTGGTACTGATAACACCCACTTCCGCCGTGTACCTTTCACACATCATTCAATGTCATCGTTGCAAAAGAAAAATTGCATACGGTCATGCCGATTTTTCTTGTAATTGACCATCATACCTATGTACGTTGGCGCAGCAGTAGCAATGTTGTTCTGGACTATTTGTGCTGTGCACTTCTTCTTGGTAATTGCCTGCAATGCAAAGCATGCCTTTGCAGATGTTTTTGGTAAACGTGCTATGTGCCAATGCTCCTCGTCGCACACGGTCTCTTGAATAGCTGACACATGAGTCGAATTCAGAGTATTACTTTGGCCTCCAATGTCTTCATATGCCGTTGCCACTAGAAGGTCCACATCCGCACCTTGAGAAACGCCCTCCAGAATTGGGTTCAATTTCGATGCACTTGTTGTGCCTCGATAGGAACATGTTTGGATGCGTGGATGAGAGAAATTCACTTTGTCCGGTCTATGCGAATCATATTTGCACCCAGGTGGCATGTCTGCCTTCCTCTTCTGAGATCCAAACACTTCTTTGCCTTCAAGGTGAGGCTCTCTATTGAAGAATTCTTCTACACCTGGAATGTTTGAAATAGCTTCGGTAAGCGACTTTGGATTGCCCGTTCGTTCTGTGGAACGCTGGGCCACGCGGAGCAAGAGCTCTTCCTTTCCTGGTCCCGTACCGGCTTCATTTCCCTTCAAGTATTGGTAATACCTTACCATTTGCATGAATGCTCTGACGAAATCATCTACCGTGGCGATGTAAAGGTCGGTTCCCTGATTTCTAGATTGTTGAAGCCACTTGTTATGTACAGTCTCCGCAAGATTGCAAGATGGCATTTCTGCTAGCTTAGACTCGTTGAGATCCTGAAAGAAAATAATACAAACACCACATTCAATTTCAAGTCTACACCCTAATGAAGAATCCTTGTTAGTACCAAGAGGATCCTTTTAGGTAGTATTGCCATGCCTTAATCGTACATTTTTTGTACTGCACAACACAATTGTACTGTAAAGACATATAAATGTTCCAAGACAGAGCCCACGTCTACACCCCTCTTGGTACCGAGAGGGGTCTCGAAGGTACCAACGCCATGCACGAGTCTCCGATTATTGCCTATTGTAGACAAAAATCGGTGACCCAATAAACGAAAAAGTTGCAAGACAAACACCACCCTATCAACCGTCTCGGTACCGAGACAAGTGATAGAGATCTGAACGCCCTGCAACATTCACAGATTTATCCTTAACAATGCCGTCGAAGTTTTGCTACAAAATGGTAAAAGTTCAAAGAGCGTGTTCACCCAATCAACCTCCATGACTGTCGTAACACAGCAAAGCACAAATCCCCCTTTAAGTGTTAATCTAGCGCAAAAACACCTAAGATGACTCGTGTATCGTTCCCACAGGATTTCAACTAGTAGTATCCTCAAAATAACCGGAACAGGATCCGGAACACAAAACCCAAGACAAACAGAATCCGGGAATAAAATGTAGAACTAGATTTTCCGATCTGTATTCGGTTAACTTTCTCCTGTATCAACCTAGCTCTCAAACATATTACCAATCAACAAGAAATAGATTGGTATTCCTTCACAATAGTAGCAGTAACTTAGTATCCGGCTTAACTAAACACAGAACCGGAAGGAGTGTCTTAATCCTGTACCTTTCCCGGATCCGGATCTAGCAAGCAATGCGAACAAGGGTATAGTTTAACCTCTACATCAGAGGGTTCCGCTCTTGGACTTAAGGAAGGACACGTAAATCCTACCCTCCACTGGATTAAAGTGGCTGAAGTTCCACTAAAACATAAATATCAAAGAAAACCAAAGGAAAACAAAGAAAACCAAGAATATCGGAAGGCAAGTATTTCCTCACAGCTGGTCCGGGAAGTTACTCCAGACAAGAAGGTCACTCAGGAAACCCCTACTATCCTACTTACTACAACGACAGACTCTACCAAAACATGGTTCCCAGAGCAGAGCTAGTACCAACTAACTAAAGGATCTCAACCACTTTCCAGTTCCTCTCTTTCGATAACAGCAAGACCTCATCAAACGTCAACTGGCATTCGTACTTTAATCCAAAGAACTCACCCAACCTAGGAATGGCTATCTCACTCAGAAGAGCCTCAAGGAAAATCAGCAGATGAAACTACCCCTTAGTATGCCAGTTCTCCATAAACCAACTCCTAATACTCCCAGAACCGGATCCAGACAGAATCCGGGGGTCATCTATTCTTCTTCAACAACTGCAAACCAGCTACCCGCACTACCAATGCTTAACACACTGATGGCATACCAACACAGACTGAGACTTTTCAGACCAGTACTTGCGAAGTGGAAATCTGAAATCAATTTACAGAACACTGAAAAATATACATAAGAATACCCGGGGCTTCAAACCAAAATCAGCCCCCTAAATACCAAACACCCAGAGAACCCTAAAGGCCCCTGGGAATCAAAAGGAAAGGACCAGAGAATGACACCTGTCATTCCTTATCCTCCCCACGTTGACTTTCCTACCACACCCCGCCGATCCGCAAAATGTGGATCTCAGATCCTAAAAACCCGGAAAGTGAAGTCCAGGTTCATCCAATTGAAAAGCAGCTAACTGACTGCTTCCTACCTATCAAAAACTTGAGTTTTAATACTAACCATTGTCGCAAGGTAAATTTTTGGTTTTTTGTAAGTTATTTAAATCTTGAAACGGAAACCGTGATCTGGGATCCGGATTCAAGTAGGAGGTAACCGACAACCGGAAATTAACTAATGGAACGGAATAGATGACAATCCGGATTTGATTTGAATCTGAACCGGATTAGAGTTAGAACGGATCTGAGTTGGATCGGAATGGGTCAGGAACGGATTTGGTCATGATGACAGATCAGACTATATATGGGCTGACCAATCCAGTGGCCACTCTTTTTCAATCTTCATTTGCGGAAATTTCGCTCCAGCGCGTACTTAGCCTCTCTTCCCAGCGTTTTGCTTTCTTATTTTGAGTTTGTTTGTGTGTGCGTGTTAGTGTGTTAGGGCGCGCAGCGCTTTAGTGTGCGTTGCAGGTTTAGAGGTATTCCGGTTGAGATCGGAAGAGCGAAGGTGAGAAACGGGACGTGCGGCTAGGAGAGGGAAAGGTAGCCTCAGTTAGAATCCGGTTAGCACAGTTCGTGTCCATGCCTCAGCTCCGTAAGAGTAGAGCAGGGCCGTCCAGTTCCTCCGCAGCAGAAGTAAAACTCCGGAAGGTGTGTCCGGTTATTCCAACGGACGAGAAGGAAAAGGACAACCTGATGGAGGATTTGGCCAAGATGGGCTGCGGAGGACTGATCAATAAACCCTGGGGGTTTCGGGAGGAGCAGATGATTCGAGAGTTACTCGGAAAGCTCTCCAACCAGTTTGAGAGAACTCTCCACGGAAGTCCGGGCAACTGGACGGAGGAGATGTGGAAGGCCGTGTATGAATTCCGGTTTGGAGGTCGAGGGATGGCCTCCTCGAAGGAGGGTTACACTCGGGGGAAGTTCCGGTGCGACGTGGACTCCAAGGATGGACATGCGGTCGCGGATTGTCTGGACGACCGGCATCGGAACCTCTTACAGTTCCTGGTTCCGATCATCCACCCGGAGAAGCCGACGAGGGTGACCATCGCCATCGGGAACCTCATTTTCGGAGCCCTGAGCGGGGAACGGAAAGTGGACTGGGCTAGGGTTTTGTTCGACCTGGTCAACCGGCTCATTCCGAAGATCGGAGGAAGTAGACCGACTCCGTTGAGTCCCTACCTCGTCCATCTGTACAAGCACCATCAACTCCTCACGGATACGGAGGAGAAGGAGTGGAAGATGCAGGAGTCACTCCTGAAATATGGAGAATCGGAATCGGAAGAAGAAGAACAGGAAGAAGTATCCGGTTCCGAGGAGGAAGAAGAGGAAGAGGAGGAGCTACACCGGCCGCAGCACAAGCGGCAGAAGACGACACCTCCTAACCGGAGAGGAACCCCAACCCCTCCGGTTGAGACCTCCAGTCCAGGGAAGAAACCGGTTTCTGAAGAACCGGGTCCTTCCGGATCGGATCCGACGGATCCGTTCAACCAGCTGGTCAACATCCTGAGTGATGTGCGAGTAGACTGGACGGTGAAGAAGCTGATTCTGAATCAGATCAGCGAGCTGGTGGGAGCACCAGTAAACAGCAACCTGGCAGGAGTGGTTGCAGATTTTATCTCCAGCCCGGATGAGATCCGGAAGCAAGAGGCGGAGATCCGACGACTCCAGGAGGAGAACGAGTCGTTGAAGACGGAAATGTTGCTCCTCAAGGAGGACATGGCTACCACCCGGGAGATGGCAGAGGCTACCCGGAAAGTAGCGGAGGATGTGAAGGCCACATTCGGAGCGACCGGAGAGGCTTTCACCAAGTCAAAGTTGTTTGACGAGGGAGTCCTCAAGGAGAAAAAGATATCCGGGACCAGGTTGGTCCGGATTTTGACAGACTACTCCGAAAAGGTGGAGTTAGTCATGATGGACGCACGAGAGGCTGCAAACCGGATGGAGGAGAGCAGCAGGAAGCTGAACGGAGTGACGTTGTCACGGTCGTTCCATCTGTCCGACCTTTCAATGCCCGGATCTTTTCCGAACGTGGGCATCCCAACGGAAGGAAAGGATCGGACTCCCCAGTCAAAGAAGAGTGGGAGGAAACTCGCGCACACCATCAACCTGGATTCGTCACTGGATCTCCCAGAACGTGAAACAGGGGAGCGGAACCGGAACCTGACGGACGTTTTCGAGCAGCTTGGAACGGAACCGCCCAGAAGTCCCACTCTGAACCCGGGGAAAGATCAAAGTATGGATCTGACCCCAGATCAGGGTGAGGACCAAGAACAGAGCGTGGACCAAGGCGAAGACGAAGTCATGGACGAAGGAACGGATCAAGGAGTAGATCCGGTTATGATAGGATAGTTAGGATTTTAGTTGTAAATATTTGTTAGTTAGGACCGGACCGGATTTGATCCGGATGTGCCTGGTCTGGATCGGATGTTTTCCGGTCTGGCCGGCTCGGCGGGGACCGAAAGTTCCGCGCGGACTTTCCGGGCCGCTTTATGTTGACTTTTTGAGTTTTAAAATGTATATAGTCAGTCTCTGCGAAGGAGACAAGGAGTCTTTTCCCTTGAGTTTGTGTGCATTTTCTATTGATTGCTTGTTGTACGTCTCTCCCGCGCGTGGCAGGGCTGTTTTGGTGAGGAGTTAGGAAAATGTGTGCAGATTCTAGAGAGATTTCTCCCCTTGGCGTGATTGTTTTGCTCTTATGTGCAAGTGAGTGGGTTTTCTAAGTGTTGGGAGCGGGTTTCAGTTCCTCAGCGCCTCTACAGTTCACGATTCCGGGCGAGAAAACCGTTGTTAGGCTAGGCGGATAGGGAAGGAGTCCTTAGTCGCGCTAGAACTCCTGGATAGGAAATCCGGTTGAGTGCCCGATCTCCCGTGAGGTCTTGCTGCCCTAGTTGGTAAACGGAAGAACTTTAGTTGATGTTGGAACGGACGAGTTCGCTTGTAACCACCTAACTCCGCACGGAGGGAACTTGGCATCAAGGTCGTTGTAGTATGAGAGGATCGTACGGGGGGTCTTTGTGTGACCTGCCCACCGGATCGCTGTCCGGGGGGCTGTGAGAGATCAAACCGGATCCGCGCTAGTGTAGGAAGTAGTGGATTAGAGAAGTGGGTCTTCAGCCACTATAAGTCACGGAAGGAGTGGCGGGCCTGCCACTCTCAAAAGCAAGCGGCGAACCCTCTGATGGTGAAACAGAGGCTAAACTAAACCGGAGTGGAGTGAGAGTACGTGTGTGAGGACCGGATCGGATCGGTCCAGAGGAGTTCCAGGATCAGAAGTGTTAGGATCCTGGGTAGTGGAAGTTTTACGGGACCGAATAGCTTGACAGACCGGAAGAAATAGAGAGAGGTCTGGTCGTTGTTTTCGGTGTGTTGTTGTTCCGGTTTTAGATCTAGGACCGGAAAGGAGAAATTGGATACTGACTGAGCTTAAGTTAGGAATAAGGCTAGACACTTCACAGAATCTCGTGGGTTCGATCTTTAGAGTCATTTTGTTATGCTTTAAAGTGGTTTTTGGGAGTATAACAGGGAATTCGCTTACTCTGTGCTGCGACAACCATGCTAGGGTCAACTCAAGGAACTACCTAACTACTTCTTCTGCCGCTTCGGAGAAGGTGCCTCTAACTTGACAGCTCCTTTCCGGGCTGGCTGTTTCCTACTGGGCGATGGCTTGGGCGGCTTGGGACACTTCCCTTTACTTGCTGAGGCGGTCTTACCCTTGAACTGCGAAGGTGAGATGGTCTCCATGTCTGTATCTTCTTCCGATTCAGAGTCCGGATGTGACTCGGACTGGGAACCGGATTCCGACTGGCTGCCCTCCTTTACTGAGTTACTTGGCGACTCGCCTTCCTCTGAATGATGACTAGCAGAAGTCGCCTCCCTTCCTCTTTTTGGTGTTGTCTTCTTCTTCGTGGTGCTGGGCATTGTTGGAGATAGCTTTGAATCCTTGCTTGGGGGTGTCCCAAGTTCTGATCCGGACTTCCGGGCCTTCTCCTTGGATCCGGATCCATGCCCTGATCCTTCTCCTCCTTCTGACTTCCGCTTAGATGTTTCCTTTGCGGGTGTCTTCTCTTCCTTGGGCTTATTCTTCGGCTTCACATTCCCTGGGGGCGACATTGGCACCTTCTTGGAACCTTTGAACAACCCTGATTCTTGAAGTACATCCCGGATCTCGAACATGAATTTCTCTGTGACATCAGAATACTCAGCCAGAACTTCTACTGACTTGACTGCTGCCTCTGACCCGGCCTTATGGATCCCCTTATCGAATAATTTGGCCTTGTT
The DNA here is from genome assembly GCA_951799445.1 of Pseudisothecium myosuroides. Taxonomy (NCBI): domain Eukaryota; kingdom Viridiplantae; phylum Streptophyta; class Bryopsida; order Hypnales; family Lembophyllaceae; genus Pseudisothecium; species Pseudisothecium myosuroides. Next base: position 15,137,224 of record OX637295.1, read on the forward strand.
AATCACATTTCCCGAATTTGACACAAAAGCCCTAACCCTACGGAGGGTCTCTTCAGCCTCTGGGGAAAGTTTCTTCCCCTTCTTACTCTCCTCAAGTTCCCGGGTTAGTGCCTGGTTCTGCTCAGTCAACTCCTTAATCCGGGATTCCCACTTCCGGTTCTCTCTATCCCGGAGTAAACCCTCAATTCTCTCAGCGAGCTCAGATGCGTTTATCCCCCCTAGCAGCCCACATGCACTCTTGACTGCTCTTCTCTCTACATCTAACTCCCCTCTGAGCCTCTCTAGATCCTCAATGATTCTACCCAGTCGTTTATCCGGGGGACTTTCCTCATCCGGGGATTCCTCACTCTTATTCCCCTTCTTCTTCTCTGAGGCCGGAATCTTTTCTGGGGTTTCCTCTTCCTCTTCTGAGGACTCTCTCTCGGATCCCTTGTCATCTTCCTCTACCTCTTCCTCTCCCTTTGGAGTGATGTTCAGTTTCATGAAAGTGGCGGCAGCCTTATAGGCAGTTCTCTCCGGACCTCTCAAAGTTCCTAAATACTCATAGAGGTGAAATATAAACGGCCCTATTGCTGTCGCCTTGGTATTTCCTAAGGATGAGACCATCTTGGTCACTCTCTCCTTAACAATACCAGCCCAGAAAACCTTTCTATCTCCACTCAGTGCCCCAAATATCGTGTTGGCCCAGGTTAATGTAATCCTGGTCGGCCGTTCCGGGTATAGGATCGGGAGCAGGAACTCTAACACTCTCTTCTCCCTCTGATCCTTGCAATCTGATACGGTGTACCCATCATTGCCATGAGGGGCTTCAGAGAACTTACCCTCATGAAACTTGAGCGTCCGGGATGCCATCCCCTCTCCCGGTCTTGGAAAATCGTATACCCGTTTCCAGGTATCGACAGTCCAACTGCTGGGAAGCGCCCGGGAAGTCTTCTCCCACTCGTTCGACTGATCCCTCGTTAACTCCCGGATCATGTCTTCGTTTCTCAGCTTCCAGGGTCGTTGCAGAAAGTTCACACACCCCATCTGCGCGAGGTCTTCCTCCAACTGTTTCCGGTAACCCGGATCTTGCGGGATGATTGGAACAACGTTCCTGAACTTCAAGGTAACAACTCTGCTCCCTTCGCCCTTCACCATTGCACTCAAACTCCCACAAGATACCCTCAAAAACAATCCTCACTCAGTCCCTCACTAAAGCAAAACTGCAAAGTTCTCTTTCCCAGTCCTATCTCTCTCTCGGGTCCGGGAAACTCGGAGCTCTTTCTCTCTTTGCAACTTAACTCTACACACAACGACTCCAAGCGCTCCAAGGTCTCTACAATCCTCCAACTGAGAAGTGAGAGAAGAAAATCCGACCCCTGGGTTTTCTCTCCCGTCCAGCCGCTTTCCAGCCGTTAGGGTTTCCCGTTAGGGTTTTCCGTTCCCGCTGAAATCCCGGAGGATTGTGACCGTTAAACGGTCTTCCTTATCTTCCGGTAGAGCCGTTGGATCGCAGAATTGCCCTAACGGCTTCTTCTGGAATCTCCGGTATCCTCTGGTATCCTCCGGTACATGTTTATACCCGGCCCCGGTATATTCAACAAGTCCAGATTCACCCACCGGTTCCGTATCCGGTTACGGATTTCTCGATAAATCAGGGAATCTAATTTCCCTTTCTTAACCTATTTATCTATTTACTATTATCCTATAATGGAAAAATCTTAATTTTGGTAAACTCCTATCTAAGCCTTGTAAAAAGCTAAAAATTTTACCATTTCTCACTCCTTCTTTTATATTCTTAGCTAACTAACCTTATCCTTACATTTTGTGCTTCCACAATGACGTCCAAAAGGATCTACAACAACTACTTGCCATTGATCGGATTTAGGAGCATTACAAATTCTGGTTCTAGAACCTAAAGGGAAATGAGGACACCGGAAAATTAATTGAGATACAGAAACTCCGGATATTGGAGAAATGAAAAGCAGGAAGATAAGGACTTACAAGTTGCATGAATCCGCCCCATTGACGATACCGAAAATGCCAAAAAGAAAGCTAGAGCTCCAATCTATGCAGTCCACAATCCGTGGTGGCCCCTGATGATAACCACCATGCTTTTATGGCAAGGTAACGTATATCGGACACCTCAGAAGTTGTAGCATTCTTGTATTGCTTACAGAGCAAACGATGTTGATCTTGTAAGTCAGCGCGAATGTCCGCCTTGGTATGTTTTTCCATGGATTGAGTCCAGTGAAAGAGGCACGTTCTTTCATGATGTTCCATTGGAATGCTAATGTCCCCGGATCCATAGACCATCCGCACAACATTCCAATTTGCTTGTGCACTATCTGCCATGAATCCCTTGAACTGGGGGTCGCCTACCCCATGTCGACCAACAACAGAGTTTAGGTTTTTCCAAAACAGAATTTGGGCCGTGCAATCTTCAGATTGCATGTCACAAACAGCGATAGTCATTACACGACAATACACGGAGTCATATACATGACATGCCATGGTTGTCCACCCCTTCACGCGTTTGACATGGTCAAACATTAGCCACGCGTCTTCAAGGTCCCCTCCACTTTGCATTCGCTTCACCAGGTCAACTCCACTTCCAGGTCCCACTTCTGACATCTTGAAAACAAAAACCTTATCTACATCTGTCCCTTGACCTAGGAATTTACTTTCCTATACAAATGCCCACGTGCTTGACCCCCTCAACTTGGTAATGCTATCAATCACTCTAAATCTCCTCAAATATTTGAAAGATGTTACCTCATTCCGAATACTTAGCGAGCTAAAGTACTTGCATTTTTCCAGCACCAGGACAAGTTCTTCAAAGTCAAGAGTCTTGGTCTGCACTCCATCCGGATGTAGAATTAGCTCGCCCAAGAGCTCCTTTGTAGCCTCTAAGATAATTAAGGAGTTGGTGCCAGTCGGTGTCCTCTCCAGTTGTTCTCCAATCAACATCCAAGTTCTCTCCTTCATATCGCGGAGTTCCCCGTCCTTCACAGGGTGTATGTGAGTGCCTAGATGTACAAATGCATGAGTACGCGACTCATTTCCAGTAACATAATAGACCTTCACAGTACACCTCTCAATACAAGATGGAGGTATCTTGCAAATTTTACAAACAAGAGATGACCCTTGAGGGTGTATGTCGCCAACATTGAGTGGAGTAGGTGACAGTCCTTCCCATTCCATTTCATTCACGGCCTTGGTTTGGTGGACGCGGGCAAGGAACTTACAAGAAGAATTCATGCAATGCAGATGACCTACACAAAAAGATGTGCGGAATGACAATCCCATGGGGTTGGATATGTTTGTGGTGACCATCTTAGACCAGACGTGACCATCACACCGTCTATCCATACCCACCATGTTCTTTGTCTCTGATTGCGTAGGATAGGACTCTAGTGCAGGCAACTCGAATATCAAATTCCCATTAAACTTTGGAGGCAACACCTGGACACTCTCGATGGGAATAGTATGGTAATCTAGTTTAGACAACACATTCCTACACCCCTTCAATGTCCGAAGTGCCTTCAAACAGTCTATAACAGATACTCCTGAGACAGCATCAGCTGGTGTCATGCTAGTCCCTGCATGGGTCAGCTTAATAGGGCTGGGTAATGTCGACTGAGACGAAGTGTCCACGTTCTTGTCCACCTAAGGTGGATCAACATCAGAATCATCACTCAGAATGGTGACATGATCCAAAAGCGCCTCTCTCTTAACACGAGTAGTAGGTGGAGTTCGAAACGACGATGACGAGGAACGATGAGGTGTGAAAACGTTTACAGAAGCTGACCTAATTGAATCAGGTACTCCATACGCCCTATATTTCCCAGGCTTCAAATGCCAGTACGTATCGTCACCAACGGACGCAGGAACTTGCCCTACGCTATGAGTGATGATCCCAGTGTTGATGTCATATATGTCTTCATCAATGTAAATCGACTCTACCTTGAAATTAAACTGTAGATTTAATCTACAAGCTGAAACAACGGCAAGTCCATCTTGGCCTACTGGAAAAAGGATTGGAACATCATCCCCACTTGCATTGAGCACTACCATGTCCTTGAAGTCCACCATGGAAGGGAATCGCTACTTCGGAATATAAGATCGTTTGTAATAGAACATGAAGCCTCTAATAGAAGAATTGCATGACAATGAATAGTGTTCACAACAGTGTGTTTCACAATCACAAAATCAAGGGCTAATCTAGAGAATGCAATATTAAGAGAGAAGCAACCTCATCCATGGAGAATAGCAAGTTCTTCATATATCCACGACTAGTAGAAGTTCTCCAAAACTATGAGGTATTTTGATATGATCGGGACAATGGCACCAATTAATTGTTTATTTCAGATTGACGGCTAAGTGAATGATACAACTCTTATAAAATATGGCAGGTTTAATATAGCACAGTCTCTGCCGTCAAAATACAATGAACATTCAAAAATGTAAAGGCATTCAACTCTTTGCCACGCGTTGGCAATAGAGACCAAAATTTACTGTGTATCCTCTCAAAACTGACTTCCACAATCTATATGGCCCATCAGAACCGTCATGAATTCTGACATTGTGTAATCATTCAGTACAAGGGCTGTTGTTGGTTCTGGCTCGCAGTTCCAAAACAAATGTCTGCTGTTGTACACAAAATATTGAAATTAGGTGCCCCTTAGCCTTTAGGGTTGAGCATGCCAATTTTGGTCTTTTTAAACTGAATTTTGAGAATTGGAACATTGTCCTGGCCTTAGTTGCCTGTGAGGTGTGAACTAGATGTGAGGGCTCGGAAATTTTGCTTCCAATGAACCAGTTGAACTCAAATTTGGAGCCATAAAGATTTGTCTATGGCAATTTAAAGTTGAGATTTCGAAAGTTCCAGAATGCACTGTGGAACATGTTTGTCTATCGAATTTATTTGAGTCTCAATACAGAGAGACAGCCAACTTCACCATACTGTTAATTATAATTTCCTATATTTTCTATAAAAATTTGATGGTAAAGTGAGGTTTTTGTAATTACTATGATTTTTCAAAGATAGAAACTCGCAGAAGAATCAGATCAGATAGAAGATGTGCATGGTTATTTGTGGAAGAATAATATTTTAAATTAAATCATAAGATTTTAACATGGAAATTTGATCCCCCCAAAATTGAAGAGGTTGCTTGGGGCTCCTTAGGCCCTAAAGGGTTCACAATCAGGGTGCCTTACATCAAAGAGAGTTACCTAACTATCCATTGAAGTCAACAAATACATCTACAGAAACTTCCATGTGTACAAATGAATGTTCGTGACTCCAAATCATACCAATATCTAATTACGTACTACAACATTATTCTGCAGTAACCAAAAATAATAACTTAGTATTAATTGTGAACATATTAGTATGGGGCCACCTAATTAGAGCATATCGTGTAGTGAAGAGGTTTCAAAATTGAAATACCACATTAAATGTCAATAATGTCAGTGTTCTTAGCGTAAATCAATTCCGGATTATCATTGTGCCATTCTATTTGAAGGAAATAGTGAAATTCGGGTGCCCACGTGCCCAATTTCAAACAAGTTCCTTTACGAAGTATCAGAAACACAAAATATCATAAGGTATTACTTTCAATTGTACACGTGGAAGTTCATGTGTCTGTATTAAAGCAATAATAAATTAAAAGAAAGTGTATTCCTCTACAACAATGAAAAATTATAATTTAGGGTCAAGTGACAAGAAAATAGTGTAGGGTAATATAGGAGGCTCATAAACCGACCATCTAAGGGCTGGTCCGCCTTTTCATGTATTTCGATGGACGGGAATATTTTTAGCTCATTTTTCAGACATAGAGAAGTTGATGAGGAATCTAACCCAAGTCGTTTCGTATTTTTCTGAGCATTTTTGAATTACTTATGAATTTTCAAACAAGTTGGGTCATAGGTCCCTATTTGTGATCCTAGGTCTTTCATAAATGGTTCACTTGCAATTCTAAATAAAAATGGGGAAAGCAAAGAGAATGATTGGCTCTTGCAATTAATAAGTCTTTTTTCCTTGGTTCATTCAATGACTATAGTAGTCAATTTCTGAACCAACTCATGCCCATGTCACAGCCATTTATAGGGTCCATTCTTAATGCCCGAACTGTTCTCGAGCCTTCTACCTTAATCTATTTCACTATTGTGTACAATAAGCACAGTGACTGCCTAGGAAATCATAGAATCAGGATAACTGAATAAGGTAGGAGGTTGTAAAACGGAGCAGGCATTAAAATGGAACATGACTCAGAGGAGCATTTTTCTTTCTTCAATGTAACACCTGTCAGGTTTCAGGAGGTGGTCTATTTTGTTGACCAGAAATGACCACTATTTTCCAACTTCAAAAATTTGTAACTAAATCCACAAAGGTCCAAAAAATATGAAACGACTTGGGTTAGATTTCAATTCCACTTGTCTTTGAAGGAAAATTTACTGAAAAATATTTCAAAATGTTTTACCTCCCCAAAATTCAGTTTCAGCGCTTAGATGTTCCATTTCTGGACCTGCAACCTTAGTCAGAAACAAAAACCACTAACAATATTTCGAGCCCGACTAGGTTCTCAGTTAACAGTTTCTCAGACGTGAATTCCAAAAAAAAAGGGCTCGTTCGGTAATCATCCACGACTGAGCAAGCGACCAAAATTTGAAAACGTGAAATGTCAAAGCATGGATACGAAATCCAGGGCCCACCAGAACTCTCGAACAGGTCCAGAAGCCCCGACTTTTAACCTAATTCGAACAAGCAGCCGCCACGCCAGCTGCCAGCAGTCCAAGTTCCTTGGGCGTTGACGGACCCTAAAACAAAACCAGTTCTCCACGGCGGCGACCACAAAGGAGACACTTGCGACTCCAATCTTGCGCGACGTATGCCTCCTGCACCCGGGCTCATAGTTGCATTTTTCTGAATGTTTGATTGAATTGGATTGATGATCGTCCGAATGCTAGCTCGTCGTATTTCTCTCTCTTTCTGGTTAAGGTCAGCCGCATTTCATGCTCACCGCCATTCTCACTTCTTTGTCGAAACTGAGTGCCAAGATCAGGAAGCAGCTGAACATGGAGATGAAGCTACGGTCGAGGCGCGCATTAGCAGCTGGAGCTCTGGAGGACGCACATCCAGACGAGGTTCCTCGTGCAAGTGAAGAGGTAAGAATCTCTACTCGGGTTTATCCTATTTGGTTGAGGATCGATGGAACTAGACAGTCTTAGAGTCTTGTGTATTTTTTATTTTTGTCAAAAATTCAGGAGAGGCCGCTCGAAACAGGCAGATCTTCAATCTAGACAACTTGTCTGTAAGAGCCAGCTCTCCAATCCGTCGAACATGCACCGCTCGTAAATTTGTCAAATCCAAATATCATTAAACTCCGAGGTCAAGCGCCGGAACTGTATTCTTCACTGTGGGATTGCGGTAACTCAAAAATTGCGATCTGTGGTGGCTGTCTTGCGTTCATTGACTGAGATTAGGGTACAGTCCACATTGATATTAAGCAAGTTTGGTTCATGTTTCGGATGGCAGAGTCTCGGATGGAAGAGCGCATGAAACTTAACAGAATTTTGAGTAGTGACCAGCGTTGGGATCAACTTTCGATTGACCAGCGTTGGGACCAGCAAATTTTGAGTAGTGACCAGCGTTGGGATCAGCTAAAAGAATTTTGAATAGTGACCAGCTTTCGAGTGACCAGTGTTAGGATCAGTTCTCCGACAGTCTCGTCTTTGAGACTCTAGTTTGAGGGTGCCAGACTCTGAAGTTTCTGATCAGAAGCATTTGAAAAAATGGCCGAGTTCTTTTCATTCGGGAAAAAATCTGGAATCTTCTCATTCGGGAAACTTCTTATTCATCTTAGTGGAAGAGTCTCGGATGGAAGAGCGTATGAAACTAATCAAAATTTTGAGCAGTCCGGAAGCATCGCTTGCGTGTTGACTTTCATGAATTTCCAAGGTTGGGAGCAGTCCTTCGACAGTCTCGTCTCCGAGACTCTTCTTCGAGGGTGCCAAGCTCTGAGATATCGCTTTTTGAATTTATCGGGGAACTGGCTGAGTTACTTCTCAGTTTTCTTCTGGCTAGTTTGTCATCCTTTAAATCAGCTTTTACTTTTCTTCCGAACATGCATGGAAGACCTCAGCGGTTGAAAAATTACAGAAGATTGTGACAGAAGATTAATCACACAGTCGTTTTTGGCTTCGGTTGTGCTATCACGAGAGCAGTGTAAACAGAGTCTCGGGGCCGAGAGTCTTCCATGGTCTGGACAACTCTTATGTTCTTCGAGCAAACCCGGGATACAGACGATGTGGGTCTCGATTCAGTCCCAGATGGTGGAACAATTTGGTTTCATGAGTTCCGTGGTTTCACCCTTGCAGACTATATTTCGATTTAGCAAATCTAGGGACACTTCGTAGACATTCTTAAAGTCGAGACTATTCCAGAAGGGTCGTAGACAGTCCGAAGTTTCAAAAATTTCATCAGACGCAATTTCTTCAGACGCAGATGCATAGATTTCAATGAATTTCAGTATTGATAGATTCTGGCCTATTCATTCAAGATACATCAAATTCAGTGAAATAATGGAAGGGATTTAATAGGGGGCACTTGGAAAAGAGACCTGGCTGCGTCCATGTTAGTCTCGGCGTTGTCATAACTCTCGGTAGATCTGTAATAAATCTAGAGCACACCGAATGCCTTTGTGCAATTCTTCATCTCCTATGATCCGTACAGATTCCAATTCTAGCTTCGCGAATTTATCTTGCCGCTTTGTTTCTATGCTTCCAAATTTGGGTTTATGTAACGACTGTGAATTTTTGGTATGACCAACCTCCTCCCCTGGAGAATCTCGGCACCAAGACTGTCAATGGGAGGGGTCTGGTCCTGGCTACTTACTGGAACTTCGTGGCTACCCCTGCGACCCCGACTCCAATATATTCATTTTTTAATCGTAAATATTTTCCAATCTCTGCGCCGTGGTTTGATGGACCATTGAGCCTGGTTTCTCAATTCTAGTATCTCAAACGTTGATGGACCTCTAGTTATTAGTTATTCTAATATCGCAAAGGTAAGCAATAGGCATTCAACATGACCCTGAGTGAAATTCCCGGACGCATGGCACAATTGGTATGAGTCGGAGAGTTCATCATTGGAATATTTTATGGTCGATATCTTAGAATTGGTCTATTACGATTACATCGATTCAATTGTGACCATGACCGAGCCCCTCCCCTGAAGAGTCTCGGCATCGAGATTGTCCCGGGGAGGGGCCGGGTCCTAGGAACTACAAAGAAATTCCATTGGTTCCACAGGAGACAAGACTGCAAATAATTTTGTATATGTGTGTTGTAGAAGATTAAATTCTAGGTAAACCTCTAGTTTCATGACTTTCTCATGTTATCACAGCCGAATTGGACATTATGATGGTCATGTATGAAATATTGGTATATTCCAAGTCTGACAATGACTTTTGTGCATAGCCGTGACCCTCTCCTGGATAGTCTCGGTGTCGAGACCGTCCATAGGAGGGGATTGGTTCTGGGAATCCATCAGTTACTCTTGAGACCCGTCCATACATTCAACTCCCTATTTTTGGGGATCATTTATTAATTGCTAGAGACCTTGTCGAGGTTGCTTGATAATGATGCAATTCGAATTGAAGTTGATATTTTCAAATTCAAAAAGGTAGGTGAATCTTACCATGTTAAAGTCAGTGGTGTGAATTATTGGCCATGATGGACATTGAGCTTGCACATGAGCTTGATGTACGATCATCTCATTTGTAGTGTCAAACATCTTTGTCAAGGAATCTTAAGATAAAACGTTAAGGCTGTACCCTGTGAGCCCTCAAGTTAGCACTTGAAGCTCTGGGTTTATTTTTCGTAAATTATTGTTAGTTTTTAGTATAAATTCATGCAAAATAGTATGAATTAGTAGTTGAGAGGAGTTTGGTAGAAGTCTCTACTAGATTAGTGAGGGATTGTCCTAAAATCATGGAAAGTACAAAATATTCTGCTTTTCTATGTTTAGGTCTTAGTTTAGTGTCTTAGAGTCCATATTTACGTTTTGAGAGATGTGAGGATGTGAGAATTAACCAGTTCTAGTGTCCTGTCCATGTAAAACTCGACATGTGAGCACATGTGACAGCCTGGTTGAATCATAAGAGTCTAGGATCAGGTTTAGAAGTATCTAGATTCGATTCATGTGGAATTTGGACTAGTTATGTGAAAATCTGCAAATGTTGAAGAATACGAATCAGAATGCAAAGTAGAAGAAGGGCGAGGTGATTGGAACTTACAGAAAGGTGCTTTTAGGGTAAAAGTATGCCAAGAGATCAACAGCGGAGCTAATCATCCACGACAAACCCCGGTACCAGATTAATTTCCCCCTTGGGCGGAAATTATTAAGGAATTGTTAAATTTAGCATCCTTATTGGAGGGTTGGTTTTGCCCTTAGCTTTTAGACACTTCTTAGAAGTTTGCCTAAAAGTTTCGAGATTTTACAAAACTCCACGATGACTCCATGGGAAGTCAACCGTCTTTGAAACTAATAGTAATTTCATAGAAATTACCCAAAGTGCGTTAAAATCTCACTAAAAATTAAATTAGAGTTTTATATATTGAATAAGAGACCTGTCAAGTTTGAAGACTTTCTGATAGTCAGAAGTACCAGAATCGACAATGACATCGAATTTAACAAGAATTTACAACATGGCGGCGGGTTGATCGGCGAACCAAGAGCTAACGGTGTCTGAATGTCACGAACAAGGAATGTTTTCTTACTCTCACGAACCTTCCAAGCAACTCTGGCTAGTCAGTTTCCTCGGGAAATGCAAATTCCATAAACTGGGATTTTAACTTTTCTTTGAAGTTATCGTAAGTGCTTTTTACACATATTTACAGCCTGGAAGATGGAGGTACGAGGACCCAATACTAATTGGGGTCTTCTGAACGTGATGGCGCAATCGAATTTCAATTTGGAGTTGTTCTCAAGAAGATAAGAAGAGTTCAGCCGTAACTTTGACTTTTTTAGAGTAATTAGCGGTAATTCAAGGTTAACTTACAAAATATCTTGGTCAAAGTCGAAGATTGGATTTAGTAAAGATTTCAAATCTTTCCTTTAAATTTCAATTTAGATTAAATTAAGAATATTTGGAAATATCCTAGGGTTAATTGCGAAATATCTCAAGGTCAAAATAGTTAATTTCCTAAATATTTTTGGGAAAAATCTTAGATTTTATTTGGACAAGATTTCCTTTCTAATTAAGGCTTGTTCTAGAAAATTCTAGGGATTAAACAAAGATTATTTTGGAAATATCTTACGATAGTTTAGAATTTAGTTTAGGGTAGTTTTTGAGTAAAAGACCAAATATCTCATGGTAAACTAAGGTGGCGGGTCCTTCTAGCGAGTATATAAGGCCTCCCTCCGAAGTTTTTCATACCCCATTTTGTTCATTATCTGCCTACCGACACTCTGTCGGAGTACAGACACTCTTTCTTTGTTCCATTTGCTTACCGGCTTTGTCGGAAGCAATTAGTTAGGCCAAATTCTGGTCATCTTTGCTCATTTTGCTTGTTTTTTTCATTCTTTTAGTGGAGGATTTGGTTAGAGGACTCGGGGTTCCCTTCCAACCTTCAAAACCACACTTGAACCACACTTTTGGGAGGTTTCATCCCCCAACATTTGCATACCTTATTTACATAGTAATTTCGTGCTTTTTGCAACAGCCATTGAGCTAGAACTCTTAAAGCAGTAAAGCTAGTCTTTACCAAAAGATTTTAACACTCAAAACACCGGCCAAACTTCGTTGTATAACAAAGTTTGGTTTAACTTGATCCCTAATTTTCGGTTTAAACACTTTCATGTGTACCTCAATTAGGAATTAAAACCATCTGATACCTTGGGAATTACTTTAATTCCTAATGTTCGGTTTAAACACTTTCATGTATACCTCCTTTAAGAATTAAAACCTTCCTGCAGCCACTTAGAACTATCTTTGGCGAGTTTAGCCTGGGGTTGCTCCCTCACGGCGAAGCGTTCACCTCAACTGGAATTTACCTTGAAACTTGACAAATTAATTAGAAAAAACCCCTCGGGGTGTTGGTTACGTAAGCCAAGAATCCACGCCCAGTGGTTCCCTTTTCTTTCGCCGGATTTTGCTCAATTGTTGTTTTTCATTTCCATTGCCACAGTTATAATTTCTCATTGTTAAGTTTAGTCTTTGTTTAAGTTTAGTTTTTCTTTTGCTTAGATTATCCCAAAAATCTCCAAAACCTTTAGTTTAGTTTTCTTTTTTAGTTAGAGTATCCCAAAAATCCCCAAAACCTTTAGTTTAGTTTTCCTTTTGCTTAGAGTATCCCAAAAATCCCCAAAACCTTTGGTTTAGTTTCTTTTTTAAAAAATATCCCAAAAATCCCCAAAACATCTAGATAGTTGAGTTGAATTTTTGATTATTTAGTTTACTAAAAACTAGTTTAGTCTTTCGTTTACACCCAAAGTTTAGGACCAGAATTTAGAACCAGAAACTGAGATCAGATTTTAGAACCAGAGTCTGAGATCGGAGCGGCCAAGGAAGGGCCAGCCAATACAGGGAACAAACGAGGGAACCGAGAACGAGGCGGGGGAACCTGACAAACCACGGCGTGCCATGTAGCAGCCGCAGCCAGTTAGCAGTCGGGGGGCCTTGGTAGTCCAGCATTCAATTCAGACCTTCGGAGCTAGGCAGTCTAGCATTCAAATTCAGACCTTCGGAGCTTAAGCAGTCCAGCATTCAAATTCAGACCTTCGGAGCTTAAGCAGGCCAACATTCAAATTCAGACCTTAAAAGAAAGCTCAGGTATTCAAATTCTATTCTTTGAAGTCACCACTCACAAACGCCAAATCAAATTAAATAAACTAGATCACGTTTACACTCAAAATAACCTCAAATAAACCAAACCCACGACAAGCCACAAACCTCACCAACAAGTGTAACACTCACAACAAGCTCTCCAACTCCATAGCCAACGTTCAAATAACAACAACCTTGACACAAAACATACTTAAAGAAGATGAAGTGGCGGCTTGGGAATGAATTAGATTAAAAAAACTAATTTCCCTAGGGAATCTAACTATTCACGTGTGCTTGTTGTTTTGTTTTTTACTATTCATTTTGGATTTGGTGTGGTTTTTTATTATTTTTCTATTCATTTGTTTTGTTGTGCTTTTACTATTCATTTTAGATTTGTTTTGGTTTTTATTCCGTAACTATTTATCTACTATTCATTCGGGACAAATTGTTTCTTGTTTTTATTCTTTCTTTACTATTCATTCACTATTCATTTAGAATAGTTCTTTGGTTCTATTCCTTTTATTATTGAAGAATTTGTTTTTTTCTATCAATTAGTATTTTTGAAAGGATTTAGTTGGTCTTGTTGTGAGCTCCCAATTTGTCACTTGGGACTCGTAGAATTATTTTTTTGGAAATTTGCAATTTAAAGTTGATAAAAGTATAGAAAAATCCATAAAAAAAGTGTAGAACCAAAATAGGGTTGTGTCATACCCATTATAGTATTTGGTCTAGATTTGTGTTTTTTACTTAGAATCCCCCAAACCTTGCCTAAAAATAGTATAGAAATAACAGAAAGGTTAGAGTTGGAGGATTCGAGTCACACAGCCCTAAAAGGGCTAAATCCCACCGTGAATGTGGCGATTCATGGCTAGGTCGGTCCGAAGGATCCACAGCGAGGCCACTAGGTCGGGTCCTAGAGTTAGATTTAGAATTCCCCATTAGATCGACGAATTCCCAAAATCCCAATTGTTAGCATGCAGGAGCCATTCACGCAAGACCGGGCCCGTGGAGGAATCTACAGCCCAAGGATGGTGTTCTAGGGTGAATCCCATGCCAGGAGTCCAACGGCGAAATCGGTTCGCCAAGATTCCTCCACCTGCAGAAGATTCCCGCATCGTCGTTGATTCAAGGAGATGTCCAGTTTAAATCTCCATTGACCAATCGTGCCAGGTACGGGAACACACCCGCACGTCTTTCATGCGACTCCCTGAGAGGTCACGTGAAAATTCCTGGCATCTTCTGACTTGCAGAAGAACCTTTTTCCGGGTGGTCAACCCTCCTAACCTCCAACGGGAATTTCATGGAAATTACCCAGGTTACAATAAAATCTCACTAAAAATTAGACTAGCTTGTTTTATGTTAATAATGCGCTCCGTGAAGTTTCACGACATTCCGATAGCGGCAAGTACCCGAACTGGCGAGATTCCTTGGGAATTAACCACGTGGCGGGGTCCCCGCCACGTTGACCGGCATTCCGGGACCATACGATGGTGAAACGAAGTCAACCAAAAGTCCTTCCCGACTCTCTCGCACCTACCGGAGACCCTAGGCTATTCACATTTCTCAAAATAGGAGACCCCCAAGATCTAGGATTTTACCACGATTTGGTTTTTAAACTAAATTAGCCTACGATGGGTTTTTGGCCTCGGTACGGGGGGTAGGGGAATCTAGGACTAAACACGGCGTTTTGGATCCAACGGCGCAATCCGTTCGACGATTGGAGCTAATCTCCAAAAGTTAGGATGTTGGTCCAGCATAGATGGTAGAAGTAGAAATTTAGGATGTAGGATGAAAATCTTTGAGGATGAGGATGAAAATCCCCGTTGATAAGGTTACCTTAGAGCTTTAGAGAGAGGGGTGAGCCCTTGGGAAACCTATATAAGGGCCCCATTTCTCTCTCTAAAACACCCCCTCACTTTTGTTTGGGTCCGTGGGTCCAATTTGCTTTGGATGTTTTGGCGTTTGAAGCCAAAAACCTCTACGGTGTTTTTGGAGCACTTTTTGCTCCGTTGTTGCTAGATTTCAAGCTTTGAAGGTCCTTAGGGGGTCCTTCTATCTTGCCTTGTGTACTTCTTGTGCGTTTGTTATACCTTTGTTACGAGTTAAGAGTCCTCGTTTCTCTCGTGTAGTTCCTTTGTGATCTAACTTGTGAATTTAGGAGTCTTTTGGTGTCTTGTCCTAATCCTAAAGTCACCCCCCACCGTACCTTGGCGATGCCGCTTTGGCGGGCCTTTAGCTTGTGAAGTTGTGTGTCTTTACGTGTCCTACCCGTGTTGTTTTCCTCACTTGTGTATTCTCATCTTCTTCTAATACTCCCCTTGTTGCGTGGACCCCTCCTCGGGACGGCGAAGCTTTGACATTGTCACGTGTGTTCCTTAACTTTGTCTTTTCTACCTTCTTCTAATACTCCCCTTCTTGCGTGGACCCCCCCCCACGGCGGCGAAGCTTTGAACTAGTAACCACGTCCAGTCCTATAGTGTGTGTTAAAATAGTCTTAGACGGCGGAGCTTTGAACCCGTGGAGTGTTACAAGTCCTAAAGTTGGTGTTAAAACCAATTTTACGGCGGAGCCTTGAACCTCCATAGCCTTAGATTCCAAAGTCTAGTTTCCAAGACCTTCTTGGAAAAATCCAGAATTTAACTTCCAAGATTGGTCACGAGTTTTAGGAAGAGAGTGACCATCCCGTAGCACTTAGCTTAGGTGACCGTTCTAAAAATTGGGGGCCTAACTCCCCGGACGGCGAAGCTTCGACCCTAGCCCTAACCCCTTACAAAAATCCATTTTTTAGTTGTATTAGTGGGTTCCCCTAAGGGAACCCGGTTGTGTGGATTTTTTGGGAAGGCAGCTAGTAACCCGAGCCAGCATACCGGACCAGCCTACCGGCCAGCATACAGCCAGCCATACAGCCAGCATCGGGCAGTCAGCTTGACTGAACTAACATCAGCATCGAGCTAAGTCAGCTTGACTGAACTCAACATCAGCATCGAGCTAGTCAACTTGGCTGGACTGAGATACTAATTTCTGGATTTCCAGAACTAAACGGGACGATGCCCTGCGGGGCCCCAACCAACCTTCTTTTTTGATTTTTTGATCTTTTAAAGTCTGAAATTTTGGAATCCAGTTGGGGAGGGAAAAAACTCAACTTGGAACTTCAAAAACACCATAGCAAAAAGGGGGGAAAGAAATAGAAGCTGCCACTCCACACGCCACCTGCACAAAAACATCCGATCCTACTCGCATCACCACTCACACCTATACACAATGGAAGGAAATTAGGGAGGAGGATGTGTTATAGGAGTGGAAGGGAGAGAGACGATAAATAGTGCCTAGCTAGGAGATTAGGTAGGAAATCTAGAAGAACTCCTTGCAACCGTTGGGAGGAAGATTAGGATGACACAAAGCAAAGTTGCGTAAGAGGGTAGGAAGCTCATTAAAACTTCACAAAGTTTGAGACTAGAAGCGTAAGACCACCATCACCACGGTTGGTGGAATAGTTCAAGAGTAGAAGGAAGAGGAGGAGAGAAAGAAAAGCAGAAGGAAATGGGGGGAAAGGGTTAGAACATCATACTTGTAAACGTTTCCTTTTCTACAACTTAAGCCGTGGGCCTTAAAAAATAAAATAAATAAAGACCATAACACAAAAATAAAAGAAGACAATCGCGAGTGGCCACCATGGAGCACAAGGACGCGCATGTGGACGGGGATGACGTCATTTCCGACACTAGCAGTCACGAGGTGGGTCATTAAACTAATCCTAGTCGTTTCTCCCTAATTAGCATTTGTCTCCCTAATCAGCCCTTAGAGCGTGATTAGCATCCGAGATTAGCGTGAATTAGAAGTTTAGATTCAAAAATTGATAGATTAGGAATAGAGGTTTCCGAAAACATCTTATAATTAAGATTCGACCGTAAACTGACCGCGCTAGGCTAAGTTAAGCGGTAGGGGGGTAGAACGGAGGAATTTTAATTAAAAGGGAACCACAAGAAACAATGGACGGAAATTAGGATTAGATTAGAGGGAGGATTTAGGATAAAAAATTAAAAGATCAAATAGCGAGTTAAAAACCTAGGATTAAATTAAGAGTTTAATTAGGGAAGTTAAAATTCAAAAGTCGAAAGTTGGAGTTAACTTTGGGAAGTAAAAAGTAGAGTAGGAAGTAGAAGTCAAAAGTAGAATCCACTTAGGAAGTAGATTGGTGAGTTAAAAATAGAGCTAAAATTAGGAGTCAAAATCCTAGAGTTAAAAGTTGGAATTAAATTTAGGAGGATAACATTTAGAGCTAATCTAGGATTAAAACGATAGGATTAAATTTGGAAGTAGAAGTCAAAAGTCAAAAGTCAAAAGTTTAGATTAAACTTAAAGGTTAAATTTTAGAGTCAATTAGGGGAGTAAAAAGTGAGAGTAAAAAGCTAAAAGTAGAAGTTAAAAGTTAGAAGTAGAAGTAAAATTTTAGAGTTAGTAGAAATCTAGAGTCAAAGTGAAAACTTAGAGTCAAACCTAGAGGTTAAAATTGGGGATTGATTTTAGAAGTAAAAATTTAGGATTAAAAGTAAAAAAAACCTAGAGTTAAATTAGGAGTAAAAAATCTACAGTAAAAAGTGAAAAGTTAGAGTTAACTTTAGAGGGTAAATCTTAGAATAGTTTAGAGATAATGACATAGAATTAGAAGTGAAACTTAGAATTACCCTAAAAGGTTAAAACTTGGAAGTTAGGAGTCGAAGTTAATTTAGAAGTAAAAACTTAGAGTTAAAAGTTAAGCCTAGAGTTAAATTCCGAGGATAAATGTCAGGGTTAAATTAGGAGTAAAAACCTAGAGTTTCATTTAGAGGTTGAAGATTAGAGTAAGAGTTAAACTTTAGAGTTAGTCTTTAGAGTAGAACTTCTAGGTGGAGTCTTAAAATCCCACGATAGTCTTAGAGGTTCATGGAAGGAACATAGGGGTTCCTCTTTTTACATAGTTAGGGACGTTAGAAATGACGCCAACTACTCAGTCTACCCTCGACATAGGATAGATAGTTAGGAAGTTAGAGCTTTACCATTACCCCTGAGCATTGCAGTTACCTTGTGAGTTACTACATGCATTCTAATTATTCGCTGCCATCCACGACACTTAGGAAACGTTAGCAAAAAAGATCCATTGCTTGGAAGGCACAGTGGACCGCGCTCACATCACCCCCATATATTAAAAAATGTGGATAAAGGCATAGAACCTGGTCGGTGTTCGCTCGATTACCAAGGGTGGGTAATCCAGCGCCCACAGTTTTGGTACGTCTGCCGGGAGCTGAAAACATTAGATTACATTTGCATGTTTGACTAATAAATATTACGTGTGAAGGGTTACGAACCTGAAAAGTGCGTCCAATCCATGGTGGACTATGTCCTTGGGTCTCCACTCCGTTGTCCACGCCCCTGGAAGACATACCTTCAACCGGAAGGCTCCGGCGAGGACCCTAAGATTCTCCCCGTGGAAGACCTCCTACTTGGCCCTGCCAATTTAGGAATATCGTTCGAATTCTAGTTCTACTTGGCCCGGAAGTACCTAGCCAACCCAAACCGTCATACCCCAGGCATTGCCGAGGCCGTGCAAGCCGGGAGGTTTGGAGTATCCGAGGACGAAATACTCAAGTGTCTAAAGTTTTATTGGACTGTGGTGCTGGCCACGTGGCGATTTGAGAAGGTTTTTACGCAAGAGTGCTTTGACGCGTGTCTACCTTCCTTCACCTCATTTACTCCACTCCTTAGAAGGACCACTGTCGGCCTTCGACACGCGCCTCCATACCCGGCCTGCGATAAGACGGGCCAATACTACAATTTCGGTTCGGTTGAAGACGACTTTGACTGTTTGGGACCGAATCCCTACCAGCAACCGGACGATTTCCGGACTTGGCATACCGGGCTCGATCCTTTAACGTTGGATAGTTGCCAAGGAATATCAAGTACCTTGGTGCCTAGTACGGCGGGGGCTTACTACCACCTGCGACACATCGCTGAGTACGCAGCGGCTTGTGAACCCTGCCAAGACACGGAAGATGCTCGGGTGGCCATTTTCACTGTTCAAGGGGATGAGTTGATTCATCACCCTCGCTACCACCCACTGCACTACGAATATCCTAGCCGAGGAGTGAGAAGCCGGCCTGAGCGGATCAAGCATTCGACGTACTTCACCTCCGCCGCTTCTTGGGATCATCATCTACCCACTATCGTGGCTAGTGAGGAATCCTCCGCCTCATGTTTCTTTGAAGTACGACCCACGGCCGAAGAAATTTGGACCACACTTATCGGAGCTGACCAAGTAGTGACCCCCGCTTAGTTCGACTATAGATCCACAGTTGGGATCGATCGGCCATAGATTGGACGGCCTGGATATATGTATGTGCACCTATAACATGAGTTGTGCGTAATTCGAGGTCCCAAACATTGTCTTGGTCAAAGTACGATTGACCACTCTCTTGCAAATACTAATCTAGCTTCTCTACACTAAGTAAAAAAGGGCAACACCCTGACAAGCATCCTCGAAGGCGACGAGTCAACCACACTCAACGACATGTGTAACTGCGGGGAAGGAAGATCGAGGGAATTCCACGAACCAGACCCAGAACAAGTTGCTGCAGAAGAGCGACGGGCAGCTCTTATCCACGCCGCCATACGAAACGTGGCAACGAACGCCTTGGTGTCTCTCCTGGTCCTGCTGGAGTCCACCACCCCTCTAGCCCCTGCTATTACAAGGAACCAACCAAGGGTCTCCAAGAGACAGCGAGCCCAAGACCGCTATCAAGCGACGTCCGTACGACCCAATCATCCACCGGCCAGGTACTAGGTATCTCTGCCACCACTCTTCTCCAAGCCATGGCTTGTTGGTTTCTGGGCGCCTAAACCGTGATTGGTTACGATTATTAATAATATAAGGTTAGCCTTATATTATAGATGATTGTGTAAAAGGCCTATTTAGCCCTCCAGACAAAAAAATTTAATAGCTAACCTCTTATTATTCACGACGGATAGTAAGAAAGTTAGAAAAAACCCCAAAAAATACCAAAAAAATGAAAGCTTGAAAAATCTTTGAAAATCCTAAAAAAAAATTGAAGGTTCTAAAAGTTCACTATTGCATGATCTCCCAAATCCCTATGGGATTTTAGAATTAGGAAAAACACAGAGAGGTGGTTGTTATTTCGGGGCCAGGTCAAGATCTAACAGTCTCCACTTTTTGGCACAGAGTGGTGGTTGTTATTTCGGGACTAATCCATCTACCCCTTGGGAAGAATCAAGAATATTAAGATTCTTGAGGATGGTTCACATCTAACGTAAAAGTAAAAGCCGCGGGGCCAAAAGCCGCAAGGCCAACCAACTTTGTTGACCGTTCTAGCTTGCCTAACTCTCAGTAGGACAGGAATACGTCGAGTGTGTTGGGAATTGCTCACACTTGAGCCCAACACATGAGTGTGTTGGGAACTGCTCAGACCTGAGCCCAACACATCACCAACCTGTTGGAGTTAGCGTCATGTGGAAGACAGATGACCTTTCACTTAGATTAGGTACTTGTCAGACCGTCATAATAGAAGCCACATAGTCGGATGAAAGGGCGGCTGAAAGTTGACACTCGTCCCTTGCTAAACCGTCGAACCTGCTGATATGCTAACAAGGCGGCTAGTTTAAGAAGGGGCCTTGGCGTTCGTCCCTTGCTAGACCGTCGAACCTGCCGATGTGCTAACGAGGCGGCTAGTTTAAGAAGGGGCCTGGGCGTTCGACCGTTGTAATAATGCAGAAGGCTTAAAGAATGGCTAGTTTAGGACTGACACCTTACATCATGTCCCCCACGTTAGGGTATAAGAATGGAGGGGGCAGCCCTCGTACTTTTAAGCTACTGGCAACGTCATGTGCAGGTACCGCTCGAGTAACACATGGATCATGGATGGTTCAACCCGCCAACAGTCTTACCAGTCGCGCTTCAGATCAAAATTCTCTGTGTTGAGAAACGCAGCTTCTCCCACTTCCTCATCTCTCGCTTTGGTTTTAATTTCTTCCTCCGTGTGCTTCAGCATCCTTGGCTTGTGCAGATTCCCGTTGTTAACTATGGAGAGATCTGGGAAAGCATCATCTACGTCCTAGTCTAGCATTCTCTCGAACAGCGGAGTGATTTCACAGTCTTCGGGCGCCTGTGCCCTTCTATCTCCCCCCTGCCCTGTCTTCGTTATCTTCTCCTTGCTTGATCTCTACCTGTTTTCCTCGTTTACCATTGTTCCTCGCTGTTCAGTCTCTTCAAGACTTCTTCTTTTTCAAAATCTGCTCCGGCAGATAGATACGTCAAACCCTCACATTGCAGGTCCGAACCAACTCCATTTGGGGAGGACAAGGGGGATAGGGTAGTGTAGATGTCATGTCGGTCAAAGACAACGGGTCCCTGGGGACCTCACCCGCGGCTCCGCCATCCTCGCCCTCGTCTGCATCTGCACCTGCCACCCCCACGGGCGCCAGGTCATCGTCACTAACCCCAACCTCGGTGGACGAGGTGGCGAGAGGCGTCCTCATGTTACCAACCACGTTATCTACATCAACAGACGAACCATCCACACCGACTGAGGAGCTTCCGCTCCAACTTCCGGAAGAACTCGCACTCGATCTAACAGCTAACCCTGTTGGAGACAGACTTGCAATTTCGGGCAGGTTGCCTAACTCACGACGGCGACTACGTGACGAGGAGGAGCAACCGGGTCGCGAGATTCCACTGGCAAGAAGTCCTATAGCTAGGGACATCAGGCAACCTAGGCCAAACGGGATCCGCTCACTTATGATTCTCGTGGAGGATCACGACATCTTGTTGGGCCACCACCTTATGGTGACGGGCCAATTTTCAAGTGAGCGCCCCGCCATCAACATCACAAGAAACTCCGTGGCCGGCGGCCACTTGCTGGTAGTCCGCGGACCGGAGCTCCAGCCTATCAATCAAGGCTAGTATCCTCGCTACATCTTTGAGGTCCTGGACCAACTACGCGTGTTCTTTGGAGTATGAGATGGTCCAGCCTCTTTGTACATAGCGTTAATTCTGGGCAAGATATAAACCCAACCGCCCTGTATATACTTATTCAAAAAAAAAAAAAAAAAAAAAAAAAAAAAAAAAAAAAAATCCTTGCCACTGTGCAACAGGGGAGGGACCGAGCTGGCACCGGCACCGGCTTATATACCACCAAAGCAGACCGACGGACGTCTTCCGTCGCGGCAGCCGGCAGCCTGTAGACCGCAGCTTCATCGCGGTAAAGATACCTCAATTTTCCCTTGGCGACGCAGGTTCGAACCTCGAGCCAGGCACCCGGGCGCCCCCTATCTGAGCTAGTGACAAGATGGCAAGAAATGCTGCGGCCTCCACGACGGAAGACACTTTTCCAAGTGAAGCTCCCGAGCATTGAGGTCTCAGACCACTTGCCTTTTCCATTTATGCTTTTCTTTTCTGTTTTCTTTTTTCTTTTATTTCATCTCATTAGTCCAAACTCACTCCGTTGAGGGAGGAAGGCGGGTTTGAAATATTTTTTATCTATAGTGTCCCGATTTGCTGTATCAAAGGAGGACGGGGGCTTCTCTCTCTACTTCTATCTCCCCCTTAGTTCCAAACTCACTCCGTTGAGGGCGGATGGCGGGTTTTTCTTACATTTTTTATCTATAGATCCAAGTCGACTCCGTTCGAGGCGGATGGGGAAACAACAAGAAAATTAATAACTAGAATAAATAGAAAATGAACAAAAATATGAGTGATAAGTCTACGGGGGTCAAACTTCCTTTGACCACCCCTAGCCCTTCCACTTGGAAGGAGGACTACTCCCTCTGCTCTCTTCCCCCCTGTCAGTTAATCCATCAAGAGTCTCTTGATAGGAATAACATCCTTTTAGATAGAGTCACATCTTGGTTTCTAGTCTGTCATTAGATTTGATCTCGAAATTGACCGTGTACCCAAATAGTTGTAGCAAGAGATGCTGGGTCTTCATGATTTTGCAAATCATACCGCAGATGGCCGCCATATGTGAGCTCCCAATTTGTCACTTGGGACTCGTAGAATTATTTTTTTGGAAATTTGCAATTTAAAGTTGATAAAAGTATAGAAAAATCCATAAAAAGAGTGTAGAACCAAAATAGGGTTGTGTCATACCCATTATAGTATTTGGTCTAGATTTGTGTTTTTTACTTAGAATCCCCCAAACCTTGCCTAAAAATAGTATAGAAATAACGAAAAGGTTAGATTTGGAGGATTCGAGTCACACAGCCCCAAAAGGGCTAAATCCCACCATGAATGTGGCGATTCATGGCTAGGTCGGTCCGAGGGATCCACAGCGAGGCCACTAGGTCGGGTCCTAGAGTTAGATTTAGAATTCCCCATTAGATCGACGAATTCCCAAAATCCCAATTGTTAGCATGCAGGAGCCACTCACGCAAGACCGGGCCCGTGGAGGAATCTACAGCCCAAGGATGGTGTTCTAGGGTGAATCCCATGCCAGGAGTCCAACGGCGAAATCGGTTCGCCAAGATTCCTCCACCTGCAGAAGATTCCCGCATCGTCGTTGATTCAAGGAGATGTCCAGTTTAAATCTCCATTGACCAATCGTGCCAGGTACGGGAACACACCCGCACGTCTTTCATGCGACTCCCTGAGAGGTCACGTGAAAATTCCTGGCATCTTCCGACTTGCAGAAGAACCTTTTTCCGGGTGGTCAACCCTCCTAACCTCCAACGGGAATTTCATGGAAATTACCCAGGTTACAATAAAATCTCACTAAAAATTAGACTAGCTTGTTTTATGTTAATAATGCGCTCCGTGAAGTTTCACGACATTCCGATAGCGGCAAGTACCCGAACTGGCGAGATTCCTTGGGAATTAACCACGTGGCGGGGTCCCCGCCACGTTGACCGGCATTCCGGGACCATACGATGGTGAAACGAAGTCAACCAAAAGTCCTTCCCGACTCTCTCGCACCTACCGGAGACCCTAGGCTATTCACATTTCTCAAAATAGGAGACCCCCAAGATCTAGGATTTTACCACGATTTGGTTTTTAAACTAAATTAGCCTACGATGGGTTTTTGGCCTCGGTACGGGGGGTAGGGGAATCTAGGACTAAACACGGCGTTTTGGATCCAACGGCGCAATCCGTTCGACGATTGGAGCTAATCTCCAAAAGTTAGGATGTTGGTCCAGCATAGATGGTAGAAGTAGAAATTTAGGATGTAGGATGAAAATCTTTGAGGATGAGGATGAAAATCCCCGTTGATAAGGTTACCTTAGAGCTTTAGAGAGAGGGGTGAGCCCTTGGGAAACCTATATAAGGGCCCCATTTCTCTCTCTAAAACACCCCCTCACTTTTGTTTGGGTCCGTGGGTCCAATTTGCTTTGGATGTTTTGGCGTTTGAAGCCAAAAACCTCTACGGTGTTTTTGGAGCACTTTTTGCTCCGTTGTTGCTAGATTTCAAGCTTTGAAGGTCCTTAGGGGGTCCTTCTATCTTGCCTTGTGTACTTCTTGTGCGTTTGTTATACCTTTGTTACGAGTTAAGAGTCCTCGTTTCTCTCGTGTAGTTCCTTTGTGATCTAACTTGTGAATTTAGGAGTCTTTTGGTGTCTTGTCCTAATCCTAAAGTCACCCCCCACCGTACCTTGGCGATGCCGCTTTGGCGGGCCTTTAGCTTGTGAAGTTGTGTGTCTTTACGTGTCCTACCCGTGTTGTTTTCCTCACTTGTGTATTCTCATCTTCTTCTAATACTCCCCTTGTTGCGTGGACCCCTCCTCGGGACGGCGAAGCTTTGACATTGTCACGTGTGTTCCTTAACTTTGTCTTTTCTACCTTCTTCTAATACTCCCCTTCTTGCGTGGACCCCCCCCCACGGCGGCGAAGCTTTGAACTAGTAACCACGTCCAGTCCTATAGTGTGTGTTAAAATAGTCTTAGACGGCGGAGCTTTGAACCCGTGGAGTGTTACAAGTCCTAAAGTTGGTGTTAAAACCAATTTTACGGCGGAGCCTTGAACCTCCATAGCCTTAGATTCCAAAGTCTAGTTTCCAAGACCTTCTTGGAAAAATCCAGAATTTAACTTCCAAGATTGGTCACGAGTTTTAGGAAGAGAGTGACCATCCCGTAGCACTTAGCTTAGGTGACCGTTCTAAAAATTGGGGGCCTAACTCCCCGGACGGCGAAGCTTCGACCCTAGCCCTAACCCCTTACAAAAATCCATTTTTTAGTTGTATTAGTGGGTTCCCCTAAGGGAACCCGGTTGTGTGGATTTTTTGGGAAGGCAGCTAGTAACCCGAGCCAGCATACCGGACCAGCCTACCGGCCAGCATACAGCCAGCCATACAGCCAGCATCGGGCAGTCAGCTTGACTGAACTAACATCAGCATCGAGCTAAGTCAGCTTGACTGAACTCAACATCAGCATCGAGCTAGTCAACTTGGCTGGACTGAGATACTAATTTCTGGATTTCCAGAACTAAACGGGACGATGCCCTGCGGGGCCCCAACCAACCTTCTTTTTTGATTTTTTGATCTTTTAAAGTCTGAAATTTTGGAATCCAGTTGGGGAGGGAAAAAACTCAACTTGGAACTTCAAAAACACCATAGCAAAAAGGGGGGAAAGAAATAGAAGCTGCCACTCCACACGCCACCTGCACAAAAACATCCGATCCTACTCGCATCACCACTCACACCTATACACAATGGAAGGAAATTAGGGAGGAGGATGTGTTATAGGAGTGGAAGGGAGAGAGACGATAAATAGTGCCTAGCTAGGAGATTAGGTAGGAAATCTAGAAGAACTCCTTGCAACCGTTGGGAGGAAGATTAGGATGACACAAAGCAAAGTTGCGTAAGAGGGTAGGAAGCTCATTAAAACTTCACAAAGTTTGAGACTAGAAGCGTAAGACCACCATCACCACGGTTGGTGGAATAGTTCAAGAGTAGAAGGAAGAGGAGGAGAGAAAGAAAAGCAGAAGGAAATGGGGGGAAAGGGTTAGAACATCATACTTGTAAACGTTTCCTTTTCTACAACTTAAGCCGTGGGCCTTAAAAAATAAAATAAATAAAGACCATAACACAAAAATAAAAGAAGACAATCGCGAGTGGCCACCATGGAGCACAAGGACGCGCATGTGGACGGGGATGACGTCATTTCCGACACTAGCAGTCACGAGGTGGGTCATTAAACTAATCCTAGTCGTTTCTCCCTAATTAGCATTTGTCTCCCTAATCAGCCCTTAGAGCGTGATTAGCATCCGAGATTAGCGTGAATTAGAAGTTTAGATTCAAAAATTGATAGATTAGGAATAGAGGTTTCCGAAAACATCTTATAATTAAGATTCGACCGTAAACTGACCGCGCTAGGCTAAGTTAAGCGGTAGGGGGGTAGAACGGAGGAATTTTAATTAAAAGGGAACCACAAGAAACAATGGACGGAAATTAGGATTAGATTAGAGGGAGGATTTAGGATAAAAAATTAAAAGATCAAATAGCGAGTTAAAAACCTAGGATTAAATTAAGAGTTTAATTAGGGAAGTTAAAATTCAAAAGTCGAAAGTTGGAGTTAACTTTGGGAAGTAAAAAGTAGAGTAGGAAGTAGAAGTCAAAAGTAGAATCCACTTAGGAAGTAGATTGGTGAGTTAAAAATAGAGCTAAAATTAGGAGTCAAAATCCTAGAGTTAAAAGTTGGAATTAAATTTAGGAAGATAACATTTAGAGCTAATCTAGGATTAAAACGATAGGATTAAATTTGGAAGTAGAAGTCAAAAGTCAAAAGTCAAAAGTTTAGATTAAACTTAAAGGTTAAATTTTAGAGTCAATTAGGGGAGTAAAAAGTGAGAGTAAAAAGCTAAAAGTAGAAGTTAAAAGTTAGAAGTAGAAGTAAAATTTTAGAGTTAGTAGAAATCTAGAGTCAAAGTGAAAACTTAGAGTCAAACCTAGAGGTTAAAATTGGGGATTGATTTTAGAAATAAAAATTTAGGATTAAAAGTAAAAAAAACCTAGAGTTAAATTAGGAGTAAAAAATCTACAGTAAAAAGTGAAAAGTTAGAGTTAACTTTAGAGGGTAAATCTTAGAATAGTTTAGAGATAATGACATAGAATTAGAAGTGAAACTTAGAATTACCCTAAAAGGTTAAAACTTGGAAGTTAGGAGTCGAAGTTAATTTAGAAGTAAAAACTTAGAGTTAAAAGTTAAGCCTAGAGTTAAATTCCGAGGATAAATGTCAGGGTTAAATTAGGAGTAAAAACCTAGAGTTTCATTTAGAGGTTGAAGATTAGAGTAAGAGTTAAACTTTAGAGTTAGTCTTTAGAGTAGAACTTCTAGGTGGAGTCTTAAAATCCCACGATAGTCTTAGAGGTTCATGGAAGGAACATAGGGGTTCCTCTTTTTACATAGTTAGGGACGTTAGAAATGACGCCAACTACTCAGTCTACCCTCGACATAGGATAGATAGTTAGGAAGTTAGAGCTTTACCATTACCCCTGAGCATTGCAGTTACCTTGTGAGTTACTACATGCATTCTAATTATTCGCTGCCATCCACGACACTTAGGAAACATTAGCAAAAAAGATCCATTGCTTGGAAGGCACAGTGGACCGCGCTCACATCACCCCCATATATTAAAAAATGTGGATAAAGGCATAGAACCTGGTCGGTGTTCGCTCGATTACCAAGGGTGGGTAATCCAGCGCCCACAGTGGGCAAAACCTTGCCCTTCCCCTCGACGGTCTCGGTACCGAGACTGTTCATGAGAGAGTCTCATCCGTGCAAAGAAGACCGTAAACCAAAACTCAATTGAACGAGACTACTAATTAGAGAAGATTTTCTTGATATCACAGAAAGGCTTGGTTTCGAACAAGGCCAAGAATTTGCATCTAACAAGCTGGATTATAAAGTTAATCGGACTATATCAAATGCAGTTCAAGGAACCGGATGTATGTGAAGTGGCCAATCCCAAACCCCTTCCTTGGACAGTCTCGGCGCCGAGACTGTCCAAGTGAGGCGCGCGGCCATGATGTTCTCCTGAATATCCCTTTAGGGAAGCGTTTGATACTAAAGAAAAAATGATTGTTGTTCGAGATCATATGCAAGCTCAGGCTCTATATGAGCCAAGAATTCACACCAATGACAATATATACCGCCAAATTGATCCTGCTCGACGGATTTAAATCTATCATGTTTAAATCGAATAGCGAAAGTAATAGAAAACCTCAAGCCCGTCAAGTGCACTCCAAGGAAGATTAAATGAAATGGGGAGTCAAATGTGGTTAGGATCCCTGGTGAATATTTAAGGTGGCCAAACCCTGTCCCCTCCCTTGGACGGTCTCGGCGCCGAGACTGTCCAGGAGATGGGTATCTCCATGAATTTTTCTGGAAAAATCATGTAATTAATCTGTTTGACTAATTGACTCTAAAGAAGAGAAGAACATAGATTCTGGACATATGCAAGCTTTGTGTCTATGAATACCACTGACCACAAATACTGAAAGATTCACCTTCCTTTACTAATGTGAATCTAACAAGTTTAAGTCGACAATGAATGATTATCAAGCAACCTAAACAACGTGAAGTACATTCCAAAGAAGATTAAATAAAATGGGAAATCCAATGTGGTTCAAGAGGCAAGGAGAATTTGTCGGTGTCCAAGCCCAGTCCTCTCCCATGGACGGTCTCGGAGCCGAGACTGTGTAGGGAGAGGTATGTGAGTGTTTCTAACTTCACCCTTGAATCAGAAAGTTACACACGGGTTCTAGCGGCTGTTTTATTAGAGATTCACTCCTAATTGGGTGTTCCTAAATAAGTGTTCGCCTTCCAAGCAATGGACACTTTTTGTGACTGATAATCCTGTAAAATTCCACTAATTCTAAGAAAAGCTATGAATTAATTAATTAAACGTTATGGTCAGGTAAAAAACAAAGAAAGAAAACGAAATCTAATCTAACTAAAATTGTATCTAAGTAGCCTTTTAGAATATAATTTTCCCTTCCTAGAATGGTGAAGAAAACTAGATTCCAAGATTCCTAGCAAAAGTTACCACGAGATACGTTCGGCCCCTTAGTTGTGCTAACTTTCATCCACTAATCTAAAATAGCAAATTAATCCAAAATAATTCTAAATTCTAAGGTTAAGTTATTAGTTTCTTTAAGTTACGGATTTTTAAGACAAATTGGAATTTTGATCTAATTGAATGTTTTTCATCCGAAATTGGTCTCAAACTTCATCCAATCTTTTATCTTTCAAAAATAAAGTATTTCTAAAAGTAAAAAGGGATTTTGGAATCTTTATAGATTCCTTGTCTGATTCCTACCTAAAAAGATTCCTTAAAGATTTCTTTGGATAAAAATATTAAATTATCATCCAATTGTGTGGTTATGTTTAATTATTAGTAATTTTTGTTATGTGGTTAAATTTTAAGTGTGATTTGGTTTTAGAACCTCTAAATTACCTATTAGGTTCTAAATCTAACTTAAATTCTAAAATTTTAATCTAAAAACTAACTTCTAACAGCAAAGATTCTAACTTTAATTTGAAAACAAAAACAAAACAAAACAAAAGGGTGAAATTAACATACCTCTGGGTCCATAGTTCCGTCATCGCAGATCACTACGGTAAAAAGGGTATTTAGTGTTGGCAACACTATTTGCGAACCATGACACAAAATATCATTAAGCCTACTAAAGTAAGTAACATTAAATGTAATTTCTAACATTAAATATACTCTATGGTAAATCTGAAATTTGAAAATGTTTACATTTAGTGTTAGAACTTATTAAAGGAAGGTAGAAGGGAAGAGAAGGCGAAGGCGGCGCATTGAAGTTTAGCACTACACTAATCGTCCTAAAATTGACATTTAGTGTAGGGTCAAGTAGGGTGGTAATTACACTAAATGTAATCCAACACTAAATATCCTTTTTAGTGTAGCATAATGGTCTCCAGATAGCCATCGTCCTCCATCATGTGTGCTTCTTCTGCTGGATGAGAATTTGATGTTAAAATGTGGGAAAATCTCTTTCCTATATCCTTTCTGAATAATTCCCTACAATTAAAAGGTTTAGTGTAAGTTTTTAACTTAATTCCTTCGAGTTTAGGAATTTACGTTAAATTCTAATGAGTTTTAGTTGATTTTACAATAACCCTTTAAAATAAACTTCAAGGCCCTATTTCTAACCACCTTGAATATTTGTTTTAATTGAAGAATTAATTCTAAGAGATTAATATCTTCCAAATTAATAATATTCCAATAAATAGTCAATTTTATTTGTTATTCATTAGTTTATGATTTTTGTTGGATTAATCTATTGTTTTTGTTGACTTTTTGTCTTTTCCTTTTTGGATTATTAGGCCAATAAAACAAAAACCCAAGTCAACAAGTGTGGGCGCTAGATTACCCACCCTTGGTAATCGAGCGAACACCGACCAGGTTCTATGCCTTTATCCACATTTTTTAATATATGGGGGTGATGTGAGCGCGGTCCACTGTGCCTTCCAAGCAATGGATCTTTTTTGCTAATGTTTCCTAAGTGTCGTGGATGGCAGCGAATAATTAGAATGCATGTAGTAACTCACAAGGTAACTGCAATGCTCAGGGGTAATGGTAAAGCTCTAACTTCCTAACTATCTATCCTATGTCGAGGGTAGACTGAGTAGTTGGCGTCATTTCTAACGTCCCTAACTATGTAAAAAGAGGAACCCCTATGTTCCTTCCATGAACCTCTAAGACTATCGTGGGATTTTAAGACTCCACCTAGAAGTTCTACTCTAAAGACTAACTCTAAAGTTTAACTCTTACTCTAATCTTCAACCTCTAAATGAAACTCTAGGTTTTTACTCCTAATTTAACCCTGACATTTATCCTCGGAATTTAACTCTAGGCTTAACTTTTAACTCTAAGTTTTTACTTCTAAATTAACTTCGACTCCTAACTTCCAAGTTTTAACCTTTTAGGGTAATTCTAAGTTTCACTTCTAATTCTATGTCATTATCTCTAAACTATTCTAAGATTTACCCTCTAAAGTTAACTCTAACTTTTCACTTTTTACTGTAGATTTTTTACTCCTAATTTAACTCTAGGTTTTTTTTACTTTTAATCCTAAATTTTTACTTCTAAAATCAATCCCCAATTTTAACCTCTAGGTTTGACTCTAAGTTTTCACTTTGACTCTAGATTTCTACTAACTCTAAAATTTTACTTCTACTTCTAACTTTTAACTTCTACTTTTAGCTTTTTACTCTCACTTTTTACTCCCCTAATTGACTCTAAAATTTAACCTTTAAGTTTAATCTAAACTTTTGACTTTTGACTTTTGACTTCTACTTCCAAATTTAATCCTATCGTTTTAATCCTAGATTAGCTCTAAATGTTATCCTCCTAAATTTAATTCCAACTTTTAACTCTAGGATTTTGACTCCTAATTTTAGCTCTATTTTTAACTCACCAATCTACTTCCTAAGTGGATTCTACTTTTGACTTCTACTTCCTACTCTACTTTTTACTTCCCAAAGTTAACTCCAACTTTCGACTTTTGAATTTTAACTTCCCTAATTAAACTCTTAATTTAATCCTAGGTTTTTAACTCGCTATTTGATCTTTTAATTTTTTATCCTAAATCCTCCCTCTAATCTAATCCTAATTTCCGTCCATTGTTTCTTGTGGTTCCCTTTTAATTAAAATTCCTCCGTTCTACCCCCCTACCGCTTAACTTAGCCTAGCGCGGTCAGTTTACGGTCGAATCTTAATTATAAGATGTTTTCGGAAACCTCTATTCCTAATCTATCAATTTTTGAATCTAAACTTCTAATTCACGCTAATCTCGGATGCTAATCACGCTCTAAGGGCTGATTAGGGAGACAAATGCTAATTAGGGAGAAACGACTAGGATTAGTTTAATGACCCACCTCGTGACTGCTAGTGTCGGAAATGACGTCATCCCCGTCCACATGCGCGTCCTTGTGCTCCATGGTGGCCACTCGCGATTGTCTTCTTTTATTTTTGTGTTATGGTCTTTATTTATTTTATTTTTTAAGGCCCACGGCTTAAGTTGTAGAAAAGGAAACGTTTACAAGTATGATGTTCTAACCCTTTCCCCCCATTTCCTTCTGCTTTTCTTTCTCTCCTCCTCTTCCTTCTACTCTTGAACTATTCCACCAACCGTGGTGATGGTGGTCTTACGCTTCTAGTCTCAAACTTTGTGAAGTTTTAATGAGCTTCCTACCCTCTTACGCAACTTTGCTTTGTGTCATCCTAATCTTCCTCCCAACGGTTGCAAGGAGTTCTTCTAGATTTCCTACCTAATCTCCTAGCTAGGCACTATTTATCGTCTCTCTCCCTTCCACTCCTATAACACATCCTCCTCCCTAATTTCCTTCCATTGTGTATAGGTGTGAGTGGTGATGCGAGTAGGATCGGATGTTTTTGTGCAGGTGGCGTGTGGAGTGGCAGCTTCTATTTCTTTCCCCCCTTTTTGCTATGGTGTTTTTGAAGTTCCAAGTTGAGTTTTTTCCCTCCCCAACTGGATTCCAAAATTTCAGACTTTAAAAGATCAAAAAATCAAAAAAGAAGGTTGGTTGGGGCCCCGCAGGGCATCGTCCCGTTTAGTTCTGGAAATCCAGAAATTAGTATCTCAGTCCAGCCAAGTTGACTAGCTCGATGCTGATGTTGAGTTCAGTCAAGCTGACTTAGCTCGATGCTGATGTTAGTTCAGTCAAGCTGACTGCCCGATGCTGGCTGTATGGCTGGCTGCCGGTCCGGTATGCTGCTGTATGCTGGCTGTATGCTGGCCGGTGTGCTGGTCCGGTATGCTGGCTGTATGCTGGCCGGTAGGCTGGTCCGGTATGCTGGCTCGGGTTACTAGCTGCCTTCCCAAAAAATCCACACAACCGGGTTCCCTTAGGGGAACCCACTAATACAACTAAAAAATGGATTTTTGTAAGGGGTTAGGGCTAGGGTCGAAGCTTCGCCGTCCGGGGAGTTAGGCCCCCAATTTTTAGAACGGTCACCTAAGCTAAGTGCTACGGGATGGTCACTCTCTTCCTAAAACTCGTGACCAATCTTGGAAGTTAAATTCTGGATTTTTCCAAGAAGGTCTTGGAAACTAGACTTTGGAATCTAAGGCTATGGAGGTTCAAGGCTCCGCCGTAAAATTGGTTTTAACACCAACTTTAGGACTTGTAACACTCCACGGGTTCAAAGCTCCGCCGTCTAAGACTATTTTAACACACACTATAGGACTGGACGTGGTTACTAGTTCAAAGCTTCGCCGCCGTGGGGGGGGGGGTCCACGCAAGAAGGGGAGTATTAGAAGAAGGTAGAAAAGACAAAGTTAAGGAACACACGTGACAATGTCAAAGCTTCGCCGTCCCGAGGAGGGGTCCACGCAACAAGGGGAGTATTAGAAGAAGATGAGAATACACAAGTGAGGAAAACAACACGGGTAGGACACGTAAAGACACACAACTTCACAAGCTAAAGGCCCCCCAAAGCGGCATCGCCAAGGTACGGTGGAGGGTGACTTTAGGATTAGGACAAGACACCAAAAGACTCCTAAACTCACAAGTTAAATCACAAAGGAACTACACGAGAGAAACGAGGACTCTTAACTCGTAACAAAGGTATAACAAACGCACAAGAAGTACACAAGGCAAGATAGAAGGACCCCCTAAGGACCTTCAAAGCTTGAAATCTAGCAACAGCGGAGCAAAAAGTGCTCCAAAAACACCGTAGAGGTTTTTGGCTTCAAACGCCAAAACATCCAAAGCAAATTGGACCCACGGACCCAAACAAAAGTGAGGGGGTGTTTTAGAGAGAGAAATGGGGCCCTTATATAGGTTTCCCAAGGGCTCACCCCTCCCTCTAAAGCTCTAAGGTAACCTTATCAACGGAGATTTTCATCCTCATCCTCAAAGATTTTCATCCTACATCCTAAATTTCTACTTCTACCATCTATGCTGGACCAACATCCTAACTTTTGGAGATTAGCTCCAATCGTCGAACGGATTGCGCCGTTGGATCCAAAACGCCGTGTTTAGTCCTAGATTCCCCTACCCCCCGTACCGAGGCCAAAAACCCATCGTAGGCTAATTTAGTTTAAAAACCAAATCGTGGTAAAATCCTAGATCTTGGGGGTCTCCTATTTTGAGAAATGTGAATAGCCTAGGGTCTCCGGTAGGTGCGAGAGAGTCGGGAAGGACTTTTGGTTGACTTCGTTTCGCCATCGTATGGTCCCGGAATGCCGGTCAACGTGGCGGGGACCCCGCCACGTGGTTAATTCCCAAGGAATCTCGCCAGTTCGGGTACTTGCCGCTATCGGAATGTCGTGAAACTTCACGGAGCGCATTATTAACATAAAACAAGCTAGTCTAATTTTTAGTGAGATTTTATTGTAACCTGGGTAATTTCCATGAAATTCCCGTTGGAGGTTAGGAGGGTTGACCACCCGGAAAAAGGTTCTTCTGCAAGTCGGAAGATGCCAGGAATTTTCACGTGACCTCTCAGGGAGTCGCATGAAAGACGTGCGGGTGTGTTCCCGTACCTGGCACGATTGGTCAATGGAGATTTAAACTGGACATCTCCTTGAATCAACGACGGTGCGGGAATCTTCTGCAGGTGGAGGAATCTTGGCGAACCGATTTCGCCGTTGGACTCCTGGCATGGGATTCACCCTAGAACACCATCCTTGGGCTGTAGATTCCTCCACGGGCCCGGTCTTGCGTGAGTGGCTCCTGCATGCTAACAATTGGGATTTTGGGAATTCGTCGATCTAATGGGGAATTCTAAATCTAACTCTAGGACCTGACCTAGTGGCCTCGCTGTGGATCCCTCGGACCGACCTAGCCATGAATCGCCACATTCATGGTGGGATTTAGCCCTTTTGGGGCTGTGTGACTCGAATCCTCCAAATCTAACCTTTTCGTTATTTCTATACTATTTTTAGGCAAGGTTTGGGGGATTCTAAGTAAAAAACACAAATCTAGACCAAATACTATAATGGGTATGACACAACCCTATTTTGGTTCTACACTCTTTTTATGGATTTTTCTATACTTTTATCAACTTTAAATTGCAAATTTCCAAAAAAATAATTCTACGAGTCCCAAGTGACAAATTGGGAGCTCACATATGGCGGCCATCTGCGGTATGATTTGCAAAATCATGAAGACCCAGCATCTCTTGCTACAACTATTTGGGTACACGGTCAATTTCGAGATCAAATCTAATGACAGACTAGAAACCAAGATGTGACTCTATCTAAAAGGATGTTATTCCTATCAAGAGACTCTTGATGGGTTAACTGACAGGGGGGAAGAGAGCAGAGGGAGTAGTCCTCCTTCCAAGTGGAAGGGCTAGGGGTGGTCAAAGGAAGTTTGACCCCCGTAGACTTATCACTCATATTTTTGTTCATTTTCTATTTATTCTAGTTATTAATTTTCTTGTTGTTTCCCCATCCGCCTCGAACGGAGTCGACTTGGATCTATAGATAAAAAATGTAAGAAAAACCCGCCATCCGCCCTCAACGGAGTGAGTTTGGAACTAAGGGGGAGATAGAAGTAGAGAGAGAAGCCCCCGTCCTCCTTTGATACAGCAAATCGGGACACTATAGATAAAAAATATTTCAAACCCGCCTTCCTCCCTCAACGGAGTGAGTTTGGACTAATGAGATGAAATAATAGAAAAAAGAAAACAGAAAAGAAAAGCATAAATGGAAAAGGCAAGTGGTCTGAGACCTCAATGCTCGGGAGCTTCACTTGGAAAAGTGTCTTCCGTCGTGGAGGCCGTAGCATTTCTTGCCATCTTGTCACTAGCTCAGATAGGGGGCGCCCCGGTGCCTGGCTCGAGGTTCAAACCTGCGTCGCCAAGGGAAAATTGAGGTATCTTTACCGCGATGAAGCTGCGGTCTACAGGCTGCCGGCTGCCGCGACGGAAGACGTCCGTCGGTCTGCTTTGGTGGTATATAAGCCGGTGCCGGTGCCAGCCCGGTCCCTCCCCTGTTGCACAGTGGCAAGGATTTTTTTTTTTTTTTTTTTTTTTTTTTTTTTTTTTTTTTGAATAAGTATATACAGGGCGGTTGGGTTTATATCTTGCCCAGAATTAACGCTATGTACAAAGAGGCTGGACCATCTCATACTCCAAAGAACACGCGTAGTTGGTCCAGGACCTCAAAGATGTAGCGAGGATACTAGCCTTGATTGATAGGCTGGAGCTCCGGTCCGCGGACTACCAGCAAGTGGCCGCCGGCCACGGAGTTTCTTGTGATGTTGATGGCGGGGCGCTCACTTGAAAATTGGCCCGTCACCATAAGGTGGTGGCCCAACAAGATGTCGTGATCCTCCACGAGAATCATAAGTGAGCGGATCCCGTTTGGCCTAGGTTGCCTGATGTCCCTAGCTATAGGACTTCTTGCCAGTGGAATCTCGCGACCCGGTTGCTCCTCCTCGTCACGTAGTCGCCGTCGTGAGTTAGGCAACCTGCCCGAAATTGCAAGTCTGTCTCCAACAGGGTTAGCTGTTAGATCGAGTGCGAGTTCTTCCGGAAGTTGGAGCGGAAGCTCCTCAGTCGGTGTGGATGGTTCGTCTGTTGATGTAGATAACGTGGTTGGTAACATGAGGACGCCTCTCGCCACCTCGTCCACCGAGGTTGGGGTTAGTGACGATGACCTGGCGCCCGTGGGGGTGGCAGGTGCAGATGCAGACGAGGGCGAGGATGGCGGAGCCGCGGGTGAGGTCCCCGGGGACCCGTTGTCTTTGACCGACATGACATCTACACTACCCTATCCCCCTTGTCCTCCCCAAATGGAGTTGGTTCGGACCTGCAATGTGAGGGTTTGACGTATCTATCTGCCGGAGCAGATTTTGAAAAAGAAGAAGTCTTGAAGAGACTGAACAGCGAGGAACAATGGTAAACGAGGAAAACAGGTAGAGATCAAGCAAGGAGAAGATAACGAAGACAGGGCAGGGGGGAGATAGAAGGGCACAGGCGCCCGAAGACTGTGAAATCACTCCGCTGTTCGAGAGAATGCTAGACTAGGACGTAGATGATGCTTTCCCAGATCTCTCCATAGTTAACAACGGGAATCTGCACAAGCCAAGGATGCTGAAGCACACGGAGGAAGAAATTAAAACCAAAGCGAGAGATGAGGAAGTGGGAGAAGCTGCGTTTCTCAACACAGAGAATTTTGATCTGAAGCGCGACTGGTAAGACTGTTGGCGGGTTGAACCATCCATGATCCATGTGTTACTCGAGCGGTACCTGCACATGACGTTGCCAGTAGCTTAAAAGTACGAGGGCTGCCCCCTCCATTCTTATACCCTAACGTGGGGGACATGATGTAAGGTGTCAGTCCTAAACTAGCCATTCTTTAAGCCTTCTGCATTATTACAACGGTCGAACGCCCAGGCCCCTTCTTAAACTAGCCGCCTCGTTAGCACATCGGCAGGTTCGACGGTCTAGCAAGGGACGAACGCCAAGGCCCCTTCTTAAACTAGCCGCCTTGTTAGCATATCAGCAGGTTCGACGGTTTAGCAAGGGACGAGTGTCAACTTTCAGCCGCCCTTTCATCCGACTATGTGGCTTCTATTATGACGGTCTGACAAGTACCTAATCTAAGTGAAAGGTCATCTGTCTTCCACATGACGCTAACTCCAACAGGTTGGTGATGTGTTGGGCTCAGGTCTGAGCAGTTCCCAACACACTCATGTGTTGGGCTCAAGTGTGAGCAATTCCCAACACACTCGACGTATTCCTGTCCTACTGAGAGTTAGGCAAGCTAGAACGGTCAACAAAGTTGGTTGGCCTTGCGGCTTTTGGCCCCGCGGCTTTTACTTTTACGTTAGATGTGAACCATCCTCAAGAATCTTAATATTCTTGATTCTTCCCAAGGGGTAGATGGATTAGTCCCGAAATAACAACCACCACTCTGTGCCAAAAAGTGGAGACTGTTAGATCTTGACCTGGCCCCGAAATAACAACCACCTCTCTGTGTTTTTCCTAATTCTAAAATCCCATAGGGATTTGGGAGATCATGCAATAGTGAACTTTTAGAATCTTCAATTTTTTTTTAGGATTTTCAAAGATTTTTCAAGCTTTCATTTTTTTGGTATTTTTTGGGGTTTTTTCTAACTTTCTTACTATCCGTCGTGAATAATAAGAGGTTAGCTATTAAATTTTTTTGTCTGGAGGGCTAAATAGGCCTTTTACACAATCATCTATAATATAAGGCTAACCTTATATTATTAATAATCGTAACCAATCACGGTTTAGGCGCCCAGAAACCAACAAGCCATGGCTTGGAGAAGAGTGGTGGCAGAGATACCTAGTACCTGGCCGGTGGATGATTGGGTCGTACGGACGTCGCTTGATAGCGGTCTTGGGCTCGCTGTCTCTTGGAGACCCTTGGTTGGTTCCTTGTAATAGCAGGGGCTAGAGGGGTGGTGGACTCCAGCAGGACCAGGAGAGACACCAAGGCGTTCGTTGCCACGTTTCGTATGGCGGCGTGGATAAGAGCTGCCCGTCGCTCTTCTGCAGCAACTTGTTCTGGGTCTGGTTCGTGGAATTCCCTCGATCTTCCTTCCCCGCAGTTACACATGTCGTTGAGTGTGGTTGACTCGTCGCCTTCGAGGATGCTTGTCAGGGTGTTGCCCTTTTTTACTTAGTGTAGAGAAGCTAGATTAGTATTTGCAAGAGAGTGGTCAATCGTACTTTGACCAAGACAATGTTTGGGACCTCGAATTACGCACAACTCATGTTATAGGTGCACATACATATATCCAGGCCGTCCAATCTATGGCCGATCGATCCCAACTGTGGATCTATAGTCGAACTAAGCGGGGGTCACTACTTGGTCAGCTCCGATAAGTGTGGTCCAAATTTCTTCGGCCGTGGGTCGTACTTCAAAGAAACATGAGGCGGAGGATTCCTCACTAGCCACGATAGTGGGTAGATGATGATCCCAAGAAGCGGCGGAGGTGAAGTACGTCGAATGCTTGATCCGCTCAGGCCGGCTTCTCACTCCTCGGCTAGGATATTCGTAGTGCAGTGGGTGGTAGCGAGGGTGATGAATCAACTCATCCCCTTGAACAGTGAAAATGGCCACCCGAGCATCTTCCGTGTCTTGGCAGGGTTCACAAGCCGCTGCGTACTCAGCGATGTGTCGCAGGTGGTAGTAAGCCCCCGCCGTACTAGGCACCAAGGTACTTGATATTCCTTGGCAACTATCCAACGTTAAGGGATCGAGCCCGGTATGCCAAGTCCGGAAATCGTCCGGTTGCTGGTAGGGATTCGGTCCCAAACAGTCAAAGTCGTCTTCAACCGAACCGAAATTGTAGTATTGGCCCGTCTTATCGCAGGCCGGGTATGGAGGCGCGTGTCGAAGGCCGACAGTGGTCCTTCTAAGGAGTGGAGTAAATGAGGTGAAGGAAGGTAGACACGCGTCAAAGCACTCTTGCGTAAAAACCTTCTCAAATCGCCACGTGGCCAGCACTACAGTCCAATAAAACTTTAGACACTTGAGTATTTCGTCCTCGGATACTCCAAACCTCCCGGCTTGCACGGCCTCGGCAATGCCTGGGGTATGACGGTTTGGGTTGGCTAGGTACTTCCGGGCCAAGTAGAACTAGAATTCGAACGATATTCCTAAATTGGCAGGGCCAAGTAGGAGGTCTTCCACGGGGAGAATCTTAGGGCCCTCGCCGGAGCCTTCCGGTTGAAGGTATGTCTTCCAGGGGCGTGGACAACGGAGTGGAGACCCAAGGACATAGTCCACCATGGATTGGACGCACTTTTCAGGTTCGTAACCCTTCACACGTAATATTTATTAGTCAAACATGCAAATGTAATCTAATGTTTTCAGCTCCCGGCAGACGTACCAAAACTGTGGGCGCTGGATTACCCACCCTTGGTAATCGAGCGAACACCGACCAGGTTCTATGCCTTTATCCACATTTTTTAATATATGGGGGTGATGTGAGCGCGGTCCACTGTGCCTTCCAAGCAATGGATCTTTTTTGCTAACGTTTCCTAAGTGTCGTGGATGGCAGCGAATAATTAGAATGCATGTAGTAACTCACAAGGTAACTGCAATGCTCAGGGGTAATGGTAAAGCTCTAACTTCCTAACTATCTATCCTATGTCGAGGGTAGACTGAGTAGTTGGCGTCATTTCTAACGTCCCTAACTATGTAAAAAGAGGAACCCCTATGTTCCTTCCATGAACCTCTAAGACTATCGTGGGATTTTAAGACTCCACCTAGAAGTTCTACTCTAAAGACTAACTCTAAAGTTTAACTCTTACTCTAATCTTCAACCTCTAAATGAAACTCTAGGTTTTTACTCCTAATTTAACCCTGACATTTATCCTCGGAATTTAACTCTAGGCTTAACTTTTAACTCTAAGTTTTTACTTCTAAATTAACTTCGACTCCTAACTTCCAAGTTTTAACCTTTTAGGGTAATTCTAAGTTTCACTTCTAATTCTATGTCATTATCTCTAAACTATTCTAAGATTTACCCTCTAAAGTTAACTCTAACTTTTCACTTTTTACTGTAGATTTTTTACTCCTAATTTAACTCTAGGTTTTTTTTACTTTTAATCCTAAATTTTTACTTCTAAAATCAATCCCCAATTTTAACCTCTAGGTTTGACTCTAAGTTTTCACTTTGACTCTAGATTTCTACTAACTCTAAAATTTTACTTCTACTTCTAACTTTTAACTTCTACTTTTAGCTTTTTACTCTCACTTTTTACTCCCCTAATTGACTCTAAAATTTAACCTTTAAGTTTAATCTAAACTTTTGACTTTTGACTTTTGACTTCTACTTCCAAATTTAATCCTATCGTTTTAATCCTAGATTAGCTCTAAATGTTATCCTCCTAAATTTAATTCCAACTTTTAACTCTAGGATTTTGACTCCTAATTTTAGCTCTATTTTTAACTCACCAATCTACTTCCTAAGTGGATTCTACTTTTGACTTCTACTTCCTACTCTACTTTTTACTTCCCAAAGTTAACTCCAACTTTCGACTTTTGAATTTTAACTTCCCTAATTAAACTCTTAATTTAATCCTAGGTTTTTAACTCGCTATTTGATCTTTTAATTTTTTATCCTAAATCCTCCCTCTAATCTAATCCTAATTTCCGTCCATTGTTTCTTGTGGTTCCCTTTTAATTAAAATTCCTCCGTTCTACCCCCCTACCGCTTAACTTAGCCTAGCGCGGTCAGTTTACGGTCGAATCTTAATTATAAGATGTTTTCGGAAACCTCTATTCCTAATCTATCAATTTTTGAATCTAAACTTCTAATTCACGCTAATCTCGGATGCTAATCACGCTCTAAGGGCTGATTAGGGAGACAAATGCTAATTAGGGAGAAACGACTAGGATTAGTTTAATGACCCACCTCGTGACTGCTAGTGTCGGAAATGACGTCATCCCCGTCCACATGCGCGTCCTCGTGCTCCATGGTGGCCACTCGCGATTGTCTTCTTTTATTTTTGTGTTATGGTCTTTATTTATTTTATTTTTTAAGGCCCACGGCTTAAGTTGTAGAAAAGGAAACGTTTACAAGTATGATGTTCTAACCCTTTCCCCCCATTTCCTTCTGCTTTTCTTTCTCTCCTCCTCTTCCTTCTACTCTTGAACTATTCCACCAACCGTGGTGATGGTGGTCTTACGCTTCTAGTCTCAAACTTTGTGAAGTTTTAATGAGCTTCCTACCCTCTTACGCAACTTTGCTTTGTGTCATCCTAATCTTCCTCCCAACGGTTGCAAGGAGTTCTTCTAGATTTCCTACCTAATCTCCTAGCTAGGCACTATTTATCGTCTCTCTCCCTTCCACTCCTATAACACATCCTCCTCCCTAATTTCCTTCCATTGTGTATAGGTGTGAGTGGTGATGCGAGTAGGATCGGATGTTTTTGTGCAGGTGGCGTGTGGAGTGGCAGCTTCTATTTCTTTCCCCCCTTTTTGCTATGGTGTTTTTGAAGTTCCAAGTTGAGTTTTTTCCCTCCCCAACTGGATTCCAAAATTTCAGACTTTAAAAGATCAAAAAATCAAAAAAGAAGGTTGGTTGGGGCCCCGCAGGGCATCGTCCCGTTTAGTTCTGGAAATCCAGAAATTAGTATCTCAGTCCAGCCAAGTTGACTAGCTCGATGCTGATGTTGAGTTCAGTCAAGCTGACTTAGCTCGATGCTGATGTTAGTTCAGTC
This sequence comes from Pseudisothecium myosuroides, assembly GCA_951799445.1. Lineage (NCBI taxonomy): Eukaryota > Viridiplantae > Streptophyta > Bryopsida > Hypnales > Lembophyllaceae > Pseudisothecium > Pseudisothecium myosuroides. Next base: position 15,179,218 of record OX637295.1, read on the forward strand.
AAGCTGACTGCCCGATGCTGGCTGTATGGCTGGCTGTATGCTGGCCGGTAGGCTGGTCCGGTATGCTGGCTCGGGTTACTAGCTGCCTTCCCAAAAAATCCACACAACCGGGTTCCCTTAGGGGAACCCACTAATACAACTAAAAAATGGATTTTTGTAAGGGGTTAGGGCTAGGGTCGAAGCTTCGCCGTCCGGGGAGTTAGGCCCCCAATTTTTAGAACGGTCACCTAAGCTAAGTGCTACGGGATGGTCACTCTCTTCCTAAAACTCGTGACCAATCTTGGAAGTTAAATTCTGGATTTTTCCAAGAAGGTCTTGGAAACTAGACTTTGGAATCTAAGGCTATGGAGGTTCAAGGCTCCGCCGTAAAATTGGTTTTAACACCAACTTTAGGACTTGTAACACTCCACGGGTTCAAAGCTCCGCCGTCTAAGACTATTTTAACACACACTATAGGACTGGACGTGGTTACTAGTTCAAAGCTTCGCCGCCGTGGGGGGGTTCCACACAACAAGGGGAATATTAGAAGAAGGTAGAAAAGACAAAGTTAAGGAACACACGTGACAAAGCCAAAGCTTCGCTGTCCCGAGGGGGGGTCCACGCAACAAGGGGAGTATTAGAAGAAGGTAGAAAAGACAAAGTTAAGGAACACACGTGACAATGTCAAAGCTTCGCCGTCCCGAGGGGGGGTCCACGCAACAAGGGGAGTATTAGAAGAAGATGAGAATACACAAGTGAGGAAAACAACACGGGTAGGACACGTAAAGACACACAACTTCACAAGCTAAAGGCCCCCCAAAGCGGCATCGCCAAGGTACGGTGGGGGGTGACTTTAGGATTAGGACAAGACACCAAAAGACTCCTAAACTCACAAGTTAGATCACAAAGGAACTACACGAGAGAAACGAGGACTCTTAACTCGTAACAAAGGTATAACAAACGCACAAGAAGTACACAAGGCAAGATAGAAGGACCCCCTAAGGACCTTCAAAGCTTGAAATCTAGCAACAACGGAGCAAAAAGTGCTCCAAAAACACCGTAGAGGTTTTTGGCTTCAAACGCCAAAACATCCAAAGCAAATTGGACCCACGGACCCAAACAAAAGTGAGGGGGTGTTTTAGAGAGAGAAATGGGGCCCTTATATAGGTTTCCCAAGGGCTCACCCCTCTCTCTAAAGCTCTAAGGTAACCTTATCAACGGGGATTTTCATCCTCATCCTCAAAGATTTTCATCCTACATCCTAAATTTCTACTTCTACCATCTATGCTGGACCAACATCCTAACTTTTGGAGATTAGCTCCAATCGTCGAACGGATTGCGCCGTTGGATCCAGATCGCCGTGTTTAGTCCTAGACTCTCCTACCCCCCGTACCGAGGCCAAAAACCCATCGTAGGCTAATTTAGTTTAAAAACCAAATCGTGGTAAAATCCTAGATCTTGGGGGTCTCCTATTTTGAGAAATGTGAATAGCCTAGGGTCTCCGGTAGGTGCGAGAGAGTCGGGAAGGACTTTTGGTTGACTTCGTTTCGCCATCGTATGGTCCCGGAATGCCGGTCAACGTGGCGGGGACCCCGCCACGTGGTTAATTCCCAAGGAATCTCGCCAGTTCGGGTACTTGCCGCTATCGGAATGTCGTGAAACTTCACGGAGCGCATTATTAACATAAAACAAGCTAGTCTAATTTTTAGTGAGATTTTATTGTAACCTGGGTAATTTCCATGAAATTCCCGTTGGAGGTTAGGAAGGTTGACCACCCGGAAAAAGGTTCTTCTGCAAGTCGGAAGATGCCGGGATTTTTCACGTGACCTCTCAGGGAGTCGCATGAAAGACGTGCGGGTGTGTTCCCGTACCTGGCACGATTGGTCAATGGAGATTTAAACTGGACATCTCCTTGAATCAACGACGGTGCGGGAATCTTCTGCAGGTGGAGGAATCTTGGCGAACCGATTTCGCCGTTGGACTCCTGGCATGGGATTCACCCTAGAACACCATCCTTGGGCTGTAGATTCCTCCACGGGCCCGGTCTTGCGTGAGTGGCTCCTGCATGCTAACAATTGGGATTTTGGAAATTCGTCGATCTAATGGGGAATTCTAAATCTAACTCTAGGACCCGACCTAGTGGCCTCGCTGTGGATCCTTCGGACCGACCTAGCCATAAATCGCCGCATTCATGGTGGGATTTAGCCCTTTTGGGGCTGTGTGACTCGAATCCTCCAACTCTAACCTTTCTGTTATTTCTATACTATTTTTAGGCAAGGTTTGGGGGATTCTAAGTAAAAAACACAAATCTAGACCAAATACTATAATGGGTATGACACAACCCTATTTTGGTTCTACACTCTTTTTATGGATTTTTCTATACTTTTATCAACTTTAAATTGCAAATTTCCAAAAAAATAATTCTACGAGTCCCAAGTGACAAGTTGGGAGCTCACACCCACTTTTCAAGGTTGAAAGGGATCTGAGATTTATTCGATTCTTTGTTTATTTTATCGTCTGTCAATTTTTGAAGACTATGTCTGTTTTGGTAAATTATGTAGTTTTTAGCCATCCACCTATCTATTCAATAGTAGTCTTTTAAGATCAGAATTGCATGATTTCTATCCATTTAGATGTATCATTCGACGAATTGGCCACTACGTCACCCTCTTAGTTGAAAGTTCCATAATCTTGACCGATTACTTTTCAATAGGAATGGAGATCTGCGCATAGCCCAGAACCTCTCCAGAAGGGTCTCGGTACCGAGATCCTCTTGGAGAGGGAAAGGCTCAAGGTCACTTCTGAAAATTGTTCTCTTGTGACATATTCGATTCCCAATTTTTATCAGTCCGTGAACTCCAAATTCATTGTTCGAGAACTCGTGTGCTAGGGGCATAGCCCACCCTCAAGGATTCTTTTATTGTGATTTAATTGGAAACTAATGGGGCTTTCTATTCATTGGATTCAGATGTTGCAGGATCCTGGTGTGGTTCCTGCTCATGAGATCGCCGGTTCAGACGGGGGCCATAATGATTTGGTCGAGGGTAAATTAGCCTCATTGCCTTTGGTAAACCACCAAGGATTACTGGAAATATCCTGAGTCGGCTGTAGATTGTTTTTCACATAGAGGAGTATTTTGTCCGGGGGACTCTTCATGCACCTCAGTAGGGGAAAACTTACATGAGGAGATAAATTCAGCACCTCTTCGTAGTAAAGAGTACTGCACTTGTGACCGCGTCGAGGTAGAAGTCACATCTAGTTTTGCATCAGATGATGACGTTTTGATCTTTTGTTACAGTCAATATATGCCTCTTAGCCAGAAGTGCACATGTACTCTTTGAGGTCGGACAGACAGGCATTGCAAACACCTCTGTGATTGGAGTATCATCACTACTATATAAGAATGACTGTCTGTACTGTTTTCTCCTATTCACTTCATATTCTTTTCTAATGCTGTACTTCCATATCATTGGAAAACTTTCATGAGCTCTAATGTCTTTCAATTTGGTATGGTTTAGACGCAAATGGAGACAGAAGTAAGTTCTCCGTTAAAGACAGATGTTCCTACAATGCAGGTTCCAACTCAGCCCCTTGAGTTCCCTTCCATCAACGACATGAAAGTAGATCACATTCCGGGGTTGGGTGGCGATTTATTGGAGGACGATATCAGGAAGTCACAGAAAATGGATGTTGTCTCTGTCATTGCGAGCTTGAAGTTGACAGCGTCAGATCTTTCAAGGATGCGTATCCCTTTGTGTGGAATGATACCCTTGCCAATGGTTTGGCCTACATTAGACTGTGACCTTGTGCATCTTGAGAACAATTTTGCATAGGAATACGAGGAGGGAGCCAGGGTCTTCTATGTTTCCATTGCTAACGAGCAAGGGCAAACCGGCGTGTTTTCTGAGGCTGAGAAAAGGGAGTGGGGGCCGCTATGGAACCAGGTCAATGACAAGTTCAATGCGCAGCTCAGTGCCCAGACGGCGCTGAAGCATCTAGTCGACTACAAATTCTATGTCTACGACGACAATCATCGAAGGATAGCCTGGATGAATCACATCAAGCGCAAGCACTTTGCCGACATCGATTGGCACTATGCTGTAGACTCTATTGTTCTAGACACGAGGTGTTGTATCAGCACAGCCATGCAAGCTATGCACGACATTAACAGTAAGTTCCTATTGCAATATAGAGGGTGATCCTATCCATTTACTTATACAATCTAGGTTATAATGAAAGTATATTTCAAATCTGACGACATTTTCACCATCATGTTTTGCAAGCAAACTGAAAATTCACACGTGAAGACCAACCTAGTGCACACCTTGTACCGAGTGCAGAAGTATGGTATTATGGATCTGGAGAAGTTTTACGAGCTTTTGAGCCCCGATGAGATTAAGACATGCAAGAATACTGCCCACAAAACATGGTACTCAATGCCCCTTGAAGTTTTCACAACGTTCATCTTCAAGGTATGATGTTCAATTCTATTTCTAATTTCTGTTACTTGCATTGATCTATTCTTCACTCATAAATAGTTTCAATTCTAATTCGTTGTCTGGTGCATACCAGCAAGAGATTTCAGCGTTGGCGGACCTTGCTGTACGGCAGTACCACGAGGATACTCCAAAAGACGACGTGACCTCGGATGGTGTTGCTGTTGCAATGAGGAAATCTATCAAAGAATCTACAGCCTCATTTAAACAGAAGATGTCAAAGATCACCTTTGTGGTGGCTCCACACTTGGGTCCGGAGTTTGTCCAAAAGGTAATGCCCAAAACGAATGCCTTTGGCCTTATGCTAGGCCCTTTATCATTGAGTTAATTGACTAAATCCACATCTTTGTGATCATACAGATCGAGAGGCATTGGAGTCTTTTCACGACGCCGGAGTTAACCCTTGACAAGTTGCAGATGATATCATCCGCCATTGCGCCCTCTGCCCACAAGGTGAAATGGTTGAAGTGGATGAATGCATCTCCTTCTACAAGGGAAGCTCGCAGAATGCTAGCCCGTCCAATTAACGAGGAGAAATTGTTGACGTTCCTGGCCAAAGCTGTTTGGTATGTTGGGGTAATGATATCTTACCTTCTCTTGCATTTTCAATTTTCAGGCTATTTTTTTGATTGTCTGTTTTCGTAAAATCTTATGGGTTGCCAGGAAGTCGCGAATATTACTTGACTCATAGCCGTGTACCATGCAAATTGCAACTCGAGGAGGAAGCTGTCACATTCTTTGAGACTATTCGGAGGGCCGACAATATTCCGATCAATATGGATGTAGAGGTAGAGCCGCAAACGTTGCTGGAGTATTTGGAGGAATGGAGAATGAAACTATGGGATATTGCCTACACTGGCCCATTCAAGGGAAATGATTTCTTCAAGAAGTCTGATACTTTTATTGAATTTCGAGGAGCTGTCCTTGCAGTGAAGCGACTGCTCTACATGTATTATACTTATGTAGTGATCGTCAATATTATCATTAGAGACTACATATGGGATAGTTAATGCAACCAATTGAAGAACTTTTTCAAATAATTGAGCATGCGGATTGTGTTTTGGCCTTTACGTTCCACATTGTCAACCGTTATGGATTGCAATATAGTGTTAGCATCTACGAGAGGTACTTGAGGGAACGACAAGTGATGCACTAGTAAATTTTGAGGAGAGTATGTTTTTAGGAGGTTCCAAAAGTGTATCCCGGATTACTATCCGTGTGTAAGGAAAGGCACCATGTGCTGTATTTACCAGAAATGAGGATTTTCGATCCACTTTGAGATATTAGGGAAGGACCAGAAAGTTGTCAGGTATCAAGCTTCAAGACACCATAAGCAGAGTCTCGTTACCGAGATCGTGTTTTGGTAGGGTCACCTCATGCACTATTTTAATGATTTAACCCCTAAAGGACCAGCATGCGTTTTTTGGCCGTATAGAAATTTTGGGCAGGTACGTGTGACTAGACATTTTCATATTTTAAGCTAAAATTTTAATAGAAGGTGGGGACGAGGAATATCTTTCATATGCACCAAATTTCAGCACATTTGGAAATAGGAGTCAAAAGTTATAGCCAAATATGTTACTTTTTTTCGTAACTGGGCAGTCCGGGCAGCAGAAAAAATTTGGCAAAAATTTGATATTTTTTTTTTTAATAATTTTTTTCTCATAGATTATATTTTTGTCTATCTAGGAAGCTTTGATTCATTTCATTTGGATTTGTTATGAGAAAGTTATGGACATTCTTGTTTTTTGGGCAGTTAGAGCATCTTCTTGAAAAAAATAACTTGTAGGATTCATTTCTGAATGCTATTTTTGCAATTTTTCAAAAAAAATAAATTCTCATGGTTTAGTTTACTTGCTAGAACAATCTCACCATTGGGATTATTGCATTTTAATTCCATCTAAAATATATGAATATTTTAGATTTTCCTTCTATCTCGTACCTACTTCTACTTAACAATTTTTTTAGGAATGATAATTAAGTTTTTTTGAATATTTTTTTTTTCCCTAGACTCTCTACTCAATTCTCCACTATAAAGATTTGAAGCACAAAACTCTGTAGTGCAAAAATTTTAAGTTAAAAATGTTCAAAGTCAAAAAATCCAGTCCCGCAATGTGCTGAAATACTTGTTTTTTCCACTTTAAACGCAGATATCTTGCAATCTAAGCGGTCAAAAATTCTGAAATTTTTTCCACACATTCTCATACTAGTTAGGTGTAAGATCCTACAGTTAGATGTGCAAAAAAAATAGTTTTAAAAAAATTTTACTCCTTGCTATAGAAATGGCAGTTTTGATTGTTTTTGGGCAGAAAAAAGGCCTTGGGCCCTTAGGGGTTAAGGGGTTTTACATTTAGTCGCTGAAATTTGTAGTTGGGATTTGGATATTTCATTTGTTAAGGAGGATGCAGTCCATGCAAGTATCTCGGTAGCGAGACGCCTTCTCCCGCGCTCATCTCTTCAACTAGTCACAAGAAGTATTTGTTCAATTAATTTTGGTGGTTGTATGTCGTGACGCAGAGGCCGCGATGATCCCTAAGGTTTGAAGGCCATGTGAATGCCTCGGTACCGAGAGAGTGTCCAAGGGGGGCTACTCGTGCCTGGATTTTGTATTCCTAATGAAATTTTCAAATATGTTTTAATATCTGCTGAAAATGACAATTTCAGGTACATGAAGTTCGAATTGTACGGCAAGAAGGCGATACTGAAGGCAGATTTACCACTATTCCTTACAACATGGTTGGATAGATCGTTGGACGACTGCATGTTTTTGTCTTCCCAGCAGTGCCTTTGTCCCTCTCCTCATTTACAAGCGTGTCCATGGTACCTCGAGTGCAACTTCGGGACCACTCCGCCTGAAGAGGAGTCCCTGTTCAAGAGATTGAAGGAAAAAGCTGACCAGGAGCCAGAGTTCGATGAATTTGCAAGACTAGATCCCGAAGCTCGTGCTAAAGCAATCGTGAAGAGGGATGCGTCTGACAAGAAGGAGGAGAAAATGGAAGAGGCAAAGAAGAAGGTAGAAGACACCAAGAAGAAGCGCATGGTGGCCAAGGCGGAGAAGGAGGAAGAGAAGGCCAACAAGAAGGGGATTAAGCGAAAGGCCAAGACACCCTTACCTGAAGCAGCTACAAGTGCAGCAGAGGTGAAGGATACATTGTCCGGTTTCTCACTCATGCATGAGTGACTGGTGCACGGTTTGACACCGACTGCTCAGAACATCGACCCTGTCCCAGATGTCAACGAGTGCATCTTGAACTTCTCTTTGAGTAGTTTCATGGATCATGTGAAGGAGCATGAGAAGTTCGAGGCCTTCTTGGCCATGGTAAGTTCACTATACCTTTTCATTGCTTCGTCTTTCTATGATTCGCTTTTCGGTTTTAGTTTGTCATTATGAAACTTCTTCTGGATCTTACATGTGGTCCGCATCGTGATTGTGAGTATCTGAAATTCATAAACTTTCTAATATTTTGTTCAATGCATGTCCTTGGCAGCATTCCAGTGACAAGGATCACTTCTTCGACGGTAAAGTAAGCACGCAATCTGCTGTCGACTTGATCATCGTCGACATGCCTAAAGGCCTCCACGTATCTACCGTTTCCGCACCGCCAGCAGCGATCCCCAAGTGGAATGAGTTGAATCAGGATTGGCTCCTAGTCATGTTTGATCTAGCCCAAGAGTACCTGCATGACAAAGGCGGGATGCTATTCATATACCCTAGCCTTTCCAAAATACACCAAAGTAAGCTCAAGGGGCTGCTTGAAGAATATAAGTTTCACATACTCGATACTTACTTCGGCAACAACCACCTCCATCTCACATCAGCAGTAGATCCAACTAGAACGATAAAAAAGCTTAGCCATTTTGTTTGTTCAACTTCAATTTTTTTTCTTCATGTACCAAATTCTAACTTACGTTCTTCTACAGACTAAGCGCTTCTCCATCTTGCTGTTGGTCAAAGACTGTGGCCCAAAGACTCCAGTGGAATTTCCATTCCAATTTGTTCCATCTCATCACGCAGTTGGTGTCACCGTGGGGAAGGATGACATCCTCACCAACCTTTGCTTCAAAGAAGACTTGACCATGAACGAGAATGTGCCTTGGCCAGGCCCTCGGGAGAAGGCTCGACAGTTCATGAAAATGTTAGTCGAGGCCTTGACGGAACCTGGAGATGTCGTCGTCGATTGCATGGCGGCCACAGGTATTGCTGGTTCATTTTTTACTTCAATATCATCACTACTGTGTCATGAACTTCAAATTTTGATGTTGCTTTCTAATATTTGTTGGCCATGATCGCAGGATCCACTATTCAAGCCTGCCGTGCCACGCATCGTCATATATTGGCTTTTGAGGAGGACAAGGCTATCTTCAATGCCCTTATTTCTCTAGGCATGCGCAAAACTGCGGTGGTTTGCCCACCACCGCCACTACCAGAGGCGGACATTGTGGACTTGGACGAGGAGGAGGACGTACCTGCGCAACCGGTGAAGAAGACATCTCGATTCAGTAAGTAAGTTTTGCTTTGATCTACTTGTTTGTTCACGGTGATTAATCAAACTTTTCTGTAATCTAATATCTTTTTTGTTGGATTGTGTAGGAAAGCCAAGGACTTGAAGTCCTGTCATACTGTTCCTTTCTTCGCCAATCTGGCTTTTTTTCCTAGCCCTCCTAAACCATTTCAGCTACCTGTGTACGCTGAGGCTATTTGTAGGGATTTTGTGACCCTAAACTCGAGACCCACTTCTACGGCCTATTCAGTAGATCTTCGTGTACTTCAGTTCATAGATGATTGATCCGTAGAGTCAGACTTGCAGACATCAGATAGTGAACATAGTTCGACTTCCGACTTGTGTATATGAAGTATTGATATAGAGGACTATAGATAGATGACGGGCATGTACTTGACTTTCAGGATTATTATTTTCTATTATATTTATATTTGAGGACCTATATGCACTATAAAAGCCGAATTTTCATGTCATGCATGCTTACCAACAATCAGTCCTCTTCTACATGACCCTAAACCCTCATTGTCGTTGTCTCTTGTGAGCTCCCAATTTGTCACTTAGAACTCGTAGAATTATTTTTTTGGAAATTTGCAATTTAAAGTTGATAAAAGTATACAAAAACCCATAAAAAGAGTGTAGAACCAAAACAGGGTTGTGTCATACCCATTATAGTATTTGTTCTAGATTTGTGTTTTTACTTAGAAACTCCCAAACCTTGCCTAAAAATAGTATAGAAATAACGAAAAGATTAGATTGGGAGGAATTGAGTCACACAGCCCCAAAAGGGCTAAATCCCACCATGAATGTGGTGATTCAGGGCTAGGTCGGTCCGAGGGACCCACAGAGAGGCCACTAGGTCGGGTCCTAAAGTTAGATTTAGAATTCCCCATTAGATCGATGAATTCCCGAAATCCCGATTGTTAGCATGCAGGAGCCACTCACGCAAGATCGGGCCCGTGGAGGAATCTACAGCCCAAGGATGGTGTTCTAGGATGAATCCCATGCCAGGAGTCCAACGGCGAAATCGGTTTGCCGAGATTCCTCCACTTGCAGAAGATTCTCGCACCGTCGCTAATTCGAGGAGATGGCCAGTTTTAAATCTCTATTGACCAATCATGCCAGGTACGGAAACACACCCGCACGTCTTTCATGCGACTCCCTGAGAGGTCACGTGAAAAATCCCGGCATCTTCCAACTTGCAGAAGAACCTTTTCCGGGTGGTCAACCCTCCTAACCTCCAACGGGAATTTCATGGAAATTACCCAGGTTACAATAAAATCTCACTAAAAATTAGACTAGCTTGTTTTATATTAATAATGCGCTCCGTGAAGTTTCACGACATTCCGATAGCGGCAAGTACCCGAACCGGCGAGATTCCTCGGAAATTAACCACGTGGCGGGGTCCCCGCCGCGTTGACCGGCATTCCGGGACCATATGATGGTGAAACAAAGTCAACCAAAAGTCCTTCCCGACTCTCTCGCACCTACCGGAGATCCTAGGCTATTCACATTTCTCAAAATAGGAGACCTCCAAGATCTAGGATTTTACCACGATTTGGTTTTAAAACTAAATTAGCCTACGATGGGTTTTTGGCCTCGGTACGGGGGGTAGTAGAGTCTAGGACTAAACGCGGCGATCTGGATCCAACGGCGCAATCCGTTTGGCGATTGGAGCTAATCTCCAAAAGTTAGGATGTTGGTCCAACATAGATGGTAGAAGTAGAAATTTAGAATGTAGAATGAAAATCTTTGAGGATGAGGATGAAAATCCTCGTTGATAAGGTTACCTTAGAACTCTAGAGGGAGGGGTGAGCCCTTGGGAAACCTATATAAGGGCCCCATTTCTCTCTCTAGAACACCTCCAATTCTTGTTTTGGGTCCGTGGGTCCAAGTTATTTTGGATATTTTGGCGTTTGAAGCCAAAAACCTCTACGGTGTTTTCGGAGCACTTTTGGCTCCATTGTTGCTTATTTTCAAGCTTTGAAGGTCCTTAGGGGTCCTTCTACCTTGCTTTGTGTACTCTTTTGTGAAGTTGTTGGCACCTTGTTGTAAGTGGAGAGCCTCTCTCTCCCTCTTGTACGTGTTGTGGTCTAACTTGTGAAGTTTTTAGAGTCTTTTTGTATCTTGCACTAATCCTAAAGTCACCCCCCACCGTACCTTGGCGATGCCGCTTTGGGGGGCCTTTAGCGTGTAAGCTTTGAATTGCCACGTGCTCTAACTTGTGTGTTTTCCTCTTTGTGTTTTTTTTCTTACACCCTCTTCTAACCTTCTCCGTGTTGAGTGGACCCCCCTCCGGGATGGCGAAGCTTTGAACCTCCTTTGTGCATGTTTTCTAAAGTTATCCCAAACCCTCTTCTAATCTTCTCCTTGTTGAGTGGACCCCCCTCCGGGACGGCGAAGCTTTGCCCTTGTGTGTGTGCTTTTCTTTAAAAGTTTAGTTTTTCCCTCTTCTAAAGTCTCTCTCATTGTGTGGACCCCCCTTGGAAACGGCGAAGTTTTGAACTAGTAACAAGGTTAAAGTCCTAAAGTGTGTGTTAAAAGTATAGACGGCGGAGCTTTGAACCCTCGGGGTGTCAAGAAGTCCTAAAGTTGGTGTTAAAACCAATTTAACGGCGAAGTTTTGCACCTACTCCGTGTTTAGTTCCAAAGTCTAGTTTCCAAGACCTTTGTGGAAACCTCCAGAGTTTAGCTTCCAAGATATTAGAGTTTAGCACGAAGTAGGAAGGGGTGGTCCAAGTTTAGCTGCCTAGCCCTTATATACGTGATTTTTTTAAGCCGAGTGTCTTACTTCACAAATTCGGGCCTAACCCCCCGGACGGCGAAGCCTTGATTCTAGCACTAATTTTTTCCAAAATTCCAATTTTTTATTTGCTAAGTGGGTTCCCCTGAGGGAACCGGTTGAGGTGATTAAAAATTTGGTGGTGACCAGCGTACCAAGCCAGCCAGCGTACCAAGCCAGCCAACGTACCAGCCAACCCAGCGTACCAGCCAGCCCAGCGGCAATAACGGGGAGCCCAGCGGCAGTAACAGGGAGCCCAGCGGCGGTAACGGGGAGCCCAGCCAAGGCCGGTACAAGGCCGGTACCGAGGCCAGTACAATGCCTGTCCCAGCGCCCATCTTTGGCCGGTTTGGTGATTCGGTGGACTGGACTATAACTCACATACATCATGGCTGATTTCAGACCAAAAACGGGATGATGCCCTGCGGGGCCCCAACTTTGGTTTTTTGTTTGAAAAAAACTCTCCACTAATCAGGACCTAGTTTAAGAAATTAGTTATAGATCTAGGTTAAGGAAATCAGTGATAGATCTAGTTTAGGGAATCAGAGATAGAGCTAGTTTAGAAAACCAGTTAAACCCAGTGGGGGTCCAAGGCCAAAATTCCAAAACTTCCAAGTTGTGATTAAAAGACAAAGGGAGGGGAAGAAAAAGAGTCAACACCTCACATCACTCCTACACACACATTTGCAACCTCCACGTCACACCTGCACGCACACTTGAAACCTCCATTCTAACCAACCAAATACACACATGAGCAATGGAGGGAGATTAGAAAGAAGGAGATGAAGTAGAGAACAAAAAGGAGAGAGACGATAAATAGTGACCTAGGCCTAAGCTTAGGTAGACTTAGGGAAGGAAATCTTGAGAATTTGTGGTGACCGTTGGGAGGAGGATTAGGATGACACAAAGGCAAAATTGTGTAAGAGGATAGTTGGCCTCTTAAACACCTCCTTGGAGTTTGAAACCATAGTGTAAGACTCATAAAAGCTTAGGTGGAATAGTGCTCGAGTAGAAGAAAGAGGAAGAAAGAAAAGAAAGGGGAAGACGAAAGAAGGAGTTTAGATCATCAAAAATTGTAATATTTTCTAAAATAAGCGGTGAGCTTGAGAAAAATTCAAAACAAAGCCAAGGACTACCATGGAGCGTGAAGATGTACACGTGGACGTGGACGAAGTTATTTCCGACACCGGTAGTGAAGAGGTGAGTTTTTAATTTAATCTTTGATGTTTCTCCCTAATTAGCATTTATTTTCCTAATCAGCCCTTAGAGCGTGATTAGCATCCGAGATTAGTGCTAATTAGAAGTTTAGAGTCAAAAAGTTATAGATTAGGAATAGAGGTTTCCGAAAACATCTTATAATTAAGATTCGACCGTAAACTGACCACGTTAGGCTAAGTTAAGCGATAGGGGGTAGGATGGAGGAATTTTGAATAAAATTTCATCCAAAAAGAACCATGGACGGAACTTAGGAATTTAGGGTAGAAAGAGGATTTAGATTAAAATTAGGGATTAATTAGCAGTTAGAATTAGAGTCAAATTACATTTTAATTTTTAAAGTTAAACTTCTAAGGTCAAAATCTAGAGTTAACTTTGGGGAGTTAAAAAATAGAATTAATTTGGAATTTTAACTTAGGGGTTTAAACTCTCAAGTCAAATCTTAGGGTAGGTTCATGTAAGAGTTTAGAGTTGATTAGGGAGTCAAAAATTAGAGTAGAAAGTAGAGGTCAACAGTAGAATTAAAAATCAACTTAGGAAGTAGATTTTTGAGTTAGGAATAGAGTTAAAATTAGAAGTCAAAACTTGGAGTAAATTGTGGAAGTAAAATTTAGAAGTAAAACTTGGAGTAACATTTAGAGTTCATCTAGGATTAAATCGATAGGGTTAAATTTGGAAGTAGAAAGTCAAAAGCCTAAAGTCAAAAGTTAAGATTAAATTTAAAGGTTAAACTTTAGAGTCAAGGGGGGAAGTAAAAAGTTAGAGTAAAAAGCTAAAGTGAAAAGTGAAAAGTTATAGTTAGATTTAGAGGGTAAATCTTAGAGTTAGTTGGAAGTAGGAAAAATCTAGAGTCAAAGTGAAAACATAGAGTCAAACCTAGAGGTTAAAATTTGGGATTAATTTGAGAAGTAAAAATTTAGAGTAAAAAGTCAAAAACCTAGAGTTATAAGTAGAAGGTAAATTTAGAATAAAATAGGGAAGGGAAAACTTGAAGTTAAAGTCAAACATAGAGTTAATTTTTGAAGGTAGATTTTAGAGTTGGTTAGGAGCAAAAACTTGGAGTCAAAAGTTAAAACAAAGTCAAACGGTAGCATTAAATTTTGAAGTTAAATTCTTTAGTTAGTTTGGGACGTTAAAAACCTAGAGTACACTTAGAAGTTAAAAGTTAAAGTAAGAGTTGAAACTTTAGGGGTAGATTTTAAAAGAAGAACTTCTAGGTGGGGTCTTCAAAACCCAAAGAGCCTCAGAGGTTCATGGAAGGAACATAGGGGTTCCCCTTTTTGCGTAGTTAGGGACGTTAGAAATGACGCCAACTACCCAGTCTACCCTCGACATAGGATAGATAGTTAGGGAGTTAGAATTTTACCATTACCCTTGAGCATTGCAATTACCTTGTGAGTTATTACATGCATTCTAATTATTCGCTGCCATCCATGACACTTAGGAAACGTTAGAAAAAAAGATCCATTACTAGGAAGGCACAATGGACCGCGCTCACATCACCCCCATATATTAAAAAATGTGGATAAAGGCATAGAACCTGGACGGTGTTCGCTCTATTACCAAGGGTGGGTAATCTTGCACCCACATCTCTTAATAATGATACTCTACAATTCTTTAGATTACCTACGTAGCCCAACGCGACAAAATGGCTAGCCTGCCAGTGCAATCATTTTTCGAGTGGGTGGACCAAATACGCCTGCTCTCCCCTTCAAGACCGCCCCACCATACGTAGTTCAAGGGGTGCGCCCACCCCCCAAGTCAGGCCCTTGCCTAAATTACCTTCCCTGCCTAGGTGATGGGGTTGGCCCCTCCGCTAGATGGGTGTGGTATTCCTCTCACACTACCTAGTTCAACGGGGTTGACAACCCCTCCTCATTACCAACCTAGAAGGGCTAGATAGCCCTCCCGTCCTGCTCAGGCTGAGGGTCATCTAAAGGTTGTCCTCCCTGCCTTGCCCGATGAGTTGGATAGCTAGCCCACTTTGCCCAACTCCGGTGGCTTCAGAGCCCGAATACCCTGTCCAACTTCAGTGGCTGGGAAGCCTGGCCCGACCACCCAGCCCTGCCCTGATCTTCAAGTTTGGCTACTCTGTCCACCCTACCCTACTAGAGGCGGTGGTCAGTCCAGACTCCCTGACCTGCCTTGTTGGAGGGTCATGGCAGCTCCCATGGCCTACCCTGCCCTATTCGAGGTGCAGGGCAATCCAGCCACTCTAACCCAGCCAGCCTAACTTACCCTGCCCTGCTGGAGGGGATGTGCAGCCCACCCTCCCTATCCTAGTTAGCTTGAGGGCTTAGGCCACCTGGCCTCCGTCCCTTATCCAACTTGAGGGGCCATAACATTGTTAACCGGGGGGGTTTCTTTCCTATCAGAGGAGGGATAATCCCCCCCGGGATACCTGGATTGTCAGAGGAGGGGATTAAGTTTAAATCCCCTCCATCAGACTGGTGGTCATGCATGGGTCAGATTTGTATCTCATTCGCCAGGGTTAACAGGACCATTGAGGTGGCCCAATCCCGGCATGGAGGGACCTGCATTGAAAATGATGCTGCATTGAATCTAACGTTAGGGGGCTCCTACTTTCAAGGGAGGAAAAGGGAACCCCCTAGCAAAGGTTAATAATGTTATGGCTGGACAGCTATGCTATCCTACCCTGCCCAACTCGAAGGCCTGGAAAGCCTGGCCTACCTGCCTTGCCCAACCTAAGTGGCGGGGCTAGGCAACCCAGCCTCCCTGCCCAGCCCAACTAGAAGGGCTAGGTAGCTCGGCCTACCTTACACTTCCCCGGTAGTTGGGGCTAGGCAGTCCGGTCTACCTGCCCTACTCTACCCAGTCCAACTGGCGGGGTTGGGCAGTCCGGTGTACCTACCGTGCCTCGCTCTCCTCTACTCTACCCAAGCCAACTGACGGGGTTGGGTAGCTCGACCACCTAAATCGGCCCTGCCCAGCCCCTTGAGTTGGGGCTGGGCAATCCGGTCTACCTGCCCTGTCCTATTCTATCCCGCCTAACTGGCGGGGCAGCACGGCCTTCCTGCCCTACCCTACTCGAGGGGCTGGACAACCCCGCCTCCCTTCCCTGCCTAGCCCAACTCAAAGGTCTGGGCAACCCGGCCTCCTTGCCCTGCCCAGCCCAACTTGAGGGGCTGGGCAGCCTGGCCTCCCTGCCCTACCTAGCCCAACTCAAGGGGCTAGGCAGCCTGGCCTCCCTGCCCTACCTAGCCCAACTCAAGGGGCTAGGCAACTCGGCCTCTCTTCCCGACCTAGCCCAATTTGAAGGGTTGGGCAACCCGACCTCCCTGCCCTGCTTAGCCCAACTCGAAGGGCTAGGCAGCCCAGCCTCCTTGCCCTGCCGAACTCAAGGGGTTGGACAATCCAGCTTCCCTACCCAGCCCAACCCAACTGGAGGGGCTGGGCAGGCTAGCCTCCCTGCCTTTCTTAGCCTAATTTGATGGGCTAGGCAACCTGGCCTCCCTGCACTGCACTACCCTGCCCAACTCGAGAAACTGGGCAAATCGACCTCCCTACCTTGTTCAGCCTAAGTGGCGGGGCTGGGCAGTCCAATCTACCTGCCCAGCCCAACTCCAAGGGCTGGGCAAACCAGCCTTCCTGCACTGCCCAACTGGAGGGGTTGGGCAGCCCGACCTTCTTGCCCTACCCAACCGGAGGGGTTGGACAGCCCGACCTCCTTGCCCTGTGTGGACGCTAGATTACCCACCCTTGGTAATAAAGCGAACACCGACCAGGTTCTATGCCTTTATCTACATTTTTTAATATATGGGGGTGATGTAAGCGCGGTCCACTGTGCCTTCCAAGCAATGGATCTTTTTTGCTAACGTTTCCTAAGTGTCATGGATGGCAGCGAATAATTAGAATGCATGTAGTAACTCACAAGGTAACTGCAATGCTCAGGGGTAATGGTAAAATTCTAACTCCCTAACTATCTATCCTATGTCGAGGGTAGACTGGGTAGTTGGCGTCATTTCTAACATCCCTAACTACGTAAAAAAGGGAACCCTTATGTTCCTTCCATGAACCTCTAAGACTATCTTAGGTTTTTGAAGTCCACCTAGAAGTTCTACTTTTAAAAGCTATCCCTTAAGTTTCAAATCTTACTCTAACTTTTAACTTCTAAGTATACTCTAGGTTTTTAGCTTCCCAAACTAATTAGAGAATTTAACTTCAAAATTTAATGCTACTGTTTGACTTTGTTTTGACTTTTGACTCCAAGTTTTTACTCCTAGACTAACTCTAAAATTTACCTTCTAAAGTTAACTCTATCTTTTTACTTTTCACTTTAGCTTTTTACTCTAACTTTTTACTCATCAATTGACTCTAAAGTTTAACCTTTAAATTTAATCTTAACTTTTGACTCTAGGCTTTTGACTTTCTACTTCCCAATTTAATCCTATCGTTTTAATCCTAGATTAACTCTAAATGTTACTTCAAGTTTTACTTCTAAATTTTACTCTAGCTTTTGACCTCTAACATTCATTCGAATTTCGAATTTCTAACTTCAAGATCTAACTCCTATTTCTACTCGTGATTTCTACCTCCTAATTTTAGTCTAAAGTTTTTTACTTTTAATTTCTACTTCTTACTCGGATTTTTGTACTCCTAATTAACCCTAACTTCCTTTTCTAAACTACCCTACGGTTTCACTAGGTATTTTAACCCCCTAAGTTACACTTCCAAATTAATTCTACTTTTTAACTTCCCAAGTTAACTCTAGATTTTGACCTTAGAATTTTAACTTTAAGAAATAAAAATGTAAATTGATTCTAATTCTAACCGCTAATTAATCCCTAATTTTATCCTAAATTCTCGTTCTAATTTAAACCCCTAAGTTCCGTCCATGATTCTTTGTGGATGAATTTTACTCAAAATCCCTCCGTCCTACCCCCTACCGCTTAACTTAGCCTAACGCGGTCAATTTAAAGCCAAATCCTAAGTGTAATATGTTTTTGGAAACCTCTATTCCTAATCTATAACTTTTGGAATCTAAACTTCTAATTTGCACTAATCTCGGATGCTAATCACGCTCTGAGGGCTGATTAGGAAAATAAATGCTAATAGAGAGAAACATCAAAGATTAAATCAAAAACTCACCTCTTCACTACCGGTTTCGGAAATAACCTCATCCACGTCCACATGTACGTCCTCATTCTCCATGGTAGTCTTTGATTTTTGTTTTGAATTTTCTCCAAGCTCACCGCTTATTTAGAAAATATTACAATTTTTGATGATCTAAACTCCCTCTTTCCCTTCCTCCTTTCTTTTCTTTCTTCCTCCTTCTACACTAGCACTAGTCCACCTAAGCTTTTATGAGTCTTATACTATGGTCTCAAACTTCAAGGAGGTTTTAAGATGCCAACTATCCTCTTACACAATTTTGCCTTTGTGTCATCCTAATCCTCCTCTCAACGGTCACCACAAATTTCCAAGATTTCTTCCTAAAGCCTACCTATCTTAAACCTAGGTCACTATTTATCGTCTCTCACCTTCTTTCGCCTACTTCTTCTCCTCCTTTCCTAATCTCCTTCTGTCGCAGCACAGAGTAAGTGAATTCCTTGTTATACTCCCAAAAACCACTCTAAAGCATAACAAAATGACTTTAAAGATCGAACCCACAAGATTCTGTGAAGTGTCTAGCTCTATTCCCAACTTAAGCTCAGCCAGTATCCAATTTCTACTTTCCGGTCCTAGATCTAAAACCGGAAACAACAACACACCGAAAACAACGACCAGACCTCTCTCTATCTCTTCCGTCCTGTCAAGCTATTCGGTCCTGTAAAACTTCCACAACCTAGGATCCTACAACTTCCGATCCTGGATCTCCTCTGGACCGATCCAATCCGGTCCGCTCACACGTACTCTCACTCCACTTCGGTTTAGTTTTGCCTCTGTTTCACCATCAGAGGGTTCGCCACTTGTTTTTGAGAGTGGCAGGCCCGCCACTCCTTTCGTAACTTATAGTGACTGAAGACCCACTTCTCTAATCCACTACTTCCTACACTAGCTCGGATCCGGTTTGATCTCTTACAGCCACCCGGACAGCGACCCGGTTTGCAGGTCACACAAAGACCCCTCGTACGATCCTCTCATACTACAACGACCTTGATGCCAAGTTCCCTCCGTACGAAGTTAGGTGGTTACAAGTGAATCCGTCCGTTCCAACATCAACTAAAGTTCTTCCGTTTACCAACTAGGGCAGCGAGACCTCATGGGAGATCGGACACTCAACCGGATTTCCTATCCAGGAGTTCTAGCGCGACTAACGACTCCTTCCCTATCCGCCTAGCCTAACAACGGTTTTCTCGCCCGGAATCATGAACTGGAGAGGTGCTGAGGAACTGAAATCCACTCCCAACACTTAGAATACCCACTCACATGCACATAAGAGCAAAACAAACGCACTAAGGGAAGAAATCTCTCTAGAATCTGCACACATTTTCCTAACTCCTCACCAAAATAGCTCTGCCACGCGCGGGAGAGACGTACAACAAGAAGTCAATAGAAAACACACAAAAACTCAAGAGAAAAGACTCCCAGTCTCCTTCGCAGAGACTGACTAATATACATTTTAAAACTCAAAGTCAACAAAAAGGGCCCCAGAAAGTCCGCGCGGAACTTTTGGTCCCTGCCGAGCCGACCAGACCGGATAAAAACCCGATCCGAACCAAACAGATTCGGATCAAATCCGGTCCGGTCCATCCTAACAAATATTTACAACTAAAATCCTAACTATCCTATCACAACCGGATCTACTCCTTGATTTGTTCCTTCGTCCATAACTTGGTCTCCGCCTTGGTACACGCTCTGATCTAGACCTTGATCCGCACCCTGATCCGGGGTCAGATCCATACTTTGATCCTGTCCCTGGTTCAGTGTGGGACTCCTGGGCGTTTCCGTTCCAAGCTGTTCGAAGATGTCCTTCAGATTCCGGTTCCGCTCTCCGGTTTCACGATCTGGGAGATCCGGTGACGAATCTAAGTTGATGGTGTTCGCGAGCTTCCTCCCACTCTTCTTTGACTGGGGAGTCCGATCCTTTCCTTCCGTCGGAATGCCTACGTTCGGAAAAGACCTTGGCATCGAAAGGTCGGAAAGATGGAACGACCGTGACAACGTCACTCCGTTCAGCTTTCGACTGCTCTCCTCCATCCGATTTGCTGCTTCTCGTGCTTCCACCATCACCAATTCTACCTTCTCGGAGTAGTCCATCAAGATCCGGACCAACCTGGTTCCGGATATCTTCTTGTCCTTGAGTACTCCCTCGTCAAACAGCTTTGACTTGGTGACGGCCTCTCCGGTTGCCCCAAAAGTGGCCTTCACGTCCTCGGCTACTTTCCGGGTAGCCTCCGCCATCTCCTGTGTGGTGGCCATGTCCTCCTTCAGGAGTAAAAGTTCCGCCTTCAACGCATCGACTTCCTCCTGAAGTCGTCGTATCTCCGCTTCTTGCTTCCGGATCTCATCCGGGCTGGAAATGTAGTCCGCAACCACTGTCGCGAGGTTGCTATCCGTTGGTGCGCCCAGTAGCTCACTGATCTGGGTCAGAACCAACTTCTTGACCGTCCAGTCTGCTCGCACATCACTCAAGATGTTGATCAGCTGGTTGAACGGATCCGTCGGATCCGATCCGGAAGGACCCGGTCCTTCAAAAACCGGTCTCTTCCCAGGGTTGGAGGTCTCACCCGGAGGAGTTGGGGTTCCTCTCCGGTGAGGAGGCGTCGTCTTCTGCCGCTTGTTCTGCGGCCGGTGTTGCTCCTCCTCTTCTTCTTCTTCATCGGAACCGGATACTTCCTCTTGCTCTTCCTCCGATTCCGATTCCCCATACTTCAAGAGTGTCTCCTGAGTCTTTTACTCCTTCTCCTCCGTATCCGTGAGGAGCTGGTTATGCTTGTAAAGATGGAAGATGTAGGGACTCAGCGGTGTCGGCCTACTTCCTCCAATATTTGGAACCAGACGGCTGACCAGATCGGAAAAGATCCTGGCCCAGTCCACTTTCCGTTCCCCGCTCAGGGCTCCGAAAATCAGGTTCCCGATGGCTATTGTCACCCTCGTCGGCTTCTCCGGGTGGATGATCGGAATCAGAAACTGCAAAAGATTGCGATGCCGGTCGTCCAAACAATCCGCGACCGCATGCCCATCCTTCGAATCCACGTTGCTCAGGAACTTCCCCCGAGTGTATCCTTCCTTCGAGGTGGCCATCCCTTGACCTCCTGACCGGAAGTCGTACACGGACCTCCACATCTCTTCCGTCCAACTGCCCGGAATTCCGCGGATGGTCTTATCGAACTGATTCAAGAGTTTTTCCAATAGCTCTAGAATCATCCGTTCCTCTCTAAACCCTTAGGGTTTATCTATCAGGCCTCCGCAACCCATCTTGGCAAGATCTTCTATGAGGTTGTCCTTTTCCTTCTCTTCTAATGGAATAATCGGACACACCTTCCGGAGTTTAACTTCTACTGCGGAGGAACTAGACGGTCCTGCTCTACTCTTGCAGAGTTGAGGCATGGACACGAGCTGTGCTAACTGGATTTTTACTGAGACTACCTTTCTCTTTCCTAGCCGCACGTCCTGTTTCTCACCTTTGCTCTTCCTATCTCAATCGGAATACCTCTAAACCTGCAACACACACTAAAGCGCTGCGCGCTCTAATACACTAACACGCACACACAAACTCACACAACAAGAAAGCAAAGTGCTGGGAGGAAAGCTAAGTACAAGCTGGAGAGCGATTTCAGCAAACGAAGTTTGAAAAAGAGTGGCAACTGGATTGGTCAGCCTATTTATAGTCTGATCTGTCATCATGACCAAATCCGTTCTTGACCTAATCCGTTCCAACTCAGATCCGCTCCAACTCTAATCCGGTTTAGATTCAGATCGAATCCGGATTGTCACCTATTCCGTTTCGTAGTTAATTTCCGGTTTTCCGTTACCTCTTGCTCGAATCTGGATCCCAGATCACGATTTCCGTTCCAAGATTTAGATAACTTACAAAAAACCAAAAATTCACACTGCGACACCTTCCATTGTATATAGGTGTGAGTGGTGAGAGGAAACAATTTTGTGTGCAGGTACGGTGGTGCTCCGCTCTTTTCTCCCTTCTCCCTTTTTGATTTAGACCCTAATCCTACTCCTCCCCTAGCTAGTAATAGGTTAGTCCAACATTTTTGTTGTGTTTTTAGTTTTGGTTTTGTTTTACTTTGAGAGAACCCAAAAAACCAAAAAACCAAGAGACCAAAAATTGAGTTCAAAAGGGGGAGTCCGATCTGGACCACGTGCTGGACCACCGAGCCTGCCTGCCTCCCGGCTGGCTGGCTTCCGGCTGGCTGGCTGGGGGGCTGATTAACAAAAAAATTAATTTAAATAATTAATTTTTTTATTAATATATATTTTTTTATCTCCGCTAGCTTCTGATGTTGCTGCTGTATGCTGGTCCTGATGTTGGCTGGGCTGTATGCTGGTTCTAAAAAAACTGGATTTCCGGCTAAGGCTAAAAAAGACTGGATTTTTGGCTAAAGCTATTTTAAGACTGGATTTTTGCTAAGGCTAGTTTAAGACTGGATTGTTGGCTAAGGCTAGAGGAAAATAAAACTTCGGGGGTACCAAACTCACTAAGACCTTGGGAAACAACTAAACTAAATAAAACTTTGAAAGACACTATACTAGATAAATGCAAAGGAACCTACATATCTTGGAAGCTAAACTCTGGAGGTTTCCACAAAGGTCTTGGAAACTAGACTTTGAAACTAAACACGGAGTAGGTGCAAAGCTTCGCCGTTAAATTGGTTTTAACACCAACTTTAGGACTTCTTGACACCCCGAGGATTCAAAGCTCCGCTGTCTACACTTTTAACACACACTTTAGGACTTCAACCTTGTCACTAGTTCAAAGCTTCGCCGTTTCCAAGGGGGGTCCACACAATGAGAGAGACTTTAGAAGAGGGAAAAACTAAACTTTTAAAGAAAAGCACACACACAGGGGCAAAGCTTCGCCGTCCCGGAGGGGGGTTCACTCAACAAGAAGAAGATTAGAAGAGGGTTTGGAAGAACTTTAGAAAACATGCACAAAGGAGGTTCAAAGCTTCGCCGTCCCAGAGGGGGGTCCACTCAACAAGGAAAATATTAGAAGAGGGTGTAACGAAACACAAAGATAAACACACAAGTTAGACCACGTGTCAACACAAAGCTCACACGTTAAAGGCCCCCCAAAGCGGCATCGCCAAGGTACGGTGGGGGGTGACTTTAGGATTAGTGCAAGATACAAAACAAAACTCTTAAACTTCACAAGTTTAGACCACAACACGTACAAGAGGGAGAGAGAGGCTCTCCACTTACAACAAGGTACCAAAAACTTCACAAAAGAGTACACAAAGCAAGGTAGAAGGACCCCCAAGGACCTTCAAAGCTTGAAAATAAGCAACAATGGAGCCAAAAGTGCTCCGAAAACACCGTAGAGGTTTTTGGCTTCAAACGCCAAAATATCCAAAATAACTTGGATCCACGGACCCAAAACAAGAATTGGGGGTGTTTTAGAGAGAGAAATGGGGCCCTTATATAGGTTTTCCAAGGGCTCACCCCTCTCTCTAAAGCTCTAAGGTAACCTTATCAACGGGGATTTTCATCCTCATCCTCAAAGATTTTCATCCTACATCCTAAATTTCTACTTCTACCATCTATGCTGGACCAACATCCTAACTTTTGGAGATTAGCTCCAATCACCGAACGGATTGCGCCGTTGGATCCAGATCGCCGCGTTTAGTCCTAGACTCTTCTACCCCCCGTACCGAGGCCAAAAACCCATCGTAGGCTAATTTAGTTTTAAAACCAAATCGTGGTAAAATCTTAGATCTTGGGGGTCTCCTATTTTGAGAAATGTGAATAGCCTAGGGTCTCCGGTAGGTGCGAGAGAGTCGGGAAGGACTTTTGGTTGACTTCATTTCGCCATCGTATGGGCCCGGGATGCCGGTCAACGTGGCGGGGACCCCGCCACGTGGTTAATTTCCGAGGAATCTCGCCGGTTCGGGTACTTGCCGCTATCGGAATGTCGTGAAACTTCACGGAGCGCATTATTAATATAAAACAAGCTAGTCTAATTTTTAGTGAGATTTTATTGTAACCTGGGTAATTTCCATAAAATTCCTGTTAGAGGTTAGGAGGGTTGACCACCCGGAAAAGGTTCTTCTGCAAGTTGGAAGATGCCGGGATTTTTCACGTGACCTCTCAGGGAGTCGCATAAAAGACGTGCGGGTGTGTTTCCGTACCTGGCACGATTGGTCAATAGAGATTTAAAACTGGCAATCTCCTCGAATTAGCGACGGTGCGGAAATCTTCTGCAAGTGGAGGAATCTTGGCAAACCAATTTCGCCGTTGGACTCTTGGCATGTGATTCACCCTAAAACACCATCCTTGGGCTGTAGATTCCTCCACGGGCCCGGTCTTGCGTGAGTGGCTCCTGCATGCTAACAATCGGGATTTCGAGAATTCGTCGATCTAATGGGGAATTCTAAATCTAACTCTAGGACCCGACCTAGTGGCCTCTCTGTGGGTCCCTCGGACTGACCTAGCCCTGAATCGCCACATTCATGGTGGGATTTAGCCCTTTTGAGGCTGTGTGACTCAATTCCTCCCAATCTAATCTTTTCGTTATTTTTATACTATTTTTAGGCAAGGTTTGGGGGATTCTAAGTAAAAACACAAATCTAGACCAAATACTATAATGGGTATGACACAACCCTGTTTTGGTTCTACACTCTTTTTATGGGTTTTTGTATACTTTTATCAACTTTAAATTGCAAATTTCCAAAAAAATAATTCTACGAGTTCTAAGTGACAAAATGGGAGCTCACACCCTGCCCAACCGAACTTTAAGGACTGGCAGACCCTCGAGATCGCCCTGTCCGCCCCAACTCGAGGGATTGGCAACCTGGCCTCCATGCCCTACCCAACTTACGGGGTGTGGGCGCAAGATTACCCACCCTTGGTAATAAAGCGAACACCGACCAGGTTCTATGCCTTTATCCACATTTTTTTAATATATGGGGGTGATGTGAGCGCGGTCCACTGTGCCTTCTAAGCAATGGATCTTTTTTGCTAACGTTTCCTAAGTGTCGTAGATGGCAGCGAATAATTAGAATGCATGTAGTAACTCACAAGGTAACTGCAATGCTCAGGGGTAATGGTAAAATTCTGACTCCCTAACTATCTATCCTATGTCGAGGGTAGACTGGGTAGTTGGCGTCATTTCTAACGTCCCTAACTACATAAAAAGAGGAACCCCTATGTTCCTTCCATGAACCTCTAAGATTTTACTCCTCTATTCTATTCTAAGGTTACCCTTCTAAATTTAAGTCTACGCGTTTGACTTTTAACTCTAGGTTTTTACTTCTAAATCAACTTCGACTCCTAACTTCCAAGTTTTAACCTTCTAAGATAATTCTAAGTTTCACCTCTAATTCTATGTTCTTATTTCTAAACTACTCTAGGATTTACTCTCTTCACTGTAGATTTTTATTCCTAATTTAACTCTAGGTTTTTGACTTTTAACTCTAAATTTTTACTTCTAAAATTCATCCCCAAATTTTAACCTCTAGGTTTGACTCTACGTTTTCACTTTGACTCTAGATTTTTTCTACTAACTCTAAAATTTTACTTCTACTTCTAACTTTTAACTTCTACTTTTAGCTTTTCACTCTCACTTTTTACTTCCCAATTGACTAAAATTTAACCTTTTTAATTTAATCTAATCTTTTGACTTTTGACTTTTGACTTCTACTTCCGAATTTAATCCTATCGTTTTAATCCTAGATTAGCTCTAAATGTTATCCTCCTAAATTTAATTCCAACTTTTAACCCTAGGGTTTTGACTTCTAATTTTAACACTATTTTTAACTCAACAATCTACTTCCTAAGTGGATTCTACTTTTGACCTCTATTTCCTATTCTACTTTTTACTTCCCAAAGTTAACTCTAAATTCTGACTTTTGAATTTTAACTTCCCTAATTAAACTCTTAATTTAACTCTAGGTTTTTACCCGTTAATTGATCTTTAATTTTTATCCTAAATTCTCCTTCTAATCTAATCCTAATTTCCGTCCATTGTTTCTTGTGGTTCAATTTTTATTAAAATTCCTCCGTTCTACCCCCTACCGCTTAACTTAGCCTAACGCGGTCAGTTTACGGTCAAATCTTAATTTTAAGATGTTTTCGGAAACCTCTATTCCTAATCTATCAACTTTTGAATCTAAACTTCTAATTCACGTTAATCTCGGATGCTAATCACGCTCTAAGGGCTGATTAGGAAAACAAATGTTAATTAGGGAGAAACGACTAGGATTAGTTTAATGACCCACCTCGTTACTGCTAGTGTCGGAAATGACGTCATCCCCGTCCACGTGCGCGTCCTCGTGCTCCATGGTGGCCACTCGCGATCGTCTTCTTTTATTTTTGGGTTATGGTCTTTATTTATTTTATTTTATTTTGCTTTATTTTTTAAGGCCCACGGCTTAAGTTGTAGAAAAGAAACGTTTACAAGTATGATGTTCTAACCCTTTCCCCCCATTTCCTTCTTCTTTTCTTTCTCTCCTCCTCTTCCTTCTACTCTTGAACTATTCCACCAATCGTGGTGATGGTGGTCTTACGCTTCTAGTCTCAAACTTCGTGAAGTTTTAAATGAGCCTCCTACCCTCTTACGCAACTTTGCTTTGTGTCATCCTAATCCTCCTCCCAACGGTTGCAAGGAGTTCTTCTAGATTTCCTACCTAATCTCCTAGCTAGGCACTATTTATCGTCTCTCTCCTCTCCACTCCTATAACACATCCTTCCCCCTAATTTCCTTCCATTGTGTGTAGGTGTGAGTGGTGAAACAAATTTGTGTGCAGGTACGGTGGTGCTCCGCTCTTTTCTCCCTTCTCCCTTTTTGGTTTAGACCCTAATCCTACTCCTTCCTTAGCTAGTAATAGGTTAGTCCCACATCTTTTTGGTGTTTTAGGTCTGATTTTTGCGTTAGTTTGAGAGAACCCAAAAAAAACAAAACCCAAAAGACCAAAAAATTTGAGTTCAAAAAAAAGAGCGACCGATTTGGCTGGGTGCTGGACCCCGAGCCTACCCACCACCTCCCGGTTGGTTGGTTGGGGCTGGTCAAAAATTAATTAAATTAATTAATTAATTTTTTAATATGTTTTTTTTTTTTGGGCTCCTGATGGTGCTGCTGTATGCTGGCCTGATGTTGCTGCTGTAGCTGGTCCTGATATTGCTGCTGTATGCTGGTCCCGATGTTGCTGGCTGTCTAAACTGGATTTCCAGCTAGGCTAAAAAACTGGATTTTTTGCTAAGGCTATCTAAGACTGAATTTTTGCTAAGGCTATTTTAAGACTGGATTTTTGCTAAGGCTAATTTAAGACTGGGTTTTTGCTAAGGCTATTTTAAGATTGGATTTTTGCTAAGGCTAATGGGGGAAATAAACGTCGGGGGTACTAAACTTACTAAGACCTTGGAAACAACTAAACTACATAAAACTTTTGAAGACACTACTCTAGACAAATGCAAAGAAACCTACATATCTTGGAAGCTAAACTCTGGAGGTTTCCACAAAGGTCTTGGAAACTAGACTTTGAAACTAAACACGGGGTAGATGCAAAGCTTCGCCGTCAAATTGGTTTTAACACCAACTTTAGGACTTCTTGACACCCCGAGGATTCAAAGCTCCGCTGTCTACACTTTTAACACACACTTTAGGACTTCAACCTTGTCACTAGTTCAAAGCTTCGCCGTTTCCAAGGGGGGTCCACACAATGAGAGAGACTTTAGAAGAGGGAAAAACTAAACTTTTAAAGAAAAGCACACACACAGGGGCAAAGCTTCGCCGTCCCGGAGGGGGGTTCACTCAACAAGAAGAAGATTAGAAGAGGGTTTGGAAGAACTTTAGAAAACATGCACAAAGGAGGTTCAAAGCTTCGCCGTCCCAGAGGGGGGTCCACTCAACAAGGAAAATATTAGAAGAGGGTGTAACGAAACACAAAGATAAACACACAAGTTAGACCACGTGTCAACACAAAGCTCACACGTTAAAGGCCCCCCAAAGCGGCATCGCCAAGGTACGGTGGGGGGTGACTTTAGGATTAGTGCAAGATACAAAACAAAACTCTTAAACTTCACAAGTTTAGACCACAACACGTACAAGAGGGAGAGAGAGGCTCTCCACTTACAACAAGGTACCAAAAACTTCACAAAAGAGTACACAAAGCAAGGTAGAAGGACCCCCAAGGACCTTCAAAGCTTGAAAATAAGCAACAATGGAGCCAAAAGTGCTCCGAAAACACCGTAGAGGTTTTTGGCTTCAAACGCCAAAATATCCAAAATAACTTGGATCCACGGACCCAAAACAAGAATTGGGGGTGTTTTAGAGAGAGAAATGGGGCCCTTATATAGGTTTTCCAAGGGCTCACCCCTCTCTCTAAAGCTCTAAGGTAACCTTATCAACGGGGATTTTCATCCTCATCCTCAAAGATTTTCATCCTACATCCTAAATTTCTACTTCTACCATCTATGCTGGACCAACATCCTAACTTTTGGAGATTAGCTCCAATCACCGAACGGATTGCGCCGTTGGATCCAGATCGCCGCGTTTAGTCCTAGACTCTTCTACCCCCCGTACCGAGGCCAAAAACCCATCGTAGGCTAATTTAGTTTTAAAACCAAATCGTGGTAAAATCTTAGATCTTGGGGGTCTCCTATTTTGAGAAATGTGAATAGCCTAGGGTCTCCGGTAGGTGCGAGAGAGTCGGGAAGGACTTTTGGTTGACTTCATTTCGCCATCGTATGGGCCCGGGATGCCGGTCAACGTGGCGGGGACCCCGCCACGTGGTTAATTTCCGAGGAATCTCGCCGGTTCGGGTACTTGCCGCTATCGGAATGTCGTGAAACTTCACGGAGCGCATTATTAATATAAAACAAGCTAGTCTAATTTTTAGTGAGATTTTATTGTAACCTGGGTAATTTCCATAAAATTCCTGTTAGAGGTTAGGAGGGTTGACCACCCGGAAAAGGTTCTTCTGCAAGTTGGAAGATGCCGGGATTTTTCACGTGACCTCTCAGGGAGTCGCATAAAAGACGTGCGGGTGTGTTTCCGTACCTGGCACGATTGGTCAATAGAGATTTAAAACTGGCAATCTCCTCGAATTAGCGACGGTGCGGAAATCTTCTGCAAGTGGAGGAATCTTGGCAAACCAATTTCGCCGTTGGACTCTTGGCATGTGATTCACCCTAAAACACCATCCTTGGGCTGTAGATTCCTCCACGGGCCCGGTCTTGCGTGAGTGGCTCCTGCATGCTAACAATCGGGATTTCGAGAATTCGTCGATCTAATGGGGAATTCTAAATCTAACTCTAGGACCCGACCTAGTGGCCTCTCTGTGGGTCCCTCGGACTGACCTAGCCCTGAATCGCCACATTCATGGTGGGATTTAGCCCTTTTGAGGCTGTGTGACTCAATTCCTCCCAATCTAATCTTTTCGTTATTTTTATACTATTTTTAGGCAAGGTTTGGGGGATTCTAAGTAAAAACAAAAATCTAGACCAAATACTATAATGGGTATGACACAACCCTGTTTTGGTTCTACACTCTTTTTATGGGTTTTTGTATACTTTTATCAACTTTAAATTGCAAATTTCCAAAAAAATAATTCTACGAGTTCTAAGTGACAAAATGGGAGCTCACACCCTGCCCAACCGAACTTTAAGGACTGGCAGACCCTCGAGATCGCCCTGTCCGCCCCAACTCGAGGGATTGGCAACCTGGCCTCCATGCCCTACCCAACTTACGGGGTGTGGGCGCAAGATTACCCACCCTTGGTAATAAAGCGAACACCGACCAGGTTCTATGCCTTTATCCACATTTTTTTAATATATGGGGGTGATGTGAGCGCGGTCCACTGTGCCTTCTAAGCAATGGATCTTTTTTGCTAACGTTTCCTAAGTGTCGTAGATGGCAGCGAATAATTAGAATGCATGTAGTAACTCACAAGGTAACTGCAATGCTCAGGGGTAATGGTAAAATTCTGACTCCCTAACTATCTATCCTATGTCGAGGGTAGACTGGGTAGTTGGCGTCATTTCTAACGTCCCTAACTACATAAAAAGAGGAACCCCTATGTTCCTTCCATGAACCTCTAAGATTTTACTCCTCTATTCTATTCTAAGGTTACCCTTCTAAATTTAAGTCTACGCGTTTGACTTTTAACTCTAGGTTTTTACTTCTAAATCAACTTCGACTCCTAACTTCCAAGTTTTAACCTTCTAAGATAATTCTAAGTTTCACCTCTAATTCTATGTTCTTATTTCTAAACTACTCTAGGATTTACTCTCTTCACTGTAGATTTTTATTCCTAATTTAACTCTAGGTTTTTGACTTTTAACTCTAAATTTTTACTTCTAAAATTCATCCCCAAATTTTAACCTCTAGGTTTGACTCTACGTTTTCACTTTGACTCTAGATTTTTTCTACTAACTCTAAAATTTTACTTCTACTTCTAACTTTTAACTTCTACTTTTAGCTTTTCACTCTCACTTTTTACTTCCCAATTGACTAAAATTTAACCTTTTTAATTTAATCTAATCTTTTGACTTTTGACTTTTGACTTCTACTTCCGAATTTAATCCTATCGTTTTAATCCTAGATTAGCTCTAAATGTTATCCTCCTAAATTTAATTCCAACTTTTAACCCTAGGGTTTTGACTTCTAATTTTAACACTATTTTTAACTCAACAATCTACTTCCTAAGTGGATTCTACTTTTGACCTCTATTTCCTATTCTACTTTTTACTTCCCAAAGTTAACTCTAAATTCTGACTTTTGAATTTTAACTTCCCTAATTAAACTCTTAATTTAACTCTAGGTTTTTACCCGTTAATTGATCTTTAATTTTTATCCTAAATTCTCCTTCTAATCTAATCCTAATTTCCGTCCATTGTTTCTTGTGGTTCAATTTTTATTAAAATTCCTCCGTTCTACCCCCTACCGCTTAACTTAGCCTAACGCGGTCAGTTTACGGTCAAATCTTAATTTTAAGATGTTTTCGGAAACCTCTATTCCTAATCTATCAACTTTTGAATCTAAACTTCTAATTCACGTTAATCTCGGATGCTAATCACGCTCTAAGGGCTGATTAGGAAAACAAATGTTAATTAGGGAGAAACGACTAGGATTAGTTTAATGACCCACCTCGTTACTGCTAGTGTCGGAAATGACGTCATCCCCGTCCACGTGCGCGTCCTCGTGCTCCATGGTGGCCACTCGCGATCGTCTTCTTTTATTTTTGGGTTATGGTCTTTATTTATTTTATTTTATTTTGCTTTATTTTTTAAGGCCCACGGCTTAAGTTGTAGAAAAGAAACGTTTACAAGTATGATGTTCTAACCCTTTCCCCCCATTTCCTTCTTCTTTTCTTTCTCTCCTCCTCTTCCTTCTACTCTTGAACTATTCCACCAATCGTGGTGATGGTGGTCTTACGCTTCTAGTCTCAAACTTCGTGAAGTTTTAAATGAGCCTCCTACCCTCTTACGCAACTTTGCTTTGTGTCATCCTAATCCTCCTCCCAACGGTTGCAAGGAGTTCTTCTAGATTTCCTACCTAATCTCCTAGCTAGGCACTATTTATCGTCTCTCTCCTCTCCACTCCTATAACACATCCTTCCCCCTAATTTCCTTCCATTGTGTGTAGGTGTGAGTGGTGAAACAAATTTGTGTGCAGGTACGGTGGTGCTCCGCTCTTTTCTCCCTTCTCCCTTTTTGGTTTAGACCCTAATCCTACTCCTTCCTTAGCTAGTAATAGGTTAGTCCCACATCTTTTTGGTGTTTTAGGTCTGATTTTTGCGTTAGTTTGAGAGAACCCAAAAAAAACAAAACCCAAAAGACCAAAAAATTTGAGTTCAAAAAAAAGAGCGACCGATTTGGCTGGGTGCTGGACCCCGAGCCTACCCACCACCTCCCGGTTGGTTGGTTGGGGCTGGTCAAAAATTAATTAAATTAATTAATTAATTTTTTAATATGTTTTTTTTTTTTGGGCTCCTGATGGTGCTGCTGTATGCTGGCCTGATGTTGCTGCTGTAGCTGGTCCTGATATTGCTGCTGTATGCTGGTCCCGATGTTGCTGGCTGTCTAAACTGGATTTCCAGCTAGGCTAAAAAACTGGATTTTTTGCTAAGGCTATCTAAGACTGAATTTTTGCTAAGGCTATTTTAAGACTGGATTTTTGCTAAGGCTAATTTAAGACTGGGTTTTTGCTAAGGCTATTTTAAGATTGGATTTTTGCTAAGGCTAATGGGGGAAATAAACGTCGGGGGTACTAAACTTACTAAGACCTTGGAAACAACTAAACTACATAAAACTTTTGAAGACACTACTCTAGACAAATGCAAAGAAACCTACATATCTTGGAAGCTAAACTCTGGAGGTTTCCACAAAGGTCTTGGAAACTAGACTTTGGAACTAAACACGGGGTAGATGCAAAGCTTCGCCGTCAAATTGGTTTTAACACCAACTTTAGGACTTCTTGACACCCCGGGGGTTCAAAGCTTCGCCGTCTACACTTTTAACACACGCTTTAGAACTCTACTTTGTCACTAGTTCAAAACTTCGCCGTTTCCCAGGGGGGTCCACACGAGGAGAGAGACTTTAGAAGAGGGAAAACTAAACCTTAAAAGAAAACACACACACAGGGTCAAAGCTTCGCCGTCCCGGAGGGGGGTCCACTTCACAAATAGAAGATTAGGAGAGGGTTTGGAAGAAAACTTAGCAAAACATGTACAAGGAGGTCCAAAGCTTCGCCGTCTCGGAGGGGGGTCCACTCAACAAGGAGAAGATTAGAAGAGGGTTTGGAAGAACTTTAGCAAAACATGTACAAGGAGGTCCAAAGCTTCGCCGTCCCGGAGGGGGGTCCACTCAACAAGGAGAATATTTGAAGAGGGTGTAAGAAAAACTACAAAGGGGAAAACTGGCAAGTTAGATCACGTGGCAACACAACGCTCACACGCTAAAGGCCCCCCAAAGCGGCATCGCCAAGGTACGGTGGGGGGTGACTTTAGGATTAGTGCAAGATACAAAACAAAAGACTCTTAACTTCACAAGTTAGATCACAACACGTACAAGAGGGAGAGAGAGGCTCTCCACCTACAACAAAGTACAAAAACTGCACAAAAGAGTACACAAAGCAAGGTAGAAGGACCCCCAAGGACCTTCAAAGCTTGAAAATAAGCAACAATGGAGCCAAAAGTGCTCCGAAAACACCGTAGAGGTTTTTGGCTTCAAACGCCAAAATATCCAAAATAACTTGGATCCACGGACCCAAAACAAGAATTGGGGGTGTTCTAGAGAGAGAAATGGGGCCCTTATATAGGTTTCCAAGGGCTCACCCCTCCCTCTAGAGTTCTAAGGTAACCTTATCAACGGGGATTTTCATCCTCATCCTCAAAGATTTTCATCCTACATCCTAAATTTCTACTTCTACCATCTATGCTGGACCAACATCCTAACTTTTGGAGATTAGCTCCAATAGCCAAACGGATTGCGCCGTTGGATCCAGATCGCCGTGTTTAGTCCTAGATCCCTCTATCCCCCGTACCGAGGCCAAAAACCCATCGTAGGCTAATTTAGTTTAAAAACCAAATCTTGGTAAAATCTTAGATCTTGGGGGTCTCCTATTTTGAGAAATGTGAATAGCCTAGGGTCTCCGGTAGGTGCGAGAGAGTCGGGAAGGACTTTTGGTTGACTTCGTTTCGCCATCGTATGGTCCCAGAATGCCGGTCAACGTGGCGGGGACCCCGCCACGTGGTTAATTCCCAAGGAATCTCGCCGGTTTGGGTACTTGCCGCTATCGGAATGTCGTGAAACTTCACGAAGCGCATTATTAACATAAAACAAGCTAGTCTAATTTTTAGTGAGATTTTATTGTAACCTGGGTAATTTCCATGAAATTCCCGTTGGAGGTTAGGAGGGTTGACCACCCGGAAAAAGGTTCTTCTGCAAGTCGGAAGATGCCGGGATTTTTCACGTGACCTCTCAGGGAGTCGCATGAAAGACGTGCGGGTGTGTTCCCGTACCTGGCACGATTGGTCAATGGAGATTTAAACTGGACATCTCCTTGAATCAACGACGGTGCGAGAATCTTCTGCAGGTGGAGGAATCTTGGCGAATCGATTTCGCCGTTGGACTCCTGGCATGGGATTCACCCTAGAACACCATCCTTGGGCTGTAGATTCCTCCACGGGCCCGGTCTTGTGTGAGTGGCTCCTGCATGCTAACAATCGGGATTTAGGGAATTCGTCGATCTAATGGGGAATTCTAAATCTAACTCTAGGACCCGACCTAGTGGCCTCGCTGTGGATCCCTCGGACCGACCTAGCCATGAATCGCCACATTTATGATGGGATTTAGCCCTTTTGGGGCTGTGTGACTCGAATCCTCCAAATCTAACCTTTTCGTTATTTCTATACTATTTTTAGGCAAGGTTTGGGGGATTCTAAGTAAAAAACACAAATCTAGACCAAATACTATAATGGGTATGACACAACCCTATTTCGGTTCTACACTCTTTTTATGGATTTTTCTATATTTTTATCAACTTTAAATTGCAATTTTCTAAAAAAATAATTCTACAAGTCCCAAGTGACAAATTGGGAGCTCACACGGGGCTGGCAACCCTTTTAGACCGTCCTACACATTCCTTCTGTAGGGGCTGCCAGCCCCTAGAGACAGTCCTGCCCACCCTAACTTAGGGGGTTGTCAACCCAGCATCCATGCCCTGTCCACCCCAACTCTAGAGGCTTCTAACTCTTTGAGACAGCCTTCCCACCCCAACTCGAGTTGTTGATGCAATTTAATTTTGTTCGCTTTTCCTAGTCATTTGTAGATGAAGTTGGTAGGATGATCCGATGTCTTCACTGTGTTTATGCAGCTTAATTTCGTTCGCTTGTCCTAGTCTCTTGTAGATGAAGTTTGTAGGATGATCCAATGTTCCCAATTGGATAAGGTGCTCAATGGCGAAAGTATATGTTTGTACCATGCGTTGCCGTATTGTGGTATGAAGTGGATGAGGTGGTGTGTGTCGCCCTCTCATAACCGCACGCGTGTAGTTGTAATAAGGCTATTGTTGTGGACCTCGACTCGAAGACATCAAATAGCGCAGGTAGTGTCACAGGTAGTAGAAGCAATATCACGTGACGTTCCCCATTAGTAGTTCGAGTGCATATAGTTGATAGCTTAGTTCAAGATTTCAGTTCTCATTTGAAGTTCGAGTCGCCTTACGCATTTGGAGTGTGCACTGTGTCGTTGTTACTAAAGTATTATTACTAGTGATTGTCGTACGCACAATCTAGGCGTAAATATCCTTAACACCAAAAAGATGATAAGATAACACGGAATATCGTCCCAGGAGATTCTAGTATGTTTTAGCAAGCTAAGGATTATCCGGGTCTTTTCAAAACAACAAAACCCAAACAAAACCCTCTTTCCCTTCCTATTTCTAACACAAATATCTTCCGGATTCCAATCCAGATCTATCCCTTTCCGGTTTCCGGTCCGATCCGGGTTCCGGGTTTCACTTCCCACTTCTGACTGGTTTTATATCTCCCTGTTTTACCCTCAGGGTGTCCGCATTTGATCTTTAGAGGGGTTGGGACTCACCACTCATAGAATCCTATTTCTTCTATAATAAATTTACACCAAACAATCCTTACAAAGTCTTTATCGTAGAACAGAGAAAGTAATAGTCCTCACAATTCCCTGGGTAGCTTGCTCGGAAAGCAGGTCACTCAGAACTGCATCCTTCCGCTTTTACTACAACGATAGATCAAGACATCCGGAACTGACAGAGATTCATGCATCTATCTACCAGATTGATCCTATGGTTGGCAGACCTTCCGGTGAGTGGGGATTTTCCGCTGGCGGTCGCTTATCTCCGCTCGGAACCCTCCCTGGATTCCGGACTCACATCCGCACCACTTCTTAGAACCGGATCACCGGTACGGAAAATTAAAGGTACCACGCACAAGTCCTAACTCACAAGTCCAGCAAAACTTCCTCACAAACTTACTCGCTCAAATCAGCTCCAAATACTCTCAACCCGGATTCCCCCCCCCACCCGTCTTCTATACACTTTGACACTCCATAAACAACTCAGGAAAACGCGCACATAGCTAGAAATCCGAATGTCCACTTAGTGGCTCAGATTAAAGAAAAGGAGAAATGAACATAAACTAATGTGCACAAAAGTGGGCAAGGATGGAATGAGAGGGCAACAAGTTGCCTTCCACTTAAAAACCCAAACAAAAAGCCAAAAAGGGGGGACACCAAAAATCCAAGTGACCAATCAGCAACCATCCGCAATATCCGGAAAGTTCAAAGTCAACTACACCTAAGAATTCGGAACCGGGCCCCATGCACGGAAAATCCGCTCCAGATTTCAAAATAACTATAAACATACTAACTAACTACTTTCCTCTTTTCGATTTCTTCGCACTGCTACTCGGCCCTGTAGGTGGTTTCCTGCCCGATTTCGGTGGAGTGACCTTCGTTGCCGCCCGGGTTGGTATCTTCCCTTTTATCAGCGGAGGGTCGTCATCCGAAGCCGTCTCCTCCCCGAACTCGAATTCCCCCTTATCGGATTCCTGGATCATCTCCACTCTAGCTTCCCTCTCCGGTGAATCGTCTAGCTGAATCGGTGTTGTATTCTTCTTGGGCGACACCTTCTACATATGAGGGAAGTCGACCGGATTGGTCCGAGCCGGGTTGGACAAGGCCCCCATCCATTGGATTAAGTCGCTCCGGACAGATGTTCCGGGTGTCGGAACGGAACCCCCTACTAGTACCGGAATCGACTGAATACTCCTCATATGTCCCTCCTTGGTAGCCGTCGTCTGGATCCGTGTCTGGCTAGTAGGAGGTACTGGAGATTGACGTAAAAGTATCCCCGGACCCGGCCTCTGTGGCATCTTCAACAAGTCGACATTGGGCAGATCCAGAAAGTGAGTGAAGTCCAGCGGCTTGTTCGGGTCGAGGTGCCCCAACAGCTGAACCATCTCCTTCAATATTCCCTCCATCCGGGCCTGGAAATCGACAAGGATAGTAACTACCTTGGACTCAGATAAGTGGCCTATACCAGTCAGTTGGTTGCTGAAGAGTCGGGACTTCACCACAGCTTCCGCTGGCTGATCCACCAATGTCTTCAAATTTTGGACGAGTTGGAGAGCTTCCGACTCCTTCTGTTGAGCTGCTGCGGAATCCGTCTCCGCCCAATTCACCCGACCTAAAAGGTCGTCCCTCTCGTTCTCCAAGTTCTTGATCTGCTCGTCCTTCTCACGTAGCAGATCCGGGTTTGGTCGTTGCCAGATCTCGTCAAAATATCTTCCGGCTCCACCTTCAACTCCGCAGCAATTCCCAGGATCATGTCCGACATGCCGAAGTGCATGTGCTGAGCCTCCTCCATCCACTGCTTTCCGACATCAAAGAAGTCCAACTGCAATTCTGATCCCGGGGGCTGACTCGGTTCTCCTTTTTCCGAGGTCGACTGTTCAACTCTCGATTTCGGATCGGTCGACTTCCTCCTCTTCTCCCGTTTGTCGACCAGATCCTATTGCTGCTCTTCTTCATCGTCTTCTTCTTCTTCTTCCTCCTCTTCTCTCTCAATTGGAGTATCCGGCGGAATTTCGTACGTGAGACCATATTTCAGGATCTCAAGCCCGATGTTGTACGTCACCACCTCGTCTTTGGTGAGAACGTCCTACTGATGATACAGGTGGAACAAATACATACTAAGAAGACTTGGCTTCCCTTTCCCTACGTGGTCCACTAGTTTCTTCACTACATCGGCTATGACCTTCCCCTAGTGGACTACCTTATCCTCTAAAGCCCCGAAGACAGTATTCGCCACCGTTATTGTAACTCGGCTCGGTTTTTCCGGATACAGGATCGGAATCATAAATTCCAACATCCATCTCTGTCGATCATCCTTAGAGTCACTCACAGGGTATCCGTCCTTGGTGGTGACCGGATTACGGAACTTTCCAATCCCGTACTTCTCTACCCGAGATCCTAATCCGGTTCCGTTCTTCTCAAACTCGTATACCTCCGCCCACACATCTGCTGTCCACGCTCCTGGTTGGCCTCTCACGGTCAACTCAAACTGATTTGGGACCCCAGAGATTAGTTGCTCAAGCATCTCCTTGTCCTTAACGTTCCATGGTCTACGTATCAAGCCTATGCATCCCATCCGTGTCAAATCCTCCTCTAACTGTTTCCGGAAGACCAGTTCAGACGGAATAAGTGGCCTAATTATCCGGGCCGTGACTGAGGACCGACGCAATAACGGGTTGCTAGACTCCGCCATAGTTTACCGACACAGACAACTAAATCCTGTGCAATCGGCACCGACCTCACCCTTCTCTCCCTGTCTCGATCTCTAGCTCACCACTCTTTCTCTCAACTAAGTGCGCAAGAAGATCAGCAAAGTGAGAATGAGGAAGTTTAGGTTTGGCGAGAGCTTAAGTACTCATCGAGCTGCCGACCGTTCCCGTTGGCAAACGGAAAAGAGGTCCGTTCCTGCAACGGTTCCCTAGGGTCATAGGTCGGATACTTATTCCGTAGCTCGTTCCGTTCCGGTTAAACCCGGATTTAAGATCCGTTCCTTCTCCCGGTAAAACCTGTTTTAACGGATCGGGAACCTCGGAATCTGATTATCCGGAATTTATCTATATCCGGATCTAATTCCATACATCTTACCAAAATTTTGAAATTTTTGACTAATTTCTACCCTATTTCTACGCTACATTCCTTCCTTATGAGTTTCCGTGCTCCAACACTGATCTGTACTTCAATCATTATCCAACACGCTTGACATTTTTGTGACACTCATCGTGCATTTTCTTCAGCCAGACTACATACTCCTCGACTAGCACTCTTGAATTTTTGACTTGCTTGCCCTCACGACCACGAAAGCACGCTCATGTGAGATTGTGGTCGATTGGACAGGCGGCTCATTAGTTCTAGGGTATTTTTGGATGAGTGCATCGTCTACTGTAGAAGATGTACGATGAATGTCAGGAAAATGGTGAGCTAGTTGGCATGTAATGATAATTAGGGGAACATGATGCTCTAAATGCTGAACCAAAATTGGACCCTGAAATAGCAGCCGCAAGAGTCTAACGAAGAATGGAGATGTTGTAGTGCTCAATGAAGCAAGGCAATCTTAGAAGACTTCAAGAAAAAGGTAAGAGGTACCGGAGGATAATTGCAGAGACATAAATTCCAAGATTGCACCCACAATGTTTATCCAGTTTCATAAGAGATCCGATGTTGTCATTGTGTTGATGCAATTTAATTTTATTCCCTTGTCCTAGTCTCTTGTAGATGAAGATGGTAGGATGATCCGATGTTCTCACTATGTTGATGCAATTTAATTTTGTTCGCTTATCCTAGTCTCTTATAGATGACGTTGGTAGGATGATCCGATGTTGTCACTGTGTTGATGCAGTTCAATTTCATTCGCTTGTCTTAGTCTCTTGTAGATGAAGTTTGTAGGATGATCCTCCTACATCTAAACCACATTCAATCCTTATTGCCACACAAGCATGATTTAGTAAAAGTAGCGCCATGCTCTTTCTTGCAAACTAGGAAGCCGCCAATGAGAGGTCCAACAATTCTAATGGCGAAGCGTACCTTGGCGGCAGCTAAATTATAATCCATCCATAATTTTTCATCCACTTCCATCCATATTATTCATCCACTGTCATCTATATTTTGCATCCACTTTCATCTATATTTTTCATCCATTGTCAACCGTACTTTTCATCCATTGTCATCCATATTTTTCATCCACTTTCATCCATATTCTTCATCCATTGTCATCAGTACTGTTCGTCCATTGTCATCCATATTTTTCATCCACTTTCATCCATATTCTTCATGCATTGTCATTCGTACTGTTCATCCATTGTCATCCATATTTTTCATCCACTTTCATCCATATTTTTCATCAATTGTCATCTATACTTTTCGTCCATTGTTATCCATATTTTTCATCCACATTTTTCATCCACTTTCATCCATATTTTTCATCCATTGTCATCCGTACTGTTCGTCCACTGTCACCCACATTTTTCATCCACTTTCATCCATATTTTTCATCCATTGTCATCCGTACTGTTCGTCCATTGTCATCCACATTTTTCATCTACTTTCATCCATATTCTTCATCCATTGTCATCCGTACTGTTCGTCCAGTGTCATCCATATTTTTCATCCACTTTCATACATAATTTTCATCTAATTCTTCTAATTCCTTTCATCCATTTTTTCCTACAACTTTCTTCCATTTCTTCCATTGAATTTCAAGAATTTCTCTTAAATTTCATCCATTCTTTCGTCAACTTTCATCCACTTTTCTATCCATTTTTTCCCACTTTTTTGGTTTTCCTTCTAATATTTCAGCTCACCGCTCACCAATCCCCGCTTTCCGCTCTACGCTCGCTCCCCAGCATTCCCCATTGACATAGTATGAGGTACAAGCGGTCCACATTTGAACTTCTACTAAAATATTATCCCCATCATCTCTCTTTACTGTTCTTTCTGTGTTCTTTTCAAATTAATTTGTGTTTGTTTGCTTGCATTTCATGAGTAGATTTCATAATTGTCTTGTTCATAGAAACAAAAATAACTTGACCAAGGAAAAAAAACCAAAAAAAACATACATTTCTATATATAATTTTGACAATGTTTTAATGTTTTTTATGACCTCCACGATTGTGGCATTCGAAAACATTGAAAAATGTTCCTACACGTATCCGATACGTAATATCACATTAGCACATATCACATGTCCGTAGATGTCTTGTCGTGGACATGCTCATAATTTATTTTTTTCCCCCATGAATGACACGATTCTAGAAGGGAACTCTATGTTATTGTCCTCTATTGATTTTCTAGTGCAATTTTGCACTACATAATCACAATAGCACGTGCTATATGTACCATAGAAAACCTTTCACACTTTCAAACTTTCACTTAGAGTATCCTAATGTCGCGTTCTTTAGTGCATTGGAATGTCGTACCGCTTGGATTCCAATGTACAAGACATAATGGGGCATTCATTTATTCATTAATCACGTGCATCAGAAGATACTCCCCAGTAGGGAGGAAGAGGTGGTTCACTCAAAGCCGTTCAGAAATGGAACTTCCTTTTATGC
Source organism: Pseudisothecium myosuroides (assembly GCA_951799445.1). NCBI lineage: Eukaryota > Viridiplantae > Streptophyta > Bryopsida > Hypnales > Lembophyllaceae > Pseudisothecium > Pseudisothecium myosuroides. Next base: position 15,220,424 of record OX637295.1, read on the forward strand.
ACATCCACTGCATCATTGATTGTTATAGTATGGAAAGAGTACGTATTTTCTGAAATGAGGAACTCATACTGTTTCTTTTGTTGTACACTTGCTGGATATGAAATCAGTGGATTCCCGTGGTCACTCTGTGTTTGTGTAGGCTTTTAGTGAGAGGAGTTTGCAAATTCTTATATTTATTTAGCCCAAATTGACCGAATTGCTTTGTCTACCAGTTTCTTACATGTTGTCTTCATATAAACCTTGGAGCCATTTCAGATGGCCTAATTCATGGAGGGTGGGCAGATCATGATTCCTGGGACTTCGATGACGAGCTTCGCGAAGGTGATCGTGGCTTTGGGCTTGGGTCAATTAGGCGGAGACCGAGGCTTCCGGAGGTTACATTCGACTATGACAGCAGTAGTGACGTCGAATTACCGGAATTATATGTCAGTGACTCAGAGAATGATGACGAGGAGGGAGACTTTGAAGATCACGATAGTATCAAATACATTTATCGGGAGGAGTCATGGAACCAAGAGTTTTTGACTTACGATCCAAAGCCGGTGGAATTTCTTGGTGTGCCATCTTCTGACGTTCATTGGCGGTATTTCCCGACTTTTATGCAATTATTCCATGTGTTTTGGCCTTATAATGTTTTGCGGGACATCGTCAACGAGACGAACCGCTATGCCACTGCTGAGGATACGAATGGGAAAACAGAAGGCGATCCATTGTGGACCCCATGTACCATCGAGTTACAAGTATTTATTGCTATCATTCTATACATGGGGATGAAACGCAGCCGAATATCAAATTGTATTGGCAGAAACCGGGCTCAATATTTCATTGCCCTATTATTTCAGGCCTTCTGTCCCGAGCTCACTTCATGTTACTAACTAGATGCTTGCATTTGACGAATCCAGCGAAGTATGTGCAAGACAAGGCTCTACCTGGCTATGATAAAATGGGACAGCTCAGGTGGTTGATCAATGACATAAGAAAAAGTTGTCAGCAGGCCTGGAAACTTAGGAAGTTCGGTACCGTGGATGAGATGATGATCAGATATAAAGGCACGTACTGTCCCGCCAGACAGTACATGCCGCAGAAGCCGCAAAAATGGGGAATAAAAGTCTGGTGTCTAGCGGATTCCATCTCTAAATTTGTATCGAACTTTGAGGTGTACTATGGAAAAGATCCTGTGGTAGTGATTGAGGCGTCTGCACCACGAGCACAACCAAAACTGGCACACAAGGTAGTTCTGCGTTTGTTGCAATGGAGGTCGAGCACAAGTTATTGCTATGGACAATTTCTTCACCAGCATTCCTCTTTTCAAGGAATTATTGGATAAGCAAATATATGTGACTAGGACAGTGCGGGAAAATCGAGTTGGTCTCCCCTTGGTCTTGAAGAACACGAAGGCATTTGCGAGGACCACGCAGGGCACTCTTGAATGGCGGATGCATGAGTCTCGAACTATGAGCGCGATAGTTTGGAAGGACAGAAGGCCTGTTTCTATTCTGTCAACTCACATGGTGCCACTACAATTTCCTTGCCAATTTCCAGTTGCCTCAGTGGCTCATCGTGATGGTGCCACACATGAAGATATTTAGATGTCGCCAATTCATCTTGAGTATACGACGCATATGCGGGGCGTTGATGTGGCGGACCAGCTTTGAGCTTCTTATACTTGCCAAACCCGGTCCCACAAGTGGTGGCACCGAGTATTTTTTTTCCTCATCGATACAACGATTGTAAACATGTACATTATTTACATGGATAAGTGTAAGAGACGGGACCCTCCACATCCACCAATGACGCATTTGCAGTTCCGAACTCAACTGTGTGAGGCACTTATACAAAATTGGAACCCAAGATCACGATTACCGAATCCAGTACGGGGCCGAAGAGTTTGTTATCCAGCTACTTCTTCTACGAGGTGTGTGTGCATTGTCTACAATGATGGCACCCGACCTCTGAAGCGACCTTGCACTTATTGTCCAAACTGTGGTAATAAATTCATGTGCTGGTGTTCGGGTTGTTTTCAGAAGTACCACGAAAAATTGAACTAATGCAGCTTATATGAATGTGAGGGGCTCTCATCCAATGCATCTCATAATATATGATGATTTTGTTATACTATACATAATGTTTGTTTTCAAAAAAAAAAATGTGGCCTACTTTGGAAACAATTTCATGAGTGACACATTTTTGACGTATGAAAGGAATGGTTATAAGTTTTTCTCTATGGAAGTAGTTGTACTACTTGTTTAAATTTTTGACACTCTATTCATGACTTTATTTTCCCTTAGCACAATTCAAAAGCTAAGTTCGAAACCCCTTACTCTGGTATCTTACTTTGGTATGACCAACAGGCCAAATCGGGAAGACAACAGGAGTGATGCACCCTGGACTGAAGACTACAAAGATAAAATACATGGGGATGCGGGAGAACATCCGTGAACGCGAGGGAACTTTAGGGGAACATTCGGGAGCTGTGGGAGCGGCTTGAGGGTGGAAGAACGGAGGGAGAGGGCGGGCTGGCAAGGCCACGGCGCTGCGCAGGCTGGTAGCGTGGCGCAGGCCTCAGGCTAGCTGCTACCAGACTTGCGCCCGGCCTGCCGCTGCGGAGAGGGAGGGTGCCGCGCTTAGGCCGCCCTCTGACAGCCTGGCCTGGCCATCCCTTGAGGGGGAGGGAGACCAAGGCGGCCCGGCTTTCAGAAGGCCCTCCCTACACTCACAGCAACCCGTGTTGTGAGGTAGGGCTTGCAAAAATTTGGCCTCTCCGGGGGTGTAAATTTAATTTTTTTTAATTTTTTTATGTGGTACAGGATTATCATATTCACGTTTTCACCGTTCGGATTTACAGGATTCAAATTTTTCAAATGTAAAAAATGCTATCTATTTTGCCTAGTGCATATATGCTACTTTCAATAGCTTGTAGCATTGCAAATTTTTTTTCAATATATTGCATGTCTCCAATTGATTTGAAATTTTTTCCACAAGTACCTCACTTGCTCTACTACATGTACAAATTAAAGCTCAACTTTGTGTAGAGTACATTTTTTGCTCTAGCAATGGTCAAAGACAACGATTAGTTTCGGGCATGAAGGAAAAAAACTTTTTTTAAAACTTTGAATGCTCATATCTTCTGATACGTACGGTCAAACTTCGTCAAATTTTTACCACTTCTTCTCGGACAAGTAAAGTACAAGATCTTGTGGTTAGATTCTCAAAAAAAGAATTTTTTAGGTCTCATCATTCAACGCAGCAGAAATGGCAGTTTTCACTGCTTTTTGGCAGAAAAACTACTCCGGTCCTTTAGGGGTTAAATTGAGTTAATAAACGACTTTAAAGTTTATTTTAAAGTAGAGAATCTATAAAAACTCTTCATAATTTTCATCTCATTGATCAAAATGAAATGATTCAAATTTTTTCCCGTATATAAAATATAAAAAGACAATTTCAAATTTTTGATTCTAAAGAAAGGGATTCTTTAAATCTGACCAAACTGTCTAGACAAGGAAAAAAAACTACATATCATACAATAACTTTTTAAGCATGTGGTCAAAAATTGTGAAAATTTTTGGGCCTTAAAGAAAATCCTTGTCCCCATCTAGTGTGAAAATTTCAAAGAAAAAACATAAAAAAATTATTTGTAGTGAGCTGTCCAAAATTGCTATGTTGCCAAAACAACGTAGCTTGGGCCTTTAGGGGTTAAGAATTTTAACCTATAGGATATGGAAAATTGCTTGAGAAATTGAGCTCAATGTGTGCAAACAAAAGGATGAGAATGAATGCAAAAACAAGGAATTTTTTTTCAAGGATGAATATTTTATTCAATATAAATGTGAATTTCTCATCCAAACCCATCTCGATCTTATAGCTTCACCTAAAACGGTTAGCTTTGGAGCCTGTAATAGGTACCTTTATCTTATTAAAAAGTATCACATTAATTTGTCATTCAATCTCTGAACAAGGCCCACTAAAACTTTCGAACTTTAGTTGATTGAAATGGTATACATAACCTTGAAGAACATGGAAATTCTAAGAGGTAACATAACATTCAATAGTAGTAAGTTATATTGCTCTCCCTCCAACGGAATGATGTGGAATATTCCACACCCATCAGTAACCAAAACAATATGGGTCAAAAAGTGTCAAAAAAATTGAATAGCAATCAATTGGGTTACAACTGCATACTAAAATAAATTCCAATATATATTTTTTAACTTTAAGACAATCAACATTCAATTCATTGAAAAAAAACAAATTGAGCAAGTAAAATTAATTTGCTTCAAAAGCCATTTATGTTTTGTATTCAAACACAATGATGGATAATAAATTTCAATATAAAAATAGTGTTTCCACCTTTCATTCCCACAAATGAAGCAATGCCTTGATTTTGCCATAAGATATTTTCTTGATGGCAAATGGACTCTGATATTTGATTCAATGACTTGAAGTTTGGATTTTCGGCAAAACCCTTCTACATTTATTTATAGATTTGTTTGTTTGGTCCTAGAATTAGGAAAAAAAATAGAGCGCCTCTATCTTAGTACCATAATAGTCCTGCCTCTATCTTGGTACTAAAGCTTACTATTATGGTACTATTATGGTACTAAGATAGAGGACCCAAGCATTAGGGGTTAGTTTCCTATCAATGATGTGTGGATGAATTTTGTGGATGAGGACTGAGGAGGTGAAAAGGCAACCTTTCTAAAGGCTACTATATGTTATAGAAAGAACACTTAAGGTAAAATTGTAAAAGTGACTTTTGCACATTTGAAAGCCTTTGGATGCATCTAATTTCAGTTCTTATCAACCTATGCCTACTAACAATGTAAAGTATAATAAAATAAGGTAGGAATACAAATATGTGAAAGATTAATCTGTTCTCTACACCTCTCCTAGCTAATTTGGGTCCTCTGATTGCAATTATGAACTCGAAATTTGCAAATTTCATCATGCGTGGCAAATGCAGGTTTTAGCCAAAGGTGAATGCAAAAAAAAGACCCCTATTTTAATTTGTTTGTTTTCTACACCTCTAGCTAATTTGGGGCCTTTGATTGCAAATATGCAGGGGCAAAATGGTCCCCACATTTGGCTCATTGTACAACTATAAATATGACCATTGTAGATTTGTTGTATGTTGTGCATACTTAGGATGTATGCATCTAAATCCTATAGAAGTGCTGTTAGCACTCAAGCCGAGTTGCAATCCCGATTACAAATCCAATCACAAAATTTAAAGGCAAACATGTAAGCTTAATGGACAGCTCTATACCATTAACCCCTAAAGGCCCAAGGCCTTTTTTCTGCCAAAAAACACTGAGAACTGCCATTTCTATAGCAAAGAGTAAAAAAAATTGAAAATTGTTTTTTTTTGCAAATCTATCCATAGGATCTTGCACCTAACTAGTATGAGAATGTATGGAAAAAAATTCTGAATTTTTGACCACACAGATTGCAAGATATTTGGGTTTAAAGTAGAAAAAACAAGTTTTTCAGCACATTGCAGGACTAGATTTCACGACTTTGAACATTTTTAACTTAAAACTTTTGCACTACAGAGTTTTGAGCTTTTAATCTTTATAGTGGAGAATTTTTTTTTTTTTTTGAACAAATGGGAGACCCACTGCATTAAAAAGAGACCAAAAACAACAGCCAAGCCAGAAGGCTGGACAAGAGAGCAAAACAAAGTAAGCTCATACAAAGAACCCACAGAAACCCGCTAAATGAAGGAGCACTCCGAAGGGCGCACCTTGTTCCAGAACACCTCGTTATCACCTCTCCTACTAGCCAGGACAGGTGATTGAAGCCAAATACTCTCAAACCTAGTGTGGAACCTATCAGACAGATGAGGGTGCTGACTCGCTCCATATTGAGCCTTAATCTGCGCCGCTCGACCCACATCTAAGAGAGCATCCCACAAAGCTTGTTGCCCATTGCCAAGTGGCCATGAAGCATTAGCAAAAACCTTACTATTGCGTGAGATCCATATGATCCAAAGAGCTTGGCCTCGAAGCAGAGTCCAAATGATCCTGAGATCGGTAAATCTTCGTGGAAGCCTAGTGTCAAAGATGCATTGGGTTGCACTAAATCGGGTGTGAGGACCTAACACTAGAGGTTCACCACGAATGTGATGGAGAATCGACTGTGCAAAATCCCAAATCTCCTGAGCTCTGGGGCATTGGTAAAATCTATGAATTGGTGTCTCCTCTTCATTGTCCGTGCAACAATTACATCTGACATCAATAGTTGGGTTAATGCGAGCCCTCCATGAATGTACGGCCACCTCATTGTGCCAGACAGGCCACATGAAAGCCGCTTCCTTTTGAGATCTAGATTTATGCCAAAGATCCCGCCAATCAGGTAGAAAGTTAAGAGGAAGATGGCCCGGCCACTTGGAAGGAATGGACCGCTTGAGTTGACAATTCTTGGTAAGAAGTTGACGACCCATGGATGTTGTGTAGGATGACAGCTGATGACCATTATCCCACTGCCAACGGCCAGGATCAAACTCCAACGCCTGTATGTCGCCTGAGTAAAAGAGAGAGGGAGTCCCGCCAATCTTCTTTCGAAATTCAAGAACTCGAACTCTTCGAATGAAGCCCTCATAAACTACACTCTCGGGGGGGGGAGGTTAAGTAATGAAAGTTGCTTGGAAATTGGGCCAACTATTGCTAGAACTGCATCCGATTGTGGAGAGAGTACTTGTAGTTGAGAGGGACGGATCTGAAAGCCTGGTATGTTTACCTTCCATGTAATGCTAGGAAGGACATCATCTACTTTAGTATAGAGATCCACCCATTGCCCCATTTGAACATGATTGGCTTGACTAGTCAGTAAAAGAATCCATTCCTGGGGTATGTGTGAAATGAGGAACCGCCATTGCTGGAATTCAAGATCTGTTAGAGAGAAAGTAGTCGAGATCTCCGTCCATGGCCGAAAGTCCTGTCTATCTATGTCCCATAGGTCCGCAATTGTTCTAAGGCCCTTTTGAGCAAGCTCTCTTGCCCTCATGATTGTAAACTGGAAGTTGGAACCTATGAAACTTTTGGCCCACCACAAGCTAGTAGTTAATACTTCGTCTGCGTTGGTTGGCGGGACAAGGTCAATAAACTTGGCTAAGCGTTTCCAAGCTGTCGTAATCCTATTCCATACTTGGGAACCCCTGGTGACTGAGGGATTCTGTACCATGAGCCAAGCCTGTGAGGGAAACCAATAGCCTTCCTTTGGATGTGGCATCATCTTATTGACTCTATACCTGAGTAGGATTTTAAGGTTGGATATACCTGGTTCAATGGCAAAGAGGATCCACTTGGCAAGAAGAGCTGTCAGTGAGACCTCGGGGTCTAGCAGCTTCAATCCTCCAATATCCTTGGGCAAGCAACAATCATCCCAGTTAACCCGGGTGCGTGTTGTATGTTCGGTCCCACTCCACAAGTAGTTTCGCAGGCTTCCTCGTATGGCTCGAAGAGCTTGCAATGAGCCACTCCAAATAGCAATGAAGTAATAGAGAGTAGAGAGAAGAACCACATTAACCATCGTGACTCTACCAGCTAAGGAGAGGCGCTGGGTACCCCAATAAGCTAATTTCTTTGCTATCTTTTCTTGTAAAAAACCATCAATATCTGAGGTATCAAAAGAGATCCCGAAGGGTGCACCAAGTAGCTTGGTTAAGGACCCTAGAGGGGACCATGTTAGGTGAAATTGGTCCGTCCATTGCGGTCTCATATTCTTAGAGAACCAGTACCCAATGCTCTTGGTCCAGTTGATGATGAGACCAGTAGCTGACCCAAAACGCTAGAGAAGAGTGATGGTATTCCTAAGATCAGTTTCTTGTCCCCTAATAGACATACCAGTGTCATCTGCATATTGGGACATTAGCTGTTGTAAATCACTGTGAGGTAGATGAATGCCCTCAATCCTGCCCATCCTCTGCTCTGCCAAAGCGGCCATATTGAGAGCCTCCCCAACTAATAAGAAAAGATATGGTGCCAAGGGGCACCCTTGTCTCACACCTCGAGAAATAGGGAAATGTGTGGTGGCTTTGCCATTAAGCAAGACTGATGCTGAGGCATCATGGAGAAGCATTTTAACTAGGTGTGAGAATGAGCTCGGAATTCCGATTTGATCCATCACACGAAGAGGAACTCCCAAGAGACTACGTCATAAGCTTTAGTGAAGTCAAGTTTGAGAAATATTAAATCTTGGTCAGATTCTTTTGCCCACTGAACCGTCTCATATTGTAAGAGGATGTTTATTAAAATATGTCTCAAAGGCAGAAACGCAGATTGTTCCTGGCTAATGACATCTTTAAGGAGGCCCTGTAGTCTGATCTGCAAGGCTTTAGCCACTATTTTATATATTACGTTGAGTAGCGTAATTGGCCGCCAGTTCGATAGGTCTGCCTGATCACGTGCTTTGAAAAGGAGGACAATGGTTCCTGAGGTCATACCCGAGGGAAAGCGGCCGTTGGAGATGGACTGTTGTACCATATTAGTAAATGCATCCCCAAGCATGTCCCAGAATCTACAAAAGAATTCAACTGTGATTCCGTCCGGTCCGGGACTTCGGCCTTTTACCATTTGAAGCAGAGCCAAGTGTAGTTCTTCACTGGTTAAAGGAGAATCCAATTGCTAGGTCATGGAGTCCGAAAACTTGTTACTAACACAAGCTAATATCTTCTCTCGGTCTTCTAGTTCTAGTGGTGTTGATGCTGGGTGCGAGTATAGGCTAGAATAAAAATCAGTACAGATATTTTCTAATGCACCTTGTTCATGTTGGGTCGAGCCCTGTGAATCTTTCAGTTCAGAGATTGATGCTGTGTTTGGTGACTCTTTTACCGCCTTGAAGAATTCTGCGGACAGTCGATCGCCCACAATCCTCCATTTGGCTCGAGCCCGGATCTTTTGCCCTTCAATCTTCCTAGCTTCAAAGTTAGAGAGATTGGATCTAATGGCACTAACCTCAGCTTGGAGGTCCGCCGATAGGGGTGAAGATTGAAGTGAGGTCGTTTTTTGTTCTAACTCCCTGCATAATTTACTTTCGATGTCCCGATATTGACGAGCACGTTCAATGCAATATCCCCTATAAAAGCGTGTGACTTTCTTTAATTTGGAGAAGAAGGATGCATGCGGTGGTGCGTTGGACCATACTTCTCGCAAAAGAGGCTCTGCATCTTCGAGATATAGTGAAGACATCACCCATCTACTTGGGCGATCTGGGGATTTAGCTAGTTCAATGATCAAAGATACAGGGCTGTGATCTGATCGCGTGTGATTACCTCTTATCTTATACTCGATAATTTCTCAGGGGCATGTAATGGAATCTGGGAATATATAGCACCGATCAAGCTTTGCCATGACTCTCTCACTATCTTGTCTACCATTGTCCCATGAGTATGAGAGAGAAGGTTGGGTTAATGGATACTCCTCCACATGAAGTGACTCCTTCAACCCATTAAATAGAAGTCTCTCAGATGAAGATAACGTTCTCCCAGAAGTGCTAGATTTGTCCGAGCGACGTTCTACCATATTAAAATCCCCAATCATAATCCACCTGTACATTTTTGGTAGCTCTCTAGATAATGTTTCCCAAAATATGCGGCGCGGTTGAGGGACATGAGGCGCATAGATGTTCACGAAGCCTAGGTCGCCTCCGGGCATTCGATTCAAGATGAACCATTGCGCCTTGCCTCCAAAGGTCACACCATATTGGGTAATTGATTTGGCCCGTTTAGGAGAGATTAATGCTGCAACTCCTCCCTTGCCAGCAATACTACCATCAGCAGTGTACCCTGGCTCTGCATCAGTGCAATATGTTTTGGCTTGCTTCCATAATGATCTACCTAGGTTAGCGGCTTCGCTTCCTTGTAGTTTGTGTTCTTGAATGAAGAAGAAATCAACTGGGTTCCTCCTTATATAGTATCTCAAGCTATCTACTGCACTTGGATCATTTAAACCCCTAACATTTTGCAATAAGATTGTAAATTTCATAATTCTTGCGGATTGGGAGTATACCTAGCGCTCCCTGCGCGATCGTTGCTTTCGGATGCATGCGTATCCTTATACCCCCATGACTCCAAAGCTTGATCACGTCGGGCTGCAGCTGCAGCTGTAGTCTGTGTCGGATAACTGGTGCGCTTCTAATACTCCTGGCTGATGCCTTGATGACTTTGAGTGATAAATCTCCACCATTTGTTACTTGGTCAGGCAATGGGTCAGCGGCCAACCACTGTGGCAAAGATCCAGCAATATGATGGAACACCCTAATTGCTAATGATGTACCATTGTCAGGGTCAGGGGATGTCGGGCGAGAGTGGTTTTGACTGCCAGGTAGGTGGGATTCGGCATCAACAAACGTTTCGTTATCTAAGTTCATTCAAAGGGTTCTGGGTAGAAGGTGAGAGCTGCTAGGGTTGAGGTTATTAGTAAACTGAGGCGAATCTTGGTTGGGGTCCTAACTATTGGGTTGGGAGTCCTGACTACTGGGCTGTGCAGGAGCTAAGGACTGCACTTGGTTGTAAGAGGATGGAGTCTCAAGGATGGTGTTGTTATGCTCTAGCCAATTCTCAGTGGGTAAATGGAGTTGAGTTTCATTGGTAGGATAAGGTACACTAGTACTAGGGAGGGTAGGTGGGCTTGTTACTGCTTGAGGAGAGGTGGATTGATTGGAAGTGAGGACAGCCTCCTCATTGGGGTGGGGATTGCTAATGTTTGACTGACCTTTCGGACTTGCTAATAGGTTGCAAAGCCTGATATGAGGAGGAGTAGTGCCTTCAGGAGCAGAGGGCTGTTGATCAGTGCTAAGGTTGGTAGATCTCAAATTACCTTGATCTAGACTCCGAGAAGGCCAAACATCGGAGAAATGAACTGGATGGTCTTTGGATTTCAAAGATGGTGGAGAAGGGAGTTGTACTATGGTGGCTCTACTAGTTCTACTGGCCGAATGGGTATCTAAACTGGGTTGTTGGCCAAGCACTGGAATACCAAATGCAAGTTGATCTGCAAGACTAGAAGTACTTGGATCGATTTGACGAACCACTGGGTCTGAAATGTAATCAAGGTCATATGGCTCTGCTCTTCTCTCAAAAGACACCCGTCTCGCCCGATTTGAACTCGCCGGAGTTGCTGATCAGCGATTCACCCTTCCCTGGCCCTTACGTCGACTGGTGACTTGAATGAACCCATCTTCATCAGGTATGGGAGGGGAAGTTCGATAAGGCTGAAATTGTCGATTGCCATGTCTGTTGTAACGCCTTGGAACGGATGCCCTCGAACTAGTTGGCCTCTCACCACTCCGCTTTTGGTGATGCCAGTCTGCTGCTTGATTGATAGGTGATCGCCTGAAGCGATCATAGACGTCTTCTGGTTGCTGAGTAGCTGGTAGTGAAGTCTTGTGTGGGCACTCCAAGAACGGATGGGTGGATGATCGGCAGTAACTACAATTGAGTCTCTTATCCTCATACGTCACATGAATAGCGGCAACTCCGCTCGCACCATCATCCACATGCAGGATTGACGGCCACCCTTGATCTAAGTACATATCAATGCAGTACCTGTGTGGATGGAGAATAGGGCTAGGAATGTCTTTGGCAAGGACCCTCCCCAGCTGTCGAGCAACAGCTTCTAAAAATGGGATATATTGCAAGGGGAGGTTTTCTAGGGTTAACCAACAAGGGTGGTTAAATCGAGTAGGTAGGAGTGGATTGAATGACGGAAACCACTCCTAGTAGGTTGCTTCACCTCCTTCAAACCTATGAAGGGGGAGATGGATCGCCTTTTGTACGGCTGCAGCATAGTCCAGCTTAACATAGCGGAATCCATTGCCTTCTGTTTTGTGTATAACAACTTGGAACGGGGACAACAGCTTCTCTAGATCCTCAATCCACGTCAAGGTGGCCCCTCCATCCAATGAACCTCCTACAAAGCTTGCGATAATCACAAACTCTTGGACCAGACGAATCTCATCTGCAATATGGGAGTTTTCAACAACTGAAAACGGAAGTACCTTTAGCGGTTGAATAAGAAGTCCTGCCCAATTGCGTTGGAGGTGAGGCGGAAGAGATTCACCACCCTCTGCCAAGAACGGGTTGAGTTTCGGAGCCGGGAGCTGTCCTTCCGTTGCTGTGTTACCCTGATTGGACCAGGCCTCCTGGGGTCGATTCATTTCTGCCTGGACTCCTGCTCCGCGCTGATGATTGCCATTGAAGTCATCTGGTGCTTTGGCAAAAGTTGGTGTCGGGTCACTTCGAAAATGACGTGACAACTGACCATGGCAGACCTGCGCCTGTGCCGCGTCTCTGTTTTGATTTTTAAGAAATAAATCTCTACCCACTTTCTCTGCATACTGGCGGTGGAGTTCGAAGTATTGGTCACCCGAAGGGAACCTTGTTCCTCTTACGGCATCTCTATAAGAACCCATCGGAGGATCTAGCGTTGATTTTAAATGGTTATTAGACCTAGCGACCCTAACGACTCACAAAGAACCGGAGGTTCGAACTTCTTTGCAAGAGCGATCAACTTGCCGGACCAGTCAGTATACCGATCAAATTCACCGCATGAACAACGAGAGCTCGAGATCGCACAGCGTGTTCACTTTTGTGATCGAGTCTTGCTCCAAGGTATTTAAACTGTCTCGATCTTTGATTCCCACCCAAATCTGCATGCGCATTCACATAATGTTTCCTATTCGAAAGATGCGATGCATCGAGAACCACTCGTTGGGGTGAGTGCCATCAAAAGTGAAGAGCTCATTGAAAATCAGTGACCAGTTGCGGCTAATAGAAGAGTTGGCTCTACCGCTCTGCACGAACTGCGCCGACCTGTTCGAACAATGTCACCGGGCTGTGGAGAAACTGAAAGTACCGATCTAGGTTATAAAACTATTATCGAACCAGCTAGTACCTAAGTAGATCTAGTTAATCATGTAAGCACCTAACGAGACAGGGAATACTACACGTTGATCTAGTTTTTAGAGATTTTTCCTAGTTTTTGAAATTTGAAAAAATTCCAGATCCGAGAAAAGCGGATCTGAAGTAGACTGTGCGAGTAGTTCAGATCTGAACCAAAATGCCGATAGCTGCAGCACTGAGTGTGCACAACCCTAAGCGCCCTGAAGCTTAAGCAAACCACAACAGTAACTTAAACACCCTAAGGATATCCGAACAAAACTGAAGAATACTAGATTGTGGACCGACACGGTATTCTGCGAGGCAAGCGTTACAGATATAGAACCAATGTCCCCTAAACAAGTATTACTACAACTGAATTCGGACAGGTACACTTGAGCACACTACAATCGCAAGAAGAGAAAATTCGAGAGAGAGATAGAAAACTAGCGTAGTAGTTTTGAATAGTTCGAGAAAAACCCGAATCACCAGTCGCACGCCACAGGTATGCGCAACGCTACTCCACTAGCATCTCTCACTCGACAGGCAACGATGGTCTCGATTCGCAAGACGATCCACAGCTTCGAACGCTCCGCTGCGATCCTCCATCGCCACCCCTTCCTTCAAGTATTCTATAGTGGAGAATTGAGTTGAGAGTCTAGGGGAAAAAAAATATTCAAAAAAACTTAATTATCATTCCTAAAAAAATTGTAAAGTACAAGTAAGTGCGAGATAGAAGGAAAATCTAAAATATTAATATATTTTAGATGGAATTAAAATACACTAATCCCAATGGTGAGATTGTTCTAGCAAATAAACTAAACCTTGAGAAAAAAAATTTTGAAAAATTGCAAAAATAGCATTCAAAAATGACTCCAACAAGTTATTTTTTTCAAAAAGATACTCTAACTGCTTGAAAAACAAGAATGTCCATAACTTTCTCATAACAAATCCAAATGAAATGAATCAAATCTTTCTAAATAGACAAAAATATAATATATGAAAAAAATATTAAAAAAAAAATCAAATTTTTGCAAATTTTTTTTGCTGCCCAGTTTGCCCGCCGTCCCCTATTTTGAGCTTATTTGGTCATAACTATTGTTCCCGGGCACCGATTGTGAAAAAAAATTATATCCCCACAAAGCTAATCAGCTTTTCTACCTCCAAAAAAGTTTCAAAAAATCTGGACAAAATTTCAGCCCGTAGGTACCTGCCCAAAATCCCATTTGTCCCCCGAAGAGACATTGGCCTTTAGGGGTTAAAGTAATAATCTAAAATAGGTTCCACTGATTGTCATACCTATCATCAATAAGCGGTAAAGCTGGACTTTGTGTTTCACAAATATCGGCGGTCAACCTTACTCGTCGAGATTGGTCAATCTTAAGGGCATCAATATGTGTGGAATTCTTATTTTATCCCTCCCCACCCATCAAGTCTACATATAAGGTAGCAAGTTCAGAAATCGCCCACCTAAGAGCTGAAACTGAATTTTAGAGAGGTGAAACGTCTCAAAATATTTTTCAGTAAATTTTCCTTGAAAGACAAGAGGAATTGGCATCTAACCCAAGTTGTCTCATATATTTTGGAGCTTTCTGGAATTAGTTATGAAATTTTGAAGTTGAAGTGGCATAGGGCTCTAAAATCGCCCACCCCCTAAACTGTACATTGTTTGTACATTGCTGAAGGCTATGAAACAGTTACATGTACAAGCAATGTACATTTGAATAGGTTGGGCGAATTAGAGCCTGTGCAATTTTAGAGGTTGTTACCTTAAGTGCAAATGCTATTTGTACCTATAGCACCTCCAATAAAGTTTGCCCATCACCATTACATGTAATATAGGAGATCCATAAATTGCCCATTTAAACCTAGCTACCTCACCAATGACAGTAAGAGATATTATAAGGAGCATGACATTCTCTTTGCTGTCCTCATTAACCCCTAAAGGACCAAGGCCTTTTTTCTGCCAAAAAACACTCAAAACTGCCATTTCTATAGAAAAGAGTTAAAAAAAAATTAAATTGTTTTTTTTCACATCTAACCGTAAGATCTTACACCTACCTAGTATCAAAAAGTGTGGAAAAAAATTCAAAATTTTTGACCGCACAGATTGCAAGATTTATGCGTTTAAAGTGAAAAGAACAAGTTTTTCAGCACATTGCGGGACTAGATTTTTTTACTTTGAACATTTTTAACTTAAAATTTTTGCACTACAAAGTTTTGAGCTTTAAATCTTCGTAGTGGAGAATTGAATTGAGAGTCTAAGAAAAAAAGTAAAATTCAAAAAAACTTAATTATCATTCTTAAAAAAATTGTTAAGTAGAAGTAGGTACAACATAGAAGGAAAATCTAAAATATTAATATATTTTAGATGGAATTAAAATGCGCTAATCCCAATGGTGAGATTGTTGCAGCAAATAAACTAAACCATGAGAAAAAAAATTGAAAAATTTGAAAATTTGCATTCAAAAATGAATCCTACAAGTTACATTTTCAGGAAGATTCTCTAACTGCCAAGAAACAAGAATGTCCATAACTTTCTCATAAAAAATCCAAATGAAATGAATAAAAGCTTTCCAAATAGACAAAAAAATAATCTATGAGAAAAAAATTCAAATTTTAGCAAGTTTTTTTTTGCTGCCCAACTGCCCCCCGTCCCCTAGTTTGAGCTTATTTGGTCGAAATTATTGTTCTTGGGCACCGATTGTGAAAAAACTTATACTTCTACGAATATAATTAGCTTTTCTGTGTCCAGAAAAAATTTCAAAAAATCAGGAGAAAATTTTAGCCCGTAGGTACCAGCCCTTTTTTGGGGGGCAAAAAGGAACCAGGAAGCACCATTTCATAGTGAAAATATTTTTTTCGCCAAAAAAAAGTAATCTTTTTTTGCCAAAAAGTTTCAATCCAATTTAAAATATGGATGAAATTGTCAAATTTGGATGAAAAAGTGTATGAATTTGATTGAAAAGTGTTTTATGGTACAAAAGATGGATGTACGGAGAAATAAAATGCTTCACCAAATTTTAAGTGATCGCCATCTTGACACTTTTTCAAAAACCAAAAAAAAAGGGCTGGTAGGTACCTGCCCGAAAACGCATTTGTCCCCCGAAGGGACAATGGTCCTTTAGGGATTAAGATTGTTTGCTCTAAAGTGGACTATCTTCTTTAGATTGCCCCTATAATTAGCTCTAGAATGGATATAAGGTGGTTCTTAAATGGACTTCTTTAGCCATTGAGTGGATCGAGAAAAAACATTATTTATTGTAAGAGACAATTATTCACCTTGGTTTCCTAACATCTCTTTATAAATTGCAAGTGGACAAATTTTGGGAGACCTATGGTCACAAGTAGGTGCCTACAACTCAAATCTTTGAAAATTTATAATTAATTCAACAATGCTTTGAAAGATATGAAACCAATTGTGTTACATTCCACATCCATTTTTCTTTCTCTAGAAAATGAGCTAGAAATCTTTCTGTCCATGAAAACCCATGAAAAAAGAAGACCAACCTTTAAATGGTCATTTTTAGAACAAACTATTATTTTTATACTTTATTATTCTAAACCCTAGATCCAACAAAAATCCTAAGAGCACCCACAATGGTCTCTCGGCAAACAATCCTTGTAATGGCAAATGGAGGGGCATTCCACAAGGTCCGTACAGTGTCGGGTTGCTTTTAGAACAAATTGATTCAATGCAAGGCCAACAATCCAAACATCAAATGAACTTTTCTTCATTATAAAAAGAAAGAAAGAAAAGAATCTACATTAAAAAAAGACTTTAGTCATGGAAACAAGGGAAGATTGAATTGATTGGCACACTTAACCCTTAAAGGACCGTTGTCCCTTTGGAGGACAAATGCGTTTTTGGGCAGGTACCTACGGGCTAAAATTTTATCTTGATTTTTTGAAACTTTTTTTGGAGATAGAAAAATTGATAAGCTTTGTGGGAATATAATTTTTTTCACAATTGGTGCCTAGGGACCAAAATTTATGACCAAATAAGCTCAAAACAAGGAACGGGAGGCAATCTGGGCAGCAAAAAAAATTTGCAAAAATTTGAATTTTCATATGTATATTTTTTTCTTATAGATTATATTTTTGTCTATCTAGAAATTTTTGATTCATTTCATTTGGATTTGTTATGAAAAAGTTATGGACATTCTTGTTTTTGGGGCAGTTAGAACATCTTCTTGAAAACATTTTGAATGCAATTTTTCAAATTTTTCAAATTTTTTTGCATGTTTTAGTTTACTTGCTAAAATAATCTCACCATTGGGATTAGTGCATTTTAATTCCATCTAAAATTTATTAATATTTTAGATTTTCCTTCTATCTTGTATCTACTTCTACTTAACAATTTTTTTAAGAATGATAATTAAGTATTTTTTTTGCCCCCCCCAGATTCTCAACTCAATTCTCCACTGTAAAGATTTAAAGCTCAAAACTTTGTAGTGCAAAAATTTTAAGTTAAAAATGTTCAAAGTCAAAAAATCTAGTCCCACAATGTGCTGAAAAACTTGTTTTTTTCACTTTAAATGTAGATATCTTGCAATGTGTGTGGTCAATAATTCTGAAATTTTTCCGTACACTCTCATACTAGTTAGGTGTAAGTTCCTACAATTAGATGTGAAAATAAAAACAATTTTCAATTTTTTTTACTCTTTGCTATAGAAATGGCAATTTTCAGTGTTTTTTGGCAGAAAAAAGGCCTTGGTCTTTTAGAAGTTAACAATGTAGAAAAGGGTTGGCAATCATGATTATTTCTATCGGAAGCCAACTTGTGGACCCTTCACATTTTGCAAATTTGCCGAATCTAGGGGGTTGCATATAGAGGCCGTGGAAGTGAAGTCCCCATAACGGTTGCATTGGAGTGCATATTTAATTCCAAATCACTTGGCACAGTGCCAATACCGTTACTGTTGCAGGTTCACTGCAGATGCATTTAACCCTGAAATGCCGAACTCATGACCGTGAAGAGAAAGTGAGAGCTTGGCCTAACGCCATGGGGTAGTGAATAATGAAATTTCGTGAGTGTTTTGGGCGACAATGGACGACAATGATTTGGGGTTATGCGATCACATCCCTGAGGATCCCGGAAAGCAATAGAACTGAACATCGCTCATCATTCCAAGGCGCAATTCAAGAGAAGTTGCCTGGTTTTTTCCAAGACGGGCAGATGCATTTCAATTGGCAAAATAATTGCACGTTCATTGACACAGAATCTGAGAGGATCGATTTTGAAAAGCAATGAGCTAAGTAATAGTCAGATGAACTCTGATCTCGCAAATGCAAGAGAATCTTCCCGCATTAGAGCTTGCATTGAATTAGGAGTTCAGGAATACGAGGAGGAAAACAGGTGCAAACGAATTTGGAAGCACTATTTCATCCTGGGCAACTTATGTGATTTTGACAAGTGTTGGGTACAATAGAGTTAATTGTAAAGTGTGTGCAAGGCGGGACCAGTAGCCGGAGTTTGGGAAAAACATGGGACCAAACTCCCTGGAGCACCCAAACTCAGGTCTAATTGAGTTTGGTGCCGTGTTTGATTTGTTCTATTCTTAGTTAAGCCTTCCTCTGACACAGATTCACAAACACAGGATAACTTTACAATTAACTCTAATACTACAATACATTTGGTCTCACAATCTGACTAAAAATGAGGAGCACAGCACACCGTTTTTAGTGCTATGATCCATTTGAGGTTACAACAAACAGCTGCACCACTGCATTCTCAGTTCCAAGCAATTCGTAAGCCGACCAACCGCATGCTGAGAGAAAAAACAAATGAAGGATCTATGGAATGCCGCGGGCGCCATTTCGTGGCGTTTGGAACTACCTTTGTCTTGTGCTCATGTTTGTGGAAGGTAAGTTAGGATTTGCGAAATACGGAGTAGGACCAAAGTTCTTCGTCTGAAGTTCCACTTCAGGGTTTGCGCTCTGTTGTGGTTTTCTACTGTGCTCTCTTTTTCGAACTTCCCGACAGTGAGTGTGGAGCATTTCTTGTACTTGGGAGTGAATTTAGTTGCAGCGAGCTTGTCCTCGGTGGTTGCAGCTGCGATTGTGGTGGCGTTGTTGAAGATTTTGGCGACGAGTTGGCCAAGGTGCAGCTGTATCAGGAGAACACTCCCTCGGTGCCTACTCCCTCTGTTCCCGACATTACAATTCTGGCTCTATATCAGGTAGACTTGCATTGGAATACTCCTTTAATTTAGTCACCGGAGTGATTGATTCATACTCTCAGTTTTCGACGAAATTTTGGGTGTGAGTTGAGTAGTTCGGGATTTTTTGAATTTTTTTGTATTAGGGTTTTCACTGTCTGAATCGCCTGCGATGTTCTGCTACATGAGTGTTGCGTCAGTGTTGTGTCAGTTTTCCGTGAGTGTTGCGATGTTCTGTTACGTTGCGATGTTTTGCTACGTGAGTGTTTGCGGTCTGTTGCTGTTCGATGTCAAATATCCGGCCAGTAGCTGCTGTTAGTACTCCTCAACGCACCTTGGCTCTCCCATTGCTAGAGTTTACACTCATCGTTCAGAACTGCCAGCTTTTGTACCTGTTCAGGTGAGAGTTTTTGCTGCTGTATGGTAATTGAGGAGAGAGTTGGAGAGCTAGTAAGTGTGAAGTAGTGGGTCCCGGAGTGTGTGTTTCATGTTATTTGGCTTCAGATCAGGGCGTCGAGTCGAATGTGAAGTCCCAATTTAGATTCCGAATCTTGTGTATATTGATCCAGTGTGCGAACAAGCTGGACTATATGAAACGGCATTGGTTTTTGAGACGGAGATCTTTTGAGTACTGGGTCAGAGGCAGTACGAGGATTTGAAGTCACTGTTTGAGTTGGCAGATCGCATTGCAAGTGGACGTTTTGTTACCCTAAACGCATTTCAGTATACGATTGTTCGATTTCAGGACACAATGTGACAATTCAATTAGAGACTGCATGTTGGTGAAGTTTAGTGAAATTAATTCCAATCCAATGAGGCATTTCAGTGGCTGACCTTCTTTGTGCGTGCATGACTGCAGACTTGCGTGGAAGCGATTTCGACCTTGAGCGTTGAGTTTCGTGCAAGCACATTTCACAGTGGGAATACTTAATCGCGTACTGAGAAGCTGTTTGGATTCGACATCAGCCACTGTGTGTGCAGGTAAATCTCGATGAACAATTGGTTTAAATTATTTATGCAGTTCATTTGGCAATTGTGAAGTCCCAATTTAGGGTTTAGGGTTTAGGGCATGAACTTTAGAATTTCATACAGCACACAATTGAGAATAATTTCTTGAGTTCAATGAGGGCAGTGCACGTAGAACGTTGTTTAGGGTTTAGGTCAAATCAAGTTGATTGCGAATTCAACTGGAAGGCAACCTGTATTTGTTCAAATTCACGAATAATTGGAAATCGCAGACTCTGGATCAGGACGATTGAGTTCAAAAAAATCCGAGTTGAAATATCCGAGTTGGATCACGTGCTCGATCCCTAGTTGAACTCGACTGGTAATGGAACGATATCGATCTGACCGTAATTCAGTGTGCTTCACACAAGTTTCGTAAACCAGATTGACGCGTAAACAATAATGCAAATAGAGCCGAGTACGTTGTTTCGAGTAAGGCCTTTAAATTCATTAACACGTACTGCATGTTGTATATATAGTCGCACGGCACCTCACTTAATTAGATGCGAGCGTCAGTTTGGGGCTCAGTGAGACACATGGAGTTTCTTCAACTTTGCTGGAACTCCTGTGAGCTC
Organism: Pseudisothecium myosuroides; assembly: GCA_951799445.1. Lineage (NCBI taxonomy): Eukaryota > Viridiplantae > Streptophyta > Bryopsida > Hypnales > Lembophyllaceae > Pseudisothecium > Pseudisothecium myosuroides. The sequence goes on from OX637295.1 coordinate 15,241,039, forward strand.
GCTGCCAGCACAACTTACAGTCAGATTACAAGTATCTCAGAACTCGATTAATTTTCCGTCACTCGATCACTACTCTGCATTCAACTCGTATCGAGTTGAATGCCAGAAACTGGTAATTGCTAGACTCGCAATCATCTCGGATCGAGTTGACTGGGATTCAAGTGATTACCGGTATCTGGCATTCAACTCGATACGAGTTGAATGCCGTGACATCCCGGTTTCCTGTTCAAGGCTAAGACTTTGCTGATATGCAGACCAGAAATTGCACGGATGAAATTGCAGCAGTTACTCGAATTTAGAGGGCTCTTGAATTCGTGAATTGAACTCGTACTGAACCAGTTGCTTTGAGAACGGTCTTGAATTCGTTAATTTAACTCGACCCGAGTTAAACCAGAAAGGAATACTACACCAGTGATAACTCGATCTGTTAATTTTGCTTGTACGTCGAGTCTGCACCGACCAGCATGTGACTATCACGTGATATCGTCCGCTTGCTTCAGTTTCAGAAGGAGCTCACATGCAGTATTTTCCTATCCTGCCTGCTCACTGTGCTCAGTTATCGAGTGACTCGCTAGCTAGCTTCAATACCCAGGCCAGGAAGTTATGCGGGAACACTGTTTCCGGTGCAACCGGTAACGTGGTTTTAAACGCTAGAGGTATATTAAATTTTTGGACAAGGGAGTTGGTAGTAATCTGCTCTAAGAGATGAAAACCTGAAGTTTTAATCCGGTTTGAACCGCATTTGTGACTTTGGAGACAATTGTTGTGCCAGCACAGTAAAGGAGGTTTTGAATGGATACGGTAGAAAATTTGAGCATTTCAATTGATTTCTTGTAACATAATTCTTTGTTTATTGATATCTGTCAACGTAGAGGAGTGTATCCTCTGTGATTTTGTAGTTAACTGACTCATCGAGGGTTCATGTGATTCCAGGACTGTGCGTTCGCACTCTGAGGACGGTCTTAAAATTTTGAGTTTAACTCGTTTCGAGTTAAACCAAGCAAGATTTCTCGGCGGTTCATCTTATTCCAAGACTGCGTTTGTTCTCTCAGGACGTTCTAGAATTTTTGAGTTTAACTCGTAGCGAGTTAAACGTCCAAGGACTATTTGGCGGTTCTTATGATTCCAGGACTGTGCGTTCGTTCACTCAGCGATGGCTTCCAACGGCGACTTCACATTGGCGAGCGATGGCTTTTCGGCTGCCGCTTTGTTCAAGCAAGGCTTCTCCTACACTTACGACCTCATTTTCCACCCGGGGTTTATCAACTTCTCGGTGGACGCCGTGGATCTCACGACCTCGCTCACGCGCAACATTCGATTACGGACGCCTTGCGTTTCCTCGCCTATGGACACCATAACCGAGGCTTCCATGGCAGTCGCCATGGCCGCTGTCGGCGGAATTGGCTTGGCTTTGTGCATTCCAACAACACACCTCAGGAGCAATCCGCAATTGTGAGGCGTGCGAAGCAGTAGCGAGTCGGTTACGTTCCGAATCCAGTCTGCGTTCGCCCCTCCGACTCCATCGCCACTCTCGACGCCTTGAAAGCGAGTTTAGGCTTTTCCTCCGCGGTCGTTACAGAAGATGGAACCCTCGGGTCGCGTCTTGTCGGTGTGCTTACTAGCCGAGATGTAGATTTTGTACACGACCGGAGTATCGAAATCCGGAAGTCATGAGCCGCGACGTGATGTCGTGACTGCGCCTGCGGGTATCGCATTGGAAGAAGCTTCAAGGGTTTTGATTCAAAGTAAGAAGAGTTTGCTTCCCTTGGTGATATGGAGGGTGGAAAGTTTGTGGAGCTTCTGTGTCGGACGGACCTCAAGGCGCATCATGAGTTACCATCGCTTGGACCTCCGTCTCTTGGTGCTGATGGGAAAATTTTAGTTGGTGCGGCAATTGGCACACGGGAGAGTGACAAGGAGAGGTTGGGGATGCTGGTGGAAGCGGGTGTGAATGTGGTCATTCTGGATAGCTACCAAGGGGATTCCATGTACCAGAGGCAGATGATTGAGTATGTGAAGAAGGCGCACCTGGGGCTGGATGTCATTGGGGGGAATGTGGTGACGGCGTACCAAGCCAAGAATCTGATTGATGCAGGGGTGGATGGGTTGCGGGTTGGGATGGGGTCCGGGTCGATTTGCACAACGCAGGAGGTTTGTGCTGTTGGAAGGGGCCAAGTATGTCTTACTCCCAAACCCTCGCAATGTTCTTGTCTTTTTGTTTGAACAGGCAGTTTGCACTTAGACTCGACTAATGCAACAATACCAAAAGGTTTTCATGAGGTGCAACGTTTCATTGAGCCAATGTTTGGATTCATTAGGATTTAGCAAGAAATGTGCGGATGGAAAAGTGAAATACTGACACAATTTGCATGTAATGTAAGAGATTGTCTGCACCTAGAATGCAAGCTATTGCCATGCAACAACACCAAAAAAATTTCAAGTGATAAAAATCGTGACACAATTTGCATTTAACATGAGAGATTGTTGTTCGTTTGTAGTTCCTACCGATTGCGGATCTTAGGTTGAGCATTGCTTGGGTGGATTCTGATCACACGGGCTGTGGTGATTGCAGGGAACTGCCGTCTACAAGACCACAGCAGTGGCTAACGCATTTGGAGCACCTATTATAGCTGACGGAGGGATTTCCAACTCAGGGCACGTAGTGAAGGCACTATCGTTAGGAGCTTCAACAGTCATGATAAGAAGTTTTCTTGCTGGCACGGATGAGGCGCCGGGCGACTTTTTCTTCCAGGTAACGTTTCTCAACGATGTATGTCTGGAGCCTGTTTGGCTCTGGTATGGGTATGAGACACGGTCATATTGAATTGGCACTTTTCTTTTCTTCCTTTTTTCTCTCATGACAATACCTCTTTCACATGACACTAGCTCGAGAAGACCCTTGGCTTCTAAATTCAATACAGGGAAGAAAATACAGGGAATGTGCAATTACAGAGTGTATATTTTGTGATCGTTGTCTCTTGTCTCATGACATGTAGCTCCTTTGAATTTTACTCTTGCTCTGTGTTTTAGGTGTGAAGGCGATACTGTCATTTTTAGTGCCTTTCTATCAAATGAAGACGGAATGCATGCGTGTCAAAACACTAAAATATTATCTGGTTGTTAGGCTAATCCATGACTATATCTTGGATGGGGAACCTGAGGTCATCATTGCAGGTTATAAGTTCAGCCTCTTAGAGCTTGGCCTTCTCTGATCCACTGCTTTCTATTGATTATATTAGGACGGCGTGAAACTAAAAAGCTACAGGGGAACGGGTTCGTTGGAAGCGATGAGGAAGGGTAGTGATGCCCGCTACCTTGGGGGACAAACACGCTTGAAGATCGCACAAGGAGTGTCAGGCTCTGTAGCTGCCAAAGGCTCATTCCTTCGGCTTGTCCCGTAAGCTTACACTTTGCAGGCTGTGAAGCAGGGATTACAAGATTTCGGGGTGCCTTCTGTCAAGGCTGCGCATGATGGTCTGAATGCTGGTGTTATCAGGCTTGAGGTGTGTATTTTTCCTTACCCATTGGTAGTTGTGAAGCGTGACATTTTTAAATGATGGGTATTTTTCACCTTCATTGACGTTGTAAACTGACAAAATGATATCCACGGTGGCATGCAGGTGAGAACAGGTGCTGCTCAAAGAGAAGGTGGAATCCATGATCTTGTATCTTATGAGAAGAGGAGGTTTTGAAACACAAATCATATCGTATTTACAAAACGAGAATTTGAAGCTCCATGGACTGGATTCTTTCTAGAGCTGTGGTCTGTTTTGAAAGATGGGTCCAAGCACAAAGGAGATAGCTTGCTTTAATGGCATAGGGAAACAACCCTGTATAGTCAGTTGAATTTTTGTTTCAACGTCAATTTTGCATTGGGCACTCGCCTGGGTTGAGATACTGTACCGTAATACCATTCCTCTGAAGCAGAGGCACTATTTACTACTCATTTTGTTCATATTTCGAGACTGTGTTTGGTTGGAATTCGCATGTCTGAACTTCTAGAATGGTGTGGTAGTGCGACGCAGTGAGCAATTATAATTGGACGCATTTCGATGCTGAGTACCTTATGTTTACAGCGTATAAGGTAGCAACACCCATAAACCTATAACAATCACCTCTAAAATCTTGGAAAATCTGTGAATAGATGTGATTACAAGGATGTACTACAGTTGAACATTTGACCTTAGGTGCATTTGCAATTGGCTCTTCAAAAATTCCTAACTTATTCTCACAGTATTTAAATAATACATTGGAAAGTGCATAGGCATTATTTTTCTCTTGCTAATAGGATCCTATAATTTGTTGGATGTTTATTAATAATACTCATGTTCAAAACCTTTAATTTGATAGTTATGGGTGTTGTTGCCTTATATTTTGATGTATCTAGCAAAGGTAGTGCTGCATGTTTACTTTGGATGTTTCCCATTCCCACAATCTTAAGAATTCACACCTTCTAAAATAGGATTGCAACTATCTTCTCCACATTTTTGAACACATCAAGGCAAATTTTTGAAACAAAGAAGATCCATTGCCAAACTCATCATTGCTTTAGCTTTTTGCTAGTGTGCCCTGTGCCGTTGCCACAACCAAAATAAAAGTAAAAGTAATTTTTAAAATTTAAAATTCATAAAAACTTTAAAGTTCAATGACCTTCATACCATATGCTAAGAAACAAAGCTTGTGCACCCCTCCTCGGGAAGAGCTTTCCAATGATACCAAAAATGTGATTGGAAGACGCGAGGTTTAGGAGATCTTACTGTAATAAACAAAACAAAACAAACAACCTAACTTAAGGTATGGATATTCAAGTTTTTAGACTTGTATTTTTAACCTTGAAAGGACAGTCAAACTTCAAAATCTATGGTTCATTTGACGGCTAAATTTAAATGAGATTTTTTATTTTTACTTTTATTTTAAGAGATGTAATCACATGTCTTCTATAAGTCCTAAACATCTCATTTTTTTTTGTAAAGATCTGACATAATTATGAATTTTTGAAGAAAAAGTGAAAAAAATTCATATCTAATACTCCCTTTGTCCCACTAAAAACATCCAAATGAGGCACAATTTTTGTCCCACTAAAAACCTCCATTTAGTGATTTTGACCGTTGAGTAAGCGTTGGCTATATTGAATGACCTTGTGGGAGTAAGTGGCAAGTAATCAAGGAACATTCTTCTCCTAGCAAGCTTGGTCTTGCCCATATAAAGCACCTTGTACTTGTTGCTTCGTCAAATAGTTGTATTGACAATGGATTTGGGGACTACTTTGGCGCTATGGAGATTTGTTCATGAAGGGGGCCAAGTTCCATAGATGCGGTATTTAGATTGGGAGCATATATTTCTACGATCCCATTGTTGCCACCAACCTTTAATTCATCAGAAATGACGAGTTGGCGGCATTTATAAATGATGCTTTCTACATAGATTTTGGGTGCCTAAACGATGTCACTTAAGTTGGAGATTTTACATAGATTTAGGGGATAGATTATTAGTTCTAGAATGTATGTATCACTGGCACAAAGACTAAAAATATAGTTAATCCCTTGTGGAGAAGGTTTTTGGAGGGTTTTAGTGGGACAAAGGGGGATACAAAGTAAGCTTAAGAAATTTGACAATTTCTCCAAGGGTGTACATTATGGTGTAGAACATCATTGTATAAACCAAATTCTGGCGTCTTCTATAATTAAAAATCAGTAGACCTTGAAAATAGGCCATGAGTTCAAATGGTCATAAAATATTTAATATTGGGAATTTTTTGAAATTTTGAATTAGAACAAAAACTAAATGTAGTAAGCTTTATTTCATTAGTTGAGCTAAAATTTTAAAAAAATTGATTTTAATGCATGGCTAAAATGCAAATGAAGACCAAGTTGGTAGGAGGTGCCAAATACATTAGAAAGGCATCACTTTTTATGATTTGTGGATTTAACATGTTCTTCTCTAAAATATTCTCTACTTCCTCAATTATGGGCTTTCCACCACCAAGAAAATAGTTCACTATACAAAACCCAAAACAATTACATGGTAAAATAATTAAAACCATTCTTTTAAAATTTTGATTTATTTCTGCACAACAAATTATGTTAGCTTTATATCATTATTTTTCATAGCATGATCCATATCAATGATCACAAGCTTTTTCTAATAATGGAAGGAATACAAAGTGTTTTGAAACCATTTTAGTGTCAAATTTCAAATTTGTCCTTGCTTCATTTCATCCTTTTTTGTCTCCAAAAATCCATTATAGATTTAATTCTGGTTCACACCATGATGTTTAAAATTATATCAAATACATGTGGTGACAATTTCAGATTTTTTGTTAAGGGTATCGTGCATTAGATATTAATCTTCATACATTTTTTCTCCAAAATTCACAATTATTTCAAGTTTTCTCTAAAAAAAATTTACAGTTTAGAAGAAAGAGATTTACAATTTAACCCCTAAGTGCCCAAGGCATTTTCTAGCTCCAAAACCACTGAAAACTGCCATTTCTGCTGCGATCACTCAAGAAATTAAAAAGGAATATTTTTTTGAGAATCTAACTACAAGATCTTGTACTTCACTTGTCTCAGATCATGTGGTAAAAATTTCATGAAGTTTGACCGTACGGATTGGAAGATATTAGCATTTGATTTTGAAAAAGAAGTTTTTTTGAACTCTAGTTTGCAATTTCAGACAACTTTGACCGCCATTTGTGGAACTTTTTTGCACTATGGACCATAAAGTTAAAAAAATTTATGTTGAACATTTGAGTTGAGGGTTTAGAAAAAAAATTCAGAATATCAAAACTTGATTTTCACATATTAAAAAATTGTTAAGTAGAAGTAGATCTGAGATTGAACGAAATATTAAATTGTTAATAGCTCTAAGATGGAATTGAAACACCATAATCCCAACGGTGGGATTGCTCTTGCAAACAAATTGAACCCTGCCCCAAAAAAAATTGAATTTTTTTGAAAATTGCATTCAAAAATGAATTTTATAAGTTGCTTAGTTTTTGAAGAAGACGCTTAGATTGCCCAAAAAACAAGATTGTCCATAACTTTTTCATTTTAGTCCAAATATAATGAATCAAAGTTTCAGATGTAGACAAAAATATAATCTTTGAGAAAAAAATTAAAAATTAAAAAAATTCATTTTTTTTTTTTTTTTTTGCCCGGTGAATTGCTTTTAAGACTTTGGATGACATAACTTTTGCTCTTGGACACCAATGAAAAAAAATTAAATTTTCAAAAAGCTAATGTGATTCCCTATCTTCAAAAAAAAGATTAAAAAAATCAGGTTAACATTTGAGGTCACACAAGCCTGCCCGAAATCTCAAGTGTCCCCCGAGGGGACTTTGGGCATTTAGGGGTTAAGAGAAGCACGTGAATTCATCCCTGAAAACATAATTATAAATTTTTCCTTTGTAAACAGACACAAAATGGGAGCATGCAGAGTGAAGAGTTAAGGGTTTTGAAGGGTCATAGACCTGTCCTTTCAGGGCTAACATTGCATTATTGAAATCACTTTTGTCAATGTTGCAAACAAAGGCAGTTGTTCTGTTACCAAACTATAATACTCTCTATCATACATATAATTCAACTTATCATTTCCATGGTAAAATCAATCTGAGAAACTAATGCAGCAAGCAGATAATCTGGAAAGGAATCAAATGGAGTAGTATGTGAAAGAACATGCATGCATATGTGTACCATGACTATACAACAATAAGTCCATTATTGTATCACCAGGTCGGTTGTGAGATCCAATACACATAAGGTAGAAGGTTCAAGAACAGTTCGGGCATTAAGAATGGCCCCTACAAATGACTGTGAAATGGACATGAGTTGGTTCTGAAATGGACTACTATAGTCATTGAATGAACCAAGGAAAAAAGACTTATTAATTGCAAGAGCCAATCACTCTCTTTGCTTTCCTCATTTTTATTTAGAATTGCAAGTGAACCATTTATGAAAGACCTAGGGTCACAAATAGGGACCTATGACTCAACTTGTTTGAAAATTCATAAGTAATTCAAAAATGCTTGGAAAAATACGAAACGACTTGGGTTAGATTCCTCATCAACTTCTCCATGTCTGAAAAATGAGCTAAAAATATTCCCATCCAAGGAAATACATGAAAAAGGCGGACCAGTCCTTAAATGGTCGGTTTATGAGCCTTCTACCTTAAGAAACATACAGTAAGCACAATCAGGAAAACTACAGACGATGTAGTTCCTATTAAGACAACATAAAACACAATAAACTGAAAAAATTACTCCTGGTACACAGGGACGCTGCACGGGCAGAAGTGTAGCTGTAAGATAAAATTTAGTTAAGGTTCCCTAATTTCGATGGGAATTGAATGGTAGCAAACATATGAATTTTCTTTTGAGAGCAATGAGTTGCTGAACCTGATGGAGATCGAAGGTGATGAAAATTGGCACCTAACTTGTAAAAGTGGCATCCAATCTTTCAGCAGAAGGCGCAAAAACTCCATCCTCCTGGTGCGTGACGTATTTCAGATAAGTCTCAAGAAATAAGAGTGACGAATTCAAGTAATTCCTGATTCTGCAATTATATAACAAAGGAGTAACATTGTGGTTGTAGCATTATGCTCCATAGCAGGATTATCTTGAAGCTTCCTTAGTTGTCATGACGCATAAACACAAGCAAGTGGCAAAGCTTCGGGCCAGTGGTAGTCGTGAAGAAGTGTTAGCACAACACTGTTTGCCCATCCGAATCCAGTCTGATGGCCAACAAGAACAAAAGTCAATTTGTGTTTACGTTAGCCCCTGTCCCATGGTTCATGGTCACCAACTGATGAGAAAACACAGGATGCAAGAGAGGGAGGAGTCATTTGATGGGAGACCTTGTCTTAACCCTGAAGAGTTCCAACGTCAATAATCTGGACGATGAACGGAGGGCTTCAAGGCAAGTCTGTGCAGTCCAACTAACTTCTCATTCATCCAATGTGATACTTGAATCTCAGAAAGACAACCTTCCTGAATGACCAAATTCATGAAATTCCAATAAATGATATTTCTGTACGAAGTTATAAGCAAAAATGTGCAAAAATTCAAAAGAGGATTGAGGCGTTTAGGGGTTAATACATGTTCTGTGTATGCTTTGAACCAGTGTTGGGTGTGGGTTGCAACCCCTTTTTTGGGGGGGCACCATGGGACCAGATTGCACCATTTCAAAATAAATGTCTACTTTTTGCTAGATAAAAGTAATCTTTTTTTGCCAAAAAAATTTCATTTTTCTCAAAAGTGTGGATGAAGTTGCCAAAATTTGGAATTTTGGATGAAGAAGTGCATAAATATGATTGAGAAGTGTTTTTTGGTCCAAAAGATGGATGAATGTAGGAGTATAGTACTTCACCAAATTATAAGTGATCGCCATCCTAGCACTTTCTCATAAAGTAAAAAAAAGGGTTGGTGGGTGGGATTTTGGTGGAGATACCACATGGCTAATGATATTCATTTTTCAATGGTATCATTGGGCTTGAGGTTACTGGTTTTAGAATGTTCTTTGAACAAAGAAACAAAGGTATCATTAAAAGTAGGAGTGCCTCGTGGATCAATGTGTTGTTAGTCTATAAATTTCAGCTTTTGGAATTGCATACTAGATTGGTATGTTCAATGGTTTGAGCCAAAGAGTGTTTAATTGTTAGAGGGTTGATGGATATTTTTAATTCATGCATACTAGCACTCAAGCATTCGTGAACAAAGTGCAAAATATTTGGTAGCTGTCTCTGTAGCTCAAAAATCTAACAAAATACTACAAAAGGGAATGAATTTCATGATCTTGTATATTTTCAAAACCTCAAGCATTACAAAATTCACTTTACTTATTGCAAATCTCCCACTTTAATTGGAACTCATAAAATTGCAGCATCTGTATTTAGAATCACTATTATGGAAAATTTGTTTAAAATGGCGGTATTCCAAATACCAATTTAACATCCAGTTCTATATTTAGCTCTAAAATCTAGGAAATATATAGATTTCAAATCACACGCTCTAAAATGTAAAAGTGCCAAGTTTGTGGAATACCGCCATGTTAATCTCTAAAGGACCATTGTTTCTTCGAGGGACAAATGGGATTTTGGGCAGGTACCTATGGACTGAAAATTTTGTTCTGATTTTTTGAAACTTTTTTTGAAGATAGAAAAGCTAATTAGCTTTGTAAGAATATGAATTTTTTTCAATCGGTGCCCGGGAACAAAAATTATGCCCAAATAAGTTCAAAGTAGGGGAGAGGGGGCAATAAAAAAAACTTCAAATTTTTTAAATGTTTTAAAATTTTTTTTCTCATAGAATATATTTTTATTTACATGATAAGCTTTGATTCATTCCATTTGGATTTGTTATGAGAAAGTTATGGACAATCTTGTTTTTTGGGCAATTAGAGCATCTTCTTGAAAAAGTAAGTTATAGAATTAATTTCTAAATGCAATTTTTACAATTTTTCAATAAACAAAGTTTTATATTGTTTAGTTTGATTTCTAGAACAATCTCACCATTGGAATTAGGGTCATTGCAAGAAAGACCGATACTGGAACATTGTCACAAAACAAAAGCGGATGCTTCCTTTTGCTATAACTTTTGCAGCATGACTCGCATGAATTTCAAATTTTTATTGGAGATTCCTCTCTTTAGTTTAATCATATCTCATATTTTTCAGAAATTTTCAAAAATCATTTTATATTTAAAAATCATTTAAACTAATATGTCACGTTTTGAGTTTTAAGGGTTTTTAGTACTATGGAGTCCCCAAATTTAATGATTTGGAACTTAAATTTCTATGGTCTATTTTCATAGTAGGAAGTCATATTCCTAACAAGGGGCATTAAAAAATATTATATTTTATGTCCTCTACGTCCATGCAAAGAAGGCTCCCTTACGCGCGCAATTCTGAATGTTGAAGATGGTTCCAAGATAATTTTTTTGGTGAAATCTCTTCAAACTAAAGTCTTTCCAAATGGCCAATTTTTAGTTTCTTTGAAAATTGTTTTTCCTATTTTTTACAAATTAAAACGTCAAACTATGTATTTTCTTCAAATTTTCAGCTTTTTTCTCTTGTGAATAACTTTTTACCTTGATTTTTTTTAGGTCTGAAATTTTGGTGATATGCTATTTCTAGTGTTATACTAATTATCCTTATTTTATTTAATTTAAAAAAATTCATATGCAAAAAGCTCGTAGTACTGGGAGTACTGGGAGTACTGGCCAAAATGGAACAAAAACGGAAGGTCGTTCTTGCAACGACCCATTAGTGCATTTTAATTCCATCTAAAAGATATTAATATTTTAGATTTTCCTTCTATCTTGTACTTACTTCTACTTAACAATTTTTTAAAGAATAAAAATTAAGATTTCTTGAATTTTTTTTTTGCTAGACTCTTAATTCAATTCTCCACTATAAAGAATTAAAGCTCAAAACTCTGTAGTGCAAAAAAATTTAAGTTAAAAATGTTCAAAGTCAAAAAATCTAATCCCGCAATGTGATGAAAACTTGTTTTTTCCACTTTAAACGCAAATATCTTGCAATCCGTGTAGTCAAAAATTCTGGAATTTTTTCCACACATTTTCATACTAGTTAGATGTAAGACCTTATGGCTAGATGTAAAGGAAAAACAAATTCAAATTTTTTTACTTTTTACTATAGAAATGGCAGTTTTGAGTGTTTTTTGACAGAAAAAGGCCTTGGTCCCACTACAAGTGAAAGGGGTGTTTTAAGTGAGTTTTTAAGTATAGTCCTAGACACATGATTTTAAGTAATGACCATTAAAGAGATTTTCAGCAAAATTTTACTTAAAACACATGTGTTTTAAGTAAAATTTTGCTGAAAATCTCTTTAATGGTCATTACTTAAAATCATGTGTCTAGGACTATACTTAAAAACTCACTTAAAACACCCCTTTCACTTGTAGTGTCCTTTAGGGATTAATGACATTTAGGTTTATTGTAGCTACTAGGAGATTCCAAGTTTTTGAACTATGTTAATGCCATAAGTTCTTAACCTATAATGATGAAATTCTTATGGCATTCTGAATTTGTACTCAATGCAATGGTATGAGGTCAAGTTTAAAAAAATTAAAACCTGCAAGGTTGCATTTTGCTAGTTGTTTGCGCATGATGGTTGTTGTATAAGGATCAAGGAATGCTTTTGGAATCCCCTAAAGGCATTGTCCTAAAAATTTCTTCTAAAGAGGCATATAAATGTTACAAAATTGTTGTTCACAGGGAATGTGGCTGATGTGAGATAGGGAATTTTTAGGGGGAAGTTTGTGCATTTTTTAGTGTTATTTGAAGATGTCCTCACCTCCAAATCAACTCAATTTATAAAATTCAATATTCTAGAATGTAGATTTATGCCTATAATATCTAACTTTAATGTAGATTTTAGTTTGCATAATCAATACAATTTTTAGATTTTGGAAGCTAAAATCTAAAGGATATATAGATTTTGAATTTCCAATCTTATTGATTTGTACATTTCAAATTTTTTAGTGTAGACCATTCTCTAGATTTCAAAAGTTCAAAATATTAGTAATATGTAGATTTCATTAATTTTGTTTAAACATTTTACAATTTTATATATTGTCAAATTTCTTAGATTTCTAAAATGTACAAACTCTAGAAATGTTAGATTTTTGTAAGGAAATCACTATTTTGGAGATTGACAACTTACAAGTCTATTAGAAAAAAAAACGGGGCCTCTAGAGGGCTACTCCACAACCCTCCAAGGACCCTGCAAATTGGGTTTTTTTGGCTTACAAATTGTTTTTTCCCCTATATCCATCCACCAAAAGTTGTGATGTCAAGATGCTCGGCAATGGTTTAAAATGCAAATATAAAGTATTAAAAAATCAAGGTTAAGGTACTCTAATGAACTTTAATCCTAAATTTTTAATTAATATTTATATTTGGAACACCTTGTACTCAAGCCAAATAGTGCCAAAAAAAATGTCTAATAGTAATTTAATAAATTCCATCCACCAAATTTTGTTTTTTGGTGGATATGTGAAGGACTAGCTTCATTGACAATTTGGTGAGTAACAAGGGGAGATCCTACAATTTGTTACCTTTGATCTATAACATGTTGAAGAAATAATTTGGGAATACCTAAAAGAAATTCAAACAAAAAGTATTTCATATTCATGCTTAAAAGAATCGTTAGTAGAAAAAAATAGAATATGATTTAACCCCTAAATGCCCAAGGCCTATTTTGAGCTTCCTGGAATTTGCTCTAAATTGAACAAAATGACAACATTTTGATAAGTTGTATCAATTTTTTTTGAACTATAACCGTACAAATTCAAACTAGACATGTTAGAGATCTCGTAGGAAAAGAAAACACAACAATATCACTTATAAAGTGAAAGATTATAACGTTTGACCATGAGGGTGCTAAAATTGCAAGAATCTTTCAATCTTCTTTACCCAAGTCAAATCTAAAAAGTTGGTGACCAAAAAAATATGAGGTTAAAGGGCCTAACATGCATAACCCCAATCAATTTATGGTTTCTTAAAATCTACTCTAGAACTTTTTTAAATGAATTTTGAATGTGATTTTTTCTCCAAGATCTAGTGTATTTGAGGCTCATTTCTAAGAGCTCTCAACACTACGGGAAGTCAAGATTGCACTAGGTACCCTTGCACAAAATTGTGAATAGAAAAATCACTATCATTTATTTTCAAGATCGGATTTGTGATGCTAAAACTAGACTTCAAGAAGAACTTTCTAAAAATATAAACTACTAAAAATAGCAATTTGATTAGGCTTTATTTAACCTGGAAGTTTTGCAAACACCAAATTCTGGTGCCTTGGGCAGTTAGGGGTTAAAATACTAAATTGTTAAGAATTTAGTTTTGGAATTGAAAAATGCCAATTCCAATGGTCGTAATGTTACAATAAACAATCTACATCCAAGGTTTTTATTTTTTTCAAAAATATTGAAAATTGACTTAAATAAAGGACTTCAAAGTTTATCTTAGAGTAGAAATACCATAACTACTCACAAACTAAAATTCCTCATAACTTTCATCTCATTAATCAAAATGGAATGATTCAAAGCTTTCCACATATAGATAAATCTAGAAAATCAATTTCAAGTTTTTATTTCTTAAAAAAGTAATTTTAAGAAAATTGAGTTGCCTGGGCTACATGCCAAGTAATGAAAATTACATATCATACAATAATTTTTTAACCATGCAATCAAAGGTTATGAAAATTGTTGCGGCTTAAAGCTACTCCAAGGTTATCAAAATGTTAAAGAAATAAAAATAAAAATAACGTTCATAGTGATCTACCCAAAATTGCTATATTGCCACAAAATGGTGTAAATTTGGACCTTTAGGGGTTAAAATGACCATTACAAAAACTTAAAGTTCAATAATTTTTGTAAACCTTTAAGAGGAAATGGAAAATGTCTTTTTATATCAAATAATATTGCCTTAATTTCTAAAGGCTTAGGAGACAGTTTTCATCTTGTTGCCTTTTGAGGAGTTTAAAAAAAAATTATGACTTCTCTTTCAAAACCATCTCTTGAAAAGAAAAGCATTACAACAACAAATGGTGTAATGAATCCAATGGCATTAATTCATCTAAGTCCAAAGTAATCCATTTAAGCATTGAAGATGCACATTTATCAGTACTCTTGCCTATAAGTAAGTTCATTAATTAAGCACCCTCCACCAAATTTGGTACCAGTTTCCTCTCTAAGAAAATGAATATAATATGTGCCACTCATGATGATTCTTACTTCCCCATAATCATTTTGCAAGTAAGCTTCCAAGTCCATTTTGGCAATATTGGCCAGCGTGTGTAGCCACATCATCTAGGGGAATTTGTACCTCACAATTGTGCAATAGTGACATCCTAGAGGTTGCCCAATGCACTGTTGGCATCATGCCCATCTTAGAAATCATGCTTGCCATACTACCCAAGAGCCTCTTACAGGGCCTTTTCTTGAGTCTAAATATTTTCTAATGCTTCTTCCACACTCCATATCTACATTTTGCAAACATTTTGGAGACTGAAATGTTGAAAAGATGTATAATACCCTAGGCAAAGTAAGGTAACCCCCAATTTTGACTTACAAGAATATCTTTCAAAATTTGACCTTTTCAAACTTATCTTTCAATGCTAACTTATTAAATTTATTGTTTTTATACAATCTCGATCAACACACCAAATTTCAATTTCAAAAAAGAAAAATTTCATTTTTGGTGAATTGTTTTATATGTTTTCATTGTATTACATAATAATTGATTGAAAAATATGGTGATAAATTTATTGTGCACATATTTAAAAAACATCAATGTGCACATCTCACTTTGAAGGGAAAACAACATTACCTAGGAAAAGTTTTGCACTATAAAGAATTTAATGTCAAAGTAATGCCTTCAAAAATTTGTACAACAAATTTCTCTAAATTATGATTAGGTTTTGGCAAACCAATTGCACTATCATGTTCAAAGGTATAGTAGTAGTCATAATATAAGGAACAATTAGTAAAATATAATTACAATTTAGAAATATCTATTTAATAAAATTTGAGAAGGCATTACCATGACATTGCTATAGTGCAAAACTTTTCCTAGGTAATGCGGTTTTTCCCTCAAAGTGAGATGTGCACATTGATGTTTCTTAAATATGTGCACAATAAAATTTTAAAATTCATCACCCATATTTTCCAATCAATTATTATGTAATACAATGAAAAACACATGAAACAATTCACCGAAAATGGAATTTTTATTTTTTGAAATTGAAATTTGGTGTGTTGACCAAGATTGCATAAAACAATAAATGTAGAAAGTTAGTTTTGAAAGATAGTTTTTAAAAAGTCAAATTTTGAAAGATATTCTTGTAAGTCGAAATTGGAGGTTACCTTACTTCGCCTAGGGCTCTGTAGATACAGGCAAGATGCCGTGAGCCCCTACTCGTGTTCATTGAATTTTGACCTTGGCGGGGTGAGCTACCGGTATTTGCACGGCAACTTTTGAAATGGAAGTTGGAGTCGGATTCTTTGGCCATGTGCTTCCTGTAGCAACTTTGATGCCATGGATACTTGCGAAATTTCTTCCTTGCTTGAATAAACCCTGCCTCGTTCCAGAAATCCATCCTCAAGAACAACTTCATGCCAAACTTGAAGCTCACCAGCAAAATTTCGGCGTAGGGACAGAATTGAGAATGAACTTGCGGAACCTTATACCCTACTGGGTCATTGCAAGAAAGACCGGTACTGAAACTTTGAAACATTGTCACAAAGCGAGTGCGGAAGCTTCCTTTTGCTATAACTTTTGTAGCATGACTTGTATGAATTTGAAATTTTTATTGGAGATGTCTCTCTTGAATTTAATCATATCTCATATTTTTCAGAAATTTTCAAAAATCATTTTATATTTAAAAATCATTTAAATTAATATGTCACGTTTTGAGTTTTAAGGGGTTTTAGTACTATGGAGTCCCCAAATTTAATGATTTGGAGCTGAAATTTCTATGGTCTATTCCCATAGTAGGAAGTCATGTTCCTACCTAGGGGTATTAAAAAATATTATATTTTATGTCCTCTACATCCATGCAAAGAAGGCTCCCTTGAGCGTGCAATTCTGAATGTTGAAGATGGTTTCAAGATAATTTTTTTCGTGAAATCTCTTCAAACTAAAGTCTTTCCAAATGGCCAATTTTTAGTTTCTCTGAAAATTGTTTTTCCTATTTTGTACAAATTAAAACGTCAAACTATGTATTTTCTTCAAAATTTTAGCTTACACATTTTTGTGAATAACTTTTTACCTAGATTTTTTTTAGGTCTGAAATTTGGGTGATATGCTATTTCTAGTGTTATACTAATTATCCTTATTTTATTTAATTTAAAAAAATTCATATGCAAAAAGCTTATAGTACTGGGAGTACTAGCCGAAAACAACCAAAGTAGAACAAAAATAGCCAGTCATTCTTGCAACGACCCACTCGATAGTTTCTTGAACGATTTGGACATGCCTGCATTTGCAATGAGGCTTTGGAAGCGCGACGTGGTGTCACTTGCATGATTTCGAACCTTACGTCGTATATTAGTCTGAATTTTATAGCGTTTTCATAGAGATTTGGAACTTTGAGGCTTGGTGTACGATATCAACACGGGAACCCTAAGATTAAAATTTCATGCCAAAATTTGAACCAAATTGAAGTTCAAGTGCTGGAAGGAATTTTGGCATGGATATGCGATCGGAGCATATTCCCTAGTCGAGAAGTGAGACTTGTGTAGCATAGGGTTTCACCCTATTACTATATGTCATGTCTTTGGCTTCAAAACTAGAAGACCTCAATGTTTGATGATGTCTCACTTTACGCATCGTTTCGACCTCAGAGTCTTTATTTGTGGTAAATAAGGCATTGAATGCTGTTATTAGCTACATTGAATAGTGAAATTAGGTTGCCCCACACTAATCTCTTGACATTCTACACTATATCAATATGCACAGTTACTTCGGAAGGATGCAGTAAAGTCAGAACTATGTGTATGGCATGGGTTGGCTCACTGGTTCATGGCTCCGGATTAGAGGTCGGCGTGTGCCTCCATCTGGACATGCATTAGTCATGAGGTAACTTCTCTGGGGTAAGGCAACCTAATTGTTGAGGCAACCCAATTTCACTATTTAGTGTAGGTTATTAGATTGATTATTAGTTTTCAGATGGATGTTGAAATTTTGAGGTCTGGTGGTACTAAGCTGGAATTCGTGATCACCGTTCAGTTGTAGATGGTATTTCTCACCACCTAATTTGTAATACCGGAATTATTTTCGTATAGCTGAACCCTGATGTACTGCACAGAAATGGTTCACGACGTACAGTATTCAGCTCATAAATACGACTTTGGTGCTTCCAAGAACCTGCCAGATTAGACTCAATCAATTCCACAATTTAGCTTAGCTCTCTCTTAATTTTTGGACGAGGTGTTTGATGTGTTTAATTGAAACCTTCTTTTCCTTGCAGTGATCACACAGTACTGTACAGTACAGTACGTGAGATGACTTCGAGTCTAGGGAATATTTTGGATTTTCTTTGATTGGAAATTACTTAGATTGAGACTCTTGAGTTGCAAAGCATTGTCGTGCACATGAGAAATGCCGATTGATTGCCTAATGGTATTTTCTGTCCAGGTTTTGGAGTTAGTGTTAGGGGTTAATTGGTGGTTTAATTTACTGTGCACCTCTACATGCATGGAGTACAAGTCGCTGGAAGATTACTGAAAAGATGCAAACTCAAAAAGATCTTCCCGGGTTTCATCCACAATTCTTGAATTCTACCCAGTCATTTCTGAATGCATCTTGTTATCACATTTAGTTTCAACTTAAAAGAGCATGCTCGAGGGAAATGACTCCTTGGATTAGATACTCTTCTCTTTCGGTTTAATTTGCAGAATCTCGCTATGACGACTTCATCCGGGTGGGGGCTTTCATTCAACTGGTTTCCTTTTCATCAAGAGTTGATTTTTTTTTTATTAGAAAAATAAACCGAGTATTCGTAGTGTTCATCCTAGCCAGCAGTTACGTAGACTATGGGCCAAAAAGTGAGAGAAGTGATCAAATGATTTGCGAGAAAATGAAGATGAGTGAAATCAATTTGCACCTGCTGTCAGCAAAGAATCGGCAGCTCCAAAGAATTTCGAAGTAAATGATGAAGTGATTGTTTTTTTGGAGATCGATCTTTGGCGAAGCATCTCAGCTGTCTAACAGAAACATAATTATATCCTTGGTACCAATATTGAATGATCCTGTGCTGTGCTTTTTTGATTGATTGTCCAAAAGTAAGGGTGGGTTCTGTTGTGAAAGTTTGTGCTATTTCCAGCATTCAGTTTGAAGCCGCGCAAACAGGGGCCACACGGAAAAAGGTAAATGGTGATCCTTCCGTTTTTATCCTGCTTTCGCGGATTGAAGAATTCTGGTCCTGCTGGATGTTAGTGTTGCCTGCTGTGACGGAATTCCCAACCTACTGTAGTCCCGTACAACTGTTTTGCAATTGATCTTCCATATCTTGCACCTCTCTGTTCGGCTACTCAAGACAAAGAATTTATTTCCTGCTGTGTAGGTTGTCGATGTTGGAGCCCTTCTTTGTTTCCGTTATGTCAACTGTATCACCTGATTGCTGCACGACAAAGACAAAGTTTCTGTGTTTCGTACACGATCTGACATGGAAATAAAATGTATTCAGCATTTGTTTAATAACTTATTGCCGTATGTGTGTTACAGAGATAGCATACTCGGTGCACTGCTCCTAGTACATCCGACAGAGATCATCTAAACCAAAGAGGTTAATTTTTAACATATTCTCTTGCTGCTTTTCTGTTAAGCTGTACTAAAAGTTGAGGCCTTTCATGCTTTGATTGTAATGAAGCACCGTCGCTTCTGTGTTCTTGTTTTTTTTAAAACTCCTCCATACGAGGCACTTTTGATAACCTTCCATTGTACAAGCTACCTTCCATTTGATGCTGTTGGGAGAAAAGTCATTGCTGTAGTCATTAGGATGTACAAGGAACAAATAATCCTATCGATATCTCAATCATGTACCAGTAGTGGTTCTTTTCTAGCACACAATTCGCATGCAAAGACCATTGGACATTCCAAAGTTGAATCAGTCACAAAGTTTGGCATAATTCAGTAAACTCGGTCTCCAGCACGCTATTGAGTATCCTTTACGTGAGCTCGACCCCAGCCTTTCGGTGAGCCTACAAACATAACTAGCATCTTGCAAGCAAGATTGTCACATTGCGCGGACAGTCCGCCCGGACCGTCCGACTTGTCTGCCTTACGGATGTGACAGCCTTGCTTGCAAGAGCGCATAGTTCCGCATTTGCAGCATATACCTTTACAAAAGAAATTTATATTACTGTTCGGTTTAGCTATCGAATTATCGAAGTTTCTTTCTTACAATTTAGATTACAAGATAAATTGTCGAACGCTTCCTCTGAATGGAACTCATGTTATTGAAACGAATCTTTTTAAGCGTGTCAGACTCCGAATCTGAAGCAAGTTTCTTTTAAGTAGCTAACAGGCTCCCTCTGGTCCTCCGTGCATGGCGGTTGTTGTATACGGTACGTACGTGCCATTTCCTTGCCAATTTAAGGAATTAAGTAATTCTAGTACAGGAAGAAAATTCGTTCCCAAGATAAACAGTGGATGCGTTGAATCGTCTGCGTGCAACTGATGACAGAAGGAGACAACGACGGTGGAATTCTTCTTAATAAGAAATTAATTGGATTAATATTTTTCTATTCTCTTTGTTATTTAAATTCGGGTTTAGACTACACTAAGTTTCCTTTGTCGGTTCTTTGAAAATCAGATTACGCTGGCACATATGGCGACGAGGCAAGACAAACAGGCGCTAGGATCAAGCTTCGGACATCCAGCTTGAGCCTGTCACATGTAATTTGGCACAGCTTTTCTGTGACAGGCTAAAGCAGGACTGCACGCTAATGGCGAATCTTCGTGCAATTTGGGACGGTTTCCTTCCTAATCTCAGAAATGTCATTGAAATTTTTGTAACCATCGCACCTGAGCCGCTTGTACCTTTAATAAGAGTATCGTTCTGACAAAGAAAGGATGATTTATACCCTGGCACCACAACTGACCAAAGTTACTGACAATTGCAGCACAGAATTGCAGTGAGAAATGAACAGAAGATGAGCGACTAATACACCCAGACCTCTTTAATTTTAACCTTCACTAATACCACATCCACCGTTTTCTCACTAAAAAAGTCTAGGAAAGAACCCTGTGACCCCAAGTACTCTTATATTGCGATATCACACGCAACACAACTTTATCAGTGTTACAAATTACTCCATATGATCATGTGCATTTTGCATGCCTAGGCTGTGATATCAAAAAGGGCCGGGTAACAGTTTGTGGAAACTACAGAGCCGTTTGTTATTCCTATGCAAAGAAACGTGTGAGTAACAGTCAGTTTACAGATTAACGTACAGTACATTATTTTCGATCAATCTCGTCGAGATCTATTTCAAAGACTTTTCACAGTAGCACAATGGATTACTGCAGGTAAATCTCTCACCTCACCATGTTAATTGGATTGGTCAGTGAAGTACTCTAGATGTCTACCAATTCAAGACCTTCGTGCTGCATGTACAAGTCGTGCTTCGTTTACCAGCACAAACCACTGAAACTCGACAAATTGATGTCACTGACCATGTTCGATCACTTGGTGATGATGTCTCACAAAATAGGATGATCGATCAGGAAGAGAAGTACATGATCTCGTCTGGACTTGAATCAGCTCTGTGTGAGCATGTTCCTCAACGCTCTGATAATCAAGGTCGAAGAGGATTGTATCTCTGATATTCTCTGCGACAGTGCCTGTGACTGCAATAACAAATAACATGGATCAATTCATTGGATACAGGGGTGCCAAATTCACACTATAGTATGCAAGCGTTATAAGAGATCTAAGGTGAAATGGTAAATTTGGATGAATCAGTACTTACCAAATAGGAGCACATGAATAGGTATCTTTAAATGGTAGATCAATCAAACCCAATAAAAACCAACATATAGACTTTGAGTATTATGAGCCATGCAAATTAAACTATTTATTTGAATGCTTTTAGGTGTCATCAGAGCATGGCTAACTATATGCCACATAAGCGTGCTCCTCTATCACTTGCTATAAGATGAGAAGTACAGTGCAATTAATATCTATGAAGAAATCCCACCCTCCAGAATATTCTCATTAGATTTGTCCAAAATTTCATTTTCAATGGATGAGTAACTCAATTGATCAAAACCAATTTTATTTTTGCAATTAGTTCACTGGATTAACATTGACAAAAGTATTGAGAGATTTGTGATTAGTTGGTATGCAAAATAATTTGTTGCACAGTTGGGACAAACAAGTAATCCACTCCTCAAAACAAGATCCCATGTGATTTCCTCTGACTACTAGCCATGACATTACATGGACGCCGTGGATGGTACCTGCTATGCATGTAATAAAACACATTTGTCACAGCAAGTTTGACAAATTTGACTTTTAGTTAGACTACCTAGCTTGATCTTGTAGCATGGTTTCCATCTAGGTACCAAGATTGCATCTTCACAGGATCTAATATGATGAACTCTACCACCTGAATATCTGAAGGTACTGTGCAGAGGATTTTCTTTTCTTTTCTTTTAATTCTTTTGTCCATGAGAACCAACTTACAGGCAACACCCTTACAAAGTGCTTCATGCATCCAACAAAGGTTTTTGTTCCTGACAAATGGAAACTTCCAAATCACTGACAATTCTATGCAGGTGTCCAAAAGTTGGAGGCTTCTGCAGGTGACGAGACTGCAGGTTCTACAAGCTTTGGAGACCATATTGTGCAACTGCGTCAGCCTCAAAATTAGTACCACATATCAATGTAGCAACAGTGACAGACAATCTAATAGCTTTTAGACATAGGACTCGGAGGCGAAAGAGACAATGATTATCTAAAGGGTTCGGATGGGAAGCAGGTGCCGCTTGTTCAGGGTCCTAGTTTGTCTCCGGAAGCTCAATTTCGACCAGCATGGCATTTAGACCGGGAATGGTCCCCTCGGGACCCATGACCTCGTTCAGAAGGGTGCCACAGAATACGGTTTGCCACTGAAACATTTCCTCCAATGAATCCACTAGCTCCATGATGAGAAGACCGCTCTGATCCACTGCTCTAGCTAGCTAGTACGAAAACTCTCAACCGTTTCTTATTCTCAATTGACGTTCGGTGCTGGCGGTTTCAAACTTGTACTGCCGTACCCGCTTCATACTGGAGATCACAAGGTAGAGAGGGATTGACAGCTCCGGCCAACTCAGCAGGTAATTCTTCAAAATCGATCCAACGAAACAGCACTTCGAAAGTGATAATATCATCTAGTTTCAAGTCGCTCACTGCTTAAAAGCGATTCATTGGCTTTGTGTGGGGCGGCACTCTTCGATGTTTTCTCAAAGTGCATAGTTACAACGATGATTGGAATTCGACACTCGTCCTGGATCAGGCTGTATTGTTTGGCTGCAGCTCTGGAATGATCGACAACGGTTCGATCAGGTGACATTAACTTGCCTGTCACTGAATTAAAAGCTACTAGACTGTCTCTCAGCGCTGCTACATGGATATATAGTAATGATTATGAGGTTCACTCAATAGCACAATATTGTCTCCAAGGCTTCTAAAACTTGTAGTCTCCTCACCTGCAGGAGTCTGCAGCTTTTGGACAGTCTTCAAAGAATTGTCAGTGATCTCGAAGTTTCCATTCGTCAAGAACCAAAACCATTGATGAATGCATGGAGCACTTTATAAATTAAGGGTGTTGCCTTTCTGTTGAATATGATGGACAAAAGGAATAAAATAAAACAAAAAAAGTTGTATACACAGTACCTTCAACTCAGATAATTGTTTATATCATGTAGGTAGAGTTCATCATAATAGGTCCTGTGAAGATGCAATCTCAGTATCCAGATGCAAACCAAACAGATATTTTGTTAAAATGCCAGCATTCCACAAGACTCCTTGAAATCTATACCTATCGTAGAAATGAATGAAAAAATAGTGCATGGAATACCACCATTTTAACAAAAAATTCCCGTAACCATGCTACATGATCAAGCTAGGCAGTCTAATTAACAATCAAAATGTATCGGACTTGCTGTGGTACAATGTGCCCTGCATACTTGACTGTGCAACCTTCACATCAAAATGACATTCCTTGACTGTTGGAATGGAAAAAGGAAAGGCGCTTATATAACGAACAAGAAAGCAGAAAGACGTGAAATGAGAGAAAACAATGAAAATTTCAACGCTGCCTGGAGATTCAATGAGTGGGATGCAGGGAATCAGGGATTGAGTTGACGGAAAGGCTAGCTGTTCAAAATTGTAGTCCTCATGCATCAGTGACTCATTTTGCTCACCAATACTTTTGCTCTTTTTTTTAATTTTTTAAACAACTCAGTTGTAGTCCATTTCCAATTGAATTTGTGCGTGTGTCCACAGGCACAGCTGGCTGGGAGAAATGAAAATTTCCATGCTGCCAAGAAATTCAATCATTGGGATTTAGGGATGGAATTGACGGAAAGGCTAGCTGTTCAAAACCGTTGTCCACATGCATCAGGAGTGATTCATTTTGCTCACCAATAAATTGAATGCTCACCAATACTTTTGCTCCTTCGCTTATAAACTACTTGTAGTCCATTTTCAATTGAATTTGTGGCAGTGCACATGGCTGCGATCATATGCCCCTGATCAGAGGGCTGCTGAGTGTTTTCACAATGCTTGTCGGCTGAGCCACATGAATTTATCATTTCGCTGGTTGGAACTGGGTCCACTGGGACTCCTGGACTTCGGGACTTCAGTTGATTGAAATGGAGTAACTTATTAGTTAACTTATTAGTTACCCTGCGTGAAGGTCAGATTCAGACATAAATTAAGTATTTTTTGGGATGTTTAAATTCATGAAAAATATTACAAGTGAAATTTTTGGAAGATTACAAGTGAATTTTTGGAATATCCTAGAATATACCACCTGCCAAATCCCTTTGCACCTGAAAAAGAAACTAATTCAGCACTTCACTACCGAATCAGACCTTCATGTACAATAATGCATAACCTTGAAGATCATAGAAGTTCTAAGAGGTAAAAGAACATGAGACAGAATGTAGCAAAAGTGACTCCAGCCCATTTGAAAGCCTTGGGATGCATTCAATTTCACTTCTTGTCATCCTATGCCTGCAATGGAAAAATACAGTAGGAATATGAATAAGTGAAAAAATATATCATAAAGTTTTTGCAACTTAACCCTTAAACGCCAACGCGGACATTTTTTGTCCAATGGATGACATAGAATCCTTTTACATAGACAAAAGTGCAACTGTTCATCCACAAAATCCTTAAAAACCCAAAGTCCCGTCGGGGGACATTTGGGATTTCGGGCAGGCTCGTGCAACTTGAAATTTTGACCTGATTTTTTGAAACTTTTTTTGAAGATAGGAAATCACATTAGCTTTCTAAAAATATAATTTTTTTTAACTCGCTGCCCGGGAGCAAAAGTTATGCCACTTGAAGTCAAAAAAGCAATTTGTCGAGCAGAAAAAAATAAAAAATAAAAAATAAAAAATAATAATAATAATAATAATTTTTAATTTTTTCCTCAAAGGTTATGTTTTGATTCATTCTATTTGGACTAAAAATGAGAAAGTTATGGACAATCTTGTTTTTGGGGCAATCTAAGCGTCTTCTTCAAAAAACAACTTATAAAATTCATTCTTGAATGCAATTTTCAAAAAAATTCAATTCTTTTTTTTCAAAAGGTGAAGTTTGTTTGCAAGAACAATTCCACTGTTGGGATTATGGTTTTTTAATTCCGTTTAAGAGCTATTGACTATTTAGTGTTTTGTTCAATTTTGGACCTACTTCTACTTAACAATTTTTTGGTATGTGAAAATCAAGTTGACATTTTGAAATTTTTTTCCCCGACTTTCAACTCAAATGTTCAACATAAATTTTTTTAACTTTATGGTGTGCAATGCAAAAAAAAATCCACAAATGGCCGTCAAAGTCATCTGAAATTGCAATCCAAAGTTAAAAAAAAATTCTTTTTCCAACTTCAAATGCTAATACCTTCCAATCCGTACGGTCAAACTTCATGAAATTTTTACCACATGATCTGAGACAATTGAAGTACAAGATCCTACGGTTAGATTCTAAAAAAGAAGTTTTTTTTGGTTTAGGAAGTGATCGCAGCAAAAATGACAGTTCTCAGTGGTTTCAGAGCCAGAAAATGCCTTGGGCCTTTAGGGGTTAAAGATTAAATATAAAACACTTGCTCATTTTTTCCTCAAATAGTGTGGTTTACACTAGTACTTCTAGGCATATGCATTCTATAATTAATTAATGTGAACCACAATATTTTTAAAACCCTTACATACTCGAAGAAGTTTTTTGTACCCTCTGTCCTAGAAAGATCTTCCAGCTGAACAAAATGTAGATCATTTTGGATGGAGGGAGTATTTTTTATTTCATTTTTTGATGAAATTCATAAATATTTTGAAGTGGTATTTGTCTTGATAGTTTTATTACTTTTATGCAGGTCATGAATTAGTTGTAGCAAAATGGATTGGAAGTAGTGTTGCAAATTTTGTTCAAGAATGGATATTTTGGTGCAAAAAAACAAACAAAGAAAAAAATTAATCCAACAATTGACCTCAAGGACTCAACCATTAGATTTTTTTTGTAGGGTAGCATAATTTAAGGGCTTATTCATATTAGAACCCACAATTGACCTCAAGGACTCAACCAAGTGACACTGACATTTGCAACAAAACTAGTGCAAATCAATTCAAAATAGTGCAAAAGAAGTTCCATACAAAGTAGTAATGTACTATGTACAGTACTAAGTAGTTAGGACAAATGTTCTCTCTTTGCCAAATAATTAGTCAAAGGTTGGCAAATGTGATTTAACATATGTTTAAAATAAGAAGATTCATTTTTTTATGTACACTTTAAAAAAAATAACATCCAAGAATTCCAATACATGCCTTTAGAAATATTTTTTGCCAAACCTAACCATTGGATACATTACTTTATGCATTTCAATTTTCAAATGCCTTTGGAGAATTGGTGGAATGTAATTTGCAAAATTGTATAATAGCGGCTTAGGTGAATGCAAGAAACACCTGCCGATTTTGTTGCGTTTTTACAGTTCTCATGATTTTTATTTTGGAGTACTATAAAATTAGAAAAATAATTTTTAAAAAACAAAAAAAATATGGCTAACGTAAACACCTTTAAAATGGAGGTAACCACCAAAGGAAATGCATAAAAAAATTCTTTAAGCTAGAGAACTAGAAAAGTGCCAAATCTCAAGAAAATGGATACGTTGATGTATAAATTAGTTAAAAATAGGAAACAAAATGAAATATATAAAATGAAAATTTTCCATTTGTAACAACTCTATGGAAATGGTCATTCACCTAAAAAAACTCGAAAATATCATTTTATATGTTTCAAAATGCAAGCAGAAAGAAGCGCACTTTGTGGACTTCCACACCACATAAAATTATTTATTTTTAGAATTCCTTTAGAAAATAGCTACAAGTCTACTAGAAGACCATGCCTTCCAAATTTCAGCTCAAAATTCATTTTTTTGGGTACTAAATAGTACTAAAACCTCCAAGTTGGCAAGTGTGACATAAAATTGGGGTCTATTTTTGGATAGTTGATTATTTTTGAAAATTACCAAAAAAAATTAGATAAGGTGTATAATAGTCATGAATACTGTGCATAAATCTTGAGTCATTTGGAGCCAAAACACAAAAGTTATAACCAAAAAACAAATCAGAACGCAAGGTGTGACGCAAAGTAGTACAGGTGTTTCTTGCATTCACCTGCTTTAGACTCAGTCCCTTAAACTCTTTGCAAGCTCATTGTGATTTTTGAAGTTTCAATCAAATACTATCCTTTCACAATTAGACTTTTGACTTGTTTTTAGCATAAACTATTTTTTTGGATGTAGATTTTTGTTTCAAATGCATGGTAGGAAATAAACTTGCGCACATGGCAAATCCACATGCATTTTTTTAGATGAGCTATAAAGTGATATGGCTTTTAACTCCTAAAAGTTTTTGACTATGTTTTCACCAAAAACACTCCCAAACTGCCATTTCTAATACTAGTGCCAAATTTTAGAGAAAAAACATTTTTGGACACATGTAACCGTAGGATCTTGTAGTAAACTTATTTAAGAAGATGTGGAAAAAATTTCAGAATTTTCCACCATGTGGATTGCAAGATAATAGCATTTGAATTGACAAAAATCCTTTTTTTGTCCCTGCAAAAAAATGGGCAGCTACCCTTCACAAGGTCACATTTGTATGTCAAAATGTCCAAAATGGTGGTTACTCTTTGGATTCATTCTTCAAGGCAAGTTGGCTACATGCTTGAAAAATTTCAGATCATTTGATATGTACAGTAAGGTCTACTTCATTTACGAATTTTTGAAATCGCAGGGAAGGGAATTTCAGATCTGCCAACTTTGACAGCCTCCCGAGGGCTCAAAAATGGGTCTTTGACCATGAAATTTTTACCACAAATTCATCTTTAATTAATTATAGGTGTGCCAAATTTCAAGGCCAAATGATTTACACAAAAAAAAGATATTTAAAATCTCCCAACATGTGTAGCCGGGAAAAAAATTTCACTACTGCCAACTTTGACACCCTCCCAAGGATTGAAATGTTGTTGTTTTTTTATGAAATTTTTGGCATAGGACCATATATATGTTTATTACATGTGCGAAAAATTTCAAGTCCAAAACCCCCCCACAAAAATAGATATTCAAAATCTCCCAACATGTATATTTGTGAAACAATTTCACTACTACCAACTTTGACACTGTCCCAAGGGTTGAAAAATTGTTTATTTACCATGAAATTTTTATGATGAAATCATCTCTATGTTAATAATATGTGTGACAAACTTCAAGTTCTAAAGATTCACACAAAAAAAATTATGTCAATTCTACCAACATGTGTAGTTGTGAGAAAAATTTCACTACTACCAACTTTGACACTATCCCAAGGGCTGGAAAAAACACATTTTACTATGAAATTTTTGGCATGAGATAGTCTTTATATTGATAAAATGTATGCCAAATTTCAAGGTCAAAAGAATACCGAAAAAAAGATATTCTAATTCTACCAACATGTGTAGTTGTGAGAATGACTTTCTACATCCATGTGAAATTTTACCCAAAAAATTACACTATCCCAAGGGCTGAAATTTTTTTTCTCACAACAACACATGTTGGTAGAATTGGCATAATTTTTTGTGTGAATCTTTAAAACTTGAAATTTGGCACACATGTTATTAACATAGAGATGATTTCATCATAAAAATTTCATGGTAAATAAACAATTTTTCAACCCTTGGGATAGTGTCAAAGTTGGTAGTAGTGAAATTGTTTCACAAATACACATGTTGGGAGATTTTGAATATCTATTTTTGTGGGGGTCTTTTGGACTTGAAATTTTTCACACATGTAATCAACATATAGATGGTCCTATGCCAAAAATTTCATAAAAAAAGAAAAAAAATTCAATCCTTGGGAGGATGTCAAAGTTGGCAGTAGTGAAATTTTTTTCACGGCTACACATGTTGGGAGATTTTAAATATCTTTTTTTTGTGTAAATCATTTGGCCTTGAAATTTGGCACACATATAATTAACTTAAAGATGAATTTGTGGTAAAAATTTCATGGTCAAAGACCCATTTTTGAGCCCTCGGGAGGTTGTCAAAGTTGGCAGATCTGAAATTCCCTTCCCTGCGATTTCAAAAATTTGTAAATGAAGTAGACCTTATTGTACAACATATAGGAAAAAAATAGTAAGTAGGAAGAGATAGAAAATGATTCAAAACACTAAACTGTTAAGAATTTAAATATGGAATTGAAAAATGTCAATCCTAAAAATTGTAATGTTGTAATAAACAATCTACACACAATGTTTTTATTTTATTTCAAAAATATTCAAAATTGAGTTAAATAAAGGACTTCAAAGTTTATTTTAGAGTAGAGATTCCATTACTACCCTCAAACTAAGACTCCTCATAACTTTTGACTCATTGATTGGAATGGAATGA
The DNA here is from genome assembly GCA_951799445.1 of Pseudisothecium myosuroides. Classification (NCBI taxonomy): domain Eukaryota; kingdom Viridiplantae; phylum Streptophyta; class Bryopsida; order Hypnales; family Lembophyllaceae; genus Pseudisothecium; species Pseudisothecium myosuroides. Next base: position 15,270,696 of record OX637295.1, read on the forward strand.
TTCAAAGCTTCCCGCGTATATATAAATCTAAAGAACCAATTTCAATTTTATTTATTTTTTAAAGTAATTTTTAAAGAAGTTTTTTTTGCTGCCCGGGCTGCCTGCTGACCAATGAAATTGACATATCATGCAATAACTTTTTAACCATGTAGTCAAAAGTTATGAAAATTGTTTGGCCTTAAAGCTACTCCTAGGGAAAATGTTGTGTGAAAATTTCAAAGAAAAAAAATAAAAACTCCGCTTGTATTGAGGTGCCCCCAAAAGCTATGTTCTCAAAAAAGCATGCTCAGTGCTTTAGGTGTTAAAAATCAATTTTGGTAATTAATGAAGGACTAATGATTGAAGGATGGCCACTTGGAAATCTTTTTGCTACATAAGGCCTTGGTGGTTCCATATTGTCTTCAATTTCATTTTGATGGCAATAGCATAAATTCATTTCACATAGTGAATTCAAGTTCTAGTTTCAGTGCACTACTTTTCAACCCTAGATAGCATTTACAACATAATCAAAGATTCAAAATCAATTTATATACTAAAATTTTCATTGAATTTTGAAGATGATATACACCCACAGTAATTGGAATAGAATAGTCCAACTATTTCAAAATACTAGTCTCCAAAGCAAGTCTAAAATCTTCATCTATATTTAATTTTTTAACAAATTTAATTATACAATCCATTAGTTAACTTATTCAAATACATCCTACCAAAGTTTTACAGTGAATATTTCCATCAATTGCAAGTTACAAGTTCAATACATAGGCTTTTCTAGCCCTTCTAAAAGATGAAGTTTTGTCTTTCAACATTTTTAAATCAAAACATATATGTCCTATAACTTTTGAATTTTATCCAATATATTAAAATATGTTTTTGATTATATATTTAGAAAAACTTAACCAAAAACACTTTCACATTCATCTTTAGAAAAATTATAAAGTGGAAGAAGGTACTAAATGAAAGAAAAAACTAAAGGCCACCATAACTCTTATATAAAAAGTTGAGAGTTGTTAATTACAATGGTGAGAATGTTCTAATAAAATATATATTTTTATTTCTATTTCTATATGAAAATTTTCAAATTTGAGTTCAAAAAATAGCTATTCACATTTTTTCTACCTTCATTGCCGGCAAAATAAAACTCTTTATAATTTTCACCTCATTATTAAAGATTAAATGTTTTAAAGCTGGTATCAATTATCAATTATCAATATATATATATATATATTACAATAAATTTAATTAATATTTTTTTGGAATATCTTTTTAGTTTCCCATTTTGTCATTGAAATAAAAAAATCCTTCTACCTTTTGCAATATTTAAAAAAAAACTTAAACAATGTTGAAATTATATAAAGATTAGGACAATTAGCATCCATCTTAAAAAATTCATGCAAAAATTCCAAATTATGAAGTCAATAGAGCCTAATTAAGATTTTCTTAAAAATCCAAGTAGACTCCTCAATCCTTTAGAGGTTAATATTAGGTTTGATATAAAAAAATTTAAATTGTTAAAATTGCCCAACAACATCATTTGATAGGTCTACATCCAAATTATATAGAAATGACTGAAAATTCAATTTGACAAGGTAAAATGCTTAAGCTTACTATTTTCTATTTAAAATAAGATAAATGCGCCTAATTTTGACTATGGAGAGTGCTACTACGATTGTCACAATTAGAAAATTTGCCTAAAATGTGAACCTTCTCAATGTGAAAGGCTATGATTGATTTTAGAAACAACTATAATGAACACTTTGAAAATCATCTGTATATGGTTTATTCATATAGTGTTAAAAAAATTACAAGCTAATAAAATTTGAAATCCTCTTTCAATTGCTACATTATAATTATATTAACCCTCAAAGGACTAATATACATTTTTTGGCAACATAGAAAGTTTAGGCAGGTACATGTGACTAGAGATTTACATATTTTAGGCTGAAATTTTAATAGAAAAAGGGGACAAGGAATATCTTTCATATGTTCTAAATTTCAAGACATTTGAAAATTTGAATCAAAAGTTATGGCCAAATATGTTACTATTTTCCTCGAGCGGGCAGTCCAAGTAGATCAGAAAAATCACTTTTCTCCAAAACAAAAATTTCTAGAATTATGTATATGTGGAAAGCTTTGAATTCTTCCAATTTTTTTTTATCAATAAGTCTGAATTTATGAGGAATTTTTGTTTGGGGGCAATTATCTAGTCTAAAATAAACTTTGAAAAAAACTAAAATCATTGGATGTAGATTGTTTGTTACAACTAATTGCATCCATTGGGATTGACATTTTTTAGTTCTATAACTAAATTTTTAACAATTTAGTGTTTCAAATCATTCTCTCCTTCTTTCTACTTACTCTTTTTTTCCTATACGTTGTACAACTCCAAATGATGTGAAATTTTTCAAGCATGTAGCCAACTTGTCTAGGAAAAAGAATCCAAAGAAATGCCACCATTTTGGAAATTTTTTCATAGAAAAGTAAGCTTGTGAATTGCAGCTGCCCTATTTTTTGCAAGGCCAAAAAATGATTTTAGTGGATTTGAATGCTTATATCTTGCAATCCACGCTGTGGAAATTTTTGAAATTTTTACCACCTGTTTTCAAGTCAGCATAATACAAGATCCTACGGTTACATGTCTTAAGAAAAGTTTTTTTTCAAAAATTTGATACTTGTATTAGAAATGACAGTTTTTGAGCTTTTTCGGTGAAAACATAGTCATGGAACTTCAGGGGTCAAATAAGAACCATGCTTAGCTAAAACATATAATCAAATCATTTTAGGTTTAAGATAGCAATGCCTTAAAGCGACAAGTACCTGAAATATACACCTACTTTTTTGTCTCATAGCAAACCAAATTTGCATGTGAAAAGTCTCTTACATAGAACATGAGTAGATTAGCAAAGTGTCTGTGCATGTGTGGTTCTATTCATGCATCACTCTCCATTGCTTCAAGATTTCAAATGTGTAGTTTCCTACTAAGTTTATGACCCATTGTAGGAGCCTACAGCATGTTACTTTTGAAAATTTATAACATATTCTCCAAGTAGCAAAAAAAATTAAACTCTACTTGCAATATGTTTCACTACAACATAGCATTCAATAGCATGCACTGTCATTGCCTTGACTCTAGAATAGATGGTGTGAAATATTTAACACCCTCAATACTTCATCATCGTCAGTAGCTAAGTAAACAGTTGGAGGCTCAATGTGATGAACAAGGTGCATGTAGAAAAGGCAGTGGCTACATGAAGGCTACTGAATGTTATGAATTTGCTAATCTGTTTCTTCAGAAATTTTACTAAGTGGCCACACAAAAGACACTGAAACTCCTCTATTGGCACTTGCAGGTGCTCTTACCTTAACCCCAAAGTGACAAAGAGGACAGAAAGTGTCCTCACAAAGTTTCAAGTCCAGTTCAAAGTGCTGTAACTTTTGCATTCAAGGTCCAAATTCAATGAGACTTGTTGGTAAAGTTGCTTTATCCCTTCTAGTTTGTATGGTAAAATTTTCAGATCAATCCAAGATGTATTGATTTTTTGGAAGCCAATCGAAGTTCACAACTTCAATTTGAGTTCACCAAACTGCATTTTAGGGCTGCAACTTCGGAGCCTTGTATCTCCTTCATCCATTGCTCATTTTCAATAAAATTTCTTTGATTTTGTTCCCCTTGAAGTATACTTATTGTGGTAAAGTTTTCATGTCAATCCAAGTTGTTTTGAATGTTTGGGAGCAATTCGAAGTTCAAAATCCTGCCATTTTTGGAGTGTAGTGAACTTTGGTGGCTTGTTTCTTCTTCATACAGAGTCCATTTTCAATAACTCTTTTTGGAAAAGTTGCGCATACTATTCTAGTTTTTGTGGCTAAAATTTCATGTTAATCTAAGAATTAATGAGTGACTAATAAGCATTCTAGTAGAAGGAGGTTCAGCTTTAGATGTGTTTTTTGCAATTTTTCTTGCTGATTTTTGACATTTCAAAGCCGTTTTGTAGACACAATGATTCAATTGAATGAATTTTTTTTTCACCAATGTGTTTGTATACTAGTTTTGAATCTTTTTGTAGTGTAAAGTTTTTTCATTTGAGTAGGTTTAGAAATCAAACTTCACCTCCAAATGTGTTTTTGGGAAAATTTCAGCATCCATTTTCAATACTAAAACATTATGATCTTGCAATCTATGTGGCCAAATGACTTCAAATTTTATACATGTCATCTACAACATGTACACTACAAGATTATACGGTTGAGATTTCTATAACTTGAAGACATTTAGATCCATAAAGCTTTAAAGCAATGATGTTTTTGAACCCCAGAAATTGAATGTCACTTTGGGGTTAAGCTTAGTTAGCTTATCTTTCAGCAATCCAGAACCTGGAGCATCTGCTTGATTTTCCATTTTTTCTAAACAATAAGGCTGGTCAGAGTTTATGTCACCCTCATCATAAAGCCCTGCCTAACGCAGCAGAGTGATGTGTGCATGAGCTCTGAGGAAAACTCCATTGGGAGCATACTCATGAATGTGAGAATGATGTGTTAGCCAATTTTTTGTCCAAAGGTTCCAGCATAGAATTGATGCAAATTATTTATTGAAAATACTACTAAATAAAGCAGGAGTTTCTGAGCCTCTGTAATTGTGTAATTGACGACGTGTACAAACATGGCACCACAGAATGACCGAATGCAAGGAGCCAGTGAATGGACTCAACAAATGCAGTAATCATAAACGAAAGCGACCACAAAAATCTAGTTGCACGGATATTGAGTCCCTTTCAAGGAAAAAGCATGGGCTGACAGAGCAGAAAGATTCATGGGTATTGAAAATTTATTGAAACTCTTTGTCGGTGCAACTACAGGTAGTGTAGATTAGTGGCACCTTAGTTGAACTTCTTTCCAACAGCATTATTTTGTCATTATGAAATGAAAACGGGATGTACTAAAATTTTCATTACTGTAATAGTATCCTCTACCAAAGGGATATCTATTGGAGTTTTCAGTGTATTGGTATTGAACTTTTCAACTTGGGAGCACTTTTCAAACACCCCCAATTTGAACTTCAAAATTTTATCACTAAGTTAATAGCAATAAAAAGTATATATATATCCCTATTAAAGTGACTTCTATGTTTGATCAAATTATGGATTTGACCGAAAAATGTTTTGTGGTGTGAAACCCTTCTGAAAAACGAGGCGGATCAATACTTAGAAGGATTCTTTTTGGACCCCACATTATACTGTATCATTGGTTGTTTCTGGCTGCCTCTTGGATAACAAGGCACTCATAAAGAAGAATCAAGTTGCATTCCAGCATCAGCATGTGCCGTTGATGACACAATCAATGACTTAGCATTCAATGGCCACGGAATGTTCCAAGCTTCAAGCACATTGCAAGCTTCCACTCTGAATAACTGGGACACCTCATAGTCAAAGTCGCTCAAATCACCTAATCTCAGGAGCCTGGCACTATCCATGATTATGCCCATCAGATCCATCGTGATAGTTGGAGTATTGAGAGCCCTGTGCACTTGAATGTGTCTTATGACCCTCAGTTACAACTTGCACTGCATTCAAAGAATTAAATGGGAGCCCCAGCTCTGTGGACCTGGCTATCTGAATCTATCTGAGATTCTCGGTTACACATGTCCAGGCAACCGGGCAACTTACTTTGATCTGCTTGCTATCTATCAAACCTGCAACTCTATATGGAAATTTGAACTTACTAATGCATGAGGGTCAGTTTTACAAGTTGGTCCTCAGTTGCAGTGATGCAGATGGTCACATTGGATAATTGTGTGTTTCAAACTTTGATGAATACAAAGCATTCCAGGTTCCAGGAAATCTGCCTTTGAAATGGTCCATGACATAGAAAATTGATTTCAACATGTTGTGGATTATCCCTTATACGGTGCATCAACATGTGTGTTTACACATGTATTAGAATTGGTGTTAGCAAAACAAATCTAGTTCAAATATGTAGGTTTAAGTGTCCATTAAAATTAGAGTTCATACTGGACTATTCAATACATATTTGTCTTAAAATGTCTTTCAAAGCATTGATTGGATTTTGAAAGGATTCACACTTCTTGCATTTTTCAATCAATTTTCATTTGAGATAACATAGAAGTTGCATCTAATCCATTTTGATTCATATGTTCCAAATTCTTCTTAAATTACTTAAAAATTGGGAGGTGCTCTAAAAAGGCCGTGGCAATATATTGAAAAGTCCAATATGAACTCTAATTTTAATGGACACTTAAGTGTTGGAGAAATTAAAGTTTATCTCACCTTTCCAATATTTATTGCTAAGACCTTTGCTGGCAGTTGGCATTGTTCTCAATACTTTATGAGAACATACATTGTTGATTTATTGTTCAATATGATAAGTACCATTAACAAGACTCTCTACAAGGTTTCTATGTTATTGCCAGTAGCAAGTTCAACTACATGGGGCATTTAGGGTGCTTGTTTAAAATAGGTGAAGTTTCCTTCCTCTAGGTTTAGTCCCGGGTTTAGTTGAGTTAATTTTCTTGTATGAACTGCTTGCCATCACGACAGTGAAATTATACACATTCTGACTAACTTCCAGCAAGCTTTGAAGAGAGCAATTTGGATCACTCAAACTGAAGGTCCTCGCTGGGTATTTATCACTTGCTGATCTGTAAAGATCCACATGTTCACTCCTAACGAAGTCTTCAAATAACTATACTTTCATTTCCACTGATACAGCTTATCCACTCCAAATGCTAGGCAAGAATCAGACCTATCTCACCCTATATGCTTTATAACATTTGTCTCTTTTGTGCAAAATGAATCCATGCAAATCACCTCCAAGCCAATAATCACACAGAACTTGGAGGTATGGATATGGATATGAACAACAAATAAAATGAAATCACAATGGAGTATTCATGAGACAACCTTCAAGTTCAGAGAAGATTCGCTGGTACTTATCACCAAAATTGTGACACAAGTCTGTAGCTCTCAAAACTAGGAATGGTATTTACCTTGTCCATGCACGTCCTGAACGTGCCAAAATCAAGGAATAATGTCAATTAAATGAAATTGACCTTTAGTCCTAGCTTATTTGGGAAGGAAGCATCAATACCATACTGCCATCTGCTTATAAATTTGAAAGGTACCAAGATGTTTTGAAATTAAATAAGTGTCAGATGGTCACTTATTAGTCACCAACTGATGAGAAAACACAGGAAGCAAGAGAGGGAGGAGTGATTTGATGGGAAACCTTGTCTAAATACATTAGTCACCAACTGATGAGAAACCACAGGAAGCAAGAGAGGGAGGAGTGATTTGATGGGAAACCTTGTCTAAATACATTAGTCACCAACTGATGAGAAACCACAGGAAGCAAGAGAGGGAGGAGTGATTTGATGGGAAACCTTGTCTAAATACATGGTCCGTTCATGGTTCGAACCAGTGTTGGGTGTGGTTTGTATTTTGGAGATACCAGATGGGTAATGATATTCATTTTCCAAGGGCATCATTGGGCTTGAGGTTGGTGCCTTACTGGTTTTAGAATGTTCTTGAACAAAGAAACAAAGGTATCAATAAAATTACAAATGTCTTGTGGATCAATGCATTGTTCGTCTATGAGTTTCAGCTTTTGGAAATGCATACTATCTGATTGGTATGTTCAATGGTTTCAACCAAGATTGAGTGCGCAATTGTTGAATGGTTGATGGGTATTTTTAATTCTTGTTGGCTAGCACTTAGGCCAGTACATGAACAAACTGCAAAAATTTAGGTAGCTATCTCTATAGCTCAAGAATCTAACACAACACTATAAAAAGGAATGAGCTTCATGATCTTGTACATTTCTAGAACCTCAAGCATTACAAAAATTCATTTTACTTATTGCAATTCTCCCACTTCTATTGGAATTCATGAAATTTTAACAATTGTACTTAGAAACACTATTGTAGCTACTAGCAGATTCCATGCTCTTTAACTACGTTAATGACACTCTTATGGCATTCCGAATTGCACTCATTGTAATGGTATGAGGTCAGGTTTAAAAAAATTCAAACCTCCAAGGTCGGATTTTGCTGGTCCTCCGTGCCTGGCGGTTGTTGTATACGGTGCGTGCCATTTCCTTAATTAAGTAATTCTGGTACAGGAAGAAAGGACGTTGCCAAGATAAGCAGTGGATGCGTTGAATCGTCTGCATGCAACTGAAGACAGAAGGAGAAAGAGACGGTGGATTGCTTTCTATTAAGAGTTGAATTATTTTCAGTTCTCTTTGTTTTTTGGATCACAAAAAGTTTCCCGTGTGGGTTCATTGAAAATCAGATTACGCTCAGGCACATATGGCGACGAGGCAAGACAAACAGGCACTGGGATCAAGCTTCGGACATCCAGCTTGAGCCTGTCACATGTAATGTGATACAGTTTTTCTGGGACACGCTAAAAGCAGGACTGCGAATGGCAGATCATCGTGATATATATTTGGTACAGGTTCCTTCCTAATCTCAGAAATGTCATTGAAGTTTTTGTAATCATCACTCCTGAGTCGCTTGTACCTTAAGCGTATCGTTCTGACAAAGAAAGGATGATTTATACCCTGGCACCACAACTGACCAAAGTTACTAACAATTGCAGCACAGAATTGTAGTGAGAAATTAATGAACAGAAGATGAGGGACTAATAAACCCAGACCTCTTTAATATCGCATTCACGAATACCACATCCACTGTTTTCTCACTACAGTTTAGGACAGCACCCTGTGACCCCAAGTACTTATATTGCGCTTCCACACGCAACACAACTTCATCAGTCTTACAAAACTCCATGTGATCCAATTCTTTCAAGACAGAAGGAGAAAGAGACGGCTTGTAGTTTCTACAAACTGTTACCCCTGTTTGACATCCCTGCCTAGCCATCCGAAATGCAGTGATATCAAACAGGGTAACAGTTTGTGGAAACTACAAGCCGTTTGCTATTACTAAGCAAAGAAACCCGACAGTAACACTCAGTTTACAGAATAAGGTACATTTCGATCGATCTCGTCGAGATCTATTCCAAAGACTTTTCACAGTAGCACAATGGATTACTGCAGGCATTCTCTCACCTCACCATGTTACTTGGATCGGTCAATGAATTACTCTAGCTATCAACCAATTCAAGACCTTCGTGTATAAGTCCTGCATGTATAAGTCCTGCATTCGTTTACCATGAGCACGAACCACTGAAACTCGACGAATCGAGGTCACTCAGCATGTTCACTTGGTGCCGATGAGTCACTTCAATAGGATGATCGGGAAGAGAAGTAAAAGCTCTCTTCCGGATTTGAATCAGCTCTGTGTGAGCATACTCCTCAACGCTCTGATAATCAAGGTCGAAGAAGTTTGTATCTCTGATATTCTCTGCGACAGTACCTGTGACTGCAAGAGCAAATAACATGGAGCACTGTTTCATGGATCCAGGGGTGCCTAAATACCACTCCGAACAATGAGCACCAAAAAAGGATCAATCTCGACTCATATCACTCTCAATTTATCGGTCCCCTCTGCACCTTCATTCTAACGAGCTTGGGGAGGTACAAATCTTGCTAAAACTGTCGTATCAGGTACGCCGTCCCACCCACCCTCCCTCTCCCAGCGCACCACTGGGCAAAATTAACAGTTCCAGACATGCTTTTCAGAAAATTCTCACGCGTTTGATCACTTGAAGGTTTAAACGTAATTTAGGCCCAGATGTCGTCTCATGGTGGCAGAATAGGTCGTCGCACAAGCAAACCGACCTGATTCACTAGATAAAAGACCCCTGAATGAAATGCAAATGATTTGTACGATCTTAATCTCCAAATGCATGTGCTGCCATTCATTTGACACTCAAATCGGCAGCATACCTTAGAGCAAGTGACGGCGCATTGTATGTACTCATTCCCCACCCTAGATAGTGAACACTGTGTCACGTCAAACCCCAACGACTGCACAGCTTGAAGCAGAGCGCTCTGGAAATTTGGACGAGGCTTGTTCCACACCACCTCCATGACAACCTCCTCCTCTCCTATGTGCACGTGAATGGCGCTTAAGGTGCCAGCACTAGTCACACGTATAGGGTCAGCTCGCACCACGACGCCATCGATATCTGAGGAAGCAGCGGTCGTCGTCCACTTCTCGGGCGATGACCGCTGCTTCGTCAAGATGCGTTGCGAAGGGTTGACAGCAGCTGCTAATGGTTCACGAAGAGGAGCTAAGGACCTCATTTTCTTGCACCATGGTGACTGGTTGTAAGACGCCATTAACTTCAAGTCAGCACGACGATTCAGAAGTTGGGCTTTCTTCTGTTGCAGAGCTCCCACAAACGAGATTGCGTCCTCCACCACCACTGCCCTCTCCCTCTGCCAACCCAAAACTCATGCTCAGATAAATAACAACGGACGTCGACAATAGACACGTACCATAGTACCATTTAGCGACGTTTCCTGAAATGTGCCAGCGAGAACTCAACTGCATCTCCTAACTTGTAATAATACATGTTCCACAAGTTTTAAGCCACTGAAATTTCAAAACACTGAAATTCTGTGAGCAAGGTCAATGTGAGCTAGGTTAGTGAGGAAAGAACTATACTTTTGGCGCTGGAGGCAACAGAGACTCCAGAATCAAATACTTGGCAGACATGTCGTCTCTCCTCTGCCGCTCCCGAATGATGTGCTCCGCTGTCGTGGGCATCCGATTTGCCTTTGATTTCGGCCCCGCTGCATCAAGTCCTACTTCTTGTGGACTCTTCTTCTTCTTGGGAGTACACTTCGGCTTGGCCGTTCCGCTACCACGTGATCTTTTCGGCTTCACCACTGGCGGAGTATTCGGTGCGGAAGACATCATGGCCGTCGTAGGAGCTGGAATTTCAAACCCTCTGGTTCCTGTCTGTACAGAAAAAGGCTTGCTGTTCACCGCCAAGGGGTATCGGATGCTAGCGGGAGTTTGAATCGCGATCGCAGAGGTCCTCCTGCTATGAGAAGGCGAGAGTGGAATTGCCACAGGATTCGGAGGCGAAAGAGATAATGATAAAGGGCTCGGGTGGGAAGCAGGCGCCGCTTGCTCGGGGCCCAAATTTAACTCCGGAAGCTCAATGCCGACCAACATGGCATCCAGGCTGGGAATGCTCCCCTCGGGACCCATGACCTCGTTCAGAAGGGTGCCAAAGAATGGGTTTCGCCATTGAAACATTTCCTCCAAGGAATCCACTAGTTCCATGCTGAGAAGACCGCTCTGATCGACTGCTCTAGCTAGTACGAAAACACTCTCAAACGTTTCCTATTCTCAATTGACGTTCGGTGCTGGCGGTTTCAAACTTGTACAGCCGTGCCCGCTTCATGCTGGAGATCACAAGGTGGAGGGGGTTGACAGCTCCGGCCAACTCCGCAGGTAATACTTCAAAATCGATCCAGCCAAACGACACTTCGAAAGAGATAATAGCATGTAGTTCAAGTCGCTCGCTTCGTAAAGGCGATTCATTGGCTTTATGTGGGGCGGCACTTTTCGAGATCTTCTCAAGGTGCATAATTTACAGCGATGATTGGATTTCGTCACTCGTCCTGGATCAGTCTGTATTCCTTTGCTGCAGCTCTGGAATGGAAACCGTCGATCAGGTCAGATTAGCTTGCCTATCACTGAATTAAAAGCTATTAGACTGTCTATCAGTGCTGCTACATTGAAACAGTACTCATTAATATGAGGTTGACACAATTGCGCAATATGGTCTAGGAGGCTTCTAGAACCTGCAGCCTCTTCACTTGCTTCTCATGGGTTGGAGCCTTCATCTTTTGGACACCCTGCAAAGAATTGTCAGTGATCTTGAAGTTTCCATTCATGAAAAACAAAATCTTTATGGAATAGTGAATTTTATTAAAACTATTATGCCTTGTGCAATTGCCACAGCTAAAATAAAATTGAAAATATTTTCATAATTTTTTAATTTACAAAAAATTTAAAATTCAATAACTTTCACATTGTAGGTTTATTCGTCGTAAAACAACACCAGTGCATTGGAGAGCTTTCCAATAGTACTAAGAACACAGTTGGGGGGCGCATGGTGCAAGAGATCTCACTATAACAAACAAACAAAATTAACTAACTAAGAAGGTTTAGCTATTACTTTTAAAAATTAAAAATAACTTCAAAATTCTATAACTTTCACGTTGTAAGTCCAAATGCCACAAAATTAAGTTCGTGCATCCTTCCTCGCCAAGGACTTTTTGGCAATACCAAGAACCCGACCAGGAAACACATGGTCTAGGAGACCTTACCGTTACAAACAAAAAAAACAAATAGCCAACTTAAGGTTATCATGGGGGTGAATGCAAGAAACACTTAAAGCGTTTTGTCACATCCTAGTTTTGATTTTTGTTTTGGTCATAACTTTTGTATTTTAGCTCCAAATGACTCAAAATTTATAAGGAAGCTACTCATAAACATTATACACCGTGCCTAGATTTTTTTGTAATTTAAAAAAATAATTTACTATTTTTAAACAGCCCCAATAATTTCTCACAATGGGTGATTTAGGGGGATTTTTCCCCTTTATTAACCCAAAAAATGAATTTTGAGCTCAAATTTGGAGAAAATGGTCTTCTAGTAGACTTATAGCTATTGTCCAAAGGATTTTTAAAAATACTTATTTTTATGTGGTGTACAAGTCCACAAAGAGAGCTCCTTTCTGCATTTTTTTTCAAAGATATGAAACATTATTTTGGTGCGTTTTTTGGTCAAAACCCATTACCAAAATTTTTTCTCAAATGGACAATTTTAAGATTTCTTTTTAAAAACAATCCTATTTTCTACAAATTAAAATGTCAAAAGTGGTTTTTTCTTCACCGGTTTTAGGATGAATTCTATGTCCAAAATTCTTGTGAAGAAAATACCACTTTTGACATTTTAAATTGTAAAAAATAGGATTTCTTATTTTTTTTTAAATCTAAAAATTTTCCATTTGAAAAAAAAAAATTGGTACTTTTTTGACCCAAAAACGCATCAAAATAATGTTTCATACCTTTGAAAAAAAATGCAGAAAGGAGCTCTCTTTGTGGACTTGTACACCACATAAAAATAAGTATTTTTAAAAATCCTTTGGACAGTAGCTATAAGTTTACTAGAAGACCATTCTCTCCAAATTTGAGTTCAAAATTCATTTTTTGGATTAAAAAAAGTGCAAACCCCCCCTAAATCATCCATTGTGAAAAATTATCAGGGCTGTTTAAAAATAGTAAAATTATTTTTTTAAATTACAAAAAAATTAGGCAAGGTGTATAATGGTTATGAGTAACTTCCCTATAAATTTTGAGTCATTTGGAACTAAAACACAAAAGTTATGGCAAAAAAAAAAAAAAACTAGTGTGTGACAAAACACAACAAATAGTTAAGTGTTTCTAGCATTCACCCATGGATAGATGGCAAAAAAATTGCAACTTTCAATTGGCACTTTTAGCAATTTAGACTGTATGTTTTGAATTCTATACATATCCTCAATGTCTGAAATCCATATTAGTCTTAGATATTTGAAATCTATATCAATTTTAGACTTTTAAGCTTGCAAGGTCTAAAATCTATACCCTTCCTAGATGTCATTTTTGCGGTTTAAATTGCGCGATTTGAAAAATGGCATACGGATGGTTGCAAGAAAAACCAACCATTTTTTGTAGTGTTTTCAACTATACTCCTTTTTTCTTTCGAGAGTACTATATAATCAGAAAAATAATTTTTAAAAAATGTAAAAAATATTCTTAATGTATAAACCTTTAAGAAAAAGGTATCTTATGAAGGAAAAGCTAGAAAAGTCTTATAAACTAGCAAAATCTTAGAAAAATAGGTACTTTCACATTTTAACCCCTAAAAGCCCATTGTCCCTTCGGGGGACAAATGCGATTTCGGTCATGTACCTTTTTGCAACCACATTTGTAATATTTTCTGAAAAATTTAATGAAGGTGGAGAATGGGAAGACCTACGTGGGGACATAATTTTTTTCACAATCGGTGCCTGGGAACAACAGTTATGCCATTTCTTGGAATGCATGGGGACGGGGGACAGCAAAAAAAATTTGCAAAATTTTGAATTTTTTTTTAAAATACTTTTTTCTCATAGATTATATTTTATTCTATCTAGAAAGCTTTGATTCATTTCATTTCGATTTGTTATGAGGAAGTTATGGACATTCTCGTTTTTCGGGCAGTTAGAGCATCTTCTTGAAAAAAATAACTTGTAGGATTTATTTCTGAATGCTATTTTTGCAATTTTTCAAAAAAATAAATCTCACGGTTTATTTTACTTGCTAGAACAATCTCACCATTGGAATTAGTGTATTTTAATTCCATCTAAAATTTATAAATATTTTAGATTTTCCTTCTATCTCATACCTACTTCTACTTAACAATTTTTTGAAGAATGATAATTAAGTTTTTTTGAATTTCTTTTTTTTTCCTAGACTCTCAACTCAATTCTCCACTAGAGAGATTTAAAGCTCAAAACTTTGTAGTGCAAAAATTTTAAGTTAAAAATGTTCAAAGTCAAAAAATCCAGTCCCGCAATGTGCTGAAATACTTGTTTTCTCCACTTTAAACACAGATATCTTGCAATCTGAGCAGTCAAAAATTTTGAAATTTTTTCCACACGTTCTCATACTAATTAGGTGTAAGATCCTATGGTTAGATGTGCAAAAAAAATATTTTTCAATTTATTTTACTGTTTGCTATAGAAATGGCAGTTTTCAGTGTTTTTTGGCAGAAAAAGGCCTTGGGCCTTTAGGGGTTAATTTGTAAAAAACAAGAAGAGATTTTTTCTAAAATAAAAATTGGAAATTTGAGATAACTTTATGATGAAGGGATTTCACAAAAAGAATGATCTTAAAACCATCTTCAATGTTCAAAAATGCGCGAGCAAAAGAGCCCTGTTAGCACGCATGTGGAGGATATAAAATGAAATATTTTTAAATTTCCTTTGGTAGAAACATGACTTCTTAATATAGAAAGAGATCACAAAAATTTCAGCTCTAGATCATTAATTTTGGGTACTCCCCCAGTACTAAAAATTCCTAATTAAAATCGCAAAATGTGACAAATTAGCAAAATTGAAATTTAAATATTAAATGATTTTTAAAAAATTCTAAAAAATAAGGGATCTAAATAATTTTAAATTATCCATCTCCAATAAAAAATTCAAGTTAATCAAATTCACACTTCAAAAGTTATAGCAGATGACAAGAGAGTCACTTTTCATTGTGATGCCAAAAACAATCAGTCTTTCTTGCAATCATCCCAAGTATTCTCTCTAATAATCCCTAACTTGCTTTCATACTAACCATAACTAAGTTTTCAACTTTTTATTTTTTTATTTTTTAACCAATTATAAGTACACAAATTTAATTATATTAGTGCACATTTATGCGTGATTCTTCAATCAATTCATTTCTTAAGATGTCGTTCCCAATGCTATGAAGGCCCCTCAACCTATGATACTATAATAAATGAGCAATTTCATTAAAATGGCGCTATTCCAAAACTTTGGCACTTTTACAGTTTAGATCGCCTGTTCTAAAATCTATACTTGTCCTAGATGGTAAAAATAGCACGCCATTAAAATGGCAAGCAAAATATCGCCATTTTAATGAAATTACTCATATATATAGTAATTTAGGTGTATTTACATTAACAAGATTTATTCACATTTGATAAGACATATCTATATTTTTTATTCTATTTTGTGTTGTTTTCAAAATAAAGTTACTTCAAACTATATGTTTTCTTAAAGTTGTAATTTTTTACTAACCAAGATAGCTCAAGCAATAACCATGCATATTGCAAAATTATTATGAAGTTAAAAAATTAAATAAATATCTATTCAATAAAAAGACATAACCTACATTCCTACAATGATTTGCTTTTAGAAGCCACATGAAGGGATGGTTTACACCAAGGCCAAACCGAAGGCCCTCTTGAATTATCAAAGCAATGATTGTTAGAGACATAGGTATGGTTCAAGTAGGATTTACATTGTGGCCAAAATTTACGCCATTTTATATGGATGAAAAGTCTACTTGAAAATTGGAATCCTACATGGCTAAAGTAGATAATATTTTGCCAATTTGTAGGACCTTTTTTATTGACTACCTCTTTGAAATAGGCCTAATGGATTTCTAAAAAACCATGCATGATGGGCTAAAATCTCACAACTATAGAATTTGTTTATGTAATTAATCTTGAGGTTGACAATGTTGAATCTAATAATAAATAGATATGGCCTAGCTACCATCTCTCTTGGGTTTACACCAAGACCATGCCTTAAGTATCAATACTAGTTTTTGTCTTGGGCTCTCGCTTCCCATAGTTACATTCAACAAAATGAGGTACCTTGCAATGCTTGTGAACTTGTGGTCCTTTGGTCCTACCTTGGTGTAAATCAATTCTAAATAGAATAATTAAAGAGTATACTTTACACCCCAGCCTTGCCTTCCTATGCTAGAAAACAATGATTGGTAATGATAAATTGTGTAACTGTTGAAATTTTAAGATAGGAATAGGTTGTGATATTAGTACCATTTGTGCATATAAATTGATTTTAGATAACATCCATCACAACAAGTACTCCCTCTTGACCACACAATCTTTGCAATTGATCTGTGGCCCTCTATCTAACAACAGTTACATCAACTAGGCTTGAATATGACAATTCCGTCAAAAGAAATAATTTGATGGTATTTCTTTGGGATGAAAATGTGAAGAATTTTGTGACAGTAGTGGTGACAAGGGTTGTGACACTTTGTATTTAATATAATAAATGTAGCTTTTGTTCATTGCCGCAAGGTCGTCACATTGTGTACTTACTATAAAAAATGTAGCTTTCATTCATTGTTTGTGTGTGACTATGGAATTTCCAGTGCCTTAAAGGGGTTGTTGCAAATGTTTGGGAAATTTTTGGAGCTCCTCCAACTAACTTTTTCATTCTACAGAAATGAAACATTTTTTCCAATGGTAACTAATTGAATCTTTTCACTTACAAAAAGTATCTTTTGTTTTTTTGTAATATTAATTTTCACAGCCAATTTCATCCAAACTAAAATGGGCTCCAACTAAATTGTTACTTAGATTCATGTAATGTAAATAATATAAAAACAATTTCAAACTGAATGTTCTAAATAAGATAGCATCCTAGTATGAGTGTTTTTCACCGTAGTGGCAAAAAACACCCCTAGAAGAGTCCGGAGGGGAGTGTGTACTAACTTTCTAGCCTTCCAAGCAATGGAGTTTTTCCATAACACTATAGATTACTATATTTAGACGTTGTCTTCAAACTCCTAAGCAAACATGAGAAAATACCACAATTATAACCAATTCATGGTTCCCTTCACAATTAAATTATTTCATTCCTTCAAACAATTTGATTTGAGTTACAATCCTCTAGAAATGCATAAACATACAATCCATTGCACCATATCCATTCACTTGCAAATTGCACATACACCCCAAGGACTCTATTTTATGCACCTTGTTATTTTATAAATTGAAAGATAATCTTTCACCTTGGAATTCACTTAGTGACTAATTCACTTATACATATTTTGATAACCATGCAACATTCAAAGGCGACACACCTAAATCCTAAACAAGAATGAAATCAAAAGAATTAAGAAATCAAAGTATTTACCTTCTTTAAATGAATCTCTGCTATTTCTACAAGGTATTGCTCAAGATTGGTATATAAATAAAATGCTTATAAGTAATTGCTTATGGACATCATTACAACAAAAATGGGGCTTAAAAATGCCCCTAATTAAACTCAAGAGCAGCAGTGATATTACTATTACATTTAAAACCCAAAAAATAAAAATAAAAAGATAGTCCTAGCTAGTTGAATTTTGGCTAGGAGGAACTGCAATTATTAAGTTATTATAATTTTGATTTTTTTGCAAAAACATTTATTTTTTTCCAGCGGGTGACATCACTACTATTCTAATTTTACAGCCCTCTTCAAGCCTCATTTTTCTTGTGATGTGGGCCACAGTGTACAACTAACTTTATATAAATTCTAAAGGAAAAAAGATTTATTATTTGAAAACAACCAATTTAATCCCTAAAGAACCAAGGCTTTTTTTCACCCGACACTCTCAAAACTGCCATTTCTATTGCAAAGAATTAAAAAAAATTGAAAATTACTTTTTTTTTGACATTTAACCATAAGATCTTATACCTAACTAGAATAAAATTGTGTGGAATAAATTTCAAATTTTTTGACCACTTAGATTGCAAGATATTTGCATTTAGAGTGAAAAAAACTAGTTTTTATTTACACTTTATGGAACTAGATTATTTGACTTTGAACCTTCTTAACTTAAATTTTTTTGCATTACAAAGTTTTGAGGTTTAAATTGAGTTGGGAGTCTAGAAAAAATAAAATTCAAAAAAACTTAAATTTTCATTATTAAGAAAAAAATTAAGTAGAAGTAGGTATGAGATAGAAGGAAAATTTAAATTATTAATTTGTCTAAGATGAAATGAAAACGCACTAATTTCAATGGTGAGATTGTTCCAACAAAAAAACTAAACCAAGTGGAATTTTTTTTGAATTTTTTTTCATACATTACATTTTTTCTACATGGAAAGCTTTCATTCATTTCATTTGGATAAGTGATATAAAAGTTATGGACAATTTTGTTTTTTGGGCAATTTAAGCATTTAATTGTAAGATTTATCAAGAGATTTATTTTCTAGATACAATTTTTGAACAAATGGGAAACCCACTACATAATAAAGTATAATTTATGTGTAGCCTTTGGCCTCCTTGTTTGGTTTCCAAGGGGCTAGAGGTTCAAGTTGATATTCTCACCCACGGAGATCACTATCAGGTTTTTTTTAAACTATGTGAGTTAAAAGATAGGGTCCATTTAATTCAAATGGGAGAAATTTAGATAATATGTAGGACTACTACAGGGTCCATGAAATGCTACATATTCTAACACATATAATTAGGATATGTAAAAACATCATGTGGTAGGAATTTTTATTAACACGTTAGCTTTGACAAACAAGGGCCATGCAAATTTTTCTTAGTATAGTAAATATAGATTTGGATAGGTAATTTCATGTAGATGATAAAATGTACATAGTCAAAAAAATCTATTATAAAAAGTGGTTGACTGAAATTGTGCCACATCATTAGTAGTGTACATATTTAAAAAATGAAGTGTAAATATAAGGCATTGACCACAAGTGGCAAAAATTGTCACATTGCACAAATAGGGAGGTTTATCTTAGTGGATTCAACAAATTGAAAATTGTACAACACAAAGATAGAGCTTATAGTCCATTTAACTTCAATCTTTGAAGCCATATGTATTAAACATACTCATATTGAATGGAATGTTTATAGGACAGTTTCATTGGAGATTTTGAAATGTTCATTGGTAAACTTGTTATTAAAAACCATTACATGGTCAATGGCACTTAATTGATTGTTGTTGGTTTTACTTTGTATTTCCTATACATGTATGTAGTAGAGGGAAGGAAAAATTTGCGAGGAAAAGCGGGGGCAAGAAAAAAGTGAACATTTAAATTTTATATGTTAGATAACCTCACATAAATAACCGCATGAATAAATTTACAAAAAACATAGGGTATTAGAAATATGACTCTCTTAGCTTTCTATCTAAAAACAAGGTCCTTGTAAATATGATAATTAAGATAAATAGCCTTACATTAAATACCATCTTAACTCAAGTGTATACTTTAAATTACAAGGAGTGATCTCCCCAAGGATTTTTATAAGAATTTGGACAGACTATTACAATATGGATTGAATTGAATACAATACAGAAGTTGCAGATCAAAGCCGTGGAATTGCACAAACATTTGTAGTATGCATTTAATCATGTTATTCAAATTCCTTAAAATTGCCCAAGTTGTTGACCTTCCTAATTTGATACCATGTCCCACAAGGTTGATATCTAAGAATGACCCTCGTCTTGCCCGGGTGTTAGCTAATGAATATTATCCCATGGCAATTGAAATTTGTCAAGTATTGAAAGGAGTCGGGTAAAATATCCTTCAATTTTTTAGGGGCAGTAGGCTACTAGTTGACTTCTAACCCTACCAAATTCCTTCCAATTTTGCATCCTTTGTTTTCAAAGTGCAACCGGTTGTTTCCCACTTCCATTGATTAACCCCTAAAGGACCAAGCTGCGTTTTTTGGCAACATGGCGATTTTGGGCAGCTCACTACGAATGGAGTTTTTATTTTTTTTCTTTGAAAATTTTACACAACATGTGCCCGAGGAGTAGCTTTAAGGCCCAACAATTTTCATACCTTTTGACTTCATGGTTAAAAAGTTATTGCATGATATGTGATTTTCATTGCTCGGCGGGCAGCCCGGGCAGCTCAGAAAACTTCTTTAAATAATTTCAAAAAAAAAAAAAAAAAATTTAATTGGTTCTTTAGATTTATATAGAAGTGTGAAGCTTTGAATCATTCAATTTGGATCAATGAGTCAAAAGTTATGAAGAGTTGAAGTTTGTGGGTAGGTATAGAGTCTCTCAAAACCATACCTACCCACAAACTTCAACTCCTCATAACTTTTGACTCATTGATCCAAATTGAATGATTCAAAGCTTCACACTTCTATATAAATCTAAAGAACCAATTAAAATTTTTTTTTTTTTGAAATTATTTAAAGAAGTTTTCTGAGCTGCCCGGGCTGCCCGCTGAGCAATGAAAATCACATATCATGCAATAACTTTTTAACCATGAAGTCAAAAGGTATGAAAATTGTTGGGCCTTAAAGCTACTCCTCGGGCACATGTTGTGTAAAATTTTCAAAGAAAAAAAATAAAAACTCCATTCGTAGTGAGCTGCCCAAAATCGCTATGTTGCCAAAAAACGCAGCTTGGTCCTTTAGGGGTTAACTTTGAACTAGCAACCATTTTTCCCAATCTTTGGTTTGCTCTCTCAACTTTGAATTGCACTTTCTCTCTCTCTCTCTCTCAATAAAATAATAATAATGTCCTGTGACTTTTAGGAAAACAAAAGTGAGATAACTAGAAAATCTATCCCTCTGACTATGCAATGTTCACATCAAAATAACATACCTTGAGTGTTGTAATGGAAAAGGGATTTGCCCAAGACCAATGGCCAATACACATTAGAAGGGATTTGGGGGTCTTGGAGGGCTGCGAATTTCTCTGCAATCCCAGACTGTGGGAACGCACTGTAGCAGCTAACTGATGTGGCAGAATGATTGCCACGTCATTTTTGAAAAAAAATAAAAATTGCTCAAAATGATATTTGAAAAAAAAAAATTAATTTAAAAAAAAAAATTTGACAGCCGTATCACTGTTCACAGAATTGGGCCAGATTGGAGAACAGCCCTGAAACGGCCCTCTAGAGACCCCAAAAAACATCTAATGGTTCATTCGATTTGCGCTCTCGGATGCCCTCCTTGACTCCACTCGAGTTGCACTCTTGAAGACTCACATAATTGCTTATCATCGTCCCCAACAATCGACCAAAATTTAGCTTCACTCCCCTATTCTTGCTAGAAGAGACGGAGATTTTGTTAGATGGTTCAGGGAGGATCCCCCTCTGTGCTTATTCTTCTAACTTCTTTTGTTTCTCTCTTTTTGTTTGCTTTGATTCTCTTCATTTGTCCAGCCGTCAAGCTTCAGTTGGCTGTTGTTTTTTGGCCCCTTTTTTCTGCAATGATTTGCCATTTGTTTGTTTTTAAAAAGAAGAAAAAAAAGAGAAAGGAAAGGGGCTTGTGTATGGAACAAGAAAGCCAAAAGAGGTGAAACAGTGAGAGAAGTGAAAATTTCAGTGCTGCCTAGAAATTCAAAGATTGGGATGCAGGGAATCCAGGGACGGATTGAGTTGACGAAAGGCAATCTGTTCAAAACTGTGCGTTGGTGACTCATTTTGCTCACCAATAAATTGAATGCTCACCCATACTTTTGCTCCCTTTTTTTTTCTTTTAGTCAACTTTTAGTCCATTTTCAATTGAATTTGTGTCTGTGTCCATGGCTGGTGGGGATATGCCTCTGACTGAGCACAATGATGGCTACTGAGTGTTTTCACAATGCCGTTTCTGCTGATGTGCACAGAGCCAGAAATATCCAGAAATATTCAGAAATATCGCATGAATTTGTCATTTCAGTCTCTGGTTTGACCATTGGGACTTCAGTTGATTGAGTTGATTGAAATGGAGTACTGTAGGTAACCTTGAACTACGGCAGGACGCTAAATCCATCTCACAAAGTGGGACCAGCAGGGTGAATTTACTCTTGGGGAAAACGCAGGAATTTTTTATTTGCATAAAATTCAGTAGCCTTCAGAGAGGTTGCCTTTTCTCTCTGGAGTCCTCATCGACAACTTTCATCCCCACATATTTAATGTAAGCTTTAAGGTAGGTATCCTGAATGCGCCACTGACCTTAAAGCGCCATCTTCAGCGTGTGTACATTTCCAAAATCAGTTATGTACCTCCGTGAAAGAAACGCTTTTAGAACCAAACTTTGTTCCTTCATAACTTTTGCATACAATATCCAAATGTCGCGTTCTTTGGTGCGTTGGAACCTCCTTTCCCTTGCCAATAAGAATATATAAGAATTTGAACAGTCTAATAGTAGTAATTACGCACAGTAGCAATTAGTGACGGTTTAAGGATACCTACCTTAGTACCTAGATAGTGACTATCCATTATGATATGTTCCATTTTCTTTCCTTAATTTTAGGACTAGACATACAAATCAACAAATATTTGTAGTGAAAGATGTTGGCAAAAATCCAATGAGTCATACACTAATGCATTATCAATCTTTGCAATCAATAACTTATTTGGA
Organism: Pseudisothecium myosuroides; assembly: GCA_951799445.1. Lineage (NCBI taxonomy): Eukaryota > Viridiplantae > Streptophyta > Bryopsida > Hypnales > Lembophyllaceae > Pseudisothecium > Pseudisothecium myosuroides. The sequence continues at coordinate 15,293,522 of OX637295.1, forward strand.
TTTCAAAGAGGAAAGACAACTCTATATATACACATGGGATGGTAGGAGGTAGAGCAATCCATGTGGGATAAATAAATTAGAATTTGTAGGTTCTCATGCACTCATAGTTAAGACAAAAACAAAGAATTGTCTTAAAAGTAGAATTTCAGACCTCATTTAGGCATTGTAAAATAACTTTTCTCAAAAAACTTTGAACTTAAAAAATGTTGGTAAATGACATTAAGTTTCACCTCCAAAAATCCGTTTGGAATCTCCAATCAAAAGTTATGGACAAATTTTGGAGAGGGTTTGGAATGGATTTTTAACCCCTAAAGGACCAACATGCCTTTTTTGGCAACATAGAAATTTTGGGCAGGTACATGTGACTAGATATTTGCATATTTTGGGCTGAAATTTTTATAGAAGGTGGGGACGAGGAATATCTTTCATATGCACCAAATTTCATGACATTTGAAAATACGAGTCAAAACTTATGGCCTAATATGTTGTTTGTTTCTCAACTCGGGCAATCCGGGCAGATAAAAAAAATCATTTTTTTCAAAAATAAAAATTTGAAATTGGTTTATTAGATTTATATATACGTGGAAAGCTTTGAATCATTCCATTCTGATAAATGAGTCAAACGTTATGAGGATTTTTAGTTTGCGGGCAGTTACGGATTGTCTATTCTAAAAATAAACTTTGAAGTCGTTTATTTCACTCAATTTTCAATATTTTTCAAAAAAAATAAAACTATAGGATGTAGATTGTTTATTACTCCCTCCATCCTGGAATGATTGTCCATCTTTCCAAAAATAGATGTCCAAAAATGATTGTCCACTACTTCAAAATTAGTTATATGAAGATGCAATTCATGAAATAGTTAGTATGTCACAATAAGAATTTCAATTAGATGAAGACACAATTCATGAAACAATCATTGTCAATTCCACAAAGACACAAATCATGAAATAGTCAGTTTTAGTTACATAAGTTGCTCACAGTAAGCCGCTGACAAGCTGTTCAAGAAAAATCTAACGCTAAACTATCTTCCCAAAATCTTTACATGGTACAAAATGAAAAAGACAAAATGAAAAGCAATGCGTTGTTGTGCTCAGCACTAATTTTTGGTGGAAATCATAAGCCAGCGGGTGATTTTTTATATGAACTTGCAACCTCAATTTTCCCGCTTTAAGTAGTTCATCCTTTAAACTTGATATTTCTAGTTTTGCAAACCACTGAGCAAATCAAGTGTTAATCTACATGTCTACATTCATTACTTTACCAAATTCTCAAATATTGCCTTAATCTTGAGAAAAGTTTTTCATGGGACAATCATTTCGGGACGGAGGGAGTACAACATTGCAACTATTGGGATTGGCATTTTTCAATTCCATAATTAACTTCTTAACAATTTAGTGTTTTGAACCATTTTCTACTTCTTTCTACTTACTATTTTTTTCCTATATGTTGTACAATTTCAAATAATCTGAAAATTTTCAAGCATGTAGCCAACTTGCCCTCAAGAATGAATCTAAAGAAGCACAACCATTTTGGAAATTTTTTCATAACAATCTGACCTTGTGAAGTACAACTGCCCGGGTTTTTGTAGGGCCAAAAAAGGACTTTTGCCGCTTCAAACGCTAATATCTTCTAATCTACACGATGAAAATTTCTGAAATTTTTTCCACATATTTCAAACCAGAGTACTACAAGATCCTCCGATTACATATGTCCAAAAATTATATTTTTCAAAAATCTGGTACTTGTACTAGAAATGGCAGTTTTGGAACATTTTTGGTGAGAACATAGTCAAGAAACTTTAGGGGTTAAAGGTGTTAAAAGAAAATGTCCATTAAAAATCTTCTCCAAAATTTGTCTACAACTTTTGATTGGAGATTCAAAATCCCAAACGGATTTTTGGAGGTGAAACTTATTGTCATTTACCAACTTTTTTTAGTTCAATTTTTTTTGAAGAAAGTTATTCTACTATGCCTAAATGAGGTCTGAAATTCTACTTTTAACACAATTTCTACTTTTGACTTAACTATGAGTGGTAGTTGAGAAACTACAAATTCTAATTTACATATTCAACATGGATTGTTCTACATCCTACCACTCCATGTGCATATAAAGAGTTGTCTTCTCACTTCTAAAGCACAATGCACAAATGGATTCCAATTCAAAGTGAGGTAATTCTACAATAACACTGAAATCAATAATCTCAATGAATCCATTAGCATTTTGTTTAAAGATCCTATTGTTTAGTTTTCAGTTTTACTTAGAAATTTTTAATTTGCCACTAGCAATGTATAGTCGCGGCACGGGCACCAAGTGATATCTGACAATTATTGACAACTGTCCGCACCAAATTAGTAGTTATTAATTTGGTGCAGAATATACCGCACCATTTCATTCGGGGGAGGGCAGAGCCAATGACTGCTACTGAATGTTATATGCCACACATGAAAAAATTTGCAAATTTTGAATTCATATTTGTAAACAAAGGCCCCAAATTAGCCGTGTGTACGTGTAAAGAACATAGGGTTGAAATGGCACAAAATAGGGGGCTTTTTTTTACAATTACACCGCAAAACACAAAATCCACCTTGCTGGTCCCACTTAGTGGAATAGGTTTAGTATCTTGCACCTTGAAGAAGCATGGAAGTTCTAAGGGCATTTCACACTAACTTGCTCTTAAAGCAACCATTTAAGCCTACCGGCTAATTGATCAATGAACATATTGGTTAGTCCTAGATAGGGGACACATTTAAACATGGTCACTTTAAGAGCAGACTACCTTAATGCCCAAGGTTAAGAGGCTGGCACTTTTTGACCAAGGTAACAAATTCTCGAGGAAGTTTGAATTAGACAAGAATGGAAACCCAAACTATAGTCAAGTGACTGTCAATTTCTTTCATAAAAAATCACAAACTATACTTTATTACCTAATTTCCCCCCATTTCTTTGGACTCTCAACAAAGTTTAGCCACTCAATGCCATGGCCTCTTGACTTGAACAATCATAGTGTGAAAGTGGCCCAAAGAGGTACAATAAAATAATAAAAGGCAAGAATAACTTAAAAGTGACTTGATTCCATTTGAAAGCTTTTAGATATCTACAAGAAAAAGGGGTGTTTTAAGTAGTGTCCTAGACATCACGTCTTTTAAGTAACGTCTTTTAAGTAAGTTTTTAAGTAAAATTTTACTAAAAAAATTGTCTTTTTAGTAAAATTTTACTTAAAAACTTACTTAAAAGACGTGATGTCTAGGACACTACTTAAAACACCCCTTTCTCTTGTAGTGGATGCATCCAATTTATTTTCTTGTCATTGTACATAATATTTAGTAGGATGCATTGTCACTACCTTGACTCTACAATAGATGGTGTAGAATACTACACATTGAGTAGTATTTCATTAGTAGCAAAGTGAACAGGTGGAGGCTCAATGTGTTGAGTAGGATGCATGAAGGCTATTGAATGTTATGTATGCTTGCAATGGAAAAATAAGGTAGGAATATAAATACGTAAAAAAATATATCAGAAAATCTCATAGAAACTTTTAAATTTTAAATTTTATTTTTTTGATGAATTTCATAAATATTTTGAAGCGGTATTGGCCTTGAAAGTTTTATACATGGCTGGGGAGATCACTCTTGATTTTTTAGAAAACTACGTGAGTTAAAAGATAGGGTCCATTTAATTCAAAGCAAAGAAATTTTATATAATATGTAGGGCTACTATAGGGTCAATAAAATGCTACATACTCTATTATATATAAATTAGGGTATATTAAAACATTATGTAGTAGGAATTTTTATTAATAAGTTAGCCTTGACAAATAGAGGTCGTGCAAATTTTCTATAGTACGACAAATAATTTCAAGTGGATGATAAAATGGACATTGTCAAAAAAATCTACAATGAAGGGTGGTTGATTGAAATTGTGCCACGGTACTAGTAGTATATATATATATATATATATATATATATATATATATATATATATATATATTTAAAAAATGAAGTGTAAACGAAAGTTATTGACTACAAGTGACAAGTTTTGTCACGTTGCACAAATAGGGAGGTTTACCTTAAGTAGTGGGTTCAACGAACTAAAACTGTACAATATGAGGATAGAGTTTATATAGTCTGTTTAACTTTGTGCTTTCAAGCCATAAATGTTAAACACACTTATATTGAATGGGATATTTACGGAATAGTTTTAGTGGGGATTTTGAAGTGCTCAAAGGAAAACTTGTTATTACCTTCTAAAGGTCGGAGGTGTTTTAGAAGAAGAAAAGTCCAAAAGTGCCCAAGTAAGTCACTATGTAGAAAAAATTTCAGCTCATTTGACCATATGGATTGAAAGATAATAACATTTGAAGTGATAAAAAAACTTTTTTTTATTCTTGCGAAACAAGGTCAGCAGACTTTGAGCCCTCCTGGTATAAAATTTTTGCTCTACAAAAAAATGAGAATTTTGGCCATTCATATGTATGTGATGTTAAGTTTATCCATGAAAAATTTCAGAAGCTAATATGGGAGTTTAGCTTACTCTAAATCAACCTGCAATGTAAGGAGGTTAAGTGCATTGGCATACACTAGTCATTTTTTGATGATTTCTTGTGCAATAAGGAAATTTTTATCTGAAATTTAAATAGTAAAAAATTAAAGACAAATATGCGGAATATGCGGAAATTTTTTAAAGACCTTTGACTTCACTTATTGCAAGATAATAGGGCTTGAAGTTAGAAGAAAATGTTTTTTCTTGAAGCCACCTCAACATAGCTAATAAAGTTTGACTCCTCTTAGTATGTGATTTGAAAAGTAAATTTTTTTTTGACAGTTGTATGCTATATTTTATTAGTTATGTACATGCTAAATTTCAAAAGTTGATGTGCATTTTTGCAAAAGGTGCCCAAAAGATGCCCAAATTGCATGAGTTGCCCAAATTGTTCCAAGGCAATATGAATTTTGATTTGAATACTCAATTAGAAAAACATATATTATAACTAAGGATATACATGTTTACACCTTGTATCAAATTTTTGTGAACATCCAACCAAAATTGACTTCATAGGATCCTACCCAAATTATTAATTGTTCATCCAATGGACAATTGGTCTTTAGTGGTTAAAAACTACTACTTGGTCAATTGGACATTTAAATTTTATATGTAAAATTGTCTCATTTAAAAAACCTCATGAATGAATTTACAAAAATCATAGGGTATTAGAAATATGCCCCTCGTAGTTTTTTATGTAAAAACATGGTCATCTTAAATACAATAATTAAGGTAAATAGCCCCACATCAAATATCCTCTTAACTCATGTGTATACCTTAAATTACAAGGAGTGATCTCCCCGGGTATACAAGTCATGAATTGATTGTAGTAAAATAGATTGGAAAAATTGTGCAAATTTAGATCCAAAAAGGAATATTTTGGTGTAGAAAAATAGACGAAGAGAGAAAGTAATCCAACTATTTTTTGTAGGTTCATTGTGATTTTTGAAGTTTCAAATTTTAGTATTCAATGGTTAGAATTTTGACTTGTTTGTGAGCACAAACTATTTTTTTAATTTAGATTTTTGCTACAAATCCAAAAAATAAATTTGGGCACACAATAAGTCCACATGCATTTTGTATAAGCTACTGAATTTTATGGCTCAAAAAAAATCAATTTTAGTAATTATTGAAGGACTAATGAGGAATGGATACTTAACAATCTTTTTGAGATATAACTAAAGGCCTTGGTGGTTCCATAATGTGTTCAATTTTTATTTGATGGCAATGGCATAGAATCCATTTTACATTGTACATTCCAAGTTCTAGATTTTTGTGTACTAATTTTCAACCCAAGCATATCATTAGAGGGGAATTTAAATAAATGCATGCAAAACTACTTTTGTTGTCACTGTCAAGGTTGCCATTAGAAATATGGATTAATTGGATGGATGTACAATACAGCCAAGTTGGTATTGACCTTATGTATACAAATACAATGTAGATGCTACGCTATGCCCCATTTCTATACTACCACCTTCCATGTTGGCAACGAAGCATTCAAGGAAATGAAAACAAGTTATTAGATAGAATATTGTAGCTACTATTTTAATACACGACAATAGTATCAACTGTAGTTGTGTGTTATTGTGGACATGGTTGAGGTATTGAACGTTACCACGGCATTTAGGAGAATCATTGCACTCATAGAATACATGAGCATGTAAGAATGTGGATGGAATATAACAAGATCATTGTTAACAATCAGAAGCAACAATTTGCCATAGAATTAGTTCTTGCCTGATGAGTTAGCTAGGCTCACTGATGTTGCCACCAATGAGTGCACTTTAATTGCAGTTACCACTGGAATTTAGATGTGGTTGTGAGAGATGGCACTTTAGGATGTTACAAATTAGGAAAAGGATAATTCATATGACATCTATAGCTCTTGATGGTAGATTTGCATCTATTGTACAGAAAGGAGTTTGAATAAATTAAAAACTCACTAATTCCAAGTGTTTAGCTTAGAGAGCATTTGAAGCCACCAATATGGATTTGTGGTTGGACGACAATCTGTATTTCCTATACAATTTCTAGGAAGCTCCCAAAATCTAAGTGCAAAGTCAAATCTCAATTTGCACTATTCATCAAAAGGCTAAAATTACACTAGAAGAAACCCGTGCTTTTTTTGGTGTCAAAAATTTGCTTCCGGATCTTGTGATTGATGTCAATTGATGTCAACATTGATGTCCAAAAAATCGTGTCAAAGTTGACAGTGTAAAAACATTCCGCATGACAGCGTAACATCAAATGTTTAGCATCTAATGTCCACAAAGACATTGGTTTTTCACTCAAGGAAATCGTGCCATGTGGCTGCCAAATCTGCGCCACGTGGGCGAAGAGAGCCACGTAGGAATTTTTTCATCTAGCCCGTTTGTGATGTGGCACATGACGTGGCGGCTAACATGGAAGTGGAAAAAGTGACATGGCAACCAATGAGGATGATGTGGCATGCCTAGTCATCACACTTTAACGGTGTCTTAAAAATTTTATATAGTTTTTTGATATGTCAACTTAGACGTCCAGACATTTTTTAAGAAATCAATTGGTGCATACTGTACCAATTGGCAGGATAAAAAGAAATAATTTTTTTTAAGAAAAATTAATAAAAGAAAAATTTGTCAAAATCAACAAGAGTTAAAGATTATTTATTATCTACCATCAAAATAATTTTTGATGGCAAAGTTATGGAATTAACTCATTGATAGATAGTAAGAATAAAGGGTGGAGGGGACGTATTTATAGTAAAGTCCATTGTTCACCCATAGTCAGACAAAAAATATGAGACAAAAAATATGGGATAATTTGAAGATGGAAACTTGACTGTTGGACATTGGACGTTGTTTTAGACATGTTGATGTTGTTTCAAACATCTGGACATAGTTTCAGACATTCTACTTTGAGCGCAGTTCTTGCTTTACATATCCCATATGGTTTGTCTACTTCCTACCCCCCTAATTGTATAAAGAGCCTCTGTTTTCATCCATGGTGTACATCCATCCCCCCCTTTTTTTTGCAAAGCATGCCACTTGGCTACCCTTCTCCTAAATTTTTCACATTTGGTCAATGTTTTACCACAACTCACAATAATTTTTATAGACTTACCCTCAGTCAAAATGCGTTTGCTTGCTAATGTGGTAGTACTATGGTTTTTGAATGTTAAAAACAAAAACACTATGTTTGAGTTCATGTCAAATAAAACATAATTGTCAATGACAACATCAATGTGTTTTGATAGTAATTTACCAATGTTCTTTACTGCATCCATAGAAATTGCCTTCTTGGGACATTAACACTCTAACATCATGATATCTACAAAACACCACATGTCTAGAGGCTGACATAAAAAAAATGGGTTTCTTCTAGAGTTAGCAACTCCTTTATAATTTCCACCCAAAGGGCAAATTATTCTGGTATTGGGGGAACCTTGGATGACCGGCTCCTATGTCAACAACCTAGCATGCTTTTTTTATAAAAGCACCTTTCTGTATGCTCCAATCACCTTTTCCTTAGACTACTCTGCATTTTGATTCAATATTGGAAGTTACCTTCAAGACTCAAACTACAAATTCAAATTCTCTGTGAATTGGATCTAGATTCTTTTAAACCTAAAAATAGACTATAACACTTAGCCAAGTTGTCACATGCACTTTGCAAGATTAGTTTTACATGGACAAGACACTAGGACTAGCACACTCTTACATTCTCACTTCTTTTAGAAACGCTAAACTAACCTCTCAGACTTTTAATTAGGACCTAGAAATGGAAAAACAAGGTATTTATGCACTCTATGTTTCTAGAAATACACCTCATTGAATTGGTAGGGACTTCTAACAAATCTCTTTCAACTGCTTATTTTATACCTTTTTATATAAATTTACACTAAAAACTAACAAAAAATCGCAAAGAATAATCCCAAAGTTCTTAGTGCTAACTTGAGGGCTCACACCATATTTAGTGGACGTTTTCTTGGATCAAGAACAAATTGACACCTTCAAGGGCAAAGTTTATAGTTGGGGGCACCTTTACGTGAAGTGCTTTGGAGATGACTACATCACTTAACCCCTAAAGGCCCATTGTCCCTTCAAGGGACAAATGGGATTTCAGGCAAGTATCTACAGGCTAAAATTTTGTTGCAATTTTTTGAAACTTTTTTTGAAGATAGAAAAACTGATAAGCTATGTGGAAATATAATTTTTTTCACAATTGGTGCCCGGGAACAACAGTTATGACCAAATAAGCTCAAAACAGGGGACGGCAGGCAGCCCGGGCAGCAAAAAAAAATGGCAAAAATTTGATTTTTTTTTTAATATTTTTTTTCCGTAGATTATATTTTTGTCTATTTGGAAAGCTTTGGAAAGCTTTGATTCATTTCATTTGAATTTGTTATGAGAAAGTTATGGACATTCTTGTTTTCGGGTAGTTAGAGCATCTCCTTGGAAAAAGTAACTTGTAGGATTCATTTCTGAATGCTATTTTTGCAATTTTTCAAAAAAACTAAATTCTCATGGTTTAGTTTACTTGCTAGAACAATCTCACTATTGAAATTAGTGTATTTTAATTCCATCTAAAATATATTAATATTTTAGATTTTCCTTCTATCTCGTACCTACTTCTACTTAACAATTTTTTTAGGAATGATAATTAAGTTTTTTCCCCCCAAACTCTCAACTCAATTCTCCACTATAAAGATTTCAAGCACAAAACTCTGTAGTGCAAAAATTTTACGTTAAAAATGTTTAAAGTCAAAAAATCTAGTCCCGCAATGTGCTAAAATACTTGTTTTTTCCACTTTAAACGCAGATATCTTGCAATCTGAGCGGTCAAAAATTCTGAAATTTTTCCACACATTCTCATACTAGTTAGGTATAAGATCCTATGGTTAGATGTGCAAAAAAAACATTTTTCAATTTTTTTTACTCCTTGCTGTAGAAATGGCAGTTTTGAGTGTTTTTTGGCAGAAAAAAGGCCTTGGGCCTTTAGGGGTTAATATATGATAAGTTTTGATTATTGCCAACATCCATGGAATTTCTATCTAAATAATTGTTGCCACGTGGAAAGTTCTAATTACCTTGTTTAGGATTTTTTAGATAGTATTAATTTAACTCAATTGTTGCCATCTGATTTGTATGAGAACCACATTGCTCTGGATGTGCGACTAATATATTTCATTATTCTCTTTGTATAATAACCTTGTGCGGCATAGCCCTTGATCATATGTGCAAATGTATTGAAGTCTCATTGTCTCATTGTAGGAAACATTCAAGAGATGGAAAAATCTAATCATGTAGCTAAGGCTTCTAATCAACACCACACTTAGCATGGTGGCAGTAAAAATACAATAAATGCCATAGTTCAACAATATCAACATTGGAAAAAACATATATACAACTTAGATTTGCAAAAGAGGGACAATTACCGGAATCAAGGAACATGAAGTAAATAGAAAATGATGCTACAATGGCAGCCAAGTTGCACAAAAAAACGATGACTTAGAACACATCAAATGGAATGAATGCAAATAGAGGGTGGTCTAGATGGAGGAGAATAAAACATAGCTTGGGTGGGAGTTGGCACACTAGACGGTGTGGAAGACAATACCATGAACAAATATTGGTTGGAGTATTCAAGCAACAATGATGTTGACAATGTCCTTTAGACGCACCAAAAAGAAATACCAGACATATAAGAACAACAAAATGCAAGCTATATTAGCGCTGTTGAAAGTAAAATGTTTATACTATATATTTAAAACTATCAAATGTATATATCAAATGTTCACAACTATCCATATTCACAACTCTGTTTGTAACTATCAATATGTGGCAGTGAAGGTAGGTATATAAGGTAGGAGGCTCAAAAGCGAGCATCTAAGGGCTTGTCCCCCTTTTTCATGTGGTTTCTTGGATGGGATTATTTTTTTCTCATTTTTCAGACAAAGAGAAATAGAAATCGATTGTAACACAAGTCGTTTTGTATTTTTTTAAGCATTTTTGAATTATTTATGAATTTTCAAACAAGATGTGTCATAGGTCCCTATTTATGACCCTATGTCTTCCATAAACTGTTCACTTGCAACTTCTAGAGAGAAATGGGGAAAGCAAGTCAACAATTGGCTCTTGCAATAAATAATAGTTTTAAAAAAAATTTCAATATTAAAACATGGTGAATTCTCAAAAACTGCCATTTCTAGTATAAATACCAAATTTTAGAAAAAAAAACTTTATTTGACACATTTAACTGTTGGATCTTGTATTATGCTAACTTGAAAATATGTGATAAAAATTTCTCACCTCGTGAATTGCAAGATATAAACATTCAAATCCACTTAAATCATTTTTATTACCTGCAAAAAACAAGGCAGCTGCACTTCACAAGCTTTTCTTTTCTATGAAAAAATGTCTAAAATGGTGGTGCTTCTTTGGATTCTTTTTTCTAAACAAGTTGGCTACATGCTTAAAAAGTTTCAAATCATTTGGAGTTGTACAATATATAGGAAAAAAATAGTAAGTAGAAAGAAGTAGAAAATGATTCAAAATACTAAATTGTTAAGAATTTAATACAGAATTGAAAAATGTCAATTCCAATGGTTTGCAATGTTGTAATAAACAAAATACATCCCATGATTTTATTTTTTCAAAAAATACTGAAAATTGACTTAAGTAAACGACTTCAAAATTTATTTTAGAATAGAAAATTCATTTTGACTGCAAACTAAAACTCTTCATAACTTTGATTCATTGATTGAAATGGAATGATTCAAAGCTTTCCATGTATGTATAAATCTAGAAAACCAATTCCAAATTTTTTGTTTTTGAGAAAAGTGATTTTTTTTATCTGCCCGGATTGCCGAAATTAAGAAACAAACAACATATTAGGCCGTAACTTATAACTCTTATCTCCAAATGTCATGAAATTTAGTGCACATGAAAGATATTCCTTGTCCACACCTTCTATCACAATTTCAGCCTAAAATATGCAAATTCTAGTCACAAGTACTTGTCCAAAATTTCTATGTTGCTAAAAATAGCAAGCTAGTCCTTTAGGAATTAATTACCCGCCCTTGGTAATTAGATATATACTACCAGGTTTTTTAACTATTATAGAATTCTATACTAAGTAGACCATGCCTAACATCGATCCATTGTGCCTTTCAAGCAATGAATATTTTTTTCTTAGTACCTAAATGCACACTACTTTGTAAAAGTACCATGACCTTGACCTAGTGCACGAATTGACTTGGACAAATCTAATTAATTAGGCCGCTGTGGTTTTGTAATAAAATTGATAATAAACTAAATTTAATAATCTTATATTGTGGATAAATTCATTCCATTTTCAAAAACATAAAATTCATCCAAATCTAACACTCCTAGCAAAAATTATGCGTGAATGAAGTTTGACTGCTAATTGGTACTTTAAACTTCATCCATGTTTTTTCCTATGCTCTTAACTCCAATTTGATTTGATATTTTTGCTATGAGTTTAGGATAGGGTTAAACTCTTAAGAACCAAATTTGGCCTTGGATGGATGGATCCTACCTAACTTCATCCATTCCTTAGTCTAAACTTCATTCTTCATTAATTTTTATGAATTTTAGTACTTTCTTAAGCTTAAACTAGTTTTGGACTTCTCTAAGTTATTTTTATCCACTTTTGAATCTAAGTTTTTGCTTAATAAACATTAACCTAATTTACTGTGCTAATCTTTGATTACTTTAAAAGGCTGAATTTGTTTTTATCTTTTATTATTTTTAGACCTTTTACACTTGTATTTTAAAGAATTTTACTTGGCCTTTCTAAGTTGGTATCTTACTTCTAAATTGACCTTTTTTAGTGGAAGCTATTGATGAATGAAGTTTGGCAGGTAATCAATACTTCAAACTTCATCCACTAATTACTACTACCTCTGTTTTTGGAAAAAAGCCGGGTTTTCTTTGGAAAATACAAAGAAAAGCCGGGTCTTTTTCAAAAACAGAGGGAGTAATAATTTAAATTCTTGAATTAACTTTTAATTTCACTTCTTGAGTTTTAATTACTTCAAATTTTTAGTTTTCTAATCTTGTTCCTTTTAGATTCTACATGCTAAACTTCATTTACCTATATCTTTCTTGTTTTAACCTCAAATTCTATGTCTTTTGTATTTCCGGAACTCCCTAAACCTTTACTCTAGGATTCTAAGCTCAATTTGACATGAATTTTTGTCTTAGATTCTTGACCCCTAAAAGACCGAATATTGTTTTTTGACAACATAGCGTTTTGGGCAGTTCACTATAAACGGAATTTTAATTTTTTTTCTTTGAAATTTTTACACAAGATGTACCCAAGGAGTAGCTTTAAGCACTACAAGAGAAAGGGGTGTTTTAAGTGAGTTTTTAAGTAGTGTCCTAGACACATGATTTTAAGTAATGACCTTTAAGGAGATTTTTAGCAAAATTTGACTTAAAAACATGTGTTTTAAGTCAAATTTTGCTAAAAATCTCCTTAAAGGTCATTACTTAAAATCATGTGTCTAGGACACTACTTAAAAACTCACTTAAAACACCCCTTTCTCTTATAGTGAAGGCCAAAAAAATTTCATAACTTTTCATCACATGGTTAAAAAGTTATTCCATGATATGTCATTTTCATTGGTCGGTGGGCAACTCGGGCAACTTAAAAAACTCCTTTAAAATTTACTTTTAAAAAAATAAAAAATTGAAATTGTTTTTTTAGATTTATATATGCGCGGAAAGCTTTGAATCATTCCATTTTTATTAATGAGATGAGAGTTACAAGAAATCTTAGTTTGAAGGTAGTTATGGAATCTCTATTCTAAAATAAACTTTGAAGTCCTTTATTTAACTCAATATTCAATATTTTTGGAAAAAAATAAAAACATTGGGTGTAGATTGTTTAATACAACATTACAACTATTGGGATTGGCATTTTTCAATTCCAGATATAAATTCTTAGCAATTTAGTGTTTTGAATCATTCTCTACCTCTTTCTATTTACTATATTTTTCCTCTATGTTGTACAATTCCACATGATTTGAAAATTTTCAAGCTTGTAACCAACTTGCCTTGAAGAATGAATCCAAAGAGTAACCACCATTTTGGACATTTTTCATACAAATGTGACCTTGTGAAGTGCAGTTTCCCGGATTTTTGTAGTGACAAAAAATAATCTTCGTCAATTCAAATGCTATTATTTTGCAATCCATGTGGTGGAAATTTTTGAAATTTTTCCGCAACTTTTTTTAACTAGTGTACTACAAGATCCTATAGTTATATTTTTCCAAGAATGTTTTTTTCTAAAATTTGGTACTAGTATTAGAAATGGCAATTTTGGAGCGGTTTTGGTGAATACATAGTCTCTAACCTTTAGGGGTTAATGGCCTAACTTGATTCTAAGCCTTATTTTTATTTTGAACTTGCTAACCATGACAATTTAGATGAAAGTATGGGATTAGTGGCCTACCTCAGATTGAAGATCCCTAATTAGAATGTCAAGATTTCCTTCTGCCATGTTCTTCTCTTAGAAATCCATTGATTTCTTGATGTTTTTATATAGGTCTGTTTTTAGTACAAAGTCTTAATGTTCCAACCAACTTCTATTTCTAACTAACTTCCCATTCCTCTTCCTTCTTTTCTTTCTTAACTTCTCTTTCCCTTCTATATCTCTTCTTCTTCTATAAATACTATTCTTTGGAACTATTTATGGCCCTTGAGGCCATCCAACTACCCTTGCTACACCTCCTAAGGTGAGGTTTAACGGCACTTACACTTGATACCTAATCTCCCATTTTAGTGGCCCTTGGGATTCTTGAGATTTTCCTCCTAATCTCTACCTCCTACTACCTTCAATATCTAACATACTTCATCTTCTTCCTTGCAATTTGTATTTTCAATTTGAGAGCTTCTAGCGTGAATGTAGATGAGAGGTCGTGAGTGGGAGTTAGAAGCTTGGAGGAAGTGTTTGAAGGTATTGCAATGAGGAGACATATTTTCTCCTAATTTGTACTTTACCCCCTCCCTGTGAGCTCCCAATTTGTCACTTGGGACTCGTAGAATTATTTTTTTGGAAATTTGCAATTTAAAGTTGATAAAAGTATAGAAAAATCTATAAAAAGAGTGTAGAACCGAAATAGGGTTGTGTCATACCCATTATAGTATTTGGTCTAGATTTGTGTTTTTTACTTAGAATCCCCCAAACCTGGCCTAAAAATAGTATAGGAATAACGAAAAGGTTAGATTTGGAGGATTCGAGTCACATAGCCCCCAAAGGGCTAAATCCCACCATGAATGTGGCGATTCATGGCTAGGTCGGTCCGAGGGATCCACAGCGAGGCCACTAGGTCGGGTCCTAGAGTTAGATTTAGAATTCCCCATTAGATCGACGAATTCTCAAAATCCCGATTGTTAGCATGCAGGAGCCACTCACGCAAGACCGGGCCGTGGAGGAATCTACAGCCCAAGGATGGTGATCTAGGGTGAATCCCATGCCAGGAGTCCAACGGCGAAATCGGTTCGCCAAGATTCCTCCACCTGCAGAAGATTCCCGCATCGTCGCTACTTCAAGGAGATGTCCAGTTTAAGTCTCCATTGACCAATCGTGCCAGGTACGGGAACACACCCGCACGTCTTTCATGCGACTCCCTGAGAGGTCACGTGAAAAATCCCGGCATCTTCCGACTTGCAGAAGAACCTTTTTCCGGGTGGTCAACCCTCCTAACCTCCAACGGGAATTTCATGGAAATTACCCAGGTTACAATAAAATCTCACTAAAAATTAGACTAGCTTGTTTTATGTTAATAATGCGCTCCGTGAAGTTTCACGACATTCCGATAGCGGCAAGTACCCGAACCGGCGAGATTCCTCGGGAATTAACCACGTGGCGGGGTCCCCGCCGCGTTGACCGGCATTCCGGGACCATACGATGGCGAAACAAAGTCAACCAAAAGTCCTTCCCGACTCTCTCGCACCTACCGGAGACCCTAGGCTATTCACATTTCTCAAAATAGGAGACCCCCAAGATCTAGGATTTTACCACGATTTGGTTTTTAAACTAAATTAGCCTACGATGGGTTTTTGGCCTCGGTATGGGGGGTAGAGGGTCTAGGACTAAACACGGCGTTCTGGATCCAACGGCGCAATCCGTTCGGCGATTGGAGCTAATCTCCAAAAGTTAGGATGTTGGTCCAGCATAGATGGTAGAAGTAGAAATTTAGGATGTAGGATGAAAATCTTTGAGGATGAGGATGAAAATCCTCGTTGATAAGGTTACCTTAGAACTTTAGAGGGAGGGGTGAGCCCTTGGAAACCTATATAAGGGCCCCATTTCTCTCTCTAGAACACCCCCAATTCTTGTTTTGGGTCCGTGGGTCCAAGTTATTTTGGATATTTTGGCGTTTCAAGCCAAAAACCTCTACGGTGTTTTTGGAGCACTTTTGGCTCCATTGTTGCTTATTTTCAAGCTTTGAAGGTCCTTGGGGGTCCTTCTACCTTGTTTTGTGTACTCTTTTGTGAAGTTGTTGGCATCTTGTTGTAAGTGGAGAGCCTCTCTCTCCCTCTTGTACGTGTTGTGATCTAACTTGTGAAGTTAAGAGTCTTTTGTTTTGTATCTTGCACTAATCCTAAAGTCACCCCCCACCGTACCTTGGCGATGCCGCTTTGGGGGGCCTTTAGCGTGTGAGCTTTGTGTTGCCACGTGGTCTAACTTGTGTTTTTTTTTTCCTTTGTGTTTTGTCTTACACCCTCTTCTAATATTCTCCTTGTTGAGTGGACCCCCCTCTGGGACGGCGAAGCTTTGAACCTCCTTTGTGCATGTTTTTTTCTAAAGTTATCCCAAACCCTCTTCTAATCTTCTCCTTGTTGAGTGGACCCCCCTCCGGAACGGCGAAGCTTTGAACCTATGTGTGTTTCTTCTTTAAAAGTTTAGTTATTTTCCCTCTTCTAAAGTCTCTCATTGCGTGGACCCCCCTTGGAAATGGCGAAGCTTTGAACTAGTGACAAGTTGAAGTCCTAAAACATGTGTTAAAAGTGTAGACGGCGAAGCCTTGAACCCCCGAAGTGTCAAAGAAGTCCTAAAGTTGGTGTTAAAACCAACTTAACGGCGAAGCTTTGCACTTCCCCCGAGTCTAGGTCCAAAGTCTAGTTTCCAAGACCTTTGTGGAAATCTCCAGAGTTTAGCTTCCAAGATATTAGAGTCTAGCATGAAGTAGGAAGTGGTGGGCCAAGTTTAGCTACCTAGCCCTGGTATACATGGTTTGCTAAGCCGAGTGTCTTGCTTCACAACTTCGGGCCTAATCCCCGGACGGCGAAGCCTTGACTCTAGCACTAATTTTTCCAAAACTCCAATTTTTATTGGTTAAGTGGGTTCCCCTGAGGGAACCCGTTGAGGTGATTAAAATTTTGTGGTGCCAGCGGACCAGCCAGCCCAGCAGAACCGAGAGCCTAGCGGCAGTAACGGGAGCCCAGCGGCAGTAACGGAGCCCAGCCACAGCGGTACAAGGCCGGTACAGGGCCGGTAACCAAGGCCGGTACACTGCCTGTCCAGCGCTGTGAGCTCCCAATTTGTCACTTGGGACTCGTAGAATTATTTTTTTGGAAAATTGCAATTTAAAGTTGATAAAGTATAGAAAAATCCATAAAAAGAGTGTAGAACCGAAATAGGGTTGTGTCATACCCATTATAGTATTTGGTCTAGATTTGTGTTTTTTACTTAGAATCCCCCAAACCTGGCCTAAAAATAGTATAGGAATAACGAAAAGGTTAGATTTGGAGGATTCGAGTCACACAGCCCCAAAAGGGCTAAATCCCATCCTGAATGTGGCGATTCATGGCTAGGTCGGTCCGAGGGATCCACAGCGAGGCCACTAGGTCGGGTCCTAGAGTTAGATTTAGAATTCCCCATTAGATCGACGAATTCTCAAAATCCCGATTGTTAGCATGCAGGAGCCACTCACGCAAGACCGGGCCGTGGAGGAATCTACAGCCCAAGGATGGTGATCTAGGGTGAATCCCATGCCAGGAGTCCAACGGCGAAATCGGTTCGCCAAGATTCCTCCACCTGCAGAAGATTCCCGCACCATCGCTACTTCAAGGAGATGTCCAGTTAAATCTCCATTGACCAATCGTGCCAGGTACGGGAACACACCCGCACGTCTTTCATGCGACTCCCTGAGAGGTCACGCGAAAAATCCCGGCATCTTCCGACTTGCAGAAGAACCTTTTTCCGGGTGGTCAACCCTCCTAACCTCCAACGGGAATTTCATGGAAATTACCCAGGTTACAATAAAATCTCACTAAAAATTAGACTAGCTTGTTTTATGTTAATAATGCGCTCCGTGAAGTTTCACGACATTCCGATAGCGGCAAGTACCCGAACCGGCGAGATTCCTCGGGAATTAACCACGTGGCGGGGTCCCCGCCGCGTTGACCGGCATTCCGGGACCATACGATGGCGAAACAAAGTCAACCAAAAGTCCTTCCCGACTCTCTCGCACCTACCGGAGACCCTAGGCTATTCACATTTCTCAAAATAGGAGACCCCCAAGATCTAGGATTTTACCACGATTTGGTTTTTAAACTAAATTAGCCTACGATGGGTTTTTGGCCTCGGTATGGGGGGTAGAGGGTCTAGGACTAAACACGGCGTTCTGGATCCAACGGCGCAATCCGTTCGGCGATTGGAGCTAATCTCCAAAAGTTAGGATGTTGGTCCAGCATAGATGGTAGAAGTAGAAATTTAGGATGTAGGATGAAAATCTTTGAGGATGAGGATGAAAATCCTCGTTGATAAGGTTACCTTAGAACTTTAGAGGGAGGGGTGAGCCCTTGGAAACCTATATAAGGGCCCCATTTCTCTCTCTAGAACACCCCCAATTCTTGTTTTGGGTCCGTGGGTCCAAGTTATTTTGGATATTTTGGCGTTTCAAGCCAAAAACCTCTACGGTGTTTTTGGAGCACTTTTGGCTCCATTGTTGCTTATTTTCAAGCTTTGAAGGTCCTTGGGGGTCCTTCTACCTTGTTTTGTGTACTCTTTTATGAAGTTGTTGGCAAATTGTTGTAAGTGGAGAGCCTCTCTCTCCCTCTTGTACGTGTTGTGATCTAACTTGTGAAGTTAAGAGTCTTTTGTTTTGTATCTTGCACTAATCCTAAAGTCACCCCCCACCGTACCTTGGCGATGCCGCTTTGGGGGGCCTTTAGCGTGTGAGCTTTGTGTTGCCACGTGATCTAACTTGCCAGTTTTTCCCTTTGTAGTTTTTCTTACACCCTCTTCTAATATTCTCCTTGTTGAGTGGACCCCCCTCCGGGACGGCGAAGCTTTGACCCTGTGTGTGTGTTTTCTTTTAAGGTTTAGTTTTCCCTCTTCTAAAGTCTCTCTCCTTGTGTGGACCCCCCTGGGAAACGGCGAAGCTTTGAACTAGTGACAAAGTAGAGTCCTAAAGCGTGTGTTAAAAGTGTAGACGGCGGAGCTTTGAACCCCCGGGGTGTCAAGAAGTCCTAAAGTTGGTGTTAAAACCAATTTGACGGCGAAGCTTTGCATCTACCCTGTGTTTAGTTCCAAAGTCTAGTTTCCAAGACCTTTGTGGAAACCTCCAGAGTTTAGCTTCCAAGATATGTAGGTTTCTTTGCATTTGTCTAGAGTAGTGTCTTCAAAAGTTTTATGTAGTTTAGTTGTTTCCAAGGTCTTAGTAAGTTTAGTACCCCTGACGTTTATTTCCCCCATTAGCCTTAGCAAAAATCCAGTCTTAAAATAGCCTTAGCAAAAATCCAGTCTTAAAATAGCCTAAGCAAAAATCCAGTCTTAAATTAGCCTTAGCAAAAATCCAGTCTTAAAATAGCCTTAGCAAAAATTCAGTCTTAGATAGCCTTAGCAAAAAATCCAGTTTTTTAGCCTAGCCGGAAATCCAGTTTAGACAGCCAGCAACATCGGGACCAGCATACAGCAGCAACATCAGGACCAGCATCCAACAGCAACATCAGGACCAGCTACAGCAACAACATCAGGCCAGCATACAGCAGCACCATCGGGAGCCCAAAAAAAAAACATATTAAAAAATTAATTAATTAATTTAATTAATTTTTGACCAGCCCCAGCCAGCCAGCCGGGAGGTGGTGGGCAGGCTCGGGGTCCAGCACCCAGCCAAATCGGTCGCTCTTTTTTTTGAACTCAAATTTTTTGGTCTTTTGGGTTCTGGTTTTTTTGGGTTCTCTCAAACTAACGCAAAAATCAGACCTAAAACACCAAAAAGATGTGGGACTAACCTATTACTAGCTAGGGAAGGAGTAGGATTAGGGTCTAAACCAAAAAGGGAGAAGGGAGAAAAGAGCGGAGCACCACCGTACTTGCACACAAATTTGTTTCACCACTCACACCTACACACAATGGAAGGAAATTAGGGGGAAGGATGTGTTATAGGAGTGGAGAGGAGAGAGACGATAAATAGTGCCTAGCTAGGAGATTAGGTAGGAAATCTAGAAGAACTCCTTGCAACCGTTGGGAGGAGGATTAGGATGACACAAAGCAAAGTTGCGTAAGAGGGTAGGAGGCTCATTTAAAACTTCACGAAGTTTGAGACTAGAAGCGTAAGACCACCATCACCACGGTTGGTGGAATAGTTCAAGAGTAGAAGGAAGAGGAGGAGAGAAAGAAAAGAAGAAGGAAATGGGGGGAAAGGGTTAGAACATCATACTTGTAAACGTTTCTTTTCTACAACTTAAGCCGTGGGCCTTAAAAAATAAAGCAAAATAAAATAAAATAAATAAAGACCATAACCCAAAAATAAAAGAAGACGATCGCGAGTGGCCACCATGGAGCACGAGGACGCGCACGTGGACGGGGATGACGTCATTTCCGACACTAGCAGTAACGAGGTGGGTCATTAAACTAATCCTAGTCGTTTCTCCCTAATTAACATTTGTTTTCCTAATCAACCCTTAGAGCGTGATTAGCATCCGAGATTAGCGTGAATTAGAAGTTTAGATTCAAAAGTTGATAGATTAGGAATAGAGGTTTCCGAAAACATCTTAAAATTAAGATTTGACCGTAAACTGACCGCGTTAGGCTAAGTTAAGCGGTAGGGGGTAGAACGGAGGAATTTTAATAAAAATTGAACCACAAGAAACAATGGACGGAAATTAGGATTAGATTAGAAGGAGAATTTAGGATAAAAATTAAAGATCAATTAACGGGTAAAAACCTAGAGTTAAATTAAGAGTTTAATTAGGGAAGTTAAAATTCAAAAGTCAGAATTTAGAGTTAACTTTGGGAAGTAAAAAGTAGAATAGGAAATAGAGGTCAAAAGTAGAATCCACTTAGGAAGTAGATTGTTGAGTTAAAAATAGAGTTAAAATTAGAAGTCAAAACCCTAGGGTTAAAAGTTGGAATTAAATTTAGGAGGATAACATTTAGAGCTAATCTAGGATTAAAACGATAGGATTAAATTCGGAAGTAGAAGTCAAAAGTCAAAAGTCAAAAGATTAGATTAAATTAAAAGGTTAAATTTTAGTCAATTGGGAAGTAAAAAGTGAGAGTGAAAAGCTAAAAGTAGAAGTTAAAAGTTAGAAGTAGAAGTAAAATTTTAGAGTTAGTAGAAAAAATCTAGAGTCAAAGTGAAAACGTAGAGTTAAACCTAGAGGTTAAAATTTGGGGATGAATTTTAGAAGTAAAAATTTAGAGTTAAAAGTCAAAAACCTAGAGTTAAATTAGGAGTAAAAATCTACAGTGAAGAGGATAAATCCTAGAGTAGTTTAGAAATAAGAACATAGAATTAGAGGTGAAACTTAGAATTATCTTAGAAGGTTAAAACTTGGAAGTTAGGAGTCGAAGTTGATTTAGAAGTAAAAACCTAGAGTTAAAAGTCAAACGCGTAGAATTAAATTTAGAAGGGTAACCTTAGAATAGAATAGAGGAGTAAAATCTTAGAGTTAAAAGTTAAACCTAGAGTTAAATTCTGAGGATAAATTTCAGAGTTAAATTAGGAGTAAAAACCTAGAGTTAAAAGTTGGTAGTTAATATGTAAACCCAAGTTAAAAGAGTAAAAATCTAAAGTTTCATTTAGAGGTTGAAGATTAGAGTAAGAGTTAAACTTTAGAGTTAGTCCTTAGAGTAGAACTTCTAGGTGGAGTCTTAAAATCCCACGATAGTCTTAGAGGTTCATGGAAGGAACATAGGGGTTCCTCTTTTTACGTAGTTAGGGACGTTAGAAATGACGCCAACTACCCAGTCTACCCTCGACATAGGATAGATAGTTAGGGAGTCAGAATTTTACCATTATCCCTGAGCATTGCAGTTACCTTGTGAGTTACTACATGCATTCTAATTATTCGCTGCCATCCACGACACTTAGGAAACGTTAGCAAAAAGATCCATTGCTTGGAAGGCACAGTGGACCGCGCTCACATCACCCCCATATATTAAAAAAATGTAGATAAAGGCATAGAACCTGGTCGGTGTTCGCTCTATTACCAAGGGTGGGTAATCTTGCGCCCACAAGCGCCCAACCTTGGTGTCGCAATGCGAAATTTTGTTTTTTTGTAAGTTATCTAAATCTTGGAACGGAAACCGTGATCTGGTATCCGGAATCAAGCAGGAGGTAACGGATAACCGGAAATTAACTACGGAACGGAATAGGTGATAATCCGGATTCGATCTGAATCTAAACTAGATTAGAGCTGGAGCGGATCTGAGTTGGAACGGATTGGGTCAGGAACGGATTTGGTCATGATGATAGATCCGACTATAAATAGGCTGACCAATCTAGTTGCCACTCTTTTTCAAATTTCTTTTGCGGAAATCGCTCTCCAGCTCGTACTCCGCTTCCCTTCCCAGCGCTTTGCTTACTTGTTTTGTGAGTTTGTGTGTGTGTGTGTGTGTGTGTGAGGGCGCGCAGCGCTTTAGTGTTTGTCGCAGATTTAGAGGTATTCCGGTTGAGATCGGAAGAGCGAAGGTGAGAAACGAGACGTGCGGCTAGGAGAGGGAAAGGTAGTCTCAGTGAAAATCCGGTTTAGCACAGCTCGTGTCCATGCCTCAGCTCCGCAAGAGTAGAGCAGGGCCGTCCAATTCCTCTGCAGTAGAAGTTAAACTCCGGAAGGTGTGTCCGATTATTCCAGTAGACGAGAAGGAAAAGGACAACCTGATAGAGGATCTTGCCAAGATGGGTTGCGGAGGACTGATCGATAAACCCTGGGGATTTAGGGAGGAGCGGATGATTCGAGAGTTGTTGGGAAAGCTCTCCAATCAGTTCGACAAGACCATCCGCGGAATTCCGGGCAGTTGGATGGAAGAGATGTGGAAGGCCGTGTATGAATTCCGGTCAGGAGGTCGAGGGATGGCCTCCTCAAAGGAGGGTTAGACTCGGGGGAAGTTCCGGAGCACGGTGGACTCAAAGGTTGGGCATGCGGTCGCGGACTGTTTGGACGACCGACATCGCAACCTGTTGCAGTTCCTGGTTCCGATCATCCACCCGGAGAAGCCGACGAGGGTGACCATCGCCATAGGGAACCTAATTTTCGGAGCCCTGAGCGGGGAACGGAAAGTAGACTGGGCCAGGATCTTTTCCGATCTGGTCAACCGTCTGATTCCGAAGATAGGAGGAAGTAGGCCGACTCCGTTGAGTCCCTACCTCTTCCATCTTTACAAGCACAATCAACTCCTCACGGATACGGAGGAGAAGGAGTGGAAGATTTAGGAGTCACTCCTGAAGTATGGGGAATCGGAAGAAGAAGAACAGGAGGAAGTATCCGGTTCTGAGGAGGAAGAAGAAGAAGAGGAGGAGCAACACCGGCCGCAACACAAGCGGCAGAAGACGACGCCTCCTCACCGGAGAGGAACCCCAACCCCTCCGGGTGAGACCTCCAACCTTGGGAAGAAACCGGTTTCTGAAGAACCGGGTCCTTCCGGATCGGATCCGACGGATCCGTTCAACCAGCTGATCAACATCCCGAGCAATGTGCGAGCAGACTGGACAGTGAAGAAGCTGCTTTTGAACCAGATTAGCGAGCTGGTGAGAGCACCAGCAAATAGCAACCTTGCAGGAGTGGTTGCAAACTCATCTCCAGCCCGGATGAAATCCGGAAGCAAGAAGCGGAGATACGACGACTCCAAGAGGAGAATGAGTCGTTGAAGATAGAAATGTTGCTGCTCAAGGAGGACATGGCTACCACACGGGAGATGGCAGAGGCTAACCGGAAAGTAGCCGAGGATGTGAAGGCCACATTCGGAGCAACCGGAGAGGCCGTCACCAAGTCCAAACTGTTTGACGAGGGAGTCCTCAAGGAGAAGAAGATATCCGGAACCAGGTTGGTCCGGATATTGACGGACTACTCCGAGAAAGTGGAATTGGTGATGATGGAAGCGCGAGAAGCTGCAAACCGGATGGAGGAGAGCAGCCGGAAGCTGAACGGAGTGACGCTGTCACGGTCGTTTCATCCGTCCGACCTTTCAATGCCCGGGTCTTTTCCGAACGTGGGCATTCAGACGGAAGGAAAGGAGGGAACTCCCCAGTCAAAGAAGAGTGGGAGGAAGCTCGCGCACACCATCAACTTGGATTCGTCACCGGATCTCCCAGAACGTGAAACCGGGGAGCGGAACCGGAACTTGACGGATGTCTTCGAGCAGCTTGGAACGGACCCGCCTAGAAGTCCCACACTGAACCCGGGGAAGGATCAGAGTATGGATCTAACCCCAGATCAGGGTGAGGACCAAGATCAGAGCGTGGACCAAGGCGAGGACCAAGTTATAGACGAAGGAACGGATCAAGGAGTAGATCCGGTTATGATAGGATAGTTAGGATTTTAGTTGTAAATATTTGTTAGTTAGGACCGGACCGGATTTGATCCGGTGTGACTGGTCTGGATCGGATGTTTTCCGATCTGGCCGGCTCGGCAGGGACCAAAAGTTCCGCGCAGACTTCCCGGGCCCCTTTATGTTGACTTTTGAGTTTTAAAGTGTATATTAATCAGTCTCTGCGAAGGAGACTGGGAGTCTTTTCTCTTGAGTTGTTGTACGTTTTCTATTGATTTCTTGTTGTACGTCTCTCCCGCGCGTGGCAAGGCTGTTTTGGTGAGGAGTTAGGAAAACGTGTGCAGATTCTAGAGAGATTTCTCCCCTTGATGTGTTTGTTTTGCTCTTATGCGCATGTGAGTGGGTATTCTAAGTGTTGGGAGCGGATTTCAGTTCCTCAACGCCTCTATAGTTCACGATTCGGGGCGAGAAAACCGTTGTTAGGCTAGGCGGATAGGGAAGGAGTCCTTAGTCGCGCTAGAACTCCTGGATAGGAAATCCGGTTGAGTGCCCGATCTCCCGTGAGGTCTCGCTGCCCTAGTTGGTAAACGGAAGGACTTTAGTTGATGTTGGAATGGACGAGTTCGCTTGTAACCACCTAACTTCGCACGGAGGGAACTTGGCATCAAGGTCGTTGTAGTACGAGAGGATCGTACGGGGGGTCTTTGTGTGACCTGCAAACCGGATCGCTGTCCGGGTGGCTGTGAAAGATCAAACCGGATCCGCGCTAGTGTAGGAAGTAGTGGAATAGAGAAGTGGGTCTTCAGCCACTATAAGTCACGGAAGGAGTGGCGGGCCTGCCACTCTCAAAAGCAAGCGGCGAACCCTCTGATGGTGAAACAGAGGCAAAACTAAACCGGAGTGGAGTGAGAGTACGTGTGACAGGACCGGATCGGATCGGTCCAGAGAAGTTCCAGGATCAGAAATTGTAGGATCCTGGGTTGTTATAGGATTACAGGACCAAATAGTTTGACAGGCCGGAAGAAATAGAGAGAGGTCTGGTCTTTGTTTTCGGTGTGTTGTTGTTTCCGGTTTTAGATCTAGGACCGGAAAGTAGAAATTGGATACTGACTGAGCTTAAGTTGGGAATAGAGCTAGACACTTCACAGAATCTCGTGGATTCGATCTTTAGAGTCATTTTGTTATGCTTTAGAGTGGTTTTTGGGAATATAATAGGGAATTCACTTACTCTGTGCTGCGACACTTGGCCGGTTTTGCGATTTGGGTAGACTGACCATGTCTCACATACATCATGGCTGATTTCAGACCACAAACGGGATGATGCCCTGCGGGGCCCCAACTTCGGTTTTTGTTTGAAAAAACTCTCCACTAATCAGGACCTAGTTTAGAAAATTAGTTATAGATCTAGTAGGAAATCAGTGATAGATCTAGTTTAGGAAATTAGTGATAACTCTAGTTTAGAAAACCAGTGATAGATCTAGTTTAGGAAATCAGAGATAGAGCTAGTTTAGAAAACCAGTTAAACCCAGTGGGGATCCAAGGCCAAAAATTCCAAAACTTCCAAATTGTGACTAAAAAAAAACAAAAGGAAGGGAAGGAAGAGTGTCAACACCTCACATCACTCCTACACACATAATTGCACCCTCCACGTCACACCTGCACGCACACTTGAAACCTCCATTCTAACCAACTAAATACACACATGAGCAATGGAGGAAGATTAGGAAGAAGGAGATGAAGTAGAGAACAAAAAGGAGAGAGACGATAAATAGTAACCTAGGTCTAAGCCTAGGTAGATTTAGGTAGGGAAATCTTGAGAATTTGTGGTGACCGTTGGGAGGAGGATTAGGATGACACAAAGGCAAATTGTGTAAGAAGGTAGGAAGAACATTTAAATCCTTCTCGTAGTTTGAAACCATAGTGTAAGACTCATAAAAGCTTAGGTGGAATAGTGCTAGTGTAGAAGAGAGGGGAAGAAAGAAAAGAAAAGGAGGAAGGGAAAGAGGGAGTTTAAATCATCAACAATTGTAATATTTCTCAATAAGCGGTGAGCCTGGGAAAAAATTCAAAACAAAGCCAAAGACTACCATGGAGCGTGAGGATGTATACCTTGACGGGGACGAAGTCATTTCCGAGACCGGTAGTGAAGAGGTGAGTTTTTGATTTAATCTTTGATGGTTCTCCCTAATTAGCATTTATTTTCCTAATCAGCTCTTAGAGCGTGATTAGCATCCGAGATTAGTGTAGATTAAAAGTTTAGATTCAAAAGTTGATAGATTAGGAATAGAGGTTTCCAAAAACAGCTTATAATTAAGATTTGACCGTAAACTGACCGCGTTAGGCTAAGTTAAGCGAGAGGGGGTAGGACGGAGGAATTTTAATTAAATTTGATCTACAAGGAACAATGGACGGAAATTAGGATTAGATTAGAAGGAGAAATTAGGATAAAAATTAAAGATCAATTAACAGTTAAAAACCTAGAATTAAATTAAGATTTTAATTAGGGAAGTTAAAATTCAAAAGTCGAAGTTGGAGTTAACTTTGGGAAGTAAAAAGTAGAGTAGGAAATAGAAGTCAAAAGTAGAATCCACTTAGGAAGTAGATTGTTGAGTTAGGAATAGAGTTAAAATTCTAAGTCAAAACCCTAGAGTTAAAAGTTGGAATTAAATTTAGGAGGGGTAACATTTAGAGTTAATCCAGGATTAAAACGATAGGATTAAATTGGGAAGTAGAAGTCAAAAGTCAAAAGTCAAAAGTTTAGATTAAATTTAAAGGTTAAATTTTAGAGTCAATTGGGGAGTAAAAGGTTAGAGTCAAAAGCTAAAAGTAGAAGTTAAAACTTAGAGGTAGAAGTAAAATTTTAGAGTTAGTTGGAAGTAGAAAAATTTAGAGTCAAAGTGAAAACGTAGAGTCAAACCTAGAGGTTAAAATTGGGAATTAATTTAGGAGTAAAAACTTAGAGTTAAAAGTTAAACCTAGAGTTAAATTCCGAGGATAAATTTCAGAGTTAAATTAGGAGTAAAAACCTAGAGTCAAAAGTCAAAACATAGAATAGAAGTCGGTAGTTAATACTTAAAGCCAAGTTAAAAAAGTAAAAGTCTAGAGTTTCATTTAGAGGTTGAAAATCAGAGTAAGAGTTGGACTTTAGAAGTAGTCTTTAGAAGTAGAACTTCGAGGTGGAGTCTTAGAAACCCACAATAGTCTTAGAGGTTCATGGAAGGAACATAGGGGTTCCCTTTTTTACGTAGTTAGGGACGTTAGAAATGACGCCAACTACCCAATCTATCCTCGACATAGGATAAATAGTTAGGGAGTTAGAATTTCACCATCACTCTGAACATCGTAGTTAACTTGTGAGTCACTACATGCATTACTAATTATTCGCTGCCATCCACGATACTTAGGAAACGTTAGCAAAAAAGATCCATTGCTTGGAAGGCACAGTGAACCGCGCTCACATCACCCCCATATATTAAAAAATGTGGATAAAGGCATAGAACTTGGTCGGTGTTTGCTCTATTACCAAGGATGGGTAATCTAGCGCCCACACACCCCTTAGTCCATTTCTATCTACTTAATGCTTTCCTAATTGATTCACTTCTTCTCCTAACCTACCACTATCTAGTCAACCTTTTTTCTTCCCCCTTCCTACTCCAAAGTTGCTAGGAAGCGAGCGGGGAGCAGGGAGCGGCGAGCGTAGAGCGGGAAATAGTGAGCAGGGAGCGTAGATCTTGAATGGAAAATAGAAAAATGAGATAAAATTTGGAAATTTTGTGGATGAAAGTGGTTGACATTTTGGATGAAATTGACTGAAATTTTGGATGAAAGTGATTGAAAATTTGAACTTTTTTAGGTGAGAGTCTTAAAAATTTTTGTGGTTGTGAACTGAATTTTAGATTAAAGCATACAAAGGAAGAAATGGTTTGGATGAAAGAAGTGGATGAAAGTAGATGAAAAATTTGGATGAAAGTAGATGAAATATTGGATGGAAGTAGATGAAATATTGGATGAAAGTAGATGAAATATTGGATGAAAGTAGAATACATATTCGATGAAAGTAGATGAAAAATGAATGAAAGTACAAATAATATTGGATGAAATCATCTCCAATAGGAGTTCAGTCATTCCTTGAAAAACTAAGAGACAACGCTAGAAAAATGAGAAAATGAGTGATAAAATTTCATTGCCATGCACAACTGAATAGTTTTAGATGATGGGACCTATGACTGCGATTTTAGGGTGTCCTATGACCGCGGATTAAGGTACGTGTCATTTTGCACACATATAATAGTAGATTTAAAATACACCTAATACCGTGGAAATATAGAATGCGTGGATGGGAGAAATTGACTTTGTCCGGTCTATGCAAGTCATATTCGCACCCAAGTGGCATGTCTACCTTCCTCTTCTACGATCCAAATACTTCTTTGCCTTCAAGGTGAGGCTCTCTATTGAAGAATTCTTCTATACTTGGAATGTTTGAAATATCTTTGGTAAGCAACTTTGGATTGCCCGTTCATTCGGTTGAACGCTAGGCAACGCGAAGCATTAGCTCTTCATTTCCCTTCAAGTATTGATAATACCTTACCATCTGTATGAATGCTCTGACAAAATTGTCTACCGTGGCAATGTAAAGATCGTTCCTTCGATTTCTAGATTGTTGAAGTCACTTGTTATGTATTATCTCAACGAGGTTGCAAGATGGCATTTTTGCTAGCTCAGACTTGCTAAGATCCCAAAAGAAAATAGTATATACGCCACATTCAATTTCCAGGATAGAGCCTACAGTAGAACCCCTGTCAGTACCAAAAGGATCCTTTAAGGTAGTATTGTCATGCCTCAATTGCACATTTTTCCTACTGCACACCACAATTGTACCACAAAGAAATATAAGAGTTCCAAGACGAAGCCCACGTCTACACCCCTCTCTATACCAAGAGGTGTCTTCAAGGTACCAACGCCATGCATGAATCACAAATTTCTGCCTATTGCAGACAAAAATTGTCCACCCAATAAATGAAACAATTGCAAGAGGAAGCCTGCCCTATCACCCCTCTCAGTATCAAGAGGTCTCTCCAAGGTTTAAACGGCATGCAACATTCACAAATTTCTCCCTAACGAAGCCGACAAACTTTTTCCAGAAAATGGTAAAAGTTCTAAGAGCATGTTCATCCAATCACCCCTCTTGGCGTCCAAAGGGATCTACAACGTCCACTTGCCATGGATTGGGTTGGGGAGCATTACAAATTCTGGTTATAGAATCTAAAGGGAAATAAGGACACTTGAAAATTCATCGAGATACAAAAACTCTAGATTATTTTGAAATGAAAAGCAGAAGGAGAAGGATTTACAAATTGTATGAATCCATCCTATTGACAATACCAAAAATGCCAAAAAGAAAGCCACAGCTCCAATCTATGCAGTCCTAAATCTGTGGTGGCCCTTAATAATAACCACCACGCTTTTATGGCTAGGTAACGAGTATCAGACTCCCTAGAAGTCGTAGCATTCTTGTATTGCTTACAAAGTAGACGATGTTGATCTTGTAAGTCCGCACAAATGTCCGCCTTGATATGTTTTTCCAAAGATTGAGTCCAATGAAAGAGGCACGTTCTTTCACAATGTTCCATTGGTATGCTAATGTCTCCTGATCCATAGACCGTCCGCACAGCATTCCAATTCGCTTGTGCACTATCTGCCATAAATTCCTGGAATTGAGGATTGCCTACCCATGTCGGTCGACAACGGAGTTTAGTTTTTTCCAAAATAGAATTTGAATCGCGCAATCTTCGGATAGCATGTCACAAACAACGATAGTCATTACACGACAATACATGGAGTCATATACATGACATGCCATGGTTGTCCACTCCTTCACGCGTTTGACATGGTCAAACATTAGCCACACGTCTTGAAGGTCCCCTCCACTTTGCATTTGCTTCATCAGGTCAACTCCACTTCTAGGTCCCACTTCTAACATTTTGAAAACAAAAACCTTATCCACATCTGTCCCTTGACCTAAGAATTTATTCTCTTGAACAAATGTCCACATGCTTGACCCCCTCAACTTGGTAATGCTGTCAATCATTCCAAATCTCCTCAAATATTTGAAAGATGTTACCTTGTTTCAAATACTTGGCAAGCTAAAATACTTGCATTTCTCCAGCACCGGGACGAGTTCGTCGAAATCAAGAGTCTTGGTCTGCACTCCATCTGGATGTAGAATTAGCTCGCCCAAGAGTTCTTTTGTAGCCTCCAAGATAATTGAGGAGTTGGTGCCACTCAGTGTCCTCTCCATCTGTTCTCTAATCAGCGTCTGAGTTCTCTCCTTCATGTCGCAGAGTTCCCCGTCCTTCACAGGAAGGGTGTGAGTGCCTAGATGTACAAATGCACGAGTACACGCCGACTCATTTCCAGAAACATAATAGACCTTCACATGGAGGAACATGTGTCTTTATTACAGCAATACTAAATTCAAAAGTAGTGTATTCTTCTACAATAATTGAAAGTAATCATATAGTGCCAAATGTTTATAAATTAATGTGGGGCAATCTGTTTCACTATTATTTGGGGGTGATTGCATGAATGACTGGCTGTTTTTGTTCCATTTTAGCCAGTACTCCCAGTACTATGAGCTTTTGCAAACAAATTTTTAAAAATAAAATAAAATAAGTATAATTAGTATGACACTTAAAATAGCATATCACCAAAATTTCAGACCTAAGAAAAATCTAGGTAAAAAATTATTCACAAAAATGTGTGAGCTGAAATTTAATTTGAAGAAAATACATAGTTTGACGTTTTAATTTGTACAAAATAGGAAAACAAATTTCAAAGAAACTAAAAATTGGCCATTTACAATGGGAAGACTTTATATTGAAGAGATTTCACCAAAACAATGATCTTGAAACCATCTTCAACATTTAGAATTGCGTGCACAAAGGAGCCTTCTTTGCATGGACGTAGAGGACATAAAATATAATATTTTTAATGCCCCTTGGTAGGAACATGACTTCCTACTATGAAAATAGACCATAGAAATTTCAGCTCCAAATCATTAAATTTGGGGACTCTATAGTACTAAAACCCCTCTAAACTCAAAATGTGACATATTAGTTTAAATGATTTTTAAATATGAGATGATTTTTGAAAATTTCTGAAAAATATGACATACAATTAATTTCAAGAGAGGCATCTCCAATAAAAATTTCAAGTTCATGCAAGTCATCCTTCAAAAGTTATTGCAAAAGGAAGCTTCGGCACTCCCTCTGTGACAAAGTTTTAGTACCGGTCTTTCATGCAATTACCCTTGGAGTAAAGAGGGTGATGCCAGAAAATCATAGAATTAGAAAAAATAAATAGTAAGCAATGAATTGCACAAACGAAATGTAGGTCTCGGCAGGGCATAAGTCAATATCATTTCTATTACACGAAATCCAAGAAAGCCAGGACTAGTTCGGTGATCCATCACTACTGAGCAAGGCTACCTCCATGTAAGAACCAAGATGTCAAAACATAAAAGTTAAAGCAAGCATACGGAAATGGACCCTTCAAAATTATCCGTGCAAAGACCCCAACCCAATTACCTGAGCCAAGACCGTGCTAAACCCATGGGTACAACAAAGCTCTCAAACTTGTCCCCTAATCGCAAATTCGATCGAACTTGATGGTGGCACGACCGGCCGCCGAGCTAGCAGTCCCAGTTCCGTCGACTTTGACCGCATTCCTCAAACCCTAAAATTGAAAACCAGTCTTCAAAGTCGGCGATAGCGCCTAAGACACTTGCCACTTTGTTTTTGCGCAACGTACAACTTTTACATCCAATCCCTTTCTTAGATATTTTTGAATGTTTGATCGTTTAGATTCCTAAACTTCGGAATGCTAGATTGTCAGATTGCTTAATTACTTTTGTAAGGTAAAATTGCATTACATGCTCTCCGTTATTCTCACTTCTATTTCTAAATTGAGTGCTAGCATCAGGAAGAAGTTCATTATGGAGAGGATTTTAAGGTCGTGTTGTGCACTCCTAGTTGGAGATATTGATGACGCACATTCACACAAGATTCCACCTCTAAGTAAAGAGGTATGATTAAAAGAAATCCTTTCTCATTTCTTTTAGAAATTCAAGGAGTTAGTTTCGTGTGAGTTTTGATTTCAGTCAACAGGTACTTGGGGATCAGGCTATTTAGTAATGTCGTTAATAAGATCAAGGTACTTTGGCTTGCACTGTAGACTAGATGGAAATAAGTAGGATTTTAGTTTAGAGTAAAAGCTTGCTCGGCAAGAATAGCAGTGCAATTGTGCGATTGTGCAAGCTAGGCCCACCTCCTCTGGCAGTCTCGGCGCCGAGACCCTTTGCTGGGGGTGGGAGGTCTTGAGTATTTCCGACAATGAATAGTGTCCGAAATTCAAAACATTTGACCGAAGGTGGACAAATTATCACTTGAGGTGCTTGATTTTTAGGGTACTGTGAGTGAAATCCGGGTAGTCCGGTTTGCATTAACTTTCCCTGGAAATGAGAGCTCTTGATTTTCTTAATGATTTTGTACGTGTTGGCCGGATAACAAACCAGTTCTGCTATTCACTCTTGTGCTTTCATTTGACTAAGATGGCGGGGGGGGAGAAATTTTGTTGCTATACTCTTGAACCTTGACCTACAAAATGGCACAATAGTATTGCTATGTAAGCCTTAGTGGACAGAATATTAACTCGGGTGTATTACAATCAATGGGCAAGACTGAAATCGTACCCTTAGTCTGTGTATGCTCAATCCCTCTCATACTACAATCTCAGCACCGAGACTCTTTTCCAAGGGTGGCAGCTCTTGAGTCTTTTCAACTTAAATAGGTTGCTGTCGGGCAAATTGCTCCCAGTTTGTTTTATTCTTCTTGGTCAAATTCTTGACTCCAATGCTTAAAATCTAATTTCCTGCTGATGAGATCAAGTTTTTGAGTTTTGCATTCCCTCAAAGCTGGCGGGGGGGGGGGGTATGAGTCTAAATTATTTTTCGAACTCGGTTTGCAATGTTTGGTGCTTTACCTTTCGCCTGAGCAGCCCTGAGCCCAGTCCATATAAGAGTCTCGGCACCAAGACTCTTCTAAGGAGAGGGCAGCTCTTAAGTTTTTAGATCCATTCCCCATTTTTTGGTTCCTCAGTGACCAAATTATTGACTTGGGTGTGTTATTTCTGGTTTCTGTGGTGTCATCAAGATGAGGCTCTTTCAGTTTGCATTAGAGTCTCGGATGGTAGGGAGTGTGATTCAAATCATTTATTCTCGAACTTGGTCGGTTGTTGTGTTTGCATGACGTTCAGTTGAGCAAGCTTGGGCCCAATTCTACGAGAATCTCAGTGCCGAGACTCTTCTAGGGGGGTGGCAAATCATGAGCATTTTCAACAAACATACGTTCGAGACAAGCAAACCAATCCTGGTTTGTTTTGACTCAGTTTTCTGAAAGCTAGTTTCTCATCCATTAAAGTGTAAGTGAGTCTGTGTAAGCCCGATCAGCCTCCAATTGTAGTCTCGGTGCTAGACTCTTCGTTGAGGGTAGAAGATCCTGAATTTTTCCAACATATATAGGTTGCCGTTGGACAAACCTTTGTCCTGACAGGTAAGCAGATGTTATGATTCACAATTGAGATATAATAGCTACCGGAGTGGGATTCTTGTTCTTTGTATGTCTAGATTCTTCGAAGAGGGGGTAAATTTTAACATATTTGAGCAATTCTCGACATCCCTGAATGAGGGCCAAAAGATTTTTGTGCAAGACAAAGACCACCACCGAGGTGTCTCGGTACCAAGACTGTTCCCGGGCTTAGTCACCCCTTGACCATTTCTCAATTTTATATGCTTTCCGTTCCATTCATTTTTGTTCCATAGTGAGCAGCTTCAAACATTGACTTGATTGATTTAGCATCTCTTAATTCTTTTGAGGATATACTTATTTACGTGGTTAGGACTCAAGGGATAATTGAGAAGGGTATATATAGAAGCAGAAGACGTCATTTTTTCGGAGCCATATACTAGGGTGTAAAATTTGTACTTGTGACAAATGAATCGGATGATTTCTCGGGAGTCCACTAGCAATGTTGTGCATGACCAGGACTCCCCAATGAAGTGTCTCGGCACTGAGACCGTATTGGAGTAGGGTCGCCTCTTGGCCATTTATTAAATCTAGAGTGGGAGACTTGAGGCATCGGAGTCCTCATTTTTGTTCAATTGTGGACTGTATTACATTTTCACGGTTCGTATCAGATATGTTGTTATGCATCTGCATATCTAGCATTGAAATATGCGTGACAGTAGGATCTGGGGGTGAAAAACGGATTGTGTGCTTTGTTGATTTTTGTCGTTTTGAGCGTTTGAGCTATGTTTACTTGAAGATATTTTTTTGCTTTCAAGCTTCAGTGTAGCAGTATCGTCCATATCAGTTAGAAACTTATCTTGATTCCTTTTTGGTTTGAAATCACTTATGTGCATGAGCGAGCCTCTTTCCGGGAGAGTCTCGGCACCGAGACCGTCCTTCGGAAGGGACTGGTCTTTGCCACTTCTCGAAATTGCCTGGGGTGCCACGGAACATTCGACTCCTAATTTTTTTGATCATTTGTGAACTGCTTTAGACTTTATCTACTTTGTTTGACTATCTCTTAATTTGACTTTAAGTTTTCTGATTCAAAGTCATTGCACAAAAGCACTCGTGCCGGATTCTTGTCATTGGAGTGAATTCGTGGCCGTATTGGACACTCAACTTCCATATCAATTTGAATTATTTCTTTTTATAATATAATCTCAGTCGATTCCTTTTTGGTTTGGAAGCACTTCTGTGCATGACCGGACCCCTCTCCGGGAGAGTCTCGGTACCAAGACCGTCCTTGGGAGGGGACTAGTCTTGGCCACTTCTTGAAACTGCCTGGGGTGCCACGCAAGACTTGGTACCAAATTATTTTGATTCGTTCGTGAACTACTTTCTATCTTTCTTTATTGTGGTTGAAGATCACCTAATTTGACCTTTAGTTTCTTGATTCAAATTTATTGGAGGAGAGCACTTGGCTGGATTCTTGTCTCTGCAAAAAATTTGCGATTGTATAGCATACTTGGAAGACCATATCAGTTCTAATTTTCTTATTTCAAATATAATATTGGTCGATTTCTAATCAGTTTAGAAGCACTTGCATGCATGACCGAGCCCTTCTCTGGGAGAGTCTCGGCACCGAGACCGTCCTTGGGAGGGATCTGGTCTTGGCCAATTATGGAAACTACCTGGGGTGATACGTGGGTTTTGGAATCCAATTAATTTTTTTTGTTCGTAAACTGCTTTCTATCTTTGTCTACTCTGGTTGAATATCTCCTGATTCGATCTTTAGTTTCTTGATTCAAACTTGCCAAAGGAGAGCACTAGACTAGATTTTTGTCTTTCTCATGAATTTGTGGCCATATTGGACACTTTGAAGATCATATCAATTTGAATTTTCACGTTTCATAAATAGTATTGGTCAGTTTCATTTTAATTGAGATGCACGTGTGTCCATGACCGAGCCCCTCTTCGGAAGAGTCTCGGCACCGAGACCGTCTCTGGGAGGGGCCAGGTCTTGGCAACTTCTCAAAATTCCCTAGGGTGCCACGCGAGACCTGACTCCAAATTATTTTGGTTCATCCGTAAAATGCATTTTATCTTTGTCTACTGTGGTTGAATATCTCCTGATTCGACCTTTAAATTCTTGATTCAAATTTGTCGAAAGAGAGCACTTGACTAGATTCCTCTCTTTCTGATGAATTACGACCATATTGGACACATTGAAGCCCATATCAGTTTGAATATTCGTGTTTCAAAAATAATATTGGTCAAATTCAGTTAAAATTAGAAGCATTTATATACATGATCGAGCCCCTCTCCAAAAGAGTCTCAGCACCGAGACCATCCCTAGGAGGGGCTAGACCTTGGCAATTTCTCAAAACTGTGTTGGCTGCCACGCGACATTCGACTCCCAATTTTTTTTTATCGTTCGTGAAATTCTTTAGACTTTGTCTACTATGTTTGAATATCTCGTTATTTCACTTCCATTACTCAAATATCATCGAAGGACAAAGGTGATCACGAGTGTGATGTTCCTGCCTCTTTGATGAATCCGTAGCCAAATTAGGCACTGGGCTACTACTTCATGCACATATTTTAAAAAATGTTTCTCTAAAAAGTTGGAAGTTCTAAGAACTTAGATTTTTTTTTTAAATGTGCATGAAGTAGTGCCCTCCAAACACCGTCTCGGCAACAAGACGGTGTTTGGAGGGCACTACCTCATGCACATTTTTTTTTAAATGTTTCTCTAAAAATTTGGAAGTTCTAAAAACATAGATTTTTTCTTTAAAATGTGCATGAAGTAGTGCCCTCCAAACACCGTCTCGGCACCTAGACGGTGTTTGGAGGGCACTCCCTCATGCACATTTTTTTTTAAATGTTTTTCTAAAAATTTGGAAGTTCTAAAAACTTAGATTTTTTTTCAAAATGTGCATGAAGTAGTGCCTTCCAAACCCCCTCTTGGCACTGAGACGGTGTTTGAAAGGCACTACTTCATGCACATTTTTTAAAAAAATCTAAGTTTTTAGAACTTCCAATTTTTTAGAGAAACATTTTTTTTAAAAATGTGCAAGAGGTAGTGCCCTCCAAACACCGTCTTGGTGCCGAGACGGTGTTTGGAGGGCACTACTTCATGCACATTTTAAAAAAAAATCTAAGTTATTAGAACTTCCAATTTTTTAGAAAAACATTTAAAAAAAATGTGCATGAGGTAGTGCCCTCCAAACACCATCTCGGTGCCAAGACGGTGTTTGGAGGGCACTACTTCATGCACATTTTTAAAAAAAATCTAAGTTTTTAGAACTTCCAAATTTTTAGAGAAACATTTAAAAAAAATGTGCAAGAGGTAGTATCCTCCAAACACAGTCTCGGTGCCAAGACTGTTTGGAGGGCACTACTTCATGCACAATTTTTTAAAAAAAATCTAAGTTTTTAGAACTTCCAACTTTTTAGAGAACATTTAAAAAAAAATGTGCATGAGGTAGTGCCCTCCAAACACAGTCTCGGTGCCGAGAGGGGGTTTGGAGGGCACTACTTTATGCACATTTTTTTTTTAAATCTAAGTTTTTAGAACTTCCAACTTTTTAGAAAAACATTTAAAAAAAAATGTGCATGAGGTAGTGCCCTCCAAACACAGTCTCGGTGCCGAGAGGGGGTTTGGAGGGCACTACCTCATGCACATATTTTTTTAAATGTTCTCTAAAAAGTTGGAAGTTCTAAAAACTTAGATTATTTTTTAAAAATTGTGCATGAAGTAGTGCCCTCCAAACAGTCTCGGCACCGAGACTGTGTTTGGAGGGCACTACCTCTTGCACATTTTTTTTAAATGTTTCTCTAAAAATTTGGAAGTTCTAAAAACTTAGATTTTTTTTTTTAAATGTGCATGAAGTAGTGCACTCCAAACCTCCTCTCTGCACCCAGGCGGTGTTTGGAGGGCACTACTTCATACACATTTTTTTCTTAAGTGGCTTCATTTTACTTCATTTGTTGAATTGTCAAATTCAACAAATGAAGTAAATGGAAGTCATGTGTTGTGGGTTCTAAAGCTAGATTCCAAAGGTAGCAAGCTTTAGATGGCACTTTCTTAGATTCTTGTGAATGATTATGAGAAGTGGAGGTCTTTGTACTAGTGGGGTAGTAGTTGGGAAGACAATCCATGTGGGATATGTAAATTAGAAACAATAGGAGCTCAACCGCTCATAGTTTAGGCAAATGCAGGAATTGTGTTAAAAGTCAATTTTCAAACCTCGTTTAGGCATAGTAGAGTATTGTTTTTCAAAAAACTTTGAACTAAAATAAGTTGGGTAATCAAGCAAAGTTTTATTTCCAAAAATCCGTTT
The DNA here is from genome assembly GCA_951799445.1 of Pseudisothecium myosuroides. Classification (NCBI taxonomy): domain Eukaryota; kingdom Viridiplantae; phylum Streptophyta; class Bryopsida; order Hypnales; family Lembophyllaceae; genus Pseudisothecium; species Pseudisothecium myosuroides. The sequence goes on from OX637295.1 coordinate 15,331,710, forward strand.
CAGTTTTTGATACTCTAACTAAAAGTTGTGGACAAATTTCAAAGGAGGGCTAGAAGGGACATTTTTTGGCATATTTTCAGACACCCTCTCTGAAATTTGTCCATAGGTTTTTATTGAAATCTCAAAACCTGAAACGGATTTTTGGCAATAAAACTTTGCTTGATTACCCAACTTATTTTAGTTCAAAGTTTTTTGAAAAAAAGAATTCTACTATGCCTAAAAGAGGTTTGAAATTTGACTTCTTAATACAGTTTCTATGTTTTGACAATGAGCGGCCAAGGTCTCTACTTCAAGTTACTTGTGATAAACTTTGAGGACTCATGATGGACAATTGATTTCTTTATAATAACAACCTCTTTTCTTCCTCTTTCTCACTTAAATGTCAATGAGGTAAGTCTTTCACATTGCCATCAAAAGTTTTGGTTGATAGTAGATGGTCATTGGACTATTTTGGATATTTGCTTTATTTTCCACAACTTGGTTAAAGTTCAATTAGCATCCAAGTTAAAGGTGCTCAATAATCAGACTTGGGGAGATCACTTAGTGCACATATTAGAAACCATGTGAGATCTAAGATAGGGTACCATATATTTATTGTACCTAAAATTGAAAACAATATTATATCTAATATAAAGAGTGTAGAATTTCATGTAGGCTATTATAACTAATATAGGGTTATATTTTATACCATGTAGTAGATTTTATGTAGGTAAAATATAGGGTGGCAATAATATGTGAGAGAAAATAATTTTGTAGAGTGGGTATTTAATATCCTTAAAGAAGAGATGGACAAAAATGACACATGATTTGTCCTAAATTATCCCTGAACCTTGGATGAAGGGCTCTAGTTGCCTCGAGAAATATTTTTAAAGTCTTTTGAAGTCATTTAAAATTTGAAAAATCTATCATTAATTTTTTCTTTAATATACTCTTATTTGTTATGAAAGGTATAAAAGAGCTTGGTGATCAATCATTAATAGGTGTATAAGAGCTTGGTGGTCTTCAAATTTGGGTAAAAGTTTTATAGGAGCTAAAAAAATTTTCATCCAAGTTTGAAGACAACCAAGCTCTTACACACCTAATACTTAATAATGATAAACCACCTAGTTCTTTCATACCTTTTTACTATTTGGAGTGAACAAATATGAATATATTAAAGCCAAATTCATGATAAATTTTAGGTGACTTTAAAGTCCAATTATATTGTAATTATATAATGTCATCTTTTCTTTGCTGAAATACTTGCACTCGATCATTGTATTCATTAGAATATATTGTAGATGATTAGTAATAAGTTGTTTGACAAAACTAGAGTGTATTATTTACAGCTTGTAAATGCATTTGTTTGGCCATAGTACATTCGTCCAAATATATTATATTTTAGTTTTCAGTAATCATAAAAAAATGGTTTGAAAAGACAAAAGAATTTAAAAAAAAGGATAAAAAATAGTAACAGGAAAAAAAATCATACAACACCTATTAGTTTCAATTTTTAAATCTAATATGAGGGTCAAAAAATTGGATTCAAAATTGGATTCAAAAAGGATTCAAAATTAGATTATAAATAATATAAGGTGCTATTAGAAATGGCAATTTAGAACTATTTTTAACAATAGAATATATTAAATTACAAAATATTAGGTAAATAGCCCCTCATAAAATGTCCCCTGATCTCACGTATATACTAAACCTCTAAACTAGTGATTCCCCCATGTAATCAAATTTAAAGTTCATTAAAGTACCTTAACCTTGATTATAGAACACTTAAACTTGGATTTGGAGCCACTGACAATCACCTGACGGAAGGTAAGCGAGAGTAGGAGAAAAATAAATCCCTAAGCCCCCCAAAAGGTATACTTTGGGGTCCTTTAAGGACTGCAAAGCAGCCCTTCAGAGGCCTGATTATTTCTCTAATGGTAGTGCCCCACAAACCTCCTCTTCGCACCAACAAGGGTTTTGGAGGGCACTATCTCATATTCTCATGCAACTTTTCATTTTTCATTTTACTTGTTGTGAAGTGAATCTCGTCGAACATCATTAATTATTGATTAATGTTTGTAAAATATGCATGAGGTAGTGCCCTCCAAACCCCCTCTCGGCAACAAGAGGGGGTTTGGAGGGCACTACCTCGTGCAACTTATTATTTTTAAATCCTGATTGTTGTGAAATGAATCTTGTCAAAATTCGTTAGTTGCTGAGTAGTGTTTGTAAAAGTTCCATGACTCTTCACCAATAAAAGGCCTCTCGGTGCTGAGAGAGGCTTCAAGGGTGATAGTTTATGGAATTTAAAAAAATAAAATTATGATGGCTTTTTTTTTAATCTTAAAATGTTTCAAGAATTGGGGCATTTAAATTGAGTTGTTTTGACCACATGAGCCCGCCTAAGGCTTCTCGATGGCGAGAATTTCTTTGAAGACTCTTACTGTGGAAAATTTAATTTTTTTTTGCATTATTGATGTCATTATTTTTCATCTCTTCAAGTTTTGTTTACTCTTTATTTTAATTTTGGAGGTTTCGACTAGCTGCACGAGCCCCTAGTTTTCTTTAGCAATAGTGGCCTTTGAGGCTCTACCTTCAAGAGTTTGTTGATTTTTATTTTGTAATGTCTTTAATTTAATTGAATCTCTTAATGTATCTTCATGTGCAGTACTTTTTGTTTTGAAACTTCTGACTTCATACATTATACCAAGGCCTTTTGGTGGCGAGAGGTGCTTCAGGGGCTCTAATATATGGAAGAATTCTTTTTTGGAATTTTGATTTGTGTCAAATTATGAGGCTTCTAATTTAGATTTTGGTTGTTGGGCATGGTGGAACCTGTCAATCCCTACAAATATTGCATTTGGTCCGACCATGAGGATTAAAAGTTGGTGTTTCTACACCGTACTAGACAGATAGGGGTCTGTGCTTGCAATAGTTATATGGTTGTTGTGTTCATTTACATTGTCTCTAATATCCATTTGGTTTTTGAATTTTATCCCAAGCTGATTGATTGTTGGAGAACGTATAGGATGTTATGGAAAGGCCGTTGGTAAGCCAAAATGCTCAAAATCTTCTGTTGGAGGAAATGGACAAAGAATGGAATTGGCCATCTCTAAAATCATGCTGCACATGACTGGGGTCAGGTGAACTAGTTCTTGTTCTTTTTTATTCTTCAAGGACATCTAGACTTGATCATGTTAGGTACAATGACTTGGAGGGTTGTCCAGCTACCGTATCTTGTCAAATTTTGTTAGTTTGTATCTTGTGTGTTTATTGTGGACTATGGAAGTCTCTACTCCAAACATGCAGTTGTAAACTTGAATAATGTACATTCTTTATAATGTACAAATGAAATTTAATGTACCAACTTATATTTTGTTTGGTGACATGAGACTGTACTCTTGTTCATCTACCAAGCAATCTTGTTTACATTGTTCCTCATTATTTGAACTACAATCGGACTCCATTCGTGCACTTTATAGTAATATGGTTTTCCATTCAAAACTTAGTATCTAAGGTGAACATGATCTCTCTTTCAAAGTAATCGGCCCTTCACTACAAGAGAAAGGGGCGTTTTAAGTGAGTTTTTAAGTAGTGTCCTAGACACATGATTTTAAGTAATGACCTTTAAGGAGATTTTTAGCAAAATTTGACTTAAAACACATGTTTTTAAGTCAAATTTTGCTAAAAATCTCCTTAAAGGTCATTACTTAAAATCATGTGTCTAGGACACTACTTAAAAACTCACTTAAAACACCCCTTTCTCTTATAGTGCTTGATGAGTTGAATGCTGAAAACCAACTTTTTATTGGCATAGAAGGAGAGGCAAACAATGACATGGGTGACAGTCATGGGCCTATGGCGGGAGATGGTAATTATGGAAGATGAAGATGAGATTCGACTAACTCAAATACTGGACTTTGTGGCTCACACTCTAAGGCTCACAAAATAGCCCCCATGTAGGTTGCAGTGGAAAAATTGATTGAAAAATTGAAAATGTCCACTAATTCCTAAATTCACGATTGTAGGAACTCTACACCTCCACGGTCATAGAACAAGTTACTTCCATGGGAATGGATTCTATTGAATGGACAAAATCATTTTCAATTGAATGGAATTTTTTTCTAGATCTTAACCCTTTCTCTTCCATTTCTTTTCTAACCTTTCATCTATTTCCGACAATTTTTCATCAATTTTTTCCAACCACTTTCATCTAGTTTCATCCATTTTTTCATCCACTTTCATCTAGTTTCATCCAACTTTCACCAACTTTCATCCATTTTTTTCATCCACTTTCATCTAGTTTCATCCAAATTTTTCATCCAACTTTCACCAACTTTCATCCTTTTTTCATCCACTTTCATCTAGTTTCATCTAAATTTTTCATCCAACTTTCACCAACTTTCATCCTTTTTTCATCCACTTTCATCCATTTTTTCCAACCACCTTCATCCATTTCTTCCAATTCCTTTCATTCATTTTCTCCAACCACTTTCTTCCACTTCTTCCATCCAATTTTGTGAATTTTTTCTGAAATTTCATCCATTTTTCCATCAACTTTCATCCACTTTTTCATCCATTTTTTTCCACATTTTTATTTTTTCTTCCAAGATTTTAGCTCCCCGCTCACCAATCCCCGCTTCCCGCTCGCCGCTCTCCGCTCCACACTCGCTTCCCAGCATTCCCCCTTCCTACTCTATTTCTATCTACTTTGTTTTGTTTTAATTAGCTCTACCTCCCAACTGATTAGATTTAGATTTAGCAAAAAAACAAAATTTTGTCTGACAACCAAATGGCTTGTAAGGCCACAACCTACCTACACCACGACCTAGTTGCTTAAGGCTTGGCCGTTGGGGCTGGCCTGTCGAGCTGGTTGTTAGGGCTGGTCTATCGGGCTGGAGTCACAGCTAGTTTTGGCGACAATTTGGAATTGTATCAGAAATTTTCTCTTCCTTTGGAGTTTCTAAATTTGGGGGGGGGCCCACGTCCAAAAGACACATGGAAGTGGAAACTCTAATTTGACCTTAAGCTAAATAACTAGCCTGGCTTGAGTCTAAGCTTGGACCCTATTCTAATGCGACTTTGGAGCCTGGTCACTAGAAAGTTCTTTTGGGGGACTAAATTTTGGTTATTCTCAACCGTATATTGGAAACTAAATTTTAGAGGTGAACACCAAGAGGGTGCAAAGCTCCGTTGTTTGGTGGTAAAACTATAAAATCCAACTACTAGCCTAAGATTTAAAGCTCTACAATTTAGTAAAAAAAAGTATAAAAACAATCCAATTATAAGGGGGGCAAGTTAAACAAGGCACAAACATCACAAATAAGTGAGCCCTTTACTAGAATAAGGAATTAGTACACCAATGTGGTGTAATATAAGTTAGTTCAAGAGATATCAGTACAATTAAGTTAGTGACCACTTAACCATTGAAGTGCCCCACATGCAAGAATGTGGCCTCTCAGTTTTGAAAGATGTCTTTGTTTCACCATTATAATCTTTTCAATGGTACAGTCAAAGGACGTGTCCCTTTCCTTGGAGCTCTGGGCCTATCTCCACTACCAATTGGTATTGTCAGTTTATGTTCAGTTTTAGATGATGGTTTGATTGGAATGAATTCCAAAGGGTCTGGATTTTAGTAAACTTCCGCTTGGTGCTCAAGGGTTACTTCAAAACAAGATACTAGAGGCCTTTCTAACGGCATCGCCAAGGTACAGAGAGGAGACTTTCTAGGATTAATGCACAAAGTTAAACTAACCCTTACAACGAGAGATCAAGGACCAACAACACATGCATGAGGATAGTTGCAAGAAACACTTCATATTTTTTCATCAAAACTGCAGTTTTTGGCCATAAGACTGGCAGTACTATACAATACTACCAATACTACGTTTTAGCAGCGCCCCAAAAAATCTGAACCGTTGATTCAAGGCACCTGCAGATCTAAAATGTTGATTTAGTACTATATTGTACTATGCAGTACTACAGACTACAACGAAGTACTGCAAAAGCCACTGGGAGCATAAAATAGTAGAAAAGGGGTCTATGGACATTTTTATATTTAATAATTCAAAAAAAATTCAATAAAATTCAATAAAAAAAGACATTTTGCTAAAGGAAGAATGCGCTTGCATTGCACCAAAAAATTCATGAAGGAAAATTTTTCCCTCTTTGTAGCTTTTACGCAAAGGAAGGTCACTTTAACCCCATGTGTGCAAACCGACATGTTGCTATTTTCATGAAACTCATTGTTAGTCCTTGTAATGTTAGTAGACCTTCAACATGCCCCAATTTGTGGCTTCAAGTTTTCATTTTTGGGTCAAAAATAGGACTAAAAACCCCCCAAATGGCTAAGGTAGACATCTAATTGGGGGCAGGTTAAAAATAGTAAACCAATTTGAAAAAACTTGAAAATTTTATTTAATGTCTACAACTACCACACCTACTTTCATTCCAAATTTCATGCCGAATGGACAAACGATGCAAACGTTATGAGCAAAAAAAAAATTCTCGAGGGCAAGGGGACAAGAAATAGGACAAGTGTTTCTTGCAATCACCCACAAAGATAAACAAGTGAGAAGGTACCCCAAAGACCTTCACAAAGCTTGGACAACACAAAAAAGGAGCATAAAAGGCTCCAAAAACATAGTTCTAGGTTTTTGGCTTGAAACGCCAAAAATCCAACATAAATTGAACCAAACGGACCCAAATGATACAAATGGAGGTGTTTAGAGAGGAAAATGGGTGCCCTTCTATACTTATCCAGGGCACTCACCTCCTCTCATTTTTCCTACGATAACCCTATGAAGTAGGCTTTTCATCCTTATATTTTAGGATTCACTTTGTACGTTGGTCCAAATTCTAACTTTGGGATATTAATTTCAAATCACAAACGGATTGTGCTATTGGCTTCAAAAGGCCATTTTTAGTAAGAGTAACTCTGAACCCTTTATCCTTTACCAAAAGATCACAAAAAACTAGTGCTAACTTAGAACAATAAAAGATTAAAAATCTAAATTTTGGAATTTACCTTTGCTGAGAGAGGTGACTAGCTAAGGTTGTTTGGAAAGCTCAAGGGAGTAAAAAAAGACCCTTTGTTGAATTTGTTTCAATTCCATGTGCTCTCAAGCGCTGATCAATTCTCTGTAAGTTCCTCCGGCCACGTTGTAATTTTGGAAGAATCTTGCCGATTTGGATATCTCCCGCGATTAGAATGTCTTGAAACTTGTCAGGGAATTTTTTTTGTAGAACCTCTTATGAAATCTCAAAAAAGATGTGCAAGCTTATGTTTTTATTTGCACATCTGAAAAAAGAGGATAAAATCCTGCCCTCCTATCATTATCGATAGTTAGAGAAGCTTTTATATACAAGGAAATCTTAGCAAATCAATTTCATTTCCAATCCCCTAGCATGATCCCAATCCTAGATCTCTATCTTTTGGCTATAGATTCTTCCACTGGCCCATCTTGAGGTGATAAATCATGTAGGCTAACAATTAGAGTTTCTACTATTTCGTCAATGTAATGGAAAAATTGAAACCTGTCTTTGAAAATGTACCTAGGGATCTCACTAGACTTTATTTGGACCAATTTAGCCATGGTAAGTTATATGTATTAATAGATTTAGGCTATTTTGGACAATATCACTCATACCTTTTAACTTCCACCAATCTTTGGGTTCTAACTTATGTACAGGTGGGTTTTGGAGATTTTCTAAATATAAAATTCTATTTAAGACCAAATGCTATATTGGCATATAACAAATTTATTTTGGTTTTATACTCTTTTTTGGGATTTTTGTGTATAATTATAACTTATATTACAAAATTTAAAAAACAAACAAACAATGAGTCCCAAGTGACAAATTGGGAGTTCGCATGCCTATATTGACAATAATGACTTTGAGTGGTTTGGACACCCTGGAAGTAGCAAAACTAATGCAATTAGGAAAAAATTGTCATTTTTTAGTCATTCTTTTGAAGTTGCATATGTGCCCATTTTCTACCCATGGTCCTTGTAGGTCGATGAATTACTGCTGGGACATGGTTTTTGTCTTCATTGTAAGAAAGTAACTAATTTGAGCTAGTTGGAATCGTGGAGGTCTAACAACATATGGCAACTTTAATTATGTTCTGAAGACAAAAAAAGAGACTATGCTATAGTCCAACTCATTTGTTTTGCGGAAGAAAGTAGCTATTGGAAACATTGAAGGTGAACCACATGCTAAACTAATCAAGCTAAAGGGTTCCATTAAGGGTCCATCATAGTTGGCTAGTAAGAGTGTATGCCATATTCCTTAGTTGATGGCTCCAAGTCTTCCAATTATCAAATTTGAATTCTTTGCTAATCATCGTCGTGGAAGTATCTATAAAGAAACTGATGGCTCCAAGTCTTCTAATTATCAAAATTAAGGATCCATTGTAGTTGGCTAGTAAGAGTGTATGCCATGTTCCTTAGCTGATGGCTCCAAGTCTTCCAATTATCCAATTTGAATTCTTTGCTAACCATCATCGTGGAAGTATCCATAAAGAAACTGATGGCTCCAAGTCTTCTAATTATCAAAATTTGAATTCTTTGCTAACCATTGTTGCAGGAGTATCTATATAGAAGTTGTTGCTACGGCCATTTTCACTTTAGCCAGATATAATATGTATATAGTTGATGTTCCTTTCATATTAGTATTTAGATTGAATTAACATTTAGTGCTATGCAAATAATTGTAAGTTTTTGCTTGTAAGTAAGTCCTTTTTGTCCTCTTATTTGTTGTAAGGGTGATTGCAAGAAATACTTGCTAATTTTGTTGAGTTTCATGCAAAATACTCATGCTTGTTTTTTTCTAGAATACTAAGAAATTAAAAAAAGATTGTTGCTAGAAACACCTACTGTTTTAGGCTCAAAACAATCTATTTTAGTGACAATTGCAACTTTTGGAATACATTTTTAAAAATAAAATAAAATAAAATATGAATAATTTATAAAGCTCCAAAAATAGTATGTCTCTCAAAATGCAGACCTAGAAAATTTATCTCTTAAAGTTATGCACAAAAAAAGGACAATGGAACATACTAAAAAAATGAACACTTTGATATTTGATTTTTAGAAAATAGTATAAAATTCAAAAAATTCAACTAAAATAATCCATTTTTCCTAACTTGAAGGTGCTCCTTCTTAATCATTTTCATCTTTGGAAACAAAAATTGTGTTCTATACATGTGCAAAGGGAGTTCATTTTGAGTACATGTGGAAGATGGACAAATTTTTTTTTTTTTTTTTGGTGGGCCTATCTAAAAGGCTTCAAAATGGCTAAGGTAGACTTTTAATTGAGGATTGTCTAAAAAAATTAAAATAATATTTTTATATGCAAAAAGAAATTTCAATGTCTACAACTACCATATGTACCTTCATTTCAAATTTCATGTAAAACTGCCACACGACGCACAAATTATGAGCAAAAATCACTTGTCTTAGGCCGAGGGGACAAAAAAAAGGGCAAGTAATTCTTGCATTTACTTGAAAGCAATTTTAAAATTCTTTTTAAAATTATAGCCAATGTATACAACTTTAATATAAAGATAATCACTGAAAGAAAAGCATAGAAAAATTCTCCTAGTAGGAGAACTAGAAATTGAAGTATCAAATCTTATGAAAATAGATCTTCAATGTTATAATTATTAAAAATTAAAAAAATTAAAAAATAATGGCCATTTGTGGAAACTCTATGTTATTCACCAAAAATCTACCAAAATAATATTTTATATGTTTTGAAATGCAAGTAGCAAGAATCTCACTTTGTGGACTTCCACACAATGAATAATTAATTATTTTTGTAAATCCTTTGAATAGTAGCTAAAAGTCTATTAGAAGAGCATTTCTTCTAAATTTCAGCTCAAAATTTATTTTTTGGGTATCACTTTGTTCAAAATTGTTAGACAAGGCGTGTAATAGTCATGAGTAGCATGCCTATAAATTTTGAATCATTTGGAGGCAAAACACAAAAATTATGGCCAAAAAACAAATTACCAAGAGATATATGACAAAAAATAGTACTAGTGTTTCTTGCAATCATCTGAAATTGCATTCTGTCTCCATCCTAAAACTCCCATCTTAGTTTAATTTTCAAATAATCAAATCATTTTAGGTGTAAGGTAGCAACACCTTAAAGTGACAAGTATCTAAACAAACATCTATATTATTGCCTTATAGCACCTCCAATTTGCATGTGAGAACACCAAATCTCTTACATAGAACTTGAGTGGAATAGCAAAAAGTCTATGCATGTATGCTTCTATTCATGCATTATTCTTGGTTGCTTAAAGATTCCAAATGTGTTGATTCCTACTATGTTTATAATCTACTATAGGGGCCTATAGCATATTGCTTTTGAAAATTTATAACATATTTTCTTAGTAGCATGGAATTTAGATTCTATTTTCATTGTCATTTACTACAATTTTCTCATTTTTTTAAACAAAAATTACATTATGTGGCCATACAAAAAGCCATTGAAACTTTGTGATTACAAAAAAATCTGGATCAATCTCTACAGGATTGCTTCAGAGTGACATGTTTGGCTATTTCTATGTCATCGCTATCAAAAAAAGTGACATGTTTTTGACAACCACATCATTTGACTTTTGTGACTAATCTTGAGGTAGCTAATCACACTTTGATTTCATTAAGATTTTGGCAGCATATTGGACCGCTGCTTGAATGTCTCTTTTTCTTAAGAAATCAAGACTATAATCTATTCTTCTAAATGCAATGAAAGGAATAAAAATAATTAGTAGTTTTTAAGCTGGAAATTAGAGGTCAAATTCAATAAATAATGCTGCAAGCATATACATTAGAAGAAATCTCAGACTTCCGGAGGGCTGCTTTGGAATGATAAACCAAGCTATTAAACAATATGTAGATAGGCTATAAAAAAGGTCCAAAGTACATTGTCAATTGATTTAGCTTTCACAAAAATAGTCAGGCCATGACTATTTTTGTAACTATAAAATGTATCCGTTCGAAGTGTTTAACGATACAATTAGTGTTTAATTGACAATTATTTCAATTAAATCAAATTAAATCAAATTAAGCCAAATTAAGTGGCTTTTGAAGCTCGTAGCCAAAGAAAACTAGCTTCAATGGCCACTTACTTAATTTTGAGAGTTAAAAGATGAGAAGAAGAACCCTTTATGAAAGTGAGGTATGCTAGTGGTAGGGTTAACAACCTATGTGCAATATGTATCTTTAGTCATTTGACAATGAGTGAGTTATCTTCAAATTATTGTATAGCCTTTATAGATTCATGGTAGATAACCCATTTCTCTATAAAAGCAACTTCTTCACCCTTCATACTCACCAAATGTCAATAAAGTGAGTCTTTCATATTACTATCAACAAAAAAAATTGGGTGGTAGATGGTCATTGGACTATTTTTAAACATTTTTTTTTTGCACAGTTTGGTTTGAGTGCAAAGTGCATCCAAGTACAAAGTGTTTATGATTTAGGCGCAATAGAACACCTTTGTACTTCGTACTTGATTTTTGAGCCACAACCAAACATCTGACATTGTGATATAAAGTGAGCAGGTATAGGAAAAAAATTAATGCTTAAACAAAAAAAAAGGGTAATTTGCGGGGTGCTCGAAGGGCTATGGAGTGGCCTTCTGGAGGCTCATTTTTTCTCTACTGATTTTTGTAATTTCTATGGTGAAATCTAAATTTCTACAGTGGTTGTGCAATTTTTAAAGTCTAATTTTAAACCAAAATTAAGCAAATCTAAAAGAATTATAAATTTGATTATTTCAATGATTTTTTGCATGAATTGAGTGCTAGGACTCTATCCCTATGCTTGTTGCCAAAAACATACAAACTTTGTAATAAATTGTGTTTTATCGTAATTGCAAGTTGATTGTTTTGCCTAAAAGGAATTTGTAAAAGTCTTTTGAACCCAAAATAAGAAACAATTGTAGCAAGAAATAATAATCATCTCAGCCTGCAAAAAAATCTGCCTTATCCACCTGCTGTTTGATACGTAGCTCCTCAGCTATTCAAATTTCCCACACAGAAGAGTTCTTGAGCAAGGAAAATCAAGTGAAACCTTCTACACTAAATAGTGAAATTGGGTTGCCTTGACAATTAGGTTGCTTTACCAAAGAGAAGTTACCTCATGTTACCTCATGACTCATTGTTTGTCCAGATAGAGGCACAAGCCATTCTTTAATCCTGAGCCATCAATCAGTACATCAACCCATGCAGCACACATGTTTCCCACATCACTACATCCTTCTACACTAACTGTGATATTGATATAGTGTATAATGTTGAGATATTAGTGTGAGGCAACCTAATTTCCCTATTCAGTGTAGGTTATGTTTGTCCGTTCCAAGAGTCCACTCAGTCTGGGATGGGATACCCTGATCGGACTTGTATCCATCGAGCCTTGCATCGGTCGAGATAAGGAAATAATGCATGTGTAGGAAAATTTAAATTGATGAATGGTCCCCTTCAAGTTTGTTTTGGTGGGCTGGTGGCCCTTTAGAGGCCCAATTTTTTTTGTAATGCCTACATTGTTGCTTTAAGGTGCTGCTATTTTAAGCTTAGGTTTGCTTTACACCTGGAGGCCGGACTTATTTGTTGCATAAGAGGCCCCAAATCCTCACTTGTGAATGGATAAAAGGTTTAAATCACTCCAAACGCCTACACCTAAAAGCTGGGCCAATTTGATGGAATGAATTGTTTTATTCAAAAAGGACAAGATTTGATATAGCCTAAGCTTGACCAATTGGGTGCGCTAGAAATGGGAGGCCCAATTCTTGGCCTGGGGGCCAATGCTAGATTTCAATTAAAAAAATTCTTTTATAAAATATTATTTTTTCAACAAATCACATTTGTTGAACTTTGTGCAATCAACCTCAAGGATAATTGGCTCAGTCTATAGGTATAAAGTGGCCTTGAAAAGAGAGGGAGAAGGTCTGAAATTTTCTAAGTTTTATTGAATTGGCCCAACTTCTTGACCTCAAGACCTTTGCATATGGGAGAATTGGCCCCTCTTATAATCTTATTCTAGTGAGTAGTTGAGGACGGCCTTAAGCCTAATAGGGGCTGAAATTTTGCGCCTTCCACTTGAAGGTGAATTGGCCTGGCTTCCATGTGTAAAATGGCCCTGAAACTTAAGGTAGGAGGTCCATAGAGCAACCATCTAAGCGCTGAACCTGATTTTTGGGGAGGTAAAACATCTTGAAATATTTTTCAGTAAATTTTTCTTGAAAGACAAAAGGAAATGGCATGTGGCCCAAGTTGTTTCGTATTTTTTGGAGCTTTGTGGAATTAGTTATGAAATTTTGAACTTGAAAAGCCATAGGGCTCTAAAAGCGACCACCTCTTAGAATGTACATCGCTTGTACATTTTGATAAATTGGAAAAAGCAAAATGTACCTCTGTGTCCTGTTCGGTTCAAAATGCCCTGTCGGAGTTCGAGCCTCCTACCTTAGTTCACTTACCTTCCAGCAATTCAGAAGCTGGAGCAAAACTTCATCTTCTTGATATTCCATTTTTTCCAAACAATAAGGCTGGTCAGAATTTATGTCACCCTCCATCATAAAGCCCTGCATAACACAGCACAGTGTTGTGTCTTGTGATGCGCAGGCTCCGAGGAAAACTCCATTGGGAGCATACTCACTTGAATGTGAGTGATGTGTAAGCCAATTTTTTGTCAAAGGTTCCAGCATAGAATTGATGCAAATTATTTATTGAAAATACTACCAAGTAAAGCAGGAGTTTCTGAGCCTCTGTAATTGTGTTATTGGTGACATGTACAAACATGGCACCACAGAATGACCGAATGCAAGGAGCCAGTGAATGGACTCAACAAATGCAATAATCATAAACGAAAGCAACCACAAAAATCTAGTTGCACGGATATTAAGTCTCTTTCCTCAAGGAAAAAGCTTGGGCTGCCCAGAGCAGAAAGATTCATGCGTATTGAAAATTTACTGAAACTCTTTGTTGGTGCAACTACAGGTAGTGTAGATTAGTGGCACCTTGGTTGAACTTGGTTCCAACAGCATTATTTTGTCATTATGAAATGAAAAATGGGGTGTACTAAAATTCCCATTACTGTAATAGTGTCCTCTACCATAGGGATACCTATTGGAGTTTTCAATGTATTGGTATTGAACTTTTCAACCTGGGAGCACTTTTCAACCCCCCCCCCCCCCCCATTTGAACTTCAAAATTTTATCACTAAGTTAATAGCAATAAAAAGTATATATCCACACTAAAGTGGCTTCTACTTTTTTATCAAATAGATTGACCAAAAAATGTTGCGGTGTGAAACCCTTCTGAAATAGCGGAGAAGGATGCTTTTTGGACCCCTTATTATACTGTATCACTGGTTGTTTCTTTTTTCTTTTCTTTTTTAATCTTGCATTGGTTGTTTCTGGCTGCCTCTTGGATAACAAGGCATTCATAGAGAAGAATCAAGTTGCATTCTAGCATCACCATGTGCCATCCATGACACATTCAATAGACTGGCATTCAATGGCCCCGGAACTTGTTCCAGGCTTCAAGTATATTGCTAGCTTCCACTCTTTTTTCTTTTTTTTGACACAAATGAAATGGAACTCCATTGCATAAAGATAAATTACAGACCTGCCAGCCACAGGCAAGCTTCCACTCTGAATAACTGGGACACCTCATAGTCATAGTGGCTCAAGTCACCTAATCTCAGGAACCTGGCACTATTCCATGATTATGCCCCTCTGGAAACTCATCAGATCCATCCAAATAGTATGAGTATTGAGAGCCCTGTGCACTGACTTGAATGCTAACAAGCTTGGCTTACTACCCACAATTTAACTTACAACTTGCCCTTGCATTCAAAGAATTAAATGCTATCCCCAGCTATGCAGCCCCAGAGGTCCCAGGCATCCGAATCTATCTGAGATTCTTGGTCACACATGTCCAGGCAACTGTGCAATGTACTTTGATCTGCTTGCTATCTATCAAACCTGCAACTCTATTAAAACAAAAAACAAAAAACAAAACAAAACAAAACAAAACAACCCTGCAACTCTATGTCAACACCAACCAGATCTGCCACCAAGTCTGGCAGGATGCGATTCATGCCAGTATGGCACAGAGAATTGATCCAATCACTTAACTTACTTGCCTCCTTCGGTCGTTGCACAGAGGAGAGCCAGCATGCCATCTTAACTCCTGGTGCAAAACCACATCTTTTGCTCTGGCACTTTCCTTGAGTGGCACCTCTCTCTTAGTTTACCTCCCAGGGTTGCTTCATCTGATTGAGCAGGATTGATTTGTACTTTCCCCCGCCTTTGGCTTTTAATTGTGAAGAAGAAGAAGAAAAAACTGCAACTCTATATGGAAATTGGAACTTACTAATGCATGAGGGCCAGTTTTACAAGTTGATCCTTGGCTCTGAATCAGTTGCAGTGATGCAGATAGTGGTCATGATGGATATTCGTGGGTTTCAGCCTTTGACAATTACAAAGCATTCCACATTTGAGGAAATTTGCCTCTGGAATGGTCCGTGACATACAAAGTTACTAGTGTTCCAAGTATCCAGTGAAAATTTTGTCAACATGCTCCAATGGCAACATCACATGCACTCTTTTCCCTAAAAACAAAATAGTATTGTTGTCATGATAGCGACAATGTATTTTTGTTGCCTCTATCCTTTGGACGTAGACTATGGCATTGACTGTATCTTTTTTGAATCCGAGTTACCAAATCCTATCTATAACCACTTTCTCAGTGCACAATGCAATTAGGGTTTGGTTGGAGGAGATAGAATCTCACGGTCACATTGTGTTTGTTTTATACACATATAGGCATATATGGTTTTTTTACAAAGATGATTCAATGGGAGATTCTATTGAGAACTTAAGGTTCACAATCTACCATGACTTCTTCAATTAATTGTATAGAAAATTCCTATCAAGGAAAGTACATGCACAATTCGTAATTTAGAAGCACTTACTAATTTTTTTAATATGTTATACATGTTTCTCATGTCTCGCACTCAAATAATGGCAACATTTTGAAGTCAACCTCAAGTTGTGTACTATCCCTTAATTCCTAAGGGCCTAAGGCCTTTTTTCTGCCCAAAAACACTCAAAACTGCCATTTCTATAGCAAGGAGTAAAAAAATTTGAAAAATGTTTTTTTTGCACATCTAACCGTAGGATCTTACACCTAACTAGTATGAGAATGTGTGGAAAAAATTTCAGAATTTTTGACCGCTTAGATTGCAAGATATCTGCGTTTAAAGTGGAAAAAACAAGTATTTCAGCACATTGCGGGACTGGATTTTTTGACTTTGAACATTTTTAACTTAAAATTTTTGCACTACAGAGTTTTGTGCTTCAAATCTTTATAGTGGAGAATTGAGTTGAGAGTCTAGGGGAAAAAAAATTATTCAAAAAAACTTGATTATCATTCCTAAAAAAATTGTTAAGTAGAAGTAGGTACGAGATAGAAGGAAAATCTAAAATATTCATATATTTTAGATGGAATTAAAATGCAATAATCCCAATGGTGAGATTGTTCTAGCAAGTAAACTAAACCATGAGAATTTATTTTTTTTGAAAAATTGCAAAATAGCATTCAGAAATGAATCCTACAAGTTATTTTTTTCAAGAAGATGCTCTAACTGCCCAAAAAACAAGAATATCCATAACTTTCTCATAACAAATCCAAATGAAATGAATCAAAGCTTCCTAGATAGACAAAAATAATAATCTATGAGAAAAAAATTATTAAAAAAAAAATATCAAATTTTTGCCAAATTTTTTCTGCTGCCCGGACTGCCCAGTTACGAAAAAAAGTAACATATTTGGCTATAACTTTTGACTCCTATTTCCAAATGTGCTGAAATTTGGTGCATATGAAAGATATTCCTCGTCCCCACCTTCTATTAAAATTTCAGCTTAAAATATGAAAATGTCTAGTCACACGTATCTGCCCAAAATTTCTATACGGCCAAAAAACGCATGCCGGTCCTTTAGGGGTTAAATAGTGCGTTAGAGTGAGTGTTTGCACAAGTATTAGGATTGATGTTAGCAAGACAAGTCTAGTTCAAATATGTAAGGTAGAGTGTCTAAGAAAATTTTCAAAGCATTGATTTGATTTAAAGGGTTTTGCTCTTCCTATATTTTTCAATCAATTTTCATTTAAAGAAACATAAAAGTTGCATCTAACCCATTTTGATTCATATGTTTCAAACTCTTCTTGAATTAGTTAAAAATTAGAAGGTGCTCTAAAAGGTCATTGGCAATACATTGAAAACTCCAATATGTTTTTTAATTTTAAAAGACACTTAAATGTTGGAGAAATTAAAGTATATCCCACCTTTCCTATATTCATTGCTAAAACTTTGTTGGCACTATTTTCAACATTTAATGAAAACATCATATATTGCTGATTTATTGTTCAATGTAATATATAATAAGTGCCATTATCAAGGTCTACAAGGTTTCTATGTTATTGTCAGCAGCAAGTTCAACTACATTCTCCCTCAACACCCATTACGATAACACCACCTAATTTGGACAAATAAAACATTTGAGTTTATATCCTATAATTAGAGTGGTCAATGTTATAAATTAATTTCAATAATTACAAGAAGATTTCTAATGCAACTAAATAAGTAAATATCCCTTATTTAGGTACTCATGCAATTTTAAGCCTACAAGGTTCATTATTTTTTGTATAAATGAAATCACAATGAAGTATCTGTCAGAGAACCTTCATGTCCAGAGAAGACTCGCCAAAATTGTGAAACAAATCTGTAACACAAATCTGTAGCTCTCAGAAGTAGGACTGGTATAGATTTATCTTTCAGGAGCACGTCCTGAATCTGCCAAAGTAAAGGAATAATGTTAACATTATTAATGAAATTGACCTTTAGTCCTTATTTGAGAAGGAAGCATCATGCATTTTCCTGTGCCATCTGCTTATGAATTTCAAAGGTACCCACATGTTTTGTAAACTAGTGTCAAACTCTGGAGTGTGAGCCCTTATTGATCCTTGGCCAGGGTAATGGTCACCAACTGTTAAGAACACACAGGAAGCAAGAGAGGGAGGAGTGATTTGATGGGAGACCTTGTCTAATTACATGGTCCGTGCATCGTTTGAACTAGTGTTCGGCGCAGGTTGGGTTTTACAGATACCAGATGGCCAGATGGCCAGATGGGCAAAAATAACAATTCCAGACATGCTACTCAGGAAATTCTCATGCGTTTGATCACTTGAACGGTTAAATGTAATTTAGGCCCAGATGTACTGTAGTCTCATGGCGGCAGAGTAGGTGGTCGCAATTGAAGCAAACCGACCTGATTCACAAGATAAAACACCCCTGAATCAAATGCAAGTGACAACACACGATATTAACTCTCCAAATTTGGACGAGGCTTGTTCCACACCACCTCCATGACAACCTCCTCCTCTCCTGTGTGCACGTGAATGGCGCTTATGGTGCACTAGTCCCAAGTACAGTATCAGCTCGCATCCCGACGCCATCTGAGGAAGCTGATAAGGGAGACTCGAATTTACAATTTACAGGCGACGACCGCTGCTTCGTCTAGATGCCTTGCGAAGGGTTGACAACAGCTTCTAACGGTCCACGAAGAGGAGCTAAGGACCTCGTTTTCTTGCTCCATGATGACTGGTTGTAAGGCACTATGAACTTCACGTCAGCACGACGATTCAGAAGTTAAGCTTTCTTCTGTTGCAGAGCTGGAATTTGAATTTTCGGTTCGTGTCTGTACAGCACAAGACTTGGTGTTCACCGCCAGGGGGTTTGGAATGCTAGCGGTAGCTTGAATCACAGAGGTCATTACTCGGATGGTCCTACAGCTATGAGAAGGCGAGAGTGGAATTGACACAGGATTCGGAGGCGAAAGAGATAATGATAAAGGGTTCGGATGGGAAGCAGGTGCCGCTTGTTCAGGGTCCCAAGTTTGTCTCCGGAAGCTCAATGCATGTCGACTAGCATGGCATCCGGGAATGCTCCCCTCGGACCCATGACGTCGTTCAGAAGGGTGCCACAGAATGGGGTTCGCCATTGAAACATTTCCTCCAATGAATCCACTAGCTCCATGATGAGTGAGCGACCAAACAGCACTTCGAAAGTGATAATAACATCTAGTGTCAAGTCGCTCACTTCCTAAAGGCGATTCATTGGCTTCTGTGGGCGGCACTATTCGATGTTTTCTCAAGGTGCATAGTTTACAACAATGATTGGAATTCGACACTCGTCCTGGATCAGGCTGTATTGTTTGGCTGCAGCTTAGTCTGGAATGATCGACAACGGTCCGATCAGGTGAGATTAACTTGCCTATCACTGAATTAAAAGCTACTAGACTGTCTCTCAGCGTTGCTACATGGATATATAGTAATGATCATGAGGCTCACTCAAGAGCTCAATACAGTCTGCAGGGCTTCTAAAACTTGTAGTCTCTTCACCTATAGGAGCCTGCAGCTTTTGGACAGTCTGCAAAGAATTGTCAGTGATCTCGAAGTTTCCATTCGTCAAGAACCAAAACCATTGATGGAAGCACGGAGTACTTTATAAATTAAAGGTGTTGCCTTTCTGTTGATTATGATGGATAAAAGGAATAAAATAAAACAAAAAAATCATACACACAATACCTTCAATTCAGATGTTTATATCATGTGGATAGAGTTCATCATAATAGGTCTTGTAAAGGTACAATCTTGGTATCCAGATGAAAAGGACGTTATGGGATAAACTAGGCAATCTAATCAATAGCCAAAAGGATCAGACTTGTTGTAGCAAGTGAATGATTATGTCTTTAAACCCTAAATGCGCAAGGCCTTTTTTGAGCTCTCAAAAATTTGTTGTGTAATGAACAAAAAGCCAACGTTTTGTCGTTTTGATAAGTTTTATATCAATTTTTTTAAAATTTTAACCATACAAATTCAAACTAGACATATCAGAGATCACACAGGAAAATAAAGCACAATAATATCATTTAAGAATTGAAAGATTATAATTGTTTAATCATGGGTGTTGAAACTGCGAAAGAAATTTGAAGTCTTTTAGTCCTCTTTTCACATGTCAAATCTAAAAGGTTGGTCACCAAAAAAAAATGAGGTTAAAGGGCCTAACATGCCTAACGCCAAACAAATTATGGCTTTTCAAAATCTGCTCTACAATTCTTTTTAAGAATTATTAATGTGATTTTTTCTCCAAGATCTAATGTATTTGAGACTCATTTTGAAGAGTCCTCAAGACTCATTCAGTAGTGAAGAAACAAGGCCTCTAAAGTCCTTTGAGGATTTGCAAATTACTTTTTTTTGTTTAAGAATTATTTTTTTTCCCTATACGGCTATACTCGTTCATTTGAAGTCGCAATGTCAAATGTTTGGCAAAGGTTTAAAATATGATTACAGAATTTTAAAAAATCAAGGTTAACTGGTTAAGGTATTTTAATGCACTTGAACCTTGATTCTTTAAAACTTTGTATTTGGAATTTTGAATGCAATTTGCACTCAAACCAAATTGTGAAAAAAAAAATGTCCAAAAATAATTCAATGACCATCTACAACAACAAAAAATTTAATGGCAATGTCAAAGACTAACTTCATTGACATTTGGTGAGAGTGAAGGATGACAAGGTTGCTTTTATAAAGAATTGGATTTTCCACCATGAATTCACAAAAGTTATGGGATAAGCTGAAAATAGTTCATTCATTGTCAAGTGAGTGAAGATACATATCCCACATGTGTTAACCTTGTCACTACCCCATTAGCATAAAGAGCTTTTTTTCTCATATCGTAACTTACAAAATTGAGTAAGTGGCTATTGAAGCTAGTAGCCTTTAGTAATGAAAATTTTGGATGAAATCCAAAAGAATATTTTTGACATTGAGATTTTTTCATATATACTAATTAATGCACATTTCTCATCCAATACTAGGAAATAAACCCCCCACACATATTGGTGTATTATTGGCCATGCTCTAATGACGCCTAAAAACATTCAAATAAACAATTTAATTTGCATGGCTTATATTATTCAACTATATCTTGATTTTTATTGGGCACGATTGATCTACCATTTAAATTTACCTATTAATGTGCTCTTATTTGGTATGTACTCATTCATCCAAATTTTATCATTTTAGCTTATAAAATAAATGTTTTTATTGTTGTCATATCTCTTATTTTTTAGAAAATTGAAAGTGAATCATTTTATATTTAAAACCCTATTTTTCAAATTTGTTATACTTTTATATTGTATTTTTTAGTACTATAGAATATCTAGATTTAATGATTTAGAGTTAAAATTTTTGTGGTCTATTTCTATAATAGGCGCGTATGTTCCACATTAAGAGCATATAAAAATATATTATTTCATGTCCTCTATGCTCGTGCAAATAGGGCTCCTTTACACACACTGTTGAATATTGGAGATGGTTTCTTGAAAACTCATTTTTTTAGTGAATTATCGTCACCTTCTAGTCCTCACTCCTCAGATAGTCAAAAATTGCCAATTTTTACACTTTGAAAATTATTTTTTTTAGTAATTTTTACAAAATAAAATGTCAAAATTATCTATTTTTACAACATTTTGCACTTTTCTAGATTTCCTATTTACAATAGAGAATTTTTCTATGTTTTTTCTTTGGAAGATTACCATCTTATTAAAGGTATATACAATCATATGCATAGGCCGTATTATATATATTTTTAAAATTTAAAATTTAAAGTATTACCCCCAAAAGCATTGTTGTCACATTGAGTGGTTTAGAATCACTAGACGTTTTGGATAAGCGGACATTTTAGATAATTTGGATGGATGGTCCATTCAATGTAACAACTATACTTAAAAACATGAAAACTACAAAAATGCTACAAAATCAACCAATATTTCTTGTAATCATACATTTATAAAAAAAAATTAAAATTATAGTTGTATGAATTTAAATTAGACATATTCAAGAAAACACAACAATATCATTTATAGATTGAAAGATTATAATTTTTAATTTAGAGATTGGAAAACTATGAAGGATATTTGAAGTCATTCAATCCTCTATTTTAAAGTCAAATCTGAAATTGAGGTTATAAAATAAATATGAGGCTAAAGCACATATTAACAAGAATAACCACAATTGGTTTACGGTTTCTCTACAATCTATTCTACAATTATTTCAAATGAATTTCAAATGTGATTTCCCTCCTCTTTTTACATGTCAAATGTGAAATTGAGGTCATAAGCAAAATATAAGGCTAAAAGACATGACATGAATTACCACAATTGATTTATGTCTTCTCAAAATCTATACTACAATTTTTTTAAATGAAGTTCAAATGTGATGCCTTCTAGGATCCAATTGTGTATTGGAGATTCATTTTCAAGAGCCTTTATTGTAACAATAAGCAACCAAGATTTGCAATTGACACCCTTTGCACAAAATCTTCAATAGAAAAATCACAAACAATATTTTTTCAAAATCAGATTTTTGATGTTTAAAATAAACTTTCAAGGATATTCAACTAAATAAAAAAACTACTAAAAATAGTATCTTCCTAAGATTCTATTTAACTTCAAAGTTTAGTTGGCGACAAAATATGATGCCCTTGGCATATACGGTTTATAAAATCCAAATGACAATGAGTAAGACACAAGAACTAATACTTCCTTGCACACATTTTTCAAACATTTCCGAAACTGAAACGTTGAAAGTTGAAAAGATTGGGACGCCGCGAGCCCCTACTCGTGTTAATTGAATTTTGAACTTGATGGGGTGAGCTGTTCGCGCGGCTCTCAACTTTGAAATGGAAGCTTGAGTCGGATTCTTGGGCCATGTGCTTCCTGCAGCAACTTCGATGCCATGGATACTTGCGAATATTCTTCCTTGCTCGAGTGAGCCCTGCCTCGTTCCAGAAATCCATCCTCAAGAACGACTTCATGCCAAACTACGGGTCAAACTTGAAGCTCACGGGCAAAATTTTGGCATGAGGGCAATATTGAAAATGAACTTGCGGAACCTTATACCCTACTAAAAAATTCTTGAACGATTTGGGCATACCGGCGGGACCCCTGTCGAAGCGGCGACCTCAGTCGCCATTTCTACAGACTAGCCCTTCTTTTCCTTGCAGTGATCACACTGCTCCTGAGATGACTTCGAGTCTAGGGAAAATTTTGGATTTCTTTGATTGGAAATTACTTGGATTGAAACTCTTATGTTACATAGTATTGTTTGTGTGAGAAATGCCGATTGATTGACTACTGGTATTCTCTGTCCAGGTTTTGGAGTTCGTGTCAGGGGTTAATTGGTGATTTGCTGCGCACCTCTTCATAGAGTACCAGCCGCTGGAAGATTACTTTTAATCAAAGAGTTCTTAACCGTTTTGTTAACAATTCTTGAATTCTACCCAATTATTTCTGAATGCATCTTGTTAACACATTTCATTTCAGCTCAAAAGAGCATGCTCTGGGGAAATGGCTCCTTGGATTAGATACTCTTCTCTTTCAGTTAGTTTAATATGCAGAATCTCGCTATGACTACTTCATCCGGGTAGGGTCTTTCAGTCCACTGGTTCCCTGTTCATCAAGATTTGATTTTTGTTTTATTAAAAAAATAAACCGAGTGCAGTAGTTGTCCACGAGTGTTCATCCTAGCCAACAGTCCCGTGAAATGGGCCGAGAAGTTTCTCTCTGGGACAAGTGATCCAATGCTATGCGAGAAAATTAAGATGAGTGAAATCAATTTGCACCTGCTGTCAGCAAAGAATCGGTAGCTCCAAAGAATTTCGAAGCAAATGATGACGTGATTTTTTTTTGGAGATCTTTGGCGAAGCATCTGAGCTGTCTAACAGAAATATAATTAAATTCTTGGTGGTGTAGCAATATTAAATGATCCTGTGCTGTGCTTTTCGATTTCTTTTTGATTGATTGTCCAAAAGTAGGGGTGGGTTCGGTGTGGTGAAAGTTTGTGCTAACTTATTTCCAGCATTCAGTTTGAAGCCACGCAACAAGGGCCACACGGAAAAAGGTAAATGGCGATCCTGGCGTTTTTATCCTGCTTTCGCGGATGAAGAATTCTGGTCCAAGTTAGTGTTGTCTGCTGTGACGGAATAGCCAACCTACTGTAGTCCCGTACGAATGTTTTGCAATTGATCTTCCACATCTTGTACCTCTCTGTTCGGGTACTTGAGACAAGAAATTTATTTCCTGCAGTGCAGGTTCTCGATGTTGTTCCCCACCAGCTGTTACGTCAACAGTATCACCTGATCGCTGCACGACAAAGACAGACCTGCTGTGTTAAGTACACGACCTGACATGGAAATAATGTACTCCGTATTCCGCATTTGTTTGATAACTTATTGCAATATGTGGGTTACAGAGAATTGAACATATTCGGTGCAAATTCCGTTTCATTTATGTAAAAAAAAACATATTCGGTGCACTGCTCCTAGTACATCCGACAGGGGATATCTACACCAAAGAGCTTAATTTTTTTAATTGTCCTCTTGCTGCTTTTCTGTTGAGCTTTACCAAAAATAAAGATCTTCGATGCTTTGGTTGTATTGAAGCATCGTCTCCTCTCTGTTCTAGCTTGTTTTTTTCAACTCCTCCGTACGATGCACTTTATGATATCCTTCCGTATATGACACGCCATTTAATAATGTTGGGAGAAAAGTCATTGCTGTACTCATATGCATGTAGAAGGAACAATTAATCCTATCCCAATCATGTACTAGGACTCTAGGAGTGACTCTTTTCAAGCATGTGATTCACATTGCAAATACGACTGGACATTCCAAAGTTGAAACTGTCAGCCACAAGTTTGGCATAATTATATCTGTAAACTCTTTCTCCAGCACGACGCTATTAAATATCCTCTCGGTGAGCTCTACCCCACCCTTTCGGTGAGCCTACAAACTTAGCTAGCATCTGCAAGAGCACCTAGTTGCGGACTCGCAGATTCAATGCCTGTACAAAAGAAATACACTTAACTGTTTGATATACCTATTGAAATATCGAAGTTTTTATCTTAGAATCAAGATTTTCAGATAAATCCTCGAACGCTTCGTCTGGATGGAACTCATGTTATTGCAACGATTTACTTTAAGCGAGTTAGGCTCCGAATCTGAAGCAAGTTCATGGTCAATTTGATTAAAATGGCGGTATTCCATTATAATGGTACAACAATCTATTAAAATGGCACTGAATTTGTCAAAGATAACACTGCATTCCATTAAAATGGCATAGAATGTGTTACAAATGGCAAAATAATACCGCCATTTTAACAAAATTGACCATGTTCCTTTTTAGTACCTAAGAGGCTGCAGATTCTGCTGGTTGTCTGAGCATAGCAGTTGTTGACTTGTTGTATAAGGTGCGTGCCATTTCCTTGCTAAAAGTAATTAAGTAGTTCTGCTACAGGAAGAATAGACAATGCCAAGATAGACAGTGATTGACTCGTCTGCGTGCAACTGATGACAGAAGGAGACAAAGACGGTCGATTTCTTCTTATTAAATATTGAATTGCTTCCAGTTCTCTTTGTTGTTTGGATCACACTAAGGGCCGCTTCAACACATAGAGTCTTGGTCAATTCTCCTTCAAGCCAATTGCACAAGATTTCAGCCTCTTTTGGGTTGGAGGCCGACCTCAACTACCCATTAGAACAAGATTATAATGGGGTCAATTCTCCCATATGTAAAGGCCTTGAGGTCAAGAAGTCGGGTCAAGGAGTCAGGCCAATTCATTAAAACCTACAAAAAAAAGAGAGAAGGGCTGAAATTTTTAGGGCAACTTTACACCTAGAGGCTGAGCCAATTCCCGTTGAGGTTGATTGCACAAAATCCAATGAATGTGATTAGTCAAAAATAAATAAATTTATAAGAACTTTTTTTTTAATTGAAATTTGACATTGGCCCCAAGGCCAAGAATTGGCCTCCCATTTTTGGTGCACCCAATTCAGTGGGTTTGAGCCATGTCAGATGATGTCTTTTTTGAATGAAAAATTCATGCCACCAAATTGGCTCAGCCTCTAGGTGTAAAAGGGTTGGGGCTAATTTCAGTGTTCTGTCCAATCACAAGTGAGGATTCTTGGCCTATGACACATCAAATTGGCCCGGCCTGTAAGTGTAAAGCAGCCCTAAGTATCCTTCGTCAGTTCTGTATAAATCAGCTTAAGCTCAGGCACATATGCATGGCGACGAGGCAAGACGAACAGGCACCAGTTGGGATCAAACTCCGGACATCCAGTTTTAGCCTGTCAAATGTAATTTGGTACAGCTTTCTGTGAAAGGCTAAAGCAGGATCCACTAGGGGCTCTTTTGCGTTTCTTTTGTCTCACTTTCACCTGTGTAAGCGACAATCCTGTGACATAGAGGCAAGTCATATGATTGTCGCTTACATAGGGGAAAGTGAGACAGAGAAACTCAAAAGTGGGACTGCGAATGGCAAATCATTGTGCATTTCGGTACAGATTTCTTCCTAATCTCAGAAATTTCACTGAAGTTTTTTGTAATCATCACACCTGAGGCGCTTGTATCTTAAGAGTATCGTTCTGACAAAGAAAGGATGATTTAATAACCTGGCACCACAACCGACCAAAGTTACTCAGAATTGCAGCACAGAATTGCTGTGAGAAATGAACAGAAAAAGAGGGACTAATAAACTCAGACCTCTTTAATAACGCCTTCAATTTACTGCGACGACATCCACCGTTTTCTCACTGAAGTCTATGAAAAAACCCTGTGATCCCAAGTACTCTACTATTTCGCTTTCACACTCAACACTTTATCAGTGTTATAAAACTCCATGTGATCATGCGCATTTCGCATGCCTACGCTATGATATCATTAAGATATACAACCCAGTTTGAGAAAACTACAAGCCATTTGTTACTCCTGAGCACAGAAACGCGTGAGTCACACTCAGTTCACAGAATAGAGTACTTTTCGATCCATCTCGTCGAGATCTATTCCAAACCTTTCCACAGGTAGCACATCGAATTCCAGCAGATAAATCTCTCAGCTTACCATGTTACTTGGATTGGTCAATGAAGTACTCTAGCTGTCTACCATTTCAAGACCTTCGCACTACATGTACAAGTCGTGCTTCGTTTACCAGCACAAAACACTGAAACTCGACAAATTCATGTCACTGATCATGTTCACTTGGTGACGATGTCTCACTTCACAGGATGATCAGGAAGAGAAGTAAATGATTTCTTCGGAACTTGAATCAGCTCTGAGTGAGCATGTTCCTCAACGCTCTGATAATCAAAGTCGAAGAAGATTGTATCTCTGATATTCTCTGCGACAGTACCTGTGACTGCAACAACAAATAACATGGAGCACTTCATTGGATCCAGGGGTGCCTATATGCCACTCCGAAAAATTAGCACCTATTACGGATCGATCCCGACTCAAATCACTCGCAATTGATCGGTAACCTCTGCACCTTCATTTTATTAATTCTAATGAGCTTGAGGGAGCTAAAAATCTTCATATCAGATAAACCCCACCACCCACCCATCTTAGCTCCCTCTTCCAGCTATTAGGCAAAACTAACAGTTCCAGGCATGCTTCTCAGAAAGTCCTCATGCGTCGAACACTTGAAGGGGCAAACGTAATTTAGGCCCAGATGTCATCTCATGGTGGCAGAATGGATGGTCGCACAAGCAAACCGACCTGATTCACTAAATATAACACCCTTAAATCAAATGCAAGTGATATCACAATATAATAACTCTCCAAATGCATGTGATGCCAATCATTAGTCATTCAAATCGGCGGCATACCTTAGAGCAAGTGACGACGCATTGTACGTACCCATTCCCCACTCTAAATAGTGAACACTGTGTCACGTCAAACCCCAACGACTGCACAGCTTGAAGCAGAGCGCTCTGGAAATTTGGACGAGGCTTGTTCCACACCACCTCCATGACAACCTCCTCCTCTCCTATGTGCACGTGAATGGCGCTTAAGGTGCCAGCACTAGTAACAAGTACAGCATCAGCTCGCACCACGACGCCATCGGAAGAAGCAGCGGTCGTCGTCCAATTCTCGGGCGACGACCGCTGCTTCGTCGCGATGCGTTGCGAAGGGTTGACAGCAGCTGCTAATGCTCCACGAAGAGGAGCTAAGGACCTCATTTTCTTGCACCATGGTGACTGGTTGTAAGACGCCATTAACTTCAAATCAGCACGACGATTCAGAAGTTGGCCTTTTTTCTGTTGCAGAGCTCTCACAAACGAGATTGCGTCCTCCACCACCACTGCCCTCTCCCTCTGCCACCCCAAAACTCTGTTTGTTCAGATAAATAACATCGCACGTCGACAATAGACACGTACATTTGGCGACGTTTTCTGAAATGTACTATTGGTTAAGGTGCTAGCGAGAACTCAACTGCATCTCCTAGCTTGTGGTCAGACATGTTCCAATGTTTTAAGCCACTGCAAAACATATATTGACGTTCTATAGGCAACGTCAATGTGAGCTAGATTAGTGAGGAAAGAACTATACTTTCGGCGCTGGAGGCAACAGAGACTCCAGAATCGAATACTTGGCAGACATGTCGTCTCTCCTCTGCCGCTCCCGAATGATGTGCTCCGCTGTCGTAGGCATCCGATTCGCCTTTGATTTCGGCCCCGCTGCATCAAGTCCTACTTCTTCTGGACTCTTCTTCTTCTTGGGAGTACACTTCGGCTTGACCGTTCCGCTACCACGTGATCTTTTCGGCTTCACCACTGGAGGAGTATTCGGTGCGGAAGACATGGGCGTCGTAGGAGCTGGAATTTCAAACCCTCTGGTTCCTGTGTGTACAGAACAAGGCTTGCTGTTCACCGCCAAGGGATTTCGAATGCTAGCGGGGGCTTGAATCGCAGAGGTCATTACTGGGATGGTCCTACTGCTATGAGAAGGCAAGAGTGGAATTGACACAGGATTCGGAGGCGAAAGAGATAATGATAAAGGGTTCGGGTGGGAAGCAGGCGCCGCTTGCTCGGGGCCCAAGTTTATCTCCGGAAGCTCAATGTCGACCAACATGGAATCCAGGCCGGGAATGCTCCCCTCGGAACCCATGACCTCGTTCAGAAAGGTGCCACAGAATGGGTTTCGCCATTGAAACATTTCCTCCAAGGAATCCACTAGCTCCATGCTGAGAAGACCGCTCTGATCGACTGCTCTAGCTACTACGAAAACACTATCAAACGGTTCCTACTGTCAATCGAAGTTTGGTGTTAGCGGTTTCAAACTGCCGTGCCCGCCTCATGCTGGAGATCACAAGGTGGAGGGGATTAACATCTCCGGCCAACTCCGCAGGTAATACTTCAAAATCGATCCAACCGAAGGACAATCGAAGGAGATAATAGTTTGAAGTCGCTCACTTTCGATTCATTTGCTTTCGGTGGGATGTCACTTTTCGAGGTTTTCTCAAAGTGCATAATATACAACGATGATTGGAATTCGACACTCGTCCTGGATCAGGCTGTATTGCTTGGCTGCAGCTTTGGAATGAAAACGGTCGATTAAGTTAGAATGTGAGATTAACTTGCCTATCACTGATTTAAAAACTATTCGACTGTCTATTATTGACTATCACTGGCCGCTGCTACATTGATAAGTAGTAGTAATTCTGAGACTGAAGTAGTCGCACCATATTGCCTCGAAAGCTTCTAGAACCTGCAACCTCCTCACCTGTTGGAGCCTCTAGCTTCTGCACACCTTGCAAAAGATTGTCAGTGATTTCAAGGTTTCCATTCATCAAGAATCAAGATTTTTGATTAATGTATGGAGCACTCTATAAAGATGGCAAATTTCGATAGAATGCCAGTATTCTGTATGCTAATTTTTCATTCATTTCCTTCTTTAGCTTTGAAGTATAGGATTAGTATAGATTTTAGAATGCATGCTCTAAACATAAAAGTGTCAAGTTTGCAGAATATTGTCATTTCAACAAAAATTTGGTTAAATACGTCGAATTTCATGAACAAAAAGAATAAAATAAAACAAAGAAATCCTTTGCATTGATGATTGGAACTTGATACTCATCCATGCTGCAACTGTAGAATCAAAACGGTGGATCAGGTGAGATTAACTTGCCCATCATTGAATTAAAAGCTATAGATTGTTTTTTAGTGCTACTACGTCGTCGATATATAGTATTCAATTTGAGGCAGATGCAATCGCAAAATATGGTCTCCAAGGCTTTTGGAACCTGCAGTTTCTTCATCTGATGGAGCCTTTAGCTTTTGGACACTTTGCAAGGAATTGTCAACGATCTCAAGGTTTCCATTCTTAACCGAAACCTTTGATGGATACATGGAGTACTTTATAATGGTGCTACCTATACGTTGATTATCATGATTATCATGGACAAAGGATTAAAATAGAACAAAAAAGTCATATGTATCGTACCTTCAGATGTTTACATCAGGTGGGTAGAATTCATTATAGGTCCTCTGAAGATGCAATGTTAGTATCTAGATGAAAAGGTTGCAATAGAATCAAGCTAGGTTATCTATTTAACATTCAAATGTGTTAAACTTGTTGTGGCAAGTAAATGACTATGTCTTATTACATTGTACGTGTTGTCCAGATGGTCCCTGTAATGTTGCGGATATATCTTATTACATTGTGCGTGCCGGCTAGGTTAGTAATGCCTATAATGTCACGGCTAGTGGTCAGAGGAAAACACACCAGACCATCTTGTTTTGAGGAATAGATGGCTTGTTTGCCCCACCTATGCAACGCAATTATTATACATACCAAGTTACCAACCAATTACAAATCTCTTAGTGTTCAAACTTTAAAAGTAAAATTTATTTTAGTCATTATTAATCCAATAGGATAATTATAGGAAAAAAAGTGGTTTCAATCAATTGAACTGTGAAAGTGCCAAAGTTGCAGCTTGACACCATTTTAATAAAATTTGTCATACTCAAATTTATTATTTCAACTCTTATCTCTAATAATTCTTACATACTATATTCAAGTGTCATTATGTGATTTCATATGGAGATATAGAATTAGCACCTATTTTTCTTTATGTGGCTAAAAAATCAATCTTATATGATGATGGCTATTAGAAAATTTAGCTTGAATTTGAGTGATCCTACCTTAATTCCTAGTTGGTGAATTTTTTATCATGGATAGATTTATAGTTGTCAAACTCTAGTGCATGTAGTCTTTCCAATAACTACTAACTTGCTTTCATATTAGCTGTAATCAAGAATTTCTTTAGAATTGTTTATATTTGTTCAATTGGAAAGACATGACTACACTCTTCATGCTATAGTTAGTGTTGCTTTCAAAATAAAGATACTTTGAACTACATGTTTTTCTTGAAGCTGTAATATTTTGCTTTATTAGGATAGCTTAAGCAATAATTATGTTGTAAAGCTAGTATAAAGTAGAAAATTAGATAAATTTTTCTTCAATATAAAGGCATAGCCTACAATGATTTGCTTAACCCCTAAAGGACCGTTGTCCCTTCGGGGGACAAATGCGTTTTCAGGCAGGTACCTACAGGCTGAAATTTTCTCCTGATTTTTTGAAACTTTTTTTGGAGATAGAAAAACTGATAAGCTTTGTGGGAATATAATTTTTTTCACAATTGGTGCCTGGGAACAAAAGTTATGACCAAATAAGCTCAAAACAGGGGAGGGCGAGCAGCCTAGGCAGCAAAAAAAAAATGGACAAAAATTTGAATTTTTTTTTTAGTATTTTTTTTCTCATAGATTATATTTTTGCCTATCTGGAAAGCTTTGATTCGTTTCATTTGGATATGTTATGAGAGAGTTATGGACATTCTTGTTTTTCGGGCAGTTAGAGCATCTTTTTGAAAAAAATAACTTGTACGATTCATTTCTGAATGCAATTTTTCAAATTTTTCAATTTTTTTTTTTTTTGCATAATCTGATTTACTTTTTAGAACAATCTCACCATTGGGATTAGTGCATTTTAATTCCATCTAAAATATATGAATATTTTAGATTTTCCTTCTATCTCATACCTACTTCTACTTAGCAATTTTCTAAGAATGATAATTAAGTTTTTTTGAATATTTTTTTTTTCCCTAGACTCTCAACTCAATTCTCCACTATAAAAATTTAAAGCTCAAAACGTTGTAGTGCAAAAATTTTAATTTAAAAATGTTCAAAGTCAAAAAATCTAGTCTTGCAATGTGCTGAAAAACTTGTTTTTCCCACTTTAAACGTAGATATCTTGCAATTTGTGCGGTCAAAATTTCTGAAATTTTTTCCACACACTTCCATACTAGTTAGGTGTAAGATCCTATGGTTAGATGTGGAAAAAAAAACAATTTTCAATTTTTTTTTACTTTTTACTATAGCAATGGCAGTTTTGAGTGTTTTTTGGCAGAAAAAAGGCCTTGGTCCTTTAGGGGTTAAACTCCAATGGCTAGCAATGTTGGGAGAAGACCTTACTATTGCGTGAGATCCATATGATCTATAGAGGAAATCCCCAAAGTAAAGACCAAATAAGCTTGAACTCAATTGATTTGCAATAGGAAGACTATTGGGATGCTCTCCTGGATTCTGGTTGGGCAGCTCAGCTAAAGATTTAAATTAGGGCTTAAGAATATCCGCATGACGCGGAGTCTATTTGGGCTAAATTTGATAGGATTTGACTTAAATCCATAGTCCTGGCTCATAAGATTGGTATTAGTACTATTTGGAACAAAAAGGGTCTTCCCTCTTACTCTTTTAGTTAGGTTTTCATTGTTTTTGGTTATGTTGCTCTTATCTCTTCATTGTCCAAACTTCTTGGCTTGGCTTATGTGTATGTTGGTTACTGGTTCTAATGCAATGGTTCTTTCCATTTGTTCAAAAGATAAATAAAAACAAAAAAACGATTTAATGCTCTTCATAACATTCAGTAGCCTTCAGAGAGGCTGCTGAATCCTCTCTGGAGTCCTCATCCACATATTTCATCCTCACATAATTAACGTAAGCTTCGGTATCGGGATAGTGACAGTACATTATGGTATGTTCCATTTTCTTTTCTCAATTTTAGGACTAGACATGCAAATTAATAAATATTTGTAGAGAAAGATGTTGGCCAAATATCCAAAGAGTAATACACTAACGCTTTGTAAACATTTGCCTTCAATAACTTTATTTGGATTTTTAAGTGAAAAGACAACACTATATATACACCCATAGCTAAGTCAAAAACAATAATTGTGTTAAAAGTAGAATTTCAGACCTGGTTTAGGCATAGTAAAATAACTTTTCTCAAAAAAGTTTGAACTAAAAGAAGTTGGTAAATGAAGATAAGTTTCACCTCCAGAAATCCGTTTGGGATTTAAAATCTCCAATAAGAAGTTATGGACAAAGTTCGGAGAGGGGTTGGAATGGATTTTTTTAAATGTTAAAGAAAATGTCAATTCCAACCCCTCTCCAAAATTTGTCCATAACTTTTCATTGTAGATTCACAATCCCAAACGGGGTTTTGGAGGTGAAACTTATCTTCATTTAACAACTTCTTTTAGTTCAATTTTTTTTGAGAAAAGTTATTTTACTATGCCTAAATGAGGTCTGAAATTCGACTTTTAACCCCTAAAGGACCATTGTCTATTCAAGGGACAAATGGGACTTGGGGCATGTACCTACGGGGGAACAAATTCATACCATTTTTTGAAACTTTTTGTGAATGTGAAGAATTGAGAGAGGTACGTGGTGGGAAAAAAAAATTGAAATCGGACCTTCAAGTGAGAAGTTCTGCCATTTCTTGGAATGCGTGGAGATAGGGGGTAGCAAAAAAAAATTTGCAAAATTTTGAATTTTTTTTTAAATATTTTTTTTCTCATAGATTATATTTTTGTCTATTTGGAAAGTTTTGATTCATTTCATTTGACTTTGTTATGAGAAAGTTATGGACATTCTTGTTTTTCGGGCAGTTAGAGCATCTTCTTGAAAAAAATAACTTGTAGGATTCATTTCTGAATGCAATTTTAGCAATTTAAAAAAAAAAAAATTCTCATGGTTTAATTTACTTGCTAGAACAATCTCACCATTGGAATTAGTGTATTTTAATTCCATCTAAAATTTATAAATATTTTAGATTTTCCTTCTATCTCATACCTACTTCTACTTAACAATTTTTTGAAGAATGATAATTAAGTTTTTTTGAATTTCTTTTTTTTCCTAGACTCTCAACTCGATTCTCCACTAGAAAGATTTAAAGCTCAAAACTCTGTAGTGCAAAAATTTTAAGTTAAAAAATGTTCAAAGTCAAAAAATCCAGTCCTGCAATGTGCTGAAAAACTTGTTTTTTCCATTTTAAACGCAAATATCTTGCAATCTGTGCGGTCAAAATTCTGAAATCTTTTCCACACTTTTTAATACTAGTTAGGTGTAAGATCCTACAATTAGATGTGGAAAAAAAAACAATCAAATTTTTTTTTTACTCTTTGCTATAGAAATGGCAGTTTTGAGTGTTTTTTGGCAAAAAATAGGTCTTGGTCCTCCAGGAGTTAACACAATTATTTGTTTTGACTTAACTATGAGTGCTTGAGAACCTAGAAATTCTAATTTATTTATCCCACATAGGTTGTTCTACCTCCTACCACTCCATGTATATATATAGCCTTTCTTTTCCCTTCAAAATTCAAAATACAATTGGTTTTGAATGAATGCAAGCAAATTGGTTCATTATTTGTTAATTTTTATTTTTGTGTTAATTATATACCACACCATTCCATCCGGAGGAAGGCAGTCCACCAGTCTGCTACTGAATGTTATGTTGACTGATTCTGGCAGCTTTGAATTGAATTTGCCTTTTCTCTCTCTCAATAAAATAATAATAATGTCCAGTGGCTTTTAGGAAAACGAAGAGGGGATAACTA
The DNA here is from genome assembly GCA_951799445.1 of Pseudisothecium myosuroides. Taxonomy (NCBI): domain Eukaryota; kingdom Viridiplantae; phylum Streptophyta; class Bryopsida; order Hypnales; family Lembophyllaceae; genus Pseudisothecium; species Pseudisothecium myosuroides. Next base: position 15,366,559 of record OX637295.1, read on the forward strand.
AAAGATCTATCCCTTTCTACTGTGCAATCTTCACATCATAATAACATTCCTTGACTGTTGTAATGGAAAAACGAAAGGGGCATATGGATGGAACAAGCAGAGCTGAGTGAGGTGAAATGAGGGAAATGAAGATTTCAACTCTCGTAGAAATTCAATGATTGGGATGCAAGGATGGAGTTGAGGAAAGGCATCAGTGACTCATTTTGCTCACCAATACTTTTGCTCTTTTAAAAAAAATTTAAAACAACTGGTTGTCCATTTACAATTAAGTTTGTGTCTGTCCATGGCTAGCAGGGATACACCTCTGATCAGATAACTAAAGTATATGTACACTTGGTGTTTGATATCAGTGGTCATAAAATTGTAATACCTCTGACAAAGATGGAGAGGTGCAGGTTTTAAGGAAATACTTTTTTTAAGTTGGTTTGGGATTGGTTCGACATAATCAGGTTCATCTTAAGTTATGAGTAATTCAGACCTGCGGCATAAGTAGTCATCACAAAGTTTACATGTTCCTCACCGATGTCCTCATCCACATCATAGAGAATAAAGTAAGCTTCAATACCGAAGTCATTTTTCATTGAAAATGAAATCAATGACAAAGTGAAGAGGAAACTTCATTGACAATTGTGGGAATGAAGGGTGGGACGCCTTTTTTATAAGGAATTTCATTTTCCATCATGAATCTTCTAAGGGTATGGGGTAAATGTGAAGATGAGAGCTTGACCACTCATTGTCAAAACGCAGGAATTGCATTAAAAGTATAATTTCAGACCTCATTTAGGTATATTAGAATAATTTTTTCAAAAAACTTTGAACTAAGAAAAGGTGGGAAATCAAGTTAAATTTCATCTCCAAAAATCCGTTTGATATTTCAAGCCTCTAATAATGAGTTATGGACAAAATTCAGAAAGCATGTTTGAAAATGTAAAAAAAAATGTCCCTTCAAACCAAAATTCTGAAATTTGTTCATAACTTTTGATTGGAGGCTTAAAAATGCCAAACGGATTTCTGGAGATGAAATTTTACTTGATTTCCCACCTTTTCTTAGTTCAAAGTTTTTTGAGAAAAGCTATTCTAATATGCCTAAATGAGGTCTGAAATTCTACTTTTAATGCAATTTCCATTTTTGACTTAACTATGAGCGGTTGAGCTCCTACTAATTCCAAATTACATATCCCACATTCTTTGTTCTACCTCCTACCACCCCATATGCATATAAAGAGCTTGTCTTCTTAGACAGTAAAGCGAATAATGAATGCCTTTTGATGCAAGTGAGGTAGTTCATTGAATTTGTTTTGGCGGTGTTATGTATATGCCCAAATTTCCTTGCATTATGAAACACCGCAAGTAGTGCTCAAGAATCTACAAAATTGGATGATTCTGCAATGTCAGAGAGTTATGAGTAAGTCTCGTAAACACCGCTCTAATAACCCTTGCCAGATCTGCAGCCACGTAGGTTCAGTAGTTACGAAAGAACGTTGGTCTGAACACCCACCAAAATAATCACCTAACATCACTGCAAAGAACGCTTCCTAAGTCCAAGTGTGCACATACCTTAACCCTTCATCGCCGAAGGGGACATAAAGTGTCCTCACACACTGTAACAGTCCAATTTGAAGTGCTCTAACTTTTGCATCTGATGTCCAAATTTAATAAAAACTTCTTGTAAAAGTTGCGCATACTAGTCTAGTTTGTGTGGTAAAATTTTCAGATCAATCCAAGACGAATTGAGTTTGTGAAAGCCATTCGAAGTTCACAGGTTCAATTTGAGTTTAGCACACTGCATTGTCAAGAGTGCAACTTTGGGGGCTTGTATCTTTTTCATCAAATGTTCATTTTCAATAAAATTTGTTGGGTTTTGTTCCCTTTAATCTCTAGTTATTGAGGTAAAATTTTCATGTCAATCCAAGCACTTTTGAATGTTTGAGAGCAATTCGAAGTTCAAAATCCAAACATTTTTGTATTATAGTGAACTTCGGCGGCTCATAATTTCTTCATACATGGTTCATTTTCAATAATTTTTGTTGTAAAAGTTGCGCATACTAGTCTAGTTTTTGTGGTTAAAATTTCATATTGATCCAAGAAGTTATGAGTGACTGAGAAGCATTTTAGTAGGAGGTTCAGCTATAGATGTGATTTTTTGCTACTTTTTTCACTGTTTTTTAACATTTCAAATCCATTTTGCAAACACAATGAGTCATTTGAATGATATTTTTTTTCACCAAAGAGTTTACATTCTGTTTTTGAATCACTTGGAAATTTGATGTTTTTTTCATTTGAGTAGGTTTACAAATTGAATTTCACCTCCAAATGTGTTTTTAAGAAAATTTCAGCACCTTTTTCCAACACTAAAACATTATAATCTTTCAATCTATACAATCAAATGACCCCAAATTTGTTCCACACCATCTACAACATGCACACAACAAGATTGTATGGTTGAGATTTTCATACCTTACTGAAATTTAGACTTTTCACGCTTGCAAAGGCAGGATGCTTTTAAGCATGTTTGGACCTTTGGCGATGAAGGGTTAAGTTACTGAGTGTTTTCACGATACCCCCGTTTGTGCTGATGTGCACAGAGCCAGAAATATCCGGAAATATCCAGAAATAACTTATGGCATGAATTTGTCCTTCTGAGTCTGTGGTTGGAACTGGGTCCACTGGGGGACTCCGGGACTTTCAGTTGACTGAAATGGAGTACATAACCTTCAGAAGAGCATGGCAGTGGAAGTTCTCCGAGGTAAGAGAATAGAAGGCAGAATATCCCAAAAGTGACTCCAGCCCATTTGAAAGCCTTGGGATGCATCCAATTGCACTTCTTGTCATCCTCTGCCTGCAATGGAAAAATACAGTAAGGAATATGAATAAGTGAAAAAATACACCATAAGAAATTGGAGCTTAATCCCTAAAGGACTTGATCCATTGTGAAATGGTCAAACATCATGTCTGAGCTAAATTTTGCCTTTCAAATTGTGTTCAAAAAACAATTTTATATTTTCATTACTTGAAACTATGAATGGTCTATCATTGAGAAAATTTTCAATTTGTTTCATGAAAAATTGTAATTGTTATCATTTTTAGAGGAAAAATTGAACATAAATATGTTAAAATAGCAGAAGAAATCCAAATTACTTGAAATTTTCTCAAGAGGTATAGGTAGCATTGGAGATTAGCGTGAAAAAATTTCAATTGGTTATTTTATTTTTTACACCCAAAACAGCCACAACAAAGACCTTGAAGTCAAATTCAACTACCAAATCAAGTTTACCCATTTATTTAATTGATGTATAAAATTTTGATATTTTTATTAGTAGACACATTCATTTTCTATAGATGATGTTTTTTTCAGTAAATTCCATGGAAAAATCAAATTATTGTGATTTTTTAAAGTTGAAGGTAGAAATAAAATCATGTCAATTAGAATATATATTAGAATGATCTATAAATTTTATCATAAATGAAGAGTAGAATGAGAATTATAATTTTGTAATCTAAAGTTAAAATACAATTTAAGAATAGAGAATATGAATGAAAAACACACCATTCTATGTTATTTGGATTCTAACACTTGGAGCTTTCAATTGCAATAATTCTTTCAATTTTTGACATTTTTCAAGATTTTCAAATGGAATAAAAACAAAACTTGTCAAGCTTCATTTTCTTAGTTTAAAAGACATACCAAAAATGGATATTTTGAAAGTTACAATCAAGGTTGACTAAGGCGCATCCAATTTTTGGATGCATGGACCTTAAAGGGTTAAGCCCTACAGGGCCAAGGCCTTTTTTCTTTTTCTTTTATAAAAAACGCTCAAAACTATCATTTCTAGTACAAAGAGCAAAAAATTGAAAACTATATTTTTTTTGCCTATTTTATTGTAGGATATTTGCAGTAGACTAGTATAAAAATGTGTGAAAAAAGTTTCAAACACTTTGACTGCACAGATTGCAAGATGAATTCAAGATAAATTCAAAGTGAAGGAATCTTGTTTTTTGGCACCGCACGTGGCAAATTAGTTTATTACACTTTGCATCTTTATAACTTAAATTTTTTGCATTATAGGTTTTGAATTGAATTTTTTTTATCATAAAGAGTTGAGTTGAGGACATAGAAAAAATTAAAATAAAAAAATAATGTGATTTTCAAATTTTTTTTAATTGTTAAGTAGAAAAATGTAGATAATAGAGAGAAAAAAATTAATCATTAATAGCTCTTAGATGGAATTAAAAGACACTAATTCCAATGGTAAGATTGTTCTAACAATCAACAGTAAGGTGTGGATCTTTTTTGAATTGCAAAAATGTGAAAATGGAGCTCCAAAATGGGTCTTATAAGTTATTTTTTCTAAAAGATGCTTTTGTTGCCCCCAAAACAAGATGCTCCATAGTTTTCACATCACAAATCCAAATGGAATGAATCAGTTTTCCAAGTAGATAAAAATACAATGTATAAGAAACAAATTTTTAAAATTTTGATTTCAAGCTTTTGTAGATTTTTTTTTCTGCCTGTCAAGTTTAATTTTAGGCTTATTGTTGTACCCTAGAGTATAACTTTTGCTCCCAAGCACCAATTGAAACTTGAGGAGGTCACTTTGCAAAAAATAGAAAACCACGTGAGTTAAACTATAGGGTGCAGTTTACTTTGATTCATTGGAGGAAAATTTTATAAATGATTTGGATCTACTTTAGTCTAGATTTAATTCTTGAAACATCATTATATGTAAAATAGGATATTAAAAAATCTCTTGATTTTTATAAAAAAAAGTAGACAAAAATTAGTATGAATAAAATCAGACAAGAAAAAAAATTAATTTTAGGATGAATATAATCCTTGGTCCTCCCATTAGAGGAATGAAAAATAATACATTTTAAACCATTTAAAGCTTTGGAGGTCAAATTCAATTTCTAAACATACTCAAATGTGAAAATTTTAAACTATAAAATACTTCAAAACCAACATATAAGTAGAAATTAACTATACAATTGTATTTTCAATTGGAGGGGGGTATTTTGTCAAAATTATAGAATCATTCAATAGTGGAATAGGAAGATCATAGTGTATATTTGAATTGGATTATGCACATTTAAAAATGAGATTTTTGAAGATGTGTGCCTTTAGAGTTAAATAGAATTTATGTTAGAACTCAAAACTAAAAGTAAAGAGATTCATGAGTTTTTGATATCATCACCTCTCTGTTGCAAATATTTATATCAAGAATAATAGACTCACACATAGTGTCAAGATTCAGCTCTATTGATGTTCCCTTCTAAATACTACTTTTTCTAGTCAACAACCATCCTTCAATCCTACATTATTCAGTCCAACATGAGAGCCATGGGAAAAGATATCATAAGCCTGATCATTCCATTGTATTGACAATATGTTGGGTAAGGGACAACGCCCCTCTCACTGGGCTTTAAGGAAGACATCAACCTACCTAGTCCCTAACCGCTTGCAAGCGTCACTTAGTTCAACTGTTACGGCTTGGTCGTAACATTATTTCCATTGTAGGGTTCAAATTTTTGTTTGCGTGTTGTCCCCCTGTTGACACCACATGAGGTTTGATTCCCACTGCATTCGGATGGAGCCGGTAAAATTCCTTGACCGCGTCAGGGGCATTGCGTAAATTTGTTGTTGGTTTCAAGGTGTTCTATTCCGGTCTATAGCCTTCGCATGAAACAAGATAGTGGAGCTTTTTCCAACAACCACTTAATCGGAAATCCAAAATTTTGCGCACCTTCCACTCCATATCTCCCTCCGGGGTTATAATAGGTGGTGGTGGTTTTTGCCATCAACCTGGAATTGTATCTTGCCGCTATTTTTCAAGGAGGGATACATGGAAGACATCATGAATGCAGAGTGTTCTTGGGAGCTTGAGTCAATACACCAAGTTTGATATTTTAGATGTGATCGGGAATGGACCCAAAAATTTTGAAGCCAACTTTTTGGATGGCGTTATGGTAGTTGTATAATCATGACAATGTAGTATTTTGTCCCTGACTTGAAAACTTGGTGGCAATTGACAAGCTTGATTGTAATTTCTCTTGACTTGCTCCCTAGCAATCTTGATTATTGTCTTAATTTCCTCGTGTACTTCCTACAGGTGCCGAACTCTCTCTTCAGACCCCGGGACAGTTGAAGTGGTAGTCATTGCAAATGATAACATAGGATGATATCCATAGGTAGCATAGAATGGAGAGAATCTTGTGGCCGAGTGAAGTGTATTATTGTAAGCAAATTCAGCTATGGGAAGTAGGTTTGACCAATCATCTTAGCGTTTAGTAGTGAACATTGGTAAAATTTGCTCCAACACTTGATTAACTCTTTTTGTTTGACCATCCGACTGCGGGTGGAGAGTTGTTGTCATAGACGGTTGGATGCGGAGGAGCTCGTATAAGCGTTTCATAAGTTCAAGACAAAAATAGAATCACAATCAGATATAATTTCATCAGGCATTCCATGATGTTTCTAAACGTGATCGAGATACAATGTGGCTGTCCTATTAGAGTTGATTGTCTCCATTGTTGGAATGAAGTGTGTTAGTTTGGTATTCTTATCAACAACCACCATAATTGAATTAGAAAACTTGCTATTTGGCAATTTCACAATAAAATCAGTTGACACCCATTTTCAAGTGCCTTAGCCGTTGGAATTGGTTGCAATAAGCCATATCGGGCATGATGTGTGGACTTGGAACATTTTCAGAGGTCGCATCTATCAACGGTGAACATATTGGCGCAAGGTTGGCCAATAAAAATTCGTAGCCACGAGATCCAGAGTTTTCGCCCGCCTTGGATGGCCCGCCGTTGGAGAGTCATGTCGGGATTGCAATATCTATCATCTTAATTCTTTGTTGTCCAGAACCATCATTGCGTCACAGAAACAGAGAATTCCATTGCTAAAACAATAGGCTTGAAACCACTGATGGATGTTTAAGGGGCCTAATTGGTCCCATTCATAAAAAACGCCATAACTGACTTCAACGTTGCATCTTCAACGATGGCCAGCTTGATGTGTTCTACAATCTATAAAAAGGTTAAAAACTTACAATTTCCTTGAAACTAACAATGTCTAAACTACCAAAATTAACCACAGCTCAAGTTCCCTCAAAGATTCCTCAGTTGTTGCACCAGAAGAGTATTACCACGCCTTGATCTACAAGTATTTGCTCTCAAACTCCTCTAAATTCTTGGAGTCTTTAAAGTCTCTATAAAGCTTGATGTGCTAACTTTACAAACTTTCGCTTGATAAGTCTCTATGTATGTTGTTTCATCAAGGTTGCCCAGTGAAAGAAGCATGAGTACTCCCAATAAATCATCATCAAGGATTGATCATTTGAGCAATACACAATTCGAACATCATTCTAATTGGCATGAGCATTGTCCGCCATAAAGCCTTTGAAGTCTAGATTAGGTAGGCCATTCTTCTCCATTACTCTGTTAAGGCATTGCCACATGACTTGCCCTTCAGTATCTTTTGATTGCATATTGCACATTGCAAGAGTCATAACCTTACAATAATACGAATTATATATGGAGCAATCGATACTCGATAGTGACCCAAATCTTTATATGCTTGACATAGTCAAACATGAGCCAACAATGTGCCAAATCTCCCACTAGTTGCATCCACCTTACAAGATCAATGCCGAGTGATTGCAAAAAACAATTTTCCTGTTTTGCGTTACACCTTGCGTATTGATTTGATTTTTGGCCATAATTTTTGCGTTTCGGCTCCAAATGACTCAAAACTCACTGGCAAAGTAACCATGACTATTATATGTCTTGTCTAACTTTTTAGATTTCTTAAAAATGTTTTACTATCCAAAAACAAACCCTAATTTTATGTCACACTTGCCAATTTTGGGATTTTTTGAACAAAGTAGTAGCCAAAGAAATGAATTTAGAGCTAAAAGTTGGAGGGGATGGTCTTCTAGTACGCTTTTTTAGCTATTGTTTAAAGAATTTTTTAAAATAATTAATTATATGTCATGTAGAAGTCCACAAAGTGAGCCTCTTTCTACTTGCTTTTTGAAACATGCAAAAAATTATTTTAGTGTTTTTTTTTATGAATGACCATCTTTATATCATTTGAAGGAAAATCAGGCCCCAAAAGGCTGTGAGTTACCGGCTAGCGTTCTCCACTAGCCGTAAGGGAGGGGAAAAATTGTAAATTAAAAAAAACAAAAAAACGGAACACATCAAGGCCACTAACTGGCCAACAAAATTCACATTCTCAAAAGCCACCCTTTTGGAGAGCCCTCCTTCTGGCAGTCCTTTGAAGGCCTAAAGTTTTCTGTAATGAGAATTGTTACAAATGGCTAATTTCTATTTTATTTATTTAATTTTTCCTATTTTCTACTAATTAAAACATCAAAGTATGTTTTTCTTAGATTTGGCACTTTCTAATTTTCCTACTTAGAGAATTTTTCTATGAATTTCCTTTGGTAGTTACCTTCATCTTATAGATGAACACATTGGCCATATATATATATTTTTTTTTTTAAATTGATTTTTTAATTTTAAAGTACCTCCCCCCCTCCAAGCCGGGCATGAGTATTGTAAAACACAACAAAATTGGCAAGGGTTCCTTGCAATCACCCTACCGCTCTTGGGGTCGTCGACGATCATCTTAAACAAGTAGAGGTTTTTCTTGTCCCTGGCCATAAAATATGTTGCCATGAATGAATTCAATCTTTGTTTGTTTCTTCATTGCCAATAGGCAATCTATCTTCCTAGGCCTTAGTAGTAGGTGTCTTTGCCACTTTTTCTATTATGAAAAATATCCTAATATGGTGTCAAGGGAATTCCTACATAGACCATCTACAACATAGTGATTATAAATGCCTAGATGAAAATTAACCTTCATTATGCCAGCTGCATAATAACATAGTAAATTCTACCCTCGCAAAAATTGACACAAGTGGGTGGTACCTTACAAACTCTACAAACTACTAAAAAATCCTCAGGAGGAATTGTACCTAGGTGAAACAAATTGCTCATGTTCCCAGACCACTCCATCTCATTCCTCTTAGAATACCTCTTTCAGTAGTCGCAAGCAGCGTTTGTGCATGCTAGGTGACTAATGTAAAAAGATTTTTAAACTTCAGATTTAAGTCATTGTGAATGTTGGAGTCATCGTACATGACACCAAGTCTGACCAATGTAGTATTTATCCATGCCACTCATGTTCTTAGATGAAAAAGAGGTAGCTGATGACCGACATGGTTGCAACTCAAAGATAATGTTCCCATAAAAATTAGTTGGAAGAAATTGGACCTTCCAATACTCAATTGACTGAAAATCTACATTAGCTAATTCATTCATGGACCTTTGAATACCTGCTAGTTTCCAAAGACATTGCATGATACTAAAGAATTGGCAGTTTGTTGGACAAAAGAGAAGTTGTGATATGTTTGAAGTAGCGAGACTATTGTCATGTATATAATTAGACTGCGTTGTGCCAACTCTTATAGAATCTGCTACGGTAAAGGATGTTGTTGAAGAATGATGACAAAGTTCTAGAGGCTCCCCCGCCGAGTTCCTTGACAACTCAAGTGTTGGACTTGAAACATCTCGTCTAGGGGGATTGAGATTACCACGACCGTTCTAATCATCTAATTGAAAAAGATTTTGAGATCTCATTTACATTACTTTAAGAAATGGGACTTGTGCAATCATTGCAATGAATGCATCAAAATAGGGGGTCAAGATTTGTATTGAAGCGGTAATTACATCATAACAATCCAAACACTTTGTATTAATGTAGAAATAGAATCCAAAATGCCCGTGGTTACTACTAATTTTTGACATAAAAATTGATTGAAGAAGAATATCTGAGTCAGATTGAATTCATTTTTCAATATAGATGGAGGACTAAATAAAATCATATCGGACAAGAAGCAAGTGACTTGAAATTTTTGCCTACATCATCAACATGCAGATGAAGAAGAAAAGGTACCTTATAGCCATAGCTCTTATGGAGGCCATTACACAAACTAGAGAAGGTAGTTAATAAAATAAGGAGACCTAGAAGAACTGACTAGTGCAAAGGCAAAGTAGAAGCAACAACGCGTTACACACTTATAGGTCAGTATTAAAGTACTAGCTTGAAAATTGCACAATAATTTATTATTATAGAGAAGTATTGATTATTTCAACGAGAAAATGGAGGCATATGTTTTTGCTTTTGATAGATATATATAGAAATTTTTTACATGTGGCTTTAGAGTACGAGCTTCAAAACTTAAAGTATTAGAATCTCAAAGGGCAGCAAAGATTTGAAATTGTTTAAAGTAATATTACATTGCCATGGTGATTGTATTTTGGTTAGAAAATGCAACAGTGACATATTTTTATTCTTTAGCAAGAGTAAGAGAGAGGGCGGAAATAAAATCACGTTTGCTGCTATAGAATACTATTGGTGAAAGAAGTTGTGAAACCTTTTAATTTTAATTTTACGTGTATAACCTAAGACATAACTCAAAGTTGCATGAAAGTAGCCGTATTATTTTTACATAGATCAGGAGTAAATTTAGAGCCACCTTGCACAATTATGATTTGCCAAAAGTCATTATCTTTAATCCTTTGCCACGTGTAGTCTCCAAGCGACAATTTGGGGGGGGCACTATATGTAATTTTCATTGGTAGCATGCATTCAAGCCCCTATTACATGGGAGCTATGTAGGTAAATTTTTAAAATTTCTAAATTCACCCTATTATATATACCTTATATTTCATTTGAAATTTTTTTTGTACTATTTTTTTATATCCTATGTTCATTATAAGTACCTAAAATTGCAAAAAAAAATTCAAACACTTTCAAATACTAGGGTCATTGAAATTCATGACAGCAAACTACACATACAAACAATGATGTACAAAACATCAAGGAAATCATGTTGGAGTACTTGCAGATCCACAGTGCTTTCAAACCACAATCACTTTCAAAGAGAAAGTACTTCTAAATTGAAACATTTCTAACACAAAATAGTTCAAAGCAAAGAACAAGTGAGGCACACAGAAACTAGAGAACTATGCACAAAGTATTCACGTCAAATTTGAAACATGCATTCAAGGTCAAAATGCATTGTGTAGATACAAGTGTATGTATTTCCAAACACAACATAAAGCATTTACAGAGTTTACAAAATGGAGGCTGCATGTCAAAGTATCAGAAAGTCTACATCCAGAGGTCCACAATGCGAGAGCAATGTTCAAGCTAACAAAAGCCATACTTCACGTTCACCGTAAACTTTCTTACTTGCAACCCAAGATAACCCTTTAAATCCAAACCCTAGCAGAGTTTCAAAATCACTAAAACCATAATTTCTAAATACAAATGAACATGTATGTACAAAATCAAAACCTCTTTAAGCAGTTTCTAAGAGTTGGAAACAAGACAACTGACACATCCAACCCTAAAGAGGAACTTTAGACTATGGGCCCCTTGCATAACAAAAGAATGTTACAACATCCAAAAACTCTACAGCAAAACAACAAATGGTTGCATATCACATTCATAGGAGAACTTCACAACCCTCGTCTTTCGCAAAATTGCACAATGTATCTGTGAACCCTAAACCGCAACACAAAATTTGCACTAACGAAACTCTCTAAACCCTAAGGTGGGAAGGTCAGAATTCAAAACCACGGACTTGGCGTCAAACATTATGAAGATAAGAGTAAGAAAGGACTCTAAGCTGCCCAGTCAGGTTTCGAAGGGAAAATCCCAAAGAATTCTCAAACCAACCTGGCCACGAGCTGTATCTAGCTTTTTTCATAAATTGGGCTTTGGATCTTTGTCACAGCCCTGGACAAAACTTTTAACTTTTCCAAAAAAAAATTGGCATATCTATTGTAGAAAGAAATTTAGTATTTTCCACTACCCTTTATTCTTTATACATCTGTTTTTCTCATTCTATAGAGCCTATGTTAATTCTAAAAGTTTTCTGAAATTTAGGACCAAAGTAATTATAATACCCCTTCATCTGATTGCACGTAAATAAAAAATAAAATGGGAGTGAGCCCCTCGGGCGCGGCACGCTTTGCTGCTGGGTCCTCCTTTGTGTTCTGAACTGTTTCCTTGAAGCCCTAAATTGGTGAACACTTTAATTGTTCTTCCTCCACCACCAACCTTGTTCTCTTCTACCCATAAAGGATATTTCCATTTTGTTTTTAGTAACGTCATTTGAAAATTGGAGGTTCCATAATGAAAGCAATGGCAACACAAAGCACAAAAGTTCTTGCATGGTGGGGGCAACCAAACGTACCGATTGTGACAAGATAGCACCAATGAATTCCTGCGGATATAGTACAGATTGTGGCAACCTCGAATGCACAACCGCCTGTGGCAGAGGTAGGATTTTAACTTGATTCATAAAGTTGTTGTAAGCTTGTGGAGGACCTCAATGAAAAGCAAAGGAAGTCCTTCAAATATGGAATTACTTTTAGAACTCTATACAATTATAGATCAATTGCTTGATTGGTGGAAGCCATTTTTGCTTCTAGCATTTGTCATTGGAGGATCTCTTGATACGCGACGGGAGATCAATTAGCGGTGCTATAGATTGAATATAGAAATCCTACACAGAGAGGACATGCTAGATACATATGCAATTCTGCTAACCTTTGTATTAATGAGTACTTGGCATTATATAGTGAACATTGATATTAAGTAATGTGATATAACGTTGTCAATCAGTCATATCATAAGCCGCTTGCTTTATAATGTTAGCACTCCATTGGGGGATATCCAAGTGAAAGAACCTATTTGTCCTTATTTTCAAGATGTATTTTTCATTTGGTAATTCTAAAGTGATCTCCCTAACTTCTCAATTCACTTTTATGTACTTTCCGTTGACCTCTCAGGGTACCATATCTCTGAAATAATGTAGATTGACATCATGTCTTAGTGTGAATCATATATTGTTGAATGGATGAATTTAGATGTAAACCCCGCACTATGGGACAAGAATAAAATTTTATGACTTTCACAACATTATTCATCATATTAAAACATCATAACTTTAACCCCTAAAGGCCCCAAGGCCTTTTTTCTGCCAAAAAACACTCAAAATTGCCATTTCTATAGGGAGTAAAAAAATTTGAAAATGTTTTTTTTTGGCACATCTAACCGTAGGATCTTACACCTAACTAGTATGAGAATGTATGGAAAAAATTTCAGAATTTTTGATTGCTCAGATTGCAAGATATTTGTGTTTAAAGTGGAAAAAACAAGTATTTCAGCACATTGCGGGACTGGATTTTTTGACTTTGAACATTTTTAACTTAAAATTTTTGCACTACAAAGTTTTGATCTTTAAATCTTTATAGTGGAGAATTGAGTTGAGAGGCTAGGGGGAAAAAAATATTCAAAAAAAATTAATTATCATTCCTAAAAAAATTGTTAAGTAGAAATAGGTACTAGATAGAAGGAAAATCTAAAATATTAATATATATTAGATGGAATTAAAATACACTAATCCCAATGGTGAGATTGTTCTAGCAAGTAAACTAAACCATGAGAATTTTTATTTTTTTTAAATTGCAAAAATAGCATTCAGAAATGAATCCTACAAGTTATTTTTTTTCAAGAAGATGCTCTAACTGCCCGAAAAACAAGAATGTCCATAACTTTCTCATATCAAATCCAAATGAAGTGAATCAAAGCTTTTCAGATAGACAAAAATATAATCTACAAGAAAAAAATATCAAAAAAAAATATCAAGTTTTTGCCAATTGTTTTGCTACCCGGGCTGCCCACCGTCCCCTGTTTTGAACTTATTTGGTCATAACTATTTAATGGAGGTGGAGAACGGGAAGACCTACGTGGGGACATAATTTTTTTTTGACAATCAGGGCCCGGGAAAATATTACAAACGTGGTTGCAAAAAGGTATATGATCGAAATCGCATTTGTCCTCCAAAGTAACAATGGGCCTTTAGGGGTTAAGTCATACATGACTAGACTAAGTGAAGTTGATGCATATTCTACAGCCTTGTCAAGGGATCTCACGATGCAATTATGTAAACTCTTGCTCATTTAGGAATTAATATATGTGGGACTTTTCAAGAGGATTAAGCAATAACTACATAAAGATTGGACACTAAAACTAGCAATAGTTTTGATGCTCAAACAAAGGTTTCATATATAGTTGCCATGGGATGTCCCGGCACTTGTCATAGCCAACTTTCTAAACACACAAATCAAATTCTTTGCAATAATTACATCTAAAAGTATAATTTTTGCACTTGTATCTAGGAATCTCTCCATATATTTTTTGAACCCACATGTTTAAGAATTTGAAAAAGTAAAAAATTATTATATTTTCTTTATGTCAACATAATTAGGACCATTTATTTCTTCCAATTATTTAAAAAAAATTACTCATTCGAGGCCATTAGAAGGCTGCAAGTTCCCAAGGCGTTCCCATCCTGGGAACTCTGCCACATGCGCAATCTGATGTGGTCAAGAAAGTGCCATGTCAGATTTTTTGAAAAATAAATTAAAAAATCACTTTCTATTTTTTCAGTATTTTAGTTTTTTTAATTAACTCCTAAAGGCCCAAGGCCATTTTTCTGCCAAAAAACACTCAAAACTGCCATTTCTATAGCAAGGAGTAAAAAAATTTGAAAAATGTTTTGTTTGCACATCTAACCGTAGGATCTTACACCTAACTAGTATGAGAATGTGTGGAAAAAATTTCAGAATTTTTGACCACTCAGATTGCAAGATATCTGCGTTTAAAGTGGAAAAAACAAGTATTTCAGCACATTGCGGGACTAGATTTTTTGACTTTCAACATTTTTAACTTAAAATTTTTGCACTATAGAGTTTGGAGCTTCAAATATTTATAGTGGAGAATTGAGTTGAGAGTCTAGGGAAAAAAAATATATTCAAAAAAACTTAATTATCATTCCTAAAAAAATTATTAAGTAGAAGTAGGTACAAGATAGAAGGAAAATCTAAAATATATTTTAGATGGAATTAAAATACACAAATCCCAATGGTGAGATTGTTCTAGCAAGTAAGTTAAACCATGAAATTTTTTTTTTTTGAAAAATTGCAAAAATAGCATTTAGAAATGAATCCTACAAGTTATTTTTTTCAAGAAGATGCTCTAACTGCCTGAAAAACAAGAATGTCTATAACTTTCTCATAACAAATCCAAATGAAATGAATCAAAGCTTTCCACATAGAAAAAAATATAATTTACGAGAAAAAAAATATTTAAAAAAAAAATCAAATTTTTGCCAAATTTTTTTTGCTGCCCAGATTGCCTTGTTACGAAAAAAAGTAACATATTTGGCCATAATTTTTGACTCCTATTTCCAAATGTCTTGAAATTTAGTGCACATGAAAGATATTCCTTATGCCTACCTTCTATTAAAATTTCAGCTTAAAATATGGAAATCTCTAGTCACACGTACCTGCCCAAAATTTCTATATAGCCCAAAACCGCATGCCGGTCCTTTAGGGGTTAATTAATTTTTTAATATAAATTTTGACAGCGTTACTACTAGTTCAGAACAAGAGAATAGGCAAGGGGAATAGGCCTAAAACGGCCCTCTCTTGCCCTCAAACCTCTCCTAATGTCTTATGCCGTTGACTCTCAAATAGTGTTGCTTAACCCCTAAAGTTCCGAGGCCTATTTTCTGCCAAAAAACACTCAAAACTGCCATTTCTATAGCAAAGAGTATAAAAAAACTTAATTGTTTTTTTTTCACATCTAACCGTAGGATCTTACACCTAATTGGTATGAGAATGTGTGGAAAAAATTTCAGAATTTTTGACCGCACAGATTGCAAGATATCTGCGTTTAAAGTGGAAAAAACAAGTTTTTCAGCACATTGCGGGACCAGATTTTTTGACTTTAAACATTTTTAACTTAAAATTTTTGCACTACAGCGTTTTGAGCTTTAAATCTTTATAGTGGAGAATTGAGTTGAGAGTCTAGGAAAAAAAAAAAAATTCAAAAAAACTTAATTATCATTCTTAAAAAAATTGTTAAGTAGAAGTAGGTACAAGATAGAAGGAAAATCTAAAATATTCATATATTTTAGATGGAATTAAAATGCACTAATCCCAATGGTGAGATTGTTCTAGCAAGTAAACTAAACCATTCCAAAAAAAAAAAATTGAAAAATTACAAAAATTGCATTCCGAAATGCATACTACAAGTTATTTTTTTCAAGAAGATGCTCTAACTGCCCGAAAAACAAGAATGTCCATAACTTCCTCATAACGAATCCAAATGAGATGAATCAAAGCTTTCCAGATAGAAAAAATATAATCTATGAGAAAAAAATTATTAAAAAAAAAATTCAAAATTTTGCAAATTTTTTTTGCTGCCCCCCGTCCCCATGCATTCCAAGAAATGGCATAATTTCTCGCTCAAAGGTCCGATTTCAAATTTTTTTTTCTGCCACGTGCCTCTCTCAATTTTTCATATTCACAAAAAGTTTCAAAAAATTAGGAGAAAATTTCAGCCCGTAGGTACCTGCCCCAAGTCCCATTTGTCCCCTGAACGGACAATGGTCCTTTAGGGGTTAATAGCAAGTTTGACAATTTTTTTTTTAAATCATCAAAATTGTCCAATAACATCATTTCATATGTCTACATCTAAGATAAATATAAGTGAAAATTCAATTTGATAAGGCAAAATGCCTAAATACACCGCTCTTCACTTATAATAAGATAATGGAGCCTAACTTTGACTTTGGAGACAGTTATTAAAATTGCTTCATTTAGATTCTTGTCTAAAATGTAAAACCTCTCAATTTGAGAGCCTAGGCTTGATTTTAGGTGAAACTACGATCAATATAGTTTTGAAGATCATCTATATATAGTTTATTCATATGGTGTCAAAAAATTACAAGCTAAAAAAATTTGAAATCCTCTTTTTATTGCCACCACATTCAATTAAATCAAAGACAATTTAATGATAGGAATCATGATCAATTGATTCAAATAATCAAATTGTTTTAGGTTTATGGTAGAAGCACCTTAAAGCGACAATTAAAACAAACTCCTATTTTTTGTCTCATAGCAAACCAAATTTACATGTATAAACACCAAGTCTCCTACATGTAGATTAGTAATGTGCATATGCATGTATGCTTCTATTCATGCATTACTCTCAATTGCTTTAAACAAAACTCCAAATGTGTTGTTTCCTACCAAGTTAATGATCCATTGTTGTGGCCTATAACATGGTTCTTTTGAAAATTTATAACACATTCGCCGAGAAGCAGATAATTTTGATTCTACTTGCAATGTTTTTCAATACAATTTGCTAATCTATTTGAACGAAAATCTCATTGGGGCCACATAGAAAACACTCTGAAACTCCTAAATTATTGTTTCAAGGTGTTTCTACCTTAAATCTTAGCTAACTTACCTTTGAGCAATCAAGAACCTAAAGCAAAATCCATCTGCTTGATATTCCTTTTTTTCTAAACAATAAGGCTGGTCAGAATTTATGTCAACCTCATCACGTCATCATAAAACCCTGCTTAATGCAGCAGAATGATGTAGTGCATGAGCTCTGAGGCAAACTCCATTGAGAGCATTCTCACGGATGTGAGAATGATGTGTAAGCAGAGTTTTCGTCAAAGGTTCCAGCATAGAATTGATGCAAATTATTTATTGAAAATACTACCAAATAAAGCAGGGATTTCTGAGCCCGTGTAATAGGAGACGTGTACAATCATGGCACCACAGAATGATCAAATGAAAAGAGCCAGTGAAATGGACTCAACAAATGCAGTAATCATAAATGAAAGCTACCACAAAAATCTCTAAAATCTTGTTGTGCAGATATTAAGTCTCTTTCTTCAAGGAAAAAGCATGGGCTGCCCAGAGCAGAAAGAGTCATATGTATTAAAATTTTATTTGAAAACTTTGTCGGTGTGACTACAGGTAGTCCAGATTAGTGGCACGGCTTGGTTGGCCTCGGTTCTATCAGCATTATTTTGTCACTATGACTATGAAATGAGAATGGGTGCATGAATTTAGCTCAAGGCAATTGGAGGTTGATTATGGTGGGATGTGCTAATATTGCCGTTACTCTAATAGCATCCTCTACCATAGGGATAACTATTGGAGTTTTCAAAGTATTGATATTGAACATTTCAACCTGACAGCTCTTTTCAAACACCCCCAATTTCAACTTCAAAATTTTTATACTAATTTAATAGCAATAGAAAGTATATATCTGTATTAAAGTGGCTTCTAATATTTATCAATTAGAATTGACCTAAAAATGTTTTGCAGTGTGAAACCTTCTGGAAAACTAAGCAGATGGATACTTAGAAGGATGCTTTTTGGACCCCACATTAGAATATATTATTGGCTGTTTCTGGCTGCCATGTAGAGAAGAAGGCACTCATAATGAATCAAGTTGCATTCAAGCATCACCATGTGCAGTCCATCACACATTCAATAGACTGGCATTCAATGGCTATGGAACCTGTTCCAGGCTTCAAGCACTTTGCATTTTGCAAGCTTCCACTGACCCACTCTGAATAACTGGGACCTCATATTCTCTCAAATCACCTATTCTCTCAAATCACCTATTCTCACAAATTTGCCACTATTCCATAATTAGTTAATTACTACCATCTAGAAACTCATCAGATCCGTCCTCAGACTACTACAGTAGTACTGAGAGCCCTGTGCTCTTGAATGTGAACAAGCTTGTCTTATGACCCTCAATTAACTTACAACATGCAGCCTGCATTCAAAGAATTAAAAGGTAGCCCCAGCTATGCAGACCCACTTAGGTCCCGGACATCTGATTCTATCTGAGATTCTTGGTCACACTTGTCCGAGCAACATACTTTGATCTGCTTGCTATCTACTCCCTCTGTCTCAAAATAAATCCCAGTAGAGACCAAGGATTTATTTTGAGACAGGAAGAGTATAAACTTGCAACTCTATATAGAAATAGGAACTCTAACATGAGGGCTAGTTGTACAAGTTGATCCTTGGCTTTGAATCAGTTGTAGTGACGCAGATGGTCATGATGGATATTCTTGGGTTTCAGACTTTGACAAATACAAAGCATTCCAGGTCAGCGTTTGCAAAACTGGCTAAAATTCGCTTGAAAACTACTGAAATTTTTCTTGAGCTACTTGTACATGCTAGAAAATCTGGAAAAAATTGACATTTCAGCATTTTCATGAATGTTGTTGACGGAGACCTCGCAAATACAACTTTTCATCCGCTGTCAATTTAGCAGTCATCCGCTCCCGGTGGTGTGATGTGGTGGCTCAGGAGCGATCTGAGCCGTGGATGCTTTAGCTTGGGCAGCTCCATCCGGGCCGTCAATTTAGCATGCTTCAGGTTTTCCTAGGGTTTACTTGGGCAGGTCTGTTGGAGCAGATGAAGCTCCTTGCTGCAGGGTTTTAGCAGAATTTTTTTTATTGAGCGGTTGATTCTTGTTTTCTGAGCGCCTGATCTTGTCAAATTTTTTTTAAGTTTCTTTGCGCAATCCGCTCCGTTGTTCCCTGTCGATGCTTGAGATTAGTGCCTTCTGCATACGAGAGTGTCACAAAATAATCATGGACATTTGAACTTTGAAACTTTGAATGTTGCCGCGCAGTCGTTTGCAATTGCGAGCGCCAAAACCATTCCTGCTTGCTCTGAAGTTTTGGGGATTCTTGCCTCCTTGCATTCATAGCATTGTAGAAATGGAGGCTTTGATTGATTGCTGTGGATGTTGGCGATGTTGGGGACTAGCGGCACCACGACACTCTTTGCACTTATAAATCGGGTTCCACCACTGTTTCTTGCATCGTGTTCTCACTTCTCAATATCTCTCGTTTTCAATACTTTGCTTGGCACTTTCAGTCTTTCAGAGCTTTCGTGCATACTTTTGTGTTTTGTGGTGTGCGTGGGGATTTGTGGAGTTTGGGACTTGGGGTGCAGGTGTCGGAGCCTAGAATGCCAAATTCTATTATTTTGTAATGGAATTAGGTTAAAGATATTTTATTTCCAATTTTTTTCGTTGTTTTATAGGATTAGGTACATATTTTAGTATAGTTTTAGATTAGTAACCATCGGATCTTCCAAAAGAGATAAAATGGTTAAGACAGATCTTAGTTGTTCCTGTCTTGAACCGGAAATCGGAAACCTAGGTCGGATCCTAACCGGGATTCTAGGAGTTCGGGAACGGTCGAACCGGTTATCGGGAACGGAAACCGGAGCCAACAGTCACTAACGGGAAAACTAGAGAGCCGTTGAACATAAATCATTTTCCGGTGTGGATGGGAACAGATAGTTCCAACAACGGGGGAACCAGACGGTCAGGAGAGAAGTAGGGGTCAAGTAGAAGCCTCCGCATTCTATCTTCTCATTCTAGTGTTTTCCGGTTAAGAGTGAATGTTTGCAATAGAGTTTGGAGCTTAGAGCTTGGAGGAGTGCAAGTTTGAGATTTTGATTCCGGTTAAGCGGTTGTGAGGCTTATTGTTGTTGTGGGAGAGAACAAGTAGTTCACAATTGATTGAGGGCAGGAAGAGCTTAGAGTTTGTAGTCGATCCAAGTTGTTGGTTAGAGTCATGGTGAAGGCTGAAGCGAGTGAGGAATCACCTTCATTCAAGCTCCGGTCAGTGGTACCCGGACTGCCGAAGAATGTCAAGGAGATGGCGTTCTTGAGGGAGGATCTGAAGGGACTGGGTTGTGATGGATTCCTGCGGAGGCCATGGAACCTAAAGAACGAGTCGATGGTGGGGGAGCTGCTCAAGAAGCAGTCGAGTGAATGGCACCATACGATCCGGTTGCTGCCAGCCGGATGGACTCCGGATACTTGGAGCGAGGTCTACAACTTTCCGAAGGACGGGGAAGGATTGGCCGGACGACAACATGAGTTTGACGGGGGTAAGTTTTGTAACCCTGTCCACCCCAAGGATGGCTATGCCGTGACGGATTGTATCAATCTAAGGCATAGGAGAGTACTAGAGTTCCTAGTTCCGATTTTGAATCCGGAACGTCCTACCCGGGCCAATCTCACCATAGCTAAGACAATATTTGGTGCGATGACCGGAGGGAGGAAAGTTAGTTGGGGACTAGTGTTGAAGGAGGTGGTTGTGAAGATGGTAGCAATTATAGGGAAGTCAAGGCCTTCTGATTTGACTCCATTTCTCTTCCATCTGTATGAGCATAATGACTTGTTGAGAGGAGAGTGAGGAAGGTGAAGAGGAATCGGAACCGGAATCAAAACCGGCACATGGAAAGGGCAGAGGAAAACCGCCAACTCCACCAAAAGGGAAAGCTTCCAAGGCAACTGGGAGTAAGCCGCAGTGAGCAAAGAAAGGAGTGGCCAAGACCACACAAACACCAGCCAAGAGGCAGAAGAAGTAGATAGAGTTTAAATTTCGAAGTTAAGTTAAGGAGTTAAGTGGAACTCTGGTTTTTGTAGTTCGAAAGTAAAAATAGATTTCAGTTAAGTTTAGTTTCGAAAAGTGAAAGATAGGAGGAGTTCAATTTTGGAAAGTGAAAGATATTTGGAGTTTAGTTAAGTAGAAGAAAGTAAAAGAAAGTCACTGTTAGTTACTTTCCGGCTGCATGTACTTGGATAACAGGATCCGGTTTTAGAAAAAGGACTGGATGTTAGACAGTTAAACTTAGAGTTAGGATTTTGAAGATTGGGTGAATGACGCGTGTCATTCTCTGGTTTGCAGTTAGGATTTCCAGGGGGGCCTTCTTGGGGTTCCTTTGAATGGTATTTAGGAGGTTGAAGTTAGTTTCAATCTTGGGCAATCTTTTGATAGGATAATATACTTGTGTTCTTTTTCATTTTCCATTGCAAAGCGTGTGATTTCTACATCCCAAGCGTTGGTCTGAAAAGTCTTGATGCTAGGTTGGTATGCCGGTAATGCTAGAACCATTATTTGTGCGGGTAGCCATGGTTGCAGGTTTTGGAAGAAGATGAGTGCCCCCGGATGTTTCCTGTATCCGGTTTCTGGTCCGAGCAGCGACTCCGCCTAGAAACTTGGGTTGGGAAAATCTGTCATTGTAGTATTGTGAGGATAGTAGGGGTTTCCTAAGTGACCTACTGATCTGGATTAAGCTTCCAGGTTAGTTGTGAGGAGAAACCGAGATCCTATTTCTTTTTGTGTTTTGTTATTTTTCTTCTTTTTAGTGAAACTTCAGTCACTCTAAAAATATCGAAGGGTAGGAAAAATTCACGCCACCTTCCTTAACCAAAATATGCGGAACCCTCTGACATAGAGGCTAAACTTCAAACCGGTTACTTGTTTTGAGGATCCAAGAGCGGAAACAGGAAGAGGTACAGGGTAATGACACTCCTTCCGGTTCTGGTTTCGAATCCTAGAGTCAGAAGTTGTATTTGTGAGTAAGGGAGTGGTATATTGTAGAGACACTTCCCTATTGTTGTTGAGCGGATTAGGACTGAAGTGAGATAGTCCAACCGGACGGAAAGAAATCATTTGTATATTTTTAGCTTTCCGTCTTAGAATCCGGTTCGCTTGTGGTTGTTGTGATTTCCGCATCCGTTTCCGGTCATCACTATAGAAGTTCGATACAGATCTCTGAGGGAACGATACTCGAGTCACCCAAAAGACGGTTTTAACACTTTAGAACGTCTACTGGAGGGATTTTACTTTCTTGTGCTACGACACGAAAAAGTGGCGCCGCTGCCGGGGATCGAAGGAAACTTTCTTAGTGATCCGGTCACTGTTTGACGGTTACCACAGAAAATTAAAAATTTAGTCTTAGTATTGTTTTTAGTACATCTATCTAGGTTTGTTGTTTCAATCTGTTCTTGGGGAGAAGAGTGAGCTTCCTCATGAAAAGAACAGAGAATATAGGAACCTCTAGTAAGCGAAATACCCGTAGTAAGAAAGGAGAAGCTTTGGTTCACGGTATTCCTAGTGTTAATACGGAACCTAGACGTACGCTTGTGTTAGAAGTTCAGGGAGACCCTGTTGTAGATACCTCAGAGGAGTTATACGATACTCCCGAGACAGATCCGAATCCGGTTACTGCTGGAGAGGATCCGGTTCCGTCCGACGAGGATAGAGAACAAGTTGAGTCTGAATCTGAGAGTGACAACATGGTGGGTTCCACATGTCTGAAGTATAGTAGGTTTAAGGGAGATGGAAGTCAGGATGTGGACGACTGGTTGAGTGAGTTTGAGTCCATTGCCACAGCAAATCAAGAGGAGTTTGATGCAAAACAGCGTATCTTCCAGGGCTTGCTGAAAGGCGAAGCTTTGAAATGGTACCAAGATGTTCCGGTTACTACCCGGAATGTTTGGAACAATCTCACAGTTCTTTTCTTGAGGACATTTAGAGAAGCAGGAGGTGAGGCTAGAGCTTTGGGAAGGCTGAGTAGAATGACCATGAAGCCAAGAGAGTCAGTTCGTAGATATGGGCAGAGAGTGAAGGCCTTGATCCAGAAACTGACTACAGAAATTGCTCCTAGTGTACAAGTTGAATGGTATGTGGCAGGCTTTCCGGAGGAGATGGGATTTCAAATCCGGCAGGCTCGTCCACCTACATTGAGGGAAGCCATGGAAGCTGCCCAAAACTATGAAGATTCAGCCCAATCTCTTCGAAATGCATTGAAGAGAAGTGAGAGGAAGAGCAAGAGGCACCAGTTGAAAGAGATACGGAGGAAGAGGTATTCCAAGAGCTCAGACTCAAGCAGCGGATCCAACTCTTCTGCTTCCCAGTTGGAAAGCTCAGACT
Organism: Pseudisothecium myosuroides; assembly: GCA_951799445.1. NCBI lineage: Eukaryota > Viridiplantae > Streptophyta > Bryopsida > Hypnales > Lembophyllaceae > Pseudisothecium > Pseudisothecium myosuroides. Next base: position 15,390,276 of record OX637295.1, read on the forward strand.
CTGAAACCGGAACCGCACCCGGATCATCAACCGGAGCCAGACATCACCATCACAGAAGTTTGAAGGCAGACAAGGGCAAGGCAGTCGTCAAAGTGAAGTTCGAGGATGACGAGACCAAGAAGTTCATCAAGAGTGTTCATGATTCTCTTGAGGCAATCCGGGTGAACTTAGCTGAGAACCGGACTCCAAGACGAACTGTTCCCACAAACCGAGCGAATGTGTGGTGCAGTGTTTTTTTTTTCATTTTTAATGAAGTGCCATAGTGGCGATATTGAATGTCATAGTGGTGCTCTAAATTTCAACATTCATCCACATATTGGATAGAAAATATCATATTAGCACATATCAAATATCCATAATTCAGTTTTCATTCAGAATTTGGCGATTTCATCCAAGTTTTTTTTATTATTTGAAGTTTTCTGGCAATTTTCCACCTTTTTAGTACCATTTTTTTTCTATAGGCCTGGTGCCAGGCTATAAAATTTGGTGCAATTTTGCACCAAATCGCCGGAAAAAAAAACACTGGTGTGGTGTACAAGGTGTCAAGAGGTTGGACACTATGCCAGTGAGTGTACTAAACCTTATCCAAAAAGAGTTCATTACATCAATCCGGAAGGGGAGGTTTATGTCACCATACCGGAAGATGAAGAGATGGAGGAGAATCAGGTTTTCCAGATCCAGCCGACCTATAGAAGAGGAAGACCGCCTCAGCAGCTGGTGAGGGCAAATGTCGTTCCTAGATCAGTCCAGATGGGGATGAATCAGGGTATGGTTTCTCAGCCTAAAGCTTTTGGATATTGTTTCATTTGTGGAAGTCCGGATCATTATGCCAATGTATGTCCGTACAAGGCAAGTCAAGGATCACCTCTAATCCTTCCTTGTCAGAATTGTGGAGAATATGGTCATAATGCATCCCAGTGTCAGAAATCCCAGCAAAACCGAGTGACTTATAAGCAGGTAGAGACACCTCCTAGAGATCAAACCGGACTCAATTACGGATCCAAAACCGGAATTGAGAATCCGGAAACATGACCCTTAGAGGTGGAACTACCAGATAGAGTAGAAAAGTCGATTTTTAAAGTAGCAACTCGTAGTTCCACCAAGAATCGGAAATTAGGAATAGGAAAGGATAGAATAAGTCGAAGTACTAGGAAAGGTAGACGACAAGAACCGGATTCAAGTGATTCTAATCACTCTGATGAATCCAGTATCTCTGTACCCTTAGAAAGATTTAGGAATGGGGTAGAGCCTATTAGGATACTTGAAGACATTAGTGAGGAGGTAAAAAGGAACTTGAGAATTTCGGAATCCAATCGGCTGGAGAAAGATATTTCCAGTTCCGGTTTGCCTGCCTTGACACGGAAAGTTAGATTTGATAACACCCTAGTTATCATTGAACTAGTAAAGAAAGGGAACGAGTATGACATCTTACAAGATATCAAGGATCAGAAGGCCAATGTTAGCATTGGACAGCTTTTACACGATAATACCACCTATCAAAAGTTGATTCGGGATGCGTGGACCAAGCGGAGGAAGAATAGATTCAAGCTTCCACCGGTTGCAGTCAACTTCGCCCAAGTAGAAGATTATGGACCACCGGAATTGGTCGTGGAGATAGAGGGATGTTCCATTCCCAAGGTGATAGTAGACGGAGGATCAGGAGTAAATTTGATGTTGGAAGAAACGGCTTCCGAGATAGGATTTACAACCTTTGAGACTACGGATCAAGTGTTGCGGATGGCTAATCAATCAAGAATTGTTCTGGTCGGAAGACTTTCTAACGTACCTACCCGGATTGGCACAGTAATGTACTTACTGAACTTTGTCATCATCCGGGTAGACAAAGGGAGACCATTTCCCTTGCTGCTTGGAAGACCTTGGCTTTATGAAGCCAGAGTGATAGTGGATTGGGGATACAAGGAGTTTGTTATTGGAAACCCTAGTGTCCGGATTCCCTGGAAGAAGGAGATTCATCAAGGAGAGACAAGTGAATCTGATGGGTATACTACAGATTGGTCGGAACCGGAAAACTCTTCCGCTTCTGCCTATCTTGTAGAGGAGTTTGAAGGAATGACTGAAATGGATTTCCAGTGTCCAGAACCAGTTGTGGAGTTGTGTCCACCGGACGAGGAAGAAGCTGCAGTTTCGGTTCAGAATTATGTTTCCGGTCAACCGGAAGATCGATCACTTGGAGAGGCAAATGTTCCATTGACGAAAGAATGGATAAAAAGACAAATCATCGATGGCAACATGATGTCTGTGGGATTGAGTAAAGACAAATCAGATGTTCCATGGAGCGAGATCCAAGTCCAATCCGAAGAACAGGAACCGGATCAGATCAAGAATATTGTCAACCCTGCGGATTATGAGAAAGTAGAGGTGGAGACCGGAAGATCATTTTACATGGGGAAGCATTTAAGCAGAGCTGAGAAGAGGAGTTATGCCAGATTGTTAAAGAAATATGAAGATGTGTTTGCCTGGAAGACTTCAGATCTTGGTGGAATCCCAACAAAATTGGGAGAACATCATATCGATATGATGGATGGAGCTGTTCCGGTTAGGCAATGTCAGTACTAGCTTAACCCTAAATACTCGCTTATGGTGAAAGAAGAAATCGACAGGCTGTTGGAAGCTGGATTTATCTATCCGGTTAACAACTCAGAATGGGTCTCACCGATTGTGATTGTTCCAAAGAAGGTTGGAGCAGATGGGAAAGTGAAGATCCGGGTATGCCAAGATTTCCGGAAGTTGAATGCAGCCACGAAGAAGGATTATTTTCCATTACCCTTCACGGACATAATCCTGGATCATGTATCCGGTCAGGAGTGCTACAGCTTCTTGGATGGTTTTTCCGGATACAATCAAGTCTTTATTAGACTTGCGGATCAGTTGAAGACAACGTTTACCACGGAGTGGGGGACCTTTGCCTTCAACCGGATGCCGTTCGGGTTGTGTAATGCACCCGGAACCTTCCAAAGGCTTATGATGGACATCTTTCGGGATTTCCTCAGGCATTTTCTGGAAGTGTTTATTGATGACTTTGCAGTGTTCAACAACAAAGACAACCACCTGGAGTTTCTGGAGAAGACATTCATTCGATGCAAGGAAACCGGATTGAAACTACATCCGGGTAAGTGTTTCTTGGGAATGCAATCCGGTATTCTTCTTGGTCATGTTGTGAGCCAGAGAGGATTAGAAGTGGACATTGATAAAGTCAAGGCTATTTTAGCCTTAGTTGCACCTACTAGTGTGAGAGAAATCCGTGGATTTCTAGGATGTGTAGGTTACTATAGGAGATTCATTGAAGGTTATGCCAAATTGGCTATTTCCTTGACTGAACTCCTGAAGAAGGAAGAGGAATTCATCTGGACTGAGGAGAGACAGCATGCCTTTGAGGAATTGAAAAGTAGATTGGTAAAGGCTCCGGTCTTGTCTCCACCGGATTGGAACCAAGAATTCCATGTAACCCTAGATGCATCCGGTTGGTGTCTTGGAGCAATTCTTTGGCAGTTGGACGGTAAGAACGAATGTCCTATTTACTATGCAAGTAGGCAGATGAGTCCAGCTGAGAGGAATTACACCACGACTGAGCGAGAGGCTCTAGCCGTTGTTTATGCGTGTAAAAAGTTCCGGCATTATTTGCTCGGATACCGGATCATTTTCCATACGGATCATGACTCCTTAAAGTATCTAGTAAATAAGCCGGATTTGTCAGGAAGGCTAGCTAGGTGGATACTACTGCTACAAGAGTTCAATTACGAGGTGATAGTAAAACCGGGTAAAGCAAATGCAAACGTGAATTTTCTTTCCCAACAGAGGGGACCAGAAGCAGTAGGGGATATATCCGTAAACTTTCCGGACGAGTTCTTTGACGAAGGTATGAAAAAACCGGAAGCAGGAACAACGTCTGTAAAGGAAGCGACCGTCTTCCACATTGAAGGTGATGCACCTTCTGAATTCAAGGATATCATTGACTACCTAGTGGATCAAAGGTATCCGGATGAATTCTCCCTTGAAGAGAAGATTGTGTTTCAACACAAAGTGGCCCCTTACACTTTGATCCATGGTATTCTATTCAAGATGGGAGCAGATGACCAGCTGAGGAGATGTTTAGAGAAGAAGGAACGCAAGCAAGTCATGCAAGCACTCCACTTTGGAACCTCAGGAGGACACTTTGCTGCCATCACGACTGTCAACCGGATCCGGTCCGCCGGTTACTGGTGGCCGTCCATGATTTGGGATGTGAAGTCATTTGTGGGAAGTTGTGATCAATGCCAAAGATCAGGTGCACCCTCATTCCAAAATCATTGGCCTCTTACCCCAATCATGCCCCTTGCTCCTTTTGAGAAGTGGGGCATTGATTTTATTGGTCCCATTAGTCTGGTTACTAGCCGGAAGATGAGATACATAATTATGGCCACAGATTATGCGACCAAGTGGGTAGAAGCAAAGGCAACAAGGAAGAATAATGCTTCAGCAGCAGCTTCCTTTTTATTTGAAGAGATCATGATGCGTTTTGGTCACCCATTGGAGTTGGTGAGTGATCAAGGCACCCATTTTCTGAATGATGTTATCCAAAACATCACTTCAACTTACATGATCAAGCACCGGAAGACGACTCTATAGAATCCAAAGGCTAATGGGTTGACGGAGTGGGCCAACGGGATCATTGGGCGGATCCTCAACAAAATGGTTTCAGCTCATAAGACGGATTGGGACCGGAAGTTACCTTCCGCTGTCCATGCGTACAATACATCGGAGAAATCAACCACGGGGAGAAGTCCTTTTTATTTAGTTTTTAGGCAGATGGCATTGCACAAGATCGAGATGGAGATTGAGACTTTGAGAGTTATGGCTTCCAAGAGAGGAGATCAAGATCAGGAACCGGATATTAGGTTCCGGTTATTAGCAATCGAAGACTTGGAAGAAGCTCACGGAGATGCACTGGAGCGGACCATAGCTGTACAACACAAGAGGAAGAAGGATTTTGATGCAAGGCTACCAAAGAACCATGGTGTCAAGGAAGGAGGACTGGTGTTGCTCTATGATAACCGGCATGAAGACTTTCCGGGTAAGTTGCACACCAGATGGATGGGGCCATACAAAGTAAGTCAAGTATTTCCGAATGGTTCCCTCCAACTTGAAGATCTGCAAGGAGATTGGCTTGACACTAGAATCAATGGATCTAGAGTAAAACGTTATCAACCGGAATCATTTTCAGACTCGGATTCAGATCCAGGAGAAGGTGATCTCCAGTACTAACAGGATCAGTTACAACTGATCCGGTTAGGTGTTCACGGGGACGCTCACATATAAGAATGGGGTGATGTCGGAGCCTAGAATGCCAAATTCTATTATTTTGTAATGGAATTAGGTTAAAGATATTTTATTTCCAATTTTTTTCGTTGTTTTATAGGGTTAGGTACATATTTTAGTATAGTTTTAGATTAGTAACCATCGGATCTTCCAAAAGAGATAAAATGGTTAAGACAAATCTTAGTTGTTCTTGTCTTGAACCGGCAATCGGAAACCTAGGTCGGATCCTAACCGGGATTCTAGGAGTTCGGGAACAGTCGAACCGGTTATCGGGAACGGAAACCGGAGCCAACAGTCACTAACGGGAAAACTAGAGAGCCGTTGAACATAAATCATTTTCCGGTGTGGATGGGAACAGATAGTTCCAACGGCGGGGGTGTCACAGCACAGAGTAAGTGAATTCCCTGTTATACTCCCAAAAACCACTCTAAAGCATAACAAAATGACTCTAAAGATCAAACCCACGAGATTTTGTGAAGTGTCTAGCTCTATTCCCAACTTAAGCTCAGCCAGTATCCAATTTCTACTTTCCGGTTTTAGATCTAAGACCGGAAACAACAACACACCGAAAACAACGACCAGACCTCTCTCTATTTCCTCCGGTCTGTCAAGCTATTCGGTCCTGTAAAACTTCCACAACCCAGGATCCTAACACTTCTGATCCTGGAACTCCTCTGGACCAATCCGATCCGGTCCTCTCACACGTACTCTCACTCTACTCCGGTTTAGTTTTGCCTCTGTTTCACCATCAGAGGGTTCGCCGCTTGCTTTTGAGAGTGGCAGGCCCGCCACTCCTTCCGTGACTTATAGTGGCTGAAGACCCACTTCTCTAATCCAATACTTCCTACACTAGCGCAGATCCGGTTTGATCTCTCACAGCCACCCGAACAGCGATCCGGTTGGCAGGTCACACAAAGCCCCCCCGTACAATCCTCTCATACTACAACAACCTTGATGCCAAGTTCCCTCCGTGCCAAGTTAGGTGGTTACAAGCGGACCCGTCCGTTCCAACATCAACTAAAGTTCTTCCGTTTACCAACTAGGACAGCGAGACCTCACGGGAGATCGGGCACTCAACCGGATTTCCTATCCAGGAGTTCTAGCGCGACTAAGGACTCCTTCCCTATCCGCCTAGCCTAACAACGGCTTTCTCGCCCGGAATTGTGAACTGAAGAGGTGTTGAGGAACTGAAATCCGCTCCCAACACTTAGAATATCCACTCACATGCACATAAGAGCAAAACAAACACACTAAGGGGAGAAATCTCTCTAGAATCTGCACACATTTTCCTAACTCCTCACCAAAACAGCCCTGCCACGCGCGGGAGAGACGTACAACAAGCAATCAATAGAAAATGTACTAAAACTCAAGGGAAAAGACTCCCAGTCTCCTTCGCAGAGACTGACTATATACATTTTAAAACTCAAAAAGTCAACACAAAGCGGCCCGGAAAGTCCGCGCGGAACTTTCGGTCCCCGCCGAGCCGGCTAGACCGGAAAACATCCGATCCAGACCAGACACATCCGGATCAAATCCGGTCCGGTCCTAACTAACAAATATTTACAAAACTAATCCTACCTATCCTATCATAACCGGATCTACTCCTTGATCCGTTCCTTCGTCCATGACTTCGTCTTCGCCTTGGTGTACGCTCTGATCTTGATCCTCACCCTGATCTAGGGTTAGATCCATACTTTGATCCTTCCCCGGGTTCAGTGTGGGACTTCTGGGCGTGTCCGCTTCAAGCTGTTCAAAGACGTCCGTCAAATTCCGGTTCCGCTCCCCGGTTTCACGTTCTGGGAGATCCAGTGACGAATCTAAGTTGATGGTGTTGGCGAGCTTCCTCCCACTCTTCTTTGACTGGGGAGTCCGATCCTTTCCTTCCGTCGGAATGCCCACGTTCGGAAAAGACCCGGGCATCGAAAGGTCGGACAGATGGAACGACCGTGACAACGTCACTCCGTTCAGCTTCCGGCTGCTCTCCTCCATCCGGTTTGCAGCTTCTCGCGCTTCCATCATCACCAATTCCACTTTCTCGGAGTAGTCCGTCAAAATCCGGACCAACCTGGTCCCGGATATTTTCTGCTCCTTGAGGACTCCCTCGTCAAACAGCTTTGACTTAGTGACGGCCTCTCCGGTTGCTCCGAATGTGGCCTTCACATCCTCCGCTACTTTCCGGATAGCCTCTGCCATCTCCCGGGTGGTAGCCATGTCCTCCTTGAGGAGCAACATTTCCGTCTTCAACGACTCGTTCTCCTCTTGGAGTCGTCGTATCTCCGCTTCTTGCTTCCGGATCTCATCCGGGCTGGAGATGAAATCTGCAACCACTCCCGCCAGGTTGCTGTCTGCTGGTGCTCCCACCAGCTCGCTGATCTGGTTCAGAATCAGCTTCTTCACTGTCCAGTTTGCTCGCACATCACTCAGGATGTTGATCAGCTGGTTGAACGGATCCGTCGGATCCGATCCGGAAGGACCCGGTTCTTCAGAAACCGGTTTCTTCCCTGGGTTGGAGGTCTCAACCGGAGGGGTTGGGGTTCCTCTCCGGTGAGGAGGCGTCGTCTTCTGCCGCTTGTGCTGCGGCCGGTGTTGCTCCTCCTCTTCTTCTTCTTCCTCCTCGGAACCGGATACTTCTTCCTGTTCTTCTTCTTCCGATTCCGATTCCCCATACTTCAGGAGCGACTCCTGCATCTTCCACTCCTTCTCCTCCGTATCCGTGAGGAGTTGATTGTGCTTGTACAGATGGACGAGGTAGGGACTCAACGGAGTCAGTCTACTTCCTCCGATCTTCGGAATCAGACGGTTGACCAGGTCGAATAAAATCCTGGCCCAGTCTACTTTCCGTTCCCCGCTCAGGGCTCCAAAAATCAAGTTCCCGATGGCGATGGTCACCCTCGTCGGCTTCTCCGGGTGGATGATCGGAACCAGGAACTGGAGAAGGTTCCGATGCCGGTCGTCCAGACAATCCGCGACCGCATGCCCATCCTTGGAGTCCACGTTGCACCGGAACTTCCCCCGAGTGTGACCCTCCTTCGAGGAGGCCATCCCTCGACCTCCGGACCGGAATTCGTACACGGCCTTCCACATCTCCTCCGTCCAACTGCCCGGACTTCCGCGGATGGTTTTGTCAAATTGATTCGAGAGTCTGCCCAACAACTCTTGAATCATCTGTTCCTCCTTAAACCCCCAGGGTTTATCGATCAGTCCTCCGCAGCCCATCTTGGCCAGATCCTCTATCAGGTTGTCCTTTTCCTTCTCGTCTAATGGAATGACCGGACACACCTTCCGGAGTTTTACTTCTGCTGCGGAGGAACTGGACGGCCCTGCTCTACTCTTGCGGAGCTGAGGCATGGACACAAACTGTGCTAAACCGGATTCTCACTGAGGCTACCTTTTCCTCTCCTAGCCGCACGTCCCGTTTCTCACCTTCGCTCTTCCGATCTCAACCGGAATACCTCTAAACCTGCAACGCACACTAAAGCGCTACGCGCTCTAACACACTACCACGCACACACACACAAACCCAAAACAAGAAAGCAAAGCGCTGGGAAGAGAAGCTAAGTACAAGCTGGAGCGAGATTTCCGCAAAAGAAATTTGAAAAAGAGTGGCAACTGGATTGGTCAGCCTATATATAGTCTGATCTGTCATCATGACCAAATCCGTTCTTGACCCAATCCGTTCCAACTCAGATCCGCTCCAACTCTAATCCGGTTTAGATTCAGATTGAATCCGGATTGTCACCTATTCCGTTCCGTAGTTAATTTCCGGTTACCAGTTATCTTCTGCTTAATTCCGGATACCAGATCACGGTTTCCGTTCCAAGATTTAGATAACTTACAAAAAACCAAAAATTCACATTGCGACAGGGGGAACCGGACGGTCAGGAGAGAAGTAGGGGTCAAGTAGAAGCCTCCGCATTCTATCTTCTCATTCTAGTGTTTTCCGGTTAAGAGTGAATGTTTGCAATAGAGTTTGGAGCTTAGAGCTTGGAGGAGTGCAAGTTTGAGATTTTGATTCCGGTTAAGCGGTTGTGAGGCTTATTGTTGTTGTGGGAGAGAACAAGTAGTTCACAATTGATTGAGGGCAGGAAGAGCTTAGAGTTTGTAGTCGATCCAAGTTGTTGGTTAGAGTCATGGTGAAGGCTGAAGCGAGTGAGGAATCACCTTCATTCAAGCTCCGGTCAGTGGTACCCGGACTGCCGAAGAATGTCAAGGAGATGGCGTTCTTGAGGGAGGATCTGAAGGGACTGGGTTGTGATGGATTCCTGCGGAGGCCATGGAACCTAAAGAACGAGTCGATGGTGGGGGAGCTGCTCAAGAAGCAGTCGAGTGAATGGCACCATACGATCCGGTTGCTGCCAGCCGGATGGACTCCGGATACTTGGAGCGAGGTCTACAACTTTCCGAAGGACGGGGAAGGATTGGCCGGACGACAACATGAGTTTGACGGGGGTAAGTTTTGTAACCCTGTCCACCCCAAGGATGGCTATGCCGTGACGGATTGTATCAATCTAAGGCATAGGAGAGTACTAGAGTTCCTAGTTCCGATTTTGAATCCGGAACGTCCTACCCGGGCCAATCTCACCATAGCTAAGACAATATTTGGTGCGATGACCGGAGGGAGGAAAGTTAGTTGGGGACTAGTGTTGAAGGAGGTGGTTGTGAAGATGGTAGCAATTATAGGGAAGTCAAGGCCTTTTGATTTGACTCCATTTCTCTTCCATCTGTATGAGCATAATGACTTGTTGAGAGGAGAGTGAGGAAGGTGAAGAGGAATCGGAACCGAAATCAAAACCGGCACATGGAAAGGGCAGAGGAAAACCGCCAACTCCACCAAAAGGGAAAGCTTCCAAGGCAACTAGGAGTAAGCCCCAGTGAGCAAAGAAAGGAGTGGCCAAGACCACACAAACACCAGCCAAGAGGCAGAAGAAGTAGATAGAGTTTAAATTTAGAAGTTAAGTTAAGGAGTTAAGTGGTGTCGCAATGTGAATTTTTGGTTTTTTGTAAGTTATCTAAATCTTGGAACGGAAACCGTGATCTGGAATCCGGAATTGAGCAAGAGATAACGGGAAACCGGAAATTAACTATGGAACGGAATAGGTGATAATCCGGATTCGATCTGAATCTAAACCGAATTAGAGTTGGAGCGGATCTGCGTTGGAACGGATTGGGTCAGGAACGGATTTGGTCGTGTTGACAGATCAGACTATAAATAGGCTGACCAATCTAGTTGCCACTGTTTTTCAAATTTCTTTTGCGGAAAGTGCTCTCCAGCTCGTACTTAGCTTCCTTTTCCAGCGCTTTGCTTCCTTGTTTTGTGAGTTTGTGTGTGCGTGTGTGTGTGAGGGCGCGCAGCGCTTTAGTGTTTGTTACAGGTTAAGAGATATTCCGGTTGAGATTGGAAGAGCGAAGGTGAGAAACGGGACGTGCGGCTACGAGAGGGAAAGGTAGCTTCAGTGAGAATCCGGTTTAGCACAGCTTGTGTCCATGCCTCAGCTCTGCAAGAGTAGAGCAGGACCGTCCAGTTCCTCCGCAGTGGAAGTTAAACTCCGTGTCGCAATGTGAATTTTTGGTTTTTTGTAAGTTATCTAAATCTTGGAACGGAAACCGTGATCTAGTATCCGGAATCAAGCAGGAGGTAACGGATAACCGGAAATTAACTACGGAACGGAATAGGTGATAATCCGGATTCGATCTGAATCTAGACCGGATTAGAGCTGGAGCGGATCTGAGTTGGAACAGATTGGGTCAGGAACGGATTTGGTCATGATGACAGATCAGACTATAAATAGGCTGACCAATCCAGTTGCCACTCTTTTTCAAATTTCTTTTGCGGAAATCGCTCTCCAGCTCGTACTTAGCTTCCCTTCCCAGCGCTTTGCTTCCTTGTTTGTGAGTTTGTGTGTGTGTGTGTGTGTGTGTGAGGGCGCGCAGCGCTTTAGTGTTTGTCACAGGTTTAGAGGTATTCCGGTTGAGATCGGAAGAGCGAAGGTGAGAAACGAGACGTGCGGCTAGGAGAGGGAAAGGTAATCTCAGTGAGAATCCGGTTTAGCACAGCATGTGTCCATGCCTCAGCTCCGCAAGAGTAGAGTAGGGCCGTCCAGTTCCTCCGCAGTAGAAGTTAAACTCCGGAAGGTGTGTTCGATTATTCCAGTAGACGAGAAGGAAAAGGACAACCTGATAGAGGATCTTGCCAAGATGGGTTGCGGAGGACTGATCGATAAACCCTGGGGATTTAGGGAGGAGCGGATGATTCGAGAGTTGTTGGTAAAGCTCTCCAATCAGTTTGACAAGACCATCCGCGGAATTCCGGGCAGTTGGACGGAAGAGATGTAGAAGGCCGTGTATGAATTCCGGTCAGGAGGTCGAGGGATGGCCTCCTCGAAGGAGGGTTACACTCGGGGGAAGTTCCGGAGCACAGTGGACTCAAAGGATGGGCATGCGGTTGCGGACTGTTTGGACGACCGACATCGCAACCTGTTGTAGTTCCTGGTTCCGATCATCCACTCGGAGAAGCCGACGAGGGTGACCATCGCCATCGGGAACCTGATTTTCAGAGCCCTGAGCAGGGAACGGAAAGTAGACTGGGCCAGGATCTTTTCCGATCTGGTCAACCGTCTGATTCCGAAGATAGGAGGAAGTAGGCCGACTCCGTTGAGTCCCTACCTCTTCCATCTTTACAAGCACAATCAACTCCTCACGGATACGGAGGAGAAGGAGTGGAAGACTCAGGAGTCACTCTTGAAGTATGGGGAATCGGAATCGGAAGAAGAAAAACAGGAGGAAGTATCTGGTTCCGAGGAGGAAGAAGAAGAAGAGGAGGAGCAACACCGGCCGCAGCACAAGCGGCAAAAGACGACGCCTCCTCACCGGAGAGGAACCCCAACCCCTCCGGGTGAGACCTCCAACCTTGGGAATAAACCGGTTTCTGAAGAACCGGGTCCTTCCGGATCGGATCCGACGGATCCGTTCAACCAGCTGATCAACATCCTGAGCGATGTGCGAGCAGACTGGACAGTGAAGAAGCTGATTCTGAACCAGATCAGCGAGCTGGTGGGAGCACCAGCAAATAGCAACCTTGCAGGAGTGGTTGCAGAACTCATCTCCAACCCGGATGAAATCCGGAAGCAAGAAGCGGAGATACGACGACTCCAAGAGGAGAATGAGTCGTTGAAGACGGAAATGTTGCTCCTCAAGGAGGACATGGCTACCACACGGGAGATGGCAGAGGCTACCCGGAAAGTAGCCGAGGATGTGAAGGCCACATTCGAAGCAACCGGAGAGGCCGTCACCAAGTCCAAACTGTTTGACGAGGGAGTCCTCAAGGAGAAGAAGATATCCAGAACCAGGTTGGTCCGGATATTGACGGACTACTCCGAGAAAGTGGAATTGGTGATGATGCAAGCGCGAGAAGCTGCAAACCGGATGGAGGAGAGCAGCCGGAAGCTGAACGGAGTGACGCTGTCACGGTCGTTTCATCTGTCCGACCTTTCAATGCCCGGGTCTTTTCCGAACGTGGGCATTCAGACGGAAGGAAAGGAGGGAACTCCCCAGTCAAAGAAGAGTGGGAGGAAGCTCGCGCACACCATCAACTTGGATTCGTCACCGGATCTCCCAGAACGTGAAACCGGGGAGCGGAACCGGAACTTTACGAATGTCTTCGAGCAGCTTGGAACGGACCCGCCTAGAAGTCCCACACTGAACCCGGGGAAGGATCAAAGTATGGATCTAACCCCAGATCAGGGTGAGGACCAAGATCAGAGCGTGGACCAAGGCGAGGACCAAGTTATGGACGAAGGAACGGATCAAGGAGTAGATCCGGTTATGATAGGATAGTTAGGATTTTAGTTGTAAATATTTGTTAGTTAGGACCGGACCGGATTTGATCCGGTGTGACTGGTCTGGATCGGATGTTTTACGATCTGGCCGGCTCGGCAGGGACCGAAAGTTCCGCGCGGACTTCCCGGGCCCCTTTATGTTGACTTTTGAGTTTTAAAGTGTATATTAATCAGTCTCTGCGAAGGAGACTGGGAGTCTTTTCTCTTGAGTTGTTGTACGTTTTCTATTGATTGCTTGTTGTACGTCTCTCCCGCGTGTGGCAGGGCTGTTTTGGTGAGGAGTTAGGAAAACGTGTGCAGATTCTAGAGAGATTTCTCCCCTTAATGTGTTTGTTTTGTTCTTATGTGCATGTGAGTGGGTATTCTAAGTGTTGGGAGCGGATTTTAGTTCCTCAGCGCCTCTACAGTTCACGATTCCGAGTGAGAAAACCGTTGTTAGGCTAGGCGGATAGGGAAGGAGTCCTTAGTCGCGCTAGAACTCCTGGATAGGAAATCCGGTTGAGTGTCCAATCTCCCGTGAGGTCTCGCTGCCCTAGTTGGTAAACGGAAGGACTTTAGTTGATGTTGGAATGGACGAGTTCGCTTGTAACCACCTAACTTTGCACGGAGGGAACTTGGCATCAAGGTCGTTGTAGTATGAGAGGATCGTACGGGGGGTCTTTATGTGACCTGCAAACCGGATCGCTGTCCGGTTGGCTGTGAGAGATCAAACCGGATCCGCGCTAGTGTAGGAAGTAGTGGAATAGAGAAGTGGGTCTTCAGCCACTATAAGTCACGGAAGGAGTGGCGGCCTGCCACTCTCAAAAGCAAGCGGCGAACCCTCTGATGGTGAAACAGAGGCAAAACTAAACCAGAGTGGAGTGAGAGTACGTGTGACAGGACCGGATCGGATCGGTCCAGAGAAGTTCCAGGATCAGAAATTGTAGAATCCTGGGTTGTTATAGGATTACAGGACCGAATAGCTTGACAGGCCGGAAGAAATAGAGAGAGGTCTGGTCTTTGTTTTCGGTGTGTTGTTGTTTCCGGTTTTAGATCTAGGACCGGAAAATAGAAATTGGATACTGACAGGAGCTTAAGTTGGGAATAGAGCTAGACACTTCACAGAATCTCGTGGGTTCGATCTTTAGAGTCATTTTGTTATGCTTTAGAGTGGTTTTTGGGAGTATAACAGGGAATTCACTTACTCTGTGCTGCGACAGACGATATTTCATGTTATCTTATCATCATTTTGGTGTTAAGAATATTTACACCTAGATTGCGCGTACGACAGGACTCCCTAGTCAAAGAAGAGTGGGAGGAAGCTCGCGCACACCATCAACTTGGATTTGTCACCGGATCTCCCAGAACGTGAAACCGGGGAGCGGAACCAAAACCTGACAGACGTCTTCGAACAGCTTGGAACGGAACCGCCTAGAAGTCCCACACGGAACCCGGAGAAGGATCGAAGTATGGATCTAACCCCAGATCAGGGTGAGGATCAAGATCAGAGCGTGGACCAAGGCGGGGACCAAGTTATGGACGAAGGAACGGATCAAGGAGTAGATCCGGTTATGATAGGATAATTAGGATTTTAGTTGTAAATATTTGTTAGTTAGGACCGGACCGGATTTGATCCGGTGTGACTGGTCTGGATCGGATGTTTTACGATCTGGCCGGCTCGGCAGGGACCGAAAGTTCCGCGCGGACTTTCCGGGCCCCTTTTTGTTGACTTGAGTTTTAAAGTGTATATTAATCAGTCTCTGCAAAGCAGACTGGGAGTCTTTTCACTTGAGTTTTTGTGTGTTTTCTATTGATTTCTTATTGTACGTCTCTCCCGCGCGTGGCAGAGTTGTTTTGGTGAGGAGTTAGGAAAATGTATGCAGATTCTAGAGAGATTTCTCCCCTTAGTGCGTTTGTGTTGCTCTTATGTGCATGTGAGTGGGTATTCTTAGTGTTGGGAGCGGATTTTAGTTCCTCAGCGCCTCTACAGTTCACGATTCCGGGCGAGAAAACCGTTGTTAGGCTAGGCGGATAGGGAAGGAGTCCTTAGTTGCGCTAGAACTCCTGGATAGGAAATCCGGTTGAGTGTCCGATCTCCCGTGAGGTCTCGCTGCCCTAGTTGGTAAACGGAAGGACTTTAGTTGATGTTGGAATGGACGAGTTCGCTTGTAACCACCTAACTTTGCACGGAGGGAACTTGGCATCAAGGTCGTTGTAGTATGAGAGGATCGTACGAGGGGTCTTTGTGTGACCTGCAAACCGGATCGCTGTCCGGTTGGCTGTGAGAGATCAAACCGGATCCGCGCTAGTGTAGGAAGTAGTGGATTAGAGAAGTGGGTCTTCAGCCACTATAAGTCACGGAAGGAGTGGCGGGCCTGCCACTCTCAAAAGCAAGCGGCGAACCCTCTGATGGTGAAACAGAGGCAAAACTAAACCAGAGTGGAGTGAGAGTACGTGTGACAGGACCGGATCGGATCGGTCCAGAGAAGTTCCAGGATCAGAAATTGTAGGATCCTGGGTGGTGATAGGATTACAAGACCGAATAGTTTGACAGACTGGCAGAAATAGAGAGAGATCTGGTCTTTGTTTTCGGTGTGTTGTTGTTTCCGGTTCTAGATCTAGGACCGGAAAGTAGAAATTGGATACTGACAGGAGCTTAAGTTGGGAATAGAGCTAGACACTTCACAGAATCTCGTGGGTTCGATCTTTAGAGTCATTTTGTTATGCTTTAGAGTGGTTTTTGGGAGTATAACAGGGAATTCACTTACTCTGTGCTGCGACAACGGTTGTAGCTGGTACGTCTGAAAGAGGGGTGGTGCTTAGTACGGAAAAGTCACCATTGGCGGCAGTGGCCTATTTAGAAGAAAATAACAAACGAAAAGATGAAGACCAAGTGAATGTGGTCAATATAATGTTGGAGTCTAGAGGAAGATTGAGGAGCAATCGTATTGAGGAACAAAATATCGTGGATCCTACCACGCAACTACCGGTGAACAATGTAGTTTCACAGTTGATAGAAAGCGGAAGCCCGAATATGCTACACACTGGTGAAGGCATGAAAAAAAGCATGCCAAGCACCCTAAAATTGCCACGTAGGAATCATCCAGCACCTCTACAAGTACTATTCAGTACGAAAAGTACCACTGTGTTAGGTTCAAGAAGTTCTGAATCTGAAATGCGGACTTCCAACATATCTTCAAGCTGTATTCATGAAGATAATGTGACATTGGATGCCGTATTCAAGAAAAGAGGTTTCCCACTTCAATCATCTATGAAGCCATCAAACGTGAAATTGAAATCTTTGAATGAAGTACATGGATGCAGCACCGAGCGGCAACAAACAGGAAAAATAATGTTGGAGGAATCTATTGAAGCCAAGAGAAGACGAGTGATGGAGCCGTTGGTTATATCCCCGAAGAAAAAAGCAAACGTAGGAAAACCTCCTCTTCATAGAGGTGAGCGAAATGCGGTACTTCCTCTCACAAAACCAGAAGCGGTTGATTGTCTTCGACAACGCATAGGAAAAACTTTAATGCAAGTGAAAAAAGAGAAGATGATGGGCAAGTCAAAGAGAGCTTCTACATCTAAAAAAGTGCTTAAAAATAGGGGTGGAAGTCAATTATCTGCTTCAGACGACGAAGATGACACGTTTGACAGTGAAGACGATGGACTTCAATCAAATGAATATAGTAGCGGGGCAGAGGTGAAAGGAGACATTGATTACTACCTTGTGAAATCCAATCAAAGAAAAGGCTCAAACGAAGGGTAGTTCGTAAAGAAGGTATTTAAAGGCAAAAAGTTGAAGAGACAAGACTTCAACTATTGTGTGCAAACATTGATCCCTAGTAGAGTACTAGAGTAAGTAGAGTAGTTGACTAGAACTCTAGAAGTTCAGAACTAGTTTGCATGTTTATGTTTGAAAATGTATTGAAATCTTTAAGTTTATTACATTCCATTGAAAGTGAAATTCAAAAAATGTTCCTTGTGTATTCTTTGATTTTTTATTTTCAAGTATTCAACAACATATTTTTGAAAGCAACATACCTCAAAAACATCAAAAAGTAACCTACTACTTGCAACAAAATAAAAATGTATTTATACGAATATAACTCAAAGTACTCAACCATAAAATACTAAAATCGCCCGTCTGCCTGTCCGCCTGTCCGCCCGACCGCCGGACGGCGACTAGACACCGTCCGCGCACGTCCACAGCGTCCATTGTAACCGGTCGTCCGGTCGTCTGGACGTCCGGTTTTCGGACGCAATTTCCGAAAAATCGAACGTCCGAGACAACCTTGCCGAATGAGTTCAGAATCATCGGTCATAAGCGAGTGGACAATCTGCAGGTCGTTTCGTCAGCAATGAATTGGGATCACATGCGAGAAGAAGTCAATTATGTAAGATTCACTTATACACTCCCTTGACATGCCCAATAGTGTATCTTTTGGTTTACCTTGTGTCGGCTACCGGCCAATAGACTTGTGTCGGGTACTAGCCGATAGACTTCATCCGCTTATTAGCTGAGAGGATTGTGTTGGCTACTAGCCGATAGACTTATTTTGGCTATTTGGGATTTTGACTTGTGTCGGCTGTTAGCCGATAGACTACAAAAGGTTTTCTAGCTTAGGTTTCTGAGGAATTCCGCTTCTGATGCTTTCATTTTACAATTGTGAGCAGGTTAATCAAAAATGCAATCTGAAACCAGTTTCGCAGTTTGCCATTAGTCGGCTTCGCAAATCACACTTTAGGAACGTGGAAGTGAAGCCCGTTGGGAGTAATTTCTCGAAATGTACGGAGTGTGACTTTCTCGTGGAGTTCATTGCAAAATATCCTAGAAGATGCGACGAGTGGCAGTCTTTAGTGGATGACAGAAATCGGCATCTGAATTACCAAAGAGCTTGCCGAAATATCTATGGTGGATGGAGTGCGCAGTCTGTTCAGAGTCCATCGGAGTTTCTCTGCATTATCCATGACAAGATGGACACAAGCAAGACCGCTCACTACAAGAGAAAGGGGTGTTTTAAGTAGTGCCCTAGACATCACGTTTTTTAAGTAACGTCTTTTAAGTAAGTTTTTAAGTAAAATTTTACTAAAAAGATTGTCTTTTTAGTAAAATTTTACTTAAAAACTTACTTAAAAGACATTACTTAAAAAACGTGATGTCTAGGACACTACTTAAAACACCCCTTTCTCTTGTAGTGGCTATCCCTCGTATGCAAAGAATCACGAAGGCAACTGCTGGTCTAGGTCAGATACCGATCTCCTGTACCGACATGCTGACCCACAGTCATGGTGATGGAGCTTACGCACATTATGCAACTTCGCTTTGGCCGGGGGATTCCAATTTCACTATATCCTCATTGTACCGTGTCCTACGTGCTTTGGAGAGGCCACCTGTTCGTGAGTCCAAGGTGTTATTTTCAACTCCACCTCAAAACGATTTCTTTGAGGCTTTACTCCATGGGAAGTCAAGATGCTTATCATCCATTCTAGTGGCCACCGAGGACAATACGCCCATCCCCAGTCTTAGAAGACCAAGTGTTCCTCTTCCCCGAAAGCTCTATTTGCAGCTTGATAACTCAGCCAAGGACAACAAGAACAGATTTCTTATGGCCTTCTGTTCATTACTCACTGCAAGGCGAATCTTTAAGGAAGTAACAGTCGGCTTCCTCATCGTTGGTCACACCCACGAGGACATAGACGCGCACTTCACTTACTTTTCAAAATTGATCAAGAGGAAGAACACCTACGTCCTTGCTGATCTCATGAAGGCGTTCATGGACTCTCAGAAGATAGTGGCCTTCATTCCAGAGTTTGTCCAAGAGGTTGCAGATTTTAAATCGTATATTAAAGACTTCCACCACAATGGAGTCAACAAAATCATCGGACTCGGGGATAAGCATCTCTTCAAATTCTACATTCAAGAGGACGGTCCAGATCGAGGATGGCCGGTCATGAGATATAAGAAGCGAGCAACTGATTCATCATGTCTACCTCCAGGGAATCCGGTCAAGATGTGGAGGGCAGATGCTGAAGGCAATCCCAAGATTCCAACTGGCGTATCTAACCCGGTTCCTTTTAAGGCCTTATGGGGAAACGTTGAGGTCAATGCAATGAAGTTGAACGTTGAGAAGGAAGTGGCAAGGGCTGGCGAATGTCTCGAGAAGAAGAGCTTCATTAAGAATGGAATTGCAAAGTTTATCGAGCATTGGAAGTCTAGAATGGCACGGAACACCAGGTACGCCGAAGAAATGTCCGGGATTGTGGCATACTAGACGCGAATCCTTGCAGAGATTCATTCACCGTTGCCTGATACTCCTGCATACCTTGAAGAGGGATTCTGGCCACTCCCAGACTAGACACAAGACCATGTCCCCATCTTTGCTAATGACGGACCAGATCCGCTTAATCCAGAGGACATTACTCCTGAAGATGAAGCAGAGCCCTATCCATTTTGCGGACCTGCTAAGGATAGACCAAAGCTGAGCTTCAATTCATATAGAGATGTTTTGCTTGGGGACTTTGTTCTTTGTCGACCCAGTGAAAACCATTACCTTCCGGTTTGGCTGGGTCGAGTGCTGGAATGTGTTGACCTATGCCAAGGTGATACTTATGGGACTTTCAAGGTGGAATGGTGGACTCCCATGAAAGGCAAGAAGGAGGGCAAGAGCGTCGTTGCAAGGGAGTGTTGGACCCGTAGATGGGAGAAGCAGAAGTGTCTTCCACAAGTAGTCAATGTAAAGATTGTCTTGTTCTCCCACAGAAAGCCGTCTCATGCCAAGGGAGGACCTCCAGCTACTCATTTAATTCCTAAACCTTCAGTTACTGCAGCTTTGGCGAACTTGGAAGCTGCTGGCGCCATGGTTGATGACTGTGGAGAAGATTAGGCTAGCGAGTATATAGAAGTAGTCGGCCGGTAGCCGATAGTGGATTTCCCTTTGCTAGGGGATGATATCCTTGCTTCAGTGTCGGCTGGTAGCCGATATTGGATTTTTCTTTGCTAGGGGATGATATCCTTCCTCCAGTGTTGGCTGGTAGCCAATACTGGATTTCTTTTCGCTAGGGGATGATGTCCTTGTTTCTGTGTCGGGCGATACCCGATATTGAATTTCTCTTCGCTTGAAGATGATATCCCCGCTCCAATGTCGGCTATCAGCCCATACTGGATTTCTTTTCGCTAGGGGATGATGTCCTTATTTCTGTGTCGTGCAATACCCGATACTGAATTTCTCTTCACTTGGAGATGATATCCCCGCTCCAATGTCGGCTACCAGCCCATACTCTATTTCTCTATAATATCCTTACTCCAGTGTCGGCTACTTGCCAATACATTAGTTGGGTGTTGGCTACTTGCCAATACATTAGTTGGGTGTCGGCTACTTGCCAATACATTAGCTGGGTGTCAGCTACATGCCGATTCATTCCTTGTGTATTGGTACTCTTGATCCATTTGTGTATTGGCTATAGACCGATACATTACTTGTGTGTCAAATATTGGCCAATATATTACTTCTCTGTTGGCTATAGTCTGACACTTTAGATGTATGCTGGCTAAAGGCCCATACTCTTGACACATTAGTTTGGTGCCTACACCGATTAGGTGTCAGTTGCCATCCAATATAGTGTGACTATTAGTTTACTTAGGGCCATGGTCTTGTACATTTCAGTTTTGAAAAAAATAAATAGCCGATTGTATTATTTATTTTCACTAAAAGTGTGATTGCATGCTTGTTGGCAACCTGATACAACTTTGTGCTATGCAGTTGGATTCAAATTTATTAATAAGTTCACTTGTTGAAATGTTTGTAGTCCACTAGATAAAATTTGTTGGCTGGCCGGCAATACTTTCTAAATTTGTTGACTAATCGTGAATAATTCTTGAATATGTTGGCTGGCCTCCGATACTTTTTGATGTTTTTGGCTTTGGAAGGGATCTCCAAAGTGCTGTTTTGGTCCATAATTCGTGCACATTTTGGTCCATAAGTACTGAATAAGACCATAATTTGTTAAATTGGGGTTACATGGTAGGGTGGTCCAAGTGCTGCATCAGCGTTTGATTTCATTGCCACTTTAAAAAGACTTTGCTGATTGTCAAGCTTCGAAGGAGAGAGCATTTTAGAGACTGTGTGAGGCCTTCCCTCCTCCACATCTGAGCTTTTTGAATTCAAGACTTGCGCATGGCAGTAAAACTTCTTGAGCACTAATAAGTGCTAAGGAAAACTTGCATCTGCCCCTTCTTGTTTCCAATATTGAGTGTAGATGATCCCAAATGCATCAAGTAACTCTTGTTGGGGAAACCTTTTGTCCAGTTCATCACAAATGGACTGAGCAATCTTTGCATCACACCAACAACAAGGAATGAGAGAAGTGCAACAGGAAATGAACAAGTTAACAAGCAATGACTGATCAAAAGAAACATGAATGCAATCAATGACTGACTTCAAAGACACCAAACAAGACTGCAAGTCAAAAAAAAATTGGAAATCAAATTCACTTCATTGCCACTACAATGAAGTGCAAAAAAAATTGGGAATGAAATCAAATGCAACTTACCAAAACACTCCAAATGCAAGCAATGGAAACTTACCAGCAAATTGCCTCTCAATAGTGTCCTAGCAGCGGTTGAACTCTTCATGCGTCACATAAATCTCAGCTCCCGTGAATTTGTCCTTGCACTGGGCAAAAACAGTGGTGATCTTCAACTTGAACACCAAGTTGCAAATTCCGGTGTCACCTTCCAAGGGTTGCCACTCCAAAGGGATATTGGCACTCTTCAGTTGCACAATTTCATTGTACTGAGCAAATTCCACCGTGTTGTACGCTGTGGAAGGATCAATGAACATTCTTGCCAACTCGTTTTGGCAAATCTTGATAGATTGCATAAAGTCACACACAAAGATGTCACGTGCTTGGCTCAATTTTATCAAACAATGAACCACATTCAACATCGGGATGAACAAAGCTGTCGTGTGCGTAATCTAGGTGTAAGTATCTTTAACCACAAAAACGTGCTAAGATGACACAAGTTATCGTCTCAGGAGATTCCAGACGTTGCTTCAAAATTAGTTTCTCGAGACCCCTAAGTTTTCGGACTTTGACCACCTTGAGAGGGGTCCTTTCAACACACAAACACTTTTCCGGAACTACTTCCTTTCCGGATTCTCTTCCGGATCCGGCCCTATCCAATATTCCGGTTCCGTCTTTCTAACAAGTTGGTTTTCGATACCTCTGTTTTACCCTCAGAGGGTTCCTCACTTGCTCTTTCCGAGGGGTAGGGAACTGCACCACTCCGTATCTGACATAAACTCTAATAACATAAAACAAAACACAACCCAAGAATAGATCTAGTTGAGTAAACAAGGTGGCCTCCTCACAACATTCCGGATGGCCTATCCGGAAAGCTGGTCACACAGGGTAGCGTTAGGTCCTCCTTACTACAACGACGGATACCGGACTTCCGGAACTAAGGGAATGACTTCCTAGCTCTCGACCGCTCATGAGGTTGACTAGCCTTCCGGACGGGTGGAAATATTCCTCTGGCGGTTGCCTATCTCCGCACGGAACCGCCCCTGCGAATTCCGGACTAGCTTCCGGACCACTCCTTGGTCTCCACCGGATTACCGTACCAGCGTTTTAAAGGCGCCACTTTCTCACTGCGCAAGTCTAAAAACTCATCTGCAAGACACACTTAGCCTAATCCGGTAGTCCACGAATCCGGACTCCTCCCCCTTGCACACTCTCACTTACACATCCACACAAGTGACCATAGACGCGATACGCAAGAGAATAATCCAACGAGTGCTTTCCTGAATGCTTTAGATTAAATGAACAAGGAAAAAGGAATGACAGGCCAACAAACCGGCCTGCCCTTAAAAACCCACAAAAAGGCAGCCCAAAACGGCCACCAGAAAACCGGCCAACGGCCAACTAAAAAGCAAAAAGGCAACGGCCCTGAAGACCGTTCCGGGAAAACTGCAAAACCGTTTAACTCCTAAAAGTCCGGAACTACTGGGCCTACATCCGGAAAATCCGGTTCCGGAACTACCATCCTGGTAAGAATCCTAACTACAATTACTGCTACTGCTACCCTAGATAGTCATTTATTTCTCTTAGCCTTCTTTACAGACGTGCCACCCTGAGCTGGCGATCCACCTGTCTTCTGGGGTGGGGTGTTCTTCGTCTTCGACCTGGTCCGGGGAGGCTGCAACTCTTCCTCCTCCGATTGAGTCGTATCCCCCTCTTCCGATTCCGGGTCCGTCTCGCTCAGTAGCCGTCGCCCCCTTGGTTTCGGAACAGTAAGATCGATGAGTTGGGACGGTGGCGGTGTCTGGAGAAAGGGCTGGAGCATGTGGGTGAAACTCACCGGATCCGTCCGGGCTGGATTCAACACCGTTCCGGGTAAAGCTGGTTCCCGGAAAGTAGAACCCACCGGTCTGTCGGGGAACAGATTTGCTACGGACGCAGTTCTTCCGACTGGGACGCCTAAGACAACATCTTTTACTGGAGTGGAGGCCGCAAACTGCTTCACCAGCGACCTCCTCTTCTGTGCCGATGCTGTTCCGGCTTGCGACGTTCCGGCGATTGTCTTGCTCTTTGCCGGAGAAGGCTGGTTCTGTGCCCCTCCTTCTTGGAGATCCTGACCTAGGTCAAAAAGGCCTTGGTCTAACCCCTCAAGCGGATCCAAGTTTCCCAACAGTTGCCGGACTTCCTTGAGCATTCCCTCAATCCGGACTTCAAAATCCACAAGGATGCTCACCACCTTCGATCCCGCCACGTGACCATCCTTCACCATGTGATTATTCCAGAGTGTAGCTCTGGCAAGAATATCCGCCGGAGTGTCAAACAGACTTCTGACATTCCGGACCAGATCGAGGGCTTCTCCCTCTTTTGTTTCAGCGGCCATCCTCTCCTTCTCCGACCACGCAGCTTGTTCTCGAAACCGGTCCCGTTCTTGCTCCAAGGTCAGAATCCGGTCCTCCAGCTGCTTCACCGCTTCCGGATCTGGCCTTTCCGCCAACGCCACCAGGATTTGGGTTTCTTCCTTCACACCCAATTTCTCGCACATTTGCCGGATCAGCGCCGACATCCGCTCATTCTGTGCCCGGGTAGCTAACAGCCATTTGATGGTGGCCTCTAGCTAATCTGTTTCCGGAAGTGGTTCTCGGGGCTTCTCTTCCTCCTCGGCTTCTTGCTTCCCCCGCGCACCCCGATCAGTCGATTTCCGGCGCGTCCCTCCAACGTTTGGTGATGCCTGCTCCGGTTCTGGTTCCTCTTCTTCCGGCTCGAGCTCATCCGGTTCATCTTCTGCGGGAAGTCCATACCTCAACAAATTCTCGCCCTTCCGGTATATGGTCATTTCCGGTCCGGCCAGTGCATCCTCGGAGTGATACAGATGGAAAAGATAGGGGCTAATCGGACTTGACTTCTTGTTTGCGATATTGACCGCTAACTTTTCCACTACGGAGTGAATGATCACTCCCCAGCTGACCGGCCTGGGAGCCGGATTCTCTCTATCTCCCAGCGCTCCGAAAATGGTGTTTGCCACGGTCATTGTAATCCGGGTGGGCTTTTCCGGATACAAGATAGGGATGAGGAATGCTAACAACTGCCCATCCCGTGGACTCTTACAATCACTCGCGGTGTTTCCCTCCTTGGAATCCGCATGACTCCGGAATACCTCCACGGCGTAAGTATCCGTCCGGGACGCCATTCCGGAACCCCTGCTCGGCGTAAAGTATGCCTTCGCCCACAACTCCGGAGTCCAGGCCCTAGATCGACCCCTAATCGTCAAATCGAACTGATTACCTACTCCGGAAACCAGCTCATCAATCATCTCTTCACTCCGGACGTTCCATGGACGTTTTACCAATCCTAAACACCCCATGATTTCTAGGTCCTCTTCTAACTCCTTCAGGCGCTCCGGATCCGATGGGACAACCGGACGTACACCCCGGGCTGTCACTACCGACCTCCGGGATCGACTCGCTTCCGCCATCTCACCGACTGCTAGGACAATCCGGTGCAATCGGCACCTTCCTCCCTTTCTCTCCCTAACACGCCCTAACTCACCACTCTTTCTCTCTTCTAACGCACCGTGGAAGAACACGGGTAAAAGAGACTGAATGAGGCTGGCGGTGGGGTTTAAGTACCTGTCGGAACCCTAAGTTCCCGCCGCCAAAAACGTTCCCGTAAGTTCCCTAGCCGGAACCTAGGCGGTAGGTCCCTACGATCCGGAACTTTCCGGCTACGGTTTCCGGCAGCCTGCGTAACCTATTTAGAGTTTTATCCTTTCTACCTAGAAACTAATTTCTATTTCTAATATCTAAGTCCTAACTTGGTATTTAAATGCAAAAATTGAAAAAGTTCTGCTACTTTTATCTCCACTAAATTGCTAATTGGGACTTTCCGGATGATACGTACTCCCACAAAAGCCAGCGACAACAGGATGTCTACGTCTGCAAGGAAATCGAAGTTCCCAGTAGTAGCGGCAGTGGACTTTTGGCCGACATGGGCGTCCAACCCCATCTTCACCAGCAAAGTAGTATAAACACTCATAACACGTTGAGCTGGACTCCTCATGGAAATCCAACGAGTGTCAACATTCTTCACCATTTTCTTAGCCTTAGTTTCCATGAGATCTGCTAGTTTCTGCAACTCAGAGTGCCGCTTGTAGCTACAGCAAAAGTAACTATAGATGGACTGAAATAGTCCTTCCAAACAAGAAATCATAGGATAGTTTGAGAGAGTCTCAACCACCAAGTTTATGCGATGACTGGCGCAGCTAGCACCCAGCACAAAAGGTGCCCTCTTCTGCCGAATTTGGGCAGTGACACCGTTTTTGTATCCCTGGAAAGTAGAGACCCCATCGGCCCCAAAACAAACTAACTTGGACACTATGGACTCTCGAGTTAGCCCTCCCTCCCCCAACAACGAGTACATGATTGTACTAGTCAAATGATCAGTAGTGCCATCGGAAATACAAGACAAATGCAGTAAGTAGGGAACCCTCTCCCAATCGTCCATAACATAAACATGGACACCAAGCCAGGACGTGTTGTCCACAGCTGTGACTTCATTTGCACTTATCGAGACAATGCGAGCACACTAGACAACGGCCTTCAAAGCTGACAAAACACTAGCATGGATATGTTCACTCATCTTCCACCCACTGTTCTCACACCAATGTTTCGTTGGCAAATTCTTAACCTTATTAAGGTGTTTCAACAAATTTTGTTTACGTTCATAATCACATAACGGACGCCCATGACTCAAAACTTGGAATAGGATAGAGAATTGTACTTCCTTGCGTTTCAATTCGCCGTGCAAACCCCTGACCAGTTGATCTGCAACAATCCCCTGTGAGTGACCAGCCCAAACCTTGCAGAATTGTATGTGCTTACAATCAACTTTTGTGAAGCTCTCCCCCTTCTTCAGGTGCGGCAAGGGCACCCCATCCTCCAGGCACCTTCTCTTCCCTTCGTGTTTCTCCAAATTGTTCCCCTTTGGAACAATGACCTTCTGCCTTCCGCTCACCGTGCTGCAGCTTTGGCACACAACGCCCTTGAGGTTGCCGTTCGCATCGAATTCTCCTTCGGCCCAAGTGAATCTGGCTGCCCACACAGTCTACCACCTTCGATTGATTGTGCTGGGGGTGTGAGCTCCCAATTTGTCACTTGGGACTCGTAGAATTATTTTTTGGGAAATTTGCAATTTAAAGTTGATAAAAGTATAGAAAAACCCATAAAAAGAGTGTAGAACCGAAATAGGGTTGTGTCATACCCATTATAGTATTTGGTCTAGATTTGTGTTTTACTTAGAATCCCCCCAAACCTGGCCTAAAAATAGTACAAAAATGACGGAAAGGTTAGATTTAGAGGATTCGAGTCACACAGCCCCAAAAGGGCTAAATCCCACCATGAATGTGGCGATTCATGGCTAGGTCAGTCCGAGGGATCCACAGCGAGGCCACTAGGTCGGGTCCTAGAGTTAGATTTAGAATTCCCCATTAGATCGACGAATTCCCAAAATCCCGATTGTTAGCATGCAGGAGCCACTCACGCAAGACCGGCCCGTGGAGGAATCTACAGCCCAAGGATGGTGATCTAGGGTGAATCCCATGCCAGGAGTCCAACGGCGAAATCGGTTCGCCAAGATTCCTCCACCTGCAGAAGATTCCCGCACCGTCGCTAATTCGAAGAGATGTCCAGTTTTAATCTCCATTGACCAATCGTGCCAGGTACAGAAACACACCCGCACGTCTTTCATGCGACTCCCTGAGAGGTCACGTGAAAAATCCCGGCATCTTCCGACTTGCAGAAGAACCTTTTTTCCGGATGGTCAACCCTCCTAACCTCCGACGGGAATTTCATGGAAATTACCCAGGTTATAATAAAATCTCAGTAAAAATTAGACTAGCTTTTTTTATGTTAATAATGCGCTCCGTGAAGTTTCACGACATTCCGATAGCGGCAAGTACCCGAACCGGCGAGATTCCTCGGGAATTAACCACGTGGCGGGGTCCCCGCCGCGTTGACCAGCATTCCGGGACCATACGATGGCGAAAGGAAGTCAACCAAAAGTCCTTCCCGACTCTCTCACACCTACCGAAGACCCTAGGCTATTCACATTTCTCAAAATAGGAGACCCCCAAGATCTAGGATTTTACCACGATTTGTTTTTTAAACTAAATTAGCCTACAATGGGTTTTTGGCCTCGGTACATGGGGTAGAGGGGTTTAGGACTAAACACGGCGATCTGGATCCAACGGCGCAATCCGTTCGACAATTGGAGCTAATCTCCAAAAGTTAGGATGTTGGTCCAGCATAGATGGTAGAAGTAGAAATTTAGGATGTAGGATGAAAATCTTTGAGGATGAGGATGAAAATCCCCATTGATAAGGTTACCTTAGAGCTTTAGAGAGAGGGGTGAACCCTTGGGAAACCTATATAAGGGCCCCATTTCTCTCTCTAAAACACCCCCAATTCTTGTTTTGGGTCCATGGGTCCAAGTTATTTTGGATATTTTGGCGTTTCAAGCCAAAAACCTCTACGGTGTTTTTGGAGCACTTTTGGCTCCATTGTTGCTTATTTTCAAGCTTTGAAGGTCCTTGGGGGTCCTTTTATCTTACCTTGTTTACTCTTTGTGTACTCTTAGTGCTCTTATTTTGAGTTGAGAGACCCTCTCTTTCCGTGTGTATCTTTGTTTGTGTCCTTGAGAGCTAGCTTGTGTGGTTTAGAGGCCTTGTGGTGTCTTACACTGACCCTAAAGCAACCCCCCACCGTACCTTGGCGATGCCGCTTTGGGGGGCCTTTAGCGTGTGAGATTGTTGTGTTGTCACGTGTTCCTAACTTGTGGGGTCTCTAACTGCGCTCTTACCCTTGATCTAACGTTTCCCTTGTTGAGTGGACCCCCCCCCCTTGTGGGACGACGAAGCTTTGACTTTGTGGTGTGGGTTTCTCTTAAGTATTGGTCTACCTTCTTCTAACTTCTCTCTTGTCGAGTGGACCCCCCTCCGGGACGGCGAAGCTTTGACCCTATGTACGTTTCTCTTTAATAGTTTTGTCTTTACCCTCTTCTAAAGTTCCTCCCATTGTGTGGGCCCCCCTTGGAAACAGCGAAGCTTTGAACTTGTGACAAGGTCAAAGTCCTAAAGTGTGTGTTAAGAGTTTAGGCGACGGAGCTTTGAACCCCCGGAGTGCTATCAAGTTCTAAAGTTGGTGTTAAACCCAACTTGACGACGAAGCTTTGAACCTCCCCCGTGTTTAGTTCCAAAGTCTAGTTTCCAAGACCTTTGTGGAAACGTCCAGAGTTTAGCTTCCAAGATATGTAGGTTTTCTTTGTGTTTGGCAAGTCCCATGGTTCCAAGTTTTAGTTAGGCTAGGGTTCCCCAAGTTCTAGTTTCCCCCAAGATAGTGAGTCTAAGTGTCCCCAAGGTTTAGTTTTCCCCCTAGTTTTTTTAGTCTAAATGTCCCCAAGGTTTAGTTTTCCCCCTAGTTTTTTTTAGTCTAAGTGTCCCCAAGGTTTAGTTTTCCCCCTAGTTGTTTTTTTCCTTTGTGTTATTTTTTTAGCCTAGCCTACCCAAAGTTTGCAAGAAAAAAACCAGTCCAAGTTCACAGTCCAAGTTCACAGTCCAGTTTACAGTCCAAGTTCACAGTCCAAGTTCACAGTCCAGTTCACAGTCCAGTTCACAGCCAGTTCATAGCCAGTCATAGTCCAGTCACAGCCAGTCACAAGTCCAGTTCAGAAAAACAAAACATAACCAAAAAAAAAAAATTTATAATTAATTAATAAATTAAAAAATTAATTAATTAAAAAATTAATTATTGAACCGACCCCCCTCCAACCAGCAAGAGGCCGGCCAGCAGGAGGTCGGCTTGGCTCGGCAGGCTTGGTCCAGGGCCCCGGGCTCCACATTCTCCTTGTTTTTTTTTAATTTTTCCTTTCCTAAATAAAAAAGAGGTGTTGGATTAGATGGGCTAGGGGTAGAGTAGGGGAGTAGGAACTAGGGAAAAGAGTCTAAAAAGGGAAGAGGGGGAAGAGAAGTAGCACCTCCACGCACACACCTGCAAACAAGCCCTCCCAACTCTCTCACCACCAACACAACACAAGCAAGAATGGAAGGAGATTAGTGAGAAGAAGTTGAAATAGGTGGAGAAGGTGAGAGACGATAAATAGTGACCTAGGCTTAGGCTTAGGTAGGCTTAGAAAGGAAATCTTGAAAATTCGTGGTGACAATTGGGAGGAGGATTAGGATGACACAAAGGCAAAGTTGTGTAAGAGGGTAGGAGGAACGTTTAAATCCTTCTTGAAGTTTGAAACTATAGTGTAAGACTCATAAAAGCTTAGGTGGAATAGTGCTAGTGTAGAAAAAAGAGGAAGAAAGAAAAGAAAGGAGGAAGGGAAAGAGGGAGTTTAGATCATCAAAAATTGTAATATTTTCTCAATAAGCGGTGAACTCAAAAAAAATTCAAAACAAAGCCAAAGACTACCATGGAGCGTGAGGATGTACACGTGGACGTGGACGAAGTTATTTCCGACACCGGTAGTGAAGAGGTGAGTTTTTGATTTAATCTTTGATGTTTCTCCCTAATTAGCATTTATTTTCCTATTCAGCCCTTAGAGCGTGATTAGCACCCGAGATTAGTGCAAATCAGAAGTTTAGATTCAAAAAGTTATAGATTAGTGATAGAGGTTTCCAAAAACATATTACACTTAAGATTCGACCTTAAACTGACCGCGTTAGGCTAAGTTAAGCGGTAGGGGGTAGAATGGAGGAATATTAATTAAATTTGATCCACAAGGAACAATGGACGGAAATTAGGATTAGATTAGAAGGAGAGTTTAGGATTAAAAATTAAAGATCAAATAACGGTTAAAAACCCTAGAATTAAAAGTTGGAATTACATTTAGGAAGGTAACATTTAGAGTTAATTTAGGATTAAGACGATAGGATTGAATTTGGAAGTAGAAGTCAAAAGTCACAAGTCAAAAGTTTAGATAAAATTTAAAGGTTAAATTTTAGAGTTAGTTGGAAGTAGAAAAAAACCCAGAGTCAAAGTGAAAATGTAGAGTTAAATCCGGAGGTTAAGATTGGGGATTAATTTTAGAAGTAAAAATTTACAGTTAAAAGTCAAAAACCTAGAGTTAAATTAGGAGTAAAAATCTACAGTAAAAAGTAAAAAGTTAGAGTTAACTTTAAAAGGATAAATCTTAGAGTAGTTTAGAAATAAGAATATAGAATTAAAAGTGAAACTTAGAATTACCCTAGAAGGTTAAAACTTGGGAGTTAGGAGTTGAAGTTGATTTAGAAGTAAAAACCTAGAATCAAAAGTCAAAACATAGAATAGAAGTCGGTAGTTAGTACCTAGAACCAAGCTGAAGAAGTAAAATCTGGAATTACATTAAGAAGTTGGAACTTAGGGGTAGCTTTTAAAAGTAGAACTTCTAGGTGGAGTCTTAGAAACCCAAGATAATCTTAGGGGTTCATGGAAGGAACATAGGGGTTCCCCTTTTTACGTAGTTAGGGACGTTAGAAATGACGCCAACTACCCAGTCGACCCTTGACATAGGATAGATAGTTAGGGAGTTAGAAGTTTACCATTATCCCTGAGCTTGCAGTTACCTTGTGAGTTATTACATGCATTACTAATTATTCGCTGCCATCCACGAAACTTAGGAAACGTTAGCAAAAAAGATCCATTGCTTGGAAGGCACAGTGGACCGCGCTCACATCACCCCCATATATTCAAAATTGTGAATAAAAGCATAGAACCTGGTCGGTGTTCGCTTTATTACCAAGGGTGGGTAATCTAGCGCCCCACAGGGGGCCACTTTCTTGCTCTTGGACGCAGAAAAAACAACATTTGACGCAGCACCCCTTTTCTTCCCCCTCCGCGTGCAAATCCCGTCACCCTCATTCGATTTTGGGGGAGGAGACATAATCGTCGTCTCAGATGGGCTCTCCTGGTGCACAGGGACAGACAACAAATCCGGAAGCCCATTTTCCGAAACATGTGCGCAGTCGTCATACAATACCTCCGTTGCGGCCATTAGTTCCACCACACCCTGGCTGTTGCGGCTTGAAAAAAACATCTTCACTCGGAAGTTGTCAGGCAGCTTCAAGCGAGGCGCCATTCCAACAGGTCCTGCTGTCGTAGCACAAGAAAGTAAAATCCCTCCAGTAGACGTTCTAAAGTGTTAAAACCGTCTTTTGGGTGACTCGAGTATCGTTCCCTTAGAGATCTGTATCGAACTTCTATAGTGATGACCGGAAACGGATGCGGAAATCACAACAACCACAAGCGAACCGGATTCTAAGACGGAAAGCTAAAAATATACAAATGATTTCTTTCCGTCCGGTTGGACTATCTCACTTCAGTCCTAATCCGCTCAACAACAATAGGGAAGTGTCTCTACAATATACCACTCCCTTACTCACAAATACAACTTCTGACTCTAATATTCGAAACCAGAACCGGAAGGAGTGTCATTACCCTGTACCTCTTCCTATTTCCGCTCTTGGATCCTCAAAACAAGTAACCGGTTTGAAGTTTAGCCTCTATGTCAGAAGGTTCTGCATATTTTGGTTAAGGAAGGTGTGGGCGCAAGATTACCCACCCTTGGTAATAGAGCGAACACCGACCAGGTTCTATGCTTTTATCCACTTTTTTAATATATGGGGGTGTTGTGAGCGCGGTCCACTGTGCCTTCCAAGCAATGGATCTTTTTTGCTAACGTTTCCTAAGTTTCGTGGATGGCAGCGAATAATTAGTAATGCATGTAATAACTCACAAGGTAACTGCAAGCTCAGGGGTAATGGTATACTTCTAACTCCCTAACTATCTATCCTATGTCGAGGGTAGACTGGGTAGTTGGTGTCATTTCTAACGTCCCTAACTACGTAAAAAGGGGAACCCCTATGTTCCTTCCATGAACCCCTAAGACTATCTTGGGTTTCTAAGATTCCACCTAGAAGTTCTACTTTTAAAAGCTACCCCTAAAGTTCCAACTCTTACTCTAACTTTTAACTTCTTAGTATACTCTAGGTTTTTAGCTTCCCAAACTAATTAGAGAATTTAACTTCAAAATTTAATGCTACCGTTTGACTTTGTTTTGACTTTTGACCCCAAGTTTTTACTCCTAGACTAATTCTAAAATTTACCTTCTAAAGTTAACTCTATATTTTGACTTTTAACTCTAAGTTTTTACTCCTAAATTAACTCTAAGATTTACCCTTGAGTTTCAACTCTAGGTTTGACTCTACATTTTCACTTTAGCTTTTTACTCTAACTTTTTACTTCCCCCCTTGACTCTAACGTTTAACCTTTAAATTTAATCTTAACTTTTGACTTTTGACTTTTGACTTTTGACTTTCTACTTCCAACTTTAATCCTATCGTTTTAATCCTAGATGAACTCTAAATGTTACTCCAAGTTTTGACTTCTACTTTTTACTCTATTCCTAACTCAAAAATCTACTTCCTAAGTTGATTTTTTATTCTACTGTTGACCTCTACTTTCTACTCTAATTTTTGACTCCCTAATCAACTCTAAACTCTTACATGAACCTACCCTAAGATTTGACTTGAGAGTTTAAACCCCTAAGTTAAAGTTCTAAATTAATTCTATTTTTTAACTCTCCAAAGTTAACTCTAGATTTTGACCTTAGAAGTTTAACTTTAAAAAGTAAAAGCGTAGATTGATTTTAATTCTAACTGCTGATTAATCCCTAATTTTACTCCTAAATTCTCCTTCTAATTTAAACCTAATTTCCGTCCATGGTTCTTTTTGGATGAAATTTTATTCAAAATTCCTCCGTCCTACCCCCTATTGCTTAACTTAGCCTAACGCGGTCAGTTTATGGTCAAATCTTAATTATAAGCTGTTTTTGGAAACCTCTATTCCTAATCTATCAACTTTTGAATCTAAACTTCTAATCTACACTAATCTCGGATGCTAATCACGCTCTAAGGGCAGATTAGGAAAATAAATGCTAATTAGGGAGAAACATCAAAGATTAAATCAAAAACTCACCTCTTCACTACCGGTGTCAGAAATGACTTCGTCCACGTCCACGTGTACATCCTCACGCTCCATGGTAGTCTTTGGCTTTGTTTTGAATTTTTTTTTTCAAGCTCACTGCTTATTGAGAAAATATTACAATTTTTGATGATCTAAACTCCCTCTTTCCCTTCCTCCTTTCTTTTCTTTCTTCCTCTTTCTTCTACACTAGCACTATTCCACCTAAGCTTTTATGGGTCTTACACTATGGTTTCAAACTACGAGAAGGGTTTAATTGTTCTTTCCTACCTTCTTACGCAACCTTGCTTCGTGTCATCCTAATCTTCCTCCCAACGGTTGCAAGGAGTTCTTCTAGATTTCCTACCTAATCTCCTAGCTAGGCACTATTCATCGTCTCTCTCCTTTTCACTCCTATAACACATCCTTTTTCCTAATTTCCTTCCATTAAGTGTAAGTGGGAGTGGTGATAGAGACCGTTTTCGTGTGCAGGTACGGTGGTGCTCCGCTCTCTTCTTCCTCCTCCCTTTCGTATTTTTTATTGGCCCTAATTCTGCTTCAACCCTGTTTAGCACTTAATTAGCCCAATATTCCTTGAGTTTGCTTTATCTTTGTTTGTGTTTTGGTTTGAGAGAACCAAAACGTGAAACAAAAAAAAAGGAATCAAAATTTGGGAGGAGCCCCGGTGGCCCCACCGAGAGTCTGCTGTCCCAACCAAGAGCTGCTGTCCCAACTGAGAGCTGCTGTTCCACCGAGAGCTGCTGTCCCACTGGAGCCTGCTGCCCACCGGAGTCTGCCTGGCCCTTCCCGGCTGGCTGGCTGAGGGGGTCGGGATTTAAATAAAAATCTTTTTTTTTCTGATGGGATGCTTGTTGGGATGCTGGTTGGGATGCTGGTTGGGATTGATGGTTGGGATGCTGGTTGGGATGCTGGTTGGGATTGATGGTTGGGATGCTGGTTGGGATCGCTGGTTGGAATGCTGGTTTTTTCTCTAAGGCTATTTTAGGACTGAAATTTTGCTAAGGCTATTTTAAGGCTAGGGGGAAATAAAACCTCGGGGGTACTAAACTCACTTAAACCTTGGGAAACAACTAAACTAGATAAACTTTGGAAGACACTACACTTGATAAGTGCAAAGGAACCTACATCTCTTGAAAGCTAAACTCTGGAGGTTTGCACAAAGGTCTTGGAAACTAGACTTTGGAATCTAAGGCTATGGAGGTTCAAAGCTTCGCCGTAAAATTGGATTTAACACCAACTTTAGGACTTGTGACACTCCATGGGTTCAAAGCTCCGCCGTCTAAGAGTATTTTAACACATACTGTAGGACTTGACGTTGTTACTAGTTCAAAGCTTCGCCGTCGATTTGAGGGGTCCACGCAACAAGGGGGATATTAGAAGAAGATAGAAAAGACAGACTTAGAAACACGTGTGACAAAGCCAAAGCTTCGCCGTCCCGAGGGGGGGTCCACGCAACAAGGGGGATATTAGAAGAAGATAAAAAAAAAAACTTAGAAACACGTGTGACAAAGCCAAAGCTTCGCCGTCCCAAGGGGGGGTCCACGCAACAAAGGGGATATTAGAAGAAGATAGAAAAACAAACTTGGAAACATGTGTGACAAAGCCAAAGCTTCGCCGTCCCGAGGGGAGGTCCACGCAACAAGGGAAAGATTAGAAGGGGTTGAGGACACATAAGTAAGGAAAACACACGTTTTAGTACACGTAAAGACACACAACTTCACAAGCTAAAGGCCTCCCAAAGCGGCATCGCCAAGGTACGGTGGGAGGTGACTTTAGGATTAGGACACGACCCCAAAAGACTCCTAAACTCACAAGTTAGCTCACAAAGGTACAACAAGAGAGAACAAGGACTCTTAACTCGTAACAAGGGTATAACAAACGCACAAGACGTACACAAGGCAAGATAGAAGGACCCCCAAGGACCTTCAAAGCTTGAAATCTAGCAACAATGGAGTAAAAAGTGCTCCAAAAACACCGTAGAGGTTTTTGGCTTGAAACGCCAAAATATCCAAAATAACTTGGACCCACGGACCCAAACAAAAGTGAGGGGGTGTTTTAGAGAGAGAAATGGGGCCCTTATATAGGTTTCCCAAGGGCTCACCCCTCTCTCTAAATCTCTAAGGTAACCTTATCAACGGGGATTTTCATCCTCATCCTCAAAGATTTTCATCCTACATCCTAAATTTCTACTTCTACCATCTATGCTGGACCAACATCCTAACTTTTGGAGATTAGCTCCAATCGCCGAACGGATTGCGCCGTTGGATCCAAATCGTTGTGTTTAGTCTTAGACCCCCCTAACCCCCGTACCGAGGCCAAAAACCCATCGTAGGCTAATTTAGTTTAAAAACCAAATCGTGGTAAAATCTTAGATCTTGGGGGTCTTCTATTTTGAGAAATGTAAATAGCCTAGGGTCTCCGATAGGTGCGAGAGAGTCGGGAAGGACTTTTGGTTGACTTCATTTTGCCATTGTATGGTCCCGGAATGCCGGTCAACGTGGCGGGGACCCCGCCACGTGGTTAATTCCCGAGGAATCTCGCCGGTTCGGGTACTTGCCGCTATCGGAATGTCGTGAAACTTCACGGAGCGCATTATTAACATAAAAAAAGCTAGTCTAATTTTTACTGAGATTTTATTGTAACCTGGGTAATTTTCATGAAATTCCCGTTGGAGGTTAGGAGGGTTGACCACCCGGAAAAAGGTTCTTCTACAAGTCGGAAGATGCCGGGATTTTTCACGTGACCTCTCAGGGAGTCGCATGAAAGACGTGCGGGTGTGTTTCCATACCTGGCACGATTGGTCAATGGAGATTAAAACTGAACATCTCCTTGAATTAGCGACGGTACGGGAATCGTCTGCAGGTAGAGGAATCTTGGCGAACCGATTTCGCCGCTAGACTCCTAGCATGGGATTCACCCTAGAACACTATCCTTGGGCTGTAGATTCCTCCACGGGCCCAGTCTTGTGTAAGTGGCTCCTGCATGCTAACAATCGAGATTTTGGGAATTCGTCGATCTAATGGGGAATTCTAAATCTAACTCTAGGACCCGACCTAGTGGCCTCGCTGTGGATCCCTCGGACTGACCTAGCCATGAATCGCCACATTCATGGTGGGATTTAGCCCTTTTGGGGCTGTGTGACTCGAATCCTCCAAATCTAACCTTTCCGTTATTTCTATACTATTTTAGGCAAGGTTTGGGGGATTCTAAGTAAGAAACACAATTCTAGACCAAATACTATAATGGGTATGACACAACCCTATTTCGGTTCTACACTCTTTTTATGGATTTTTCTATACTTTTATCAACTTTAAATTGCAAATTTCCAAAAAAATAATTCTACGAGTCCCAAGTGACAAATTGGGAGCTCACAGAAGGTGGCGTGAATTCCTACCCTTCGATATTTTTAGAGTGACTGAAGTTTCACTAAAAAGAAGAAAAATAACAAAACACAAAAAGAAATAGGATCTCGGTTTCTCCTCACAACTAACCTGGAAGCTTAATCCAGATCAGTAGGTCACTCAAGAAACCCCTACTGTCCTCACAATACTACAATGACAGATTTTTCCAACCCAAGTTTCTAGGCGGAGTCGCTGCTCGGAGCGGAAACCGGATACAGGAAACATCCGGGGGCACTCATCTTCTTCCAAAACCTACAACCATGGCTACCCGCACAAATAATGGTTCTAGCATTACCGGCATACCAACCTAGCATCAAGACTTTTCAGACCAACGCTTGGGATGTAGAAATCACACGCTTTGCAATGGAAAATGAAAAAGAACACAAGTATATTATCCTATCAAAAGATTGCCCAAAATTGAAACTAACTTCAACCTCCTAAATACCATTCAAAGGAACCCCAAGAAGGCCCGCCTGGAAATCCTAACTACAAACCAGAGAATGACACGCGTCATTCACCCAATCTTCAAAATCCTAACTCTAAGTTTAACTGTCTAACATCCAGTCCTTTTTCTAAAACCGGATCCTGTTATCCAAGTACATGCAGCCGAAAAGTAACTAACAATGACTTTCTTTTACTTTCCTCTACTTAACTAAACTCCAAATATCTTTCACTTTCCAAAATTGAACTCCTCCTATCTTTCACTTTTCGAAACTAAACTTAACTGAAATCTATTTTTACTTTTGAACTACAAAAACCAGAGTTCCACTTGTCGCAACACAGAGTAATTGAATTCCCTGTTATACTCCCAAAAACCACTCTAAAGCATAACAAAATGACTCTAAAGATCGAACCCACGAGATTCTATGAAGTGTCTAGCTCTATTCCCAACTTAAGCTCCTGTTAGTATCCAATTTCTACTTTCTGGTCCTAGATCTAAAACCGGAAACAACAACACACCAAAAACAACGACCAGATCTCTCTCTATTTCTGCCGGTCTGTCAAACTATTCGGTCCTGTAATCCTATCACCACCCAGGATCCTACAATTTCTGATCCTGGAACTTCTCTGGACCGATCCGATCCGATCCTCTCACACGCACTCTTACCTCACTCCGGTTTAGTTTTGCCTCTGTTTCACCATCAGAGGGTTCGCCGCTTGCTTTTGAGAGTGGCAGGCCCACCACTCCTTCCGTGACTTATAGTGGCTGAAGACCCACTTCTCTATTCCACTACTTCCTACACTAGCGCGGATCCGGTTTGATCTCTCACAGCCACCCGGACAGCGATCCGGTTTGCAGGTCACACAAAGACCCCCCGTACGATCCTCTCATACTACAACGACCTTGATGCCAAGTTCCCTCCGTGCAAAGTTAGGTGGTTACAAGCGAACTCGTCCGTTCCAACATCAACTAAAGTCCTTCTGTTTACCAACTAGGGCAGCGAGACCTCACGGGAGATCGGACACTCAACCGGATTTCCTATTTAGGAGTTCTAGCGCAACTAAGGACTCCTTCCCTATTCGCCTAGCCTAACAACGGTTTTCTCGCCCGGAATCGTGAACTGTAGGGGCGCTGAGGAACTGAAATCCGCTCCCAACACTTAGAATACCCACTCACATGCACATAAGAGCAAAACAAACGCACTAAGGGGAGAAATCTCTCTAGAATCTGCATACATTTTCCTAACTCCTCACCAAAACAACTCTGCCACGCGCGGGAGAGACGTACAATAAGAAATCAATAGAAAACATACAAAAACTCAAGTGAAAAGACTCCCAGTCTCCTTCGCAGAGACTGATTAATATACACTTTAAAACTTGTGGGAGTACGTATCATCTGGAAAGTCCCAATTAACAATTTAGTGAAGGTAAAAGTAGCAGAACTTTTTCAATTTTTGCATTTAAATACAAAGTTAGGACTTAGATATTAGAAATAGAAATTAGTTTCTACGGAAAAAAGATAAAACTCTAAATAGGTTACGCAGTCTTCCGGAAACCGTAGCCGGAAAGCCGGAAAGTTCCGGAAAATTCCGGATCGTAGGGACCTACCGCCTAGGTTCCGGCTAGGGAACTTACGAGATCGTTTTTGGCGGCGGGAACTTAGGGTTCCGACAGGTACTTAAACCCCACCGCCAGCCTCATTCAGTCTCTTTTACCCGTGCTCTTCCACGGTGCGTTAGAAGAGAGAAAGAGTGGTGAGTTAGGGCGTGTTAGGGAGAGAAAGGGAGGAAGGTGCCGATTGCACCGGATTGTCCTAGCAGTCGGTGAGATGGCGGAAGCGAGTCGATCCCGGAGGTCGGTAGTGACAGCCCGGGGTGTACGTCCGGTTGTCCCATCGGATCCGGAGCGCCTGAAGGAGTTAGAAGAGGACCTAGAAATCATGGGGTGTTTAGGATTGGTAAAATGTCCATGGAACGTCCGGAGTGAAGAGATGATTGATGAGCTGGTTTCCGGAGTAGGTAATCAGTTCGATTTGACGATTAGGGGTCGATCTAGGGCCTGGACTCCGGAGTTGTGGGCGAAGGCATACTTTACACCAAGCAGGGGTTCCGGAATGGCGTCCCGGACGGACACTTACGCCGTGGAGGTATTCCGGAGTCATGCAAATTCCAAAGAAGGGAACGCCGCGAGTGACTGTAAGAGTCCCCGGGATGGGCAGTTGTTAGCATTCCTCATCCCTATCTTGTATCCGGAAAAGCCCACCCGGATTACAATGACTGTGGCAAACACTATTTTCGGAGCGCTGGGAGATAGAGAGAATCCGGCTCCCAGGCCGGTCAGTTGGGGAGTGATCATTCACTCCGTAGTGGAAAAGTTAGCGGTCAATATAGCGAACAAGAAGTCGAGTCCGATTAGCCCCTATCTTTTCCATCTATATCACTCCGAGGATGCACTGGCCGGACCGGAAATGACAGTGTACCGGAAGGGCGAGAATTTGTTGAAATACGGACTTCCCGCGGACGATGAACCGGATGAGCTCAAGCCGGAAGAAGAGGAACCGGAACCAGAAGAAGAGGTCGCTAGTGAAGCAGTTTGCGGCCACGACTCCGGTGAAGGACGTTGTTCTAGGCGTTCCAACCGGAAGAACTGCGTCGGTGGCGAATCTCTTCCCCGACAGACCGATTGCTTCTACTTTCCGGGAACCAGCTTTACCCGGAACGGTGTTGAATCTAGCTCGGACGGATCCGTGAGTTTTACTCACATGCTCCAGCCCCTTCTCCAGACACCACCGCCATCCCAGCTCATCGATCTTACTGTTCCGAAACCAAGGGGGAGACGGCTATTGAACGAGACGGACCCGGAATCGGAAGAAGAGGAGGAGACGACTCAATCGGAGGAAGAAGAGTTGCAGCCTCCCCGGACCAGGTCAAAGACGAAGAACACCCCGCCTAAAAAGACAGGTGGATCGCCATCTCAGGGTGGCACTTCTGTAAAGAAGGCTAAGAGAAATAGGTGACTATCTAGGGTAGCCGTAATTATAGTTAGGATTCATACCAGGATGGTAGTTCCGGAACCGGATTTTCCGGATGTGGGTCCAGTAGTTCCGGACTTTTAGGAGTTAAACGGTTTCCCAGTATTCCCGGAACGGTCTTCAGGGCCGTTGCCTTTTTGCTTTTTGTTTGGCCGTTGGCCGGTTTTTCTGGTGGCCGTTTGGGCTGCCTTTTTGTGGGTTTTTAAGGGCGGGCCGGCTTGTTGGCCTGTCATTCCTTTTCCTTGTTCATTTAATCTGAAGCATTCAGGAAAGCACTCGTTGGATTATTCTCTTACGTATCGCGTCTATAGTCACTTGTGTGGATGTGTAAGTGAGAGTGTGCAAGGGGAGGAGTCCGGATTCTTGGACTGCCGGATTAGGCTGAGTGTGTTTTACGGATGAGTTTTTAGACTTGCGCAGTGAGAAAGTGGCGCCTTTAAATCGCTAGTACGGTAATCCGGTGGAGACCAAGGAGTGGTCCAGAAGCTAGTCCGGAATTCACAAGGGCGGTTCCGTGCGGAGATAGGCAACCGCCAGAGGAATATTTCCACCCATCCGGAAGGCTAGTCAACCTCATGAGCGGTCGAGAGCTAGGAAGTCATTCCCTTAGTTCCGGAAGTCTGGTATTCGTCGTTGTAATAAGGAGGACCTAACGCTACCCTGTGTGACCAGCTTTCCGGATAGGCCATCCGGGATGTTGTGAGGATGCCACCCTGTTTACTCAACTAGATCTACTCTTGGATTGTGTTTTGTTTTGTGTTAATAGAGTTTATGTCAGATACGGAGTGGTGCAGTTCCCTACCCCTCGGAAAGAGCAAGTGAGGAATCCTCTGAGGGTAAAACAGAGGTATCGAAAACCAACTTGTTAGAAAGACGGAACCGGAAGATTGGGTAGGGCCGGATCCGGAAGAGAATCCGGAAAGGAAGTAGTTCCGGAAAAGAGTTCGTGAGTTGAAAGGACCCCTCTCGAGGTGGTCAAAGTCCGGAAACTTAGAGGTCTAGAAAACACTAATTTTGAAGCAACGTCTGGAATCTCCTGGGACGATAACTTGTGTCATCTTAGCACGTTTTGTTGTTAAAGATACTTACGCCTAGATTACGCGTACGACAAAACTCAAGTCAACAAAAAGGGGCCCGGAAAGTCCGCGCGGAACTTTCGGTCCCTGCCGAGCCGGCCAGATCGGAAAACATCCGATCCAGACTAGTCACACTGGATCAAATCCGGTCCGGTCCTAACTAACAAATATTTACAACTAAAATCCTAACTATCCTATCATAACCGGATCTACTCCTTGATCCGTTCCTTCGTCTATAACTTGGTCCTCGCCTCGGTCCACGCTCTGATCTTGATCCTCACCCTGATCTGGGTTAGATCCATACTTTGATCCTTCCCCGGGTTCAGTGTGGGACTTCTAGGCGGTTCCGTTCCAAGCTGTTCAAAGACGTCTGTCAGGTTCCGGTTCCGCTCCCTGGTTTCACGTTCTGGGAGATCCGGTGACGAATCCAAGTTGATGGTGTGCGCAAGCTTCCTCCCACTCTTCTTTGACTGGGGAGTCCTGTCGTACGCGCAATCTAGGTGTAAGTATCCTTAACACCAAAATGATGATAAGATAACACGAAATATCGTCCCAGGAGATTCTAGTATGTTTCAGCAAGCTAAGGAGTTTCCGAGTCGTAATCCAAACAAC
Source organism: Pseudisothecium myosuroides (assembly GCA_951799445.1). NCBI lineage: Eukaryota > Viridiplantae > Streptophyta > Bryopsida > Hypnales > Lembophyllaceae > Pseudisothecium > Pseudisothecium myosuroides. The sequence goes on from OX637295.1 coordinate 15,432,504, forward strand.
AAAATCCCAAGCAACACCTCTTTCTTTTCCTATTTCTTACACAATGGTCTTCCGGATCCCAATCCGGATCTATCTCTTTCCGGTTTCCGGTATGATTCGGATTCCGGGTCTCACTTCTCGACTTCAACTGGTTTTCTATTCCCCTGTTTTACCCTCGGGGTGTCCGCCTTTGATCTTTAGAGGGGTAGGAACGCACCACTCATAGACATCTATTTCTCTGCACAAAACTTCACACAAAACAATCCTAACTGATTTTTTTATTGTAGAATAGAGAAAGTAATAATCCTCACAATTCTCCGGGTAGCTTGCCCGGAAAACAGATCACTCAAAATTGCATCCTTCCGCTTCTACTACAACGACAGATTAAGACAGCCGGAACTGGAAGAGATTCGTGCATCTATCTACCAGACTAGTCCTATGGTTGGCAGACCTTCCGGTGAGGGGGGATTTTCCGCTGGCGGTCGCTTATCTCCGCTCGGAACCCTCCCTGGATTCCAGACTCGCATCCGCACCACTCTTTAGAACCGGATCACCGTTACGACAATTTAAAGGTACCACGCACAAGTCCTTACTCACAAGTCTAGTAAAGTTTCCTCACAAACTTACTCGTTCAAATCAGGTCCAACTAATTCTCAACCCGGATTCCCCCCCTCATCCGCCCTCTCTTACACTTTCACCATTCAAAAACGACTCAAGAAAACGCACACATAGCCAGAAATCCAAATGTCCACTTAGTGGCTCAGATTAGAGAAAAGAGAATATGAACATAAACTAATGCACACAAAATGGGCAAGGCTGGAATGAAAGGGCAACAAGCTGCCCTCCACTTAAAACCCAAACACAAAGCCAAAAAAAGAACACCTGAAAATCCAGGTGACCAATCAGTAACCAACCGTAATATCCGGAAAGTTCAAAGTCAACTACTCCTAAGAATCCGGAACCGGGCCCCACGCACGGAAAATCCGCTCCAGATTAAAAATCCTAAAACTGCAAGCATACTAACTACTTTCCCCGCTTTGATTTCTTCGCACTGCTACTTGGCCCTGCAGGTGGTTTCCTGCTCCCTTTCGGTGGAGTGGACTTCGTTGCAGCCCGGGTCGAAATCTTCCGCTGGATCGGCGACGAGTCGTCATCCGAGGCCGTCTCATCCCCGGAAGTGAATTCTCCCTTCTCGGACTCCTGGATCATCTCCACTCTGGTCTCTCTCTCTAGCGAATCGTCCAGCTGAATCGGTGTTGTATTCCTCTTGGGTGATGCCTTCTGCATATGAGTAAAGTCAACCGGATTGGTCCGAGCCGGGTTTGCCAAAGCCCCCATCCGGTGGATTAAATCGCTCCGGACGGATGTCCCGGATGCTGGAACAGAACTCCCTGCTTCTACCGGAATCGACTGGACACTCCTCGTCTGGCCGAACTTCGTGGTCTTCATCTGGATTCGTGTCTGACTTGGAGTAGGTCTTGGGGATGCCGGTAAACTCATCCCTGCCCCCGGCTTCTGGGGCGTCTTCAACAAGCCGACGTTGGGTAGCTCCGGAAAGTGGGTGAAGTCCAAGGGCTTGTTCGGGTCGAGGTGCCCCAACAGTTGCGCCATCTCCTTCAAAATCCCTTCCATCCGGGCCTAGAAGTCCACCAAGATCGTTACCACCTTGGACCCGGATAAGTGGCCTATGCCACTCAGCTGATTGGTGAAGAGTCGGGATTTGACAACAGCTTCCGCGGGCTGCTCCACCAACGCGGTCAGATTGTGGACGAGTTGGAGAGCTTCTGCCTCCTTCTGCCATGCAACTACGGCATCCGTATCCGCCCAGTTCACCCGACCTAACAGGCCATCCCTTTCCTTCTCCAAGCTCTTAATCCGCTCGTCCTTCTCACGAAGCAGATCCGGGCTCGGTAGTTTCCGGATCTGATTTATGATATCTTCCGGCTCCACCTTCAGCTCTGCAACAATCCCCAGGATCATATCCGACATGCCAAAATACATGTGCTTGGCCTCCTCCATCCACTGCGTTCCGGCGTTGAAGAAGTCCGACTGCAGTTCCGGTTCCGGGGGTTGACTTGGCTCTCCCTTTTTCGGGGTCAACTGTTCCACCCTCGAGTTCGGATTGGTCGACTTCCTTCTCTTCTCCCGCTTGTTGACTAGGTTCTGCTGCTGCGGTTCTTCTTCCTCGTCCTCGTCTTCTTCTTCTTCCTCCTCCTCTCCCTCGATTGGAGTATCCGGTGGAATTTCGTGCGTGAGGCCATACTTCACTATTTCTAATCCGGTGTTGTAAATCACCATCTCATCACTAGTCAGCACCTCCTAATGGTGATACAGGTGAAACAGGTACGGACTGAGAAGACTCGGCTTCCCCTTCCCTACGTGCGACACGAGCTTCTTTACTATCCCGGCTAGAACTTTTCCCCAGTGAACTACCTTATCTTCTAAAGCCCCAAAGATAGTGTTGGCCACCGTAACCGTAACTCGGGTGGGCTTTTCCGGATACATGATCGGAATCAAAAATTCCAACACCCGTTTCTGCCTAGCGTCCTTACAGTCACTCACGGGGTATCCGTCCTTAGTGGTAACCGGATTGCGGAACTTCCCAATCCCGTACGTCTCTACCCGAGAACCTAATCCGGATCCGTTCTTCTCAAACCCGTATACGTCAGCCCATACATCCGCCGTCCATGCTCCGGATTGGCCTCTCACAGTCAACTCGAACTGATTCGGGACTCCCGAGATCAGCTGCTCCAGTATCTCCGCGTTCTTAACATTCCACGGTCGGTGGATCAAACCTACGCACCCCATCCGGGTCAGATCTGTCTCTAACTCCTTCCGGTGAGTTGGGTCGGCGGGAATGGCCGGTCTAACTATCCGAGCTGTGACAGAAGGTCGGCGCGCTACCGGTTTGCTGGACTCCGCCATAGTTTACCAACACCGACTACTAAGTCCGGTGCAATCGGCACCGACCTCACCCGTCTCTCCCTGTCGCGATCTCTAACTCACCACTCTTTTTCTCAGCTAAGTGCGCAAGACAATCAGCAAAGTGAAGAATGAGGAAGGTTAGGTCTGGCAAGGGTTTAAGTCTTAGTCGCGCTGCCAACCGTTCCCCTTGGCGAACGGAAAGAGGTCCGTTCCCGTAACGGTTCCCTAGCAGCGTAGGTCGGATACCTATTCCGTAGCTCGTTCCGATCCGACCTAACTCGGATTTAAGATCCGTTCCTGCTCTCGGAAGAACCCGGTTTACAGGATCTGAACTCTCGGATTCTAACTATCCGGAATCTATTTGTATCCGAATCTAATTTCCTATTTCTTACCAAAGTTTTGAAATTTTTAACTAACTCCTAACCTATTTCTATGCTATCTTCCTTTATTCTTAGTTTCCGTGCTCCCACATGTCCCCTCCTTTCCTTCCGTCTGAATGCCCACGTTCGGAATAGACCCGGGCATTGAAAGGTCGGACAGATGAAACGACCGTAACAACGTCACTCCGTTCAGCTTTCGGCTGCTCTCCTCCATCCGGTTTGCAGCTTCTCGCGCTTCCATCATGACCAACTCCACTTTCTCGGAGTAGTCCGTCAAGATCCGGACCAACCTGGTTCCGGATATCTTCTTCTCCTTGAGGACTCCCTCGTCAAACAGCTTTGACTTGGTGACGGCATCTCCGGTTTTCCCAAAAGTGGCCTTCACGTCCTCCGCTACTTTCCGGGTAGCCTCCGCCATCTCCCGTGTGGTAGCCATGTCCTCCTTGAGGAGCAATAATTCCGTTTTCAACGACTCATTCTCCGCTTGGAGTTGTCGTATCTCCGCTTCTTGCTTCCGGATCTCATCCGGGCTGGAGATGAACTCTGCAACCACTCCCGCGAGGTTGCTATCCGCTGGTGCTCCCACCAGCTCGCTGATCTGGTTCAGAATCAGCTTCTTCACTGTCCAGTCTGCTCGCACATCACTTAAGATGTTGATCAGCTGGTTGAACGGATCCGTCGGATCTGATCCGGAAGGACCCGGTTCTTCAAAAACCGGTTTCTTTCCAGGGTTAGACGTTTCACCCGGAGGGGTTGGGGTTCCTCTCCGGTGAGGAGGCGTCGTCTTCTGTCGCTTGTGCAGCGGCCGGTGTTGCTCCTCCTCTTCTTCTTCTTCTTCCTCGAAATCGGATACTTCCTCCTGTTCTTCTTCCGATTCCGATTCCCCATACTTCAGGAGTGACTCATGAGTCTTCCACTCCTTCTCCTCCGTATCCGTGAGGAGTTGATTGTGCTTGTAAAGATGGAAGATGTAGGGACTCAACGGAGTCGGCCTACTTCCTCCTATCTTCGGAACCAGACGGTTGACCAGATCGGAAAAGATCCTGGCCCAGTCCACTTTCCGTTCCCCGCTCAGGGCTCCGAAAATCAGGTTCCCGATGGCGATTGTCACCCTCGTCGGCTTCTCCGGGTGGATGATTGGAACCAAGAACTTCTAAACAATCTGCGACCGCATGCCCATCCTTCGAGTCCACCGTGGTCCAGAACTTCCCTCGGGTGTAACCTTCCTTCGAGGTGGCCATCCCCCGACCTCCTGACCGGAAGTCGTACACGGACCTCTACATCTCTTCCGTCCAACTGCCCGGAATTCCGCGGATGGTCTTGTCAAACTGATTCGAGAGTTTTCCCAACAGCTCTCGAATCATCCGTTCCTTTCTAAACCCCCAGGGTTTATTGATCAGTCCTCCGCAACCCATCTTGGCAAGATCCTCTATCAGGTTGTCCTTTTCCTTCTCTTCTGTTGGAATAATCGGACACACCTTCCGGAGTTTAACTTCCACTGCGGAGGAACTGGACGGTCCTGCTCTACTCTTGCGGAGCTGAGGCATGGACACGAGCTGTGCTAAACCGGATTCTCACTGAGGCTACCTTTCCCTCTCCTAGCCGCACGTCCCGTTTCTCATCTTCACTCTTCCGATCTCAACCGGAATACCTCTAAACCTATAACAAACACTAAAGCGCTGCGCGCCCTCACATACACACGCACACACAAACTCACAAAATAAGGAAGCAAAGCGCTGGGAAGGGAAGCTAAGTACGAGCTGGAGAGCGATTTCCGCAAAAGAAATTTGAAAAAGAGTGGCAACTGGATTGGTCAGCCTATTTATAGTCTGATCTGTCATCAGGACCAAATCCGTTCCTGACCCAATCCGTTCCAACTCAGATCCGCTCCAACTCTAATCCGATTTAGATTCAGATCGAATCCGGATTATCACCTATTCCGTTCCATAGTTAATTTCCGGTTTCCCGTTATCTCTTGCTCAATTCCGGATTCCAGATCACGGTTTCCGGTCCAAGATTTAGATAACTTACAAAAAACCAAAAATTCACATTGCGACAACCGTAATCCCAATTTCAGTTGCTAGTGTAATATTGGTGTCCTCCTTGTTTGTCAAAAGCGATTCGGTGCTTAGAAGGCGGATTCCATCTAGAAATTTTGCTATGGAAGGTATCTCTTCATCACTCTCACAGTGACCATCCTCTACAGGGAAATCATACTCGTTTCCATTATTGTTGGTCACATTATCGTTGCGCATATTCCATCTGCCACCACCGGAATTGTGCATGTGTCGACTCATATCGTGGCGGACGTCATCTAGAAGGTCCGCATCACTTCTTCTTTGTTCATCTTCCGATTGCTCAATGTCTTCACGTTCTTCGTCATAGACGCAATTGACAATATTTCCTTCCATAAAATCATCATCATCATCACTGCTGTCGTCGTCACCAATAGGCCCCTCGGATTCTTCCGACTCCGTATTCTTATGGTACCACTCCTTCTCATTTGACTCTCTCCTTTGATGCGGACAAGACTCTTGAATTTGTGTACACATACACCAAATTCATGGCTCTCTTTGTTTTTAACTTGTTACGAGATTTGTTGTGAGCAAAAGAATAACTACTCCAATTGCGTTCACATGCAGATAAAGATACAAGTTGCCCCAATATTCTCCTCGCAATTGGAGCAATGAGTTTCCCGCATACTCCTTCAAAATCCCACCAAGCGTGCGCTGATAATTTGGACTCACTTGGATCTAATATGTTGTGAAAAGGAGGCTCACGATGTCGAAAAGCCATGAACTCCTTAACAACGTCAGCGTACTCTCCAGGTTTACATATTCGCCTGAATACGTTCTTGCATGCGTCAATTGCATGATCATCGTTGGCTAACTCTGTGTCGTGGAGAAGGTATGGGTTTAAAAGAGCCCCAGCATACATAAGATCATTCTCTACTAATTCCCATCGATTCTAGAATGCCTGCTGCAGTGGTTTCACTTCTTCCTTGGTCAAGCGAAAAGATGGATTATCTATATCCAACACATGTTGCCGCATTTTCCGCATAATATGTAGAACCTTGCCCGTGCATGGTGTCTTTGCATCTAGATCATGGAGGCCATAAACAACAGGGCCCAACAATTCAACCAAATTGTTGCAATTCTTCCAGAATTCAGAGCTGTTCAGTATCCTCTTCACAAGTCGAGACTTTGTACGACTATTGCCTTTCTTGTCCGACAAAGTCCTCACGTATGTATCCCAACGCGGGTCAGTCACACTTTGTTTTAATGCACTCTTCACCTTCAGCAAGCGCTTCAATGCAATGAAATTGGAGGCAAATCTTGTTTCCCCCGGCATCAACAAGCTCAATTCCTTTTCGTAAGTACAAAATAGTGCAAGTGGCATGTGTCGCTTTCTAAAAAACTTAAGCACCATCTGTACTTCATGAGCCAAATTCCCTATCCACCTTTCGTTGCCCCAATCTTTGAACAACAAATTCAAGGCGTGGACCATGCATCCTTGGAAAAAAATGTGCGGATACTTCTTTGTTATAATTTGCACGGCTTTAGGATTCACAGGAGCATTATCCGAGGTTATTTGCACCACATTCTGAGGCCCTACCTTCTGTATAAATGTGTCCAAAATAGTTGCCAAATACTCTGCATTTTTTTCAAACCCACTTGTGTCCACTGATCCCAAGAATTGTTCTCCCGCGGAAGACACAAGCATCACATTTATCAATGGCTGATTTGTAACTGAGCTCCATCCATCAGTAGACAATGTTGCACCAAATTTTTGGATACTATTTTCTGTCCGCTTGTGCAATTTCACCTCAATATCTCCCTTCATTTGGTCTAACAATTTTGTTTGTAAAGCGTTATACGAAGGAGGGCTGTATGGCCTTTTGAACTCAGCCGTTCTCTTCACTACCTCTTTGAATACTTCACTTCTCGCTATCGCGAACGGTATGTTTGCTGAATAGAAAAAATTAGCCCACAATGTATTCAAATTGCGTCTACCAGCTTCTTCAAAACCATCTGTTAGCTGGCATTGTCTACGAGGCCTACTGATGGAAGAAGGTGGAGTTTCTTATTGGCTCCTGGATTTTGTGTTTTGATTCATTCCCGAAGCTGAACGAGCTGTTTTAATGGGAACTGTGGACGAGTCTTTTTGAGTTGAATGGTCTAAATCCTTTCCATTTGGCGTACTATTTGTGACTATTGGAAGATGTTGGCCATCTACATTCTCAAGATCCAATCTCCGTGGGAATGATCCATCACACTGAAGAAAAAGAGCTCGAACTCCAGATGTCAATCGCGTACATAGGCTTATTCCTGTGTCACAAGTACCATTCTTCCCTTCATATCCCAAATGATTCAACATGCGGCACTTTTGATTCGCAAATTCCAAGCTGCATGCTTGGCACTTCACTTTACCACTTGATGTAACAGTATACCATTCTGAGAAATCCTTCTTCATTGTGAAAAGCTTCTTCCCATTCCACTTTGAAATTACCAATATTCGCTCAGACTTTAAAATACATGTGCATTCAAATCATCATGTATCATTGTATCATGTATCAAATAAAAGTATTGCATGAAGCCTTGGAAACCAAAGCCCCCCTATTCACTGAACTATGCATTACCAAGCAAGAGACACAAGAAATGTAGCTCTAGCCCTTGGAAATCTTAGCATTCAGGTTAACAGGAGTGATTTCAACTACCTTCTTCCTTGCTCTTATACGTTTGAGTTGCTGAAATCAAACTAACCGTTGGAAGAAGCCCCAACGGACGGGCGGACAGGCGAACAAATAGGATTCATTTTTCTTTTTTTCATAAAACCATGACAGTGAACACAAGAGAATCACAGTATTATACTATTATACAAACCAAAAAATCGTTGTGCCAAACACAGCACAAATGAAGAGAACATCATCAACAAAGAAGGCTAAAAAATACATTAAAATATATATATGAATATATGAATAAGACAATAAAAACATTTTTTTGGGGGGCAAACCGATACAAATTATAAAGAAGTTATGATATGCGCGATTCAAAAAATGACAAAAACTGAAAAAATGCCATACTTAGAGTGCAAACAAAAGTAATAAAGCCTATACTACTTAATAATCTTCTATTAGTACTAATGTAGGTTTATAGTCGAAAATGAAACATTTTTCTATTACATTCTGGCACCATTATTGTCTTCCGTATCACGAGATGTCCCCTCCCTCTCCATGAGTCTTCTACTTGTTCGACGAGGTACTGGTTGAGGACTCCCTAGTTGAAGGCAATTCTGAAGTTCACGGGAAGCTCCTACCTCCATATCAACCCTCTCAAATTGTCTTTTTGTTTTTGGAGAGTGGTCATCTTCTTCTGTAATCTTCCATTTGTTTTTGCGCTTTGGAGACAACTCCACTTCACGCGCCTTTAAAGTCCGGACAACAGAATCTACTTCTTGCAGAAGTTTTTGAATTTCCTCGTCCTCGTTTCTCACATAGAATTGATTGAGATCGCCACTTGCATTTCCCCCCCTAAATAATTCTTCCACTTCGCGATAACATCATCCATCCTCCTATCGAATGCTCGAGCAACATCTTCCATTTTATGGTCTTGCGTTAATATTTGATCCAAGTCCACTCTGGAACGCACCTTTACTGCTTCTTCCAACTTTGATAAAACGAGGGCCCGTCCTATCAAATCATGGTTGTACCCCTGATATTGCACAATGACTTCAGGGTCGTGTTCTACCTTTACCAAACGGTCATCGGTCTCATCTTTCTTCCATTCCGCCTCGGGAAATCGAAAGAATTTATTGTGTTCGATGGTCCAATGTCCTCCCATGCTACGGCAAAATAATTCTCGAGACTCAAGCATCAGAATTCCAAAGGCACGCAACTCCACTTCCACGTCTCGCGTCATCCAAAAATACTTATCCACTGGAGTAACCTCGGGGTTAATCAACCCATGTATGCTTAGGGTAGAATCCCAATCAATTGCTTTTCCCCAATGCAAATAGTTTTGGAATTTGTATGGCGCTTGGTCAAGGGGAAGGTTCCATCGATTGTACTCGTGACCCGGTGGCATCAGAATCGAAATCCCTAGCATTTCAAAAAGTCTTGTAGCCAAAGAAATACGGCACATGGGATAATGGGCGGCATACGTTGCGGCCCTTTGGATACAAAGAATATGGAAAGAATGGCCACATTGGCCAAAAGTTAAACATCCTTCGGGCCCAAAACCATGCTGGCAAAGACAACACTTCCCTTTCAACAGGAAATCATTAGGATTACTGCCAAGCACAAGTGTCTTTTCCTCATCAAATATGTGAGCAGACAATGTGTTGTGAACTACCCATCCTTCTTCCACTTCTTTGGCCCAATTGATGTCCTCGGAATGATAGGATTTGCTGTAGTTTAGGCGCTCAAACATTTGATCCATGTCTCCCCAAACCGTAACCTGCACATCAGGATTCGCTCTTTCATCCTCCATCTTCCTCTTGAGACACAAATAAGAGCTCTCCACGTGATTGTATGTTTTGTCCGACTCCATTGCATACATGAGGAGCCCACTCATGAGTCGAGAGGACACGCGTGCAGGATCTTGTAGTTTCCTCGCCCAAAACATCCAACGCAAGTCCCCTAAACCCTTTGGAAGGATATTGCTTAGAACTCCTACTTTTTCCATTCGTCTCATTAAAGATTCCGCCTCATTCTTCTCTTGAATTGCCAAGTCCAATTGTTGCTTTAAGTCGTCGATAATAGGGTTGACCGGTTGCGTGGGTTTAGAGCCTTCCAATAAGAGAAGAGGCTCAGGTTCCAAGCTTTCAACAGCCACTTTAACTTCTGTGCTCTCGTCCACGGCTTTGCCCTTCTCGAGCGGAAGAGAAAGTCGATCACTATCTTCGGTCCATTCACTTTCCTCCCATGAGCCCTTGCAATGTTCACATGTCTTCTCGTTTTGTAATTTCTGTAACATCTCTTGGTGCTCATGTAACGTCCTCTCGAATGTCTTGCAGTTCTTTGTCAACTGCAAATTTTGGACCTTCAATTTCTCATTTCTGAATTGCTCCCTCTCACACTGTTGCTTACGTTCCTCATGTTCTTTCTGCAATGCCGTATACTTTTCCTTCAACTCGTCATGGTCTTCCTTTGCATAAGACACTTTCGTAAGCTCTATAACCTTCTTTTCAAGGTCACATAAGTTGGTTAGGTCTTTCACTCTATTATCCTGCAGTTCGTTTGCAAAATCAACAAACTTCCTGAAAGCCAATGTACCATGCATAATCTGTGGCGTGATTTGAGAGAAGGAATCCACGATTGCCTCAAGGGCAGGTGTGCATTCAGCCACAAGTCTAGCTGTACATGATAGAGATAAAGCGCTTTTAAACATATCTTTGAAGTCCATTTCAAAAAAGCGTGACTTGGAGTGCCCTTCTCTCCCTTCCATTGAACTGTCCCTTTCCTCTTTAGTACAAGTTTCATTTGAAGGGCCCCCTTCATTTGAAACGGCGAAACCGGCTGGGTCAATTTTAATTTTTTGCCATCGAAGAGTACACTCTAAGAAGTTCTCCATTTCTCGTACTGGAGGAATCTGGTGTAATCTCTCAAGATCTTCACGATCCAACAAATTCAACACTGGATGAAAGAATGGAGAAGGTATCCCTTCCTCATTATTGACAATGATATGAATGGGTGGCTCTTCCGAAGGCATTATTGTATGCATTTGCCTCGGGGATGGGCTGTGTCTTTGGTTCTTGTCCTCATAATCTTCTTTGGTAGTAATGTCCCCCAAGGCATTGCTCTCTAGAAGATTAGTGATTGCATCAGTTGCCCTCTCCAGTTCTTTGACGGGAACCTCTTCCTCGGAAATGTCAAAAGGCGCCGTTGAATCTTCTTCATTTTGAAGACGGTCCGCCTTCAATATACAAGTTTCCTGCACTAGATTTGATACGTTTGGTACAGGATTCATAGATGATGCTGGAGCGTCCGACACAACTCCTTTCGCATACACAACCCTAAACGCGTTGTGCCACTCGTGCGTAGTAACATTTTGGCTGGTTTCACCTTCAGCATTACTTTTTCCTCTGATACCTTTCATACCATCCACTTTGGTTTGAAGTGAAATGTCTTGTTCTTCCGCTGGATCATTTGACTTGGCCTTTGCTTCATTGGATGGAAGTAGTGGCTCCTTTTTTTTTTCCGTTGTAACTTCTACATTCTGCTTTTCCGTTTGAACGGCACTAGGTACTTGTTTCGTTGCATTCTTTGATGTACCACGAGCTTCAGGAAGTTCAACATTTGATACAAACGTATCTGGAATATCTTTTTGATAGAAGGGCAGTTGCAATGGTGCTGCCGATGTCTTAGGATATGTGTTTCACTCCACCTTGCGAGCCAACACAAGTTCAGCATAAACCATGCATGCCAAACTGTAGTTTATTTTGCCCTTGCTCATACCTTTGTCTCCAAAAAGAGCACGCCATACCTCCATCGAGCGATGCACAAAATGATCATTCAAGCAACTTCCTGGTTTAAAACAATACTCCTTCGTGTGAAGAGCATGACAGTCTTTAGGCCACAACTTCCCAATGTGATACATCTTCACATATTTCTTGCACAATTTAAAAGACCAGTACTTTGCGTCCTCCTTCTCCCAACCGTCCTCCGCCTTAATATTGTCGTTCAACAAAATATCATACCGCAACTGATGACCAGCTCCTCTAGGTTTGGATTTCTTGCTGCTTTCAGCTGCACCAGTATTTTCTGTTGCCATAACTACTGAATGTTTTGATTGTCGAGTGATGACTGTCGACTATGAAATTGAAATTGTAATTGTCAAAGTCTTGAAGTCTTGATATGTTCACCAAATACTAAGAACGCGTGTCGATATCTTCGAGCGTGTCAAAGTAATGAAGTCCCAAAGGCCAAACCTTGTATCGGAAAAAAATAATTGACCCCAACTCTCCACCACATAGGAGCAACTAGCGCGGTGAAGCAATAGTAGCACATCCAACGTGGCTTGTTTCCTCAATGGGAGAGTGGAAAGTGAGGAGAAAGATAGTGGCCGTCTGCTCATATAGCCGTCCGCTCCCAGACCTAAAAAGTACCCTCCCCCGAAGCTAATCCGGACGACGCGGACCTAGCCTGAACCGGCGGACGGGCGGACGGTCCCGCGGACGGGCGGACGGCAGGCGGACGGGGAGGACGGGGGGCGGTCGGGGGGCGGACGAGGCGGACCCGCGGACAGACCAGCGGACGGGCGGACGGACGAGCGGGCGGACGGGCCAGACCGCCTTGGATTCCAATTTCAATTAAGGTTGCCTAGGATTCCATTGTTCTTATTAAACTTGTAAGGTTCAGAATCTAAGCCCTAAACCCTAACGATTTCAGTCCTAAGTATTTTTTCAGAATTCATTAGTTCTCTTCTTTGATTGAAGTTTAGATTGAAAGGTAATGGAAGAAAAATTACAATTGAAACTCAAATGCAATTGAAATTTGTGAATTTCAATAAATTTTAAATTTCAAATGCAAATACAACCTACAATCCTATTTGAATTGAATTGAAATGTAATGCAATGCACATACAATTCAAATTTAAATCACATTCACTTCTAATTCAATAGAAATAAAAAGTTCTAAAAACTTTTCATGAATTTGGATTTGTACTTTCCTATCATTTGAAAAAATGAAATGCACTGTGCAGTACAATTTCATTTAAAATATGTATTACATTCCATTTTTATTGAAATTGATTCCAAAAATTGATAATCTTAATTTAAATGAAAGTTACATTCAACTAAGAATGAAATTACATTCACATTCATATTCTATTTCATTTTCCGCCACAAAATTGCACATGCAATTTAATTTGAATGCAAGGCAAATTGTATTGCAATTCAAGTGAATTTCCAATTCAATTTCGATTGAATTCCAATTTCTACGAAAATTCAATTCATGGACAATTCATTGAATTCAAGTTAAAAACTTAAAATTCATGAAAGCATCAGATTCATTTTGAATTTTAATTGGAATGACTTTGTAAAATCAACTATACTTCGAATGGGTCGACAATGCAATTCAAATTGAAGTGGAATTGGAAAATGAATGATAAACCATTATTAGGTCACACTATTTGGACCATAATGAATGAAATATATATGAAATTATGAATCAATCATTTGTCTAAGGGAAGATTCAACAATAATATAAAATACGAACGTGGGATTTTATTTTTCTAAAGGAAAAAAAAGAAACATACTGAAAGATATTGTATTTGGATTTTTTTTAAAAAGAAAGATTTAAGTACTAGGAATTGATACCAAATTTTTTGTTTTTGTTAAAAATAATCTTCAATGGTAATGCATATTCTATTTCATGTATACAATTATATTTAATGATTAAGAACCAACAACTAATTATTGAATTGCCATTGTTCTCCATAATGAAGATGCATCTATGGTATTAACGTCTGAACGACTTTTAGAAATGAGCCTCAAATAGAATGGACCTTGGAATCAAATACACATTAATGATTCATTTCAACATATAGTAGAATACATTTGAAGAAGCCACAAATCGCTTAGCCCATGACACGATGACAAATCCGTTCTAGAGAAATAAGAGTTCACATCCATAACCAACTTGCACACTCACTCGATTGAACTTCAGGAGGATTGTGACTTCTAAGCTTTGGACGATTCCCCGTGGACTTTAGAAGAAAGCGTCGATTTCCATTACTTGAATATTTATTTAGAATAGTTACCCTAAACCCACTACAATAATGATGGCATTCCGTGTTATGGTACAAATAGTGTTACCTAATTTTTACCATATCCATTTAGAGTTTTACTTCCTAGCTCTTATGAGCTCATTTCTAATATGAAATTATCTTTAACACTAATATGAAATTATATTTAGACAAATGATTGATTCACAATTTCATATATATTTTCATTCATTATGGTCCAAATAGTATGACCTAATAATGGTTTATCATTCATTTTCCAATTCCACTTCAATTTGAATTGCATTGTCGACCCATTCGAAGTATAGTTGATTTTACAAAGTCATTCCAATTAAAATTCAAAATGAGTCTGATGCTCTCATGAATTTTAAGTTTTGAACTTGAATGCAATGAATTGTCCATGAATTGAATTTCCGTAGAAATTGGAATTCAATCGAAATTGAATTGGAAATTCACTTGAATTGCAATACAATTTGCCTTGCATTCAAATTAAATTGCATGTGCAATTTTGTGGCGGAAAATGAAATAGAATATGAATGTGAATGTAATTTCATTCTTAGTTGAATGTAACTTTCATTTAAATTAAGATTATCAATTTTTGGAATCAATTTCAATAAAAATGGAATGTAATACATATTTTAAATGAAATTGTACTGCACAGTGCATTTCATTTTTTCAAATGATAGGAAAGTACAAATCCAAATTCATGAAAAGTTTTTAGAACTTTTTATTTCTATTGAATTAGAAGTGAATGTGATTTAAATTTGAATTGTATGTGCATTGCATTACATTTCAATTCAATTCAAATAGGATTGTAGGTTGTATTTGCATTTGAAATTTAAAATTTATTGAAATTCACAAATTTCAATTGCATTTGAGTTTCAATTGTAATTTTTCTTCCATTACCTTTCAATCTAAACTTCAATCAAAGAAGAGAACTAATGAATTCTGAAAAAATACTTAGGACTGAAATCGTTAGGGTTTAGGGTTTAGAGTTTAGGGCTTAGATTCTGAACCTTACAAGTTTAATAAGAACTATGGAATCCTAGGTGACCCTTAATTAAAATTGGAATCTAAGACGATCTGGCCCGTCCGCCCGCTGGCCCGTCCGCCCGTCCGCCCATCCGTCCTTCATCGTCGGCCATCTGATGCGAAGCGGTCGCAGCTTGGGCCGTCCGATCGGGACAACGACGTCTGCCAGGGCGAATGCTATATATTTGGCCGCAGACGGCTCCGTCCGCACAGTTGTCTGCCTTGCGGAGTGGGCTGATCCAGTGGCAATTTTTCTCTGCACGCCTCCTTCGACTTCGAGTGCAAACAATTGTGAAATTGTGAAACATTGGATTCTGATTTGTAAACTTGTCATTTTGACACCATGCCTCCAAAAGGGCTTCCCAATCCTTTCAAGAAAAGTACAAAAGGAAAACCTCAAGATTTGGATTTGGATGTCTACTTTGACGAGTTCAATGTGGCAAAGGAAGGATGGCAGTACGAGACTAAGAAGGTTTGGAACTGCACGATGTGCAAAAAATATGACAAAATGTCACACATTGCCAAACTATGGCCAATGAGTGAGGACTTAGAGCGAAGTGTCAAGCGTTGGGAAGGCCCCATGGAGACGTGCAGGAGTGAACATTTCAAATGGAGATATGAAGAGATTTGGGCAGCTTCAAATCTAGCTGCCTCGAAGCCCAAAATCATGAATTACTCTACCATGGCTATGGTTTGGGCGGAGATTGTATTGCAGAAAGACGTAGACTGGTGTACGGTGATAGGGATGAACAAGGAGACCAAAATGACTTGTCATTCAGCCGTGGTACTTAGAAATTGGAAAACGGAAAGCAATTGTTTGCTTGCTTAGTCTAATCGTGGTCAATTCGGCAATCCAGCTTGGCCAATGCGAGATGCAGAAGACACTGATAGTGAAGATGATGAGGAGGCTTCATTACCTTTGCCACCTCCACCTCCGGAAAGACATAAACGTCGAGACGAGCGTGACAACATAGAATATGAGAATCAAATGCAAAAAGCGCTCAGGAGAAGTACAGAGGATTACGGTCCACCACCTAGGCACCACGAATCATCACATGATTCCCATCATCATTGAGATGCAGGTCCCCCACAACATGGAGGAGGAAGTTCACGGTCCAACCGTGACCTCCGAGACGACTCAGAAGAGTTTCCAAATGTCGGAGGAGGCTTCTTAGACCCAAGGAACGTGGACTTGAGGAGTTCACAACATGGCGGATCGCAGTATTATCCAACAACAGGAGGACCCTATGGAAACCCGAGTTATCCAGACTACAGTGGTTCTGAATACGGCTGCTCACAATATTATCGCGGAACGGGAGGACATGATTTGTATGGGCCTCATGGAAGCTCATTTTATAGTGGATCAAGTCATGGAAGAACTATAGGGTCTGAAGAAAATGCTCCAATTCCACCTCCAACTTTTAGAGGGCCTTACTATGACAATTATGCCCCCGGAGGACAATCAAGCGGATATGGGCCACATGGTGGCTCCGGTTCTGCACGAGAAAGTCAGAAAGATGATAGCAGTTCTGACTCGGAATGAAGTATAGTACGATTGAAAATATTGAAGATGCTCGTACTATTGGTTTGAAGTCGCTTTTTGTAGTTTGCAATGGAGTTCTATTTTGTTAGGAAGGGAAATCCTATGGATTATATGTGATTGTAGCTTTTTTGTGAGTACGGTAGTACTTATTGTCTATATATTTTACATAGGAATTGCCCGCAAATTAGTTTATAGTAGAAAGTCCCAAATTGCCCGCAAACTAAAGATCCTCATAACTTTGGACTCACTATGCCTTGTAAAATAATTTGGGCCATAAAAAATCAAATCTAAACTCACCAAAATCCTAAACCCCAAAAATTCATAATTCTCCAAAAAAAAGGCCGGTCCTTAACTCCTTAAGGGGTTGAAATATCCACAAAGGATATTTAAATTTATAAAAAAAAAATGAAAAAATATTTAAATCCCTTCAAATAGTCAAGTGACTGCTATGTAACAAGATGTTCACTGAGTGTAGGGGGATAATAAATTAATAATATAGGAATCTAAGAAGCATTATTTAATAGCCTCATGTGAGATTGTAAGGATTCACGTAGTGGATGTCTCCATGATTTTTTAAAAATTTCATTTCGATTCTCTTGAAGGATGCCTATATTTTGTTTTACATTCTTTTTTTAATTAATTTCAATATCCTTCAAGGATACTTAAGTTACATTCCGGTTTCAATTTTTTTTTCCTTAATATTCATTATTCAATATAAAATTACAAAATGTCTTACTTGCCTCCAAAATCAAGCACGATCCTGAAAAGATTAATGTGGAAAACACCTCGAAGGTTGAAGTTTGTGCCTCCAAATTCCTAAATGAGTACCAAATAAGCGCATTTCTTCATAAGTTCTCGGAGTGCATTATGATTTTTGAATTGAATTACTGCACCTAAAAAATGATGAAATTAAAATCATCATTCATGGTGAAAAGGGAAGAAGCTGAACACGCAAATGCTTGGTGAAGGAGGACCTACCCCTCTATTGCATGCTTGCACCTTCACAAAAATGAATGTCAAAAATGCTCTCTATGAAGTAATGAAACCATCTTGTGCCATTTGAATTTTACATTTCATGACCCATTGAAATCCTCATTCGGAGTCTGGGATTGCAAATTAGAATTCAGAATTTCCTTGAAACAAGCTAGGTGAAAAACTGAAAATTTAAAGTTTTAAGCGTTTAGGATAAAATTATGTCGCAATGTGAATTTTTGTTTTTTTGTAAGTTATCTAAATCTTGGAACGGAAACCGGGATTCTGGTATCCGGAATCAAGCAGGAGGTAACAGATATCCGGAAATTAACTACGGAACGGAATAGGTGATAATCCGGATTCGATCTGAATCTAAACCGGATTAGAGCTGGAGCGGATCTGAGTTGGAACGAATTGGGTCAGGAACAGATTTGGTCATGATGACAGATCAGACTATAAATAGGCTGACCAATCCAGTTGCCACTCTTTTTCAAATTTCTTTTGCGGAAATCGCTCTCCAGCTCGTACTTAGCTTCCCTTCCCAGCGCTTTGCTTCCTTGTTTTGTAAGTTTGTGTGTGTGTGTGTGTGTGTGTGTGAGGGCGCGCAGCGCTTTAGTGTTTGTCGCAGGTTTAGAGGTATTCCGGTTGAGATCGGAAGAGCGAAGGTGAGAAACGAGACGTGCGGCTAGGAGAGGGAAAGGTAGTCTCAGTGAGAATCCGGTTTAGCACAGCTCGTGTCCATGCCTCAGCTCCGCAAGAGTAGAGCAGGGCCGTCCAGTTCCTCCGCAGTAGAAGTTAAACTCCGGAAGGTGTGTTCGATTATTCCAGTAGACGAGAAGGAAAAGGACAACCTGATAGAGGATCTTGCCAAGATGGGTTGCGGAGGACTGATCGATAAACCCTGGGGATTTAGGGAGGAGCGGATGATTCGAGAGTTGTTGGGAAAGCTCTCCAATCAGTTTGACAAGACCATCCGCGGAATTCCGGGCAGTTGGACGGAAGAGATGTGGAAGGCCGTGTATGAATTCCGGTCAGGAGGTCGAGGGATGGCCTCCTCGAAGGAGGGTTACACTCGGGGGAAGTTCTGGAGCACGGTGGACTCAAAAGATGGGCATGCGGTCGCGAACTGTTTGGACGACCGACATCGCAACCTGTTGCAGTTCCTGGTTCCGATCATCCACTCGGAGAAGCCGACGAGGGTGACCATCGCCATCGGGAACCTGATTTTTGGAGCCCTGAGCGAGGAACGGAAAGTAGACTGGGCCAGGATCTTTTCCGATCTGGTCAACCGTCTGATTCCGAAGATAGGAGGAAGTAGGCCGACTCCGTTGAGTTCCTACCTCTTCCATCTTTACAAGCACAATCAACTCCTCACGGATACGGAGGAGAAGGAGTGGAAGACTCAGGAGTCACTCTTGAAGTATGGGGAATCAGAATCGGAAGAAGAAAAACAGGAGGAAGTATCCGGTTCCGAGGAGGAAGAAGAAGAAGAGGAGGAGCAACACCGGCCGCAGCACAAGCGGCAAAAGACGACGCCTCCTCACCGGAGAGGAACCCCAACCCCTTCGGGTGAGACCTCCAACCTTGGGAATAAACCGGTTTCTGAAGAACCGGGTCCTTCCGGATCGGATCCGACGGATCCATTCAAGCAGCTGATCAACATCCTGAGCGATGTGCGAGCAGACTGGACAGTGAAGAAGCTGACTCTGAACCAGATCAGCGAGCTAGTGGGAGCACCAGCAAATAGCAACCTTGCAGGAGTGGTTGCAAACTCATCTCCAGCCCGGATGAAATCCGGAAGCAAGAAGCGGAGATACGACGACTCCAAGAGGAGAATGAGTCGTTGAAGACGGAAATGTTGCTCCTCAAGGAGGACATGGCTACCACACGGGAGATGACAGAGGCTACCCGGAAAGTAGCCGAGGATGTGAAGGCCACATTCGGAGCAACCGGAGAGGCCGTCACCAAGTCCAAACTGTTTGACGAGGGAGTCCTCAAGGAGAAGAAGATATCCGGAACCAGGTTGGTCCGGATATTGACGGACTACTCCGAGAAAGTGGAATTGGTGATGATGGAAGTGCGAGAAGCTGCAAACCGGATGGAGGAGAGCAGCCGGAAGCTGAACGAAGTGACGCTGTCACGGTCGTTTCATCTGTCCGACCTTTCAATGCCCGGGTCTTTTCCGAACGTGGGCATTCAGACGGAAGGAAAGGAGGGAACTCCCCAATCAAAGAAGAGTGGGAGGAAGCTCGCGCACACCATCAACTTGGATTCGTCACCGGATCTCCCAGAACGTGAAACCGGGGAGCGGAACCGGAACTTGACGGATGTCTTCGAGCAGCTTGGAACGGACCCGCCTAGAAGTCCCACACTGAATCCGGAGAAGGATCAAAGTATGGATCTAACCCCAGATCAGGGTGAGGACCAAAATCAGAGCGTGGACCAAGGCGAGGACCAAATTATGGACGAAGGAACGGATCAAGGAGTAGATCCGGTTATGATAGGATAGTTAGGATTTTAGTTGTAAATATTTGTTAGTTAGGACCGGACCGGATTTGATCCGGTGTGTCTGGTCTGGATCGGATGTCTTCCGGTCTGGCCGGCTCGGCAGGGACCGAAAGTTCCGCGCGGACTTCCCGGGCCCCTTTATGTTGACTTTTGAGTTTTAAAGTGTATATTAATCAGTCTCTGCGAAGGAGACTGGGAGTCTTTTCTCTTGAGTTGTTGTACGTTTTCTATTGATTGCTTGTTGTACGTCTCTCCCGCGTGTGGCAGGGCTGTTTTGGTGAGGAGTTAGGAAAACGTGTGCAGATTCTAGAGAGATTTCTCCCCTTGATGTGTTTGTTTTGCTCTTATGTGCATGTGAGTGGGTATTCTAAGTGTTGGGAGCGGATTTCAGTTCCTCAGCGCCTCTATAGTTCACGATTCCGGGCGAGAAAACCGTTGTTAGGCTAGGCGGATAGGGAAGGAGTCCTTAGTCGCGCTAGAACTCCTGGATAGGAAATCCGGTTGAGTGCCCGATCTCCCGTGAGGTCTCGCTGCCCTAGTTGGTAAACGGAAGGACTTTAGTTGATGTTGGAATGGACGAGTTCGCTTGTAACCACCTAACTTCGCACGGAGGGAACTTGGCATCAAGGTCGTTGTAGTATGAGAGGATCGTACGGGGGGTCTTTGTGTGACCTGCAAACCGGATCGCTGTCCGGGTGGCTGTGAGAGATCAAACCGGATCCGCGCTAGTGTAGGAAGTAGTGGAATAGAGAAGTGGGTCTTCAGCCACTATAAGTCACGGAAGGAGTGGCGGGCCTACCACTCTCAAAAGCAAGCGGCGAACCCTCTGATGGTGAAACAGAGGCAAAACTAAACCGGAGTGGAGTGAGAGTACGTGTGACAGGACCGGATCGGATCGGTCCAGAGAAGTTCCAGGATCAGAAATTGTAGGATCCTGGGTTGTTATAGGATTACAGGACCGAATAGCTTGACAGGCCGGAAGAAATAGGGAGAGGTCTGGTCTTTGTTTTCGGTGTGTTGTTGTTTCCGTTTTTAGATCTAGGACCGGAAAGTAGAAATTGGATACTGACAGGAGCTTAAGTTGGGAATAGAGCTAGACACTTCACAGAATCTCGTGGGTTCGATCTTTAGAGTCATTTTGTTATGCTTTAGAGTGGTTTTTGGGAGTATAACAGGGAATTCACTTACTCTGTGCTGCGACAAATTAAAAAAAGGGTAAAACAGTATGGGCGGACTGGCGAACCAGTGGCCGTCGGACGGGCGGACGAGCGGACGGACCAGCGGACGGGTGGGTGTGGGCGCAAGATTACCCACCCTTGGTAATAGAGCAAACACCGACCAGGTTCTATGCCTTTATCTACATTTTTTAAATATATGGGGGTGATGTGAGCGCGGTCCACTATGCCTTCCAAGCAATGGATCTTTTTTGCTAACGTTTCCTAAGTGTCGTGGATGGCAGCGAATAATTAGAATGCATGTAGTAACTCACAAGGTAACTGCAATGCTCAGGGGTAATGGTAAAATTCTGACTCCCTAACTATCTATCCTATGTCGAGGGTAGACTGGGTAGTTGGCGTCATTTCTAACGTCCCTAACTACGTAAAAAGAGGAACCCCTATGTTCCTTCCATGAACCTCTAAGACTATCGTGGGATTTTAAGACCACCTAGAAGTTCTACTCTAAGGACTAACTCTAAAGTCCAACTCTTACTCTAATCTTCAACCTCTAAATGAAACTCTAGATTTTTACTCTTTTAACTTGGGTTTACATATTAACTACCGACTTTTAACTCTAGGTTTTTACTCCTAATTTAACTCTGAAATTTATCCTCGGAATTTAACTCTAGGTTTAACTTTTAACTCTAAGATTTTACTCCTCTATTCTATTCTAAGGTTACCCTTCTAAATTTAACTCTACGCGTTTGACTTTTAACTCTAGGTTTTTACTTCTAAATCAACTTCGACTCCTAACTTCCAAGTTTTAACCTTCTAAGATAATTCTAAGTTTCACCTCTAATTCTATGTTCTTATTTCTAAACTACTCTAGGATTTACCCTCTTCACTGTAGATTTTTACTCCTAATTTAACTCTAGGTTTTTGACTTTTAACTCTAAATTTTTACTTCTAAAATTCATCCCCAAATTTTAACCTCTAGGTTTGACTCTACGTTTTCACTTTGACTCTAGATTTTTTCTACTAACTCTAAAATTTTACTTCTACTTCTAACTTTTAACTTCTACTTTTAGCTTTTCACTCTCACTTTTTACTTCCCAATTGACTAAAATTTAACCTTTTAATTTAATCTAATCTTTTGACTTTTGACTTTTGACTTCTACTTCCGAATTTAATCCTATCGTTTTAATCCTAGATTAGCTCTAAATGTTATCCTCCTAAATTTAATTCCAACTTTTAACCCTAGGGTTTTGACTTCTAATTTTAACTCTATTTTTAACTCAACAATCTACTTCCTAAGTGGATTCTACTTTTGACCTCTATTTCCTATTCTACTTTTTACTTCCCAAAGTTAACTCCAAATTCTGACTTTTGAATTTTAACTTCCCTAATTAAACTCTTAATTTAACTCTAGGTTTTTACCCGTTAATTGATCTTTAATTTTTATCCTAAATTCTCCTTCTAATCTAATCCTAATTTCCGTCCATTGTTTCTTGTGGTTCAATTTTTATTAAAATTCCTCCGTTCTACCCCCTACCGCTTAACTTAGCCTAACGCGGTCAGTTTACGGTCAAATCTTAATTTTAAGATGTTTTCGGAAACCTCTATTCCTAATCTATCAACTTTTGAATCTAAACTTCTAATTCACATTAATCTCGGATGCTAATCACGCTCTAAGGGCTGATTAGGAAAACAAATGTTAATTAGGGAGAAACGACTAGGATTAGTTTAATGACCCACCTCGTTACTGCTAGTGTCGGAAATGACGTCATCCCCGTCCACGTGCGCGTCCTCGTGCTCCATGGTGGCCACTCGCGATCGTCTTCTTTTATTTTTGGATTATGGTCTTTATTTATTTTATTTTATTTTGCTTTATTTTTTAAGGCCCACGGCTTAAGTTGTAGAAAAGGAAACGTTTACAAGTATGATGTTCTAACCCTTTTCCCCCATTTCCTTCTTCTTTTCTTTCTCTCCTCCTCTTCCTTCTACTCTTGAACTATTCCACCAACCGTGGTGATGGTGGTCTTATGCTTCTAGTCTCAAACTTCGTGAAGTTTTAAATGAGCCTCCTACCCTCTTACGCAACTTTGCTTTGTGTCATCCTAATCCTCCTCCCAATGGTTGCAAGGAGTTCTTCTAGATTTCCTACCTAATCTCCTAGCTAGGCACTATTTATCGTCTCTCTCCTCTCCACTCCTATACCACATCCTTCCCCCTAATTTCCTTCCATTGTGTGTAGGTGTGAGTGGTGAAACAAATTTGTGTGCAGGTACGGTGGTGCTCCGCTCTTTTCTCCCTTCTCCCTTTTTGGTTTAGACCCTAATCCTACTCCTTCCCTAGCTAGTAATAGGTTAGTCCCACATCTTTTTGGTGTTTTAGGTCTGATTTTTGCGTTAGTTTGAGAGAACCCAAAAAAACCAGAACCCAAAAGACCAAAAAATTTGAGTTCAAAAAAAAGAGCGACCGATTTGGCTGGGTGCTGGACCCCGAGCCTGCCCACCACCTCTCGGCTGGCTGGCTGGGGCTGGTAAAAAATTAATTAAATTTATTAATTAATTTTTTAATATATTTTTTTTTTTTGGGCTCCCGATGGTGCTGCAGTATGCTGGCCTGATGTTATTGTTGTAGCTGGTCCTGATGTTGCTGCTGGATGTTGGTCCTGATATTGCTGCTGTATGCTGGTCCCGATGTTGCTGGCTGTCTAAACTGGATTTCTGGCTAGGCTAAAAAACTGGATTTTTTGCTAAGGCTATCTAAGACTGAATTTTTGCTAAGGCTATCTAAGACTGAATTTTTGCTAAGGCTATTTTAAGACTGGATTTTTGCTAAGGCTAATTTAAGACTGGATTTTTGCTAAGGCTATTTTAAGACTGGATTTTTGCTAAGGCTATTTTAAGACTGGGTTTTTGCTAAGGCTATTTTAAGACTGGATTTTTGCTAAGGCTAATGGGGGAAATAAACGTCGGGGGTACTAAACTTACTAAGACCTTGGAAACAACTAAACTACATAAAACTTTTGAAGACACTACTCTAGACAAATGCAAAGAAACCTACATATCTTGGAAACTAAACTCTGGAGGTTTCCACAAAGGTCTTGGAAACTAGACTTTGGAACTAAACACGGGGTAGATGCAAAGCTTCGCCGTCAAATTGGTTTTAACACCAACTTTAGGACTTCTTGACACCCCGGGGGTTCAAAGCTCCGCCGTCTACACTTTTAACACACGCTTTAGGACTCTACTTTGTCACTAGTTCAAAGCTTTGCCGTTTCTCAGGGGGGTCCACACGAGGAGAGAGACTTTAGAAGAGGGAAAACTAAACCTTAAAAGAAAACACACACACAGGGTCAAAGCTTCGCCGTCCCGGAGGGGGGTCCACTTCACAAGTAGAAGATTAGGAGAGGGTTTGGAAGAAAACTTAGCAAAACATGTACAAGGAGGTCCAAAGCTTCGCCGTCCCGGAGGGGGGTCCACTCAACAAGGAGAAGATTAGAAGAGGGTTTGGAAGAACTTTAGCAAAACATGCACAAAGGAGGTCCAAAGCTTCGCCGTTCCGGAGGGGGGTCCACTCAACAAGGAGAATATTAGAAGAGGGTGTAAGAAAAACTACAAAGGGGAAAACTGGCAAGTTAGATCACGTGGCAACACAACGCTCACACGCTAAAGGCCCCCCAAAGCGGCATCGCCAAGGTACGGTGGGGGGTGACTTTAGGATTAGTGCAAGATACAAAACAAAAGACTCTTAACTTCACAAGTTAGATCACAACACGTACAAGAGAAAGAGAGAGGCTCTCCACCTACAACAAAGTACAAAAACTGCACAAAAGAGTACATAAAGCAAGGTAGAAGGACCCCCAAGGACCTTCAAAGCTTGAAAATAAACAACAATGGAGCCAAAAGTGCTCCGAAAACACCGTAGAGGTTTTTGGCTTGAAACGCCAAAATATCCAAAATAACTTGGATCCACGGACCCAAAACAAGAATTGGGGGTGTTCTAGAGAGAGAAATGGGGCCCTTATATAGGTTTCCAAGGGCTCACCCCTCCCTCTAGAGTTCTAAGGTAACCTTATCAACGGGGATTTTCATCCTCATCCTCAAAGATTTTCATCCTACATCCTAAATTTCTACTTCTACCATCTATGCTGGACCAACATCCTAACTCTTGGAGATTAGCTCCAATCGCCGAACGGATTGCGCCGTTGGATCCAGAACGCCGTGTTTAGTCCTAGATTCTTCTACCCCCCGTACCGAGGCCAAAAACCCATCGTAGGATAATTTAGTTTAAAAATCAAATCGTGGTAAAATCCTAGATCTTGGGGGTCTCCTATTTTGAGAAATGTGAATAGCCTAGGGTCTCCGGTAGGTGCGAGAGAGTCGGGAAGGACTTTTGGTTGACTTCGTTTCGCCATCGTATGGTCCCGAAATGCCGGTCAACGTGGCGGGGACCCCGCCACGTGGTTAATTCCCGAGGAATCTCGTCGGTTCGGGTACTTGCTGCTATCGGAATGTCGTGAAACTTCACGGAGCGCATTATTAACATAAAACAAGCTAGTCTAATTTTTAGTGAGATTTTATTGTAACCTGGGTAATTTCCATGAAATTTCCGTTGGAGGTTAGGAGGGTTGACCACCCGGAAAAAGGTTCTTCTGCAAGTCGGAAGATGCCGGGATTTTTCACGTGACCTCTCAGGGAGTCGCATGAAAGACGTGCGGGTGTGTTCCTGTACCTGGCACGATTGGTCAATGGAGATTTAACTGGACATCTCCTTGAAGTAGCGACGGTGCGGGAATCTTCTACAGGTGGAGTAATCTTGGCGAACCGATTTCGCCGTTGGACTCCTGGCATGGGATTCACCTTAGAACACCATCTTTGGGCTGTAGATTCCTCCACGGCCCGGTCTTGCGTGAGTGGCTCCTGCATGCTAACAATCGGGATTTGGGAATTCGTCGATCTAATGGGGAATTCTAAATCTAACTCTAGGACCCGACCTAGTGGCCTTGCTGTGGATCCCTCGGACCGACCTAGCCATGAATCGCCACATTCATGATGGGATTTAGCCCTTTTGGGGCTGTGTGACTCGAATCCTCCAAATCTAACCTTTTCGTTATTTCTATACTATTTTTAGGCCAGGTTTGGGGGATTCTAAGTAAAAAACACAAATCTAGACCAAATACTATAATGGGTATGACACAACCTTATTTCGGTTCTACACTCTTTTTATGGATTTTTCTATACTTTTATCAACTTTAAATTGCAATTTTCCAAAAAAATAATTCTACAAGTCCCAAGTGACAAATTGGGAGCTCACAGTAGGCGGACGGACTAGCGGACGAGTGGGCGGACGGAGTAGCGGACGGGTGGGCGGACTGGCGGACGGATCAGCGGACGGCCTCCCGTCCGCCTTGTCCGCGCCGTCCGATCGGGCAGACGCGTTTAGGGTCCGTCCGATCGGACTTGCAGACGAGGCGGACGGGGAGGCCATCCACCTTGTATATAAGGGCGGACGGGCCGTCCGCAAGTCACTTTTGTCTTCCCCCTTGCTTCATTGGTTGCAAGAGTGAGCGGAGAGCTTGGTGGTTTGCCCCTCCATTGGCTCCTCTCTTTGGGAAGATAAAAGTGCAATATTTAGTGGGAACTTTTGTCATTTTTTTGCAGGAAAGTAATCGTTGCTCAAGATGCCGAGGATAAGGAAGGCTGCGAAGGGAAGAGGGGTTGTGCCCCCTTCTCGATCTGCTAAAGACTATCCGTCACAGACTTGCAAGAATTACATGGTTCAATGTATCGTTGCGTTCTATGAGACGGAGACTACGACAACTTTGGATTCCAAGTACGTTCGATATGGAGAGGAGTGCATTGAAAAATTCAAAGCAGACATTGTGGGCGCTAGATTACCCACCCTTGGTAATAGAGCGAACACCGACCAGGTTCTATGCCTTTATCCACATTTTTTAATATATGGGGGTGATGTGAGTGCGGTCCACTGTGCCTTCCAAACAATGGATCTTTTTTGCTAACGTTTCTTAAGTATCGTGGATGGCAGCGAATAATTAGTAATGCATGTAGTGACTTACAAGTTAACTACGATGTTCAGAGTGATGGTGAAATTCTAACTCCCTAACTATCTATCCTATGTCGAGGGTAGACTGGGTAGTTGGCGTCATTTCTAACATCCCTAACTACGTAAAAAAGGGAACCCCTATGTTCCTTCCATGAACCTCTAAGACTATTGTGGGTTTCTAAGACTCCACCTCGAAGTTCTACTTCTAAAGACTAATTCTAAAGTCCAACTCTTACTCTGATTTTCAACCTCTAAATGAAACTCTAGACTTTTACTCTTTTAACTTGGCTTTAAGTATTCACTACCGACTTCTATTCTATGTTTTGACTTTTGACTCTAGGTTTTTACTCCTAATTTAACTCTGAAATTTATCCTCGGAATTTAACTCTAGGTTTAACTTTTAACTCTAAGTTTTTACTCCTAAATTAATTCCCAATTTTAACCTCTAGGTTTGACTCTACGTTTTCACTTTGACTCTAGATTTTTCTACTTCCAACTAACTCTAAAATTTTACTTCTACCTCTAAGTTTTAACTTCTACTTTTAGCTTTTGACTCTAACCTTTTACTCCCCAATTGACTCTAAAATTTAACCTTTAAATTTAATCTAAACTTTTGACTTTTGACTTTTGACTTCTACTTCCCAATTTAATCCTATCGTTTTAATCTTGGATTAATTCTAACTGTTACCCCTCCTAAATTTAATTCCAACTTTTAACTCTAGGGTTTTGACTTCTAATTTTAACTCTATTTCTAACTCAACAATCTACTTCCTAAGTGGATTCTACTTTTGACTTCTATTTCCTACTCTACTTTTTACTTCCCAAAGTTAACTCGAACTTCGACTTTTGAATTTTAACTTCCCTAATTAAAATCTTAATTTAATTCTAGGTTTTTAACTGTTAATTGATCTTTAATTTTTATCCTAATTTCTCCTTCTAATCTAATCCTAATTTCCGTCCATTGTTCCTTTTGGATCAAATTTAATTAAAATTCCTCCGTCCTACCCCCTATCGCTTAACTTAGCCTAACACGGTCAGTTTACGGTCAAATCTTAATTATAAGCTGTTTTTGGAAACCTCTATTCCTAATCTATCAACTTTTGAATCTAAACTTTTAATCTACACTAATCTCGGATGCTAATCACGCTCTAAGAGCTGATTAGGAAAATAAATGCTAATTAGGGAGAACCATCAAAGATTAAATCAAAAACTCACCTCTTCACTACCGGTCTCGGAAATGACTTCGTCCCCGTTAAGGTATACATCCTCACGCTCCATGGTAGTCTTTGGCTTTGTTTTGAATTTTTTCCCAGGCTCACCGCTTATTGAGAAATATTACAATTGTTGATGATTTAAACTCCCTCTTTCCCTTCCTCCTTTTCTTTTCTTTCTTCCCCTCTCTTCTACACTAGCACTATTCCAACTAAGCTTTTATGAGTCTTACACTATGGTTTCAAACTACGAGAAGGGTTTAAATGTTCTTCCTACCCTCTTACACAATTTGCCTTTGTGTCATCTTAATCCTCCTTCCAACGGTCACCACAAATTCTCAAGATTTCCCTCCCTAAGTCTACCTAGGCTTAGACCTAGGTTACTATTTATTGTCTCTCTCCTTTTTGTTCTCTACTTCATCTCCTTCTTCCTAATCTCCCTCCATTGCTCATGTGTGTATTTGGTTGGTTAGAATGGAGGTTTCAAGTGTGCGTGCAGGTGTGACGTGAAGGGTGCAATTATGTGTGTAGGAGTGATGTGAGGTGTTGACTCTCTTCCTTCTTTTCCCTTTGTTTTTTTTTAGTCACAATTTGGAAGTTTTGGAATTTTTGGCCTTGGATCCCCACTGGGTTTAACTGATTTTCTAATCTAGCTCTATCTCTGATTTCCTAAACTAGATCTATCACTGGTTTCCTAAACTAGAGTTATCACTAATTTCCTAAACTAGATCTATCACTGATTTCCTATTAGATCTATAACTAATTTTCTAAACTAGGTCCTGATTAAAGGAGAGTTTTTTCAAACAAAAACCAAAGTTGGGGCCCCGCAGGGCATCATCCCGTTTGTGGTCTGAAATCAGCCATGATGTATGTGAGACATGGTCAGTCTACCCAAATCGCAAAACCAGCCAAGGTTGGGCGCTGGACAGGCAGTGTACCGGCCTTGGTTACCGGCCTCGTACCGGCCTTGTACCGCTGTGGCTGGGCTCCGTTATTGCCGCTGGGCTCTCCCATTACTGCCGCTGGGCTCCCGTTATTGCCGCTAGGCTCCCGGTTCTGTTGAACTGGTTGGTTGCTGGGCTGGCTGGTCCGTTGGTGTCGCAGCACAGAGTAAGAGAATTACCTCTTATACTCCCAAAAACCACTCTAAAGCATAACAAAATGACTCTAAAGATCGAACCCACGAGATTCTGTGAAGTGTCTAGCTCTATTCCCAACTTAAGCTCAGTCAATATCCAATTTCTACTTTCCGGACCTAGGTCTAAAACCGGAAACAACAACACACCAAAAACAAAGACCAGACCTCTCTCTATTTCTTCCGGCCTGTCAAGCTATTCGGTCCTGTAATCCTATAACAACCCAGGATCCTACAATTTCTGATCCTGGAACTTCTCTGGACCGATCCGATCCGGTCCTGTCACACGTACTCTCACTCCACTCCGGTTTAGTTTTGCCTCTGTTTCACCATCAGAGGGTTCGCCGCTTGCTTTTGAGAGTGGTAGGCCCGCCACTCCTTCCGTGACTTATAGTGGCTGAAGACCCACTTCTCTATTCCACTACTTCCTACACTAGCGCGGATCCGGTTTGATCTCTCACAGCCACCCGGACAGCGATCCGGTTTGCAGGTCACACAAAGACCCCCCGTACGATCCTCTCATACTACAACGACCTTGATGCCAAGTTCCCTCCGTGCGAAGTTAGGTGGTTACAAGCGAACTCGTCCATTCCAACATCAACTAAAGTCCTTCCGTTTACCAACTAGGGCAGCGAGACCTCACGGGAGATCGGGCACTCAACCGGATTTCCTATCCAGGAGTTCTAGCGCGACTAAGGACTCCTTCCCTATCCGCCTAGCCTAACAACGGTTTTCTCGCCCGGAATCGTGAACTATAGAGGCGCTGAGGAACTGAAATCCGCTCCCAACACTTAGAATACCCACTCACATGCACATAAGAGCAAAACAAACACATCAAGGGGAGAAATCTCTCTAGAATCTGCACACGTTTTCCTAACTCCTCACCAAAACAGCCCTGCCACACGCGGGAGAGACGTACAACAAGCAATCAATAGAAAACGTACAACAACTCAAGAGAAAAGACTCCCAGTCTCCTTCGCAGAGACTGATTAATATACACTTTAAAACTCAAAAGTCAACATAAAGGGGCCCGGGAAGTCCGCGCGGAACTTTCGGTCCCTGCCGAGCCGGCCAGACCGGAAGACATCCGATCCAGACCAGACACACCGGATCAAATCCGGTCCGGTCCTAACTAACAAATATTTACAACTAAAATCCTAACTATCCTATCATAACCGGATCTACTCCTTGATCCGTTCCTTCGTCCATAATTTGGTCCTCGCCTTGG
The DNA here is from genome assembly GCA_951799445.1 of Pseudisothecium myosuroides. NCBI lineage: Eukaryota > Viridiplantae > Streptophyta > Bryopsida > Hypnales > Lembophyllaceae > Pseudisothecium > Pseudisothecium myosuroides. The sequence goes on from OX637295.1 coordinate 15,463,388, forward strand.
TCCACGCTCTGATTTTGGTCCTCACCCTGATCTGGGGTTAGATCCATACTTTGATCCTTCTCCGGATTCAGTGTGGGACTTCTAGGCGGGTCCGTTCCAAGCTGCTCGAAGACATCCGTCAAGTTCCGGTTCCGCTCCCCGGTTTCACGTTCTGGGAGATCCGGTGACGAATCCAAGTTGATGGTGTGCGCGAGCTTCCTCCCACTCTTCTTTGATTGGGGAGTTCCCTCCTTTCCTTCCGTCTGAATGCCCACGTTCGGAAAAGACCCGGGCATTGAAAGGTCGGACAGATGAAACGACCGTGACAGCGTCACTCCGTTCAGCTTCCGGCTGCTCTCCTCCATCCGGTTTGCAGCTTCTCGCACTTCCATCATCACCAATTCCACTTTCTCGGAGTAGTCCGTCAATATCCGGACCAACCTGGTTCCGGATATCTTCTTCTCCTTGAGGACTCCCTCGTCAAACAGTTTGGACTTGGTGACGGCCTCTCCGGTTGCTCCGAATGTGGCCTTCACATCCTCGGCTACTTTCCGGGTAGCCTCTGTCATCTCCCGTGTGGTAGCCATGTCCTCCTTGAGGAGCAACATTTCCGTCTTCAACGACTCATTCTCCTCTTGGAGTCGTCGTATCTCCGCTTCTTGCTTCCGGATTTCATCCGGGCTGGAGATGAGTTTGCAACCACTCCTGCAAGGTTGCTATTTGCTGGTGCTCCCACTAGCTCGCTGATCTGGTTCAGAGTCAGCTTCTTCACTGTCCAGTCTGCTCGCACATCGCTCAGGATGTTGATCAGCTGCTTGAATGGATCCGTCGGATCCGATCCGGAAGGACCCGGTTCTTCAGAAACCGGTTTATTCCCAAGGTTGGAGGTCTCACCCGAAGGGGTTGGGGTTCCTCTCCGGTGAGGAGGCGTCGTCTTTTGCCGCTTGTGCTGCGGCCGGTGTTGCTCCTCCTCTTCTTCTTCTTCCTCCTCGGAACCGGATACTTCCTCCTGTTTTTCTTCTTCCGATTCTGATTCCCCATACTTCAAGAGTGACTCCTGAGTCTTCCACTCCTTCTCCTCCGTATCCGTGAGGAGTTGATTGTGCTTGTAAAGATGGAAGAGGTAGGAACTCAACGGAGTTGGCCTACTTCCTCCTATCTTCGGAATCAGACGGTTGACCAGATCGGAAAAGATCCTGGCCCAGTCTACTTTCCGTTCCTCGCTCAGGGCTCCAAAAATCAGGTTCCCGATGGCGATGGTCACCCTCGTCGGCTTCTCCGAGTGGATGATCGGAACCAGGAACTACAACAGGTTGCGATGTCGGTCGTCCAAACAGTTCGCGACCGCATGCCCATCTTTTGAGTCCACCGTGCTCCGGAACTTCCCCCGAGTGTAACCCTCCTTCGAGGAGGCCATCCCTCGACCTCCTGACCGGAATTCATACACGGCCTTCCACATCTCTTCCGTCCAACTGCTCGGAATTCCGCGGATGGTCTTGTCAAACTGATTGGAGAGCTTTCCCAACAACTCTCGAATCATCCGCTCCTCCCTAAATCCCCAGGGTTTATCGATCAGTCCTCCGCAACCCATCTTGGCAAGATCCTCTATCAGGTTGTCCTTTTCCTTCTCGTCTACTGGAATAATCGGACACACCTTCCGGAGTTTAACTTCTACTGCGGAGGAACTGGACGGCCCTGCTCTACTCTTGCGGAGCTGAGGCATGGACACGAGCTGTGCTAAACCGGATTCTCACTGAGACTACCTTTCCCTCTCCTAGCCGCACGTCTCGTTTCTCACCTTCGCTCTTCCGATCTCAACCGGAATACCTCTAAACCTACGACAAACACTAAAGCGCTGCGCGCCCTCACACACACACACACACAGACAAACTTACAAAATAAGGAAGCAAAGCGCTAGGAAGGGAAGCTAAGTACGAGCTGGAGAGCGATTTCCGCAAAAGAAATTTGAAAAAGAGTGGCAATTGGATTGGTCAACCTATTTATAGTCTGATCTGTCTTCATGACCAAATCCGTTCCTGACCCAATTCGTTCCAACTCAGATCCGCTCCAGCTCTAATCCGGTTTAGATTCAGATCGAATCCGGATTATCACCTATTCCGTTCCGTAGTTAATTTCCGGTTATCCGTTACCTCCTGCTTGATTCCGGATACCAGATCACGGTTTCCGTTCTAAGATTTAGATAACTTACAAAAAACCAAAAATTCACATTGCGACAGCTGGCACCACAAAATTTTTAATCACCTCAACGGGCTTCCTCAGGGGAACCCACTTAACCAATAAAAATTGGAGTTTTGGAAAAATTAGTGCTAGAATCAAGGCTTCGCCGTCCGGGGGTTAGGCCCGAAGTTGTGAAGCAAGACACTCGGCTTAGCAAACCACGTATACCAGGGCTAGGTAGCTATACTTGGTCCACGACTTCCTACTTCATGTTCGACTCTAATATCTTGGAAGCTAAACTCTAGAGGTTTCCACAAAGGTCTTGGAAACTAGACTTTGGACCTAGACTCGGGGGAAGTGCAAAGCTTCGCCGTTAAGTTGGTTTTAACACCAACTTTAGGACTTCTTTGACACTTCGGGGGTTGAAGGCTTCGCTGTCTACACTTTTAACACATGTTTTAGGACTTCAACTTGTCACTAGTTCAAAGCTTCGCCGTTTCCAAGGGGGGTCCACGCAATGAGAGAGACTTTAGAAGAGGGGAAACAACTAAACTTTTAAAGAAAACACACACAGATTCAAAGCTTCGCCGTCCCGGAGGGGGGTCCACTCAACAAGGAGAAGATTAGAAGAGGGTTTGGAGTAACTTTAGAAAAAACATGCACAAAGGAGGTTCAAAGCTTCGCCGTCCCGGAGGGGGGTCCACTCAACAAAGAGAAGGTTAGAAGAGGGTGTAAGACAAAACACAAAGAAAAAAAAAACACAAGTTAGACCACGTGGCAACACAAAGCTCACACGTTAAAGGCCCCCCAAAGCGGCATTGCCAAGGTACGGTGGGGGTAACTTTAGGATTAGTGCAAGATACAAACAAAAGAAACTCAAACTTCGCAAGTTAGATCACAACACGTACAAGAGGGAGAGAGAGGCTCTCCACTTACAACAAGATGCCAACAACTTCACAAAAGAGTACACAAAACAAGGTAGAAGGACCCCCAAGGACCTTCAAAGCTTGAAAATAAACAACAATGGAGCCAAAAGTGCTCCGAAAACACCGTAGAGGTTTTTGGCTTGAAACGCCAAAATATCCAAAATAACTTGGACCCACGGACCCAAAACAAGAATTGGGGGTGTTCTAGAGAGAGAAATGGGGCCCTTATATAGGTTTCCAAGGGCTCACCCCTTCCTCTAGAGTTCTAAGGTAACCTTATCAACGGGGATTTTCATCCTCATCCTCAAAGATTTTCATCCTACATCCTAAATTTCTACTTCTACCATCTATGCTGGACCAACATCCTAACTTTTGGAGATTAGCTCCAATCGCCAAACGGATTGCGCCGTTGGATCCAGATCGCTGTGTTTAGTCCTGAATCTTTCTACCCCCCGTACCGAGGCCAAAAATCCATCGTAGGCTAATTTAGTTTAAAAAACCAAATCGTAGTAAAATCCTAGATCTTGGGGGTCTCCTATTTTGAGAAATGTGAATAGCCTAGGGTCTCCGGTAGGTGCGAGAGAGTCGGGAAGGACTTTTGGTTGACTTCGTTTCGCCATCGTATGGTCCCGGAATGCCGGTCAACGCGGCGGGGACCCCGCCACGTGGTTAATTCCCGAGGAATCTCGCCGGTTCGGGTACTTGCTGCTATCGGAATGTCGTGAAACTTCACGGAGCGCATTATTAACATAAAACAAGCTAGTCTAATTTTTAGTGAGATTTTATTGTAACCTGGATAATTTCCATGAAATTCCCGTTGGAGGTTAGGAGGGTTGACCACCCGGAAAAAGGTTCTTCTGCAAGTCGGAAGATGCCGGGATTTTTCACGTGACCTCTCAGGGAGTCGCATGAAAGACGTGCGGGTGTGTTCCCGTACCTGGCAAGATTGGTCAATGGAGATTTAAACTGAACATCTCCTTGAATTAGCGACGGTGCGAGAATCTTCTGCAGGTGGAGTAATCTTGGCGAACCGATTTTGCCGTTGGACTCCTGGCATGGGATTTACCCTAGAACACCATCTTTGGGCTGTAGATTCCTCCACGGCCCGGTCTTGCGTGAGTGGCTCCTGCATGCTAACAATCGGGATTTGGGAATTCGTCGGTCTAATGGGGAATTCTAAATCTAATTCTAGGACCCGACCTAGTGGCCTCGCTGTGGGTCCCTCGGACCGACCTAGCCATGAATCGCCACATTCATGGTGGGATTTAGCCCTTTTGGGGCTATGTGACTCGAATCCTCCAAATCTAACCTTTTCGTTATTTCTATACTACTTTTAGGCCAGGTTTGGGGGATTCTAAGTAAAAAACACAAATCTAGACCAAATACTATAATGGGTATGACACAACCTTATTTCGGTTCTACACTCTTTTTATGGATTTTTCTATACTTTTATCAACTTTAAATTGCAAATTTCCAAAAAAATAATTCTACGAGTCCCAATTGACAAATTGGGAGCTCACAGACATGAAAGACAAGATGTTGGAGGCTTTGAACAAGCCGGAGTGGTATCACAAACAAGATAAGCGCGACTTTCAGGAGTGGTTGGATAAACAAGCTCACGATGCACTATGGAATTCTAACGTAATGATAAAGAAATTTGGGATGGTGCATCGTGCAAATGATGAGGCATTTGAACACGTTGTTTTGAGAGCAGATATGTTCATAATGAGGTGTAAACCATTTGCTAAGAAGCGAAACAGAGAGGGGTCAGTGGGTTGGTGGAATAGTGCGCCTGGAGTCGCATAAGTGCAAAACACACGTCGCCATCTAATAGCGCTTCCGGAAACAGCGAGGGTAATTGCTGTAGATAACAAAATCATGCGGGGTGGCTATGCAACCATTCGGAAGGTGCGAATTGAAGGATGCACTGAGATTCAAGCGTTTTGGGAGTTCGCAGCGAAGACGTCTCTTCAAGAAGTTCGAAGATCAGAACTTGCGAAGCTGGAACATAATACCGAGTCAATGGCTGTGCGTATTCCACACAATGGAGTGATACGGTTTTTGGCCATCCACGCGACAAAAAATGAAGGCTACACGTATTGGTGGAATGGCGGTAATTTGCAAGAAATGTTGAGAATGGATAACAATTATTCGGACAACATATTCATTCGAATTGCATATGACCCCAAGGTTACCAGTGAGGAAGTCATTGCTGCTCACCATCTCAAACGCTGGAGAGCGAAGCGGACGGATCTTGCTTGGGCATTGCTACATATTATGAATGCAGTGCATGGTGCAAGACATCTCCACAACGACATTTCTCCGGACAATATCTTGTTTCATTTTTCTGAAGATGAATCATTGGCTTACATTGGAGTCTGCGACTGGGGGATGACTACAACTATTACTGCCCCCAAAAACTCATTGTATACATACACATCCACAGCTGAACGAGACGAAAATTTGAGTAGGAGGTGGTGGGTGGATCCAGCGATTACATATGTGCATAGAGAAGGTGCAGATGTGGAGAATGTACCCAACTTATCTAAGCTATCCGAGGAGTTTGCTATCGGTGAAATAGCTATGAGGATCAATGTTTCATGCATGTCAGAGGCTTACCACAAATTGCAAGGGCGTGGAAGCAATATGCATGAGAGATACCAGCATCACGAACTCGGATCCGTATTCCAACTTTATTTGAAGAGACTTTGTGTGCACGGCACAGAGGGTTCACAACGTGCCACAGGTCATAGTAGTTTGGCGGAAGTCATTACATGGTTTACTTCATCGCACAATTGGCCTATACCGGATGAACATTTCTGCCGATTATATTGAGTTTTTACGACATAATGTAGGATAATTATAGGAGTATGCAATATTTATAGACGCAAATGCACATTGTATTATGTGCACGGATGGTATATACTATATACAGACTTATGCGGCATGCGCACTATTTTTATCTTCATTACATGTCTATGTAATTTCAGTTGAATGTGCATTTTGCAATTGATGACTATTTTTTCATTGATAATGAAAGCTTCACATGACACATGTAGACAGAATTGTAATATTTTAGGAGCAAAAACACATATGTATATGTTGAAATTTTGCAATTTTTTGGGGCAGTCTGCGGCACGTTGAGTTGAGTTGTAGGCTTTGAAGTTTGAGATAAAACTAACTTTGATTGAATGTTTATTACAATATTAAAATCATTGGGATTGGCAATTTTCAATTCCATAACTAAATTAATAACAATTTAGTATTATTTTCGATTCATTCTCTACTTCTTTGTACTTACTATTGCTTTCCTATATGTTGTGCAATTCCAAATGATCTAAATTTTTTCAAGCATGTAGCCAACTTGCCTTGATGAATGAATCCAAAGAGTTGCATTGTTGCAACCATTTAGAGATTTTTTCATAAAAATGTGACCTTGTGAAGTTTAGTTGCCCATAATCCCATTTTCCGCAGGGCCCAAAAAGGCTTTTTGTCAATTCAAACGCTAATATCTTGCAATCTACAATTCTACATTTCTACATGGTAGAAATTTCTGAAATTTTTTCCTCATCTTCTAAAATTATTTTACTACAAGATCCTATGGTTGGATGTGTTCAAGAATATTAAATCTTTTTTTTTTTATAAAACCAAGAAGGTCATACGAGCGGATGAGCCTGTCCACCCTGTTCGCGCACCCGTCCGCCCGTCCGCCCTGTCCGCCCACCTGTCCGCCCGTCCGCCCCGTCCGCCCACCTATCCGCCCGTCCGCCCCGTCCGGGGCCGTCCACCTTTGTAATTTTTGTCTATGTCTCCGGATGCTCCAAAATGGCCGGTCGTGGACGTTGGACGTCCGTGCAACCCTGTCGTGGAAGCGCTGGGATGAATAGTTGTTTGTGGATGGGGAAGTAACACTCCGATGGATGAAAAATCAAGTGCATGGATGAAAATTGAGAGCCTCCTTAATGAAAGCACACTCGATTAACTTGGAGATGGGACGGCAGGGAAGGGGGGGGTATACTCCCCAGAGCTCCTTGGGGAGGAGCTCATTTTCATTTCTCACTTTGAGCTCTCTCCTCTCCTCCTCTCCTCTCCTCTCTCCTCTGCCTAGGGTTTCGTGCAGCCGCCGATACATTTGGGGAGCCGCCGATAGGGTTTAGGGTTTCCTGCAGCTGCCGATACATTTGGGGAGCCGCCGACACATTCGGGAAGCTGCTGATACATTTGAAGAGCCGCCGATAGAGTTTCAGGAGTCGCCGATACATTTGGGGATTTGCCGATCGGGTTTCAGGAGCTGCTGATAGGGTTTCTGGAGCAGCCGACATCATCAGCCGATACTTTGTCAGCCATCTGCCGATACTGGAGCGAGAGGACACGAAAATGGAGCTAGTTCAGCATGGCGACATCAGCCGATCAGGAACAGAGGTAAATTTCAATTATCCTCTACATCTATGATTGAGTATAGAAGAGTCGACTGTCGGCCGATAGAACTTCAGTATGTCGGCTGCCAGCCGATAGAAAAATAGTAGCTGCTAGTCGCGTACACCTCTGGTGTCAGCTGCTAGTCGCGTACACCTCTGGTGTCAGCTGCTAGCGGATAGAGATGAAGTAGCTTCTAGTCGCATACACCTCTAGTATCGGTTGCCAGCCAATAGAGAAGCAGTATCTGCTAGTGGCATACATCTCTGGTGTTGGCTGCCAGCCAATAGAGAAGTAGTAGCTTCCAATCGATACACCTCTGGTGTCAACTGCCAGCCAATAGAGAAGCAGTATCTGCTAGTCGCATACACCTCTGGTGTCGGCTACCGGCCGATAGAGATGAAGTAGCTGCTAGTCACATACACCTCTGGTGTCGACTGCCAGCCAATAGAAAAGTAGTAGCTTCCAATCGATAGACCTCTGGTGTCGGCTGCCAGCCAATAGAGAAGTAGTAGCTTCCAGTCGATAGACCTCTGGTGTTGGCTGCCAGCCAATAGAGAAGCAGTAGCTGGTAGTCGCATATACCTCTGGTGTCGGCTGCCATCCAATAAAGTGCTTCTAGAAATTAGAGTTTGATTGTATTGGACACTAGCCGAAACACCTTGGCTTTCGGCTGCCAGCCGATACCATCTCTGCTTATTGTCTGGTTCCGATCAATAGGGATTTGTATTGGTAGGTTTTCATACATTTGTAGTTTCTTTCAGGAAGCCACCCATGATAGCCAAACTGCTCGGCGACCAAATCATGGAATCGCAAGTCGCATTTGAAGGGATTCATCCGCGAGCTATCTGGAAAGGAAACCCGCTCATTCAGAAATGGGGACTGTGCTGGAGAGATGGGCCAGACTAGCGAGTTGAAATTGTATGCACCGTCGTCATGAAAGGGGTTGTGATGCCTGGGAAGGGCAATGTTCTAAATTTAGCTGAAGCTGGAGAGGAAGTGTATGTCATGGTTTGTCTTCATTCCATTGGAAACTCGGAAGGACCGACAGACCACATTGCGATTTCCTTGCCTTGGAACACATTCTCCCAAGAAGTCAGCGGTATGGAGTCTTCTCGTCAGGGCATGATTTTTATTGATGACTGTCCTAGCAGTCTAGAGGATCTAATGGAAGGCTGGACATCCCTGCGCGATGCAAGAGACCTTCAAAACGCACAGGTTGCTGTTGAAATGTCCGTCGCCCGAAAGACTGCAGAAAAGGCACAGAAAAAGGCGAGTGCCGGTCAAGGTTCCCAGCCCACACCGCAGACACCAACGAAGCAGAAAGGAAAAGGCAAACAAAGATCCGACAAGAATATGATGCCATTGGAGGATGCGCTTTTTAAGGCACGTAGGCTTACCTCAAAGACAAAAGAGAGCGAGGTCGAGGCTATTCGTCAAGCCCTCGCGCACGGATTGAGTTCTGCTTTTCCATACAAGAAACGACGGCTCGCCGGACTCATCCATTCGGATAGATTGCACATTGCGCCGGCATCGTTGAAGTATCGAGCGGTTTCAGCGGAGCGTCTTACTCAGGTCTGTAATCTCTACAGAACTTTGATTTGTAATTGTATTCCCCTCTATCGGCTACCATCCGATACTAAATTCTAAAATTTCTTACCACATTTTATTGGTTGGTGCTAGGTAAAGCGAACCTACCAAGGATATGGACCAATTCGGAAAAAACTGGAGATATATGCTCTTCCTTTGAAACGTGCTCCGCTGGCTACGGACATTAGGTTAGAAGCGGGATTTGATTCCATACTGCTGGAGACGGACACCATGACATTGAGTACAGGTGAAATCGTGGCCTGGTGTGAGCTCCCAATTTGTCACTTGGGACTCGTAGAATTATTTTTTTGGAAATTTGTAATTTAAAGTTGATAAAAGTATAGAAAAATCCATAAAAAGAGTGTAGAACCGAAATAGGGTTGTGTCATACCCATTATAGTATTTGGTCTAGATTTGTGTTTTTTACTTGAAATCCCCCAAACCTTGCCTAAAAATAGTATAGAAATAACAGAAAGGTTAGAGTTGGAGGATTCGAGTCACACAGCCCCAAAAGGGCTAAATCCCACCATGAATGTGGCGATTCATGGCTAGGTCGGTCCGAGGGATCCACAGCGAGGCCACTAGGTCGGGTCCTAGAATTAGATTTAGAATTCCCCATTAGATCGACGAATTCCCAAAATCCCAATTGTTAGCATGCAGGAGCCACTCACGCAAGACCGGGCCCGTGGAGGAATCTACAGCCCAAGGATGGTGTTCTAGGGTGAATCCCATGCCAGGAGTCCAACGGCGAAATTGGTTCGCCAAGATTCTTCCACCTGCAGAAGATTCTCGCACCGTCGCTGATTCAAGGAGATGTCCAGTTTAAATCTCCATTGACCAATCGTGCCAGGTACGGGAACACACACGCACGTCTTTCATGCGACTCCCTGAGAGGTCACGTGAAAAATCCCGGCATCTTCCGACTTGCAGAAGAACCTTTTTCCGGGTGGTCAACCCTCCTAACCTCCAACGGGAATTTCATGGAAATTATCCAGGTTACAATAAAATCTCACTAAAAATTAGACTAGCTTTTTTTATGTTAATAATGCGCTCCGTGAAGTTTCACGACATTCCGATAGCGGCAAGTACCCGAACCGGCGAGATTCCTCGGGAATTAACCACGTGGCGGGGTCCCCGCCACGTTGACCGGCATTCCGGGACCATACGATGGCGAAACGAAGTCAACCAAAAGTCCTTCCCGACTCTCTCGTACCTACCGGAGACCCTAGGCTATTCACATTTCTCAAAATAGGAGACCCCCAAGATCTAGGATTTTACTACGATTTGGTTTTTAAACTAAATTAGCCTACGATCGGTTTTTGGCCTCGGTACGGGGGGTAGGGGTGTTGAGGACTAAACACGGCGATCTGGATCCAACGGCGCAATCCGTTCGACAATTGGAGCTAATCTCCAAAAGTTAGGATGTTGGTCCAGCATAGATGGTAGAAGTAGAAATTTAGGATGTAGGATGAAAATCTTTAAGGATGAGGATGAAAATCCCCGTTGATAAGGTTATCTTAGAGCTTTAGAGAGAGGGGTGAGCCCTTGGGAAACCTATATAAGGGCCCCATTTCTCTCTCTAAAACACCCCCTCACTTTTGTTTTGGGTCCGTGGGTCCAATTTGCTTTGGATATTTTGGCGTTTGAAGCCAAAAACCTCTACGGTGTTTTTGGAGCACTTTTTGCTCCGTTGTTGCTAGATTTCAAGCTTTGAAGGTCCTTAGGGGGTCCTTCTATCTTGCCTTGTGTACTTCTTGTGCGTTTGTTATACCTTTGTTACGAGTTAAGAGTCCTCGTTTCTCTCTTGGAGTTCCTTTGTGATCTAACTTGTGAGTTTAGGAGTCTTTTGGTGTCTTGTCCTAATCCTAAAGTCACCCCCCACCGTACCTTGGCGATGCCGCTTTGGGGGGCCTTTAGCTTGTGAAGTTGTGTGTCTTTACGTGTCCTAACCGTGTTGTTTTCCTCACTTGTGTATTCTCATCCTCTTCTAATACTCCCCTTGTTGCGTGGACCCCCCCTCGGGATGGCGAAGCTTTGGCTTTGTCACGTGTGTTCCTTAACTTTGTCTTTTCTACCTTCTTCTAATACTCCCCTTGTTGCGTGGACCCCCCCTCGGGACGGCGAAGCTTTGGCTTTGTCACGTGTGTTCCTTAACTTTGTCTTTTCTACCTTCTTCTAATACTCCTCTTGTTTCGTGGACCCCCCCCACGGCGGCGAAGCTTTGAACTAGTAACCACGTCCAGTCCTATAGTGTGTGTTAAAATAGTCTTAGACGGTGGAGCTTTGAACCCGTGGAGTGTTACAAGTCCTAAAGTTGGTGTTAAAACCAATTTTACGGCGGAGCCTTGAACCTCCATAGCCTTAGATTCCAAAGTCTAGTTTCCAAGACCTTCTTGGAAAAATCCAGAGTTTAGCTTCCAAGATTGGTCACGAGTTTTAGGAAGAGAGTGACCATCCCGTAGCACTTAGCTTAGGTGACCGTTCTAAAAATTGGGGGCCTAACTCCCCGGACGGCGAAGCTTCGACCCTAGCCCTAACCCCTTACAAAAATCCATTTTTTAGTTGTATTAGTGGGTTCCCCTAAGGGAACCCGGTTGTGTGGATTTTTTGGAAAGGCAGCTAGTAACCCGAGCCAGCATACAGCCAGCATATCGGACCAGCCTACCGGCCAGCATACAGCCAGCATACAGCGAGCATACCGGACCAGCACACCGGCCAGCATACAGCTAGCATACAGCAGCATACCGGACCGGCAGCCAGCCATACAGCCAGCCATACAGCCAGCATTGGACAGTCAGCTTGACTGAACTAACATCAGCATCGGGCTAAGTCAGCTTGACTGAACTCAACATCAGCATCGAGCTAGTCAACTTGGCTGGACTGAGATACTAATTTCTGGATTTCCAGAACTAAACGGGACGATGCCCTGCGGGGCCCCAACCAACCTTCTTTTTTTTGATTTTTTGATCTTTTAAAGTCTGAAATTTTGGAATCCAGTTGGGGAGGGAAAAAACTCAACTTGGAACTTCAAAAACACCATAGCAAAAAGGGGGGAAAGAAATAGAAGCTGCCACTCCACACGCCACCTGCACAAAAACATCCGATCCTACTCGCATCACCACTCACACCTACACACAATGGAAGGAAATTAGGGAGGAGGATGTGTTATAGGAGTGGAAGGGAGAGAGACGATAAATAGTGCCTAGCTAGGAGATTAGGTAGGAAATCTAGAAGAACTCCTTGCAACCGTTGGGAGGAAGATTAGGATGACACAAAGCAAAGTTGCGTAAGAGGGTAGGAAGCTCATTAAAACTTCACGAAGTTTGAGACTAGAAGCGTAAGACCACCATCACCACGGTTGGTGGAATAGTTCAAGAGTAGAAGGAAGAGGAGGAGAGAAAGAAAAGAAGAAGGAAATGGGGGGAAAGGGTTAGAACATCATACTTGTAAACGTTTCCTTTTCTACAACTTAAGCCGTGGGCCTTAAAAAATAAAATAAATAAAGACCATAACACAAAAATAAAAGAAGACAATCGCGAGTGGCCACCATGGAGCACGAGGACGCGCATGTGGACGGGGATGACGTCATTTCCGACACTAGCAGTCATGAGGTGGGTCATTAAACTAATTCTAGTCGTTTCTCCCTAATTAGCATTTGTCTTCCTAATCAGCCCTTAGAGCGTGATTAGCATCCGAGATTAGCGTGAATTAGAAGTTTAGATTCAAAAGTTGATAGATTAGGAATAGAGGTTTCCGAAAACATCTTATAATTAAGATTCGACCGTAAACTGACCGCACTAGGCTAAGTTAAGCGGTAGGGGGGTAGAACGGAGGAATTTTAATTAAAAGGGAACCACAAGAAACAATGGACGGAAATTAGGATTAGATTAGAGGGAGGATTTAGGATAAAAAATTAAAAGATCAAATAGCGAGTTAAAAACCTAGGATTAAATTAAGAGTTTAATTAGGGAAGTTAAAATTCAAAAGTCGAAAGTTGGAGTTAACTTTGGGAAGTAAAAAGTAGAGTAGGAAGTAGAAGTCAAAAGTAGAATCCACTTAGGAAGTAGATTGGTGAGTTAAAAATAGAGCTAAAATTAGGAGTCAAAATCCTAGAGTTAAAAGTTGGAATTAAATTTAGGAGGATAACATTTAGAGCTAATCTAGGATTAAAACGATAGGATTAAATTTGGAAGTAGAAGTCAAAAGTCAAAAGTCAAAAGTTTAGATTAAACTTAAAGGTTAAATTTTAGAGTCAATTAGGGGAGTAAAAAGTGAGAGTAAAAAGCTAAAAGTAGAAGTTAAAAGTTAGAAGTAGAAGTAAAATTTTAGAGTTAGTAGAAATCTAGAGTCAAAGTGAAAACTTAGAGTCAAACCTAGAGGTTAAAATTGGGGATTGATTTTAGAAGTAAAAATTTAGGATTAAAAGTAAAAAAAACCTAGAGTTAAATTAGGAGTAAAAAATCTACAGTAAAAAGTGAAAAGTTAGAGTTAACTTTAGAGGGTAAATCTTAGAATAGTTTAGAGATAATGACATAGAATTAGAAGTGAAACTTAGAATTACCCTAAAAGGTTAAAACTTGGAAGTTAGGAGTCGAAGTTAATTTAGAAGTAAAAACTTAGAGTTAAAAGTTAAGCCTAGAGTTAAATTCCGAGGATAAATGTCAGGGTTAAATTAGGAGTAAAAACCTAGAGTTTCATTTAGAGGTTGAAGATTAGAGTAAGAGTTAAACTTTAGAGTTAGTCTTTAGAGTAGAACTTCTAGGTGGAGTCTTAAAATCCCACGATAGTCTTAGAGGTTCATGGAAGGAACATAGGGGTTCCTCTTTTTACATAGTTAGGGACGTTAGAAATGACGCCAACTACTCAGTCTACCCTCGACATAGGATAGATAGTTAGGAAGTTAGAGCTTTACCATTACCCCTGAGCATTGCAGTTACCTTGTGAGTTACTACATGCATTCTAATTATTCGCTGCCATCCACGACACTTAGGAAACGTTAGCAAAAAAGATCCATTGCTTGGAAGGCACAGTGGACCGCGCTCACATCACCCCCATATATTAAAAAATGTGGATAAAGGCATAGAACCTGGTCGGTGTTCGCTCGATTACTAAGGGTGGGTAATCCAGCGGCCACACAAGTCTAGTAAAGCTTCCACACAAACTTACTCGCTCAAAACAGGTCCAACTAATTCTCAACCCGGATTCCCCCTCATCCGCCCTCTCTCACACTTTCGCCACTCATAAACAACTCAAGAAAACGCACACATAGTCAGAAATCCGAATGTCCACTTAGTGGCTTAGATTAGAGAAAAGAGAATATGAACATAAACTAATGCACACAAAATGGGCAAGGCTGGAATGAAAGGGCAACAAGCTGCCCTTTCCTTAAAACCCAAACAAAAAGCCAAAAAAAGAACACCTGAAAATCCAGATGACCAATCAGTAACCAACCGTAATATCCGGAAAGTTCAAAGTCAACTACTCCTAAGAATCCGGAACCGGGCCCCACGCACGGAAAATCCGCTCCAGATTAAAAATCCTAAAACTGCAAACATACTAATTATTTTCCCCGCTTTGATTTCTTCGCGCTACTACTTGGCCCTGCAGGTGGTTTCCTGCTCCCTTTCGGTGGGGTAGACTTCGTTGCAGCCCGGGTCGGAATCTTCCGCTGGACCGGCGGCGGGTCGTCATCCGAGGCCGTCTCATCGCCGGAAGTGAATTCCCCCTTCTTGGACTCTTGGATCATCTCCACTCTGGTCTCTTTCTCTAGCGAATCATCCAGCTGAATCGGTGTTGTATTCCTCTTGGGCGATGCCTTCTGCATATGAGTAAAGTCGACCGGATTGGTTCAAGCCGGATTCGACAAGGCCCCCATCCGGTGGATTAAATCGCTCCGGACGGATGTCCCAGATGCCGGAACAGAACTCCCTGCTTCTACCGGAATCGACTGGACACTCCTCGTCTGGCCGAACTTCGTGGTCTTCGTCTGGATCCGTGTCTGACTTGGAGTAGGTCTTGGGGATGCCGGTAAACTCATCCCTGACCCCGGCTTCTGGGGCGTCTTCAACAAGTCGACGTTGGGCAGCTCCGGAAAGTGGGTGAAGTCCAAGGGCTTGTTGGGGTCGAGGTGTCCCAACAGTTGCGCCATCTCCTTCAGAATACCTTCCATCCGGGCCTGGAAGTCCACCAAGATCGTTACCACCTTGGACCTGGATAAGTGGCCTATGCCACTCAGCTGATTGGTGAAGAGTCGGAATTTGACCACAGCTTCCGCGGGCTGCTCCCCCAACGCGGTCAGGTTGTGGACGAGTTGTAGAGCTTCTGCCTCCTTCTGCCATGCAACTGCGGCATCCGTATCCGCCCAGTTCACCCGACCTAACAGGCCATCCCTTTCCTTCTCCAAGCTCTTGATCCGCTCGTCCTTCTCACGAATCAGATCTGGGCTCGATAGTTTCCGGATCTGAGTTATGATATCTTCCGGCTCCACCTTCAGCTCTGCAGCAATCCCCAGGATCATGTCGGACATCCCGAAATACATGTGCTTGGCCTCCTCCATCCACTGCGTTCCGACGTCGAAGAAGTCTGACTGCGGTTCCGGTTTCGGGGGTTGACTCGGCTCTCCCTTTTCCGGGGTCAGCTGTTCCACCCTTGAGTTCGGATTGGTCGACTTTCTTCTCTTCTCCCGCTTGTCAACCAAGTCCTGCTGCTGCGGTTCTTCTTCCTCTTCGTCGTCTTCTTCTTCTTCCTCCTCCTCTCCCTCGATCGGAGTATCCGGTGGAATTTCGTGCGTGAGACCGTACTTCACGATTTCCAATCCGGTGTTGTAAATCACCATCTCTTCACTCGTCAGCACCTCCTGATGGTGATATAGGTGAAACAGGTACGGACTGAAAAGACTCGGCTTCCCCTTCCCTACGTGCGACACGAGCTTCTTTACTATCCTAGCTAGAACTTTCCCCCAGTGAACTACCTTATCTTCTAAAGCCCCTGTGGGAGTACGTATCATCCGGAAAGTCCCAATTAGCAATTTAGTGGAGATAAAAGTAGCAGAACTTTTTCAATTTTTGCATTTAAATACCAAGTTAGGACTTAGATATTAGAAATGGAAATTAGTTTCTAGGTAGAAAGGATAAAACTCTAAATAGGTTACGCAGCCAGCCGGAAACCGTAGCCGGAAAGCCGGAAAGTTCCGGAAAGTTCCGGATCGTAGGGACCTACCACCTAGGTTCCGGCTAGGGAACTTACGGGAACGTTTTTGGCGGCGGGAACTTAGGGTTCCGACAGGTACTTAAACCCCACCGCCAGCCTCATTCAGTCTCTTTTACCCGTGCTCTTCCACGGTGCGTTAGAAGAGAGAAAGAGTGGTGAGTTAGGGCGTGTTAGGGAGAGAAAGGGAGGAAGGTGCCGATTGCACCGGATTGTCCTAGCAGTCGGTGAGATGGCGGAAGCGAGTCGATCCCGGAGGTCGGTAGTGACAGCCCGGGGCGTACGTCCGGTTGTCCCATCGGATCCGGAGCGCCTGAAGGAGTTAGAAGAGGACCTAGAAATCATGGGGTGTTTAGGATTGGTAAAACGTCCATGGAACGTCCGGAGTGAAGAGATGATTGATGAGCTGGTTTCCGGAGTAGGTAATCAGTTCGATTTGACGATTAGGGGTCGATCTAGGGCCTGGACTCCGGAGTTGTGGGCGAAGGCATACTTTACGCCGAGCAGGGGTTCCGGAATGGCGTCCCGGACGGATACTTACGCCGTGGAGGTATTCCGGAGTCATGCGGATTCCAAGGAGGGAAACACCGCGAGTGATTGTAAGAGTCCACGGGATGGGCAGTTGTTAGCATTCCTCATCCCTATCTTGTATCCGGAAAAGCCCACCCGGATTACAATGACGGTGGCAAACACCATTTTCGGAGCGCTGGGAGATAGAGAGAATCCGGCTCCCAGGCCGGTCAGCTGGGGAGTGATCATTCACTCCGTAGTGGAAAAGTTAGCGGTCAATATCGCGAACAAGAAGTCAAGTCCGATTAGCCCCTATCTTTTCCATCTGTATCACTCCGAGGATGCACTGGCCGGACCGGAAATGACCATATACCGGAAGGGCGAGAATTTGTTGAGGTATGGACTTCCCGCAGAAGATGAACCGGATGAGCTCGAGCCGGAAGAAGAGGAACCAGAACCGGAGCAGGCATCACCAAACGTTGGAGGGACGCGCCGGAAATCGACTGATCGGGGTGCACGGGGGAAGCAAGAAGCCGAGGAGGAAGAGAAGCCCCGAGAACCACTTCCGGAAACGGATCAGCTAGAGGCCACCATCAAATGGCTGTTAGCTACCCGGGCACAGAATGAGCGGATGTCGGCGCTGATCCGGCAAATGTGCGAGAAATTGGGTGTGAAGGAAGAAACCCAAATCCTGGTGGCGTTGGCGGAAAGGCCAGATCCGGAAGCGGTGAAGCAGCTGGAGGACCGGATTCTGACCTTGGAGCAAGAACGGGACCGGTTTCGAGAACAAGCTGCGTGGTCGGAGAAGGAGAGGATGGCCGCTGAAACAAAAGAGGGAGAAGCCCTCGATCTGGTCCGGAATGTCAGAAGTCTGTTTGACACTCCGGCGGATATTCTTGCCAGAGCTACACTCTGGAATAATCACATGGTGAAGGATGGTCACGTGGCGGGATCGAAGGTGGTGAGCATCCTTGTGGATTTTGAAGTCCGGATTGAGGGAATGCTGAAGGAAGTCCGGCAACTGTTGGGAAACTTGGATCCGCTTGAGGGGTTAGACCAAGGCCTTTTTGACCTAGGTCAGGATCTCCAAGAAGGAGGGGCACAGAACCAGCCTTCTCCGGCAAAGAGCAAGACAATCGCCGGAACGTCGCAAGCCGGAACAGCATCGGCCCAGAAGAGGAGGTCGCTGGTGAAGCAGTTTGCGGCCTCCACTCCAGTAAAAGATGTTGTCTTAGGCGTCCCAGTCGGAAGAACTGCGTCCGTAGCAAATCTGTTCCCCGACAGACCGGTGGGTTCTACTTTCCGGGAACCAGCTTTACCCGGAACGGTGTTGAATCCAGCCCGGACGGATCCGGTGAGTTTCACCCACATGCTCCAGCCCTTTCTCCAGACACCGCCACCGTCCCAGCTCATCGATCTTACTGTTCCGAAACCAAGGGGGCGACGGCTACTGAGCGAGACGGACCCGGAATCGGAAGAGGGGGATACGACTCAATCGGAGGAGGAAGAGTTGCAGCCTCCCCGGACCAGGTCGAAGACGAAGAACACCCCACCCCAGAAGACAGGTGGATTGCCAGCTCAGGGTGGCACGTCTGTAAAGAAGGCTAAGAGAAATAAATGACTATCTAGGGTAGCAGTAGCAGTAATTGTAGTTAGGATTCTTACCAGGATGGTAGTTCCGGAACCGGATTTTCCGGATGTAGGCCCAGTAGTTCCGGACTTTTAGGAGTTAAACGGTTTTGCAGTTTTCCCGGAACGGTCTTCAGGGCCGTTGCCTTTTTGCTTTTTAGTTGGCCGTTGGCCGGTTTTCTGGTGGCCGTTTGGGCTGCCTTTTTGTGGGTTTTTAAGGGCAGGCCGGTTTGTTGGCCTGTCATTCCTTTTTCCTTGTTCATTTAATCTAAAGCATTCAGGAAAGCACTCGTTGGATTATTCTCTTGCGTATCGCGTCTATAGTCACTTGTGTGGATGTGTAAGTGAGAGTGTGCAAGGGGGAGGAGTCCGGATTCGTGGACTGCCGGATTAGGCTAAGTGTGTCTTGCAGATGAGTTTTTAGACTTGCGCAGTGAGAAAGTGGTGCCTTTAAAACGCTGGTACGGTAATCCGGTGGAGACCAAGGAGTGGTCCGGAAGCTAGTCCGGAATTTGCAGGGGCGGTTCCGTGCGGAGATAGGCAACCGCCAGAGGAATATTTCCACCCGTCCGGAAGGCTAGTCAACCTCATGAGCGGTCGAGAACTAGGAAGTCATTCCCTTAGTTCCGGAAGTCCGGTATCCGTCGTTGTAGTAAGGAGGACCTAACGCTACCCTGTGTGACCAGCTTACCGGATAGGCCATCCGGAATGTTGTGAGGGGGCCACCCTATTTACTCAACTAGATTTATTCTTGGGTTGTGTTTTGTTTTATGTTATTAGAGTTTATGTCAGATACGGAGTGGTGCAGTTCCCTACCCCTCGGAAAGAGCAAGTGAGGAACCCTCTGAGGGTAAAACAGAGGTATCGAAAACCAACTTGTTAGAAAGACGGAACCGGAATATTGGATAGGGCCGGATCCGGAAGAGAATCCGGAAAGGAAGTAGTTCCGGAAAAGTGTTTGTGTGTTGAAAGGACCCCTCTCAAGGTGGTCAAAGTCCGGAAACTTAGAGGTCTCGAGAAACTAATTTTGAAGCAACGTCTGGAATCTCCTGGGACGATAACTTGTGTCATCTTAGCACGTTTTTGTGGTTAAAGATACTTACACCTAGATTACGCGCACGACAGCCCCAAAGATAGTGTTGGCCACCGTAACCGTAACTCGGGTGGGCTTTTCCGGATACATGATCGGAATCAAAAATTCCAACACCCGTTTTTGCCTAGCGTCCTTACAGTCACTCACTGGGTATCCGTCCTTAGTGGTAACCGGATTGCGGAACTTCCCAATTCCGTACGTCTCTACCCGAGAACGTAATCCGGATCCATCCTTCCCAAACCCGTATACGTCAGCCCATACATCCGCCGTCCATGCTCCAGATTGGCCTCTCACAGTCAACTCGAACTGATTCGGGACTCCCGAGATCAGCTGCTCCAGCATCTCCGCGTTCTTAACATTCCACGGTTGGTGGATCAAACCTACGCACCCCATCCGGGTCAGATCTGTCTCTCACTCCTTCCGGTGCGTTGGATCGGCGGGAATAGCTGGTCTAACTATCCGAGCTGTGACAGAGGGTCGACGCGCTACCGGTCTGCTGGACTCCGCCATAGTTTACCGACACCGACTACTAAATCCGGTGCAATCGGCACCGACCTCACCCGTCTCTCCCTGTCGCGATCTCTAACTCACCACTCTTTCTCTCAGCTAAGTGCGCAAGACAATCAGCAAAGTGAAGAATGAGGAAGATTAGGTCTGGCGAGGGTTTAAGTAGTAGTCGAGCTGCCGACCGTTCCCTTGGCGAACGGAAAGAGGTCCGTTCCCGTAACGGTTCCCTAGCAGCGTAGGTCGGACACCTATTCCGTAGCTCGTTCCGATCCGACCTAACTCGGATTCAAGATCCGTTCCTGCTCTCGGAAAAACCCGGTTTACAGGATCTGAAATCTCGGATTCTAACTATCCGGAATCTATCCGTATCCGGATCTAATTTCCTACTTCTTACCAAATTTTTGAAGTTTTTAACTAACTCTAACCTATTTCTATGCTATATTCCTTTATTCTTAGTTTCCGGGCTCCCACAATATACGTCCTTCCAAGCCACTGACCAAGTTTTCCGGATGGCAGATCAGTCTCGTGTGCATCCAGTAGGAAGGCTATCACAAGTTCCTACCCGGATAGGTACGGTTACCTACCTCCTAAACTATGTGATTATCCGGGTCAGCCAGGGAAGACCCTTCCCCATGTTGCTTGGAAGACCATGGCTGTATGCAGCCAGAGTCTTAGCGGATTGGGGAGCCAAGGAATTCGTGATTGGGAAACCAACAATCCGGATTCCCTGGAAACACGTGGAGCATTTTGGAGAAACCAGCGAGTCAGAGGGATACACGACGGATTGGTCGAATCCGGAAGATGTAGATTCAGTTCCCAGCTATTTCACGTCGGCTACGGAAACTGATTTTGAGTTTCCGGAACCGATGGTAGAAATCAGAACAGAGGAGCCGATTGATGAAGGGAACATTGTTCTACAAGAGGATCGATCCATGGGAGAAGTGGATGTGCCACTTTCCTTTGGATGGATCAAACAGCAGATCATGGACGGTAGCATTCCGTCCATTGGTCTAAACAGACAGGATCCGGAAATCCCATGGAGTGACATTCAAGAGGGAGCAGAAGAGGCTACCCCGGAAAGGATCAAGACTGTCGTAAGTCCCTCGGATTATGACAAGATCGAAGTTGTTTCCGGAAAGTCCTTCTTTCTCAGCAACTCCATGACGGAATCGGAAAAGAAGGAGTACACCACCCTTTTCAAAGACTATATGGATGTGTTCGCCTGGGTAGCATCCGACTTAACGGGCATACCAGCGGAACTAGGAGAGCACCGGATCGACCTCACGGAAGGAGCAGTTCCGATTCGACAGCGCCAGTACCGGCTGAATCCCAGATACTCAATCATGGTGAAAGAAGAGATCGACGCCTTGTTGGAGGCTGGATTCATATATCCAGTCCACAACTCGGAATGGGTTTCCCCAATCGTGGTCGTACCAAAGAAGGCCGGACCGGAAGGGAAGGTCAAGATCCGAGTATGTCAGGATTTCTGGAAGTTGAATACAGCTACCCGGAAAGACTACTTTCCTCTACCTTTTACTGATATTATCTTAGATCATGTTTCCGGAAACGAGTGCTATAGTTTTCTGGACGGATTCTCAGGGTATAATCAAGTCTTCATCCGATTGATAGATCAACTGAAGACTACCTTTACGACAGAATGGGGAACTTTTGCTTTCACCCGAATGCCGTTTGGATTATGCAATGCTCCAGGAACGTTTCAGCGATTCATGATGGATATTTTTCGGGACTTCCTTAGGTATTTCTTGGAAGTATTCATCGATGATTTTGCAGTATTCTCGTCCCGGACAGATCATCTTGAGTACTTACGAAAGACATTTCAAAGATGTACGGAGACGAACCTCAAACTACATCCGGGAAAATGTTTTTTCGGTATGCAATCCGGAATTTTGCTCGGACATGTAGTAAGCTGGAAAGGCTTAGAGGTCGACATAGATAAAGTTAAAGCTATGATCGCCTTAGCCCCTCCAACTTGTGTACGGGAGATCCGTGGTTTTCTTGGATGCGTAGGGTACTATCGACGTTTCATTGAAGGATACGCCCGAAAAGCAATCCCTTTAACGGAACTGTTGAAAAAGGATATGGATTTTACTTGGAATCCGGAAAGACACCAAGCGTTCGAAAGCTTGAAGGCAGCTTTGGTAAAAGCTCCGATCTTGTCTTCACCGGATTGGTCCAAGGATTTTCATGTAACCTTGGACGCTTCCGGATAGTGCCTAGGGGCCATTCTTTGGCAATATGACGAAGACCAACGGGAGTGCCCATTGTACTATTCAAGTTGGCAAATGAGTTTGGCGGAACGGAATTACACCACCACTGAAAGGGAAGCCTTGGCAGTGATTTATGCTTGCAAGAAATTCCGGCATTACTTGCTCGGATACCGGATCGTATTCCATACGGATCACGACTCTCTAAAGTACCTGGTCAACAAACCGGATCTTTCCGGACAAATCGCAAGATGGGTACTGTTGCTTCAGGAGTTCAATTACGAGGTATTAGTCAAATCCGGAAAGTCCAATGCGAATGCTGACTTCTTATCAAGACAGAGAGGAACTAGTGCACTGGGAGACATTTCCGCCGATTTTCCGGATGAGTTTCCGGAAAGGAAGGAGGAAATGGTCTTCCATTTAGAAGAGGGAGACCCTTCAGACTTTCGAAATATCATTACGTATCTAACGGAACAGCGATATCCGGAAGGGCTGAATCGAGAAGAGAAGAGTGTCTTCTAGAAAAAGGTGGCTCCTTATTCATTGATTAAGGGAACCTTGTTCAAAATGGTGGCAGATGACCAACTCAGAAGGTGCTTGGAGGTAAAGGAACGGAAGAAAGTGATAAGAGCCTTACATTCCGGACTATCTGGGGGTCATTTCGCCACCATGACTACGGTAAACCAAATCCGGAACGCCGGATACTGGTGGCCGTATTTGATATGCGATGTCAAAACGTACGTTGGGAGTTGTGACCAATGTCAACGGATGGGAGCGCCATCCTTCCGGAACCATTGGCCACTAACTCCTATCATTCCGTTAGCTCCATTTGAGAAATGGGGAATTGACTTTATGGGTCCCATTTCTCCGGTGAGCGCCAAGAAGAAGAGATACATAATCCTAGCCACGGATTATGCCTCTAAATGGGTAGAAGCTCGTCCGACTCGGCATAATTCAGCCAAAACGGCCGCTTCTTTCCTATTTATGGAAATCATGATGCGATTTGGGCATCCGTTGGAGTTGGTCAGTGACAGGAGACTGCATTTCCTCAATGACGTCATCCAAGACATTACGGACCGGTATCTGATCAAGCACCGGAAGACCACACCTTACAATCCTAGGGCGAACAGATTGACGGAACGGGCCAATGGCATTGTGGAAAAAGCTTTACACAAGACGATTTCCGAAAACAAGATGGATTGGGACTTGAAGCTTCCATTAGCCGTCCATGCCTATAATACGTCAAACAAAAGCACAACCGGAAGGAGTCCCTTCTTCCTAGTATTTGGACAGATGACTGTTCACGGCATCGAGCTGGAAGTCGAAACACACCGGATCATGGCATCCCGGACTGCAATCCGGAACTGCGATCTGGAAATTTGACTGATGGCTATCAAAGATCTGGAGGAAGCTCGTGAAGTAGCGCTGGAACAAAATAAGGAGGTGCAAGCCAAGAGAAAGAAAGACCATGACCGGAAACTCCCAAAGGAACACGGAGTCAAGGTAGGTGGCCTAGTTTTACTCTACGACAGTCGCTACCGGAATTTTCCAGGTAAGTTTCACACCAGATGGATGGGGCCGTATAGGGTAGAGTTTATCTACCCAAACGGATCCTTACAGTTGACGGATCTGCAAGGCGTATGGTTTGACACAAGGGTTAATAAAAACCGGGTCAAGAAGTACGAAGCAGATCCGGATTCAGAAGAAGAGGGCGATGATGTTCACGAGGACGCTCACATTTGAAAATGGGGTAATGTGGGAGTACGTATCATCCGGAAAGTCCCAATTAACAATTTAGTGGAGGTAAAAGTAGCAGAACTTTTTCAATTTTTGCATTTAAATACAAAGTTAGGACTTAGATATTAGAAATAGAAATTAGTTTCTACATAGAAAAGATAAAACTCTAAAAAGGTTACGCAGTCTTCCGGAAACCGTAGCCGGAAAGCCGGAAAACCGGAAAGTTCCGGATCGTAGGGACCTACCGCCTAGGTTCCGGCTAGGGAACTTACGGGAACTTTCTCGACGGCGGGAACTTAGGGTTCTGACAGGTACTTAAACCCCACCGCCAGCCTCATTCAGTCTCTTTTTACCCGTGCTCTTCCACGGTGCGTTAGAAGAGAGAAAGAGTGGTGAGTTAGGGTGTGTTAGGGAGAGAAAGGGAGGAAGGTGCCGATTGCACCGGATTGTCTTAGCAGTCGGTGAGATGGCGGAAGCGAGTCGATCCCGGAGGTCGGTAGTGACAGCCCGGGGCGTGCGTCCGGTTATCCCATCGGATCCGGAGCGCCTTAAGGAGTTAGAGGAAGACCTAGAAATCATGGGGTGTTTAGGATTGGTAAAACGTCCATGGAACGTCCGGAGTGAAGAGATGATTGACGAGCTGGTTTCCGGAGTAGGTAATCAGTTTGATTTAACGATTAGGGGTCGATCTAGGGCCTGGACTCCGGAGTTGTGGGCGAAGGAATACTTTACGCCAACCAAGGGTTCCGGAATGGCGTCCAGGACGGACACTTACGCCGTAGAGGTATTCCGGAGTCATGCGGATTCCAAGGAAGGGAACGCCGCGAGTGACTGTAAGAGTCCCCGGGATGGGCAGTTGTTAGCATTCCTCATCCCTATTTTGTATCCGGAAAAGCCCACCCGGATTACCATGACTGTGGCAAACACTATTTTCGGAGCGCTGGGAGATAGAGAGAATCCGGCTCGCAGGCCGGTCAGTTGGGGAGTGATCATTCACTCCGTAGTGGAAAAGTTAGCGGTCAATATCGCAAACAAGAAGTCAAGTCCGATTAGCCCCTATCTTTTCCATCTATATCACTCCGAGGATGCACTGGCCGGACCGGAAATGACAGTGTACCGGAAGGGCGAGAATCTGTTGAAGTATGGACTTCCCGCGGAAGATGAACCGGATGAGCTCGAGCCGGAAGAAGAGGAACCGGAACTGGAGCATGCATCACCTAACGTTGGAGGGACGCGCCGTAAATCGACTGATCAGGGTGCGCGGGGGAAACAAGAAATCGAGGAGGTAGAGAAGCCCCAAGAATCACTTCCGAAAACGGATCAGCTAGAGGCCACCATCAAATGGCTGTTAGCTACCCGGGCACAGAATGAGCGGATGTCGGCGCTGATCCGGGAGATGTGCGAGAAATTGGGTGTGAAGGAAGAAACCCAACTCCTGGTGGCGTTGACGGAAAGGCCAGATTCGGAAGCGGTGAAGCAGTTGCAGGACCGGATTCTGACCTTGGAGCAAGAACGGGACCGGTTTCGAGAGCAAGCTGCGTGGTTGGATAAAGAGCGGATGGCCGCTGAAGCAAAGGAGGTAGAAGCCCTCGATCTGGTCCGGAATGTCCGGGACCTGTTCGACAATCCGGCGGATATTCTTGCCAGAGCTACACTCTGGAATTCTCAGATGGTGAAGGATGGTCACGTGGTCGGATCGAAGGTGGTAAACATTCTCGTCGATTTTGAAGTCCGGATCGAAGGGATGCTCAAGGAAGTCCGGCAACTGTTGGGAAACCTGGATCCGCTTGAAGGGTTAGACCAAGGCCTTTTTGACCTGGGTCAGGATCTCCAAGAAGGAGGGGCACAAAACCAGCCTTCTCCGGCAAAGAGCAAAATAATTGCCGGAACGTCGCAAGCCGGAACAGCATCGGCCCAGAAGACGAGGTTGCTAGTGAAGCAGTTTGCAGCCACGACTCCGGTGAAGGACGTTGTTCTAGGCGTGCCAGCCGGAAGGATTGTGTCGGTGGCAAATCTCTTCCCCAACAGACCGGTTGCTTCCACTTTCCGGGAACCAGCTTTACCCGGAATGGTGTTGAATCCAGCTCGTAAGGATCCGGTGAGTTTTTACTCACATGCTCCAGCCCCTTCTCCAGACACCACCGCTGTCCCAGCTCATCGATCTTACTGTTCCGAAACCAAGGAGACGGCGGCTACTGAGCGAGACGGACCCAGAATCGGAAGAGGAGGAGACGACTCAATCGGAGGAAGAAGAGTTGCAGCCTCCCCGGACGAGGTCAAAGACGAAGAACACCCCGCCCAAGAAGACAGGTGGATCGCCATCTCAGGGTGGCACTTCTGTAAAGAAGGCTAAGAGGAATAGGTGACTATCTAGGGTAGCCGTAATAATAGTTAAGATTTTTACCAGGATGGTAGTTCCAGAACCGGATTTTCCGGATGTGGGGCCAGTAGTTCCGGACTTTTAGGAGTTAAACAGTTTCCCAGTATTTCCGGAACGGTCTTCAGGGCCGTTGCCTTTATGCTTTTTGGTTGGCCGTTGGCCGGTTTTTCTGGTGGCCGTTTTGGCTACCTTTTTGTGGGTTTTTAAGGGCAAGCCGGTTTGTTGGCCTGGCATTCCTTTTCCTTGTTCATTTAATCTGAAGCATTCAGGAAAGCACTCGTTGGATTATTCTCTTGCGTATCGCGTCTATAGTCACTTGTGTGGATGTGTAAGTGAGAGTGTGCAAGGGGAGGAGTCCGGATTCTTGGACTGCCGGATTAGGCTGAGTGTGTTTTTACGGATGAGTTTTTAGACTTGCGCAGTGAGAAAGTGGCGCCTTTAAATCACTGGTACAGTAATCCGGTGGAGACCAAAGAGTGGTCCGGAAACTAGTCTGGAATTTGCAGGGGCGGTTCCGTGCGGAGATAAGCAACCACCAGAGGAATATTTCCACCCATCCGGAAGGCTAGTCAACCTCATGAGCGGTCGAGAGCTAGGAAGTCATTCCCTTAGTTCCGGAAGTCCGGTATCCGTCGTTGTAGTAAGGAGGACCTAACGCTACCCTGTGTGACTTGCTTTCCGGATAGGCCATCCGGGACGTTGTGAGGATGCCACCCTGTTTACTTGACTAGATTTATTCTTGGGTTGTGTTTTGTTTTATGTTAATAGAGTTTATGTTAGATACGGAGTGGTGCAGTTCCCTAACCCTCGGAAAGAGCAAGTGAGGAACCCTCTGAGGGTAAAACAGAGGTATCAAAAACCAACTTGTTAGGAAGACGGAACCGGAAAATTGGGTAGAGCCGGATCCGGAAGAGAATCCGGAAAGGAAGTAGTTCCGGAAAAGAGTTCGTGTGTTGAAAGGACCCCTCTCAAGGTGGTCAAAGTCCGGAAACTTAGAGGTCTAGAAACACTAATTTTGAAGCAACGTCTGGAATCTCCTAGGACGATAACTTGTGTCATTTTAGCAAGTTTTGTTGTTAAAGATACTTACGCCTAGATTACGCGTACGACAAATAGATTAGATTTTATTTATTTCTTTGTTTTTTACCTAACCATAGCGTTTAATTAATTAACCCATAGCTTTTCTTAGAATTAGTGAAATTTTACAGGATTACTAGTCACAAAAAGTGTCCATTGCTTGGAAGGCAAACACTTATTTAGGAATCACCCGATTAGGAGAAAATCTCCAACAAAATTGCCGCTAGAGCCCGTGTGTAATTTTCTGACTCAAGGGTGGAGTTAGAAACACTCACACCCCTCACCCGTCTTCTCTCACACTTTGACACTCCATAAACAACTCAGGAAAACGCACATATAGCCAGAAATCCGAACGTCCATTTAGTGGCTCAGATTAGGGAAAAGGAGACATGAACATAAACTAATGAACATAAAATGGGCAAGGATGGAATGAGAAGGCAACAAGCTGCCCTCCACTTAAAAACCCAAACAAAAAGCCAAAAAGGCACACCAAAAATCCAGGTGACCAACCAACAACCAACCGCATTATCCGGAAAGTTCAAAGTCAACTACTCCTAAGAATCCGGAACCGGGCCCCACGCACGGAAAATCCGCTCTAGATTCAAAAACTCTAACTAACTGCAAACATGCTAACTAACTACTTTCCTCGCTTCAA
Source organism: Pseudisothecium myosuroides (assembly GCA_951799445.1). NCBI lineage: Eukaryota > Viridiplantae > Streptophyta > Bryopsida > Hypnales > Lembophyllaceae > Pseudisothecium > Pseudisothecium myosuroides. The sequence continues at coordinate 15,491,496 of OX637295.1, forward strand.
TTTCTTCGTGCTGCTACTCGGCCTTGTAGGTGGTTTCCTACTTGATTTCGGTGGAGTGGTCTTTGTTGCAGTCCGGGTTGGTATCTTCTGCTTGATCGACGGCGGGTCGTCATCCGAAGCCGTCTCATCCCCGGAAGTCAATTTCCCCTTCTCGGACTCCTGGATCATCTCCACTCTGGCTTCCCTCTCTAGTGAATCGTCCAGTTGAATCGGTGTTGTATTCTTCTTGGGCGATACCTTCTGCATATGAGGGAAGTCGACCAGATTGATCCGAGCCGGGTTTGACGAAGCCCCCATCCACTGGATTAAATCGCTCCGGACGGATGTTCCGGGTGTCGGAACGGTACTCCCTACTACTACCGGAATCAACTGGATACTCCTCGTATGGCCCTCCTTAGTAGCCTTCGTTTGGATCCGGGTCTGGCTGGAATTCGGTTTTGGGGATGGCTGTAGAATGATCCCCGGCCTCGGCTTCTGGGGCGTCTTCAGCACGTTGACATTGGGCAGCTCCAAAAAGTTCGTGAAATCCAGTTGCTTGTTTGGATCGAGGTGCCCCAACAGCTGCACCATCTCTTTCAGTATTCCTTCCATCCGGGCTTGGAAATCGACCAAGATAGTCACCACCTTGGACCCAGATAAGTGGCCTATACCACTCAGCTGGTTGCTGAAGAGTCTGGACTTCAAAACGGCTTCTGCAGGCTGCTCCACCAACGCTGTCAAATTGTGGACGAGTTGGAGAGCTTCCGTCTCCTTCTGCTGTGCAGCTGCGGAATCCGTTTCTGCCCAATTCACCCGACCTAAAAGGTCATCCTTCTCCTTCTCCAAGTTCTTGATCTGCTCGTCCTTCTTACATAGCAGATCCGGGCTTGGTTGTCGCCGGATCTCCGTCAAGATATCTTCTGGCTCCACCTTCAACTTCGCAGCAATGCCCAGGATCATGTCTGACATGCCGAAGTGCATGTGCTGAGCCTCCTCCATCCACTGCTTTCCGACATCGAAGAAGTCCGATTGCAATTCCGATCCCGGGGGCTGACTCGGCTCTCCTTTTTCCGGGGTCGACTATTCGACCCGTGAGCTCGGATCGGTCGACTTCCTCCTCTTCTCCCTCGATTGGAGTATCTGGCGGAATCTCGTGCGTGAGGCCGTACTTCAGAATCTCAAGGCCCATGTTATAAATCAACACCTCCTCCTGGGTGAGAACTTCCTGATGGTGATAGAGGTGGAACAGATATGGGCTGAGAAGACTAGGCTTCCCTTTCCCTACGTGTTCCACTAGCTTTTTCACTACGCCGGCTATGACCTTCCCCCAGTGGACTACCTTATCCTCTAAAGCCCTGAAGACAGTATTCGCCACCGTAACCGTGACTCGGGTCGGCTTTTCTGGATACAGGATCGGAATCATAAATTCCAACATCCGTCTCTGCCGATCATCCTTACAGTCACTCACGGGGTATCCGTCCTTGGTGGTGACCGGGTTACGGAACTTACCAATTCCGTACTTCTCTACCCGAGAACCTAATTCCAATCCGGTCTTCCCGGACTCGTACACTTCCGCCCACATATCTGCTGTCCACGCTCCTGGTTGGCCTCTCACGGTCAACTCAAACTGATTCAGGACTCCGGAGATGATTTGCTCAAGCATCTCCTGCTTCTTAACGTTCCATGGCCTACGGATCAAACCTAAGCACCCCATCCGGGTCAAATCCACCTCTAATTCCTTCCGAAAAGTTGGGTCGGTGGGAATGACAGGCCTAACTATCCGAGCCGTGACTGTGGACCGACGCACTACCGGGTTGCTAGATTCCGCCATGGTACACCAACACAGACAACTAAATCCGGTGCAATCGGCACCGACCTCACCTTTCTCTCCCTGTCACGATCTCTAGCTCACCACTCTTTCTCTCAACTAAGTGCGCAAGAAGATCAGCAAAGTGAGAATGAGAAAGTTTAGGTTTGGCGAGAATTTAAGTACTCGTCGAGCTGCCGACCGTTTCCGTTGGCAAACGGAAAGAGGTCCGTTCCCGTAACGGTTCCCTAGGGTCGTAGGTCAGAAACCTATTCCGTAGCCCGATTCCGTTCCGGTTAAACCCGGATTTAGGATCCGTTCCTTCTCCCGGTGAAACCTGTTTTAACGGATCGGGAACCTCGAAAGCTGATTATCCGGTATTTATCTGTATCCGGATCTAGTTCCCTATATCTTACGCCAAATTTTGAAATTTTTGACTAACTCCTACCCGATTTCTAAGCTACATCTCTTCCTTATGAGTTTTTGTGCTCCCATAGTATCTGATAGAGAAGCAAAAAATAAGTTGCAATAAGGAGTATCGGCTGCCAGCCGATAGACAAACAGGAAATAAATCAACGCAAATTATATCGGCCATCGGCCGTGTAGGAGCACGAAAACTCATAAGGGAGAGATGTAGCTTAGAAATAGGGTAGGAGTTAGTCAAAAATTTCAAAACTTTGGTAAGAAGTAAGAAATTAGATCCGGATACAGATAGATTCCGGATAGTTAGAATCCGAGATTCCAGATCCTTTAAACCGGGTTCTTTCGAGAGCAGGAACGGATCTTAAATCCGAGTTAGGTCGGATCGGAACAAGCTACGGAATAGGTATCCGACCTACGTCGCTAGGGAACCGTTACGGGAACGGACCTCTTCCGTTCGCCAAGGGGAACGGTCGGCAGCTCAACTAGTACTTAAACCGTCACCAGACCTAATCTTCCTCATTCTTCACTTTGCTGATTGTCTTGCGCACTTAGCTGAGAGAAAGAGTGGTGAGTTAGAGATCGCGACAGGGAGAGACGGGTGAGGTCGGTGCCCATTGCACCGGATTTAGTAGTCGATGTCGGTGAACTATGGCGGAGTCTAGCAACCCGGTAGCGCGTTGGCCTTCAGTCACAGCTCGGATAGTTAGACCGGCTATTCCCACCGACCCAACTCACCGGAAGGAGTTAGAAACAGATCTGACCCGGATGGGGTGCGTAGGTTTGATCCACCGACCGTGGAATGTTAAGGACCCGGAGATGCTGGAGCAGCTGATCTCCGGGGTCCCAAATCAGTTTGAGTTGACTGTGAGAGGCCAACCCGGAGTATGGACGGCGGATGTATGGGCTGACGTATACGGGTTCGAGAAGAACGGGTCCGGATTAGGTTCTCGGGTAGAGAAGTACGGGATTGGGAAGCTCCGTAATCCGGTTACCACTAAGGACGGATACCCAGTGAGTGACTGTAAGGACGCTAGGCAGAAACGGGTGTTGGAATTTTTGATTCCGATCCTGTATCCGGAAAAGCCCACCCGAGTTACGATTACGGTGGCCAACACTATCTTTGGGGCTTCAGAAGATAAGGTAGTCCACTGGGGGAAAGTCCTAGCCGGTATAGTGAAGAAACTGGTGTCGCACGTAGGGAAGGGGAAGCCGAGTCTTCTCAGTCCGTATCTGTTTCACCTGTACCACCATCAGAAGGTGCTGACTAGTGAAGAGGTGGTGATTTACAACACCGGATTGGAAATAGTGAAGTATGGTCTCACGCACGAAATTCCACCGGATACTCCAATCGAGGGAGAGGAGGAGGAAGAAGAAGAAGATGACGACGAGGAAGAAGAACCGCAGCAGTAGGACCTGGTTGACAAACGGGAGAAGAGAAGGAAGTCGACCAATCCGAACTCGAGGGTGGAACAGTCGACCCCGGAAAAAGGAGAGTCGAGTCAGCCTCTGGGATTGGAAATGCAGTTGGACTTCTTCGACGTCGGAACACAGTGGATGGAGGAGGCCAAGCACATGCATTTCAGCATGTTGGATATGGTCCTGGGGATTGCTGCGGAGCTGAAGGTGGAGCCGAAAGATATTATAAAGGAGATCCGGCGACTACCGAGCCCGGATCTGATTGGTGAGAAGGACGAGCGGATCAAGAGCTTGGAGAAGGAAAGGGATGACCTGTTAGGTCGGGTGAACTGGGCGGAGACGGATGCCGCAGTTGCACGGCAGAAGGAGACGAAAGCTCTCCAACTCGTCCACAACTTGACCGCGTTGGTGGAGCAGCCCTCGGAAGCTGTGATCAAATCCCGACTCTTCAGCAATCAGCTGAGTGGCACAGGCCACTTATCCGGGTCCAAGGTGGTAACCATCTTGGTGGACTTCTAGGCCCGGATGGAAGGAATTTTGAAGGAGATGGCGCAACTGTTGGGGCACCTCGACCCAAACAAGCCCTTGGACTTCACCCACTTTCCGGAGCTGCCCAACGTCGACTTGTTGAAGACGCCCCAGAAGCCGGGGCCAGGGATCGGCCTACAGCCATCTCCAAGACCTACTCCAAGTCAGGCACGGATCCACACGAAGACCACTAAGTTCAGCCAGACGAGGAGTATCCAGTCGATTCCGGTAGTAGCAGGAAGTACCGTTCCGACATTCGGAACATCCGTCCGGAGCGATTTAATCCACCGGATGGGGGCCTTGTCAAACCCGGCTCGGACCAATCCAGTCGACTTTCCACATATGCAGAAGGCATCGCCCAAGAAGAATACAACACCAATTTAGCTGGACGATTCACTAGAGAGAGAGACCAGAGTGGAGATGATCCAGGAGTCCGAGAAGGGGGAATTCACTTCCGGGGATGAGACGGCCTCGAATGACGACCCGCCGCCGATCAAGCGGAAGATTCCGACCCGGGCTGCAACGAAGTCCACTCCACCGAAAACGAGCAGGAAACCACCTGCAGGGCCGAGTAGCAGCTCAAAGAATTCAAAGCAGGGAAAGTAGTTAGTTAATATGTTTGCAGTATTAGGATTTTGGATCTGGAGCGGATTTTCCGTGCGTGGGGCCCGGTTCTGGATTCTTAGGAGTAGCTGACTTTGAACTTTCCGGATATTACGGTTGGTTACTGATTGGTCACCTGGATTTTCAGGTGTTCTTTTTTTGGCTTTTTGTTTTGGCTTTTTAAGTGGAGGGCAGCTTGTTGCCCTTTCATTCCAGCCTTGCCCATTTTGTGTGCATTAGTTTATGTTCATATTCTCTTTTCTCTAATCTGAGCCACTATGTGGACATTCGGATTCTTGGCTATGTGTGTATTTTCTTGAGTCGTTTATGGAGTGTCGAAAGTGTGAGAGAGGGCGGGTGAGGGGGAATCCAGGTTGAGAGTTAGTTGGACCTGATTTGAGCGAGTAAGTTTGTGAGGAAACTTTACTAGACTTGTGAGTAAGGACTTGCGCGTGGTATCTTTAAATTGCCGTAATGGTGATCCGGTTCAAAGGAGTGGTGCGGATGCGAGTCCGGAATCCAGGGAGGGTTCCGAGCGGAGATAAGCAACCGCCAGCGGAAAATCCCCACTCACCGGAAGGTCTGCCAACCATAGGATCAGTCTGGTAGATAGATGCACGAATCTCTTTCAGTCCCGGCTGCCTTGATCTGTCGTTGTAGTAGAAGCGGAAGGATGCAATTCTGAGTGACCTGTTTTTCGGGCAAGCTACCCGGGGAATTGTGAGGATTATTACTTTCTCTATTCTACAATAAAAACTCGGTTAGGATTGTTTTGTGTGAAGTTTTGTGCAGAGAAATAGATGTCTATGAGTGGTGCGTTCCTACCCCTCTAAAAGATCAAAGGCGGACACCCTGAGGGTAAAACAAGGGAATAGAAAACCAGTCGAAGTTAAGAAATGAGACCCGGAATCCGGATCAAACTGGAAACTGGAAAGGGATAGATCCGGATTGGGATTCGGAAGACCATCGTGTTAGAAATAGGAAAAGAAAGAGGTGTTGCTTGGGTTTTGGTGTTTTGATTACGACCCGGATACTCCTTAGCTTGCTGAAACATACTAGAATCTCCTGGGACGATATTTCGTGTTATCTTATCATCTTTTTGGTGTTAAGGATACTTACGCCTAGATTGTGCGTACGACAAGCCGATAGAGTAAAATGGTGCAAGAGCATTACCAGAGCAATCTCGGTAACATTTCCTCCACCCCAAATGTTAATTACTGTTGCTAGGGCAGCCTTCATAGTTGACTTTAGAATCCGCTCCAGTAGACCATGGCTGACTCCGCACATTCAACTGTTCCAATCAATTTCACCGTCCTTGCGAAAATTAAACGGATCCAGAGGGTGTTGGATTCTGGTGAACTTCTTGAACCCAAGGAAGACGACAGGGTAATCCTGTGGATGAGGATATGTAATGGACAAGGTCACTAAAGGCCTCGAGTCCATGTCGGTGCCCTGGAAGCCGCACCGAGGTCCTGCTTGGTAGTACACGGTGTAGACAGACCATTTCGACCCCGATCTATTTGAGGCGGATATGACGTTATCACGAACTCAAGAGCTCCCAATAATAAATAGTGGAAGCGGATTCTCAGGATGCTCAACGATCTCTCCTTTGACTGCATCTTCAATGAAGTCGTCTTCAGGAACGTGCCTCACCATCTCCACAACCTGCTGGAACTCGTCTCTCATGACGGGCAATTCCACACCATCAGGCGAGTATGCAAATATCACAAACAGTTTTGCTGAGCCTGGCACAATATTAAGACAATTGGATCCCAAGCCCAAGGACACAATGACATCAGCCATTGATGCAGTATGGCGACACTCAAACTCAGCCTCCTTTGATTTCGTGACAATGCCTGTATTGCCGGCCGTCACAAGCACTGCTTCGGCGGATGAGAACTTCTTCAAAACAGTGTAAAAGAATGCCGGAGCCTTGCCATTTGGCGATTTGTCCGTAGTTGGACTCATCGAGGAAAATCGGCCATCCAACCATTTGTTGATCTCCACGTCCTTTCGAAGCTCCTTCCATATGTTGCGGACGACCTCGGGAGAGTAGCCATTATCATCAGCTAGTGCTTGCCAAGCGTCGTCGGTGTAGGGAACCCAGTCAGCGTCCTAACGTCCTTGCATGGCAGGGGATGCTGCTTCTTCAGCCACATGAGCTCATTCTTGATCACTCGGTCCAGCTTTTTGTCCTTGCACCATTCCACTAGAGTCAAGCAACCATCTTTTCGCACTTTTGCTGTATTTTTGATGGAAACTCTTTTGGCAAGAATCTCTCGCGCTAGCTCCTGCAAGTCGAAGTCTCGAAGCCCAAGAGTTGCTGTCACATCCGACTTCGTGATATTCATCATGGGCTTTGCAAAAACCTCCTCATCATTTTGTGGCTTGACGGTCCCGTCTTCAGAAATAAGGTTCCTTGCCTCCCACTCATTAAACACTTGGGTCCAAAGGTCCCATGTGGTGCTGTTTACAAAAAGAAGCGGAAGCTTACTAGTGCCTTTCTCATCTGCAAAGTGCGCCAAGGCACTAGCTTTCGCAGCTTGTTGGAATGGAAGACACTAAAAGTCAGACCAGGGTACATGTAGTCATGTATTGGCCGGCAGCTGACATTGAAGCAAGCCTGTCGGCTAGCGGCCGATATCAACACTAGACACATCATTTTGGATACCGACATCCATTTGAAAGCAATCAAGGCAAACACAATGCTGCAAACAATATATGCGAAAGTGCAGGGAAGTGAAAAAAACCACCTCAAATGCGAGCGTCGGTTTGCCACCGCCTCTATGGGGCTCCGGGCACCCAGCTTTCGCCCAAGCAGCTCTCGCCAACTCAGCGCAGGATCAGAAGCTTTCCCTTGCAATCTTCTCTGCCATATCCAAATTCAAACCATTGGAGATGCGCTTGAGAGTTAGTGTATCCTGACTGTGCACTGGAATCACCTCAAACAACAGGTAGTCTTTTTTGTCCTCTGAACCCTCTAGGCACAATGCTGCCAACTCGCGGCATGCTGTGACCGTATGCTGGCCTCCAATAATATACCAATGAATGCTTGGATCTTGCCACCAGGTGTGGGCGCTGGATTACCCACCCTTGGTAATAAAGCGAACACCGACCAGGTTCTATGCCTTTATCTACATTTTTTAATATATGGGGGTGATGTGAGCGCGGTCCACTGTGCCTTCCAAGCAATGGATCTTTTTTGCTAACGTTTCCTAAGTGTCGTGGATGGCAGCGAATAATTAGAATGCATGTAGTAACTCACAAGGTAACTGCAATGCTCAGGGGTAATGGTAAAGCTCTAACTTCCTAACTATCTATCCTATGTCGAGGGTAGACTGAGTAGTTGGCGTCATTTCTAACGTCCCTAACTATGTAAAAAGAGGAACCCCTATGTTCCTTCCATGAACCTCTAAGACTATCGTGGGATTTTAAGACTCCACCTAGAAGTTCTACTCTAAAGACTAACTCTAAAGTTTAACTCTTACTCTAATCTTCAACCTCTAAATGAAACTCTAGGTTTTTACTCCTAATTTAACCCTGACATTTATCCTCGGAATTTAACTCTAGGCTTAACTTTTAACTCTAAGTTTTTACTTCTAAATTAACTTCGACTCCTAACTTCCAAGTTTTAACCTTTTAGGGTAATTCTAAGTTTCACTTCTAATTCTATGTCATTATCTCTAAACTATTCTAAGATTTACCCTCTAAAGTTAACTCTAACTTTTCACTTTTTACTGTAGATTTTTTACTCCTAATTTAACTCTAGGTTTTTTTTACTTTTAATCCTAAATTTTTACTTCTAAAATCAATCCCCAATTTTAACCTCTAGGTTTGACTCTAAGTTTTCACTTTGACTCTAGATTTCTACTAACTCTAAAATTTTACTTCTACTTCTAACTTTTAACTTCTACTTTTAGCTTTTTACTCTCACTTTTTACTCCCCTAATTGACTCTAAAATTTAACCTTTAAGTTTAATCTAAACTTTTGACTTTTGACTTTTGACTTCTACTTCCAAATTTAATCCTATCGTTTTAATCCTAGATTAGCTCTAAATGTTATCCTCCTAAATTTAATTCCAACTTTTAACTCTAGGATTTTGACTCCTAATTTTAGCTCTATTTTTAACTCACCAATCTACTTCCTAAGTGGATTCTACTTTTGACTTCTACTTCCTACTCTACTTTTTACTTCCCAAAGTTAACTCCAACTTTCGACTTTTGAATTTTAACTTCCCTAATTAAACTCTTAATTTAATCCTAGGTTTTTAACTCGCTATTTGATCTTTTAATTTTTTATCCTAAATCCTCCCTCTAATCTAATCCTAATTTCCGTCCATTGTTTCTTGTGGTTCCCTTTTAATTAAAATTCCTCCGTTCTACCCCCCTACCGCTTAACTTAGCCTAGTGCGGTCAGTTTACGGTCGAATCTTAATTATAAGATGTTTTCGGAAACCTCTATTCCTAATCTATCAACTTTTGAATCTAAACTTCTAATTCACGCTAATCTCGGATGCTAATCACGCTCTAAGGGCTGATTAGGAAGACAAATGCTAATTAGGGAGAAACGACTAGAATTAGTTTAATGACCCACCTCATGACTGCTAGTGTCGGAAATGACGTCATCCCCGTCCACATGCGCGTCCTCGTGCTCCATGGTGGCCACTCGCGATTGTCTTCTTTTATTTTTGTGTTATGGTCTTTATTTATTTTATTTTTTAAGGCCCACGGCTTAAGTTGTAGAAAAGGAAACGTTTACAAGTATGATGTTCTAACCCTTTCCCCCCATTTCCTTCTTCTTTTCTTTCTCTCCTCCTCTTCCTTCTACTCTTGAACTATTCCACCAACCGTGGTGATGGTGGTCTTACGCTTCTAGTCTCAAACTTCGTGAAGTTTTAATGAGCTTCCTACCCTCTTACGCAACTTTGCTTTGTGTCATCCTAATCTTCCTCCCAACGGTTGCAAGGAGTTCTTCTAGATTTCCTACCTAATCTCCTAGCTAGGCACTATTTATCGTCTCTCTCCCTTCCACTCCTATAACACATCCTCCTCCCTAATTTCCTTCCATTGTGTGTAGGTGTGAGTGGTGATGCGAGTAGGATCGGATGTTTTTGTGCAGGTGGCGTGTGGAGTGGCAGCTTCTATTTCTTTCCCCCCTTTTTGCTATGGTGTTTTTGAAGTTCCAAGTTGAGTTTTTTCCCTCCCCAACTGGATTCCAAAATTTCAGACTTTAAAAGATCAAAAAATCAAAAAAAAGAAGGTTGGTTGGGGCCCCGCAGGGCATCGTCTCGTTTAGTTCTGGAAATCCAGAAATTAGTATCTCAGTCCAGCCAAGTTGACTAGCTCGATGCTGATGTTGAGTTCAGTCAAGCTGACTTAGCCCGATGCTGATGTTAGTTCAGTCAAGCTGACTGCCCAATGCTGGCTGTATAGCTGGCTGTATGGCTGGCTGCCGGTCCGGTATGCTGCTGTATGCTAGCTGTATGCTGGCCGGTGTGCTGGTCCGGTATGCTGGTTCGGTATGCTGGTCCGGTATGCTGGCTGTATGCTGGCCGGTAGGCTGGTCCGGTATGCTGGCTGTATGCTGGCTTGGGTTACTAGCTGCCTTCCCAAAAAATCCACACAACCGGGTTCCCTTAGGGGAACCCACTAATACAACTAAAAAATGGATTTTTGTAAGGGGTTAGGGCTAGGGTCGAAGCTTCGCCGTCCGGGGAGTTAGGCCCCCAATTTTTAGAACGGTCACCTAAGCTAAGTGCTACGGGATGGTCACTCTCTTCCTAAAACTCGTGACCAATCTTGGAAGCTAAACTCTGGATTTTTCCAAGAAGGTCTTGGAAACTAGACTTTGGAATCTAAGGCTATGGAGGTTCAAGGCTCCGCCGTAAAATTGGTTTTAACACCAACTTTAGGACTTGTAACACTCCACGGGTTCAAAGCTCCGCCGTCTAAGACTATTTTAACACACACTATAGGACTGGACGTGGTTACTAGTTCAAAGCTTCGCCGCCGTGGGGGGGGGTCCACACAACAAGGGGAATATTAGAAGAAGGTAGAAAAGACAAAGTTAAGGAACACACGTGACAAAGCCAAAGCTTCGCCGTCCCGAGGGGGGGTCCACGCAACAAGGGGAGTATTAGAAGAAGGTAGAAAAGACAAAGTTAAGGAACACACGTGACAAAGCCAAAGCTTCGCCATCCCGAGGGGGGGTCCACGCAACAAGGGGAGTATTAGAAGAGGATGAGAATACACAAGTGAGGAAAACAACACGGTTAGGACACGTAAAGACACACAACTTCACAAGCTAAAGGCCCCCCAAAGCGGCATCGCCAAGGTACGGTGGGGGGTGACTTTAGGATTAGGACAAGACACCAAAAGACTCCTAAACTCACAAGTTAGATCACAAAGGAACTCCAAGAGAGAAACGAGGACTCTTAACTCGTAACAAAGGTATAACAAACGCACAAGAAGTACACAAGGCAAGATAGAAGGACCCCCTAAGGACCTTCAAAGCTTGAAATCTAGCAACAACGGAGCAAAAAGTGCTCCAAAAACACCGTAGAGGTTTTTGGCTTCAAACGCCAAAATATCCAAAGCAAATTGGACCCACGGACCCAAACAAAAGTGAGGGGGTGTTTTAGAGAGAGAAATGGGGCCCTTATATAGGTTTCCCAAGGGCTCACCCCTCTCTCTAAAGCTCTAAGGTAACCTTATCAACGGGGATTTTCATCCTCATCTTCAAAGATTTTCATCCTACATCCTAAATTTCTACTTCTACCATCTATGCTGGACCAACATCCTAACTTTTGGAGATTAGCTCCAATCGTCGAACGGATTGCGCCGTTGGATCCAGAACGCCGTGTTTAGTCCTAGATCCCCAAACCCCCCGTACCGAGGCCAAAAACCCATTGTAGGCTAATTTAGTTTAAAAACCAAATCGTGGTAAAATCCTAAATCTTGGGGGTCTCCTATTTTGAGAAATGTGAATAGCCTAGGGTCTCCGGTAGGTGCGAGAGAGTCGGGAAGGACTTTTGGTTGACTTCGTTTCGCCATCGTATGGTCCCGGAATGCCGGTCAACGCGGCGGGGACCCCGCCACATGGTTAATTCCCGAGGAATCTCGCCGGTTCGGGTACTTGCCGCTATCGGAATGTCGTGAAACTTCACGGAGCGCATTATTAACATAAAAAAAGCTAGTCTAATTTTTAGTGAGATTTTATTGTAACCTGGATAATTTCCATGAAATTCCCGTTGGAGGTTAGGAGGGTTGACCACCCGGAAAAAGGTTCTTCTGCAAGTTGGAAGATGCCGGGATTTTTCACGTGACCTCTTAGGGAGTCGCATGAAAGACGTGCGGGTGTGTTCCCGTACCTGGCACGATTGGTCAATGGAGATTTAAACTGGACATCTCCTTGAATCAGCGACGGTGCGGGAATCTTTTGCAGGTGGAGGAATCTTGGCGAACCGATTTCGCCGTTGGACTCCTGGCATGGGATTCATCCTAGAACACCATCCTTGGGCTGTAGATTCCTCCACGGGCCCGGTCTTGCGTGAGTGGCTCCTGCATGCTAACAATTGGGATTTTGGGAATTCGTCGATCTAATGGGGAATTCTAAATCTAATTCTAGGACCCGACCTAGTGGCCTCGCTGTGGATCCCTCGGACCGACCTAGCCATGAATCGCCACATTCATGGTGGGATTTAGCCCTTTTAAGGCTGTGTGACTCGAATCCTCCAAATCTAACCTTTTCGTTATTTTTATACCATTTTTGGCAAGGTTTGGGGGATTCTAAGTAAAAAACACAAATCTAGACCAAATACTATAATGGGTATGACACAACCCTATTTCGGTTCTACACTCTTTTTATGGATTTTTCTATACTTTTATCAACTTTAAATTGCAAATTTCCAAAAAAATAATTCTACGAGTCCCAAGTGACAAATTGGGAGCTCACAACTTGTGAGTAAGGACTTGTGCGTGGTACCTTTAAATTTCCGTAACGGTGATCCGGTTTTAAGGAGTGGTGCGGATGCAAGTCCGAAATCCAGGGAGGGTTCCAAGCAGAGATAAGCAACCGCCAGCGGAAGATCCCCACTCACCGGAAGGTCTGCCAACCATAGGATCAGTCTGGTAGATAGATGCACGAATCTCTTTCAGTTCCGGCTTCCTTGATCTGTCGTTGTAGTAAAAGAATAAGGATGCAATTCTAAGTGACCTGTTTTCCGGGCAAGCTACCCGGGGAATTGTGAGGATGATTACTTTCTCTATTCTGCAATAAAAACTTGGTTAGGATTGTGTTGTGTGAAGTTTTGTGCAGAGAAATAGATGTCTATGAGTGGTGCGTTCCTACCCCTCTAAAGATCAAATGTGGACACCCTGAGGGTAAAACAGGGGAATAGAAAACCAGTTGAAGTTGAGAAGTGAGACCCAAAATCCGGATTAAATCGGAAACCGGAAAGGGGTAGACCCGGATCGGGATCCGGAGGACCATTGTGTAAGAAATAGGAAAAGAAGGAGGTGTTGCTTGGGGTTTTTTTTTTTTTTGGTTGTTTTGATTAAGACCCGGATACTCCTTAGCTTGCTAAAACATACTAGAATCTCCAGGGACGATATTTCGTGTTATCTTATCATCATTTTGGTGTTAAGGATACTTACGCCTAGATTGCGCGTACAACATATATCCAAGGTCAAATGTCGTTTCTTCCAACATCAAGTTGACTCCGGATCCTCCATCGACCGGTACTGCAGGTATCATGCATCCTCCCACTTCAACTTCCAATGCAGGTGCTCCGTAATCCTCCACTTGGGAGAAGTTGACAGCAACCGAGCGTAACTTCAGTCTTCTTCTCCGTTTCTTGGTCCAGGCTTCCCGGATCATCTTCTGGTAATTGGCGTTGTCGTGTAGAAGCTGCCTAATGGTGACATTGGCCTTCTGATCTTTGATATCTTGCAAGATATCATACTCGTCCACCTTGAGTTCCAAATTGATCACAACCAGAACTTCATCAAATGTGACCTTTCTCGGAATAGTTTCCGGGATTGGTACGGAATCCTTTAGACTCGTCCTGATTTGATCACTAATATCGATAGAAAGGGGACGGCGAGCCACCCCTTTTTCTAAATCTACTACGGGGTGTAGAACTGGCTAAACTACTGAGCGATCATAATCGCTCGAATCCGGTACCTCGTGTAGGGTATCTAATCTGGATTTTTCTTTCCGTTTCTTCTCTCTCTTCCTACGTCTTTCATCCCGGTTCTTGGTGGAACTCCGGGTTTCTACTCTATGAACTACTTCTACTTGTTTCTCCGGAAGTTCCACCCTTGGTTGTCATTTATACGGATTCTCAATTCCGGTCTTAGAACCGTAATTGAGTCCGGTTTGATCCCGAGGTGGAACTTCTACTTGTTTGTAAATGGTTCTAGCCTGCTGCGGGCTAGGGCAATCACGAAGTCCGTGCCCATACTCTCCACAATTTTGACAAGGTAGAACAAGGGGTGCTCCTTGACCAAGCCCTTTGTGAAGACAAGTGTTGGCGTAATGCTCAGGACTTCCACAAATGAAACAAGTTCCGGGAGGAAACCTAGAAGGTGGGAAGTTACCTGGACTAGATGTGCCTGTTCCGGGTCGTGGAAACACGTTGGTCCGGATCAGTTGCTGAGGTGCCCTGCCTCTTCTGTAACCCGTTTGGACTTGGAATACCGGATTGACTTCTTCCTCGTATTCTTCCTCCGGTAGGGTGTAGTAAACTCCCTCCTCATCCACATAGTGGATCTGCTTCTGGGGTCCTTGAGGACATTCACTTGCAAAATGGCCGGGTCGTCCGCACCTTGGACACCAGACATTCGTCCGTGTTGTTGGTACGATCTGTCTCGGCTTCTGGTTTTCCGCGATGTTGACTTTGATGGCGTCCAACGTCTCCTGGAGGTTCTTCATGAATTTCTTGGAGTCCTCTTCTTCCACCTTGACTTTGATCACTCTCTTACCGCGGTCCGTCTTCTCATCCCGACCTCGTGAAGACGGTCTGCTTGACGTCTCTTGTTCAACTCCGGAGCTCTCCGTGTTGCTGGTTGATGCTTCTGTTCCGGTTCCGGAACTTGGAGATTCCGAATCGGAATACTTCCGTCTTCGTCTCTCCTTCTTTTGATGCTTCTTGCTCCGGTTCTCTCTTTTGTCGCTCTTCTTGATGGATCTTCTTAGTGACTGGGCGGAGTTTTCGTAATTTTGGGTTGTCTCCATAGCTTCTCGTAATGTGGCAGGTCGAGCCTGCCAGATTTGGAATCCCATTTCTTCCGAAAATCCTGCCACATACCACTCTACTTGTATGCTAGGGGACACATCCGTTGTCAATTTCTTCATCAACGCTTTCACTCTCTGGCCATACTTTCTGACTGACTCAGTGGATCGCATTGACATCTTACTCAACCTCCCTAGGGCTCTAGCCTCCCCTCCGACTTCCCGGAATGTCCGAAGAAACGCATCCGTAAGGTCCTCCCAGTTATTCCGGATAACTTCCGGAACATCCTGATACCACTTCAACGCTTCCCCTTTCAGTAATCCTTGGAAGACACGCTGTCTAGAGGCTGGATCCTCTTGGTTGGCTACGGCGGTGGCCTCAAACTCTCCCATCCAGTCATCCACATCCGTAGTACCATCGCCCGTAAATTTACTATATTTTAAGCGAGTGGATGTCACCATCGGTTCTGCTTTGTCAGAGGATATCTCCTCTTCTGAATCTACCGGCGTGGGTTCTCTATCTGGTTCCGGTTTTATATTATCCGAATTCGCAACTGGTTCCGGATTGGTGGGACTTGGGGTTTCACTAAGATTTCGCCTAGCAACATGTACCAAATCTTCTTTTGACTCTGACGCTGAAATAGATCCGGAACCTCTACCAAAACTAGGGATTCCCTGTACTACCGGTCTTCTAGCAGCAGCCTCTTCTAATCTTCCGGAACGTCTTCCGGCTGGAATTCCTCTCTGAGGTCTACTCATGAAGTACGAGGTAGGCACTCTTTCAAGATCTACTTCATCAATTTGAGGATACGGATCCACACTGCTAACCCGTATATCAACTCCTATTCTTTCCGACTAAAGGTCTCTTTACAATTCTTCTAATTTCAAAACAAGCTGTCAGAATCCCCGGCAGCGGCGCCAAAAGTGTCGTACGTGTAATCTAGGCGTAAGTATCTTTAACAACAAAACTTGCTAAAATGACACAAGTTATCGTCCTAGGAGATTCCAGACGTTGCTTCAAAATTAGTATTTCTAGACCTCTAAGTTTCCGGACTTTGACCACCTTGAGAGGGGTCCTTTCAACACACGAACTCTTTTCCGGAACTACTTCCTTTCCGGATTCTCTTCCGGATCCGGCTCTACCCAATATTCCGGTTCCGTCTTCCTAACAAGTTGGTTTTCGATACCTCTGTTTTACCCTCAGAGGGTTCCTCACTTGCTCTTTCCGAGGGATAGGGAACTGCACCACTCCGTATTTGACATAAACTCTATTAACATAAAACAAAACACAACCCAAGAATAAATCTAGTCGAGTAAACAGGGTGGCATCCTCACAACGTCCCGAATGGCCTATCCGGAAAGCTGGTCACACAGGGTAGCGTTAGGTCCTCCTTACTACAACGACGGATACCGGACTTCCGGAACTAAGGGAATGACTTCCTAGCTCTCGACCGCTCATGAGGTTGACTAGCCTTCCGGATGGGTGGAAATATTCCTCTGGCGGTTGCCTATCTCCGCACGGAACCGCCCCTGCAAATTCCGGACTAGCTTCCGGACCACTCTTTGATCTCCACTGGATTACCGTACCAGCGATTTAAAGGCGCCACTTTCTCACTGCGCAAGTCTAAAAACTCATCCGTAAAAACACACTCAGCCTAATCCGACAGTCCAAGAATCCGGACTCCTCTCCTTGCACACTCTCACTTACACATCCACACAAGTGACTATAGACGCGATACGCAAGAGAATAATCCAACGAGTGCTTTCCTGAATGCTTCAGATTAAATGAACAAGGAAAAGGAATGCCAGGCCAACAAACCGGCTTGCCCTTAAAAACCCACAAAAAGGTAGCCAAAACGGCCACCAGAAAAACCGGCCAACGGCCAACCAAAAAGCATAAAGGCAACGGCCCTGAAGACCGTTCCGGAAATACTGGGAAACTGTTTAACTCCTAAAAGTCCGGAACTACTAGCCCCACATCCGGAAAATCCGGTTCTGGAACTACCATCCTGGTAAAAATCTTAACTATTATTACGGCTACCCTAGATAGTCACCTATTCCTCTTAGCCTTCTTTACAGAAGTGCCACCCTGAGATGGCGATCCACCTATCTTCTTAGGCGGGGTGTTCTTCGTCTTTGACCTGGTCCGGGGAGGCTGCAACTCTTCTTCCTCCGATTGAGTCGTCTCCTCCTCTTCCGATTCCGGGTCCGTCTCGCTCAGTAGCCGCCGTCTCCTTGGTTTCGGAATAGTAAGATCGATGAGCTGGGACGGCGGTGGTGTCTGGAGAAGGGGCTGGAGCATGTGAGTAAAACTCACCGGATCCGTACGAGCTAGATTCAACACCGTTCCGGGTAAAGTTGGTTCCCGGAAAGTGGAAGCAACCGGTCTGTTGGGGAAGAGATTTGCCACCGACGTAGTCCTTCCGGCTGGCACGCCTAGAACAACGTCCTTCACCGGAGTCGTGGCCGCAAACTGCTTCACTAGCTGTCGTACGTGTAATCTAGGCGTAAGTATCCTTAACACCAAAATGATGGTAAGATAACACGAAATATCGTCCCAGGAGATTCTAGTATGTTTTAGCAAGCTAAGGAGTTTCCGGATTGTAATCCAAACAACAAAACCCCAAGCCACACCTCTTTCTTTTCCTAATTTTTTACACAATGGTCTTCCGGATCCCAATCCGGATCTATCTCTTTCCGGTTTTCGGTATGATCTAGATTCCGGGTCTCATTTCTCGACCTCAACTGGTTTTCTATTCCCCTGTTTTATCCTCAGGGTGTCCGCATTTGATTTTTAGAGGGGTAGAACACACCACTCATAGACATCTATTGCTCTACACAAAACTTCACACAAAACAATCCTAATCGAGTTTTTATTGTAGAGTGGAGAAAGTAACGATCCTCACAATTCCCCGGGTAGCTTGCCCGGAAAACAGGTCACTCAGGGTTGTATCCTTCCGCCTTTACTACAACGACAGATCAAAATAGCCGGAACTGGAAGAGATTCACGCATCTATCTACCAGACTGATCCTATGGTTGGCAGACCTTCCGGTGAGTGGGGATCTTCCGCTGGCGGTCGCTTATCTCCGCTTGGAACCCTCCCTGGATTCCGGACTCGCATCCGCACCACTCCTTAGAACCGGATCACTGTTACGGCAATTTAAAGGTACCACGCACAAATCCTTATTCACAAGTCTAGTAAAGTGTCCTCACAAACTTACTTGCTCAAATCAGGTCCAACTAATTCTCAACCCGGATCCCCCCCTCATCCGCCCTCTCTCACACTTTCACCATTCATAAACAACTCAAGAAAACGCACACATAGCTAGAAATCCAAGTGTCCACTTAGTGGCTCCGATTAGAGAAAAGAAAATATGAACATAAACTAATTCACACAAAATGGGCAAGGCTGGAATGAAAGGGCAACAAGCTGCCCTTTCCTTAAAACCCAAACAAAAAGCCAAAAAAAGAACACCTGAAAATCCAGGTGACCAATCAGTAATCAACCGTAATATCCGGAAAGTTCAAAGTCAACTACTCCTAAGAATCCGGAACCGGGCCCCATGCACGGAAAATCCGCTCCAGATTAAAAATCCTAAAACTGCAAGCATACTAATTACTTTCCCCGCTTTGATTTCTTCGCGCTGCTGCTTGGCCCTGCAGGTGGTTTCCTGCTCCCTTTCGGTGGAGTGGACTTCGTTGCAGCCCGGGTCGGAATCTTCCGTTGGACCGGCGGCGGGTCGTCATCCGATTTCGTCTCATTGCCGGAAGTGAATTCCCCCTTCTCGGACTCTTGGATCATCTCCACTCTGGTCTCTTTCTCTGGCGAATCGTCCAGCTGAATCGGAGTTGTATTCCTCCTGGGCGATGCCTTCTGCATGTGAGTAAGTCGACCGGATTGGTACGAGCTGGGTTTGCCAAGGCCCCCATCCGTTGGATTAAATCGCTCCGGACGGATGTTCTGGATGCCGGAACGGAACTCCCTTCGCCTACCGGAATCGACTGGACACTCCTCGTTTGGCCGAACTTCATGGTCTTCGTCTGGATCCGCGCCTGACCAGGAGTTGGCCTTGGGGATGCCGGTAAACTCATTCCTGACCCCGGCTTCTGGGGCGTCTTCAACAAGTCGACGTTGGGCAGCTCCGGAAAGTGGGTGAAGTCCAAGGGCTTGTTGGGGTCGAGGTGTCCCAACAGTTGCGCCATCTCCTTCAAAATACCTTCCATCCGGGCCTAGAAGTCCACCAAGATCGTTACTACCTTGGACCCGGATAAGTGGCCTATGCCACTCAGCTGATTGGTGAAGAATCGGGATTTAACCACAACTTCCGCGGGCTGCTCTACCAACGCAGTCAGATTGTGGACGAGTTGTAGAGCTTCTGCCTCCTTCTGCCGTGCAACCGCGGCATCCGTATCCGCCCAGTTCACCCGACCTAACAGGCCATCCCTTTCCTTCTCCAAGTTCTTGATCCGCTCGTCCTTCTCACGAAGCAGATCCGGGCTCGATAGTTTCCGGATCTGAGCTATGATATCTTCCGACTCCACCTTCAACTCTGTAGCAATCCCCAGGATCATGTCTGACATCCCGAAATACATGTGTTTGGCCTCCTCCATCCACTGCGTTCCGGCGTCGAAGAAGTCCGACTGCGGTTCCGGTTCCGGGGGTTGACTCGGCTCACCCTTTTCCGGGGTCAACTGTTCCACCCTCGAGTTTGGATTGGTCGACTTCCTTCTCTTCTCCTGTTTGTCGACCAGGTCCTGCTGCTGCGGTTCTTCTTCCTCTTCATCGTCTTCTTCTTCCTCCTCTCCCTCGATCGGAGTATCCGGTGGAATCTCGTGCGTGAGACCGTACTTCACGATTTCCAACCCGGTGTTGTAAATCACCATTTCTTCACTCGTCAGCACCTCCTGATGGTGGTACAGGTGAAACAGGTACGGATTGAGAAGACTAGGCTTCCCCTTTCCTACGTGTGACACAAGCTTCTTTACTATCCCGGCTAGAACTTTCCCCCAATGAACTACCTTATCTTCTAAAGACCCAAAGATAGTGCTGGCCACCGTAACAGTAACTCGGGTGGGCTTTTCCGGGTACATAATCGGAATCAAAAATTCCAACACCCGTTTTTGCCTAGCGTCCTTACAGTCACTCACGGGGTATCCGTCCTTAGTGGTAACCAGATTACGGAACTTCCCAATCCCGTACGTCTCTACCCGAGAACCTAATCCGGATCCGTCCTTTCCAAACCCGTATACATCAGCCCATACATCCGCCGTCCATGCTCCGGGTTGGCCTCTCACAGTCAACTCGAACTGATTCGGAACTCCTGAGATCAGCTGCTCCAGCATCTCCGCGTTCTTAACATTCCACGGTCGGTGGATCAAACCCACACACCCCATCCGGGTCAGATCTGTCTCTAATTCCTTCCGGTGCGTTGGGTCGGCGGGAATCGCTGGTCTAACTATCCGAGCTATAACAGAGGGTCGACGCGCTACCGGTTTGCTGGACTCCGCCATACCGACACCGACAACTAAATCCGGTGCAATCGGCACCGACCTCACCCGTCTCTCCCTGTCACGATCTCTAACTCACCACTCTTTCTCTCAGCTAAGTGCGCAAGACAATCAGCAAAGTGAAGAATGAGGAAGATTAGGTATGGCAAGGGTTTAAGTACTAGTCGAGCTGCCGACCGTTCCCCTCGGCAAACGGAAAGAGGTCCGTTCCCGTAACGGTTCCCTAGCAGCGTAGGTCGGATACCTATTCCGTAGCTCGTTCCGATCCGACCTGACTCGGATTTAGAATCCGTTACAGGATCAGGATCTCAGAATCTAACTATCCGGAATTTGTCCGTATCCGGATCTAATTTCCTACTTCTTACCAAATTTTTGAAATTTTTAACTAACTCCTAACCTATTTCTATGCTATCTTCCTTAATTCTAAGTTTCCGTGCTCCCACACTAGCGACCTCCTCTTTTGGGCCGATGCTGTTCCGGCTTGCGACGTTCCGGCAATTATTTTGCTCTTTGCTGGAGAAGGCTGGTTTTGTGCCCCTCCTTCTTGGAGATCCTGACCCAGGTCAAAAAGGCCTTGGTCTAACCCCTCAAGCGGATCCAGGTTTCCCAACAGTTGCCGGACTTCCTTGAGCATCCCTTCGATCCGACCACGTGACCATCCTTCACCATCTGAGAATTCCAGAGTGTAGCTCTGGCAAGAATATCCGCCGGATTGTCGAACAAGTCCCGGACATTCCGGACCAGATCGAGGGCTTCTACCTCCTTTGCTTCAGCGGCCATCCGCTCTTTATCCAACCACGCAGCTTGCTCTCGAAACCGGTCCCGTTCTTGCTCCAAGGTCAGAATCCGGTCCTGCAGCTGCTTCACTGCTTCCGAATCTGGCCTTTCCGTCAATGCCACCAGGAGTTGGGTTTCTTCCTTCACACCCAATTTCTCGCACATCTCCCGGATCAGCGCCGACATCCGCTCATTCTGTGCCCGGGTAGCTAACAGCCATTTGATGGTGGCCTCTAGCTGATCCGTTTCCGGAAGTGATTCTCGGGGCTTCTCTACCTCCTCGATTTCTTGTTTCCCCCGCGCACCCTGATTAGTCGATTTACGGCGCGTCCCTCCAACGTTAGGTGATGCATGCTCCAGTTCCGGTTCCTCTTCTTCCGGCTCGAGCTCATCCGGTTCATCTTCCGCGGGAAGTCCATACTTCAACAGATTCTCGCCCTTCCGGTACACTGTCATTTCCGGTCCGGCCAGTGCATCCTCGGAGTGATATAGATGGAAAAGATAGGGGCTAATCGGACTTGACTTCTTGTTTGCGATATTGACCGCTAACTTTTCCACTACGGAGTGAATGATCACTCCCCAACTGACCGGCCTGCGAGCCGGATTCTCTCTATCTCCCAGCGCTCCGAAAATAGTGTTTGCCACAGTCATGGTAATCCGGGTGGGCTTTTCCGGATACAAAATAGGGATGAGGAATGCTAACAACTGCCCATCCCGGGGACTCTTACAGTCACTCGCGGCGTTCCCTTCCTTGGAATCCGCATGACTCCGGAATACCTCTACGGCGTAAGTGTCCGTCCTGGACGCCATTCCGGAACCCTTGGTTGGCGTAAAGTATTCCTTCGCCCACAACTCCGGAGTCCAGGCCCTAGATCGACCCCTAATCGTTAAATCAAACTGATTACCCACTCCGGAAACCAGCTCGTCAATCATCTCTTCACTCCGGACGTTCCATGGACGTTTTACCAATCCTAAACACCCCATGATTTCTAGGTCTTCCTCTAACTCCTTAAGGCGCTCCGGATCCGATGGGATAACCGGACGCACGCCCCGGGCTGTCACTACCGACCTCCGGGATCGACTCGCTTCCGCCATCTCACCGACTGCTAAGACAATCCGGTGCAATCGGCACCTTCCTCCCTTTCTCTCCCTAACACACCCTAACTCACCACTCTTTCTCTCTTCTAATGCACCGTGGAAGAGCACGGGTAAAAAGAGACTGAATGAGGCTGGCGGTGGGGTTTAAGTACCTGTCGGAACCCTAAGTTCCCGCCGCCGAGAAAGTTCTCGTAAGTTCCCTAGCCGGAACCTAGGCGGTAGGTCCCTACGATCCGGAACTTTCCGGTTTTCCGGCTTTCCGGCTACGGTTTCCGGAAGACTGCGTAACCTTTTTAGAGTTTTATCTTTTCTATGTAGAAACTAATTTCTATTTCTAATATCTAAGTCCTAACTTTGTATTTAAATGCAAAAATTGAAAAAGTTCTGCTACTTTTACCTCCACTAAATTGTTAATTGGGACTTTCCAGATGATACGTACTCCCACACTAACTAAAATTGTATCTAAGTAGCCTTTTAGAATATATTTTTCTCTTTCCAGAATGGTGAAGAAAACTAGATTCCAAGATTCCTAGCAAAAGTTACCACGAGGTATGTTCGGCCCCTTAGTTGTGCTAACTTTCATCCACTAATCTAAAATAGCAAATCAATCTAAAATAATTCTAAATTCTAAGGTTAAGTTATTAGTTCTTTTAAGTTACGGATTTTTAAGACTAATCGGAATTTTAACCTAATTGGATGTTTTCCATCCAAATTTGGTCTCAAACTTCATCCAACCTTTTATCCTTCAAAAATAAAGTATTTTCAAAAGTAAAAAGGGATTTTGGAATCTTTATAGATTCCTTGTCTGATTCCTACCTAAAAAGATTCCTTAAAGGTTCCTTTGGATGAAAATCTTAAATTATCATCCAACGGGGGTTTATGGTTAATTATTGGTAATTTTTGTTATTGGGTTAAATTTAAAGTATGATAACCTCTAACTTTCTAAATTTAATCTAAAATTCTAAATTCTATCTAAAAACTAATTTCTAATAGCAAAGATTCTAACTTTAATTTGAAAACAAAAACAAAGCAAAAGAAAAGGGTAAAATTAACATACCTCTGGATCCATGGTCCCTTCATCGCAGATCACTAGCATAATGGTCTCAAGGTAACCCTTGTCCTCCATCATGGTACTCCGTCTGTTGATGAAAGTTTAATGTCAAAAAATGTATGGAAAACCCTTTTTCCTACATTCTTTTAACTGATTTCCTACAATAAAAAGGTTAGTCTAAGTATTTAACTTAATTCCTAGGAATTTACGTTAAACTTTTTAATGGTTTTTAGTTGATTTTTAAAATAACTCGTGGAATTAAACTAACTTCAAGGCCCTATTTCTAACCACCTCGAATATTTGTTTTAATTTAAGAATTAATTTTAAAAGATTAATATCTTTCTAATAAATAATATTCCAATGAATAGTCAATTTTATTTGTTATTCATTAGTTTATGATTTTTGTTGGATTAATCTATTGTTTTTGTTGACTTTTTGTCTTTTCCTATTTGGCTTATTAGGCCAATAAAACAAAAACCCAAGTCAACAAGACCAACTGATTTCTTCCAAAAATACTAATTGATAGAAAAAAACAAATTCTTCAATAGTAAAAGGAATAAAACCAAAGAACTATTCTAAATGAATAGTAGATGAATAGTAGAAAAACAAAAACAATTTGTCTCGAATGAATATTTGATGAATAGTAACGGAATAAAAAACAAAACAAATCTAAAATGAATAGGAAAAGCACAACAAAACAAAAAAAATGAATAGAAAAAGAATAAAAAACCGCGCCAAATCCAAAAGGAATAGTGAAAAATAAAACATCAAGCCAACATGAATAGTGAGATTCTTAGGAAAACTAGTTTTTTAATCTAATTATCCCCAAGCCGCCACTTCGTCTTCTTTAAGTGTTTTTTGCTTCGAGTTGGGTTGTCATTTGTAAGTTGGCTATGGAGTGTTCGAGAGTTGCGAATTTGTGTGTGTGGAGAGTGTATTTACGGGTAATAGAGAGAATTATACGAGTCAGAGATCAAACAATTTTAATCTTATTTGGAGTGTTTCCAAAATTTCAATCAAAGTTTGTTTTGAGCTCAAGCAAATTGAGTCCTTGGCTTGAGGTTTTCAAAATTTCAGATTAGAGTTTGAGTTCATCAAAATTTTAGATCAGAGTTTGAGTTCATCAAATTTCAGATCAGAGTTGAGTTCATCAAAATTTCAGATCAGAGTTTTGAGTTCCGAAGCTTACCTTCCCAGTTCAGTCGACTGTCCGTTAGGCAAGCTGGCTCCCCGTCCTCGCAGCTCAGTCGACGTGGCGTCGACACGTGTCCCACCGTGATTCGTCCCCGCAGCCGTTCCCCGGCTTGGTTCCCGTCTTGTTCCCCTTGTTGGTTCCTATCTTGTTCCGATATCGGACTGCTGTTCCGACCTTGATGTCCCGACTGTTGTTCTGACTTGCTGTTCCGACTTGCTGTCCCGACCTTGATGTTCTGGTTCTGGTTTTTTCAGAATTTAAACTGGTTCTAACTAGTCCTAAACTGGCAACATAAACTAAAAATGACTAAGCAAGAATTCTAAATTAGATTTTTTGAAGAGTTTTGGGATAAATTAAACAAAGATAACTAGGCTAAATGATATTTTGGGTTTTTGGGTGAATTAGCAAGATAAACTAACTAAGGTTTTTTGATATAAACTAAACAAAGTGATCTAAACTAAACAAAGGCAAGGATAAACTAAACTAAGCAAATTAACTAATTGTTTTGGAATTTTTGGAATAAAAGGGAACTAACTAAGCAAAATAACCTAACAAAGACTAATTAACAAATGAGATCCAAATCTTGGTAATGGAAGCAAAATCAAATAGAGCAAATACTGGAAGAAAGAAAGGAAAAGAACCATTTGGTGGGAATTGTTGGCTTTAATAGCCCAACAGCCAAGGTTTTTTCCCAAACTTTTCCCCCTTTAAGGTAAAAAGTTTCGCCGTGCGGGAGCAACCCCAGGCTAAACTTGTCAAAATGGTTCCAAGTGGCTGTAGGGAGGTTTTAATTCTGAAAGGAGGTATATATGAAAGTGTTTAAACCGAACATTAAGGATTAAAATGATTCCCAAGGTCTCCAATAGTCTTAGTTCATAAATGAGGTACACATGAAAGTGTTTAAACCGAAAATTAGGAGTTAAATCAAACCAAACTTTGTTATACAACGAAGTTTGGCCGATGTTTTGAATATTAGAATCTTTTGGTAAAGACTAGCTTTACCGCCTTAAGAACTCTAACTCAATGGCTGTTACAAAAAACACAAAATTAGTATCAAAAGGTATGCAAGTTTTTTGGGGGAGGAAACCTCCCAAAAGTATGAACTTAGTGTGGTTGTGAAGGTTGGAAGGAAACCCCGAGTCCTTAACCAAATCCTCCACCAAAGGAAGCAAAGAAAACAAAAATGAGCAAAGATGACCAAAATTTGGTCTAGCTTAATTGCTTTCGACAAAGCCGGTAAGCAAATGGAACAAAGAAAAGAGTGTCTGTACTCCGACAGAGTGTCGGTAGGCAGATAATGAACAAAATGGGGTTCGACAAACTTCGTGGGGAGGCCTTATATACTTGCTAGAAGGCCCCACCACTTAGTTTACCATGAGATATTTGGTCTTCTTACTCAAAAACTAACCTAAACTAAATTCTAAACTACCCTAAGATATTTCCTAAATAATCTTTGTTTAATCTTTAGAATTTTCTAGAACAAGCCTTAATTAGAAAGGAAATCTTGTCCAAATAAAATCCAAGATTTTTCCCAAAGATATTTAGAAAATTAACTATTTTGACCTTGAGATATTTCGCAATTAACCCTAGGATATTTCCAAATATTCTTAATTTAATCTAAATTGTCTTTTAAAGGAAAGATTTGAAATCTTAACTAAATCCAATCTTCGACTTTCACCAAGATATTTTGTGAAATAACTTTGAATTACTGCTAATTACTCTAAAAAAGTCAACGCTACGACTGAAATCTTCCTATCTTCTTGAGAACAACTCCAAATTGAAATTCGATTGCGCCATCGCGTTCAGAAGACCCCAATTCGTTCAGGGAACCCCCTACCTCCCACTTCTAGGCTGTAAATATGTATAAAAACCACTCACGGTAACTTCAAAGAAAAGTCAAAATCCCAGTTTATGGAATTTGCGTTTCCCGAGAAAACTGACTGGCCAGAGTTGTCTAGAAGGTTTGTGAGAGTAAGAAAACATTCCTTGTTCGCGACATTCGGACACCGTTAGCTCCTGGTTTGCCGGTCAACTCGCCGCCATGTTGTAAATTCTTGTTAAATTCGATGTTGTCGTCGATTCTGGTACTTCTGACTATCGGAAAGCTCTCAAACTTGACTGGTCTCTTATTTTATATATAAAATTCTAATCTAATTTTTAGTGAGATTTTACCGCACTCTAGATAATTTCTATGAAATTACCATCAGTTTCAAAGACAGTTGACTTCCCATGGAGTCATCAAGGAGTTTTGTAAAATCCCGAAATTTTTGGACAATCTTCTAGGAAGTGTTCAAAAGCTAAGGGCAAAATCAAACCTCCAATAAGGATGCTAAATTTAGCAGTTCCTTAATAATTTCCGCCCGAGGGGGAAATTAGTTTGGTACCGGGGTTTGTCGTGGATGATTAGCTCCGTTGTTGACCTCTTGGCATGCTTTTATCCTAAAAGTACCTTTCTGTAAGCTCCAATCACCTCGCCCTTCTTCTACTTTGCATTCTGGTTCGTATTCTTCAACATTTGTAGGTTTTCACATAACTAATCCAAATTTTATATGAATTGGATCTAGATACTTCTAAACCTGAACATAGACTTTATGATTCAGCCAGGGTGTCACATGTGCTCACAGGTCGAGTTTTACATGGACAGGACACTAAAACTGGCTAATTCTCACATCCTCACATCTCTCTAACCCGTAAATATGGACTCTAAGACACTAAACTAAGACCTAAACATAGAAAAGCAGAGTATTTTGTGCTTTCCATGATTGTAGGACAATTCCTCACTAATCTAGTAGGGACTTCTACCAAACTCCTCTCAACTACTAATTCGTACTATTTTGCATAAATTTATACTAAAAACTAACAATAAATCGCGAAAAATAAACCCAGAGCTCCAAGTGCTAACTTGAGGGCTCACAAAGGGGAATCCGGGTTGAGAGTATTTGGATTTGATTTGAGCGAGGAAGTTTGTGAGGAAGTTTTGCTGGACTTGTGAATAAGGACTTGTGCGTGGTACCTTTAATTTTTCGTAACGGTGATCCGGTTCTAAGAAGTGGTGTGGATGCGAGTCCGGAATCCAGGGAGGGTTTCGAGCGGAGATAAGCAACCGCCAGCGGAAAATCCCCACTCACCGGAAGGTCTGCCAACCATAGGATCAGTATGGTAGATAGACGCACGAATCTCTGTCAGTTTTGGATGTCTTGATCTGTCGTTGTAGTAAAAGCGGAAGGATGCAATTCTGAGTGACCTGCTTTCCGGGCAAGCTACCCAGGGAATTGTGAGGACTATTACTTTCTCTATTCTACAATAAAAACTCGGTTAGGATTGTTTTGTGTGAAGTTTTGTGTTGAGAAATAGATGTCTATGAGTGGTGAGTTCCTACCCATCTAAAAATCAAATGCGGACACCCTGAGGGTAAAACAAGGGAATATAAAACCAGTCAAAGTTAAGAAGTGAAACCCGGAATCCGGATCAAATCGGAAATCGGAAAGGGATAGATCCGGATCGGAATCCAGAAGATATTTGTGTCAGAAATAGGAAGGGAAAGAGGTTTTGCTTGGGTTTTGTTGTTTTGATTAGACCCGGATAATCCTTAGCTTGCTAAAACATACTAGAATCTCCTGGGACGATATTTCGTATTATCTTATCATCTTTTTGGTGTTAAGGATACTTACGCCTAGATTGCGCGTACAACAGATACTAGCCGATAGAATTCATGTTGACTGATATCTCGTTCTTGTGTAGCGATGTGGGAGACCTGTTCTGGAGTTTGTTCAAACAGAGAACGGTGTTGCACATGCCCTTGAACGCATGAAGGGCATGAGCTATGTAATCAAGGAAATCAACTGGGAGCCCCAGACCCTCTGGATGATTTCCAACCTCTGGAACTTGGTAATTCGCAATCCCAGGAACTTGGTGGTTCGCAGCACGAGGAACTTGGTGGGAAGCAGCACCAGGATCTTGGTGGGTCGCAGCACCAGGAACTGGGTGGTTCGCCGACCCAGAACCGTGGCAATTCGCCGACCCACAGCCATGGCAATTCACCAACCTACAGCCCTCCTTGTGACCAGGTCTCTATTGCCTCAGCCCCAAAGTTTATTGACCTCGTTGGCCCTTCCAATAGGGTGCCGTGGCCCTTGCCTAAGGATGCAACAGTCGTAGAATTGGGGGACGACACATCCGAGCTTCCATTCATGCCGGGAAGAGGTATGGACTTGGACAAGTCCACTTCCCGGGAGCAGTCTGAAAAAAGGTTAAACCAGCCTGCATCACAGACTCGTTGTTCACCCTCCGTTTCCAATCCGGGGGTTATAGATGCTATGCCCTGCTTGTCAGGGCCTGCTCTACTTTGCAAGATGTCAAGGCAAGTTATATCCGCTCCGGCGCTTGTTGTCCCTCTTCATGCTCCGCCTCCTTCAGGAGCTGTAGCCAGAGTAGCGGAAGGGCATGAGGTTGTGGAAGGTCATGAACTTCTGCCGACGTAGAAGAGTCAACTGGAGGGACCTCCGATGTCATTGACATGTGAGCCTCGTCAGGCCGAAGAGGAGGACCTTATCGGCGGCCAGCCGATACCCGCAGCTTCGACCCGTAAGAAGAAAAGCAAATTACCTTTGTCATCCTCAGCGTCTCAAGATACTGTGCGCTCGACTCGCTCTAAGTCCAACGTCAATAAGAGAAAGCTTGATCATCTGGACGACGTTGCTGAAGGTGGAGGCCTAGAGGGCATTCCAGATACGGATTTGCCTAACGAGCAACTGTCTCCAATATCTGATCGGCACGGTGTTTGTAAGCGTCACCGGGATTCTAGAGGTCTGTCCTAGACAATAGACATTATTGTGTCCTGTAGTGAGTTCGGGCGTGCGTTCTCGCCTGATAGAATACATGTAGAGCAATTGCATAATTTTGACCTCGTAGTACTCTAGTGTAGCTTAGCTTCATATTGTATCGGCTGTCAGCCGACAAGTGTTATATATTGGCTGCCATCCGATATCCCTTATTATAAATCAGCAACCATTTCAATTGTTTTCAACATCTCATTTGATTATGATTATGGCCTTGCAGGGTCTACAGCGCCCAAAAAAGCACGTAGTATTGGGAGCAAGGGCAGCTCGGCACCGGAGGATGGCGGGGACGATTGTGTCAATACGTCCGAAGCAAAGAAGCATTGTGCTACGCCCTCTTCAGGACCCCAGGTAGCACATCGAAAATACTTCTTAATCTTGGACATCAATGGGACGCTGCTGCACTATGAGCCGTTGAAATTGAAACAGGGACAAGTTAAGTCTTCTTGTGTTTTCCGACTCAGACCAGGCTTGGAGCCCTTCATGGAGTTTTGCCTTCGGGCGGAATTTCAGATAGTCTTCTGGTCCAACGTCACTAACAAGAATCTAGGAACCCGCATTCAAAGTATTCACGAACTCATTCCTGAGATCGGTCTGAAGTGTATTGCATTCTCACAGTCAATGTGTGATGAATGCACTTACAGGGACCAAAAAAATCCTAACCAACCGTACTTCTTGAAGCGTTTAAAACACTTGCTTCAATCTCCGGAGGGGTTGGTTGGCACAGGTGCAACTTTAGATAACTGCCTTCTCATTGATGACTCGCCATACAAAAACATTTTGAACAATCCATTTTTAGCGGTTCACCCTCCTACCTGCACGGCGTCTTCGAAAAAAAAGCTCAAAAATGGGGAGTTGCCATGGCTGCAGTCTGTTATGACTCCGTTTCTTCAAGGATTACAGACGTCTGGCCTCATAGTGCCAGAGTACTGTGAGGCACATAAGGAAGTCGGCACGGCTCATTGTTTTCCTAGGTCTGCAGAATACAATCGATTCATTAATCTCACTCCAGAATCTCGACTCGGATTTGAGGATCCAGGCAACCCTTTTTACTAAATACAAGACTAGGATCTCCTTTGAGAAAGACGCTTTGCGTGTCGGCTGCTAGCCGATACCCTTTTTGACAATTTTGATATTACATTTCTTGTAAAATTCCTGTAGTTCATCTATTGTAAGTAGCTAAACTGTCTCATTTTGAAACCCTGGTACCTGTTTATATTTGAAGACTGTATTTTTAATAGAGGAACTGTTTTTGATATACTGGATTGATAATTTGTTTCAATGATGTATGTTTTGGCCATTCAGTGAGATGTACTCTTTAATGTACATTTTCATCTTTCATTGAATGTGTCTTCTATATCTTATTTTTATATAATGACGAGTGTTGTTGTAACTATTTGGACCTACCCTTTTACTTGTCGGCCGCCGTCCGATACCACTATCTGCATTGTATCTGACCCTAATATATTGCTTATTTTGAGGGCTTCACGATTTGTTTTGTTCAGGGATCCACCAGCGGTCTAGGACATCCCGTCAAGAAATGTGTGGTTCTTTGTGTTACGGGATTGCTATGTTATGTCGACCCACATGTCTCTACTGATCGGTGGGATCCGCATCACAACATTGTGAAGCGTCTCGGGATTCTTAGAATGTTTGAGATGTTGTTGCGTCGATTCTATGTGGGTATTTGGTCAAGGCTGCCCATGGAGGAATTGAAACCTTTACTGAAACACCTACTTCCGCAGAGTGTCATTTCTAGATTGTCATTTGTGTTTGGTCGAGAATATTGTGTCAACCGTGAGAAATTCCCTTGGTCCTACAAGATGCTTGTCGTACGCGCAATCTAGGTGTAAGTATCCTTAACACCAAAAAGGTGATAAGATAACACGAAATATCGTCCCAGGAGATTCTAGTATGTTTCAACAAGCTAAGGAGTATCCGGGTCTTAGTCAAAACAACAAAACCCAAGCAACACCTCTTTCTTTTCCTATTTCTGATACAATGGTCTTCCGGATCCCAATCCGGATCTATCCCTTTCCAGTTTCCGATTTGATCCAGATTCCGGGTCTCACTTCTTAACTTTGACTGGTTTTCTACTCCCCTGTTTTACCCTCAAGGTGTCTGCATTTGATCTTTAGAGGGGTAGGGACGCACCACTCATAGACATCTATTTTTCTGCACAAAACTTCACACAAAACAATCCTAACTGAGTTTTTATTGTAGAATAGAGAAAGTAATAATCCTCACAATTCCCCGGGTAGCTTGCCCGGAAAACAGGTCACTCAGAATTGCATCCTTCCGCTTCTACTACAACGACAGATTAAGACAGCCGGAATTGAAAGAGATTCGTACATCTATCTACCAGACTGATCCTATGGTTGGCAGACCTTCCGGTGAGTGGGGATTTTCCGCTGGCGGTCGCTTATCTCCGCTCGGAACCCTCCCTGGATTCCGGACTCGCATCCGCACCACTCCTTTGAACCGGATCACCATTACGGCAATTTAAAGGTACCACGCTCAAGTCCTTACTCCCAAGTCTAGTAAAGTTTCCTCACAAACTTACTTGCTCAAATCAAGTCCAACTAATTCTCAACCCGGATTTCCCCTCACCCGCCCTCTCTCACACTTTTGACACTCCATAAACGACTCAAGAAAACGCACACATAGCCAGAAATCCAAATGTCCACTTAGTGGCTTAGATTAGAGAAAAAGGAATATGAACATAAACTAATGCACATAAAATGGGCAAGGATGGAATGAGAGGGCAACAAGCTGCCCTCCACTTAAAAACCCAAACAAAAAGCCAAAAAAAGCACACCAAAAATCCAGGTGACCAATCAGCAACTAACCGTAATATCCGGAAAGTTCAAAGTCAACTACTCCTACAAATCCGGAACCGGGCCCCACGCAAGGAAAATCCGCTCCAGATTCAAAATCCTAACTACTACAAACATACTAACTAACTACTTTCCTCGCTTTGATTTCTTCGAGCTGCTACTCGGCCCTGTAGGGGATTTTCTGCTTGATTTTGGTGGGGTGATCTTCGTTGCAGCCCGGGTCGGAATCTTTCGCTTGATCGGCGGCGGGTCGTCATCCAAAGCCGTCTCCTCCCCAGATTCAAATTCTCCCTTGTCGGATTCCTAGATCATCTCCACTCTAACTTCCCTCTCTGGTGAATCATCCAGCTGAATCAGTGTTGTATTCTTCTTGGGTGACACCTTCTGCATGTGAGGGAAGTCGACCGGATTGGTCCGAGCTGGATTGGATAAGGCCCCCATCCGTTGGATTAAGTCGCTCCGGACAGATGTCCCGGATGTCAAAACGGTACTCCCTGCTACTACCGGAATCGACTGGATACTCCTCGTATGGCCCAACTTAGTAGCCTTCATCTGGATCCGTGTCTGACTGGAAGTCGGTTTTGGGGATGGCCGTAGAATGATCTCCGGCCCCGGCTTCTGGGACGTCTTCAACAAGTCGACGTTGGGCAGCTCCGAAAAGTGGGTGAAGTCCAAGGGCTTGTTTGGGTCGAGGTGCCCCAACAGTTGCGCCATCTCCTTCAAAATTCCTTCCATTCGAGCCTGGAAGTCCACCAAGATGGTTACCACCTTGGACCCGGATAAGTGGCTTGTGCCACTCAGCTGATTGCTGAAGAGTCGGGATTTGATCACAGCTTCCGAGGGCTGCTCCACCAACGCGGTCAAATTGTGGACGAGTTGGAGACCTTCCGACTCCTTTTGTCGAGCAGCTGCAGAATCCGTCTCAGCCCAATTCACCCGACCCAAGAAGTCATCCTTCTCCTTCTCCAAGTTCCGGATTTGTTCGTCCTTCTGACGCAACAGATCCGGGTTTGGTCGTCGCCGGATCTCCTTTATAATATCTTCCGGCTCCACCTTCAGCTCCGCAACAATCCCTAGGATCATATCTGACATCCCGAAATGCATGTGCTTAGCCTCCTCCATCCACTGTGTTCCGACGTCGAAGAAGTCCGACTGCAGTTCCGACCCCGGGGGCTGACTCAGCTCTCCTTTTTCCGGGGTCGACTGTTCCACCCTCGAGTTTGGATCGGTCGACTTCCTTCTCTTCTCCTGTTTGTTGACCAGGTCCTACTGCTGCGGTTCTTCTTCATCGTCTTCGTCTTCTTCTTCTTCCTCCTCTTCTCCCTCGATTGGAGTATCCGGTGGAATTTCGTGCGTGAGACCATACTTAACTATTTCTAATCCGGTGTTGTAAATCACCACCTCTTCACCAGTCAGCACCTCCTGATGGTGGTATAGGTGAAATAGATACGGACTGAGAAGACTCGGCTTCCCCTTTCCTACGTGCGACACCAGTTTCTTCACTATACCTGCTAGGACTTTCCCCCAGTGGACTACCTTATCTTCTAAAGCCCCAAAGATAGTGTTGGCCACCGTAATCGTAACTCGGGTGGGCTTTTCCGGATACAGGATCGGAATTAAAAATTCCAGCATCCGTTTCTGCCTAGCGTCCTTACAGTCACCCACGGGGTATCCGTCCTTAGTGGTAACCGGATTACGGAACTTCCCAATCCCGTACTTCTCTACCCGAGAACCTAATCCGGACCCGTTCTTCTCGAATCCGTATACGTCAGCCCATACATCCGCCGTCCATGCTCCGGGTTGGCCTCTCACAGTCAACTCAAACTGATTTGGGACTCCGGAGATCAACTGCTCCAACATCTCCGGGTCCTTCACATTCCATGGCCGGTGGATCAAACCTACGCACCCCATTCAGGTCAGATCTATCTCTAATTCTTTCCGAAAAGTCGGGTCGGTGGGAATGGCCGGCCTAACTATCCGAGCTGTGACGTAAGGCCGACGCGCTACCGGGTTGCTACTCCGCCATAGTTCACCGACACCGACTACTAAATCCGGTGCAATTGGCACCGACCTCACCCGTCTCTCCCTGTTGCGATCTCTAACTCAACACTCTTTCTCTCAGCTAAGTGTGCAAGACAATCAGCAAAGTGAAGAATGAGGAAGATTAGGTCTGGCGACGGTTTAAGTACTAGTCGAGCTGTCGACCGTTCCCCTTGGCGAACGGAAAGAGGTCCGTTCCCGTAACGGTTCCCTAGCGGCGTAGGTCGGATACCTATTCCGTAGCTTGTTTTGATCCGACCTAACTCGGATTTAAGATTCGTTCCTTCTCCCGGGAGAACCCGTTTTAACGGATCTGGAATCTCGGAATCTAACTATCCGGAATTTATCTGTATCCGGATCTAGTTTCCTACTTCCTACCAAAATTTTGAAATTTTTGACTAACTCCTACCCTATTTCTAAACTACATCTCTCCCTTATGAGTTTTCGTGCTCCCACAATGCTTGATAGGCTTTTTTACAAGCGGCGGTCTAGGGCGGTTTGCGTAGAGGATCAGGTCCTCATGGTCGATGTTAGCCCACTTTCGCTTCGCCGGACCCCAGACCCTGCTTGCTACATTCCTAGACCATTTGTTGGAGAACTCTCTTTTCCGAATACCAACCGCATTGTTCCAAATGTTTGTGATGATATTATGCCGTTCATTTATCCCTTAGCAGACTATAAGTCTATTTCACATTATATGAATTCTTCTCAAAGGCCTGGACAGTTGCATTATGAGGTGGCGAAATCCATTCAATATGCCAAACCTGATTGGCAAGGCCTTTTTTGGTGACTAGTTCTTTGAAAATGTATTGGATGTCAGCCGACATAGGAGGCTGCAGTTCTTTGGCCAGTATCGGATGCCAGCCGACATAGGAGGCTGCAGTTCTTTGGCCAGGTTCGGATGCCAGCCGACACAGGAGGTCTTCTATTGTAGTTCTGTAGTAGGTAGTTCAAAATTTCTAGTTCTGTAGTGTTATAGCTTTGAAATTCAGATACGTTTCGGCTACTAGCCGATGAATTTCCAGCGGCTTATGCCTTATCTTTAATAAAATGCCTAGGATTGCTTTCACATCATCAATGTACTTGGCTTTCTATTTCACGGTTCTTCATAACTTTAATTGAAAATCGTTGTATTGGCTACTAGCCGTTATTATTTGTGGACTCTTTTTCCCCATAATTGTGGACTTTGAATATTCCATAATTTGTTAAATTGGGGTTATGTGAATCCACTGATCAAGTTGTGGGGAAACCTCTCACAGTCACATCACTTAGGTAGCCTGATATCTGAGTAATTCAAGGTTGCAGAGATTGGTTGCTGCATGGTCTTGGACTCGGTGGAGGATGAAAGATGTTTCAGCACCTTGAAATTTCTCAAGTCCTGCCACCGAAATTGTTTGGGCAAGCACTTGCCGCTTGTGATCCGTATGTTTGGGCAAAGGTTCTATTCATTGGAAACTTTTCCCTATAATGAGGCCATTGACTCATAGAGAAATGCCGTGAAGAATGATCGACATGGTGATCTGTAAGCTGGCGGCAGTTCATCAGTATCCTCCTCTATCCATGTCCTTTAGTTTTCATGAGATTTTGCTGGATTCTCATCTCAAATTGGAAGAGTTTCCTTGACAATCAATGTCTTTGTTGGGGTGTGATTTGTGTTGCGCACATTCACAAGCTAGAGTGGCGGAGACTAGAGAGCATCATCGGAGTTTACCGAAGCATCACCGAAGTCTGGGAGGTTGTCGTCGTGTTCTGGCAGTTGTCCAGGACTTTTTGTTCTCGTTTACTCTAACTTATAGTTCTATTGTTGTTTGTTTGTCTTGTGTGCAAGTCCCACTAACACTGCAAACGGGCAGTCTTGCTTATTGCAAGTAGGATTCAATCCCCTAGTTAGTGCAACACTACAAGTTTACTTAGAATTTTCAGTTTGCAGTTTGCAATCTTTGGCTTCAGTTTTGAATGTGCGCCTTAAAGCTTTGAGTTTATAATGTGTGCAATTGTATTATCTTAAAGTTTGCAATGTTTGACTTCATGTCTTCAGTTTTGAATGTGTGGCTTCAAGCTTTGCGTTTTCAATGTGCGATTGTATTCTCTTCATGTTTCTGGTTTCCATTCCTTCATGTTTAAACGAAATCAACAATCTATGCAATATGAAAGTCGCATTGCCATTTTGTCGCAAATGTTCATATGTTTTTTCCCAAGGTGAGCAATTGCAGACACTAAAAATGACCAGCAGTAGCCATGTGGGCTCTACTAGAAATCCTCCCTCGTCGCAACTCTACTTTTACCCAGGAAAAAAAAAGGAGCCTAAAGTCGAACTGTAAATTTCAAAACTTAGCAAGCTATTCCTACCACGGAAATAGAAGGTCGCAGGAATACCCCCCCTAGTCTCACGGTGATAGCCAACTGGTAAGTTCACCTAAACCTATTTTGAAAACGTTGTTCCAAGTTCAAGGAAATTTGCTTTGTGTATGGTCCGCAATATACAAAGTTATGAGTGTTCCAAATACCTCGTGAAAACTTTCAATTGTCAACTTGCTCACAGGGCAACATCAAACGCATTTTTCTCTCATTAAGCACTTGGCAGCTGGCTTGCCTTACAAAGTTCTCCTGATTATACAATATAATTGCCCGCATTACAGTGCTTGGCACTGCTTACAATGCCTGGCACTAAGAGATTTTGATTTCACAGACTGGCACGATTGTGGGAACTCTGGGAATGCAGGATCGCACGCAGATTGCGGAGATGAAGCCCGTGCTTAACGCAACGGGAGCCCTCCCCCCTCAGGCCTCCCGCAATGTGAGGGCCTTGGCCTTCAGGCTCAAGCTCCACCATCGCCTTCATGCCAAGGCCCTCACATCGCAGGAGGCCTTTGGAGGGAGGCTACCTACTATACTTGAAAGTCAACATTGCATTGTTGTTATAGATGAATGATGTAGTTTTTGTTTATACCCATGTAGATATACAATATTAGGTTTTCTTATAAAAATGATTCAAAAGGAGATCCTATTAAAAACTTAAGGTTCACAATCTACCATAACTTCTACAAATGCAGTAAAAGTTTCCATCAAGAAAACTTGCAATTTGTAATTTAGAAGTGCTTATTAATTTTTTGTGTTAAATTTGTTTCTCATTTCTCTCAGTTAAATAATGGCAACATTTTGATTTCAACATCAAGTTGCAAAACATCCCTTATGTATGGTGCATCAAGATGAATGTCTAAATATATATTAGGATTGGTGTTAGCAAAACAAATTGAGTCCAAATATATAAGGTCGGGTGTCTTAAAACATCCTTCAAAGCAATTATTGGGTTTTCAAAAATAACACTTCCTGCACTTTCCAATCAATTTTCATTTGAAGGAACATAGAAGTTGCATCTAATTAATCCACTTTAGTTCAAATGTTTCAAACTCTTCTTGAATTAGTTAAGAATTGGAGGGTGCTCTAAAAGGTCACTATCAATACATTGAAAATTCTAGTATATACTCTAATATTAGTGGATATTTGAGTGTCAGAGAAATTATAGCACATCCGACCTTTCCTTGCTAAGACCTTTGTTGGCATTATTCTCAACACTTAATAAAAATTAACTGGCATACATTGCTAATCTATTGTTCAATATGATAAGTACCATAATTAGCAAGGTCTACAAGCTTTCTATGCTACTGTCAGTAGAAATTTCAACTTCATTCCCCCTTAATACCCATTAAGATAACACCACCTAATTTGGAGATAATTATAAACATTGGATATAGCTCGTAACTTTAGAGTGGTCAATTTTTTTAAATTAATTTCAATAATTCCTAGAAGATTCTAATGCAACTAAATATTCCTTATTTCAATATTGAATACAATTTAAAACCTATAAAGGTTTGTTAACTTTTGTATAAATGACCCAAAGCACACACATATTATGACGATAATGTTGTGTACATTCCCAAATTCAATTTGTGCTCATCATTGAAGAATGTCACGATGTGCATTTAGGATGCTTGTTTGAATTAGGTGAAGTTACCTCCCTCTAGGTTTAGCGGAGGTATTTCACTTGTATGAACTGCTTGCAATGGCGTTGATAAAATTATACACATTCTGGCTAACCTCCAGCAAGCTTTGAATACGTTTCAGGGGCACGTCCTGAGCATGCCAAAGTCAAGGAATAATGTCAATTGATGAAATTGACGTTTTGAAAACAAGTGCCAGACTCTGGAGTGTGAGCCATTATCCTGGGCCATGGTTCATGGTCACCAACTGATTGCTCACACAACGGAAAGTGAGATAGGTAAAGGAAAGTTGTGCAAGCAAAATTTTGATTAAAATGGCGGTATTCCAGGGTGACTGCAAGAAACAGTTGTCCTATTCTGCAACACACCTTGTGTATTGATTTGTTTTTCGGCAATAATTTTTGTTTGCGTCACACCTTGTGTATTGATTTGTCTTTTGGCAATAATTTTTATAAAAATGGTGCTATTTTTTTTTTGAAAAGTCCTATAAGAAATGTTTTGGTTAAAATGGCGACATTCCAGGGTGACTACAAGAAACACTTGTCCTATTTTGCGTCACACCTTGCATACTAATTTGTTATTTGGCAATAATTTTTGCGTTCTAAATCCAAATGACTCAAAATTCATAGGCAAGTACTCATGACTATTATACACCTTGTCTAATTTTTAGGAATTTTTTGAAATGTTTTACTATCCAAAAATTGCCCCCAATTTTATATTGCACTTGCCAATTTTGAGTTTTTTTGAACAAAATAGTACCCAAAGAAATTATTTTGGAGATGAAAATTGGAGGGGATGGTCTTTTAATATAATTTTTTAGCTACTATTCAAAGGATTTTTGCAAATAGTTAATTACATGTCATGTGAAAGTCCGCAAAGTGGGCCTCTTTCAGATACTTGCTTTTTGAAACATGCAAAAAATTACTTTGATGGGATTCTTGGTGAATGATCATCTTCATAAAGTTGTTACAAATGGAAAAATTTATTTATTTAATTTATTTATTTCCCATCTTCTACTAATTAAAACATCAAAGTATGTATTTTCTTGAGATTTGGCACTTTTCTATTTCTCCTACTTAGAATTTTTTTTCTATGATTTTCCTTTGGTGGTTACCTTCATCTTAAGGATGTATTCATTGCCCATATATTTTTTTTAATTTAAAAATTGTTTTTCTAATTTTAAAGTACTCCAGAAAGAAAAGGCATGAGTATTATAAAATGCAACAAAATTGACAGGTGTTTCTTGCAATCACCCTCCACAAACTTGGAACTTTTATGTTTAGACCATGATAAGTTCTGAAATCTATATCAGTCCTAGATATTAGAGCTAAAAAAGGAAACGGGAAAATGTTGTCATTTTAACAAAATTTCCCATCTTTGTGTGAGTTTACAGAGTAAAGTACAATTCGATCCATCTCGTCCAGATCTATTACAAAGACTTTTCACAGTACCACATCGGATTCCAGCAGGTAAATCTCTCACCCCCATGTTACTTGGATTGGTCAATGAAGTGCTCTAACTGTCAACCAATTCAAAACCTTCTTCCTGCATGTACAAGTCCTGCATATGTAGTCCTGTCACGTACCACTGAAACTCGACAATATGATGTCACTGACCATGTTCGATCACTTGGTGACGATGTCTCACTTCATAGGATTATCTATCAGGAAGAGAAGTAAATGATCACTTCGGGACTTGAATCAGCTCTGTGTGAGCATATTCCTCAACGCTCTGATAATCAAGCTCGAAGAAGATTGTATCTCTGATATTCTCTGCGACAATACCTGTGACTGCAAGAGCAAATAACATGGAGCACTTCCTGTTATCCAGGGGTGCCTAAAATTCCACTCGCAATTGATCGGTCCCCTCTGCACCTTATTTCTAATAAATCTAGTGAGCTTGAGGGAGGTATAAATCTTGCGAAAACTGTCGTATCAGGTACACCGACACACCCTCCCTCCCCCTCTCTGTCACTCGGCAAAAATAACAGTTCCAGACATGCTATTCAGGAAATTCTCAGGCGTTTCGTCACTTGAAGGTTTAAATGTAATTTAGGGCCAGATATCGTCTCTCATGGTGGCAGAATGGATGGTCGCACAAGCAAACCGACCTGATTCACTAGATAAAACACCCCTGAATATATCAAATGCAAGTGATATCGCACCCTCTTAACTCTCCAAATGCAAGTGATATCACACGGTCTTAACTCTCCAAATGCATGTCATGCCAATCATTAGTCATTCAAATCGGCGGCAAACCTTAGAGCAAGTGACGACGCATTGTGTGTACTCATTCCCCACTCTAAATAGTGAACACTGTGTCACGTCGAACCCCAACGACTGCACAGCTTGAAGCACAGCGCTCTGCAAATTTGGACGAGGCTTGTTCCACACTATCTCCACGACAACCTCCTCCTCTCCTATGTGCACGTGGATGGCGCTCATGGTGCCAGCACTAGTCACAAGTACAGGATCAGCTCGCACCACGACGCCATCGGAGGAAGCAGCGGTCGTCGTCCAATTCTCGGGCGACGACCGCTGCTTCGCCACGATGCGTTGGGAAGGGTTGACAGCAGCTCCTAGTGCTCCAGGAAGAGGAGCTAAGGACCTCGTTTTCTTGCTCCATGGTGACTGGTTGTACGACGCCATGAACTTCAAGTCGGCACGACGATTCAGAAGTTGGGCTTTCTTCTGTTGCAGAGCTCCCACAAACGAGATTGCGTCCTCCACCACCACTGCCCTCTCCCTCTGACACCCCAAATTAAACTCGCTTTGTTCAGATAAATAACTTCGAACGTCGACAACAGACACTTACCATTTGGCGACGTTTTCCGAAATGTACTAGTGGTTAAGGTGCCAGCGAGAACTCAACTGCATCTCGTAGCTTGTGGTCACAGATGTTCCAATGCTTTGAGCCACTGCAACTCGAAACATATATTGAAATCCTATGACCAAGGTCAATGTGAGCTAGGTCAGTGAGAAGAGAGCTGTACCTTCGGCGCTGGAGGCAACAGAGACTCCAGAATCGAATACTTCGCAGACATGTCATCCCTCCTCTGCCGCTCCCGAATGATGTGCTCGGCTTTCGTGGGCACACGATTCTCCTTTGATTTCGGCCCCGCCGCATTAAGTCCTACTACTTGTGGACTCTTCCTCTTCTTGGGAGTACGCTTCGGCTTGGCCGTCCCACTTCCACGTGATCTCTTCAGCTTCACCACTGGCGGAGTATTCGGTGCGGAAGACATGGGCGTCGTGGGAGCTGGAATTTCAAACCCTCTGGTTCCTGTCTGTACAGAACAAGGCTTGGTGTTCACCGCCAAGGGGTTTCGAATGCTAGTGGGTTCTTGAATCGCAGAGGTCACTACTCGGATGGTCCTACTGCTAGGAGAAGGCGAGAGTGGAATTGACACAGGATTCGGAGGCGAAAGAGATAATGATAAAGAGCTCGGGTGGGAAGCAGGTACCGCTTGCTCGGGGTCCAAGTTTATCCCCGGAAGCTCAATGTCGACCAGCATAGCATCCAGGCCGGGAATGCTCCCCTCGGGACCCATGACCTCGTTCAGAAGGGTGCCACAGAATGGGTTTCGCCATTGAAACATTTCCTCCAATGAATCCACTAGCTCCATGCTGTAGAAGACCGCTCTGATCCACTGCTCTTTAGCTAGCTAGTACGAAAACACTCTCAAGCGTTTCCTATTCTCAATTGAAGTTCGGTGCTGGCGGTTTCCAACTAGTACTGCCGTGCCCGCTTCATGCTGGAGATCACAAGGTGGAGAGGGATTGACAGCCCCGCAGGTAATACTTCAAAATCGATCCAACCAAACGACACTGCAAAAGAGATAATAGTTTCAAGTCGCACACTTCCTAAAGGCGATTCATTTGCTTTCAGGGAATCAGGGGGGCGGCACTTTTCGAGGTCTTCTCAAGGTGCATAATTTACAACGATGATTGGAATTCGATACTGGTCTTCGGACTGTTTTTTTTGGCTGCAGCTCTGGAATGAAAACGGTCGATCAGGTGAGATTGACTTGCCTATGACCGAATTAAAAGCTCCTATACTGTCTATGAGGGCTGCTACATCGATATATAGTACTCATTTTGAGGCTGACTCAATTGCACAATATGGTCTCCAAAGCTTTTAGAAGCTGCAGTTTCCTCACCTGTTGGAGCCTTGAGTTTAGCACACCTTGCAATTGTCAGTGATCTTGAAGTTTCCATTTGTCAGGATTCAAAATCGGTGATGGACGCATTGAGCAATTTATAAGGGTGCTCAAGGTTCCCATACATCAAGAATCAAAATTGGTGATGGATGTATGGGCAATTTATAAGGGTGTTACTTTTACATTGATTATTGTGAACAAAAGGAATGAAATTTTTTTTTTAAAATCTTGTGCACCATACATCATATGTTTATATCAGACAAGTAGAATTCATCATAGGGCTTTTGAAGATGCAATCTAGGTAACCAGATGGAGTTGATGCTAAAGTAGCAGGATGGGTAGAATTCATTGTAGGTCCTTCAAAGATGCAATCTAGGCACCCAAATGGAAAGGATGCTACAATTTCAAGCTAGGCAGTCTAATTAACAGCGAAATGTGGAGTGGATTGCTTCTTTGCCCCACTTGTGCAACTTAATTATTTTGCATACCGGCCAATGACAAATCTTTTAGTGTCCAAAAGCAAAATGTATTTTTGTCATTGCTAATCCAATCTACTAATTGTAGAAGAAAAAATAATTTTGATGAAATGCATTAGAGAAAAAACCAACCCTCCGGAGGGCTACTCCGCAGTGACATGCTAAGCTATTAAATTGCTTGGCCTGTCACTGCAGAACTGGCCCTCGGTGAGTAGTCAGCCAAGCTGACTGCTCGCCGAAACGGTCAGAAATCGGAATTTTTTTTTTTTTTTTTTTTTAAATATTTTTTTAATATTAAATATATATATATATATATATATATATATATATATATATATATATATATATATATATATATATATATATATATTACTCGTATATTTTGTTTCCTGCACCACTACCACAGTAGAAATTGCTGTGCGGAAATAGGGAAAAAATTGATTTTTTTGCAAAAAATAAATAAATTTCAGAGTCCTCCGGAGGGCTGTGGAGCAACCGTCCGGAGGGCCCAGATTTTCTCTAATGGAGCTAGTTAAGTCTTGGAAATGAGAATTTTTTGGATGGACAAATTTAAAGAGAATATTTTGGAGGTTGGGATTTCTTCATTGATTTCATGTTAATCAATGCACACGTCTCATCCAATAGCAAGAAATATGGAAACATGCTTATGTAGCATATTGTTGGCCATTCTTTTATGACACCTAATAGCATTCAAATTTACAATTTAATTTGCATGACTCATATTATTCAACTATATCTTGGTTTTTATTGGATTTGATTAATCTACCATTTGAATTTATCTATTCATGTGCTTCTATTTGGTATGTACTCATTCATCGAAATTTATCATAATTTTCAATTTTGATCTCTTATATCTCCTGCAAACAATATTCTATTGTCATTATATGACTTTGTATGGATTGAAGTAAGCACCTATTTTTTTGATACTGTCAACTTCAAATTACAATGAATCATTATTCACACAATGAGGAATCTTGAACGCTTACTTGTAGCGTTGTAGGCTTTCATTGTGAATGTTGGATGAAATGATTGGATTATATTTCTCCAAAATGAAAAAATGATGGATTTTGTAGCAAGAGGCATGACCAGGGTCATAATACTAGAATGCGTATTTATTATAATAGATGTAGCCTTCATTGATACTAGAATGCGTACTTATTAGTAATAGATGTAGTCTTCATTAATTTCACTGCATGTACGTGGCTATGTAATGTCCAGTGCCTTGCTGAGGGCCCTGCTTTTGGTTTGGTTTCTTAGCTTTAAATTGAACTTGCCTTTAGATATGTTTACACTTGGTGTTAGGGGTGATGTTTGCAATGTGAATCCGGTCAAGAAGTAGGTCTAAATTTATTCCGAAGACCCTCAATAACAACACTTTTTAACACCAAGTGCAAACATACATTTTTCTCTCTCTCAATAAAATAAAAAGTAATTATAAGGTTCAGTGGCTAGTTTTAGGAAAACAAAAGGGAGATATTCAAAAACCTATCCCTTAGAAGCCATGGGTATAATGAGCCCTCACTGCCCCTTGACTGTACAATATTCACAACAAAATAATAACATTCCTTGAAAGTTGTAATGCAGAAAGGAAAGGGGCATATGTATAGGGTAATGCCCGAGTCTGAGGGCATTCCATGAAAAAAGGGCCCGACGAGGAGGTCTGTTTTTTCACAAAATGCCCAAAGGACGAGGGTGTTACCCAGCATAAATCACGAGCATCACAAGTAGAAAAGGATGAGAATTGGGGATGAGAAATCGAAGTCGGATGAGAAATCCGTAATGCCCGATTACGCAAGAAAACCCATGCAATCGGGCATTACGATGCAAAAGTCTCCCAGGAAATGAACGGGCAGTTTCCTGGGAGTGGATTACGTATGGAACAAGAAAGCCAAAAGAGGGGAAATGTTCATCACACCTGTGGA
Source organism: Pseudisothecium myosuroides (assembly GCA_951799445.1). Taxonomy (NCBI): domain Eukaryota; kingdom Viridiplantae; phylum Streptophyta; class Bryopsida; order Hypnales; family Lembophyllaceae; genus Pseudisothecium; species Pseudisothecium myosuroides. Next base: position 15,536,410 of record OX637295.1, read on the forward strand.
GCTCAACCAGTGATGGGACAACATTCGCTGTAGCCCAACCCAGTGCATCTTTGGATCGACGCTTCCTCGGAGGTTTCATGGCATCAGGACTATATGGTCTCTTCTCCCTGTGGCTCGAAACAACAAGGTCTTCGGCCCAGTGGTCTCTGGACTTCATCCAACAGGCTATTTGGAACACCTTGTTAGAATACGGTCGTGCAGTTCAACTGAAGGCTCACAGTGCTGTTAGACAACACCCCCAACAAACCGATACCATTTGGTTCAAATTCAACCAAGTTTGGCTTCAGTCACCGGTTCCTGCAACTCACAATGGTAATCGAATACCGTTGTTGGAACAGGGGGTCCCCAGTTTGTTTGTTTAACTTTTTTTTGGCTCTCTTTCCTTCTTTTTTGCTTGTTATCTCTTCATTGTCCAGCCTGCTGGGTTGGTCGTCTTGTATTTGGTACTTTTTTTAATGCAATGGGTTTTCTCATTTGTTAAAAGAAAGAAAGAAAAAGAACAGGGGAAATGAGGAGAGAAATGCGGAAAATTTCAACGCTGCGTAGAAATTCAATGATTCGGATGCAGGGATGGACTTGACGGACTTGACTGAAAGTCTAGCTGTTCAAAATTGTGGTCCACATGCTTCAGGAGTGACTCATTTTGCTCACCAATAAATTGAATGCTCACCCCATACTTTTGCTCCTTCTTCTTTTGAAACAACTCGTAGAATAGTCCATTTTCAATTGAATTTGTGTCTGTCCATGACTGGCAGGGATATGCCTCTGATCACAATGACAATGATGATTACTGAGTGTTTTCACGATGCCCCCGTTTGTGCTGATGTGCACACTGCACAGAGCCAGAAATATCCGGAAATATCTGGAAATAACTTATTTGCATGAATTTGTCCTTCAGTCTGTGGTTGGAACTGGGTCCACTGGGGACTCCGGGACTTTTTTTTTTCTTTAACAAAGGACTCCAGGACTTTCAGTTGATTGAAATGGAGTAAATAACCTTGGAAGAGTGAGCATGGAAGTTCTCCGAGGTAAAAGAATAGAAGGCAGAATATCCCAAAAGTGACTCCAGCCCATTTGAAAGCCTTGGGACACATCCAATTTCACTTCTTGTCATCCTGTGCCAGCAATGAAAATATGCAAAGGTAGGAATATGAATATGTGAAAAGATATGTCATAAAAATTTGGCAGCTTAGGCCGTACTGTCCCAAGGCCTATTTTTTTCATCAAAGTCATTAAAGGGCGCCTGAAGTTCTTCATGTGGACTCTTCCTCTTCTTGGGAGTACGCTTCGGCTTGGCCGTCCCACTTCCACGTGATCTCTTCAGCTTCACCACTGGCGGAGTATTCGGTGCGGAAGACATGGGCGTCGTGGGAGCTGGAATTTCAAACCCTCTGGTTCCTGTCTGTACAGAACAAGGCTTGGTGTTCACCGCCAAGGGGTTTCGAATGCTAGTGGGTTCTTGAATCGCAGAGGTCACTACTCGGATGGTCCTACTGCTAGGAGAAGGTGAGAGTGGAATTGACACAGGATTCGGAGGCGAAAGAGATAAGGATAAAGAGCTCGGGTGGGAAGCAGGTACCGCTTGCTCGGGGTCCAAGTTTATCTCCGGAAGCTCAATGTCGACCAGCATAGCATCCAGGCCGGGAATGCTCCCCTCGGGACCCATGACCTCGTTCAGAAGGGTGCCACAGAATGGGTTTCGCCATTGAAACATTTCCTCCAACGAATCCACTAGCTCCATGCTGAGAAGACCGCTCTGATCGACTGCTCTAGCTAGTACGAAAACACTCTCAAGTCTCAAGCGTTTCCTATTCTCAATTGAAGTTCGGTGCTGGCGGTTTCCAACTAGTACTGCCGTGCCCGCTTCATGCTGGAGATCACAAGGTGCAGGCTATATAGTTTGGCTGCAACTCTGGAATGATAGTGTTCGATCAAACGAGAATGTGAGATTAACTTACCTGTCACTGAATTAAAAACTAGTAGACTATCTATTATTTACTATCACCGGCCGCTGCTATAGTACTAAATCTGAGACTGAAGCAATCGCACAACATTGTCTCGAAGGCTTCTAGAACCTGCAACCAGCTGGAGCCTCGAGCTTTTGAACACCCTGCAAAAGATTGCCAGTAATCCCAAGGTTTCCATTCATTAGGAACCAAAACCTTTGATCAACGCATGGAGCACTTTATAAGGATGGCAAATTTTGTTAAAATGACTTTTTTGTATGTTATTTTTCCATTCATTTCCTTCTTTAGCTCTAAAGTCTAAAATTGGTAAAGATTTCAGAATGCACGATCTAAACATAAAAGTGCCAAGTTTGTGGAATATTTTCATTTTAACCCTTTAGTGACCGGTCGACCACTTTTTGGTTGATTTCTGGACTCTCATTCTAATATTGTTCAAAATACATTTGATCACAAAAATCTCAAAGAGGAACGCAATTAGAATGTCTTTGTGCGCTTCAAACAAAACCAATTTCAAGAGAATTGGAGCATTGATGAATTAGCTATGAGGTTGCAAACTCAAATGGCCTGAACCTTTAAATGGGAAGTGTTCAACAAAAATACCAAAAAATATCAACCAAATTGTGAGATTTTTTTGTAAATTGATGTCTTGACAAGGTATAAGTATTGCTTTATAATCTCATGAATGCCCAAAGTAAACTTATGCATTGGTATTTATGTAGTGCAAATTCTAAAGGGTCATTCAAGTCATTGATTTTTGAAAATTAAAGAAAGCAACTCCAACTCCAACAAGGCTCTAGAAGCAAGCATGATTTAGAGGTACATTTCACTTTCTTCAATGTACCAAATTTGCACATTTTAGAAGGGTATTCATTCTGATGACCACATATGACCGTTTTTTGTGAACTTCAAAATTTGCAACTAATTTCACAAAGCTTGAAAAAATATGAAACGACTTGGATTAGATGCATATTCTACTTGTCTTTTGAGGAAAATTTACTAAAAAGTATTTAAAGATGTTTCACCTCCACAAAATTCAATTTTAGCCCTTAAAAGGTTGATTTATGGGTGAATGCACGAAACACTTGTACTATTTGTTGCGTTTTGTCATACCCTAGTTTTCTGTTTTTGTTTTTGCTATAACTTCTGTATAATAGCTCCAAATGACTCAAAATTTATAGGGAAGCTACTCATAACCAATATACACCTTGCATCATTTTTTGGTAATTTTCAAAAATAATTTACTATTTTTAAACAGCCCCGATAAATTCTCACAATAGGTGATTTAGGGGTTTTTTGCACTTTTTTTAACCCCAAAAAACTAATTATGAACTGAAATTTGGAGAGAATGGTTTTCTAGTAGACTTGTAGCTACTGTCCAAAGGATTTTAAGAAAAAATTATTTTCATGTGGTGTACAAGTCCACAAAGGGAGCTCCTTTCTGCATTTTTTTCCAAAGGTATGAAATATTATTTTGGTGCTTTTTTTGGTCAAAACCCACCACCAAAAAGTTTTCTCAAATGGAAAATTTTTAGTTTTTTAAAAAAACAAATAAACTATTTTTTACAAATTAAAATGTCAAAAGTGGTATTTTCTTCACTAGTTTTTTGGACATAGAATTCACCCTAAAACCGGTGAAGAAAATACCACTTATGACATTTTAATTTGTAAAAAATAGGATTTTTTTTCAAAAAAAAACTAAAAATTTCCCATTTGAAAAAACTTTTTGGTGATGAGTTTTGACAAAAAAAAGCACCAAAATAATGTTTTGTACCTTTGGAAAAAAATGCAAAAAGGAGCTCCCTTTGTGGACTTGTACACCACATGAAAATAAGTTTTTTTTTAAATACTTTGTACAGTAGCTATAAGTCTACTAGAAGACCATTCTCTCCAAATTTCAGCTCAAAATTCGTTTTTTTGGGTTAAAAAAAGTGCAAAAAATCCCTAAATCACCCATTGTGAGAATTTATTGGGACTGTTTAAAAATAGTAAATTATTTTTGAAAATTACCAAAAAATTAGGCAAGGTGTATAGTAGTTATGAGTAGATTCCCTATAAATTTTGAGTCATTTGGAGCTAAAACATAGAAGTTATGGCCAAAAAGAAAATCTAAAATTAGGGTGTGACAAAATGCTTTAAGTGTTTCGTGCATTCACCCTTATGGACCTCCTACCTTATTTATAGCAATTTGTACCGTTGGATGAGTTTGATTTTTTGTTAGGTTGAAGAATGTCCCTTGTGGAAACACCTTGTATGGTTTGATCTAAGACTACATCTTTAGAGTGGCCTCAAAATTCATTTTTTTGAAAAACTACGCCCGCCCTCCAAATCAACCACGGTCACTAAAAGGTTAAATATGTTGCCTTTATGTTGATTATCATGAACATAAGGAATATTAAAATATTAAAATATTACAACCATTGGGATTGGCATTTTTCAATTTCATAATTAAATTTTTAACAATTAAGTATTTTGAATCATTCTTTGCTTTTTTCTACTTACTATTTTTTTCCTATATGTTGTGCAATTACAAATGATCTAGAATTTGTCAAGCATGTAGCCAACTTGCCTTGAAAAATGAAGTAAAGAAGCACCACTATTTTGGACATTTTTTAGTACAAATTTGAGCTTGTGAAGTGTAGCTTCCCTATTTTTGCAGGGCCAAAAAAAATATTCATGTGAATTCGAAAGCTCGTATCTTGCAATCTACATAGTGGACATTTCTAAAAAAAATTCATAGGTTTTCAAGTCAGCATACTACAAGTTCCTATACTTACATGTGTCCAAAAATGTTTTTATTAGAAAAAATTTGATACTTGTACTAGAAATGGCAGTTTCGGGGTGTTTTGGGTAAAAACATAGTCATGAAACTTTGGGGTTAATAGGGGCATTGCAAGAAAGAGTAGTATTGGTTATTTGTCACAAAAGGAGTGCCTAAGCTTTCTTTTGAGATAACTTTTGAAGAATAACTCGCATGAAGTTGAAATCTTTTCTGGAGAAGTTTGTCTTGAGTGTAATCATATCTCATATTTTTCAGAATTAAAAAAAATAAAAAATATGAAATCTTCTTTTAATTGCCACCATATTCAATTAAATAAATAAAAATTGAATGATAGGAATCATGTTCAATTGATTCAAATAATTGGATCATTTTAGGTGTATGGTAGTAGCACTTTAAAGCAACAACTAAAACAAACCCCTATTTTTTGCCTCACAACAAAACAAATTTGCATGTTAAAAAACAAGTCTCCTACATAAAACTTGAGTAGAATGATTAGCAAAAGTGCATATGCATGTGTGCTTCTATTCATGCATAATTTTCTATTGCTTTGAATAAGATTCCAAATGTGTTGTTTCCTATTACATTTATGACCCAATATAGGGACCTATAACGTGTTGTTTTTGAAAATTTATAACATATTCTCCAAGCAGCACAACATTTAGATTGTACTTGCAATGTCTTTCACTACAATTTGCTAATCTGTTCGAACAAAAATCTCGTTATGTGGCCACATAACATAATAGAAGACATTGAAACTCCTACATTTTCACTTCAAGGTATTTTTACCTTAAGCTTCTAAGTTAACTTACCTTTCAGCAATCCAGAACCTAAAGCAAAATTCATCTGCTTGATATTCCATTTTTTCCAAACAATAAGGCTGGTCAGAATTTATATCACCCTCGTCTTAAAGCCCTGCTTATTGCAGCAGAGTGATCTGGTGCATGAGCTCTGAGGCAAACTCCATTGGGAGCATACTCATGGATGTGAGAACGATGTGTAAGCTAACTTTTCATCAAACTGAAGGTTCCAGCATAGAATTGATGCAAATTACTTATTGAAAATACTACCAAATAAAACAGGTGTTTCTGAGCCTCTATAATACCTAGTGTAATTGGAGACATGTAAGAACATGGCACCACAGAATGATCAAATTCAAGGAGCCAGTGAATGGACTCAACAAATGCAGCAATCATAAATGAAAGCGACCACAAAAATCTCATTGCGGGGATATTAACTCTCTTCCCTCAAGGAAAAAGCATGGGCTGCCAGAGCAGAAAGAGTCATGGGTATTAAAAAATTTATGAAGTTTTTTTGGCGGTGCCACTCCTGGTATGGAAGTGTAGATTAGTGGCACCTTAGTTGGACTTGGTTCTAACTGCATTATTTTGTCACTATGAAATGAAAATGGGTGCATGAGTTTTGCTCAAGGCAACTGGAGGTTGATTATGGTGGGATGTGCTAATATTGCCGTTACTCCTCAATCTACCATAGGGGTAACTATTGGAGTTTTCAAGGTATTGATATTGAACATTTCATCATGGGAGCACTTTTCAAACATCCCAAATTTCAACTTCGAAATTTTATTACTACATACTAATTTAATAGCAATAAAAAGTATATGTATTTGTATTAAAGTGGCTTCTAATTTTTATCAATTAGAATCGACCAAAAAATGTTTTGCGGTGTGAAACCTTCTGGAAAACTAAGCAGATGGATACTTAGAAGTTAGAAGGATGCTTTTTGGACCCCACATTAGAATGTATTATTGGCTGTTTCTGGCTGCCATGTAGAGAAGAAGGCACTCATAATGAATCAAGTTGCATTCAAGCATCACCATGTGCAGTCCATCACACATTCAATAGACTGGCATTCAATGGCTACAGAACCTGTTCCAGGCTTCAAGCACTTTGCATTTTGCAAGTTTCCACTGATCCAATCTGAATAACTGGTACCTCATATTCGCTCAAATCACCTAATCTCACAAACCTGCCACTATTCCATAAGTATGCCCATACGGAAACTCAGATCCTTGTACTACTGTAGTATTGAAAGCCCTGTGCACTTGAATGTGAACAAGCTTGTCTTATGACCCTCAATTACTTACAACTTGCTCTGCATTCAAAGAATTAAATGGTAGCCCCAGCTATGCAGACCTGGAGGTCCTGGACATCAGAATCTATCTGAGATTCGAGGTCACAGATGTCCAGGCAACTCACTTTGACCTACTTACTATCTACTCCCTCTGTCTCAAAATAAACCCTAGTAGAGACCAAGGATTTATTTTGAGACAAGGAGTGTTTCAAACTTGCAACTCTATATGGAAATAGGAACTCATGCACGAGGGCCAGTTTTACAAGTTGATCCTTGGCTTTGAATCAGTTGTAGTGACGCAGATGATCATGATGGATATCCATGGGTTCTAGACTTTGACAAATACAAAGCATTCCAGGTTGGAGGAAATCTGCCTTTGGAATGGTCCACGACATACAAAGTTATGAGTGTTCCAAATACCTCATGAAAACTTTGTCAACATGCTCACATGATGGCAACATCACATACACTCTTATTCCTTGAAAGTCAACATTGTATTGCTGTCATAGATGATGTACTTTTTGTTTATACACATGTGGATATATATGGATTTTTTATAAAGATGATTCAAAAGGAGATTCTATTAAGAACTTAAGGTTCACAATCCACCACGACTTCTACAAATGTAGTGAAAGTTTCCATCAAGAAAACTCACAACTTGTAATTTGGAAGTGCTAACTAATTTTTTTATGTTAAACTTGTTTCTCACTTCTCTCAATTAAATAATGACAACACTTTGATTTTAACATCAAGTTGTGAAATATCCCTTATATAGTTATATAACACATCAAGATGAGTGTTTAAACTTGTATTAGAATTGGTGTTAGCAAAACAAATCTAGTTTAAATACATAAGGTGGAGTACCTTAAAACATCCTTCAAAGCAATGATGATATTTTTAAAGATTCACACTTCTTGCATTTTCTAGTCAATTTTCATTTGAAGGAACATAGAAGTTGCATCTAATCCACTTTGATTCATATGTTTCAAACTCTTCTTAAATTAGTTAAAAATTGGAGGGTGATATAAAAGGTCACCATCTATACATTGAAACATATGAATCAAAGTGGATACTAATTTAACTCTCGTATGTACTTTAATATTAGTGGACACTTAAATGTTGGAGAAATTATAGCACATCCCACCTTTTCTATATTTATTGCTAAGACCTTTGTTGGCACTCTTCTCTTGAATGCTTAATGAAAATTAACATACATTGCTAATTTATTGTTCAATATAATAAGTACCATTAGCAAACGTGTCTACAAACTTTCTATACTATTGTTAACAGTAAGTTCAACTACATTCCTCTTTAATACCCATTAAGATAACACCACCTTATTTGGACATATAAAACATTGGATATAGGTCAAAAGTTTAGAGTGGTCAATTTTTTAAATGAATTTCAATGATTCCTAAAAGATTGTAATGCAACTAAATATCCCTTATTTAAATATTGAATGCAATTTTAAACCTATAAAGGTTCCGATTAACTTTTGTATAAATGATCCAAAGCACACACATATTATGAGGATAATGTTGTGTACATTCCCAAATACAATATATGCTTGTCATTGAAGAATGTCATGATGTGCATTTAGGATGTTTGTTTGAATTGGGTGAAGTGACCTTCCTCTAGGTTTAGTTGAGTTAAATCACTTGTATTAACTACTTGCCATGATGACGATGACATTTTACACATTCTGACTAACTTCCAGCAAGCTTTGAATACGTTTCAGGCGCATGTCCTGAGCCTGCCAAAGTCGAGGAATAATGTCAATTTAACTTAATAAAATTGACCTTTACTCCTTTGAGAAGGAAGCATCATTTTCCAGTCTCATCTGCTTGTGAATTTCAAATATACCAAGACGTTTTGAAAACGAGTGTCAGATTGAGGAGTGCGAGCCTGTATCCAGGGCCAGGTTCATGGTCACCAACTGATGAGAAAACACAGGAAGCAAGAGAGGGAGGAGTGATTTGACACAGGAAAGTCACAGCATTGTCGCTCACACACGAGGAACTGAGACAGGTAAATGAAAGAAAAGTTCTTTAACCAAAATTTTGTTAAAATGGCAGTATTCCACAAACTTGGCACTTTTATATTTGCACCATATGTTCTAAAATCTATACAAGTCCTAGACATTAGAGCTAAAGAAATGGTAAAATGTCATAAGGAATACTGCCATTTTAACAAAATTTCCCATCTTTGTGTCCATTTACAGAATAAAGTACATTTCGATCCATCTCGTCCAGATCTATTCCAAAGACTTTTCACAGTACCACATCGGATTCCAGCAGGTAAATCTCTCAACTCACCGTATTACTTGGATTGGTCAATGAAGTACTCTAGCTGTCTACCAATTCAAAACCTTCTTCCTGCATGTACAAGTCGTGCTTCGTTTACCAGCACAAACCACTGAAACTCGACAAATTGATGTCACTGATACGATCATGTTCACTTGGTGACGATGTCTCACTTCATAGGATGATCAGGAAGACAAGTAAATGATCTCTTCTGGACTTGAATCAGCTCTGTGTCAGCATATTCTTCAACGCTCTGATAATCAAGCTCGAAGAAGATTGTATCTCTGATATTCTCTGCGACAGTGCCTGTGACTGCAAGAACAAATAACATGGAGCACTTCATTGGATCCAGGGGTGCCTAAATGCCAGTCCGAAAAATGAGAACCAAAAAAGGATCTCGACTCATATCACTCGCAATTGATCGGTCCCTCTGCACCTTCATTCTGATGAATCTATTGAGCTTGAGGGAGGTATAAATCTTGCGAAAAACTGTCGTATCAGGTACGCCCGCCCGCCCACCCCCCACCCCCCTCCCAGTCACTAGGCAAAAATAACAGTTGCAGACAGTTTCGTCACTTGAAGGTTTAAATGTAATTTAGGGCCAGATATCGTCTCTCATGGTGGCAGAATGGATGGTCGCACAAGCAAACCGACCTGATTCACTAGATAAAACACCCCTGAATATATCAAATCCAAGTGATATCGCACCCTCTTAACTCTCCAAATGCAAGTGATATCACACGGTCTTAACTCTCCAAATGCATGTCATGCCAATCATTAGTCATTCAAATCGGCGGCATACCTTAGAGCAAGTGACGACGCATTGTGTGTACTCATTCCCCACTCTAAATAGTGAACACTGTGTCACGTCGAACCCCAACGACTGCACAGCTTGAAGCACAGCGCTCTGCAAATTTGGACGAGGCTTGTTCCACACTATCTCCACGACAACCTCCTCCTCTCCTATGTGCACGTGGATGGCGCTCATGGTGCCAGCACTAGTCACAAGTACAGGATCAGCTCGCACCACGACGCCATCGGAGGAAGCAGCGGTCGTCGTCCAATTCTCGGGCGACGACCGCTGCTTCGCCACGATGCGTTGGGAAGGGTTGACAGCAGCTCCTAGTGCTCCAGGAAGAGGAGCTAAGGACCTCGTTTTCTTGCTCCATGGTGACTGGTTGTACGACGCCATGAACTTCAAGTCGGCACGACGATTCAGAAGTTGGGCTTTCTTCTGTTGCAGAGCTCCCACAAACGAGATTGCGTCCTCCACCACCACTGCCCTCTCCCTCTGACACCCCAAATTAAACTCGCTTTGTTCAGATAAATAACTTCGAACGTCGACAACAGACACTTACCATTTGGCGACGTTTTCCGAAATGTACTAGTGGTTAAGGTGCCAGCGAGAACTCAACTGCATCTCGTAGCTTGTGGTCACAGATGTTCCAATGCTTTGAGCCACTGCAACTCGAAACATATATTGAAATCCTATGACCAAGGTCAATGTGAGCTAGGTCAGTGAGAAGAGAGCTGTACCTTCGGCGCTGGAGGCAACAGAGACTCCAGAATCGAATACTTCGCAGACATGTCATCCCTCCTCTGCCGCTCCCGAATGATGTGCTCGGCTTTCGTGGGCACACGATTCTCCTTTGATTTCGGCCCCGCCGCATTAAGTCCTACTACTTGTGGACTCTTCCTCTTCTTGGGAGTACGCTTCGGCTTGGCCGTCCCACTTCCACGTGATCTCTTCAGCTTCACCACTGGCGGAGTATTCGGTGCGGAAGACATGGGCGTCGTGGGAGCTGGAATTTCAAACCCTCTGGTTCCTGTCTGTACAGAACAAGGCTTGGTGTTCACCGCCAAGGGGTTTCGAATGCTAGTGGGTTCTTGAATCGCAGAGGTCACTACTCGGATGGTCCTACTGCTAGGAGAAGGCGAGAGTGGAATTGACACAGGATTCGGAGGCGAAAGAGATAATGATAAAGAGCTCGGGTGGGAAGCAGGTACCGCTTGCTCGGGGTCCAAGTTTATCTCCGGAAGCTCAATGTCGACCAGCATAGCATCCAGGCCGGGAATGCTCCCCTCGGGACCCATGACCTCGTTCAGAAGGGTGCCACAGAATGGGTTTCGCCATTGAAACATTTCCTCCAATGAATCCACTAGCTCCATGCTGTAGAAGACCGCTCTGATCCACTGCTCTTTAGCTAGCTAGTACGAAAACACTCTCAAGCGTTTCCTATTCTCAATTGAAGTTCGGTGCTGGCGGTTTCCAACTAGTACTGCCGTGCCCGCTTCATGCTGGAGATCACAAGGTGGAGAGGGATTGACAGCCCCGCAGGTAATACTTCAAAATCGATCCAACCAAACGACACTGCAAAAGAGATAATAGTTTCAAGTCGCACACTTCCTAAAGGCGATTCATTTGCTTTCAGGGAATCAGGGGGGCGGCACTTTTCGAGGTCTTCTCAAGGTGCATAATTTACAACGATGATTGGAATTCGATACTGGTCTTCGGACTGTTTTTTTTGGCTGCAGCTCTGGAATGAAAACGGTCGATCAGGTGAGATTGACTTGCCTATGACCGAATTAAAAGCTCCTATACTGTCTATGAGGGCTGCTACATCGATATATAGTACTCATTTTGAGGCTGACTCAATTGCACAATATGGTCTCCAAGGCTTTTAGAAGCTGCAGTTTCCTCACCTGTTGGAGCCTTGAGTTTAGCACACCTTGCAATTGTCAGTGATCTTGAAGTTTCCATTTGTCAGGATTCAAAATCGGTGATGGACGCATCAAGCAATTTATAAAGGTGTTCAAGGTTTCCATGCATCAGGAATCAAAATCGGTGATGGATGCATGGGGCAATTTATAAGGGTGTTGCTTTTACATTGATTATCGTGAACAAAAGGAATGAAATAAAACAAAAAAAAGTCTTGTGTACCGTAGATTCAAATGTTTACATCCAGTGGATAGAACTCATCATAGGTCCTTCAAAGATGCAATCTAGGCACCCAGTTGGAAAGGATGCTACAGTGTCAAGTTAGACAGTCTAATTAACAGTGAAATGTGGAGTGGATTGCTTGTTTGTCCCATCTGTGCAACCAAATTATTTTGCATACCAACCAATCATAAATCTCTTAATGCCACATTTAACTACTTCTGGACTTTTGAAAGTTCAAAATTAATAATGGTCACGGGGAGGGAAAAAAAATCATCAAGAGATAATCCAAAACATCAAGAGATCTATGCAAAGTATTGGGAAATCAATAAAAAAAAACATCCAGAGATCTAAACAAACATTGGTAGATCCCCCAATATTATTATTCCAAGATTTCCAAATGTTTAGTCTAAAATTCATTGAATAGTCTAGAAGTAGTAAAATGTGGCATTATAGTGTCTGAAAGCAAAATGTACTTTTTTCATTGCTAATCCAATGTACTAATTGTAGAAGACAGATTGGTTTTAATCAATTGAACTAGTCAATCTTTAGAAATGAAAATTTGGACAACACTACAAAAAAACAGGGATTTAAATGATTGCAAAGAATGACTCTAAAACAGTCATTTCGGACAAAAATGACTCAAGCGTGACTTGGGGCCGCGTAGTCATTGTGGACAAGTCATTATTTAAATCGTGACTACAGGTTTATTATCACTAACGAATTTAAACTTGCATGAAGAAAGGACAGGATGGTCTACGTGACATTCAAGTTTAGGGACAAATTTTTTTGGTTTGGCCAAACAGTTGCCCATTTTTTGAAAAATTTGGCCGACTGTTACTGACGTGGCCCTCCGCATGAGTCATTCTACAATCATTCTATAGTTGTAAGGGAGTTGTGGCATCCAATGTGGAGAAGACACGTGTCTAGTCATTTTTTAGCTATTGTTGTGATTTTATCTTCAACAGACAAGTGATGCTCTGACGCGTGTCCAGTCATTTGTAGGATGTACTTTGAAGATTGCCTAGTCATTTTTTAATGACACATGTAATCATTCTAAAGTGACATGGATTTAGAATTCAAGGTACTCTCTAAGGACACAAAAAGTCATTGTTTCCTGTCATTTTCAATTTACAGCAATGCATTGTGTACAAAAAAGAATATAATGACAAATAGACAAGGAGTAGTCATTCTACAGTCACATATGAGTACATTCAAAGTACCACGGCAATACACCATATACCAAATATAATACACAATACGCCATATACATTATACAATACATTATACACCATACATCATATTTGGCTTATGTCTCACATGACTTTCAAATCCACTTAGTGTGTGAGTACGAAGAGATGAAATGACAAGCCTTTTATAGAAGTGGGGTAGTAGGAGATAAGACAAACCATGTGGGATATGTAAAATGTAGGAATTGTGTTATAAGTAATATTTCAGACCTCATTGAGGCATAGTAGATTAATTTTTTTCAAAAAACTTTGAACAAATAAAAGTTAGGAAATCAATCTCACTTTCATCTCCAAAACTTCATTTTACATTTTGAGCCTCAAAACAAAAGTTATAGACAAATTTGATAAATGGATTGGAAATGATTGGCACATGAAGAGTACTAGGGTCACCTATTTGACTTGCCCAAATAGGGACATATGTAATTGTTCTAGGTCTCTTCACTTCATGCAAGGAAAGTGTGATGATGATTGTACATCATTAGAAGAATTTTGGGCCTCCGGAGGGCTGTTCTAGAGTGACCATTAAGTTTAATAAAACAAAGGTAGCTTTCCTACAAAAATTGTCAGAAGTGCATAGTCAACCGTTGTGAATTTTGCGAAATTAGTCAGTAAGAGCAAGCTCGTTGCCTGACTTCCACAATTAAAAAAAAAGGCCAATACAGGCTTTCCATCGTTTGTTCTTGGTTTACTATTGGAATAAACTCTGAGTTCCAAAAAAATAAGGCCAATACTAAACAAGGTTTTTAATTGAAAATTAATAAACAAATTATCCAATCAAGTCTAATTTAATCAATTTAAGTGGCTTTGAAGTTAGTTGCTTTGGAAAAGCCACTTAAATTTATTCAATTAGAATTATTTAAAATTGTGAGTTCAAAGTTGGAAAGAGGAACCTCTTTATACAAGTGAGACAGTGGTAGGTCAAACAATCCATGTGGGATATGTAAATTATGATTCATAGGAGCTTGGCCGCTCATATTTAAGTCAAATGCAGGAATTGTGTTAAAAGCCAAATTTTAAACCTCATTTAGGCATAGTAGATTAACTATTTAAAAAAAACTTTGAACTAAGTTAATATGGAAAAGCAAGTTAAATTTCCTCTCCAAATTTTTTTTGAGATTTGAAGACTCCAATTAAAAGTTATGGCCAAATTTCAGAGAAGGGTTGGAAGGGACATTTTTTTGAACATTTTCAAACATCCTCTCTGAATTTTGTCCATAACTTTTAGTTGAAGTCTCTAAACCTCAAAAACGTTTTTGGAAATAAAATTTAGTTTAATTTCCCAACTTTTTTAGTTCTAAATTTTTTGAAAAAAGTTATTCTACTATGTCTAAATGAGGTTTGAAATTTGGCTTTTAACACAATTCTTATTTTAACTTAACTATGAGTGGTTGAGCTCCTATTAAGCCTAATTTATGTATCCCACATGGATTGTGTTCACTACTACTACCCAGATTGTATAAAGTGTTTCTCTTTTCATCTTCATTACCACCAAATGTCCATGAAATAAGTGTTTTACATTGTCATAAAAAAAAGTTTTTAAAGGAAGATGGTCATTGGAATATTTTAAACATTTGCTTGTTTTTCCACAATTTATTTAGTTTGCAAGGTGAATCCAAGTTTAAGTTATTTAAAAATCAAGGTTAAGGTGAATTAAAATACTTTAACCACCCTGATTTTTAAACTTCAGCTTGGATTTTGAACCAGTGACAATCATCTGACAAACTACTAGAAGTTGAGCGGGTATAGGGGGGAAAAATTCCTAAGCCAAAAGAAACTAAACTTTGAGGTCCTCGAAGGGCTGCGGAGCAGCCTTCCAGAGGCCTCAGATTTTCTCTAATGAATGCCTACAATCTTCCAGAATTGTCAAATGTGCAATCTGTGGAAATGCCAGGCTGAATGTCCAGTTGCTAGTAGTACAAAAGTCATTTGTTAATCATTTTTGAGTTGTTTCTACAGTACAATCCTTCACCGCGGCTTTTAAATGATTATGACAAAGTTATATTGAAATCACAGGAGTGTAAGCTACAAAGTAGCGTTGAAGGAGTCCCCTCAAAGTACTATAATGCATGTGAGCCGTGTCTTCCTTGTCCCTGGGGTTGCTTACAATCAGCGGTGTAGTTGCGTCTAGGAATCAAAGTGAACCACGGAGGAGTAGTAGGCGCCATTGAATTGTCAGCAAAGCAGAACCTATTAGCATAGGAGGAATTATAGGGCATCATTGTAGGAATTGTTCTTGATAAGTGCTGCTATAGATGCCCAGGGTGCCCTTAATAAGTGCAAGACTATAGCAATGGTCAGAAAATGCATGATGAACGTAATCCTGATAGGAAGACCTAGTAGTTCTACATTTGAAAATGAGGATAGCAAGCAATCACTAGCCCATCACTTTTGGATTACTATAAGTTGTTAATAGGTAGTCATTTTCTAGTGACGGTGTAGAGGCAGTTGGGACGTGCATTGGAATCAAAACCACGTCTGAATAGTCATTGAGCCCTAATGGCTGTTTTTGTAGTGAATCATGTAGTGAAAGGAATCACTGTCCAATCTTACCATTTTGCAATGGCATTGTAGTGAAGACTGGTTGTTTGTGCTGAAGTTTTATGTCTTGCACTTGCAATTAGTTGTACAAGAGTATGAATTACAATTTCAAGCCCTGCCAATGCGGGCAGAGATAAGCACCTCTAAACTATAAAATGTGGTTGACAAGCAATTTGCCAATGAGCACTGAGTCATATCGTAGTCACCTTTGTGTAACCCATACCCGCAACCTCCAAGTGCGTGATACTTGGATTTGACTAAGGCACAATTGTTTCAATGGTTGCAGTTGCAATCCAATAAAGCAACAATTATTGTTGTCCACGTCAACGCAAAGTCGTGCAACAAAACTTCTAGAAAATGCAATTGGAAAGTGTGGGCGCTGGATTATCCACCCTTGGTGATAAAGCGAACACGACCAAGTTCTTAGCTTTTATCTACTTTTGAATCAAGGGGGTGTTATGAGCGCGGTCTATTGTACCTTCCAAGCAATGGATCTTGCTAATGTTTCCTAAGTTTTTCGTGGATAGACAAAAGAAATGCCTAGAAATGCAAGTAATGACTTACAACTAACTGCCAATGATTAGGGGTTACGGTGATTTAACAGTGAAATTCTTTCGTCCAGACTATCTATCCTATGTTGAGGGTAGAGTGGATAGTTGGTGCCATTTCTACGGCCCTAATTAGCTGAAAGGGGACCCCCTAGGTTCCTTCCATGAACCCCTAAGATTATCTTCTACTTTTTAACTTCCAATGCAATCCTAGGTTTTAACTCCTAAGATTAATTCTAAGTTTTAACTTCTACTCTAAATTTTAACTTCTAAATGTAACTCTAGATTTTTACTTTTTTTAAATTAACTCTAAAATTTAACTCTAGGTTTTGACTTCTAACTCTAGATTTTTACCTCTAAAACTAGTCTTAAAATTTAATTCTATGCTTTGACTTCTAACTCTAGATTTTTACCTCTAAAACTAGTCCTAAAATTTAACTCTAGATTTAACTCTAAAGTTTTAACTTTTAACTCTAGATTTTTACTTCTAAAATTAATCTAAAATTTAACTTCTACCTCTAACTTTTAACCTCTACTTTTAGCTTTGAATTCTATTCTCTAATTTTTATTCCAAATTTTAACTTTTAAGTCTAAAGGTTTACTCCTAAAGCTGACTCTAATTTCTAGACTAACTTTTAAAATGTGACTCCTATTTCTAACTCTTAAAATCTACTTTCTAAAATTGACTCTAAATTCCACTTCCTAACTTTACTCTAAGATCTTTATTTTTAATTTCTACTTTTTTCTCGGATTTTTTACTCCTAAATTAACTCTACCCTTTTACTTTTAAACTACTCTAAGATTTGACTTGAGAATTTAACGCCTAAAATTAAACTTCTTAATTTCCCTCTAATTTTCACCTCCTAAATCTAATTTTAAATTCTACTTCCTAATTTATGAACTTCCAAATCTAAACTTCTACCTTCCGCGAATCTATACATGCTAATCACGGATTAAGGTCTAATCAAGAAAATCAAGAAGTAATTAGAAAGAAAACACCAAAGATTAGTTCAATGACTTACCTCATCGCTGCTAGTGTTGGAAATAACTTTGTCCACGTTCTCGTACGCATCCTCGTCCATGGTACTTCCTTGGTTATTTCTTTTTTTTCAAAGCTCACCGCTTATTTTAAAAAATATTACACCCTCGCGATCTAACCTCTTTCTTTCCCTTCTTCCTTTCTTTTCTTTCTCCTCCCCTCTTCTACACTAGTACTATTCCACCAAATGCCTTTATGGCATGGGGTCTTACACTATGATCTCAAACTCCGATAGAGAACTAATGGTGCTCTTACCCTCTTACACACTCCCACCTTTGTGTCATCCCGATCCTCCTCTTAACGGTCACAACGAATTCTTGTGGATTTCCTCCCTAGGCCTACCTAATCCTAGGTCTAAACACTATTGATCGTCTCTCACCTTCTCCCACCTATTTCATCTCCTTCTTCTCTAATCTCCTTCCATTCTTGTCTTTGTCGTTTTGTTGGTGAGAAAGTTGAGAGTGTTTGTTTGCAGGTGTGCACGTGGAGGTGTTATTTCTATTCTCCCCCTTCCATTTTTTCTCCCTTTTCCTAATTTCTATTCCCCTACTCTAAATCCCTAGCCTATATAGTTCTAATCCCCCATTTTCAAGAAGGAAAGGAAAAAAACAAAATCAAAAACAAAATAGAGCTTGGGCTCTAAACCCGGTTGCTTGGCTCGACCCCCTGGCTGGCTAGCCAGCCAACTGGGCTGGCTAGCTGGGGGGGGATTGATTTTAATTTTCATCAATTTTTTTTTTTTTCAATTTTGAATCTGGATTGCTGACTTTTGATGGCTGGTCTGATAGTTGGTTTTTTGATGGCTGGTTTTTGATGACTAGTTTTGATGGCTGGTCTGATGGATTGATTTCTAAAACTTGGGAAATGGGACTTGCAAAAGACTTGGAGAAGAAACTGGACTTGCTAAAAACTTGGGTAAGGCTAGATTTGCTAAACTTGGGTAAACGGGATTTGCTAACAACCTACATATCTTGGAAGCTAAATTTTGGACGTTTCCACAAAGGTCTTGGAAACTATACTTTGGAACTAAACACCGGGGAGGTTCAAAGATTTGCCGCTAAGTTGAATTTAACACCAACTTTAGGACTTTGTGGCACTCTGAGGGTTCAAAGCTATGCCGTCCGGAACCATTTAACATACACTATAGGACTTGGATCACATCACGGGTTCAAAGCTTTGCCGTCTCCAAGGGGGGTCCACACAACAAGGGAGAGTTTAGAAGAAGGTTGAACAAAACACTTAACCCCTAAAGCCCTGATCGTGCTTTTTTGAAAACATAGCTTTTCTGGGCAGCTCACTACAAGCAGAGTTTTTATTTTTTTCTTTGAAATTCTCACACAACATTTTCTCGAGGAGTAGTTTAAGGCCCAATAATTTTCATAACTTTTGACTACATGGTTAAAAAGTTATTGCATGATATATGATTTTCATTGCTCAGCGGATAGCCCGGGCAGCAAAAAAAACTTCTTTAAAAATCACTTTTAAAAAAAATAAAAATTTGAAATTGGTTCTTTAGATTTATATGTACGCAGGAAGCTTTGAATCATTCCATTCCGATCAATGAGTCAAAAGTTATGAGGAGTCTTAGTTTGAGGGTAGTTATGGAATCTCTACTCTAAACTAAACTTTGAAGTCCTTTATTTAACTCAATTTTCAATATTTTTGAAAAAAAATAAAAACATTGGGTGTAGATTGTTTATTACAACATTAAAACCGTTGGGATTGGCATTTTTCAATTCCATAAATAAATTCTTAACAAATTAGTGTTTTGAATCATTTTCAACCTCTTCCTACTTACTATTTTTTTCTTATATGTTGTACAATTTCAAATGATCTGAAATTTTTCAAGCATGTAAACAACTTGCCTTGAAGAATGAATACAAAGAGTAACCACCATTTTAGACATTTTTTCATACAAATATGACCTTGTGAAGGGCAGCTGCCCGGATTTTCGCAGGGACAAAAAAAAGATTTTTGTCAATTCAAACGCTCTTATCTTGCAATCCACAGGGTGGAAAATTCTGAAATTTTTTCCACATCTTTTCAAACAAGTTTACTACAAGTTCCTACAGTTACATGTGTCCAAAAATGTTTTTTTCTAAAATTTGGCACTAGTATTAGAAATGGCAGTTTTGGAGCGGTTTTGGTGAAAACATAGTCAAAAACCTTTAGGGGTTAAAGAAAACACACAACAGGGGTTCAAAGCTTCACCATCCCGGAGGGGGGGTCCACTCAGCAAGGAAAACATTAGAAGAAGATTTAGAATATACTTAAAGAAAATACGCAAAGGGGGTTCAAAGCTTCGTTGTCCCGGAAAGGGGTCCACTCAACAAGGAAAACGTTAGAAGAAGGTAAAAAAGTACTTAAAGAGAACACACAAGTTAGGATAACGTGGCAACACAAAAACTTATGCACTAAAGGCCCCTCAAAGCGGCATCGCCAAGGTACGGTAGGGGGTGACTTTAGAATTAGTACAAGACACCAAAAAGACTCCTAAATTGTACAAGTTAGCTCACGAGAATACACAAATGATAGAAAGACCTCAAACTCACAACAAGAGTATACAAAACCATACAAAGAGTACACAAGGCAAGATAGAAGGACCCCTAAGGACCTTCAAAGCTTGAAATAAAGCAGCAATGGAGCCAAAAGTGCTCAGAAAACACCGTAGAGGTCTTTGGCTTTAAACGCCAAAATATCCAAAATAACTTGAACCCACGGATCCAAAACAAGAATTGGGGGTAATTCTAGAGAGACAAATGGGGCCCTTATATAGGTTTCCAAGGGCCCACCTCTCCCTTTAAATTCCTAACGGTAACCTTATTAACTTGAATTTTCATCCTCATTTTCAAAAATTTTCATCCTAATCCCTAAAAAACAACTATCTACCACTATACTGGACCAGCATCCTAACTTTTGGAGATTAACTCTAATCAAACGGATTGCACCATTGGCTCCAGATCGCCGTGTTTACACCTGCATACTCCTACCCCTTGTATCGGGACCAAAAACCCATCGTAGGCTAATTTAAATTAAAAACCAAGTTGTGGTAAATTTCTAAATCTTAGGTGTCTCTTATTTTGAGAAAAGTAACTAGCTTAGGATCTATGGTAGGTGCAAAAGAGTAGGAAAGGACTCCTGGTTGACTTTGTTTCGCCGTCGTATGGTCCCGGAATGTTGGTCAACGTTGCGGAGACCCCGCCACATGGTTAATTCCCAAGAAATCTTGCCGGTTCGGGTACTTGCCACTATCGAAATGTCATGAAACTAAGTGGAGCGCATTATTAACATAAAACAACCTATTCTAATTTTTAGTGAGATTTTACCGCAACTTGGGATAATTTCCACGAAATTCCCGTTGGAGATTAGAACGGTTGACCGCCTGAAAGAGGTTCTTCTGCAAGTCGGAAGATGCCAGGAATTTTCATGGAACTTCTCACGGAATCTCATGAAAAGATGTAGAGGTGCGTTTCCGTACCTAGCACAATTGGTCAGTGGAGATCCAAATTGGTCATCTCCTTGAGTTGTTGATGGCACGGGAATCTTCTGCAGATGAGAAAATCTTGGCAAATCAATTTCACCATTGGACTCCTGGCATGAGATTTATCCGAAAACACCATCCTTGGGCAGTAGATTCTTCTACAAGCCCATCTTGCGTGAGTGACTCCTGCATGCTAACAATTAGGATTTTGAAAATTCATCGATCTAATGGAGAATTCAAAATCTAACTCTAGGACCCGACCTAGTGGCCTCGCTGTGTATCCCTTGGACCAACTTAGCCATGAATTGTCACATTCGGGTGAATGCAAGAAGCACCTGTACTATTTGTTGCGTTCCGTCACACCTTAGTGCTTTAGATCCAAATGACTCAAAATTTATAAGGAAGCTACTTAGAACTATTATATACTATCCTTGATTTTTGAGGATTTAAAAAAAATAATTTACTATTTTTAAACAATCCCGAAAATTTCTCACAATGGCTGATTTAGGGTTTTTTAGCACCATTTAAGCGCAAAAAAACGAATTTGGAGCTGAAATTTGGAGAGGATGGTCTCTTAGTAGACTAATAGCTACTGTACAAAGGAATTTTAAAATAATTATTTTTATGTGGTGTAGAGATCCACAAAGAGAGCTTCTTTCTACATTTTTTTTCAAAGATATAAAACAATATTTTGGT
The DNA here is from genome assembly GCA_951799445.1 of Pseudisothecium myosuroides. Taxonomy (NCBI): domain Eukaryota; kingdom Viridiplantae; phylum Streptophyta; class Bryopsida; order Hypnales; family Lembophyllaceae; genus Pseudisothecium; species Pseudisothecium myosuroides. Next base: position 15,558,040 of record OX637295.1, read on the forward strand.
GATTTTTTTGGTCAAATCTCATCACCAAAAAGTCTTCTCAAATACTCAATTTTTATATATTTTTAAAAAAAAAATTCTATTTTTTACAAATTAAAATGTTAGAAGTGGTATTTTCTTCACTGGACTTTTGGACATAGAATTCACATAGAATTCTGGTGAAGAAAATACCACTTCCAACATTTTAATTTGTAAAAAATAGGATTTTTTTTTTAAATATATAAAAATTGAGTATTTGAGAAGACTTTTTGGTGATGAGATCTAACCAAAAAAATCACCAAAATATTGTTTTATATCTTTAAAAAAATGTAGAAAGAAGCTCTCTTTGTGGACCTCTACACCACATAAAAATAAGTATTTTTAAAATTCCTTTGGACACTAGCTATTAATCTACTAAGAAACCATCCTCTCAAAATTTCAGCTCAAAATTCGTTTTTTTGGATTCCAATTAGTGCTAAAACCCCCTAAATCAGCCATTGTGAGAAATTTTCGGGGTTGTTTAAAAATAGTAAATTATTTTTAAAAAATCCTTAAAAATCAGGTATAGTATATATTAGTTATGAATAGCTTCTATGTAAATTTTGAGTCATTTGGAGCTAAAATACAAAAGTTATGGCCAAAAATAAAATAAAATACTAAGGTGTGACATATCGCATTAAGTGTTTCTTGCAATCACCCATTCACGGTGGGATTTAGCCCTCTGAGGGCTATATGACTAAAACCCAACTAATCCCGCTATTTTATGATTTATGTTTTATTTTTAGGTGAGGTTTGGAGAAGTTTTAGGTATAAAATCAAAACTAAACCAAATACTATAATAGATATGACACAATCATATTTCGGTTCTACACTCTTTTTATGGCTTTTTGATTACTTTTATCAACTTTAAATTGCAAATTTCAAAAAAAGAAATCTACAAGTCCCAAGTGACAAATGGAAGCTCACATGTAGCTTTGGAAGTGATTTTTTAGTCGCAGTGTAGTAAAGCACAGTCACAATGTATCACAAGCGGGTACTTGAGAGTGACTAAGGCCGACACGTTGGACTCCCCACTTTCCCCACCAAAATCTTGACAAGTAATTAAAAAAAATCACAAATGACTGTCAAAGTTCATCAAGACTTCATCCCCAAGTTGCAGTCACAATTGCACAATGACTTGGATTATGGACTGATCGGAGGTGGTACAATTAACGAAGCAATAGTCATTCTTAAGTCAAACCAGACATGCAATCATTTTTGTAGTCGCAAATGTGCCCAATTTCTAATACAATGTTATATTAGACAAAGATGCTAGAGCAAGACAAAAATTAGTGGATACAGCAGACGCCTTTATCAACACTACTGTAGAGATCGCAGGGCTAACCACTCTCTAATGGATGCTAGTTCCAATGGAGATATTTAATCTAGTCGGGGCTATCAAATTGTTAGTGGAAGAGAACTTATAAGCTCAAGAAGGATATTAGGCCGTGATTGATATAGTATTAGAGGCTAAGTCATTTCTTAGTGAAATCAGACATGCAATCATTCTTTTGCAGTCATAAAAGTGGCCATTTTCTTGTAGTGCAAATTCAAGGAGAATTTTTTGGAGGTTGGGATTTCTTCATATATATTAATCAATGCACACTTCTCATCCAATAACAAGAAATAGAGGAGCATCTTATGTAGCATATTGTTGGCCATTCTTTTATGACACCTAAAAGCATTCAAATTTATAGTTTAATTTGCATTCAAACTCATATTATTCAAATATATCTTGATTTTTATTGGATTTGATTGATCTACCATTTGAATTTACCTATTCATGTGTTTCTATTTGGTATAGACTCATTCATCCAAATTTACTATAATTTTCAATTTTTTTCTCTTATATCTCCTGCAAACAATATTCTATTGTCATTATATGACTTGGTATGGATTGAAGTAAGCACATATTTTGCTTAATGTGGGAGTAAACACTTTTATTTATTTTATGAGCATAAAGAAATCAATCGTCAATCACATACAATGACGGCTATTGAAAATTTTAGCTTGATTTTGAGTGATCCTACTTTAATCCCTAATTGGTACACTTGGCTATTAGAGACTTTAGCTTGCCTTTTCAATGATCTTACCTTAATTCCTAATCGGTGCACTTTTCATCATGTTTGAGTATTCTAAATCTAATGCATGATTGTAGTCTCTCTAATAACTTCTAATTTGTGCTTTTACACTAGTTGTAATCAAGTTTTATTTTAAAGTCATAGTTATATACATTTTTTAACCAAGTATAATTAGTACACATTCATGCATTAATCATTCCAAATTCTTTAATCAATTCATCTATTTGGATGTCATTTCCAATGCTATATGAAGGCCCACTCAACCCATTTCACCATAATAACTTAGGTGTAGTTGCATTAACCATATTTGTTTACATTTGAAAAGACATGACTATACACTTCATTTTATTTAATGTTGCTTTCAAAATGAAGTTACTTTGAACTACATACTTTTCTTAAAGTTGTAATTTTTTACCAACTAAGATCACTCAAGCAATATTAACCATGTTGTAAAACTATTATATAATTTTTTCTTCAATGAAAAGATATAGTCTCAAATGATTTGGTTTTTCAAAGCGACACTAAATAGAATGAAGAGTGTATTGTACAAAGAAACTCCTCCCTTCCTATTCAAGAAAATAAATATCGATAATTATAAATTGTGGAATTGTTGAAATTACATGAAGAGGAAGGACACCCCTCCTTTCCCATTCAAGAAAATAAATATTGGTAATTATAAATTGTGGAATTGTTGAAATTATATGATGGGGATAAATTGTGATATGGATACCAATTGTGGACATAAACTGCTACTAATAACTTCAAATTACAATGAATCATTAATCTCACATTGAAGAAGAACGTTCAGTTATAACATTGTAGGTTTTTATTGTGAATGTCAGATGAAATAATTGGATGATATTTCTCCAAGATGAAATTGTGATGGATTTTGTAGCAAGAATCGTTCAATGTTGTAGGTTTTCATTATGAACGTTGGATGATATTTTTCCAAGATGAAAACGTGATAGATTTGTGGCAAGAGTTGTGACGCTAGAGTGCGTATTTAATATAATAGATGTAGCTTTCAATGATTTCATTGTATGTGTGTAGCTAGGTAATGTCTAGTGCCATGCTGAGGGCCCTGCTTTTGATTGTTTCTCAGCTTTGAATTGAACTTGCCTTTAGGTATGTTCGCACTTGGTGTTAGGTGCATTAGAAGAAATTTGGGGGCAACAAAAGACTGCAAGTTATCAGGCCTTGGGAACTCTGGGAACGTCTTTGGAACAGTAATCTGACGTGGCCACGTCAGTAAATAATAATATTTTTTTAATATTATTATTATTTAAATAATTAAATTTTAATATATATATATTTTTTTTAATATATTTTTTTTAATTATTTTAATATGCTGACTGTTCCCAGCAGCGGGAACAACCCTGAAACAGCCCTTTGGAGCCCTCAAATTTCTTCTAATGTGATGTTTGCAAAGTGAATCCGGTCAAGTAGTAGGTCTAAATTTGTTCCTAAGACCCTCAATAACAACACTTTTTAATACCAAGTGCAAACATACCTTTTTTTCTCTCTCAATAAAATAAAAAATAATTATAAGGTTCGGTGGCTAGTTTTAGGAAAACAAAGGGAGATATTCAAAAACCTATTACTTTTAAGGCCTAGGTACAATGAGCCCTCACTGCCGCTTGACTGTACTATCTTCACAACAAAATCATAATCATGATGCAGCCCATTCCTATACATATGGCAATCAGTCATTGGAAAAGGAGGGGCAGGTTATGAGCCATAACCGGGGGCTGCTTTAGCATTATAGATATCCACCAAGTAGCAAACCTTGGAATTTGTGTTGGCCAATGAATTTTACTCTGAAGTGATTCTTAAATCATTTATAATCTAGAACTAGACTTAGACCAAAATGTTTACAATTAGACCATAGCCAGAGGTTACCTTTGGCGAAAAATAATTAAAAATTTCAAAGCCAAATGATTTTGGAAATTAGCAAGTCACCTTGCCAAATCCAAGGAAAACTATTTGAAATGCAAGTCTAAATGTTGGAAAAGAAACCATTACATTTTGATACCATCACAAATGCACGTAGAAATGGGTGGATAGGTCTTTTTTATAATGAAACCCATTGTCCATTATGAATCCTCAAGGAATATGGGACAATTTGGTTGACCGCTTATAGTCAAAATGCAAGAATTGTGTTAAATGTAGAACTTCATACCTCATTTTGGCATAGTAAAATATTTTTTTTTAAAGAAATTTCAACTTAGAAAAGTTGTTAAATCAATCTAACTATCTCTTCCAAAAAACCTTTTATGATTTTGAGCCTTTCAAAAAAAGTTATGGATAAATTCAAAGAGGATGTTTGAAAATGTCAAAGAAATGTCCTTCCTAACCCCTCTCTCAATTTTGTCCATAACTTTTGATTAACACCTTACAACACAAGTGACTATCAAATCAATGTGGGATGGTTGTCGAATATATCAAAATTCTTAATTATAATGCCTAAATTCATTTTGAACTTTCATTAATTGTTTGACAAAAATTTAAATTTTATTATTAAATAAAGATTTGCATCATGATTATGTCCAGTAATTGGTATGCAGCCCAAGGTTATTTCCCATAACCAAGGGCTGCATACCAATTACCTAGTCTATAACATTCCTTGACAGTTGTAATGCAAAAAGGAAAGTTGGACATATGTATGGAACAAGAAAGCCAAAAGAGGGGAAATGTTCATCACACCTGTGGAGCTCAACCACTGATGGGACCACATATTTGTTGTAAGGTAATAGGTTCAAAAATTGCCTACCTAAGAGCTGAAATTGAGTTTTGGGGAGGTGAAACGTCTTCAAATATTTTCAGTAAATTTTCCTTGAAAGACAAGAGGAACTGGCATCTAACCCAAGTCGTTTTATATTTTTTGGAGCTTTCTAGAATTAGTTATGAAATTTTGAAACTGAAGTGGCATAGGGCTCTAAAATTGCCCGTCCCCTGAAATGTACACTATTTGTACATCACTGATGGCTATGAAATAATTACATGTACAAGCAGTGTACATTTGAATAGGGTGGGCGATTTAACCCCTAAAGGCCCAAGGCTTTTTTTCTGCCAAAAAACCATCAAAACTGCCATTTCTATAGCAAGGAGTAAAAAAAAATGAAAAATATTTTTTTTCCACATCTAACCGTAGGATCTTACACCTAACTAGTATGAAAATGTGTGGAAAAAATTTCAGAATTTTTGACAGCTTAGATTGCAAGATATCTGCGTTTAAGGTGGAAAAAACAAGTATTTTAGCACATTGCCGGACTAGATTTTTTGACTTTAAACATTTTTCACTTAAAATTTTTGCACTACAGAGTTTTGTGCTTCAAATCTATATAGTGTAAAATTGAGTTGAGAGTCTAAGGGAAAAAAAAAACATTCAAAAAAACTTAATTATCATTCCTAAAAAATTTATTAAGTAGAAGTAGGTACGAGATAGAAGGAAAATCTAAAACATTAATATATTTTAGATGGAATTAAAATACACTAATCCCAATCGTGAGATTGTTCTAGCAAGTAAACTAAACCATGAGAATTTTTATTTTTTTTTAAATTGCAAAAATAGCATTTTGAAATGAATCCTATAAGTTATTTTTTTCAAGAAGATGCTCTAACTGCCCGAAAAACAAGAATGTCCATAACTTTTTCGTAACAAATCCAAATGAAATGAAATGAATCAAAGCTTTCCAGATAGACAAAAATATAATCTACAAGAAAAAAATTATTTAAAAAAAAAAAATCAAATTTTTGCCAAATTTTTCTTGCTGCCCGGACTGCCCAGTTACGAAAAAAAGTAACATATTTGGCCATAACTTTTGACTCCTATTTCCAAATGTCCTGAAACTTAGTACATATGAAAGATATTCCTCGCACCCACCTTCTATTAAAATTTCAGCTTAAAATATGGAAATCTCTAATCACACGGACCTGCCCAAAATTTCTATATGGCCAAAAAACGCATGCTGGTCCTTTAGGGGTTAAGAGCCTGTGCGATTTCAGAGCCTGTTACCTTAACTTAGCCCAACCTAGTGCATCTTTGGATCGACGCTCTCTCGGAGGTTTTATGGCATCAGGACTATTTGGTCTCTTCTTCAAGGATCCTCCTTGTGACTCGAAACAACAAGGTCTTCTCTCAGTCCCGGCCCAGTGGTCTCTGGACTTCATCCAACAGGCCCTTTGGAACAGCTTGTTAGAATCCAGTCGTGCAGCTCAATTGAAGGCTCACAGCGCTGCTAGACAATGCTTCCAACAAACTGATACCATTTGGTTCAAATTCAACCAAGTTTGGCTTCAGTCACCGGTAGGTTGCAACTGACAATGGCAATTGAATACCGTAGTTGGAACAGGGGGTCCCCAGTTTGTTTGTTTAACTTCTTTTTTGGCTCTTTCTCTCGTTTTTTCACTCTTTATGTCTTCAATGTCCAGCCTGCTGGCTTGGCCGTCTTGTATTTGGTTCTTTTTTTAATGTAATGGCGTTCATATTCGTTGAAAAAAAAAGAAAAAAAAAAGAGGGGAAATGAGGAGAGAAATGCGGAAAATTTCAACGCTGCGTAGAAATTCAATGATTCGGATGCAGGGATGGACTTCACGGACTTGTCTGAAAGGCTAGCTGTTCAAAATTGTGGTCCACATGCTTAAGGAGTGACTCATTTTGCTCACCAATAAATTGAATGCTTGCCCAATGCTTTTGCTCCTCCTTCTTTTGAAACAACTCGTAGAATAGTCACCATTTTCAATTGAAGTTGTGTCTGTCCATGACTGGCAGGGATATGCCTCTGATCACAATGACAATGATGACTACTGAGTGTTTTCACGATGCCCCGTTTGTGCTGATGTGCACACTGCAGAGAGCCAGAAATATCCGGAAATATCCAGAAATAACTTATGGCATGAATTTGTCCTTCTGAGTCTGTGGTTGGAACTGGGTCCACTGGGGGACTCTGGGACTTCTTTTTTTCTTTAACAAAGGACTCCAGGACTTTCAGTTGATTGAAATGGAGTAAATAACCTTGGAAGAGTGAGCATGGAAGTTCTCTGAGGTAAAAAGAATAGAAGGCACAATATCCCAAAAGTGACTCCAGCCCATTTGAAAGCCTTGGGACACATCCAATTTCACTTCTTGTCATCCTATGCCTGCCGTACAAAAATAACTAAGGTAGGAATACGAAGATGTGAAAAGATATATCATAAGAATTTTGCAGCTTAGAGCATCGCCACCACTTGCACTCCATTTGACCGCAGCATCAAGAAGTGTCAAAGGCACTTACTACCTTGTGAGATGCGGCGGTGCACTCAAGAGCCGATGCTCCACACAAACCACCCCTTAAAGTCTTTGCTAAAGTTCTTCCCCTTCTTCTCACACCTCTCACAAGCCTCCACATCTTTTACTAAGGCCATAGTCAAAGTTGACCAAGTCAGTATGAGTGTAAAACTGCCCGCTATAAAGACCCTCCATTGCCAAGTAAATGTGGGAGTGACGGGAGGAATGCCACAACCATTCTACCGTAAAGGGGTGTTGGTGGGGAGCCGATTTATTTTGGACAAGCACGACAAGCCTAGAGTGGCATTAATGAAGTCGTTGGCAAGGCCTGGTGGCAATGCTCTTAACCCTGTACCGTTGTTGCGGACACTAAGTGTTCAATAAAATAACTTTAGTTGAGACTGGATTAAAAAAATGTTTTTTCATCCAATTTATTTATTTGTAGGGTACTTGAGTACCTTTTTAGTGAATAATATCGCAAAGTCTCTCATTATGATTTTATTGACTTTTCTAAAGAAGAAGATGCTCAATCCACGAATCACCCTTGTAGTGTATTTGGACCATTTTTTGCTTTATATTCTTGATGTGAATTTTAGCTACAAAATTGGTATTTATTGAATTTGAGTCCACCTAATGAAATGAAGCTTATCCACTACATTTTTACTCTAACTAGAAATTTTGAAAAAATCTTAAATTTCAATATTTTATAGCAATATGAATTTTAGGCCTATAAACATAGTTTATTGGTTTCCTAATTATAAAATGACTCAATACCTTTGGTTTATACTCTGATATTATACACTATATTATACATCTATAGTGAAAAGTTCAGATTTTTTTAGTATACTTTGTAATTGATATGCATTTTCTTCATTTTTTCTGAAAAAATTAAATGTAATTTCAATTTTTTCCAGAAAAGGTTGAAAATTTTACAACTTTCAGAAAACATGTGATTTCATCTCTAAAAAATAAATATATAATTTTTCATTCATATGTAGTTGGATAATGGCAACAAACAAAGAAATGGATTTAGTGGTCATGGGCCTGTCCTTATAGGGTTAAATATAAAGCACTTGCCCATTTTTTTTCCAAGTAGTGTGGTTCACACCTTTCTAGGCATCTGCATTCTACAAATAATGTGAACTACAATACTCCATATTTTTTAAACTTTTACATACTTGAAGAAGTTTTTCATTTTTTTTTTTTTTTTTTTGATGAATTTCTTAAATATTTTGAAGTGGTATTGGTATTGAAAATTTTAAGCAGGTCATGAAATAGTTGTAACAAAATGGATTGGAAGTAGTGTTGCAAATTTGGATCCAAAAATGGATATTCTGGTGCAGAGAAATTAATTCAACTATTTTTTGTAGGTTGGCATAATTCATAGCCATATTCATATTGGGCCCCATAATTGACCTCTAGCACTCAACCAAGTGACACATTTTGTAAGAATGAGTGGTCACTTTTGTTCCGTTTTGGCAAAAACTTGGGATTTGGCACCGTGCACTATGAATACTTAGTTGTACCAAAAGAAAAAAGCTCAATGGTTGATTTGGGGGCATCAATCATATTGTAAATTTGTTTTATTATCAACAAGTGTCCTTTCTGAGTACTTAGTTTTACCTAGAATACTATGCCCAAGATTCTATCCCAATTTTTTGCAGAAAAAGAACATGTCAAGGTTTTAATTTATAATAGATGTACCATAGTAGATAAAAAGATAAAAATTGGACATTTGTGAGGATTTCATAATGAAAAGATTTCACCCAAAAATGAGCTTGAAACCATCTTCAATGTTCACAAAGTGTGCACTCAAGGGAGTCCTCTTTGTATAAATGTGGAAGACATAAAATAATTTATTTAAAATGCCCTTGGTAGGAACTTGTCTACCTATTGTAGAAATAGACCACAAAAAATTCAACTCTAGATATTTAGATTTGAATACTCAGTAGTACTAAGACTAAAGTTTAACCCCTAAAGGCCCAAAGTCCCCTCGGGGGACACTTGGGATTTTGGGCAGGCTTGTGCGACCTGAAATTTCGACCTGATTTTTTGAAACTTTTTTTGAAGATAGGAAATCACATTAGCTTTCCAAAAATATAATTTTTTTTTCAATCAGTGCCTGGGAAAAAAAGTTATGCCACCCGAAGTCAAAAAAGCAATTTGCCGGGCAGAAAAAAAAAACTTTAAAAAATTGAATTTTTTTTTTTGATTTTTTTTCTCAAAGATCATGTTTTTGTCTATTTGGACTTAGAATGAGAAAGTTATGGACAATCTTGTTTTTCGGGCAATCTAAGCATCTTCTTCAAAAACAACTTATGAAATTCATTTTTGAATGCAATTTTCAAAAAATTTCAAATTTTTTTTCTTGAAAAGGTTAAGTTTGTTTGCAAGAACAATCCCACTGTTGGGATTATGGTTTTTTAATTCCATCTAAGAGCTATTGAAGATTTAGTGTTTTGTTCAATTTTGGACCTACTTCTACTTAATAATTTTTTTATATGTGAAAATTAAGTTTTGACATTCTGAATTTTTTTTTTCCCTGACTCTCAACTCAAATGTTCAACATAAAAGATTTTAACTTTATGGTGTGTAGTGCAAAAAAAATCCACAAATGGCCATCAAAGTCATCTGAAATTGCAATCCAGAGTTCAAAAAAACTTCTTTTTCCAACTTCAAACGCTAATATCTTCCAATCAGTATGGTCAAACTTCATGAAATTTTTACCACATGATTTGAGACAAGTGAAGTACAAAATCCTACGGTTAGATTCTAAAAAAAAGTTTTTTTTGGTTTAGGGAGTGATCGCAGTAGAAATGGCAGTTTTCCGTGGTTTTGGAGCCAAAAAATGCCTTGGGCCTTTAGGGGTTAAAGTGTGACAAATTAGAGAAATTTATTATTAAATATAAAATTTCTAAATTTTGTAGGATATGATTACACTCAAGATAGCCACTTCAAGTAAGAAATTCAAGTTCATTTGGGTCATGCTTCAAAAGTTATTGCAATAAACAACTCCATCACATTTGGTGTAATGTAATTACCTATTATTGTTTCTTGTAAACACCCTTTGACATATGCTTAAAATAGAAAGATTCTTTTTTTTCATGTAAACTTTAAAAAAAAATAACATTCCAAAAATCCAAAATGTGACTTTTGAAATATTTTTGCCAACCCTAACCACCGAATATGATACTTCATGCATTTGAATTTTCAAATCCTTGTTTAGAATTGGTGGAATCTAATGTGCAAAACCATGTAATGGCTTTAGATTTAGCCTCTTAAATTCTTTGCAAGCTCAATGTGATTTTTGAAGTTTCCATCAAATATTAGCATTTTGTAGTTAGACTTTTGACTTGTTTGTGAGTAAAAACTGTTTTTGGGATGTACATTTTTGCTACAAATGACATAGGAAATAAATTTGCACACCCAATAAGTCTACATGCATTTTCTGTGAGTTTTTGAATGTTATGTCTCCAAAAAATTAGTTTCAGTAATTATTGAAGGACTAATGAGGGATGGCCTCTTGGCAATCTTTTTTCACTTAACGCCTTGGTGGTTCCATATCGTCTTCAATTTCTACTTGATGGCAATGGCATAAAATTCATTTTACATGGTGAATTCAAGTTTCAGATTTGAGTGTATTAGTTTTTAACTCCAATTATATACAACACAATAAAAGATTTAAAATCAATTTCATACCCTCAAATTTTCATTGAATTTTGAAAATGAAATACACCTATGATATAGAATAGAAAAAATTCAACTTTAAACACTTCAATCTTCCAAATGGTAGAGTTTGAGTTTAAGATTTTCTTAAAGATTTCAAAGTGAAGATGATCTATTAAAAGCCTATGGTTACAATTTTCATTTTTTACATTGAAAAATCTTGACCTAAATGTTCTTTTAAATGTATTTTTGGTTTGAAAATGCAAAAAATATCATTTCCTTTCTATCAACATAGTTAGGGCAAAATACTTAATCCCAAAAGTTCTTTCTTATTTAGAGGCACAAAACTGCTTTAAAATACTAGTCCTTAACCCTTAAAGTTCCTTGACTATGTTTTCACCAAAAATGCTCCAAAATTGCCATTTCCAGTACAAATACCAAATTTTAGGAAAAAAACATTTTTAGACACATGTAACCAAAGGATCTTATAGTATGCTAGTTTTAGAAGATGTAGAAAAATTTCAAAAATTTACACCACATGGATTGCAAGATATTAGCGTTTGAATTGGCAAAAATCTTTTTTTTGTCTCTATAAAAATAGGGCAGCTGCACTTCACAAGATCACATTTGTATGAAAAAATGTCCAAAACAGTGGTGCTTCTTTGAATTATTTTCCCTAAACAAGTTGGATACGTGATTAACAATTTTCAAATCATTTGGAATTGTACAACATATAGGAAAAAAATAGTAAGTAGAAGGAAGTAGAAAATTATTCAAAATACAAAATTGTTAAGAATTTAGTCATGGAATTGAAAAATGCCAATCCCAATGGTTGCAATGTTTTAATAAACAATCTACATCCTTTGATTTTATTTTTTTCAAAAGATATTGAAAATTGAGTGAAATAAAGGACTTCAAAGTTTATATTAGAGTAGAGAATCCATATTGGCCCACAAACTAAAACTCCTCATAACTTTTGACTCATTGATTAAAATGGAATGATTCAAATCTTCCCAAAAAAAAAAATTCTAGAAAATCATTTTCAAATTTTTGTTTATGAAAAAAGTGATTTTTTTAATTTGCCCGGAGTACCCGAGTTGAGAAACAAACAACATATTAGGCCATAACTTTTGACTCATATTTCCAAATGTCATGAAATTTAGTGCATATGAAAGATATTCCTCGTCCCCACTTTCTCTTTAAATTCCAGCCTAAAATATGCAAATTTCTAATCACAGGTACTTGCTCAAAATTGCTATGTTGCTAAAATAGTAGGCTAGTCCTTTAGGGCTTAATTCAAGGCTAAAATCTTCATCTATATTTAATTTTCTAACAAATCCAACTTGATATGATCCTTTGGTTAACCTATTCAAGTACATCCAACCATAGTTTTAGAGTGAATTTCTCATTAGAAGGAATTTGGGGCCAAGAAAGGGCCGTTTTCAGGCTTGTTCTCCAATCTATCCCCATGCTCTAAGCAGTGGTATGGGTTGTCAGAAAAATATATTTTTATTTTTTATTTTTTTATTTTTTTGAAAATCTGATGTAGCTGAAGTTTGGCCATGTCACCCTACTACAGTGGCGCAATTTCAGCAGTCGGGAACTACACAAAACTTGTGGAGAACTTATGGGAACTTGTGGCCCTTTAGAGGGCCCAAATTCTCTCTAATGCCACCAATTGCAAGTTAAATGTGCATGAACTTCAAAATGTAGGTTTTTCTAGCCCTTCCAAAAGGTGAAGTTTTGTTTTTCAATATTTTTAGAAAAAAACATGTATGTCCCAATTCTTTTGCATTTTAGTCAATATGTTAGAAAATTTTTAATTTTTAACCAAAAAACCTTTCATATTCATCTTTAAGGAGATTAAAAAGTGGATGAAGTTACTAAATGAAAGAAAAATTAAACCACTATAACTTTTATAAAAAATGGTGGATTGTTAATTCCAATGGTAAAAATGTTCTAGCTAGTAAACAATCTACATCTTCTTTTTTTGCTTTTATTTGAAAATTTTCTAAATTGAGTCCATAAAACAACTTTATATATGTTTTTTCTACCTTCATTGCCTACGAAATAAAACTCCTTATAAATTTCACCTCATTATTTGGAATTAAATAATTCAAATGTTTTTGAATTGATATCAATATATACAATCCAATAAGTTGGTTAATATTTTTTAGAATATATTTTTAGCTACCCTTTTTACATTGAAATTGAAAAAATCCTTATAACTTTTGAAATATTTATTGAAATCACCTTATACAAATCTTCACACGTAGATTAAAATGATTAGCATCCATTCTAAAATGTTTTTGCAAAACTTTTAAATTATAAAGTCAGTAGAGCTTGCCCAATTTTTCAAAAAAAACAAATTGGGCTCTTTAGTCCTTTAGGAGTTAATAGGAAGTTTGACATAATTTTTTTTAAATCATCAAAATTCCTCAAAGCCATCATCTCATAGGTTTACCTTCAAGATAAGTAGAAGTGAAAATTCGATTTGACTAGGCAAAATGTCTAAACCTATTGCTTTCTACTTATAAAAAGCTAATAGTGTCTAATTTTGACATTAGAAAGTACTATCAAAGTTGTCACATTTAGATTTTTGCCTAAAAATAAAAACCTTCTAAATTTGAGAGCCTAGGCTTAATTTTAGATATAACTATAATCAACACTTTGAAGATCATTCATATAAAATTTATTCATATAGTGTCCAAAAATTACAAGCTACGAAGATTTGAAATCCTCCATATTCAATTAAATCAAAGATACTTTAATGATAGGAACCATACTTAGCTAATTTAGGTAATCAAATCACTTTAGATGTAAGGTAGCAACACCTTAAAGCAACAAGTACCTAAAACAACACTTATTTTTTTTTTGCCTCATAGCAAACCAAATTTGTATGTAAAAACACCAAGTCTCCTATATAGAACTTGAGTAGATAAGCAAAGTGTCTATGCATGTGCACTTAGACTATTCATGCATCACTCTCCATTCCTTCAAGATTCCAAATGTGTTGTTGCTACTAAGTTTATGACTCATTGTAGGGGGCTATAGCGTGTTGTTTTTGAAAATTTATCACATACAATAGAACCTCTCTAAGTTAAAACTCTCTAAGCCAATAAACCTCTCTAACATAATAATGCTTGGCAATTTTGGCTCGGTGAATATAATAAGTGGTAGCATTGAATGAGAGCTGGCCAAGGAAATTGTATTGGACCTAGCCCCTGCCAAAGATAAAGCTAAAACAGGTTTTTTAACAAGCTTCTTGGTAATGTGAAGTCCTTTTCCTCAAAATGTGCCATTTGTATAGCTTTAGCAACTTTTTGTGTGCCCTCCTCTTCATCTTATGCGTTGTTGCATTTAAAAAAACTACAAATTCTTGAAGGCATTTCTCGTCATTTCAAGAAAACTTCTTTGATTACTACAGTACGGAAGGTGATGTTCAAAGACTGAAGTTGCCGTCTATGTGTATGGACAACAGAGAAGGTGCACATTGTTCTCATCTTTACATTGTCATGTCTGTATGTGTCCACAACAAGGAAGGTGCTTTCCCGATATTGTTTTTGCCATGTGTGTTTTGGAATTGACAAGTGTCCTCTGACAATCTACCCATAGAACCCAATGCAGATCCCAGATAGCGTCATTTATGTAAGACTACAAATTCTTGAACGAGCAGACCCTCTTTAAATCAATAAATCTCTTTATTGTAATATAATAGGCCCTATTATCGCTTTAGAAAGGTTCTATTGTATTTACCGATCAGCAAAGAATTTAGATTACTTGCAACATCTTTTATTACAATTAGCTAAATTTGTTTGAACAAAAATTCCATTGCATGGTCATGCAAAAGACACTGAAACTCTTCTATTAGCACTTTAAGATGTTGCTACTTTCAGCTTAGTTAACCCCTAAAGTTCCATAACTATGTTTTTCCGAAAAACGCTCAAGAATTGCCATTTTTAGTACAAGTGCCAAATTTTTGAAAAAAGTAATTTTTTGATACATATAATTGTAAGATCTTATAGTATATTGACTTTAGAACACGTGATAAAAATTTCAAAAATTTCCGTTGCATGGATTGCAAGATATAAGCGTTCAAATTCATTGAAATAATTTTTTTGGCCCTGCAAAAAAAGGGAGCTGCACTTCACATGCTCACTTTTCTATGAAAAAATGTCCAAAACGGTGGTGCTTCTTTGGATTCTTTTTCCTAGAGAAGTTGGCTACATGCTTGAAAAACTACACATCAATTAGAATTGTACAACTTATAGGAAAAAAATAGTAAGTAGAAAGAAATAGAGAATGATTCAAAATACAAAATTGTTAAGAATTTAGTCATGGAACTGAAAAATGCCAATCCCAATGGTTGCAATGTTTTAATAAACAATCTACATCCTTTGATTTTATTTTTTTTCAAAAAATATTGAAAATTGAGTGAAATAAAGGACTTCAAAGTTTATTTTAGAGTAGAGAATCTAGAATTACCCACAAACTAAAACTCTTCATAACTTTTGACTCATTGATTAAAATGGAATGATTCAAAGCTTTCCATGAAAATAAATCTAGAAAATCATTTTTAAATTTTTGTTTATGAAAAAAGTTATGTGCTCAGACTGCCTAGTTACAAAAAAAAGTTTTTTCTCCGGTTCAAAATGATCTTCCTGTTGGCCTTAAATTTTTGTCCTAAAATGATCTTCTTGTTGCCTTTTTGTGGCGTCTTAAATTGGTCAAATTTGACTTTTTATTTCTAATTGGGCCCACCAAAACAACTTCCAGTAGTGGTTTCCCCTCCATCCACGCAAGCATTAGTCACAAGACAAATGAAATGATTAATGAGGTCAATCAACACTATTTGTTCTTATTTTTTGCATCTCTTTGAATATTTACCAACTGAAGGAAATAAAGCTTTGGAGGGCGAAGCAAAGAGTTACATATGGGCTTGGGCATATACTAAATGCCTACAAAATAATAATCTCACACTCAACAATTAATTGACCATTGGTGATCTTTGAAAATGACCAAAACTATTACTTTTCAATATTCCAAAATTACATTTTGAAAAGGGATTTGAAACTCAAAATTTCTAGAATGCTAGGAGTGCACCAAACTCTATTTATAATACAAAAATGATTTTTAAAATGTTATTTTTTACCTTAATCTGGAATAATTTGTCTAACATGAAGATCATTTTGGAACGGAGGTAGTAACATATTAGGCCATAACTTTTGACTCACATTTTCAAATGTCATGAAATTTAGTGTATATGAAAGATATTCTTTGTCCCCACCTTCTATTAAAATTTCAACCTAAAATACAGAAATCTCCAATCACACATATCTGCCCAAAATTTCTATGATGCCAAAAAATGCATGCTGATCCTTTATGGGTTAACTTACCTTTCAACAATCCAGAACTTGAAGTAAAAATTCATCTACGTCATAAGGTAGGAGGTCCTTAAAATCTTGGGTTCTAAATGCATCCCCTATAGTTTTTTGTTCCGGCACATTTCATAGGCCTGAGTGGCACCTCACTCTTAGTCTTCCTCCCAGGTTACTCCGCCCGCGAGAACCTGATTGAATGTTCCTTTTACTGTGTTTTTTAATGCAATGGTCACCTCGTCTTTGAAAAAAAAAAATGCATCCCCTATCTAGGAAAGCGTGACATGCTCCTTGATATTGCAGTCATTGATGAGTAGGTAGGCTTAAATGGGCGATTCATGGACCTCCTACCTTATTCCATTTTTTCTAAACAATAAGGCTGGTCAGAATTTATGTCACCCTCATCACATCATCATAAAGCCCTGCAAAACACAGCTGAGTGATGTAATGCATGTACTCCTAGGCAAGCTTCATTGGGAGCATTCTCATGGATGTGAGAATGATGTGCGAGCCAATTTTTTGTCCAAGGTTCCAACATAGAATTAATGCAATGGTCTATTGAAAATACTACCAAATAAAGCAGGTTTTTTTGAGCCTGTGTAATACCTAGTGTCCTTGGAGATGCATACGAACAGGCTAGCAGCACAGAATGATGGAATGCAAGGAGCCAGTGAATGGACTTAACAAATGCAGTGATCATAAACTAAGCGAACATGAAAATCTTGTTGCGCAGATATTAAGTCTATTTCCTCACGGAAAAAGCTTGGGCTGCCCAGAGCACAAAGAGTCATGGGTATTAAAAATTTATTGAAACTTTTTGTCGGTGCAACTACCGCTAGTGTAGAATACAGCAGTGATACCTTGGTTGAACATGGATTTAGCAGCATTTGTCATTATGAACTGACAACAGAATGCACGAGATTTGCTCAAAGCAATTGAAGGTTGATTATGGTGGGATGTGCTAAAATTGTTGTTTCTCTAATAGGATCCTCATCCACAGGGGTAACTATTGGAGTTTTCAAGGTATTGATATTGAACATTTCAATGAGGGAACACCTTTCAAACACCCCCAATTTCAACTTCAAAATTTTATTACTAATTTAATGACAATAAAAATATATATCTGTATAGAAGTGGCTTCTATTTATCAAATAGAATTGACCAAAAAAATGTTCTGCTGTGTGAAACCCTTCTGAAAAAGAGGATCAATACTTCAAAAGGATGCTTTTGGACCCACATTGTACCGTATCGTTGGTTGCTTCTGAGTTCTGATTGCCTCTGGTTGCCTCTTGGAGAAGAAGGCACTCATAAAGAAGAATCCAGTTGATTTCTAGCATCCCCATGTGCAGTCCGTGACACATTCAATAGACTGGCATTCAATGGCCACGGAACCTGTTTGCAAGCTTCCACTGATCCTCTACAAATAACTTAACTGGTACCTCATGGTCACTCAAAACACCTATTCTCGCCACTTGTGGCTGGCGTGGTTGTATTTTACCTCTTTGCAGTGAAATTTCGTTTCATTTGTGCCAAAACAAACAAACAAAAAACACCTAATCTCACAAACCTGCCACTATTCCATAATTACAACCATCTGGAAATTCATCACATCCATCCTTGAACTACTACTGTAGTATTGAGAGTCCCGTGCACTTGAATGTGAACAAACATGTCTTATGACCCTCAATTAACTTACAACTTGCTCTGCATTCAATGAATTAACTAAAATGGTAGCCCCAGCTATGCAGACCTGGAGGTCTGAGACATTTGAATCTGTCTGAGCTTCAAGGTCACAGATGTCTGGGCAACGCACTTTGACCTGCTTGCAATCTATCAAACCTGCAACTGTATATGGAAATAGGAACTCATGCACTATGAGGGCCTTGACTTTGAACCAGTTGTAGTGAGCTGGTGGATATTCAATGGGAGATTCTATTAAGAACTTAACCCTAGAAAGGCCTGAAGGCCTTTTGTGGCTGTATAGTATATTCTACATATGGTGGTATTGGATCAGAAAAACATTGACCAAATACTTTTCGATTCAAAGTAAATTAATGATCATAATAGAACATAAATAACAATGTATCACAATTAATATATTAAACTAAAATTGAAGAGTTGTAAGGCTAAATACAAGTTATAAACCCAAGGGCCTTTCAAGGATAGTTTGCAATCTATCATGACTTTCTCAAATGCAATGAATGTTTCCATCAAGGAAACTCGCAACTTGTAATTTGGAAGTACTTACTAAGTACTTACTAAACTTGTTTCTCATTTCTCTCAGTTAAATAATGGCAACATTTTGATTTCAACATCAAGTTGCAAAGTATCCCTTACATAGTTATATAATGCATCAAGATGAGTGTTTAAACTTGTATTAGGATTGGTGTTAGCAAAACAAATCTAGTTTAAATACATAAGGTGGAGTACCTTAAAACATCCTTCAAAGCAATGATGATATTTTTAAAGATTCACACTTCTTGTATTTTCCAGTCAATTTTCATTTGAAAGAACATAAAAGTTGCATCTAATCCACTTTGATTCATATGTTTCAAACTCTTTTTGAATTAGTTAAAAATTGGAGGGTGATATAAAAGGACACCATCAATACATTGAAAAAAACTCTCATATGTATTCTAATATTAGTGGACACTTAAATGTTGGAGAAATTATAGCACATCCCACCTTTTTTATATTTATTGCTAAGACCTATGTTGGCACTATTCTCTTGATTGCTTAATGAAAATTAACATACATTGCTAATCTATTGTTCAATATAGTAAGTACCATTAGCAAACCTGTCTACAAGCTTTCTATGCTATTGTCAATAGTAAGTTCAACTACATTCCTCTTTAATACCCATTAAGATAGAACCACCTAATTTGGACATATAAAATGTTGGATATTGGTTCAAAATTTAGAGTGGTCAATTTTTAAAAATGAATTTCAATAATTCCTAGAAGATTGTAATGCAACTCAATATCCCTTATTTAAATATTGAATGCCATTTTAAACTTGTAAAGGTTCCGATTAACTTTTGTATAAATGACGCAAAGTACACCCATATTATGAGGATAATGTTGTGTACATTCCCAAATACAATATGTGCGTCCTCATTGAAGAATGTCACGATGTGCATTTAGGGTGCTTGTTTGAATTAGGTGGAGTGACCTTCCTCTAGGTTTAGTTGAGTTAATTTGCTTATTTGGACTGCTTGCCATGATAACAATGAAATTATACACATTCTGACTAACTTCCGGCAAGCTTTAACTGGAGAGCAATTTGGTCACTCAAACTGAAGGTCCTCGCTAGGTATCTATCACTTCCTGATCTGCATGTGTCCACTCCTAACAGAGTCTTCAAGTAACTATATGATTGTTTCCACTGATGTAGCTCATCCACTCCAAATGCTATGCAAGAATCAGACTTGTCTCGCCCTCGATGGTTTATAATGACTCATTTGTGCAAACTGAATCCATGCACTGGTCACTTCTGCCTGTTCATCATCTTGATCCACCCATTCCACCATCAAAGGCACTCAGTGTTGAACATTTTGTTTACTAAAACCATGCTGAAACCCATTGATCAATCCATTCTCTTTGTGAGGTGACCCATCTGAAAGCCTTGATGGAACAAAAATAATTGCATTGGTGCAGCAAAGCAGCGAAAATTTGTGGGATGAGTTAATTAGAACTGGCTGCAAGATGTGCATTTCTGAAGCTCACTGGAAATGCTTCAGTCCCCTCTTTTTTCATAACTGTCGATCTGCATTCAGCCACTTGCAACATTTGTTCACTAATTTGTGCTCTGCGGTCATCATGGATTCCTCCAACCAGCCTTCCCGTTTAATTTGTTGCTATGAACCAATGATTTGAAGATGTCTTACAATGAAGTTTGGTTATTTCTCTTTCAATTCTCTACTGGAGAAACATGTCTGAGATAATCAGTCAGAGACAGAGCTATTGAATTCACCAGTGTGCCCAATTGCATCAAGTGGTAGGGTTTAGAGATTAGGGTTTAGGGTTTGGGTTTAGGTGTTTAGACTCCACTGGTCACTAACTGATTGGGGCCTTAGGATCTACTTTCGTGTGTACCTATCCAAGTATCATATCAAAATTTAAACAATAACCTTTGGGCTAGAAATTGGGGACAAACCCTAGGCTACATGATGGAGATGCGAGTAGATGAAAACCAAAATTCTAATGGCAATATAAAAAATTGACAAAAAATGCACAATCATTTTGTTAGCTAGAATCACCTAACTATTACTCATGAGTATATTTATTCTATAGAAATACTACAGTGGAACCAATATTTTATTTTATTTTTGCAAAATTTTCATCCATTGTATTGTTTTCATCTGATTTGAACAATTTTCCATCAATTTTAACTATAAATTGATGATATTAATAGTCACTATTCGGTAGCTACCAAATGTTCTTAACTCCAAATAATGAGGTAATAGATTTTTGCAAGGTTATACAGGACTTAATAAAACTCTTAGTCATTGACAATACACCATGAAGCATTTACAAAACCTAACACCAAATTACTATGAATTAATTTTATACAAGTTTAGCAAAATTATAAGATAATACATTCAAAAATTGTTGAAAAATCCTATCCAATGTAAGAATCCCTAATAATTAAACATTATGCAATAGGATGATTGCAAGAAAGACTTGTTGATTGTATAGCATTTCTTCTAGTATTAATATTTTCTTAGTAATTTATAATTACAAAACCAAGTAGAAAATTAAAAAAATAATATCCAATGTGAACAACTAGATTATAAAGAAACAATAAGAAAATTAAGATTAATATAAAGAAATCATTTTTTAGTTGGAAAACTAAAATATGCAAAATCTCAAGAAAATAGGTAATTTGATGTTATAATATCTTAAAGGTGATTACAAGAAACACCTGTACTATTTTGCGTCACACCTTGTGTACCGATTTGTTTTTTAGCCATAACTTTTGCATCCTAGCTCCAAATGACTCGAAATTCATATGCAAGGTATACATAACTATTACACGCCTTGTCTAATTTTTTGGAATTAAAAAAATGTTTTACTATCTAAAAATAGCCCCCAATTTTATGTCACATTTGCCAATTTTGGACAAAGTAGTACCCACAAAAACAAATTTGGAGCTCAAATTTGGAAGAGATGGTCTTCTAGTACACATTTAGCTATTGTTCAAAGGATTTAAAAAAAATAGTAAACTATGTGTCATGTAGCAGTCCACAAAGTGGACCTCTTTCTACTTGCATTTTGAAACATTGTAAAAAATTATTTAGGTTTTTTTTTTGGTAAATGACCATCTCTATAAATTTATTAAAAATGAACAATTTTGATTTTATTGATTTTATTTATTTCCTATTTTCTACTAATTAAAACACCAAAGTATATCTTTTCTTCAGATTTGACACTTTTCTAGTTCTCCTTCTTAAAAAAAAATTCTATGATTTTCCTTCGGTGGTTACCTTCATCTTATAGGTGTATTCATTGACCATTTTTTTAATAAATTAATTAATTTTTTCTAATTTTAAAGTACTCCAAGAAAAAAAAGTATGAATATTGTAAAACGCAACAAAATCAACAAGTGTTTCATGCAATCACCCTTAACCTCTAAAGTCCCGAGGCCTTTTCTTCATCAAAAAACACTCAAAATTGCCATTTTTATAGCAAAGAGCAAAAAAAAAATTTAATGTTTTTTTTTTGCATATTCAACTATAGGATCTATACTAGACTAGTGTAAGAATGTATAGAAGGAATTTTAGAAACTTTGACTATATAAATTGCAAGATATTTGCATTTAAAGTGAAGAAAACGAGTTTTTTACATCTTACTCAACTACATTCTTTGGCTTTGAACCTTCTTAACTTAAATTTTTTGCTCCACTAATTTTCAATTTCTAACTTTATGTGATGAAGAATTGAACTAAGAATCAAGGAAAAAAATTCAAAAAATACACACTTAGTTTTCATTCATTAAAAATTTGTTAAGTAGAAATAGGTTCAAGATTGAAGGGAAAACTAAGCCGTTAATAGCTCTAAGATGGAATTGGAACACACAAATCTCAATGGTGAGATTGTTCTAGTCAGAGACCTTAACTTTGTGATTTTTTTTTTAAGTTGTGAAAATTGAGTTAAAAAATGAATCTTACAAGATATTTTTTCAAGAAGATGCTTTGATTGCCCAAAAAACAAGACTGTCCATAACTTTGTTATAACAAATCCAAATGGAATGAATCAAATCTTTCTATGTAGATAAAAATAAAATCTGTAAGAAACAATTTTTAAATTTTTTTTATTTTAATTTTTTCTAAGTTTTTTTTTTTGTCCATTGAACTAAAAAAAGGACCTTTTTGTACCATAATTTTTGCTCCCGAGCACCAATTGGAATAAAAATCATGTTTCCAGAAAGCTAATGTGTTTTTCTATCTTTACCAAAAAAATCAGAAAATCACAACAAATATTGAAACGGTTGGAGCCTGTCCAAAATCCATTTTGTTCCTTGAGGGGGACAATGGGACTTTAGCGGTTAAAAATAGACAAACAATTTAAAATATTAAAGATAAACTGGATATGGGTCATTGCAAGAAACACCGGTCCTATTCTCCATCACAATTGGAGTGATGTTGTTATCATTTGCTATAACTTTTGAAGCACAAGTCCAATGAACATGAAGTTTCTATTGGAGATGTCTAATTGATGGTAATCAAATACTTTATTTTTTAGAAATTAAAAAAATCATTTTATGTTTTAAAGTCAATTTTGTTAATTTGTCAAGCTTTGAAATTTAGTTTTTTTCCCTATGTTCGGAGTATTCAAATTGAATGATCTAAAGTTGAAATTTTGGTGATCTATTCCTACACTAGGTGGACATATGCCTACGAAGGGACATCTAAAAATATATTATTTTATATCCTCCAAGTCCATGCAAATAGGGCTTCCTTGCACAAGCACTTCTGAACATTGAAGATGATTTCAATTTCATTTTTGGGTGAAATTTGGTCACCATCAAGTCCTCATAAATTTGGTCAATTTTAAAAAAAAAATTGTTAATGATTTTCTATTTATTATTAATTTATACCTCATTGTATCAATTTTCTGTGACAGTTTGTCTTTTTTCATTAAATTTTTTTTTAGCATTTATAAATAGTCCATAGTACATGCAACAATACTTTTAGTTGTCAATTTTTCCAATGAACGCCTGAGATTGTTCTGCTACAAAGTACTCTTAGTACTTTGGGTCTAAAAAACAAACTTTGTCAAAATGCTACAAAAAATGCACAGTGTTTCTTGCAATGATTTATGCGTTACAAATTTGTAGGAAAAGATCATTCAATAAAAGAACCATCAAAATAATTTTTGTTGACTTCCTTACAAATGAATGTAGAAGTAACTTTTTTTAATGCTTCTATAAAAACAAGTTATAAACTATGAAAAGACAATCCCATCCAAATTTTAGCTCCAAATTCCTAGGAATGGATACTCAATAATACTCTAGATTTCTAAAACCACATTTGTAACATATTCTTAAAAATTGATATTTCCTACCAAATTAACTTAAAAATACAATGGTTTTCTTAAATAAGATTAAAATGGATATATCCATATGGATATTAGTTTGAGAATAATATATTCAATCATTATTCTCAAACTCATGCTTCAAAAACATTATCACATGAAGGATAATACTATAAGTTTTTTTTGCATCAATCATCCAATGAATGTAGTGACTATTATTAAAATGATCAAGATTATACTTTTGGACATCCAATTGATTAAATTTGACCAATTTCATTAAAGGTGTTTAGTATTTGTAAAGTGTCTAACGTTTATATTGTTTCATCTATTTTAGGGTCGCTTTACACTTAGAGGCTGGACCAATTTGTTGTGTCAGAGGCCAAGAATCCTCACTTGTGATTGGACAGAACGCTGAAATAAGCTCCAATTCTTGTACACCTAGAGGCCGGGCCAATTTGTTGGCACAAATTTTACATTCAAAAAAGACATGATTTGACATGGCTCGAGCTCGATGAATTGGGTGCACCTAAAATGGGAGGCCAATTCTTGGCCTTAAGGCCAATGTTAGATTTCAATTAAAAGAACTTTTTTTTATAAAATATTATTTTTTTCAACAAATCACATCCGTTGGATTTTGTGCAATCGACCTCAAGGGGAATTGACCCGGCCTCTAGGTATAAAGTGGCCCTGAAAATTTTAGTCCCTCTTTCTTTTTTATAGATTTTATTGAATCGGCTCGACTTCTTAGCCTCAAGGCCTTTACATATGGGAGAATTGGTCCCCATTATAATCTTATTCTAATGGATAGTTGAGGCCGGCCTTCAGCCCAAAAGAGACTGAAATTTTGTGCAATTGGCTTGAAGAAAAATAAGCCCGGCCTCTAGGTATAAAGCGGCCCTTAGTATAGTGAACTTTCTACAACATACAGTGACTCCCAAAAGTAGTTGGCCACCCTAAAAATCACTCTCATAAATTGAGAAATTGGAATTATGAAGTGAAATTTAGATATGTTGTTGTACAAAAGGAATTATACCCTCATGTGTAATTTCACTTTAAATGGACTATATTTAAACCTATTATTAATTGAATGAAATTTCTATTTAAAAAAAAACTTTTTGTGAGAAGTCAAAATGTCCCATTTCTTTTTATAGGAAGAATGTACATCTTGACAAGAATCACATGTTACAAGTTTCATGAATTTTGGATTTTTATTGATTGAGATCTAATTGACTAAAATTTGACCCCAAAATTTTGTTTTAAAATTTTTTCATTCCATAAATTGCAAAAAAATAAAATAAAAATTTAAAATAATGTCAAATAATTATGTATATCAAAAACATATTTTTTTGCAATTTATGAAGTGAAAAATAAAAAAATCAGAATTTTGGGGTCAAATTTCAGTTAATTAGACCTCAATCAATAAAAATCCAAAATTTATGAAACGTATAACATTTGATTCTTGTCAAGATGTACATTCTTCCTACAAAAAGAAATGGGACATTTTGACTTCTCACAAAAAGTTTTTTTTCCATAGAAATTTCATTCAATTAATAATAGGTCTAAATATAGGCCATTTAAAGTAAAAATTACATATGAGGGTAGAAATCCTTTTGTACAACAACATGTCTATATTGCATTTCATAATTCCAATTCCTCAATTTATGAGAGAAATTTTTAGGATGGCCATCTACTTTTGGGAGTCACTGTAAGCACATAATTTAGAAGCAAGTTAGAATGGTAAAGTGCTTGCTTTTGTACCACTTTTTGAAGTACTTTCAAAAAACCAAGAAGCACTCAATTCTTGTGGTGTCTTTGTATTAAATATTTGCTTTGGGTTCTATAGAGCACAAACTAGGCTCTTAGGGTTGTAATTTTATTGAAGAGTATCACACCCCTAGCGTGTACTCTAAGGGTGACCATGCTCTAGTCATGGGTCGATAATATTCAAAAGACCATAGATAGGATTGAGACTTGAGAGAATATTGTGAATGAAGGTCCCATAGCACTTTTCATCCACATTTGAAGAGTGTCAGACCCCTATCGCGGGAGGGGTGACCATGCTCTGATGCCCCAACAGTACAGTCATGTGTGGATAATATAGAAAAGACCAGGCTATTCTCCGGGCATTGCAACAGCGCTGAGCCTCTCAGTGATCCAAAATTAAACTAGCTAGGGGAAAGGCTATGGTGCAGGCGAAGGCGATTCCTTCGTGTTGCAGCAGAGCGGATAAGAATACTTGCTGCGAGACCACTTTTTTTTTCACACAAATATGCGAAGACCACTTGGAGCAGACGGAACATCAGGCAGGTATGAAATTCCTCGTCCACTTTCAGTTCCTTTCCAAAAAACATAAAATTTGCAATTCAGCTCAGTCACTTGTTCATTTTTTTTTTGATATACGGAGTCCTTTTTATTCTTTACTTAGCTGTTGTTGCTCAAATCTCATCCACTTTTGCATCCCTGTCTACGCACTTGGCCTTCAGTTCACTGCCAGCCACCGCAAAACGCTGCAGCACACCCGGACTAGCAAAGCTACCTGACGACCTTCTCATCGACTGTCATTGGCTCCGTCTCTCCTCATTCTCCATTTAGTAAAACTCGTTCTACTCGTCTTCACAGTATCGATCAATACGTTACTATTCATTGCAAACCACAAACAGAACAATAATATTTATATCGGATCCAAATCGACCTGTCACACGGATTTACGTTCAGATATGTATGCAATAGGGAGCTCTAGCTATTTTCAAACTTAGGTGCTCAACGCTTTGAGTAGAACTATAATAAGAATTCCAATTCTGACAAAAAGTAAAAATTAAAAAACATATCCAACACTTATTATAGAAACTACATCCGCCCCCAATCCAGTGAGCGCTCATATTCGTTTACAGTATGACGTTTGGGACCAAATTGTACTGTATTTAAGTTTTCCACACCAAACACATCAAATACGTCGAGACGCCTGCATAATTACCACGTGTATCAATTAGTGCAGTCAACAATATATTTTCATCATAATTATTTTCAGGCCACAGCATAGAACTATGCCAACAGACTAATTACGGTGTTGTGGTGTTGTTAGTGGTGGGCATATACTCAAGTCGAAGCAAATTCATTGCAGGTTTGTGACAAGTATTATCTCAATGTGTTCTTGACCATTGAACTAGATGAGATGCATCCAGAACTTTCTTATATATGGATTATCTGCAATCTCCATCTACAACTGTAGTTGTCATCTCCTTACATGCAGCTAATATTAAACCTAGCTCCGGACGATGAACTCCATTGGCACAATCGAAAAGAAGCCCTGATATAACGCCCGCTGAAATTTTAAAATGACTAATTTTTAGCAAGCTCTGACAGTGCGTTGAATTTCACTTCTGCTATGGTGCACCAAAGGGTCCCGTGGGATTTTGGTTGCTAAAAATGAAGCAATGTAAGTTACGTAACATGTAAGGGTAAAGAATTTGGAAGTCAACGACGGTAGAAATTCTTGTATATAAGCAAGTCAGAGCTCGAACAATTCTCAGCCAAGTTCGACACAGCATTCCGTATTCAGTGTCACTCTCCGCACCTGCTGCATAGTCATGGGGAAGCTTATCATCATGCCGGTTGCTGCACTCGTGATGCTGCTTTTTGCAGGTACTACCCGTGTTCATAGCAATCGTCAGTTAGCCAGCAATTAATCAGCAACTGATCGAGTTATTATAGTCAGGTCTACTAGATTATTCAGAGCCTCTGTGTTATAATTCCATAACAAAATGATAGAGGCGGGTTGCATTGTGATATTTCCAGTTGGGATTCCCATGACACACAGGTTTTGGCAACGTTGAACTGCTAATAGATCTTGTCATTTGATTATAGTTCGAGTATTCAATTGCTAATCATAATGCTTGTGAATATATCGCAGGTGCTGCACAGGCGTGGACTTGTGCTCCAGGGTACAAGGACTGTGATGGAAACTGGCCCCTTAATGGCTGTGAAGTGAACATCAACACCGACGTCAACAACTGCGGCGACTGTGGGTACAAGTGTGGATCCCTCTGCGGCGCTAACGTTGTTCCCGCCTGCACGTCGGGCAAGTGCGAGTTTTCTTGCAAACCACCATTCCTGAACTGTGACTCCATCTGGAAGAATGGCTGCGAGATCGACGGCAGCAGCGACATGAACAACTGCGGTTCCTGCGGCAACAAGTGCATTGCCCCAGCTTACGCCACAGCGACCTGTGCCAATGGCCAGTGTGTATACACCTGCAAGCCGGGATGGAAGAACTGCGACGGCGATTGGGGGAATGGCTGCGAGACGGACATCGGCCAGGACATGTACAACTGCGGTGCTTGTGGGAACAAATGCATTGCGCCTGCGAATGCGTATGCGAAGTGTGCTGGTGGGCAGTGCGTGTACACTTGCAAACCTGGGTTCTTCAACTGCGACGGCGACTGGAGCAACGGGTGTGAGCGTACCTGTCTCTCGGACATTTACAACTGCGGTGGTTGCGGAGTGAAGTGCGGCTCTTACCCGAACACCATATCTTCCTGCTACGGCGGCAAGTGTGTGTATAAGTGCAAGCCTGGGTTTGCAAACTGTGACGGGAACTGGGGGAATGGCTGTGAGACCTGCACCAGCATCGATGCGTACAACTGTGGACAGTGCGGCTACATGTGCCCTACTCCCAAGTACCTCGGTGGTGAAGCTAAGTGCACGTAAGTTGATGAAATGTTCTCTGCTGTCATTGCCATCAACAGGAGTATTAGTTCAAATGCTGTGTCTCACATCAGTAGCAAGTTTTTTGACATCCAAGTGCGTAAACCTCTAAAACTTAGACCGGCATAGATCTGAGGTCATTTCGGCTTTTGAAAATTGATTAGAAGATTTGCAGTGCCATTTGTACTTGTACAGACGTTGCATTTCGTGTCGCTAAGTAAGACATTCAATGCTTGGACATAATTAACGTTTCCTTCGAATCTGATGCGTGTGACGGGGCGTGTGACTTGTTTAGACCTTTCTTACTTTTATGGGAACATGAAACTGAATCACGAAGTTTTTTGTGATATGACAGTTATGGAATGTGCGAGAAGCAATCCTGCAAGAAAGGATGGAGCTGGGAAAGGAAGAAAAGCTGCTGTGTGAACGGCGGCAATGGCGGAGGAAAGAAGTGTTTTGGGTGGGTGTGTTGGTAGGAAGGACGTTGAAAGAGAAGAGATTGCTGTGGCTCTCTTAGGTTGGACACTGATTTTCTGATTTATGACATCTTGCCCGCATGATACTGCTTGACAAAGTTGCTCATTGGCGTACTTGTCAGGTAGTATCATGCCTGGAGCAGTAGTGTAGTGTTTTGCTAATAACTAGATGTGCTGCAAGAGGTGCATCTTTTCTGGTGTGGATTACTAAGTCCTGCCACCGTGTGGGTTTTTTCGGTAATGAGAAAGAGGCTTGTCTACGAAGGGCCTTAAAAACTTCTTTTCCAGTTGTCTTGCTGAGTAACAGTCTGCAGACTTTCTTTTTCCCATTTGTTCCCATGTTATCATTAAATGCTGTTTTACTAGTATCCGAAATGATTTCAAAAGACTGAGAAGGAATGCGAAGAGATTTCTGGCAGCAAGTTAACTCCAACGTAATCGGCCAGGTTCACATGATAAGTTCTATAATAGTCTTGAACTTGGGACACTGAAAATTTGATCGAATGTTGGAATTTTCTCTGAAATGCGCCGTTCATAAAGCAAAATAGTGGTTGATTCGAGTGCAAGTGTCAAATGCCTTATCTCATTGAAATAGTGGTAACTGGTGTATCCCAATTACTGATCGACATCGCCTTCGCCGCAGACACCGACGAAGTGCAGTAAAGGATGACATATGCTGCAAGGATGCGTGCACTCTAGCTTGCTAACCATTCCTCCATTTCGTAAGGCAAATTTTTGGAGCAAGGTTGAAATTGTAAATGAGTTTGTTGAAATCAACTCCAAAAGGATCTATGACACTGTAAATCAGAGAACGAGAATGGAAAATATGACAGTTCCTCTGCTATCGCAAGTGCACATGCAATTTTCTACAATTGCGCAATTGCAAACATCAATCTACCGACTGGAAGTTCTGTATTCACAACCACTTCACAGAAGAAACTGCCAATTTTCTTAAATTTGCTCGATTCCGGC
This sequence comes from Pseudisothecium myosuroides, assembly GCA_951799445.1. Lineage (NCBI taxonomy): Eukaryota > Viridiplantae > Streptophyta > Bryopsida > Hypnales > Lembophyllaceae > Pseudisothecium > Pseudisothecium myosuroides. The sequence goes on from OX637295.1 coordinate 15,588,132, forward strand.
GCCAACAATTGAGACGCAGTGCTATACAAAACTCTAAACCACTGTCAAAGGTGGTCTGGGATCGCTCCACTCTTTGTTATGCCATCGGGCTTTCTAAATCACTAATTCACTATATAAACGAGGGCATGCTTAGACTTCAGTTTGAGGTCGCGAGGCCTGGAAGTGGTCGAGCTTATAGTTGTGCAACGAGCCTCCTGCGGAGGCCGTTTTGTCCCCCCGTTTAACCCTGTAAGGACGCGGGGGGTGACCCTGGAAATCATGCATTGTATAACCGTGAGAGTCATTGGAATAAAAAAATCCAAAAGTACTCATTGGAAGTCAAGCTACTGTAGATGTTCTCCACTTTCCACAAAAAACTCCAAGCATGAATAGTTGTAGTTCTGTCCTACATTGGAGAATCCCTTGTCATTCATCGGACACTTATGGTCCGCGGCGTCCTTACTTGGTTAACCCCTGGGGAAAACGCAGGAAATTTTTATTTGCAAGGCATGATAAAATTTGCAAATTCTAAGTTCATATTTGCAATCAGAGGCCCCAAATTAGCTAGGAGAAGTCTTGACGGCACAAAATAGGGGGTAGTTTTTTTTACATTGACCCCTGGCTTTACCTCCGCAAGAGGCTCGTTGCACAACTATAAGCTCAACCCCTGGAAGTGCCGAAGTTGAGGAATATCCCAAATATAGCAAAGTTGAAGTAACATGTCTCTGATTGCAGTGACTGCATATTTTTTTAAAAAGCATATGAAACAATTAGCATTCAATACACATGGTGGTATTTGAAAAGTCATTGACACAAATTTCTAGTATTCATTGATTGCTTGTTGACTTTTTTCTAATTTGCATTTAACTGATCCCTAATGGATTGTTGTTTTCTAAAAGAATTGTAATTTTTTTTTTAAAAACTTGGGCACATTTTAGCAGATGGTGCCACAATTCTAAAAAGCTTTAGGTCCAAAATGCCTTATGGAATGCTCTACTAGACTCTGGGCAAGCAGCGCAACTTAAAGCTCAACTTGGGGCTCGCCAACATCCTAACCATGCTACTAGAATTTGGGCTAAGTTTGACCTTAGTTGGATACACTTTCCTTCCTTAGCTCATAGGTCTGGCTCCAACATTGTTTGGAGCAAGAAAAGTCCTCCTCTTTGCTTATTTCAATAGCTTCTTGTTTCTTTGGTTTCTGCTTGGTTCTCTTCATTTCCAGCCTCGCGGCTTGGTTGTCTTTGGTTCCGTTTTTTAAATGCAATGGTTCTATCATTTGTAAAAAAAAAAAAAAAAAAAAGCTTTAGATAGCTATATGTAGAGTAACTCCTTGTATAACCTTCCAAAGTTAATGTTTCTCCAAAGCGTGTTAAAGGAATATCTTGTTGAGTATTGACTTTTTAATTGCATTTTGGGGGTATGCCATTGTAAAGTTAAAAATATATATTTTGAAAAAAAAATTTACAAAAAAATAGGCCATTTTATTAGATTTTTAACACACTAATTTGAATTCAACTTGACAAAGCAACTGTAGAATTATGAGGTGAAAAGAATTTGTGATTTCAATCCTTGCACCTGAAAAAAGGCACTAATTTTGGATAATCTTTCAATCAAATATAACATCATATAGAAAACTTATTGAAGATATTGTATTATTGTATATTGTGCTAATAGTCAAAGTGGGAAATCTCACAGATAGTAAGATATTCACCTTGAAACTTTAAGTAGAAAAATCTTCCATCACTTTGCACATGCATAGTTCCTAAAAAATAACCTAAAAATTGTATGTGGGTCATTGCAAGAAACATTGTGCTGTTTTTGTAGCATTTCGTACAATATTCAATTTTTTTGGGTAGTGCTTCATAGTTAAAGAAACAACTTGAAAAAAATGAAAAAAAAATGAGTAATGTTTACACCTTTAAGAAGAACTGAAGAAGTCACTCTAGAAAGGAAAAACATACAAAAATTCTCTAATGAGGAGATCTAGAAAACTGCAAAATCTTAGTGAAAATAGGTACTTGCACATTTTAATTTGTATAGAATAGGAAAAATTATTTTTTTAATTATTTTTAATAAAAATAAAAAATTATTTTTGATTTTTAAAAATAAAAAATTTGCCATGTAAAAAGAGTTACTAGTAATGAAATTTCACCAAAAGATTGATCTTAGAACCATCTTCAACATTTGTTCAAAAATTGCGCACATTGGAAGTGCTGTTTGTACTCATGTGAAGGACATAAAATAATATATTTTTAGATTTCCTTTAATAGATGTATGCTTTCCTACTATGCAAATAGACCATGAAAATTTCAGCTTTAGATCATTAAATTAAGAGACTCCTAAGGGTAATTGCAAAAAACACTTGTACTATTTGTTGCGTTTTACAACAGTACTCATGATTTTTTTGGAGTACTTTAAAATTAGGAAACCAATTTTTAAAAAAGTTTAAAAATAAGGAGAATGTATGCACTTTTAAGATGAAGGTAACCACCAAAGGAAATTTGTTAAAAAAAAATTCTAAGTAGGAGAACTAGAAAAGTGCCAAATCTCAACAAATAGATATTTCAATGTTTTAATCAATAAAAAATAGGAAAAAACTTTAATAAAATAAATAAAAAATTCCATTTGTAGCAACTCTATGGAGATGGTCATTCACCCAAAAAACCACCAAAATAATTTTTTACATGTTTTATAATGCAAGTAGAAAGAGGCTCACTTTGTAGACTTCTATACCACATAAATTAAGTATTTTTAGGATTCCTTTGGATAGTAGCTACAAGTCTACTGAAAGACCATATCTTCCAAATTTGGACTCGAAATTCGTTTTTATTGGTACTACATAGTACTAAAAAAACCCAAATTGGCATTTTTGACATAAAATTGGAGGCTATTAATAAATAATAAATAAATTTTAAAAATTTCAATAAATTAGACAAGGTGTATAATAGTTTTAAGTACATTGTGAATTTTGAGTCAATTGAAGTCAAAACGCAAAAGTTATGACCAAAAAACTAATCAGCATGCATCTTGTGACAGAAAATAGTACAAGTGTATTGTGCAATCACCGTTAATGTAGTAAAAAATCCTAAACCTAATTTTGTGATAGATTAACAAAAATTATTTTTAAATACAAAATTATTTTTTTAATTTCTAAAGAAGAAAGGATCTGTTTACCATTAAGTTAGACATATTCAATAGAAATTTCATATTTATTGGACTTGTGGTTCAAAAGTTATAGCAGATGACAAGAGAGTCACTCTCATTGTGACAAAAAAATAGGACTGGTGTTTCTTACAATGATCCATGTGTCTATCAAATATTGCAAGTTAATGACTTGATTAGTTGATCTAAAATGTAGTTAAAATTTCATTAAAAAAATTCAAGGGAAAACATAATCTCTTTGCTTAATTCATCTATATTAAGAAATAAAAGCATTAGCCAAGAATATATGAGACCCTCACAAAGCCCCCTCAAAGACTCCCTCATAACTCATTAAAATATACTTCTCAAGAAAATGGTGAAATTTTTCCCCTATCGTTGTTCATCCTCATTATGATGACAAGTTTTAGGTGGATTACGTCCATTGGCTCAAAGAATGTGTATAATATTCCAAATTTGACAATGCACTCTTATTTTACTTAATAGTGTAAAGAATTATTATTCTAGTAGGTTGAATTGGACACTCTTTTTCGTTTAATAGTACTTGTACTAAGGTACTAATGTTTTTTGTAACTATGGTTATAATATATACTATATGAGGTCCTCACCAATATTCATCATAGTGTGCACTAAGGTGATTGCAAGAAACTCTAGTCTTATTATTTGTCACATGTAGTGTGATGGACTTGTCATCTTCCATAACTTTGAAGCATAAACCCGATGAACTTGAATTTTTATTTATTGGAGATGGATGTTTCCATTGTAATCATATCCTTTTTTTTCAAAAATGTAAAAACCATTTTAGTTTTAAAAGTTGATATTGTTAATTTGTCACATTTTCATGTTAGGGATTTCAAGTACTATGGTCTATAGAGTACCCAAAATTAATGATCTAGAGTTAAAGTTTTTTTGGTCTATTCCCTCAATAGTCAGACATATTTTGCATTTGAGGCATCTAAAAATACATTATTTTATATCCTCCGCATTTGTGCAAATTAGCTTTGTTGCATGCGCACTTCTAAACATTGAAGATGGTTTTGAGGTCATTATTTTGGTAAAATTTGATCACCATCAAGTCTTTCCAGATTGCAAATTTTTCAACAATGCTAGCGTGTGAGCACAAAGACATGAGCCTATGAACCTTGAAACTAGTTGTAGGTATATCCTATATACCTATAATCATTTGAAGGTGTTTATAATATATGTACCTATAATTTAGGTCACTATAACATGAAAATAATCTGTAATATAGGTACCTATAACAAGGGCACCTATAACCATAGAAAGTGTCTATAATATGTCTGACTCTTAGATTCATGGGCTCATAGATTTTATGCTTACATACTAGTACTCCTTCCAATTTTTAGTTTTAATTTTTCCACTATGGTAGATTTATTATAAATTAAATACTCAACATAACCCTTTTTTTTATTAAAACAACAACAACTAGGATATAATATTGGTAGGTACAACTAAGACTACTTAGTATTTACAAAAGACACTTGTTGATAGTACAACCACTACAAGAGAAAGGGGTGTTTTAAGTAGTGTCCTAGACATCACGTCTTTTAAGTAACGTCTTTTAAGTAAGCTTTTAAGTAAAATTTTACTAAAAAGATAATTTTTTTAGTAAAATTTTACTTAAAAACTTACTTAAAAGACATTACTTAAAAGACGTGATGTCTAGGACACTACTTAAAGCACCCCTTTCTCTTGTAGTGAACAAAGCTATAATGTGATCAATGGAACAAAATTGACCAAAGATCTTTCCCTTCCATTACTCATAGTACTCACCACCAAAACCCGAATTTTAGGCAAAATGCTACAAAAATGACTAATATTTCTTGCCGTGATCTAGTAGCCTTACCAGAGATTTTAATAAATCAATTGGTGTATAGAACAATTTAAATTAATAGAAGATTATGACAAGCTTTGAAAAATTCATATAAAATAGAGACATAAATGTGTCATAAAAATTGTACTTGTTCTAACTAACATAGCCTACTTACATAGTTTTACTTGTCAAATGCTTAGAATGCAACAAAAATGGCAAGTTTGAGTGGTTTTTGACAGAAAAATGGCCTTAGTCCTTGAGGAGTTAATCCTTAAAGGACGCTAAGGCTGAAAAATAGTCAATAGATGATTTCATTGTTCACTATAGAAACAAAAAATTCACGTATTCACTACAAGACAAAGGGGTGTTTTAAGTGACTTTTTAAGTATAGTCCTAGACATAAGATTATAAGTAATGACCTTTAAATGGGTTTTCAACAAAATTTTACTAAAAACACATGTATTTTAAGTAAGATTTTGTTGCAAATATCTTTAAAGATCATTACTTAAAATCTTATGTTTAGGACTATACTTAAAAACTCACTTAAAACACCCTTTCTCTTATAGTGATTGGTCCATTAATGGGAGTAGTTTTGGCCACTACCTTACTCATTGGAGTCTATGTCCTTTAAAGGTTAATTTCTTTGGAAATGTACTTGTGAACATAGCTATCATGGCTTGGACAAAAGCAATACACCAAAGTGGTTATTAATATAAATACATAATTAGCCAATATGAAAATTAGGATGCCCAATCTAACAATGCCAACATTGCACAACACAAATGCTATAACACCACAAATCTAATCTAGGTTGAATAGTATATCCTTGTAATAAATAGTTTAGACCATACTAAATAACCACTTTCAGTGTACCAATTGATTGACATGAAAGCAAAAAACACAAGAAAATTGTTCAATCAAGTTGCAATGAATATTTGAATTGATAAAAAAAATTGATATCACTAAGGTCCATTAGCCTAGAATGGTTGAATGCACTCTATTTATTATTAAATATATTTATTTATAGGGTGGTGAACAAAAGACCAAAATTACAATATCAAAATTATAATTACATTTATAAAATATTTGCATAGGTAGGCATGGATGAAACATGCACAATACACATGAAAATCTATTTCTTCTTTTCAAGTGTAAAGAACGATACTATCCCAAGATTTTTCATCAATTATGATTTCATCCATAAAGAATTTTAAATGCTATCACCAGTCCACTCTTTCCAATTTGGTATACATATTATATAAGCAAATTTTTCTCAAAATTATAGATCTTGAGTGGGCATGTAGGAAGGTTGCTCTAAATAAACTAATATCCAATTATTTGAGGTATTTAAAGTCATAGTACATTTAATGACATGTTAATGTCTTTTCAAACACAAATGTGGATGCATCCACCAAATAGAATTAAATTTATTGTTGATGTAGACCAACATGTGTTTTTTTGGCAATTTGGTGGCCATATGCACCAAAATAATGGGCCATGCAGCAAGCACTTGAAACACAAATAGTATTAAAATGGCGAAAGCGGGGGCGAAAGATTGCCAAAAAACTTCAAATGTAAAAAAAATCTAGGATGAAATCGTCAAATTGTGGATGAAAATAGAATTATGGATATGTAATATGTGCTAATGTGATATTTTTTATCCAATATGTGGATGAATGTTGAAATTTGGAGCTCTACTCTAACTTTTAACATTGTCTTTTTGACACTTCATTAAAAATGGAAAAATAAACCCTAATGTGGATACAAAGCAACCAATGAACAAATACTATGGTTCAAGCACATTTTAGTTTTTTTTACATTTGGACAATGACTTAGTCCCTTATTTGGGATTGTAGTTGCAAAGACAAGACCAATATTTGAAACCGAGGCAACTAGATTGTATGCAAGAATAGATTGTTGCCATTCCCAAATAACAAAAAGTTGAACAGAAATTTATCCCTAAAGGATTAAAGGGTGTTAATCAAAGTTATGTAGGCAATTGTGAAATCAAATTTTTAGTCTTCCGGCTGAAATTTTGCACACACATAATGCACACAAGGATTTTTTGGGATGCAAGACAAATTTTATAGGATTGGATTACTATAGTTGTTACAAGGTTATGTCAAATTTAGCCATTAGGAGTGGAATGGACCCTTGAAAGAAAGCAAAAAAAAACATTTAAAAAAACATCTAACCGTAAGATCTTGTACTTCACTTGTCTGAGATCATGTGGCAAAAATTTCATAAAGTTTAATTGTACAAAGTGGAAGTTACTAGCAATCAAATTTGGAATCATTTTTATTTTTAATGCTTGCCTGCAATTTCAAATGACTTTGACCGCCATTTGTAGAATTTTTTTGCAATTACTTTGAATTTAAATTTTTTGTGTTGAAGAATTAAGTAGAAAGTCTATAAAATTTTCTCTTAAGAAAAAACACTTGATTTTCATTGTGATTCAAATTATTAAGTAGAGGTAGCTTCAATATTGAAAGAATAACTAAATTGTTAATAGCTCTAAGATGGGATTGAAACACAATAATTCCAATAGTGAGATTGTTCTAGCAAGCAAATATAACCTTGTCAAAGAAAAATTGTGAAAATTGTGAAAATTGCATTCAAAAAATGAATTCTATTAGTTATTTTTTTAAAAAGATGCTTAGATTGCCCAAAAAACAAGATTGTTCATAACTTTTACATCACTAATTCAAATGGAATGAATCAAATTCACTACAAGAGAAAGGGGTGTTTTAAGTGAGTTTTTAAGTATAGTCCTAGACATAAGATTTTAAGTAATGACCTTTAACCCCTAAATGACGGACCTATGACCACTGATTCCAAGCCTCATTGCTCAACACTCAATTTGTTGCCATTTTGCAACTAGATATGTATGAAAAATTTTATACTTATTTTTCAGAGATGAAATTACATGTTTCCTTTACTTCACAAAAAATTTAGATTTTTTTGTGGAAAATTGATTTTTTTAGGAGTTTTTGAAGAAAAAGTGAAGAAAAATCATAATAAATAGAAAATTATTTCAAAAAATCTGAAAATTTCACCATGTGTGTATATTACAATGACAAACATCAGGGTATAAACTCAATTTCCGTGCCATTCTATAATTAGAAAATAATAGACATTGAAAATACACCCAAAGTTCAAATTGCAATAAAATACTCAATATTAGGAATTTTTTCAAAATTCAAATTCGAGTAGAAACTAGAGTAGATGACCTTCATTTTGTTAGTTGGACTCAAACTCAAGAAATATGATTTTTGTGGAGAAATTTCAGATTTAGAGCAAGGAGCAACAACTTCCCAAAATACTCTAAAATAGCATATTTTGTGATCTGTTTTTTTTAATAACTTCTCATTTCCGTGAAGACAAACATTGGAAAGAGTACAAACTCTATTGGATACTCTTCATAACCCAATATGAAAGGTCAACAAGGAAAAGGAGGATGAAAAAATGCTTTTGAACCCTCTTTTTTTCAACAGTGTTGTCATCGGAACGCCACGGAATGGCGTCCGCGGCGCTCCAGGGTTAAGGAGATTTTCAGTAAAATTTTACTTAATCCACATGCGTTTTAAGTAAAATTTTACTGAAAATCTCCTTAAAGGTCATTACTTAAAATCTTATGTCTAGGACTATACTTAAAAACTCACTTAAAACACCCCTTTCTCTTGTAGTGAAAGCTTCACATTAGACAAAAACAAGATTTGTAAGAAATAATTTAAGAAAAAATTATTTCAAGTTTTTGTGGATTTCTTTTTTTGCTTGGCAATGTGAAAATTGTGTTTAACCCCTAAAGGACCATTGTCCATTCGGGGGACAAATGGGACTTGGGGCAGGTACCTACGCGCTGAAATTTTCTCCTAATTTTTTGAAATTTTTTGTGAACATGAAGAATTGAGAGAGGTATGTGGCAAAAAAAAATTTTGAAATTGGACCTTTGAGTGAGAAATTATGCCATTTCTTGGAATGCGTGGGGACGGGGGGCAGTAAAAAAAATTTGCAAAATTTTGAATTTTTTTTTAAAATATTTTTTTCCTCATAGATTATATTTTTTTCTATTTGGAAGGCTTTGATTCATCTCATTTGGATTCTTTATGAGGAAGTTATGGACATTCTTGTTTTTCGGGCAGTTAGAGCATCTTCTTGAAAAAAATAACTTGTAGGATGCATTTCAGAATGCAATTTTTGTAATTTTTCAATTTTTTTTTTTGGAATGGTTTAGTTTACTTGCTAGAACAATCTCACCATTGGGATTAGTGCATTTTAATTCCATCTAATATATATGAATATTTTAGATTTTCCTTCTATCTTGTACCTACTTCTACTTAACAATTTTTTTAAGAATGATAGTTAAGTTTTTTTGAACTTCTTTTTTTTTCCTAGACTCTCAATTCAATTCTCCACTATAAAGATTTAAAGCTCAAAACGCTGTAGTGCAAAAATTTTAAGTTAAAAATGTTTAAAGTCAAAAAATCTGGTCCCGCAATGTGCTGAAAAACTTGTTTTTTTCACTTTAAACGCAGATATCTTGCAATCTGTGCGGTCAAAAATTCTGAAATTTTTTCCACACATTCTCATACCAATTAGGTGTAAGATCCTATGGTTAGATGTGAAAAAAAAATCAATTAAACTCTTTTTTTACTCTTTACTATAGAAATGGCAGTTTTGAGTGTTTTTTGGCAGAAAATAGGCCTTGGAACTTTAGGGGTTAAGATGGCATAACTTTTTCTCCCATGCACCAATTGAAATAATGCTGATTATATTTCCAGAAAGCTAATAATTTTTTTATCTTATAAAAAAGTTCAAAAAAGTTCACCAAAAACTGAAGTCATAGGAATCTTCTTGAAGTCCATTTTGTCCCTCAAGGAAACAATGGTCTTTAAGGGGTTAAGCATCATTAGGTAGAATTGTGGAATGTGGAGTGGAATGATGATGTTTTATTAAATCCAGTGGATAAAATTTTGCAACTTGCTTGTCAATTAACCTACGAAAACTTAAGGAATCAAATGATCTGGACTTCAACATCATTAGAAAAACAATAGGGCCTCAAGAGGGCCACTAGATCTAGACAAGCAATGTCCGAGTTGGCTTATTAAAAACATATATTAAAAAATAAAAATCAGATTTTGATGTAGCACCTAAGGTGCCATATTAAAATATCAAAAAAAAAAATTCAAAATTCAAATTTTATTTATATATTTAATTAGCATTGCTAGTCCAACTCTAGCAACCCTATAGAAACCCAATTCTTTTTCTAATGACATGCACTAGATCAAACAATCATCAACTTTTATTATTAAATTGAGGCAATTTTTGAGCCAATAGTTTTGACACATCTCTCCACAAAGTTCTAATTTCAAGCTACAAAGTTCTAATTTCAATCTACAAACTAGGAGAGGGATAGATCTAGAGATAGATCTATGTTTAGGCCATGCCTCTTGAAACATTCTACTAGTGTTTTGCAGTGTTCAAAATTTAACAAAATTAAAGTCAATGATATTGGAATTTTCTCTAATTTTTATAAATTTACAAGTCCAAACTCAAGGATATGATGTAAAGCACAATAATTACATACAAATTTTCAAGAATAAAAACTAAAAACTAAAGCATGGTTCAAGGAGAATTGGTAGGTGTTTCTTATTTAGATTCATATCAAAGGAAGAATACAAGTGGTAGATACCCTTTTAACATCATTGAATTTTTACCTTATTTTGTCATCAAAGGTAGGTTTTTGTCTATCACTCTTGCATCGTTCTATTTGTACTTCATTTTTCTCTTAAAGTATCATACACTTTTTTCTCCTTCCTCTTACCTATTTCTAAAATTAAATATTTGTGAAAAAGGAAGGCGAGTTTACTTTATTTTAAGTAATGGTGGGTTCACATTGGATGTTACGTAATAAAGCTCTGGAATATGTAATATGCGGCATTGTTGGTAAGTATTCCCGTTTCACACGGGCTCACTTGACGAACCAACAATTTGCAAGAGAGTTGTGTTACAACCGATGTGTTCATATATGCACCAATATTGTAAGCCACTCGTTGGAGATGGACCAACTATTGTTGATAAGAAGTTGTGGTGTTCAGATCGCGATGTAAGGTTGTCATCTGGCTGTTGGATTCTAAGTATGTCGTAGCGACTCCCTCTTCTTGTAATTGCCTTAGCCGTTTCTAATTAGTCACTTTGTGAAGACTCGCTCAGTGTGTGAATGACGTTGTTGTTTGGAGAGGAATCGCTAGGTCGTAGGCACTTTTAGTTGTGATTAGGTTCTCACTATCTTTTTTTAGAACAAACACTACAACGAACATGAAGAAGTACACAGATTGCAAGTGGAATGTACCTGAGACTTACAAAGAGGTGGAAGATTGAAGGACTTGGAGTAGGCGTGATTATTTGAAGGTACATTTGAGCGGCTATGAGCCACGTTGAAGCCATATCCGCTCTCTGTTAAGAGCAACTGGTCCTTAAATCCATTGACTTTCAAGCCATCGTTCTTTTACATTGCTTGTGAGAGATTGCCATTACAAAAGAGCACTTCTAACTGCCTCAAATCTATACTTCTTCAGGAATTTGCATTTACGTCATTGAGGCTTCTCATTCCATTTTTAGCGGACGTCATGAGCTATGTTTGGAAGAAAGAATGTTGTTATGAGCTGTGCCACGTAGGTTTGGCAGCTAAGAGCACCCTCAAGCCTGAATGATAATATGGCTAATGTAGTCAAGCAATTATTATCTCTTTGCAAGTGATAGTGATATCTGAATGCCTTTTGGGGCTCAATTCAATTACAACTAAAATTGAATTTACTTCACCTCCTCCACCTCCACCTCCATACTTGTATTTTTGAAGAATCAGTCCCAATGCATTCAATATGGGACATTTTATTTGTATTTTGTCACCCATAGTTGTATCCATATCTATATTTCAAAATTTTATATTTGTATTTTGTATATTGTATCTGTACTTTGTATTTATATTCTATAATTAAATTTTGTAACCGTTATCTAAAATCGTATTTTGTATCCATATTTGGGCGGCCACAATTGATTGTTTGATGGACATCAACCGTTTTGAGTTTTTTAGAGGATTGATAGTATTTGGGGGAGAATTTTTTTTTGAATTCAAATCAACGGCTTTGGTTTTTTTTGAGGAGGAAGAGAAATTGAAGTTGAACACCTTGTTCACATCTTTTGAGGAGATGGTGGCTAATGAGTAATGTCATATCTTTTCATTTTGTGAGAGACATATCAAAAGCAATTATTCAAACATGATGTGATTGTAAAGCTCAAAAATTTGTAATATCAATATAGAAATAGACAATGCTTTTAGGATCATTTAGCTATCATTAAACTACTAAGAAGGAAGGGCTAACTGGAAGACCTATAAAATCAAAATGAGGGGGCTATTTAGGCAAGTGTGTTACATAATACAAATTTGGATACAAATATGTACACAAATATGTATACATAGATATAGGGATGTTTATACTTGTACAAATATAGATATGCATACATACAAATAGAAATGTGGATATGATTGATGATAAGGTTTCAAATATCCCATACCTTTAGATACAAGTTTGGATAACAATCTAAGTTGACACTAATACTTGAAACTCTAAACTTTTAAAAATAAAATAAAAAAATTATACAAAGATAATTGTCTTAAAGTATTGATAGAGGCTTTGGCATATTGAGTGAATATGTGCTCAAATTCAATGCTTTCAGGATTTGTGGCTAAGTAAAAAAGTTCCTCAAATGCTATATGAAGACTACAAAGAGCTAAAATTTTGAAGCATATTTTAGACATGTAGTAGAAAAAGAACTATAATTTTTTGATGGCAATTGAGAGAGGGAAGAAAACAATTCTACCCATAAAGGGTTGGCGTAGATGAGAGTTTGTTTAATTAAGATCCCACAATTGACTTTGAAAAATTTGTGTGCGTAACACTTGTACTACATACCTTCATTAGAAAGGCGGCTCTTTTTAATTTAAAAATATTAATTTCCTATTTTTTTGGTAGCGAGGGGGTTGGAAGTTGGGTTGTAGATTTTTCAAAAGAGTGGGGGTAGGTATAAGTGTAGGTTGGATAAAGGTGGTAATATTTGGTTGTTTTCTATTTTGCGTTTGTAGCGGAAATTGTAGGCAAAAAATTCAATAGCGATGTTCGTCCAAAATTGTTTTGATAGTCTTGGATCAATGCTATAGTTGGTAGTCCATTTCTAGATGATCAGGAATTTATTAGCAATTGTTATGTTGCTTTTGTGCTTCTTGTTTTTTGAAGTAGAATTGACTTCTTTGTAAGAAATACTTTGAGAAGGAGATAAATCATTTTTGTGCAGGTAGTAACGGCCTGGATGTAAATATTTATAATCTAGTTCAAGTAAATGATGTTTTTTGTTATTGCTGGGGACTGCTAGATTCTCTACTACATTATATTATTGCCATGTATGTTAGTTCGGGCCCTTTCTTTGTGGATGTGTAGAGAGGTTGTTTCAAATTGTACTATAGAAGCTTAATTATAATTAAACAGAAGATATATAGTTTTGTTTGGGTGATTGTATTGTAAGGTTGGGCTTTTGAAGTGTTTGAAGATGAAATCCCGGGGTGAAATATACGGAGTTTAGGATATTAATGATGATGTGCAAGTGGGATAGTCTATGCTAAGGAATATGAGTAGTTTATGGATTGCCATTATTTCAGCTTGTAGTATGTTTTGAAAACCAAGTAGATGAATATATATTTCAATTTTTCCTTTGGAATTGTATATTCTATATCTAGTTGTTTTTGCTACATTGGTTGTTTTTGCTACATTGGTTGCCTCAACCTAATAACTATGTATTTGGTTGTAGGGGACAAGTTATAAAGTAATAAAGGCGGTGTTTGAAGGGAGTGTTTTGTTATTGTTGTTGTTATGAGTAGATAAGGAGGAGTTGTTTGCCATTTTTGAAGGTTTTGGATAGCATTATTTTGGGGGAGGTCAAATATGGTTTTGGTATTTACAGTTCAATTTTTAAAAACGGATTTTAGGTGATGTCAATGTTTACAAGACTACAACCCAATGTTTTTATGTCAACATTGATGTTACATTGAACGTTCTTGTTGACATAAAAACATTTGGTTGTTAAAATTGACATAACCTAAAATTTGTTTAAAAAAATTGGGGCTTGTTACCTAAAACGTGGGTTTCTTATAGTGGTTCTAGGTGGAGTTGGTAGGTGGTGGATGTATGAGACATGAAGGTCTTTTGCTTCAATGAGTTTTTCGTTTTTTCAAAAATATGTTGGTCAAGTGGGTTTGTGGCAAATCATTGTTTCTATATGGAAGTACATTAGTACATGGGTGCTCCTAGAGAAGTGTGTGCAATGGTATGTATTTTGAGGCCTCAATAGGGCCATTGAAGCTAGAGTAGCAATGCAAAAAGTACAAATAATTTTTTATTTAAAAATAAATAAAATTATTTTCACTTTCTGCATTGTTGGTCGAACTTTAGTGGACTTCTTGAGGCTCCATTTTTTTTCTATTAGGTACCAATGGGGATTGGGTTTTATTAGGATTGTGAGATTGTTTGAGTTTGATTGTGAAACCATTTTTAGACTAAGTAATGCATATAATGTATTTTTAATTGGAGGTGGGTGAACAAGTCCTTATCTAATTCATTGGTGGATGTAAATTGGTCTTCTTGAGCCAAAAAGTTTATCACATGTGTGTGTGGAGTAGAAAATTTGAAGTTGAGTTGGGTAGGGGTGATTGCACAAAATACTTGTACTATTTGTTGCGTTTTAAAACAATACTCATGATTTTTTTTGGAGTAATTTAAAATTAGAAAATCAATTTAAAAAAAAAAAAAAAAATATGGCCAATGTATGCACCTTTAAGATGAAGGTAACCACCGAAGGAAATTCATTAAAAAATTCTCTAAGCAGGAGAACTAAAAAAGTGCCAAATTGCTAAAAAAATACATACTTTGATGTTTTAATTAGTAGAAAATAGGAAAAAACTTGAATTACAAAAATAAAAATTGGCAATTTGTAGCAACTCTATGAAGATGGTCATTCACCAAAAACCCCACCAAAATAATTTATTACATGTTTCTAAATGCAAGTAGACAGAGGCTCACTTTGTGGACTTCTACACCACATAAAATTAAGTATTTTTAGAATTCCTTTGGACAGTAGCTACAAGTCTACTAGAAGACCATCTCTACCAAATTTCAGCTCCAAATTCGTTTTAAAGGGTACTGAATAGTACTAAACTCCCCAAATTGGCAATTGTGATAAAATATCAGGGGCTATTATTAAATAGTAAAATATTTTTTAAAATTTTTCCAAGGTATATAATAGTCACAAGTACCTTTTCCATGAATTTTGAATCATTTGGAGTGAAAATGCAAAAGTTATGACCAAAAAACCAGTCAACATGCAACGTGTGACAGAAAATAGTACAAGTGTTTCGTGCAATCACCTGTAGGTTAACCCCTAAAGGCCCAAGGCCTTTTTTCTGCCAAAAAACTATCAAAACTGCCATTTCTATAGCAAGGAGTAAAAAAAAATGAAAAATATTTTTTTTGCACATCTAACCGTAGGATCTTAAACCTAACTAGTATGAGAATGTGTGGAAAAAATTTCAGAATTTTTGACCGCTTAGATTGCAAGATATCTGCGTTTAAAGTGGAAAAAACAAGTATTTCAGCACATTGCGGGACTAGATTTTTTGACTTTAAACATTTTTCACTTAAAATTTTTACACTACAGAGTTTTGTGCTTCAAATCTTTATAGTGGAGAATTGAATTGAGAGTCTAAGAAAAAAATAATATTAAAAAAAACTTAATTATCATTCCTAAAAAAATTATTAAGTAGAAGTAGGTACGAGATAGAAGGAAAATCTAAAACATTAATATATTTTAGATGGAATTAAAATACACTAATCCCAATGGTGAGATTGTTCTAGCAAGTAAACTAAACCATGAGAATTTTTTTTTTCTTTTAAATTGAAAAAATAGAATTTAGAAATGAATTTTACAAGTTATTTTTTTCAAGAAGATGCTCTAACTGCCCAAAAAACAAGAATGTCCATAACTTTCTCATAACAAATCCAAATGAAATGAATCAAAGCTTTCCAGATAGAAAAAAATATAATCTACAAGAAAAAAAATATTAAAAAAAAAAAATCAAATTTTTGCCAAATTTTTCTTGCTGCCCGGACTGCCCAGTTACGAAAAAAGTAACATATTTGGACATAACTTTTGACTCCTATTTCCAAATGTCCTGAAATTTAGTGCATATGAAAGATATTCCTCGCGCCCACCTTCTATTAAAATTTCAGCTTAAAATATGGAAATCTCTAGTCACACGGACCTGCCCAAAATTTCTATACGGCCAAAAAACACAGTCCGGTCCTTTAGGGGTTAATGAGGATGAAAGGTAGGAGTGTCATTAGAGGAGACTTGGGCTTCTGGAAGACCGTTTCAGGGCTGTTCCCAATGCTGGGAACCAGCCTCTGTTGTAAAAAAAAATTATTTAAAAAAAAAAAAAAAGTCTTTAAAATGTTAAAAGAATACTAATTTTTTTTTCAAAAAATTAAAAATTAAAAAAAATGACGTGGCAGTCGTTTGGCCTCGTTAGATTGGCCATGCGGTAGCGTCCTAGCAGTCCTGTAGAGTTCCCACAGTCCGGGAACTCGTGGGCTCTTAGAAGCCCAAATCTCCTCTAATGAAAATGTAAAAAAAGGAGATGAAATGTGAAAAGATCTCACAATCAAAACAATTCAGTTTTAAAAATTTGGACAAGCGCCACAAGAAGATCCAAGGATCAAATTTGTGTGATATCAAAACTACATACTTTCATCATAAGAAACAACGTGATGGTAAATAGAATGGAAGAGGTTAATGGCATGTTTTATATTTATAAGTAGGATATTATTTGAGTTTTTAGAGCATTGATATGTAATATTAGTATGGGTTAAGGGCACTAAGAATGAACTTGTGATATTCCATAATTTAGGTGATAACTTGCAATCTTAAAGGTGGTACTCAAAGTTTTTTCTAATATTAAATGAATGTTGTTGCATTGAAAAATGGAAGAAAATTCAATCACAAAACTACAACTTGAAGTAGGAAGAACATGGATTTTTTTTTTGCTTATTTTGCTATAGAAATACATGAAAACTTCTAACAAATTTTTTAAATAAATGGTTTTTTAGTGCTTTTAAAGACAATTTGATGTTCATATTATTTAATCTTTTAAAGTGTTTTAAAGTCTTGGATTTGAAAACCTACAAAAATTACAAATTTTTTCCCAAATAATATATGCATATGTTTTAAATTGAAAACTTATAATTTCTAGTTTCTTGAAAATAGAAGGTAACCTGTAATTGTAATTTTGACTCAATCTACAGTCATTAATTAACCCTTGGGTATTGATTCAAACTAAGTCTTGGAATGAATTTTTAAGGATTTTAGATTGGTTCCTATGATGTCAATTTGTAATTAGACTTTTAAATTTTTTTGAAGATAAAAGAATATATAATATTTTGGAGAATATAATATTTATTTTAATTGGTGCCCAAGAAAAAAATCTATGCCTTATGTAGCTAAAAATGCTTAACTCTAAGAAAAAAAGAAACCTTGAAATAGTTTTATTTTTTTATTTTTATAGGATATATTGATTTCTAGATGGAAAGCTGCGAATCAGTCCATTTATATTAGTGATTTGAAAGTTGTAAAGAATCTTACTTTGTAGGCATGATATCGAAATATTTTTTAAGTTCAATTTTTATAATCTTTTACAACAAAAAACTATGTAGGATATAAATTACACGCTATAAACATCTCAACATTGAGATTGGCATGTCTCAATTCCATTTTAGAACTCTTAGTTTTTTCCTTAGACCTATGAGTTCCATCTTGAATATTCTTCTACTTGACAATTATAAAATTATGCCATTATGGAAAAGAAAATAATTTATTTTTCTTAAGATTTTCAATTCAATTCTCTACCATGAACATTTAAACATTGAAAGATTGTCAGTGGTGAAAAGTTTTAAAGTTAAAAGGATCTGGTATGATATGTTTCAAAAAATATATATCTTTTAAATTGAATTTTAATGTCTTGCAATCTACATACTCAAAATTTCTTGAATATTTTTCCAAAAATTCTCATGCAAGTCTTACACTAGATCCTTTGTTAAGAAATGCAAAAATAATTACAAACTCTTGGAGATTAAGGTATACATAGGTACTTGACTCCGTTTGTCCTCCAATTTTGTCAAATGGAAGTGTATTGAAGCGTTACCGGTATGACTTTGAACCACCCTCAAGTGTGCAATGTCTCCAACTGACCAACTTTATACATGATGCTACATAGTCGCTAACAAGGTCGCAAAGTAATAAAGCTTTTACTGAATGGCTTTGAATTGTTCTAAATGAGCTTCAAACATGCAATAATGGGATATTTCAAGGTTTAGGTAGAATCTTGATTTTGAGAATTACAAAATGCAAATATTTTCCATTTTTATTTTTATTTTTAATTTTTTAATTATATTTGCCTACTCTAAGTAAAAATAGTTGACTCTATCTTGACTTAAACAAATAGTTCTTGGTCTTTCTTCCTAAAACAAAGGACCAGTTTTATCTACACTGAATAGGGTATTAAGGGGACCAAAAAATTGAAGGGACTTACCTCACGGTGAACGCATGCATAGTGAACATGTGTGCATGAACAGTGAAGAGTGAACCAGTGAACATGCATAGGCACGGAACATGTATATTTATGTAGTTTGAAATGTTGATTTATTAGTATGGGTCCCCTTAAAACCCCTATTCAGTGTAGTTTTACCGTACCCATTCTGCAACGGACCTGTGGTAGAAATCCCATAAGTAATCCTTTGTCATTTGCAAAGCAGTGAACATATTTATCAGATATGAGTAGGCACCCTAAAAGAAAGTAAAGGGAGTGAAAAAGATAAAACCGGGGTCGGTCACAACTTCCCGATAGAGTTCTGACAGTGCTGTCCATATGCTTCCCACTAAATCTGGGATTCATGTCTGGGTGGCGCCATCTATTCTCCGCGTACAACAATGGTAGTTGCAGTCTCGCAGTACTGTAGCCAAGTCCATGAGCTTACGCCAGCACTCTCATCCAGAGCTAGATCCGAAATTTGGTTTCCACAAGGAAGCTCAGGTTGCCAAAACACTGCAACTGAGCTAAATATTCAAAATTTAAGGCCTATGCGATTCACACTTTGGAAAAACCATTGCAAACTTTTTCGGAACACAAGTATGGATCCACGACAACTCTAACAAATGCATGGATGGACGTGGATGAGAGACCAAGTGGCTTAGGAACCATAGTAGTGATGCCAAATGAACCCACGCGCATCATCCCAAATGCGGTGTGATCAGCCATGCTACACCAAAATGTTTAGGTTAAGCATGGGTTTAGGGTCCAGCCGTCCAGCAGCTGCAGAGCTGGACTAGCGGGCACAGTACTAGGCTATGGTGGCGTCGTCCGGTAGCCATTTCCGATCTCGATGTGAAAGCATCGACCACTACAGGCAACACGTCCTCATCCACTTTCGAGGCTATCCATTTTCAGCCCCCGGAGAACAGTGCTGGACTCCCGCAGTAGTTCCGGCCACCATGTTGTGAAAATGGCCTATTACTGAATGAGCGCCAATCCTGCAACATTCGAGTGAAAGAGCTGTAAAAACTCGGACAGGTACAAATTTGATGAGGTATCTCTGCGAAAGTTCCCATTTCTTGAAAGCTTTGCAGCTCCCCTTGCAGCCTTGCCCAGTCCCGAACCTGCATTTAGAACTCGTCTTGCTTTCTTTCCAAATCGAACAATATAACTTAATGCTATTTCATCTAATATACAATCTCTGGAGTCTGGACGACCCAAGATAGTGTCAGGGTTCCGAGTTTCCGGCGGCTACAGTTCTCTCAATGCCGCCTCAGGTTTAGATCTGCGAAGACTCACGAGGATAATGCATGGGGCATTATTTGAGATCTGCATGTCATCACAAGTTCCAATATTAATTACTATTAGTAAAACCTTCCATACATGTAATTTAATCAAAGTATTCAGTTCAGGAGATATCTCCAAATGGCTTTGGAGGTAGGTCCTACGCCTTTATGCCACCTTCCGATTCTGAGGTACTCTGGCTGGTTGAGTAAATTCCTCTGAAATGGGAACCAAATACTTCAATTTAAAATAAAAATAAAACTCCTTACACGAGGTAGGCCCGAAAAATTTCCAAATGAAATTACTCGCAGAGAGGTGAATTGTTTTCATTGATGATAGTAAGTAATCTGTTGCGTTTTTCAAAAAGAAAAAACATCCGAGGCTAAAGCATCCAAACAGAAAAATCATTCCGTTCACCGAGAATACATGTATTGCAGAGGCAACGTCATTCAGTTAGCAACTCGCGTACATGAAATTTACGAAATCTGAGAGCAACATGTAGTTCCAAGTCAATTTCGCTGTATTGGAAAATTTCAAAGCGGTCAAATTGGTTCCAGTTCTACGAGCTTTTTGCATATAGAGTCTCACAAATTTGGTGCTCTGAATCGTGCCAATACAACGAATTTGAAGTTTTTAATGCTACGTCTATACATCTTGAAAGCAACACGCAACTTGAACGTTTACGGTTCCGATCTTAAAAACAAATCAGTACAAGTGATCGACATGCAAATCTGCTCCTGCATGCTTCAATTGATGAATTAGCGGTATCAATCAGATTATGATGGTACGTCCTTCAGAAACTTTGATGCCATGGGTGAACAACCGTCCTTTTCACAAATAACAAAATATTATCCACTAGCTCGTCATACGTTGCTCTAGTCCAGCTCATTGCGATTAAAATCCACTGACAAGGCTCCATATTAAAACGGATACAAACACCCAGCTATGGTGACACTGTAACAATCGGAGGTCTCGATGCAAAGTCACACAGAAATGTGAAAAAACAGATAGTAAATGACGGTAGAAATTCTAGTATATATGGAAGTCAGAGTGGAGGCATTCCATGTGGCTTTCTCCGACTTCAATCTGAAGAGGGTTCAGATCCGAAGCTTTTACTATCTGCGCAACTTCTGTTAATCTCCACAGTACTTTGTTCTACACTGACTGTTGCTTAGCGATGGCGAATTCTCGATATGCCTTCGCTGCATTGGTGATGCTGCTCTTTGCAGGTACTCGTCTTAATCACAATCTTCTCAATTAGCTGTTGGTCTGGCTATGTCTGAGTTGAAATGAGAGTTTCGAAATTGTCTAGAGGTAGTGATTGACTTTGTTTTAACTGTGAGATGTTTAGTTGACCAGATTCGTGTTTGCAGCTTTCTGATGATCATGTACTGTGATTGGTTTTAGTTTGGGAATCCATGTGCTAATGGTAATGCTTGTGAATATATCGCAGGTGCTGCACAGGCGTGGACTTGTGCTCCAGGGTACAAGGACTGTGATGGAAACTGGCTCCTCAATGCCTGTGAAGTGAACATCAACACTGACGTCAACAACTGTGGCGACTGTGGGTACAAGTGTGGATCCCTCTGCGGCGCCAACGTTGTTCCCGCCTGCACGTCGGGCAAGTGCGAGTTTTCTTGCAAACCACCATTCCTGAACTGTGACTCCATCTGGAAGAATGGCTGCGAGATCGACGGCAGCAGCGACATGAACAACTGCGGTTCCTGCGGCAACAAGTGCATTGCCCCAGCTTACGCCACAGCGACCTGTGCCAATGGCCAGTGTGTATACACCTGCAAGCCTGGATGGAAGAACTGCGACGGCAACTGGGGGAATGGCTGCGAGACCGACATCGGTCAGGACATGTACAACTGCGGTGCTTGTGGGAACAAATGCATTGCGCCTGCGAATGCATCCGCAAAATGTGCCGGTGGGAAGTGCGTGTACACTTGCAAACCAGGTTTCTTCAACTGCGACGGTGACTGGACCAACGGGTGTGAGAGTTCCTGTGGCTCAGATGTAAACAACTGCGGTGCTTGTGGTGTGAAGTGTGACGACAAGCCCAACGCTGTGACGGCCTGCAACGGTGGGAAGTGCGAGTATACTTGCAAGCCCGGATACTCCAACTGCGACGGCGATTGGACTAACGGTTGTGAAGTCAGCACTGGAGCCGACACCTACAACTGCGGTGCTTGTGGTGTTAAGTGCGATGATAAGCCCAACGCTGTGACGACCTGCAACGATGGGAATTGCGAGTATACATGCAAGCCCGGATTCTTCAACTGCGACGGCGACTGGACCAACGGTTGTGAGAATTCATGTGGCTCTGATTTGAACAACTGCGGAGCTTGCGGCGTGAAGTGCCCAGATGTGCCGAACGCAGTAACCAAGTGCTACAACGGGAAGTGCGATTACTATTGCAAGCCCGGATTCTCCAACTGCGACGGCGACTGGTCTAATGGGTGTGAGGGCTACTGCAGCTCTGACCCCAACAACTGTGGTGCTTGTGGTGTGCAATGCAAGACGCTTCCGAACGTGTGGAGCAAGTGCGTGTTTGGGAAGTGTGTGTATGCTTGCAAGCCTGGGTTTAACAACTGCGACTGGAGCTGGAAGAATGGGTGCGAGAGTGTGCCGGCCACTGATGCTTACAATTGTGGACGATGCGGCAACCATTGTCCCACACCCAAGTACGCCGGTGGTGAAGCCAAGTGCACGTAAGTTTCCATAATTCCTTCCTTACATTGTTACTTTCCCGCGAGCCTGAAGTTTTCTTCAAGCCCGTCTCGTTCCTTGTTTGAAACGTTTAACCTGAACGAGTATTTGCTGTTGTGGTTTGGCAGTTATGGGAAATGTGAGTCGCAGTCGTGCAAGAAGGGATGGACGTGGGAGAGGAGCAAGAGCTGCTGTGTGAACGGAGGCAATGGGAACGGTGGTGGCAAGGGGGGATGGCATTAATCTCCCTACTGAGGAGTTTGTAGCGATTGTTGGAGATTGAGATTGGAGCTCTCCATGGTTTATCGAGCCCTCATGATACTTGACAAATAGATCATGAACTAGCTTGTCTGCTATTATCATGTTGTGTGCTGTGTGTACTTGCTATTCATTTGCTAGTAGAATTTCAGAGATTTGTTTTGATTGTTTTCATGTGGTACCAGCCGATGGATCGATCTGTTGTAGCTGGCCACTATAATCTATTCAATAAAAATAGTTCATGAAACTTTGTTTCTAATTTATGATATCTTATTGCAATTGTGTTCTTTTATGACTCAGAGTGGCAATACTTTGACGTCTGACTTCAACTCATAATCTCGAGGACTGGTGCTGATCTTCTGTTCCAGACATTTTTCTGAATGAGTCCCAATTTGTTGTGATTTTATTGAATATGGTTGAATACGTTATATTACTTTTTTAAGTACCAGAGATGAAGTTGCATGGAAGTAACTTTCCGATTGAAAATTTGAAAGCACCAGGAACGTCGAGTGAGATTGAACCTAGAAACGCCTGTTTTTGTAATGTTCCCTGGGCATTATCTGTCCCCGACTCGTGAATTCTGCATGGATTTTTCCTAGCGGTCAATTAAACAGTCCGTGAGCGTGACCCAGAACTTAGAAGCACTGAGTGGGAATTAATGGAGTGATAGTTGCTCTTCTCCATTGGAAAGAGTAAGCTACTTTGTTGCCTGAAGCTTCAAATTTACAGAGATTTTAACAAGTAGGAAAGTCGAGGAAATACCAGTGAACAAGTTTGGCCGAACCAGTAGATAGTAGAGAGTCCCTGGCATTCGAATGAAGGCCCTCTACTTGAGGCTAGTACATTACGAGGTAAGTTAATGCGCTGAGAACCTACATGCCCGTCAAGCTCTCCTCTGGCTTGCCACCTGCAGGCAAAGAGGTAAATCACAGTTAATTCGCCAAATTTGTGAAATTGGTAGAATTTCTCGAAATTGACAATTTTTCAGACGGTGCCAGGAACTTTCGTTTTTAGATACACCTACTTTAGAGATTTTTGCTCTTGAACATAATTTGACACTCTGAATCCACGGAGATAGCATCTAAATGTCGCTGAATCACAGACTCTTCTATTGGATAGCATATGAGTAAACTAAGAATTTTACTAGTGTTGATTATAGGTTTAGTTATCTGAAATGGACCCTCCGTTCTCATGCTGCAAAAATGTACTGCACATTTAGGCAAGGATTTGCAGGGATTGGTTCTGAAAAGGGTCACACTTCTCGTTTCGTTGCAGTCAAGCTTCCGGACCTCAGGGCTCTGGGGAGTGTGGGCCTGCTCTGGCAGGGTGCTGCGTGCTGCTGAGCTGCTGGTTCGTAGTTTGGTTTGTTGTAAAAAGGAGAGGTGTTTTACGCTGTAGAAAATGAAAATATTTCCGCCGAGGCTCATGCCTTTGGTTCGATGTACTTTTTCCTTTGCAATGCAATCGGTCCATGTGTTTCAAGAAAAAAAAGAATAAGGGTCACACTTAGGTGTAGTTACCTTGGTTCAATGATTCATGGACACTTGCCTTACAACTACACTCGTGCACAAACTGGAGGCTGTAATTTAGACTATACTATGTGTGAAAATTTCACAAATGAGCCACTCATTATGTATTAGAAGGTGACCACGAAAGAAGGCACTTTCAAAAATGGCATTCTTTGAAATTTTCAACCAGCAAGCCCCTGGCAATTGAAAGTCCAAGCAAAAACTATAAGGAACGCACTTAGTTTTAAAAGCAATGTTAACAATGGTATGTTTGCAAGTATCTTACAGCGAATTTCAATTTGTCTTCAATTTGGACATTTTTTTTTTTTTTTTTTTTTAACAAATGGGAAACCCACTGCATTAAAAAGAAACTAATAGGAACAACGGCCAAGCCACACAGGCTGGACAATGAAGAGAAATGAGCATAGGAACCAAGAACCAAAGAAAAGCAAAGAAGCCAAACTACACAAAGGAGCACCTCTGAGGGCCCTTTTTGGTCCAATGAATGGACTCATCCTTCCTGCAAGCTAGAATAGGAGAATGAAGCCAAGTCTTCGCAAAGTTAGCTCTAATCTTGTCAGCTTTGGACATTGACGGTGTCAACCTTGTTGGGGTACGGCAGATGACATTAAAGCTAAAGGCTGAATATAATCCTTGAGTACATGTAAAGAAATTGCCCACTAATATTCGTGAGGACTGAAACCCATTATCCCACCAGATGAAGTCATCGGAATAGCAAGGGGTCCAAGCACAATTGCAGCATCTCAAAATCGTGTCCTAGACTATGAAATTCCAAAGTTTATCAAATAAATGGTTTGGAAACTAAACCACCGAGTCTGCGACATAAATCTAAAATTAGAAGCTGTGACAACCGATTGCTGTACCTCTCGTGAAATTATGTACGTGCCTCTGTCGCTAAATTGTACTTACACTGGGTTAAGCCAACCTCAAAGTGCCTATGAATTCAAGAAAACCTTTAATGTTCGAACCAGTTATACTATTATACAGATAGGAAGGATAAATTATGCAGAAGCTTCGGTCCCCCAAAGTCTTCCTCCCCTCGACGCAGAAGTTGCGGAATGAATGCATGTTCAAGTTCAACCAGATGCCTTGGATCATACTCGCTCATGTATCCGCCAACGATGGCTGAAATGGGAGCACTTCTGTACAACAGCAAACATTTATAAACATCAAATACTACTAATCTCAAAATTTCAACTAAACTAAACTAATCAATATTTAAATGAAAATGATTAAAAATAAGAAAAATTACTTAAAAACCTAGCCAAATTCTATAGTAGAGATAATGACATCAAGGAAAGTTTACAAGTTTTGCAAGAAATTATCTAAAATTCTCACGAAATGAAGCAACAAATCATCTTTGCAAACAACATATCTAGCCTTACTTTTGAATCAGAATCTTGTACAGAGATCGCAAGATGGGACAGAGCTCAACAGGTCGGACCGGCGTGCCAAGCTCAGGATGTAGCACACTCAAGGAAGGCTGTCGCAACAACTCGTGGAATGCCTCCACTGCAGAAATACCCTGAAATTAAAAGACAACCAGTGAGGACTCTGATATTGGAGTAACAATATAAGATTGGTTCTCCCAAATATCCCGGTCCCCAATACCAACTATCACAAACATAAAGCGAGGCTGGAGAGGCCACAAGACCAAGAAATTAATAGCTAGCAGTAAGATAATGCACTATTGAAAATATCTTGTAAAGACGATATACATGCCTACAAGAATGCAAAGCATTCACAAATGTTGAGCCCCAATACAACATGATATTTTCTTGCTGGATTGAAAAGATAAATCTTAGATTCTGACCCAGAGCTGTACCCCAGTCCTAGGAACGTAAACAGCACTAACGGTTAAGCCCTAATGGATCAAGAAGTCCCTATGTTTATTTTAGCATTTTTGAGTAGGACAGACAAGGACTATCCTTTGTCCATTTGATTTTTTGACCAACACATCCAATGTTATTCCCTGATTCTGGTGACATAAAATTTGGTCCTTTGGGTTACTCCTTTCACAGTATGATCAACCGCGCTGGTCATTGCAAAACCATGAAATGTTGGTATTTTAGGGGTTAACATGGATAAAATAAAGATTGCTCAAACAAAAATTGTACTTGCAACTGACCTGAATTGTACCCGTGCCACTGAAGGTGTCACCCATCTCAGTCGTGATCTCTCCTTTTGCGAGTTTTCCTCCATACCATGCATTTCGACCTTTCAAAAGAGTGACGTAAGTATCTGCAAGCAATGGGCCTGCCAGGGGACCTGGATTCTCTGCCAGCAAACGAGTGATGTAAATCATCTCAGATGTCGAGTGAGAGAAATACACGGCCTTGCTTGTAGCTGACTCATTGGTCAGAGCTCCCACCATTCCTGCATGAGGCAAAACTCAACTGAATCAGCACAAACCCTTAAAAACACTACTGAAGCAATGATCTGTTGAAAGAATCGATCTTCCACTGCGTAATAATATCACAAGAATTGGAAGCAGATGACCTTTCTTAATATAAAAAGCAAAGCAGACAGCAAGGCTCACCAGCACCAATGGCATATACATTCTTGAGACCTCCCATGACCTCATGTGTGACGATGTCAGGATTATCCCAAACGATAAAATGCGGCTGCCGCAGAAACTGTGCCAAGGGCTTTCGCCATTTCTCGGATCCGCAAATTCGTGCATTGGCATACTCCTTGTTATAAACCTCAGAAGCAATGTTTGGACCTCCGAGATAAAACACATTTTCAGAAGGCACGCCGGCTGAATCAGAAACACATCCACATCTTAGTTCCAATCCTCAAACATCCACATCTTCACAAACCTCAAATGCACACACAAATGACATGACTACTTTCGACTCTGTTGGCCGAAATGAAGCAAAAATGGTACCAAATTAGTTGCAGAGAGCACTCATACGGTGCTTTCATGTAAAGCAGAACATAGGCCCTACAACAAACACTCTTCCAAATGCCGTACTGCAAAGCTGCTGTGAGTCTCGAAAACCATCTCTCCGTTTCTTTCAGTTACCGGTACCAGAGTTATCCGAAAAGTCAACAATATTTCCGAGTCGTGTTTGGACCACCAAAAAGGGCTTGCCAACAACTACTCACGGCATTATTCATTAGATTCACCCTTAATTTTCTACTAAAACAAGGTCAGCACCACAAATTGGAATGAAAACAAGAACAACTCCTGTGAGCCATTGATATTAAAATTAAATCCATCGCAATTGTATCGAAAATATTAACTACAATTCTAGGACGCGGGAAGGGGAGAACTTAACTTACTCATGTCCACTATCATTTGAGTAGGAGTGAGGATGTGGGGATGAGGCTCCAAGGCCGTCTCCACACCCTTGGCCAAGGAGATGATGATTGGCATGGTGCGGCGCTCTCGCCAGTAACGCCCAATGTCCTTGAAAACACGCCGAATCTCGGTGGAGGGAAGACCTGCCACCACAATGTCCGCGTCCCACACGGCCTCTTGCAGGTTGGTGACCACCTTGACAGGGCACAAGGGCGTGTCAATCATGTTCACACAGAAGCCATCTCGCAGAATCTCGTCGGCATACAGGATGCGTTCGCCAAGGCGACCTTCCACGTACTTGAGGTACGCGCATTTCCGAATCAGGCGCCGCAGTACATCTTCCCGGGAGTTGATCACCTCAAATAGACGCTCCGCTGATTCCCGGCTCACTTCCTTGCCTCCCCTTCTCCACAACCGCAGCTGGAAACACAACAAACATAGCCGTCACATACTTAAGCCCAGCAGTCTTTCTTAGAATTGCAAAACTAATTGTTTGAATTGCTTTCGTCGCATTTAATGAGCCGTTCCAAGAGCATCATGAAAACCAATGAAGCAGCAGAATATGACAAAACGATACACACACGAGAGGTTGAAGTACACTCAAACCTCTTTAGTATGACCACATCTAAAATGACTTCCTAAAATATCCTGCAAACTGTCAATGACTATCGCACACTTGTCACACATTCAAACCTTGCCAAAGTGGAAAAGTTGGGACCCCAGGTAGTAAAATTAAACAATATGACAAAACGACGATTATTCAAGTGTATAGGGTTTAGATTGAGTGAAATTTAATAGCAAGAGATAAAGTTGACCTGTATAGAATCACGGAAGGCGCCATAAGTGTCTTGCAGCATGGCAATAAAGACACTGCCCCAAGCGCCCGCACCCACTCCCACCACGCGCAGCGGATCACCCTCGACTTTTCCAAACAAATCTCGAAACTCACGCAGTCGCAACTCGTCCTTTTTCGTTGTCGACTCTGCCACCTTCCCATCGCCTGCCTTCTCCACGCTACTGTCATGCCCATTGGCTACGGAGGTCGAAATCGGCGCTTCCCCCATGGCGACCTGCACAACAAAATTCAAGCGAAATCAATTCTGCAGAGAAAAGAAAGCAAGACGAGAGGCTAATCAATGGCGCACACCTAAAGGATTGCAAACAAAATGAAGAGTGTCCAAGTATCACATCCGAGACTGATACAATTGCTCCTCCACCTGTCACCTTTGCAAACGTCCTAGACCCAATCCTAGTAATATTGCATATACAACAATCCCCTGACACCCTAATCCTGCAAAGGCTGAATCTACTTGGAAACAAACGCATAGAGGCCGTAATCATTGACAAATGCAGCCGCGTTCATTAAACGTCCAGCGCAGACTATCTAGGAGGAATGGGCGTCGTGGTTGACAAGAAATGGTAGGAACAGTATCAAAATCAAGGCAAGCATCAATCAGGCGAAACTCGGAAGAAGAATCAAGCCGATTTCAAAATTATAAATAACATATTACTAGCTTATTACACAACATAATCAGACGTGCATACAAAAGGAGTTGGAGCTGCAAATTTTAATTATCTATGATGTAAAATTTGTATAACTTGAGAAGCATATATTTCAAAATATATATCAATTAAACCTGAACAAGGAATCCCAAACCTCGACTACGCAAACCAATGACCCCCTGCGACTGCGCTGTCTTCAGCAACACCTGTAGAATAATAATTTAGCAGACAATTTACCAATAGAAATGAGGAACACAATGGTACCTTCTCGCAGGCTGATCAAATGAAACCAGGCAGGGAGATTGAAACCACGACGACGCTGACCGTGAGAGCAAATGCCCTGCTGCTATTGCAGAGTAATGTAATGACTTCTCTCACTGCAAATGGATCCCTCTCATTGCCAGTTTCCTCCTCATCCTGCAAACACCACCCCCGATTCGCTTATCAAAACCCTAAAACCCTAAAACAGAGTAATTACTGTCAAGAGGCCTCCGCTTCCCATTCTCTTTTCTTAACATTACCCACTCCTCAATAAACCGTGCTCTCTTCTTCGACTCCCATTGCACCCATTCCACTTTCAAATCAACATCGAAAATCCCACCTTCGTCTCATCATTATCAAGGTTTGTTGAAGCTCCCTACCGATCGACACACAGCCATATTCAATTACTTCAATCTGTTTCCAAAGTGCCTGTTTCCTGACTCCATGACTTAATTATGTACAACAGTTACAGGTGACTATTTCAAAGATGAAAAATGAAGAAGAGCGGAAGTGAAGAAACAAGCATTGATGCACACACATTCCACTGTTGAAAACCTGCAAGAACTGTCGCAATGAGATCGGAGAACTGAAACATACAGGAATCCATGGCATGGGTGGAAGAAGTTGAGGAAACCTTCCTATCGAGTCGCCACTTGCTGTACGTTACTGAGATCCTACACTGAAGAGCTGCGTCGCCTTAGCTTGGCTTGAGACCGAGCATGCAGAGCGGCTTCACCTCGGACTCATGCAGCTATGGCGATTTGGCGCTGATCCACAGCCTGCCTGCAAGTTTGGGAAGATAGCCATGCCAGCCATCGCCAGTTGCCCAGTTCGCCACCCCGCACGCAACAACTACTCCTGAGCACAAGTCATAAATGAATGGGGCCCTCTTGCCACCTAATACAACACCTAACCCTCGGAAATAAACTTACTGGAAACGAGCAGCCAGGGCCTCTCAGTCAGGCAATTGACGAGTTCAAAATCAGAGACGGAGGGGTCTTGGGGGAGTCGCCCACGGCATTGAAGTCTCCGCCTCACACACTCAGACGCTCACTCACCGCTGACTCTGTTTTTTCAAATACAGTAACTTAGAGCCTCTCTAAACCGGTAAGGTAGGGGGCTGTAAAAGCGACCCTTTACCAGCTGATTTGCATTTGGGGGGAAGCTAAACTCCTTAAAACAATTTTCTGTAAATTTTCATGGTAAGAAAAATAGAATTGGCATCTAACCCAAGTCGTTTCATATTTTTTGGACATTCATGGAATTAGTTATGAATTTTTGAAGTTGAAAACACAGTGGTTTCTAAAAGCGACCCCTTCTTGAAATGTACACTTCTAATACATGTTAGAGGCAAAATCTACCAGATCGCTTTCAGAGACAGGTCGCTTTTACAGCCCCCTACCTTAGGTCCCGACAAGTCTCACAAGATTACATTAGGGAGGTTTATTTGTTTACGAAGGGTCATTTTTAGTCATAATCTTTGTTATGGGGACAAGTCTGGGACCAATTTGACAAGATTTGCTTACAAAGGTTTATTTGCTTGTGAACGATCGACTTAGGGAGGTTCTATTGTAACTTAGCTTTGTTGGAATCAAAGGAAGAGTTGGGAACAAAAGAAGAGAAAACCAAAGAAGAAAGCCACACACTAAGGTAGGAATGCCATAAACCGTTAAAATTAAGCATTTGAGCCTATAGGGTGTGGGAAGTTCTTTGAGATATTGAGCTCAATGTGTGTAAAAAAAAAGATGAGAAAGAATGCAGAAAAAAAACACGAATTTTTTCCTTCAAAGATGAATATTTTATTCAATATAAATGTGGATTCTTCATTTGGCCCCATTCCTGTCTCATAGCTTCACCTAAAACGGAAACCTTTTGAACGTGTTCCTAATCAAATATCAACCAATCACATGTGAGTCTTTTTTAAATCAACAATAGAACTAGCTATTATCTTTTTCAAGACACCCTATTCTGCCATTAGAGGGGGGTCACCGTTATTGGTATTCCTACCTTAGACCACTATGTGGGGCAAGGATAAAGAATAGAATTTAAAAATCTTTAATTGGAACCATAATGGACTACCAAATAGAGTTAGAGCATGTACACCCTTTCTCAAGATAATATCACGCAATACTAGTTTTAGAGGGCCTAATCAATATTCTTTTTCAAGGGGCAACTTGGTTGCCCGACCCTTACACATAATAGAGACCTTAGATTGGACACTTGTCATCTTCACTTTTTCCATGTTAGAGTGACTGCCCTTCATTTAGTTTTTGAGCTAATTTTCTTTGGTTTTATAGTAGCTTCTTCGAAATCTACACTCAACAAAATAAGCTTATGGGCCATCAATTCTTGCATGTGTGAGCCACATTTTAAAGAGCCTACTTGCTTTCAGAGTGTTGCAATGGCATGGATGGAGCCCCTTGATACTTGAAGGCATTCTTTGCAATCATCCCTCTAGAAGAACAATGTGGATGCTCTTAGAACACTGTGCATGTAGGCCCAAGTGAAGGAAAAAAAGAAGATAGATTGTGAGCATTCTTATTGTCAAATTGAACCATTTTAAAGCTCTTGGCCAATAAGAGGGATCAAAATTTTTTATCTTCTTGACATTGTCCCGAATGTAAAGTAGCCCCAAAAGACTTAGTAATGTGTTTATTTAATATTATTAATTTATTTTTTTCCATTCAAAATTTCAAGGTAAAGTCGATAGTCTATACAACGTCATTTCAGCACAAGATAGAAAGACGTCATATTGATCCTTAGAGGATCTTTGACTATGAAAATCAGTGTAAGAAATGTGAAAATTGTAGGAAGTGTAAAGAGCTATTAGAAATGATTGTCTTTCACTCCAAAAAATGCAAAAATGGGATGGTTTTGCAAATATGTCATAATTTGGTGCAACTTGAATTAGCTCCTTGATTTTCATGTAAATTTTAGATGTGAGACAATTTTTTCAAATTAAAATCCAACTAAAAAAGTGAAGTTTATGATATTCTTCTTTTTAATAGGCATGTAATTCATTTCTCTCAAATATTTACAACATAATCCTTCAATTATACATATCAATTCTAAATCTACTGAATACATACAGTATGTGACAAGAGATTTAAAGTTTTTTCAGACCTCTTGAGGTGCAAATTTGTTTTTGGTCCCTTCTTTTTGCAAGGGTGGGATTCATTGATCTAAACCTCAATTTAGGAAGCAAACAATTCAATGTGATAAGGATTAGAATGTGCAATCATGCCTTTGTCATTCCAAATAAATAAATATATATATATATATATCAATTAAAAATTCAAATGCAATCTACTGTAGAATAAGAAGTAAACTAGGGACCAAATGGCATTTTTGACATTTCATGACTTTAAGATAACTCTAATGTACCTCTAAAATATCATAGCATAGAATAAAGAAACTTTTTCCTATTAAATAGTATAACTTGGGACCCCATGGAGAAGCTATTGACTGAATAGTCAATCAACAAGTGACCAACACAAGATCCAAAGCTCACAAAAAAATGTTGAATTCTGAATTTCTGAGCTTCTCATCAATAGGTACTCTAATACGTGTGTTCAAATTAGCATTAAACCTATGAAATACGGAGTATGATATACTGCATTATACACTAAATATAACAAGCAACTATGCTATAAGGGCTTTATCCTTGCAGCACATTGTGGTACTAGCTCACTTTTTGAGTAGCAACCTAAACTCTGACCTCTCTAATTGGGTGACAATTGTATCAACTATGCGACAATTTGAATGTGTGAAATGTGCAGGATATCCAACCACGTCATTTTATAAGTCATGTTGGATACTCAAACATCCTCACACTCACTTTGGATGTGACTAATGCCAACGCCAGGTCTGCTCCCCTAAGTTACTGTCCAGAGTCATTAAACAGTGTAGCTAGCAAGTTGTCAATAGGAAACCGATCTACTTGGAAGAGGAAGGGAAGAAATCACTGATACTTGGGCGCTTTGTGGGACGCTGCAGAGGCCGAATTTGTAGTTTCAACGAGTCCCGAAGCTCCTTTTGGATCTCAACAGGGAGTTGAGCCAAAACCTCTTCATCAATCTCCTCTTGCTTGTACTCCCAGTTGTTGGAGGCTACTGGTCTCTTCAAGCTGCTCTGCTCAACATTCCGAAGCCATAAATCTTTCAATCTAGGCACTGCAGTTGACTTCGCCATCCCAGCTGAGCCTGAACTCCTTGGTGGAAGATCTTGTGTTTCACCCAACGCATTACAGTCTACCCTGCATAAAAGTTACCTCATGTGTTACAAAGTATTACAAATATTCTCCTCTGTAAAAGACATTTCTAACTACATAACGAAGCGTGAAATATTTTAGGCGTCAACAACCTTCTTCATACTGACAGTCCCCTTCACATGTGATTGAAATAAAATTAGAAGTTCACTGAACTCCAAGTAAGCTTGAATTAACATCCATCACTCGGTCTTTTGTAGTGAACCAAGAATGTTAACTTCATAAGGCTTAGCTTGCTCACAACTCGATTATGTAAGTGTTACTTCCGCAATGTTTACGCATTTAATACTTTACTAATGCTAGTTTCATTCAGCTCCTCACGTGACACAGTGTATAGAAGGTGGACTATAGATGGCAAGAATCCCAACCTGAGTTGCACAACCCGTGTTGCCTTCTCATCTGCTTCTTTCTCCACTTCAACTCTTACATCAGGTGTAAAGGTAACTTCTGACTTGTTACAAGTTTCAGCTTCGGAAGTACGAACTTCCAATTGTGAGCATTGTATCAAGGTTGGCTTCAAATCTTCACAAGGATTTGCACTGCTGTCAATTGATCTACTACAAGCATTGCAACCATCACTTTCAAGCGTTTGTAAGTAATTGTTCTGTGGAACAAGACTACCAGTACTACCAAATGTTGGTGTACACTGGACATCTACATCTGGTACTACATCAGACGGGAAAAGGTTTCGACGACTTGCTGCCTCTAATGAACTGCAAGGTTCCAAAGTTCCAGTCCCATCATCATTGGCTGACAGGAAGCCTGACATCTCTTGAAGGTCGTTACTTGAAGGTATCCTGGAGCTGCGTCCCATTCCTTCAGTTGTTTGGCCAAGCTCTACATCAGGTGTTGATGTTGTGGTTTGGCAAGCAATAGGTGTCCTTGTAACAAGGCTTGGCTCAGGCAGACTTGATGATGATGGTGATGGTGCTGCGAAGAAGCTTGTGATGGGATTCACCCCCTATCAAGGCAAGGCAAGTATAACACATCATCAGTGGAAACCTTGTTCTCAAGATTTCAGTGGAAGACCTCTCATATGGATGGTTGAAACTGATTAATAATCATGGACGATGATACGAAAATACCATAAAATACTTATTTAGTAGTAACTTGGCAAATTTTGAGGATAGTGCCAACTGAAATGCATAACCTCTTACAAAGGGCCAACGATTTGTGGTTTTAAAATAACCAGTTTTACAGATCATGTTGTGAGAAGCATACTTCAGATCGGGACAGATTCTATATCACCCGAATCAATGAAGAGCATTGCATGTGTTGGTCACAAAATATAAAATATTGCACAAAACAGAATA
The DNA here is from genome assembly GCA_951799445.1 of Pseudisothecium myosuroides. Classification (NCBI taxonomy): domain Eukaryota; kingdom Viridiplantae; phylum Streptophyta; class Bryopsida; order Hypnales; family Lembophyllaceae; genus Pseudisothecium; species Pseudisothecium myosuroides. The sequence continues at coordinate 15,623,228 of OX637295.1, forward strand.
TCCACATGACCTACTGAAAAACACCATTCAGCTTCGTGGTGCATCAGGGGGTAAGACCATAATTCCACCAGACAATGCGTGTAGTGATGAGATATTTGCGTCAAGCTTACCGAAGGCACAGTCGACATACCACTTGCGCCAATAGAAAGAGCTGTTACAGCCCAATCGCATTTGTTGCCACCACTTCCCTTGACAGGGGAAAGGCTTTTGTTGCGAGGACAAAATTCCAGGAGACCACGTTCAAAGAGAATGCGTGCATCTGCCAGTAGCTTCTCTTTTCCGTAGCGGATAGGGCTCGATTTTGAGGGAAACTTCTTTGCAGGTTGGCCCTCTCCACGCTGCAGCCAACAAACCATAACCAAATTTACTGATTTACGCAGACATAACCCCCCAAAATTAAAATATAGTAAAAGAAGCAGCTAACTGCAAGTGTTATTACCCCAAATAAAAATGTGTAGTTCACATGTCTCTTCACCATAAAAAATTTAGTACAAAACTTCATTTGCAAACCTTAATATTGAAAATGAACTCGAGGCAACATTATGTCTTGCGTACATACCAGACGAACTGAAGCATGGAACACAAGAAGTTTTGCTTTCCGATTATGCATTTCCAAGTCCGAATCAAGACTTTCTTGCAGTTCTTCGCACATCTCGCCAAGCCAATACATGACCTGTAAATCAATACATACCACAAGTCAAATCTCAGTAAGGGAAGAATGGAATAACAAGCATCTGCACCCCCACGTCACAGGAACTCTATTTATGACATATGGAAGACAATGGGTACCATACCAATGCCTCCATTCCTCGCAGTTCACAACGCTTACATTCACAACCCAAACTAAAATGGCAGCTGATGTCGTTGCAAGGTAGAGGATACTAAAACCGTCAGGGTCATGATCCCGTCTCCTATATTGAACCCTGTGACCAACTGCAACTAACCTAATTATACACTTGGTTGGAATAATGGGCAAGTGGTGCAAGCAAGACTTTGCAAAATGTCAATGGCCACTGATATTTGAATAGAATTGGTGCCCTCTCAGTCACTTATGCTAGTGTAAGTGACACTTTGAAATTGCATAAGAAATTCATACTTAGCAACAAATTTTTTATCACAACAAATTTGGCTCTCCACAGTCCGATGCATCTCCCAAAAATCAAATGTGAAACGCTTAAAGTGTTGCAAATAGTACCGTCAACCATTATGATTGTATGCAAACTATGAAGTGTTGGTCAAGAGCCAGTATTACTCACAGAATCCATGCTCGTAAGTGCTGTTCTACCAGCAAAGGTTTTCCCAGCACTGTGGCTTTTGGCAAAATCACGACGCTTCACTTCGTCTCCATGTTTACCCCGCGCTACGTTCCATAACCAAGTTCTGCGGAGAATGAAGACCCAAACTTCGAATTATCACTCAAATTTCTTCCAAGACCGTCAAGAGCTAAAAGCACTGGTAGGACCCCCCGAGATATTCTAAAAAACCTAGTCGCACTAAACCCTGCCAATTGTAACGCATCTGGGTTTCTAGAACATATTTTGGGGGTGGGTTCTCTTCTAGTGAAGGTAACAGACACTTTGGTTTTATAAACTGAAGAACGACGGAACAATGAAGCATGATGCGTACCCAGTATTAACACCATAGAGCTCTTGCAATTTCAGCTGTGAAAATTGCAAGAGGTCAGCCGGTGTTTTCACACCAAGATCTTCCACCAGAGATTTTCCAAGCTTGCCCCCTAGGTGCCCACTGCAGCAATAAAATCCAGTAGATTAATGTAATTCATAAGAATGATCTCGTCGACAAGCTGAGTTCCTTCAAGCAATATTTGGTGAGTCAATAACTCATCTTTCAGTGTGTTCTCATAAACGTGAAGTATCACAGCCGACAGAGAGATAGACGGTCTCACATCTTTTTTAGTGGTATTGTTGCCAATAGTGTGGGAACATACGATGCTGGTATAACCGTTTGCTGAGCGGGCTTGTGCATGCTGCTTGTGAGCTTGGCCAACATCTGTAGCCCCCATCAAAGAAGTAGAACGAACAGATTGATTCCGCAGCCAAAAACCGTAACCCTATCATCAAACAAGCTATCCACCCTTACGCTTTAAACGAGGTTTCCATTAAAATTAGACTATTTCAGGAACTTTTAGACAGCCTCATCAAAGAAACTTCCGGTGAGGATTTCTTCATGAAGTCGTCTAAAAGTTCTTGAAACAGCCAAATTTAACTGAAAATCTTGATTTCACATCCATTTCCGTGCTCGTCACTTCTTGCAAAATTAACATAAGTCAATACCAGGACTTCAGTCAAACGTCCAACTGGCACAACAAGGAGTACGACATGCCCTAGAATCCAGAATTCACATACCTTATTGTGGCCAATACCTGCTGAACAGGTGAACTGCGTTTCTGCCAAAACCGCTGCGCGAAGCTCAGCGACAATTAAGGCTCCACATGCGAGCAAAGCATCACATCGAGGAGAGTCACTTTGACAAAGCCACTCACCTACTGTCATTGCATTTTCACCATCCTGGTCACCAAAACGGGACTGATCAGCATGGCATTGAAGCCACCTCTCCATCCATCACCAACTACACGTCAACCCCTAAAGGACGAAGATGCCCAAATTGGGTATCGTGTTTCTTTCAGAAATTCTGAGTAGACCAAATGGTGATTTTCTTTCAATATGGTGACTTTCTTTCTGACCAACACATGCCACTTATTTACTGATCCTGGTGACATAAAATTTAGTTTTCACAATGTACAGCAACCAAATTGGTCATTTTAAAACCATGAAATCTCGATCCTTGAGGACTTGATATTAAATAAAAACTATCCACAAAAAGGTGCAATACAAAATGCTCGAACAATTTGCTGTTACCTCTGCAACGCCTAGAATATGTGTTTTGCGGGCTTCTTCTGAAAGGGACTCAACCGTCAAGGGAGGGTCCTTGAGTAACCTCGCAGCTGCAGCTTCAGTGAGGTCCAAGTACACCTCATCAATGGATGCCCTCTCCAAAAGACCTCCACGCGAGAGCACGTCAACAACCTACAGGTACACAATCAACTGGTATTCGAGAACACAAGAAACAAATTCTTAATTCATTCCCCCAACAAGTGGTTCCTTCGCAGCTTGCATGGGCTGGATTTCTTGTCTGTTACTGTTATCGGAGTATTTCCAAACTTCATCCCTATTCTATCGGTTTAGTTTGAACAATAGAAGATCCAGAGGAAGACGCCCAACATAACATAGATCTGACGCTTTGAAGACCTTCCTTTACATGAAGACCTGCAATACCAGCTTTAGGGTATCTTTTGAAGACCCTCATAAATGGAGCGAACGAGGAGGGTTTGAAGGATTTTGACAAGGACAGATCGGCCCCATTAGACCATGCAAACTGTCCCAATTAGGTTCTAACCAATAAGTCACATATCATGTTAGGTAAACACTTGCCAAATTTCAGCAGTAGAAGAGGGATTTAGCACAACCTGTTCAGAGTTGCCCGCTGTCAAAAACGAGCAGCATAAATTTTGATCTAGCCCCCAAACATAACAAAAAATACTCTAGGGAATGATCTCATTGGACTTAGGATTTTATTAATCCACTATAAAGCTAGAACTTTGTTACCTTCTATACCCTATAGAATACCAAGTCTGCTCACGAGGTCCACTATGCTACCCCTCATGTCCCTCTTGCATCCATCCACATTCTCTTGGCACAAGAAATGGACGGCTAGGGCTGCAAGCTCTTGTGCATTCTGCATGCAACTTTGATTGTACACATTCTTCGTCTCAATGCTTGATGAATTGGTTTCAATCAAGTTCATAGAAACACTAAGTACAGGACTTGAAAAAAAATACATGTCCCCCATTCATTGAGATGGGGGAATTCGACTAGTTTTCTCAAAATTAACTGTGACTCCCCATAATAGTTACAACGAAGACGGCAACACAAAACAGTAATACAATCTGCCAATATGACATGCGTACCTCAGTGCCTGCATCCCGGTAAACACTGACATTGGCATGGCCGTGAGCAGTGGGTACTTGCACCAGCTCTATATCTGGACAGACCTTTCTCGCATCATCGCCTCGCATGCTCCTGAAAATCGAACAAAAACAACCCTAATGATCCAATTGACGATGAAGAAAAAAGCATTGAGCTCAATGGGAATATTTTCACAAATGAGATAGGTTACACTGCAGAAGACCCAGCAGAAGACATCCAACGTACTCTAGGATTTATCCTGCAGGTCCAATGCTTTCAAGATTAGCACAGGTGAAGGCCTCCCAATCTCAGCTTCAAGGTACTCTTCAAAGACCACTATCCCTAGCGGCTGGTTTGGCAGTGCAGGTCATCTGCTTAGGGTCTAATGAAAATTTACATACAAGGTAGCCATAAAAGTCACATACAAGGGTTTGATCACATTGACCAGATTTTTTTGATAAATGCTCTCAGTTCCTCTTCACTTCGTCACCTTCCATACTCTATAGATAACCGGCACAGGCCTGCATGGTGTACTACTCCTGTCTTTTCAAATATTGGCGTCTTCCAAAGGGGATGCACATAAGAAAACAGAACTTCTGTGACAGCAAGAAAATAAAATAAAAGAATAGAAACACTCACCGTAAGACTCCACATTCGCGAGCTTCATAGCTGACGGCGATGAGCCCGCCTCCTTTCCACGGATTGAACTGCACCACAGCAACGGGCTTCCCACGAAGCTCCGGGCGTTTCCTCTGCTCCACTGCAATGGCAATCACGAACCTCACAAGCTTGTAACGAAGTTTTGAGTCAATCAAAATTCCCAATTCTTCAATTTTGTTCACCAGCACACTCAATGTTCTTCACTAACTCTGGAGGTATAACTTCACCCCCATCTGAATTCTATTATTCTTACAACGTGATCAATAAAATTGGTCATTTAATTAAAGCACGAATCCTTGTTCCTTTACCGGTGAAGGAGAGAACAAAAATAATGCCTTACCTTGGACGTAGAAGCAGTCCAGATCCAGATGGGCGATGACTCGCGTCTCGCCCGAATCCGGTTTCGCCACTGGCATTCTGAAACTGTTATCTGTCCCGCCGGAGCATTTAACCCTATTTGCAAAACGCACCAGATTGGAGTGAACTCTGTCACCGTCGAAGAGGCAGATTTGTCACATTTTCCGCTCAATTCGATCTTCCACCCTCAGTCAAGCCAACTGCTTCCTCCAAATTTTGCCTTTCGAAAACCCCAGCGCGGACCACAAGCTTCGTTCCTTGCTGTGGCAATTTCGCGCCCTCATCTGTTGTGATTCAACTCAAATAATCCCGCGCCAAAAGTGGCAAAAGAGCTTCGTGCACACGCTGTGGAGCACTGTCGTCAAGACAGGGCGACAGGCAAATCCAGAACTCTATGATAGGCTTGCCCTCCCGCCACCTTGAGGTAGGGTATCCATTTCCGTGGCGGTCTCTTTGTCGTGGTTGAAAAGTTACGTAAGGTTATGGGACATTCACACCAATGAACGGGAACGACCTAGCCGAAATTTTTTGAAGATTTCCGAATGGCATAGAAATGTTTAGGATGGGTTACCGAATGAAAAATTAATATTTTCGGAAATGGACCGGGTAGGAAAATTAAACCTCGGCAATTTGGCCGTCCGTCCTAGGGATATATAGGAAAATTATCGATGTAAATACCTTTTTCTCGGCGGGTAGTCGACTAGTCATATACTTTTTAGGAATTTTTTTTAATGTGTACATAGTATACTTATATTCTTATAAAGTTATAAGTCTATCACACATTCACACCAACTCACCAATTATCCTTTGTTAAGAGGCATCAGTAGTGAATGGCTTTTACTCACTGTCAATCTGTAAAAGTGTGAAATTGAAAATCTGCAGTGCTAACCAACCTCCGGAAAATACTTGGACCCTCTTTGGGATCCTTGTATTTTTAGAAGGCTACATCCTTGGCCCTAGTTTGGTAGGGGCTTAGCCAAATTCAATTCCTGCCGAGGATACATCAAACAAAAAAGTAGGGAGTAGAAATAAAACTCCCCCACGAAAACAAAAAATTGGCTCTATTTTCCACATTCAGGAAAATGGCCAAATGGAAATATAGAAATCCGGCAAATTGCCTAATGAAATTTCAAAACGTAGGATTGCAACCGGAAAAAAATCCACTTCTCAAGCTGACTTCCGAGTAAAATTGAAAAAACCGAGCCAGCTTTAAGAATGAAGGAAATGGTCCGTTCACTCTAAGGATACTTCCCGGACAGTGATTTACACCACTGAGGCATGTGCACCTAAAAGTAACACTCTCCTAATTGTTAACACCTAATCTACAGCTGTCCAAGATTTTGAGCTTGTAATCTTGGACAACTGTAGATAGGTGTCACAATTACAAGAGTGTCACTTTTAGTTGCACATATCTTATATCAATGCTATTTAGAACCATGGCCCTATCACCAAGGTGTTCATCCAAAACTGAAAGGTAAATAGGTATATTCATTGTTTTTACAGTCTTTGAAAGTTATTCACTGAATAATATTAGTTCTCGGTGTCCTTGCAAGGTTCTCTACTATTGAGTGGCACCAAAAAAATCCATCATGTAGACATTTTTGGATAGAATTCATTGTCTATATATCTATGTATAATACCCATTCAATTTTGATCATTTTGTTCTATATTTTAACCCCTTAAGGCCCATGAGTGCAAATTTTGAACAACAAATGAAGGAAAACATGTCCCAATTTCACCGAAATGTGTTTTTTCATCCATCAATTTTTTTTGAAGATTCTTGAATTAATTCTTTAACATTTATACGGTTGAGATTATGAAGATATTGCTTTGCAAATTTTCTATGAATCAAAGGGTATTGGGAGATCTAGCCTCAGAAAATAACTTTTTTAGTTCAAAAAATGACCCTTCAAAAACAACTTAAATAAAAAAATAAAATAAAAATCTTTAAAATCACTATAATTAGAACTTAGCATTTGAACTTATAGAAAAAAAATTCTTGTAAAAATCATAAATATTTAACCTACAATTGATTTTAGAAGGAATTTTCAATTTTTGGCTTCAAATTTTATTGTAAAATTGTAAAATATTGGTTTGTGTAATTGTTGATCTAACCATATGGATGTAATCTATAAATCATATTTTACAACTATTGTTTAAAAATCATCATTAAAATATTGTTCTAAATTGCATTTATAATAGATCTTTACAATTTTGGAAATCTGGACAATCCCTTCGTCCTTTAGGAATTAACTAATATCATTTGTCATTAGGTGACAAATGGATGTTGTTGTTGTTTTAAACCCCAAAATTTTGCTTTGAAATAAAATTCTACCAATAAAAATTCACTGATTCAAATCTATAGGGCATTTCTTAGTTGTCAGTGAAGGTACATTCACATCAAGGATGAAGAAAAGGGGGAATATTTGTTTAAATTTGATGAAGTTACATGGTTGGAGTTCACAAGAGTTGAAAATATACTACGTAACTCCTTTGAGGATAAAAATTCTTTCCAAATTTGGAAATAGGTTTTCACAAAAAGGAGAAAGCCTCAAGGAGTAAACAAGGAACAAAAGATTCCTTTTGGCCTCATGAAATTTGAATACCCTTACTATTCCCTTCCAATTCTTAATTATTATGAAGGTGTTATAATTCAATAGGTGCAAATTAAAATTCTTTTTAATCCCTAGAGGTTCAAGTGCCTCCCCAAAGGACAATGCACAAAAAGGCAATCATAGCTACTAAAAGATTTTATTTCACATCCATTTAAATTTTTCATAAAGAGTACAGTAATTGTATGACATTTTTGCTTAACAATCTTTAAAAATTCTTTTGTGGAAGTAATCTAATTTTTTTAGAAAAGAAATATTCCATGACTTTTAGGCCTCAAGGGTATTGAAAGAAAAAAAATTGCAATTACATGAAAATTGAATTTGAAAAAATTATTAAAGTTAACATTTAGAATTTCAAGCTTGCTTCAAGAAATTCATAAAAAAAGTGTCAAAATACAATCCATAATTAAATTTTGAAATAATAATTATTTAAATTCTATTTGTATTACATAAAAATTTGGTGAAGGTATGGGTGTATTTAACTATATGGATGTAATTTATGATTAATGGTAGACAATTTATATTCAAACTATGTTTCAAAATTTATCTTTTAAAATTAATTTCATAACAAATATTTAAAATTCATCAAATCTTAAAGTATCCCAAGGCCATTGGAAAAAGTTTTAGACATAGGGCACCCATCATATCATGTGGAATATTGGATTAGGGTAAAGATTTGATTCCTTGATGAAGACAATTTGCATGAATTTGAAATCTTACCCTCTTTCATTTTATAATTCCCCCTTTGATGTGAATGTACTCCAAAAAGTATTAAATAACCCTATTATGAAGTGGAATTATCCTTCACAAGTTCCATTCAAAAATAGCTTAATCTACCTTCAAAAGATTGTAATTAGAATGAAAATCATAATTCATAATTTTTCAGACATTTTTTGTACTTTTTGCAAAAATTCTTACATAAAAATTGCATTTCAAGCTTGCTTCCAATTCCTAATTATACTGAAGACATTAGAATCTAATGGGTGCAAATCAAAACTCTTTTTAACCCCTAAAGGTTGAAGTGGCCATCTAAAGGATGATGGACAAAAAAAAAACCATAGCCACTTAACGATGTAATTTCATCCATATAAAATTTTGATGTAGGGAATGGTAATTGTCTAGTTTTTTGCCTAGCAATCTTTAGAAAATCTGTTGTGCTAATAGTCTATAAATTCTACAAAACAAGTATTCTATAACTTTTTGGCTTTAAGAATATTGAAAGAGAAAAAATTTACAGTGTAAATGAAAATTGGATTTGGAAAAAATTATTATGATTAAAGTTTTGCATTTCAAGCTTGCTTCAAGAGATTCATGAAAAATATGTCAAAATATAATCCATAATTAAAATTTGAAATAATTATTATTTTAATTTTATTTGTATTGCATAAAAAACTTGGTCAAGGTATGCTTGTATTTTAAACGGATGTAATTTATGCTTAATGATAGACACCTTTTATTTGAACAATGTTACAAAATTTATCTCTTAAAATTTATTTCATAACAAATATTTGAAAGTCATCAGATCGTGAAGTATCCTTCAAAGGGAGTTTAAGACATAACGCATCCATCATATCATATGTGACATTGGATTAGGATAAAGTTCTAACTCCTTAGTGTATACAATTTGCATAAGTTTGAAATGTTAAATTCTTGCATTATATAATTCCCCCCTTGGTGTGAATGTACCATGAGAGGTATTATGGTAGGAGGCTCTGAAATAGTGCGGGCAATTTCAACCGCCCCTACAAATGGTGCAAAAACCGTGCATATGTTTTTTTAAAAGAACCTGATTTTTATAAGTGATGAAAAGTCTTACCACCTGTGTTGTTTTAGGAACATGAGCAGTCCATACGGTCTTGAAGTAAGTGCGGTTATAAACTCATGAAGCCTCCTTAAAGAATTCTGATAAAAATACAGATGTCGAAAACACTATAGACTAGAGTGGTGACTTGGCAAGGTTTTTGACATAGGCACAAGAGCCATGTGCCACACTCCGTATTTGGCACTCTTTGCGTACTTACCGAAACTTCCATGAGCAGACTAATGCTCGTGTCAATCCATTTTTGAATTCATCCGCTCCATTCCAAGGCACATTGCAATTGATGATTGAGGCAACCTATGCATAATAATAGCGCCCTACGCCCCTTTTTGTTTCCAAAATCACCATTTATTCAAAATGACTCAAAAATTCACCCCAAAAAAGTGTTCAAATTGTTTTCTTTCTCTCTACCTTTGAAAAAATTCTAACATGTTTGGCCGAACTGGTGAGTCAATACATTTGTTTCTATCCTTAGGTGGGTGGTTCCTAAGCCTCTTATCATAAATAACCATGTTATATAATTCTCCACTTGGTGTGAATGTACCATAAAGAGGTATTAAATAACCTTGTTATTAGTGGGATTATTCCTCACAAGTTCCATTCAAAATATTGTAATCAGAGTGAAACCAGAGGTGAATTACATTTGAAGCTGTTGGCAATCACTAAGGTAGGTGGCTTGAAAAGGGACCCTCTTCTTCAAACAATCATGTAGGGAGTTCTAAAATAGGAAGTAAGTGATGTAACAAGGATATTGGCCTTGACTGATAGGCTGGAGCTCTGGTCCGCGGATTGCTAGCAACTGGCCACCGGCCACGAAATTTCTTGTGATATTGATAGGGGGGCACCTACTTGTAAATTGGCCTGTTACCATAAGGTGGTGGCCCAGCAAGATATCATGATCCTCTACGAGAATCATGAGTGAGCGGATCCCATTTGGTCTAATTTGCCTGATGTCCATGGCTAGAGGGTTTCTTGCCAATGGAACCTCGCAACCCGGTTGCTCCTCCTCATCACGTAGTCGCCGTCGTGAGTTGGGCAACCTGTCCAGAATTGCAAGTCCGTCTCCAGTGGGGTTAGCTGTTGGATCCAGTGCGAGCTCTTTTGGGGGTTGGAGCAAAAGCTCCTCAGTTGGTGTGGATAATTTGTCTGTTGATGTAGATAACGTTGTTGGTATGGTAAGGACGTCTCCAGCCGCCTCTTCCACCGAGGTTGGGGTTAGTGACAACGACCTGGCTCTCAAGGGGGTGGCAGGTGAAGATGAAGAAGAGGGCGAGGATGGCAGAGCCGCGGGTGGGTCCCTGGGGACCCGTTGCCCCTAATCGACATGACATCTACACTACTCTATCTCCCCTGTCCTCCCCAAATGGAGTTGGTTTGGACCTGCAAAGTGAGAGTTTGAAGAATTGGTGTATAACCCTGCCAGAGCAGGTTTTGAAAAAGAAGAAGTCTTGACGAGACAGAACAGAAAGGAACAATGTCAAACAAGGAAAACATGTAGGGATAGAACGTAAAGAAGATAACAAAGATAGAAAAGACAGAGGGGAGGTTGTGAGCTCCCAATTTGTCACTTGGGACTTGTAGAATTATTTTTTTGGAAAATTGCAATTTAAAGTTGATAAAAGTATAGAAAAATCCATAAAAAGAGTGTAGAACCGAAATAGGGTTGTGTCATACCCATTATAGTATTTGGTCTAGATTTGTGTTTTTTACTTAGAATCCCCCAAACCTTGCCTAAAAATAGTATAGGAATAACGAAAAGGTTAGATTTGGAGGATTCGAGTTACACAGCCCCAAAAGGGCTAAATCCCATCATGAATGTGGCGATTCATGGCTAGGTCGGTCCGAGGGATCCACAGCGAGGCCACTAGGTCGGGTCCTAGAGTTAGATTTAGAATTCCCCATTAGATCGACGAATTCCCAAAATCCCGATTGTTAGCATGCAGGAGCCACTAACTCAAGACAAGGCCCGTGGAGGAATCTACAGCCCAAGGATGGTGTTTTAGGGTAAATCCCATGCCAAGAGTCCAACGACAAAATCAATTCGCCAAGATTCCTTCATTTGCAAAAGATTCCCGCACCGTCGCTACTTCAAGGAGATGTCCAGTTTAAATCTCCATTGACCAATCGTGCCAGGTACGGGAACACACCCGCACGTCTTTCATGTGACTCCCTGAGAGGTCACGCGAAAAATCCCGGCATCTTCCGACTTGCAGAAAAACCTTTTTCCGGGTGGTCAACCCTCCTAACCTCCAACGGGAATTTCATGGAAATTATCCAGGTTACAATAAAATCTCACTAAAAATTAGATTAGCTTGTTTTATGTTAATAATGCGCTCCGTGAAGTTTCACGACATTCCGATAGCGGCAAGTACCCGAACCGGCGAGATTCCTCGGGAATTAACCACGTGGCGGGGTCCCCGCCACGTTGACCGGCATTCCGGGACCATACGATGGCGAAACGAAGTCAACCAAAAGTCCTTCCCGACTCTCTCGCACCTACCGGAGACCCTAGGCTATTCACATTTCTCAAAATAGGAGACCCCCAAGATCTAGGATTTTACCACGATTTGGTTTTTAAACTAAATTAGCCTACGATGGGTTTTTGGCCTCGGTACGGGGGAGAGGGGTTCTAAGACTAAACATGGCGTTCTGGATCCAACGGCGCAATCCGTTCGGCGATTGGAGCTAATCTCCAAAAGTTAGGATGTTGGTCCAGCATAGATGGTAGAAATAGAAATTTAGGATGTAGGATGAAAATCTTTGAGGATGAGGATGAAAATCCCCGTTGATAAGGTTACCTTAGAACTCTAGAGGGAGGGGTGAGCCCTTGAAAACCTATATAAGGGCCCCATTTCTCTCTCTAGAACACCCCCAATTCTTGTTTTGGGTCCGTGGGTCCAAGTTATTTTGGATATTTTGGCGTTTGAAGCCAAAAACCTCTACGGTGTTTTCGGAGCACTTTTGGCTCCATTGTTGCTTATTTTCAAGCTTTGAAGGTCCTTGGGGGTCCTTCTACCTTGCTTTGTGTACTCTTTTGTGCAGTTTTTGTACTTTGTTGTAGGTGGAGAGCCTCTCTCTCCCTCTTGTACGTGTTGTGATCTAACTTGTGAAGTTAAGAGTCTTTTGTTTTGTATCTTGCACTAATCCTAAAGTCACCCCCCACCGTACCTTGGCGATGCCGCTTTGGGGGGCCTTTAGCGTGTGAGCGTTGTGTTGCCACGTGATCTAACTTGCCAGTTTTCCCCTTTGTAGTTTTTCTTACACCCTCTTCTAATATTCTCCTTGTTGAGTGGCCCCCCTCCGGGACGGCGAAGCTTTGGACCTCCTTGTACATGTTTTGCTAAAGTTCTTCCAAACCCTCTTCTAATCTTCTCCTTGTTGAGTGGACCCCCCTCCGGGACGGCGAAGCTTTGGACCTCCTTGTACATGTTTTGCTAAGTTTTCTTCCAAACCCTCTCCTAATCTTCTACTTGTGAAGTGGACCCCCCTCCGGGACGGCGAAGCTTTGACCCTGTGTTTGTGTTTTCTTTTAAGGTTTAGTTTTCCCTCTTCTAAAGTCTCTCTCCTCGTGTGGACCCCCTTGGGAAACGGCGAAGCTTTGAACTAGTAACAAAGTAGAGTCCTAAAGCGTGTGTTAAAAGTGTAGACGGCGGAGCTTTGAACCCCCGGGGTGTCAAGAAGTCCTAAAGTTGGTGTTAAAACCAATTTGACGGCGAAGCTTTGCATCTACCCCATGTTTAGTTCCAAAGTCTAGTTTCCAAGACCTTTGTGGAAACCTCCAGAGTTTAGCTTCCAAGATATGTAGGTTTCTTTGCATTTGTCTAAAGTAGTGTCTTCAAAAGTTTTATGTAGTTTAGTTGTTTCCAAGGTCTTAGTAAGTTTAGTACCCCCGACGTTTATTTCCCCCATTAGCCTTAGCAAAAATCCAGTCTTAAAATAGCCTTAGCAAAAACCCAGTCTTAAAATAGCCTTAGCAAAAATCTAGTCTTAAAATAGCCTTAGCAAAAACCCAGTCTTAAATTAGCCTTAGCAAAAATCCAGTCTTAAAATAGCCTTAGCAAAAATTCAGTCTTAGATAGCCTTAGCAAAAAATCCAGTTTTTTAGCCTAGCCGGAAATCCAGTTTAGACAGCCAACAACATCGGGACCAGCATACAGCAGCAACATCAGGAGCAGCATCCAGCAGCAACATCAGGACCAGCATCAACATCAGGACCAGCTACAGCAGCAACATCAGGCCAACATACAACAGCACCATCGGGAGCCCAAAAAAAAAAACATATTAAAAAATTAATTAATTAATTTAATTAATTTTTGACCAGCCCCAGCCAGCCAGCCGGGAGGTGGTGGGCAGGCTCGGGGTCCAGCACCCAGCCAAATCGGTCGCTCTTTTTTTTTGAACTCAAATTTTTTGGTCTTTTGGGTTCTGGTTTTTTGGGTTCTCTCAAACTAACGCAAAAATCAGACCTAAAACACCCAAAAGATGTGGGACTAACCTATTACTAGCTAGGGAAGGAGTAGGATTAGGGTCTAAACCAAAAAGGGAGAAGGGAGAAAAGAGCGGAGCACCACCGTACCTGCACACAAATTTGTTTCACCACTCACACCTACACACAATGGAAGGAAATTAGGGGGAAGGATGTGTTATAGGAGTGGAGAGGAGAGAGACGATAAATAGTGCCTAGCTAGGAGATTAGGTAGGAAATCTAGAAGAACTCCTTGCAACCGTTGGGAGGAGGATTAGGATGACACAAAGCAAAGTTGCGTAAGAGGGTAGGAGGCTCATTTAAAACTTCACGAAGTTTGAGACTAGAAGCGTAAGACCACCATCACCACGGTTGGTGGAATAGTTCAAGAGTAGAAGGAAGAGGAGGAGAGAAAGAAAAGAAGAAGGAAATGGGGGGAAAGGGTTAGAACATCATACTTGTAAACGTTTCTTTTCTACAACTTAAGCCGTGGGCCTTAAAAAATAAAGCAAAATAAAATAAAATAAATAAAGACCATAACCCAAAAATAAAAGAAGACGATCGCGAGTGGCCACCATGGAGCACGAGGACGCGCACGTGGACGGGGATGACGTCATTTCCGACACTAGCAGTAACGAGGTGGGTCATTAAACTAATCCTAGTCGTTTCTCCCTAATTAACATTTGTTTTCCTAATCAGCCCTTAGAGCGTGATTAGCATCCGAGATTAGCGTGAATTAGAAGTTTAGATTCAAAAGTTGATAGATTAGGAATAGAGGTTTCCGAAAACATCTTAAAATTAAGATTTGACCGTAAACTGACCGCGTTAGGCTAAGTTAAGCGGTAGGGGGTAGAACGGAGGAATTTTAATAAAAATTGAACCACAAGAAACAATGGACGGAAATTAGGATTAGATTAGAAGGAGAATTTAGGATAAAAATTAAAGATCAATTAACGGGTAAAAACCTAGAGTTAAATTAAGAGTTTAATTAGGGAAGTTAAAATTCAAAAGTCAGAATTTGGAGTTAACTTTGGGAAGTAAAAAGTAGAATAGGAAATAGAGGTCAAAAGTAGAATCCACTTAGGAAGTAGATTGTTGAGTTAAAAATAGAGTTAAAATTAGAAGTCAAAACCCTAGGGTTAAAAGTTGGAATTAAATTTAGGAGGATAACATTTAGAGCTAATCTAGGATTAAAACGATAGGATTAAATTCGGAAGTAGAAGTCAAAAGTCAAAAGTCAAAAGATTAGATTAAATTAAAAGGTTAAATTTTAGTCAATTGGGAAGTAAAAAGTGAGAGTGAAAAGCTAAAAGTAGAAGTTAAAAGTTAGAAGTAGAAGTAAAATTTTAGAGTTAGTAGAAAAAATCTAGAGTCAAAGTGAAAACGTAGAGTCAAACCTAGAGGTTAAAATTTGGGGATGAATTTTAGAAGTAAAAATTTAGAGTTAAAAGTCAAAAACCTAGAGTTAAATTAGGAGTAAAAATCTACAGTGAAGAGGGTAAATCCTAGAGTAGTTTAGAAATAAGAACATAGAATTAGAGGTGAAACTTAGAATTATCTTAGAAGGCTAAAACTTGGAAGTTAGGAGTCGAAGTTGATTTAGAAGTAAAAACCTAGAGTTAAAAGTCAAACGCGTAGAGTTAAATTTAGAAGGGTAACCTTAGAATAGAATAGAGGAGTAAAATCTTAGAGTTAAAAGTTAAACCTAGAGTTAAATTCCGAGGATAAATTTCAGAGTTAAATTAGGAGTAAAAACCTAGAGTTAAAAGTCGGTAGTTAATATGTAAACCCAAGTTAAAAGAGTAAAAATCTAGAGTTTCATTTAGAGGTTGAAGATTAGAGTAAGAGTTAAACTTTAGAGTTAGTCCTTAGAGTAGAACTTCTAGGTGGAGTCTTAAAATCCCACGATAGTCTTAGAGGTTCATGGAAGGAACATAGGGGTTCCTCTTTTTACGTAGTTAGGGACGTTAGAAATGACGCCAACTACCCAGTCTACCCTCGACATAGGATAGATAGTTAGGGAGTCAGAATTTTACCATTACCCCTAAGCATTGCAGTTACCTTGTGAGTTACTACATGCATTCTAATTATTCGCTGCCATCCACGACACTTAGGAAACGTTAGCAAAAAAGATCCATTGCTTAGAAGGCACAGTGGACCGCGCTCACATCACCCCCATATATTAAAAAATGTGGATAAAGGTATAGAACCTGGTCGGTGTTCGCTCTATTACCAAGGGTGGGTAATCTTGCGCCCACAGAGGTAGAAGGGCATAGGTTCGCGAAGACTGTGAAATCACTTTGTTATTTGAGATAATGCTAGACTAGGACGTAGATGATATTATCCCAGATCTCTCTATAGTTAACAACAGAAATTTGCACAGGCCACGGATGCTGTGGGCGCTAGATTACCCACCCTTGGTAATAAAGCGAATACCGACCAGGTTCTATGCCTTTATCCACATTTTTTAATATATGGGGGTGATGTGAGCGCGGTCCACTGTGCCTTCCAAGCAATGGATCTTTTTTGCTAACGTTTCCTAAGTGTCGTGGATGGCAGCGAATAATTAGAATGCATTTTGTGTCTCACAAGGTAACTGCAATGCTCAGGGGTAATCGTAAAATTCTAACTCCCTAACTATCTATCCTATGTCGAGGGTAGACTGGGTAGTTGGCGTCATTTCTATTATCCCTGACTACGTAAAAAGGGGAACCCTTATGTTCCTTCCATGAACCTCTAAGACTATCTTGGGTTTTTGAACTTCACCTAGAAGTTCTACTTTTAAAAGCGATCCCTAAAGTTTCAACTATTATTCTAACTTTTAACTTCTAAGTATACTCTAGGTTTTTAGCTTCCCAAACTAATTAGAGAATTTAACTTCAAAATTTAATGCTACCATTTGACTTTGTTTTGACTTTTGACTCCAAGTTTTTACTCCTAGACTAACTCTAAAATTTACCTTCTAAAGTTAACTCTATGTTTTTGACTTTTAACTCTAAATTTTCACTTCTAAATTTAATCCCAAATTTTAACCTCTAGGTTTGACCCTACGTTTTCACTTTAACTCTAGATTTTTCTACTTCCAACTAACTCTAAGATTTACCTTCTAAATCTAACTATAACTTTTCACTTTTCACTTTAGCTTTTTACTCTAACTTTTTACTTCCCAATTGACTCTAAAGTTTAACCTTTAAATTTAATCTTAACTTTTGACTTTCTACTTCCCAATTTAATCCTATCGTTTTAATCCTAGATTAACTCTAAATGTTACTTCAAGTTTTACTTCTAAATTTTACTCTAGCTTTTGACCTCTAACATTCACTCTAATTTCGAATTTCTACTTCAAGATCTAACTTCTATTTCTACTCGTGATTTCTACCTCCTAATTTTAGTCTAAAGTTTTTTATTTTTAATTTCTACTTCTTACTCGGATTTTTTACTCCTAATTAACCCTAACTTCCTTTTCTAAACTACCCTGCAATTTCAATGGGAATTTTAACCCCCTAAGTTACACTTCCAAATTAATTCTACTTTTTAACTTCCCAAGTTAACTCTAGATTTTGACCTTAGAATTTTAACTTTAAGAAATAAAAATGTAAATTGATTCTAATTCTAACCGCTAATTAATCCCTAATTTTAATCCTAAATTCTCGTTCTAATTTAAACCCCTAAGTTCCGTCCATGATTCTTTGTGGATGAATTTTACTCAAAATTCCTCCGTCCTACCCTCTACCGCTTAACTTAGCCTAACGCGGTCGATTTAAAGCCAAATCCTAAGTGTAATATGTTTTTGGAAACCTCTATTCCTAATCTATAACTTTTTGAATCTAAACTTCTAATTTGCACTAATCTCGGATGCTAATCACGCTCTGAGGGATGATTAGGAAAATAAATGCTAATTAGGGAGAAACATCAAAGATTAAATCAAAAACTCACCTCTTCACTACCGGTGTCGGAAATAACTTCGTCCACGTCCACGTGTACATCCTCACGCTCCATGGTAGTCTTTGGCTTTGTTTTGAATTTTTTCCGAGCTCACCGCTTATTAAGAAAATATTACAATTTTTGATGATCTAAACTACCTCTTTCCCTTCCTCCTTTCTTTTCTTTCTTCCTCTTTCTTCTACACTAGCACTATTCTACCTAAGCTTTTATGAGTCTTACACTATGGCCTCAAACTTCAAGGAGGTTTTAAGATGCCAACTATCCTCTTACACAATTTTGCCTTTGTGTCATCCTAATCCTCCTCTCAACAGTCACCACAAATTTCCAAGATTTCTTCCTAAAGCCTACCTATCCTAAACCTAGGTCACTATTTATCGTCTCTCACCTTCCTTCGCCTACTTCTTCTCCTCCTCTCCTAATCTCCTTCCATTGTGTGTAGGTGTGAGTGGTGAGAGGAAACAATTTTGTGTGCAGGTACGGTGGTGCTCCGCTCTTTTCTCCCTTCTCCCTTTTTGGTTTAGACCCTAATCCTACTCCTCCCCTAGCTAGTAACAGGTTAGTCCAACATCTTTGTTGTGTTCTAGTTTTGATTTTTGTTTTAGTTTGAGAGAACCCAAAAACCAAAGAACCAAAAGACCAAAAGTTGAGTTCAAAAAAAAGGGGGAGCCCGATCTGGACCGGGTGCTGGACTACCGAGCTTGCCTACCTGCCTCCCGACTGGCTGGCTTCCGGCTGGCTAGCTGGGGGGCTGGTTAACAAAAAATTAATTTAATTAATTAATTTTTATTTATTTATTAATATATATATATTTTTATCTCCGCTGGCTTCTGATGTTGCTGCCGTATGCTGGAGCTGATGTGGCCGGCTGTATGCTGGTCCTGATGTTGCTGGGCTATATGTTGGTCCTGATGTTGCTGGGCTGTATGCTGGTCCTGATGTTGGCTGGGCTGTATGCTGGTTCTAAAAAAACTGGATTTCCGGCTAAGGCTAAAAAAGACTGGATTTTTGGCTAAGGCTATTTTAAGACTAGATTTTTTCTAAGGCTGTTTTAAGACTGGATTTTTGCTAAGGCTATTTTAAGACTGGGTCTTTGCTAAGGCTATTTTAAAACTGGGTTTTTGCTAAGGTTATTTTAAGACTGGGTCTTTGCTAAGGCTATTTTAATACTGAATTGTTGGCTAAGGCTAGGGGGAAATAAAACCTCGGGGGTACTAAACTTACTAAGACCTTGGAAACAACTAAACTAAATAAAACTTTGGAAGACACTACACTAGACAAATGCAAAGGAACCTACATATCTTGGAAGCTAAACTCTGGAGGTTTCCACAAAGGTCTTGGAAACTAGACTTTGAAACTAAACACGGGGTAGGTGCAAAGCTTCGCCGTTAAATTGGTTTTAACACCAACTTTAGGACTTCTTGACACCCCGGGGGTTCAAAGCTCCGCCGTCTACACTTTTAACATACGCTTTAGGACTTCAACCTTGTCACTAGTTCAAAGCTTCGCCGTTTCCAAGGGGGGTCCACACAAGGAGAGAGACTTTAGAAGAAGGAAAACTAAACCTTTAAAGAAAACACACACACATGGTCAAAGCTTCGCCGTCCCGGAGGGGGGTCCACTCAACAAGGAGAAGATTAGAAGAGGGTTTGGGATAACTTTAGAAAACATGCACAAAGGAGGTTCAAAGCTTCGCCGTCCCGGAGGGGGGGTCCACTCAACAAGGAAAATATTAGAAGAGGGTGTAACGAAACACAAAGATAAACACACAAGTTAGACCACGTGGCAACACAAAGCTCACACGCTAAAGGCCCCCCAAAGCGGCATCGCCAAGGTACGGTGGGGGGTGACTTTAGGATTAGTGCAAGATACAAAAAAGACTCTTAAACTTCACAAGTTAGACTACAACACGTACAAGAGGGAGAGAGAGGCTCTCCATTTACAACAAAGTACAAAAACTTCACAAAAGAGTACACAAAGCAAGGTAGAAGGACCCCCAAGGACCTTCAAAGCTTGAAAATAAGCAACAATGTAGCCGAAAGTGCTCCGAAAACACCGTAGAGGTTTTTGGCTTCAAACGCCAAAATATCCAAAATAACTTGGACCCACGGACCCAAAACAAGAATTGGGGGTGTTCTAGAGAGAGAAATGGGGCTCTTATATAGGTTTCTCAAGGGCTCACCCCTCTCTCTAAAGCTCACCCCTCTCTCTAAAGCTCTAAGGTAACCTTATCAACGGGGATTTTCATCCTCGTCTTCAAAGATTTTCATCCTACATCCTAAATTTCTACTTCTACCATCTATGTTGGACCAACATCCTAACTTTTGGAGATTAGCTCCAATCGCCGAACGGATTGCGCCGTTGGATCCAGATCGCCGTGTTTAGTCCTGGTTCCCCCTATCCCCCGTACCGAGGCCAAAAACCCATCGTAGGCTAATTTAGTTTAAAAACCAAATTGTGGTAAAATCCTAGATCTTGGGGGTCTCCTATTTTGAGAAATGTGAATAGCCTAGGGTCTCCGGTAGGTGCGAGAGAGTCGGGAAGGACTTTTGGTTGACTTCGTTTCGCCATCGTATGGTCCCGGAATGTCGGTCAACGCGGCGGGGACCCCACCAAGTAGTTAATTCCCGAGGAATCTCGCCGGTTCGGGTACTTGCTGCTATCGGAATGTCGTGAAACTTCACGGAGCGCATTATTAACATAAAAAAGCTAGTCTAATTTTTAGTGAGATTTTATTGTAACCTGGGTAATTTCCATGAAATTCCCGTCGGAGGTTAGGAGGGTTGACCATCCAGAGAAAGGTTCTTCTGCAAGTCGGAAGATGCCGGGATTTTTCACGTGACCTCTCAGGGAGTCGCATGAAAGACGTGCGGGTGTGTTCCCGTACCTGGCATGATTGGTCAATGGAGATTAAAACTAGCCATCTCCTCGAATTAGCGATGGTGCGGGAATCTTCTACAGGTGGAAGAATCTTGGCGAATCGATTTCGCCGTTGTACTCCTGGCATGGGATTCACCCTAAAACACCATCCTTAAGCTGTAGATTCCTCCACGGGCCCGGTCTTGCGTGAGTGGCTCCTGCATGCTAACAATCGCGATTTTGGGAATTCGTCGATCTAATGGGGAATTCTAAATCTAACTCTAGGACCCGACCTAGTGGCCTCGCTGTGGATCCCTCGGACCGACCTAGCCATGAATCGCCACATTCATGGTGGGATTTAGCCCTTTTGGGCTGTGTGACTCGAATCCTCCAAATCTAACCTTTTCGTTATTTCTATACTATTTTTAGGCAAGGTTTGGGGGGATTCTAAGTAAAACACAAATCCAGACCAAATACTATAATGGGTATGACATAACCCTATTTTGGTTCTACACTCTTTTTATGGGTTTTTCTATACTTTTATCAACTTTAAATTGCAAATTTCCAAAAAAATAATTCTACGAGTCCCAAGTGACAAATTGGGAGCTCACAGATGCTGAAGAATACAGAGGAAGAAATTAAAATCAAAATGAGAGATAAGAAAGTGGGAGAAGTTGTGTTTTTCAACACAGAGTATCTTGATTTGAAGCGCGACCGATAAGACTGTAGGCGGGTTGATCCATCCATGGTCCTTCTGTTATACGAGCAATACCTACACATGACGTTGCTAGTAGCTTAAAAGTACAAGGGCTGCCTTCCCTAAACCCTATACCCTAACGTGGGGGACATGATGTGAGGTGTCTTTCCTAACTTAGCCGTTTTTTAAGCCTTCTGCATTATCACAACGGTCTAGTATCTAGTGCCCCTTCTTCAACTAGTCGCCTACGATGATCTAGCAAGGGACAAGTGCCATCCTTTCAGCCACCCTTTCAACCACCTTACGGGCTTGTATTACGACGATCTGATAAGGTTAGTGTCCACTCAACTAGTCGTTTTTTCAGCCACCGCGCAGCTTATATTACAACGGTCTAGAGAGTACCTAATCTAGATGAAAGCGTCATCTGGCTTCCACATGTCAATAACTCTGACAAGTTAGTGATGTGTGGGCAGTCCCAACACACTCGACGTTTTATGTTCTCCTAAGAGTTAGGCAAGCTAAAACAGAAAACAAAGTTGGCTGGCCTCGTGGCTTTCGACCCCGCGGCTTTTCTTTTTACGTTAGATGTGAACTATCCTCAAGAATCTTAATATTTTGACCCTGCCCAAGATCTAACAACCACCTCTCTGTATGTTCTAATTCTAAAATCCCCTAGGGATTTGAAAGATCATGTAATAGTAAACTTTAGAATTTTCATTTTTAGGATTTGAAGATTTTTAAAACTTTCATTTTTTTGGTATTTTATCTAGCTATCTTACTATCCGTTGTAATAAGATGTTAGCTATTTAACTTTTTTGTCATGGAGGGCTAAATAGGCCTTTTACACAATCATTAAGAATACAAGAATTCACCTTATACTATTAACGATTGCAACCATACGAGATGGTTTAGCAGCCCAAAAACCAACAAGCTAAGCAATGAAAGAAAGTGGTGGCAGAGATACGGCTAGTTCCTGGCCGATGGGTGGTCGGGCCTTGCGGACGCTGCTTGGTAGCGGTCCTTGGCTCGCTGTCTCTTGGAGACCTTCGGTTGGTCCCTTCTAGCAGCAGGGGGTAAAGGGGTGGTATATTCTAGCAGGTGCAGGAGAGACACCGAGGCGTTTGTTGCCACATCCCGTATGGCTGCATGGATGAGGGCCGCCCTTCGCTCCTCTGCTGCTACCTGTTCTGGATCTCGTTCGTGAAATTCCCATGGTCTTCTTTCCCCGCAGTTACACATGTCGTTGAATGTGTTTGGTGTTGCTCAATCTTTGGGTATGCTTGTCAGGGCGTTGCCTCTTTTGACTTGGTGTAGAGAAGGTAGGTTGGTACCTGCAAGAGAGTGGTCAACCGTATATTTGACCAAGACGGTGTTTGGGACCTGGAAATTATGCACAAATCATGTTACATCTGCATAAATATACATCCAAGCCGTCCAATCTATGGCCAATCAAACACATCCGTGGCTACTAGTGAAGGCCTAAGTGAGGGTCACCACTTGGCCAATTCCAATTAGAGTGGTCCAAATTTCTCCGGCCGTAGGTTGTATTTCAAAGAAACACGGGGCGAAGGCTTCTTCACTAATCACAATAGTAGGTAGATGGTGATCTCAAGAAGCAACGGCGGTGAAGTACGTCAAATGCTTGATTCGCTTAGGCCAACCCCTCGCTCCTTGGCTGGGGTACTTGTAGTGCAGTGGATGGTAGCGGGGATTATGAATTAGCTCATCCCCTTGAACAGTGAAAATGGAAACACGTGAATCTTTCGCATTTTGGCAAGGTTCGCAAGCCGCTGCGTACTCGGAGACATGTCGGAGGTGGTGGTGTGCTTCCGCTGCACCAAGTACTAGTGTACTCGATATCCCTTGGCAACCTCCTAGCATTAGGGGATCAAGCTCGGTATGCCAGATTCGGAAATCATCCGACTGCTGATAGGGGTTTGGTCCAAAGTGGTCAAAGTCGTTAGACCAAGCGCCGAATTGGTAGTATCGACCCGTCTCGTCACAAATTGGGATTGGAGCTGAGTGTCGAAGGCCAATGTTAGGCCTTTTAATGAGTGGATCGAATGTTGTGAACAAAGGTAGACATGCGTTGAAGCACTCTTGCGTGAAAGCCTTCTCAAATCGCCACGTAGCTAACACCACTCTCCAATAAAAGCTCAGATACTCGAGTATCTCTTCCTCAGATATTCCACATCTCCCAGCTTGCACGGCCTCAATAATGCAGGGAGTATGATGATTTGGATTGGCCAGGTACTTCCGGGCCAAGTAGGACCAAAATTCCAACGATATTCCTAACTTGGCTGGGCTGAGCAAGAGATCTTCTAAGAGAAGCACCTTGGGGCCCTTGCCGTTGCTTTTACCAAATTTCGTTCGAGGGTATATCTTCCTGGGACCCAGACAACGGAGTGGAGGCGCGAGGATGTAATCCACCTTGGATTGGACGCACTCTTCTGGTTCGTAACCCTTCTCATGATGATTGCCTTGTTAGTTTAAACAAATGTTACCACACGTCTATCTTAAGGCTCCCAACAGACGCACCAAAACTATGGGCGCTAGATTATCCACCCTTGGTAATAAAGCAAACACGACCAGGTTCTTAGCTTTTATCTACTTTTTAATTTAAGGGATGTTGTAAGCGTGGTTCACTGTGCCTTCCAAGCAATGGATCTTTTGCTAATGTTTCTTAAGTGTTGTGGATGGGCAAAAGAAATGCCTAGAGATGCATGTGGTGACTTCCAAACTAACTCTCGATGATCAAGGGCTATGGTAATCTAATGGTGAAATCCTATCGTACTAACTATCTGTCCTATGTCGAGGGTAGATTGTGTGGTTGGTGCCATTTTGAACAACCCTAACTAACTGAAATGGGGCCCTCTAGGTTCCTTCCATGAACCCCTAAGGTTAATTCTACGTTTTAACTTCTACTCTAGGTTTTAGCTTATAAGATCAACTTCTAAAACTTACTCTATGTTTTAACTCTTAACTTTAGATTTCTACTTCTAAATTAATCCTAAAATTTAACCTCTAAATTTTACTTTACGTTTTGACTTCTACCCCTAAGTTTTTACTTCTAAACTAACTCTAAAATATACCCTCTAAGTTTAACTCTAGATTTTGACTTTTAATTCTAAGTTTTTACTTCTAAAATTAATCCCAAATTTTAACCTCTAGGGTTCACTCTATGTTTTCACTTTTGACTCTAGATTTTCTACTAACTCTAAAATTTAACTTCTACCTCTAAGTTTTTACTTCTATTTTTAGCTTTGAATTCTACTATCTGATTTTTATCCCAAGTTTTAACTCCTAAGTTTAACTTCTAGTTTTTTAACTGACTTTTAATTTCTAACTTCAAAATTTAACTTCTCTTTCAACTCTTAAAATCTACCTCCTATATTGACTCTAACTTCTACTTCTGAAATTTACCCTAAGTTTTTTTACCTTTAATTTTGACTCTTTTATTTGGACTTTTGACTCCTACAATTAAACACTTAATTTGACTCTAGTTTTTAACCGCTAATTAATCCCTAATTTTAATCCTACATTCTCCTTCTAATCTAAATCCCTAATTTCTGTCCATTGTTTCTTTTGGATGAAGTTCTATTCACGTTCATCCATCCTGCCCCCTACCGCTTAACTTATCCTAGCCTGGTCAATTGAAAGCCAAATCCTAATTGTAATATGTTTTCGTGAACCTCTACTCCTAATTTATAAACTTTTGAATCTAACCTTCTAATTTGCACTAATCTCGGCTTGCTAATCATGGAATAAGGGCTGATTAAGGAAATCAACGCTAATTAGAGAGAAAACACCAAAGATTAAATCAAAGACTCACTTCTTCACTGCTGGTGTCCGGGATGTTCGCTTAGTTTTAGAAAATATTACACTTGATGGTCTAACCTCCTTCCTTCCTTTGTCTTTTTTTTTTCTTTCTTCTCCTTCTTCTACACTAAGACTATTCCACCAAATGTCTTGATGGGTGTGAGTGTTTCTAACTCCACCCTTGAGTCAGAAAGTTACACACGGGCTCTAGTGGCTGTTTCGTCGAAGATTTACTCCTGGTTGGGTGATTATTAGTCAAGTGTTCGCCTTCCAAGCAATGGACACTTTGCTGTATTTCCTACTTTGAATTTTCCTAATGGCAATGACTAATCAAATCAAACAAATTAGTACCCAAGGCCCAGTTTTGGCTACGCCAACCAAAACTGAGAGCCAATATGAATTAGTCAAGCAAAAAAGTTAAACAGACTGAGATGTAGGGCTTACCTTACCCTTTCCAACATGATAAAGAAATCTAAAAACAGACATTCCTAATAGAAGTTATCAATGGATGAAGTTTTGCTTCTAGACTAATCTATAAACTTCATCCATCGATACCTTATGACCTAATAATCTAACTCTAATCTACCACAATAACTACTTTCACAATAATTGTCCCAGTAATTTTAAATGATTATTTTTAGTAACTTCTAAAATTACCATAGTAACTTTTCCCAGTAACTTCTAAAATTACCACAATAACTTTTTTCAGTAACTTCAAACATTACCACGGTAACTTTTTCCAGTAACTTCAAATATTACCACAGTAATTTTTTCCAGTAACTTCAAACATTACCATAGTAACTTTTGAAGTTACTACAATAAATGACAAGAAAGTCAACCAAATTTGTTACCTGATCGTTATGACGTCACTTCTTGTCAAAGAAAGCCGCTTAAGACGGGCTTCCTCTTTCTCTCTCTTCAATCTATGAATGCTGCAAAAACAACAACAACGGCTTGCAGAAACAACTCTCGGTTCAATTGTTGTTTTAGAAAAGCTCTCACAGTTCTGTCCATTCCTAATAACTTTTAAAAACAACAATCAATTCTCACACAAGTTCAACAAGGTTTGCAAATCAAAGCTTCGCCGTCAGAATGATCAAAGGCTAGATGTAGTTGATTCTAGCCTTTGAAAATTAGGAAAGGGGCGATAGCTTTGCCGTATGGTGGGTTAGCACCAAATTCTCGGACAACAATTAGTTAGAAACTGACTTTAGAGAGTTGGTTCCAACCCAACTTCTCTAACTTAACAATACTTAGTACATGAACCTTGAGAGTTTTGGTTCCAACCCAAAATCTCTCCAAATAACATCAATATGTACTCAAGAAGAGAGTACAAGATCACAACAACAAACTGAATGCAAGCTTTAAGGGATTCTAACTAACGGCATTGCCAGAATTTGGTTAGAACATCGTTAGGATTAGTACGGAACTCTACAATAAAAGAAAGCAAGGAATTTAAGAGACTAAACTTCCAAAACACAAAAGTACAAAGTTGCTACTTGAAGGGACCTCCACGTCCTTCAAGAAAGCTTCAAAAACACCAGAGTTGTGACCCAACGCTCGAGATACAAAGAGAAACACAAAATGTGGCCCTAATGGCCAGAACTTAGAGAAGAGAATGTGCCAAAGGTTTGGTACAAGAAGAGAAGAGAGGTTTGGCTACAAGGCGGCCAAACCCCGAGAACAAGGGAGGAGGTGCGTACTGAAAGGAAGGGAGGCCTTTTTATACTCTCCCAAGGACTTGAAGTGCTCCCCAAGCAAGCTTGGAGTGCTTTCCAACCAAGTCTTGGAGACTTGGAGTGCACTCCAAGCTTCCTCAAAAGTCAACTTTAACTACCTAGGAAAAAACTTAAATTACTTCTAACTTTCTACTCTACTGCTGTAATCGCTCTAACTTTTGGAGAAAAGCTCCAAATGCCAAACGGATTGCGCCATTGCGTTCAGAAGACCCCTATTAATCCGGGAGACCCAAAATCCCCTTCTTCCAGACTGTAAATACTTGTAAAAACCACTAACGGTAATTCTAAAGAAAAGTCAAAACTCCAACTATTGGAATTTGCAATTTCCAAGGAAATTGACTAGCTAGGGCTGCTTGGAAGGTTTGTGAGAGTAAGAAAAGACTCCATGTTTGCGACATTCGGACACCGCTAGCTCCTGGTTCGCTGGTGAACCCGCTGCCATATAATAAATTCTTGTGAAATTCCATGTCGTTGCCGATTCTAGTACTTCTGACTATCGGAAAGTCTTCAAACTTGACTGGTCTTTTATTTTATATATAAAATTCTAATCTAATTTTTAGTGAGATTTTACTGCACTCCAGGTAATTTCTAGGAAATTACCATCAGTTTCAAAGGCGGTTGACTTTCCATGGAGTCATCGTGGAGTTTTGTAAAATCCCGAAATTTTTATATAATCTTCTAGGAAGTGTCCAAAAGCTAAGGGCAAAACCAAACCTCCAATAAAGATGCTAAATTTAGCAATTCCTTAATAATTTCCGCCCGAGGGGGAAATTAATCTAGTTCGGGGTTTGTCGTGGATGATTAGTTCCGTTGTTGATCTCTTGGCATGCTTTTATCCTAAAAGCACCTTTCTGTAAGCTCCAATCACCTCACCCTTCTTCTACTTTGTATTTTAGTTCATATTCTTCAACATTTGCAGGTCTTCGCATAACTAGCCCAAATTCCACATAAATTGGATCTAGACACTTCTAAACCTGATCCTAGACTCTTATGATTCAGCCAGGCTGTCACATGTGCTCACATGTCGAGTTTTACATGGACAAGACGCTAGAACTGGCTAATTCTCACATCCTCACATCTCTCTAAAACGTTAATATGGACTCTAAGACACTAAACTAAGACCTAAACATAGAAAAGCAGAGTATTTTATGCTTTCCATGATTTTAGGAGGATTCCTCACTAATCTGGTAGGGACTTCTACCAAACTCCTCTCAACTACTAATTCATGCTATTTGCATGAATTGACACTAAAAACCAACAATAAATCACGAAAAATAAACCCAGAGCTCCAAGTGCTAACTTGAGGGCTCACAATGGGTGTCTTACAACTATAGACTCAAACTCCAAGGACCTTAATGGGACTCTTCCATCTTACAAAAAAAGTCTTACACTTGTCATTCCAATCCTCCTTCTAATGGTCACAAGGAGCTCTTTGAGATTTCTTTGTTAGATCTACCTAATCCTAGGCTAAGATACTATTGATCTTCTCTCTTCTTCTTGGTCCTACTTCATCCCTTCTCCTCTATTTCCCCTCCATTTTTTGTGGTCTAAGTTGTGTGCAAGTGTTGCGAGAACTGGGGTTTTTTTTTGTTCTGTTTTATACTTCCTCTCGTGTTTAGCCCAATCTCCCTCAAGTTCCAAGTTTTCTTGCCTAACTTCAAGTTCCCTTTCTTCCCCCCTTTTTTCTTTTAAAATTTTTAGACTCCAAAGTGTTGTTTTGTTCTTCTTTTTAAAACCTGACTCTCTTGCTGGACTCGACTCCCCTCTGGGCCCCGACTCCCCTTGCTGCTACCCCCTGCTACCGGCTACTCCCCCCCTGAGGCCCTCCATGACTGCTGGCTGGCAAACTCTGGTTTTTTCTAAGCGATTGTTAGCTGGGCTAAACTCTGGGTTTTTCTGGGCAAGTGCTGGCTGGGCTAAACTCTGGTTTCTGGGGGTGACTGCTAGCTGGACTAAACTCTAGGGTTTTTTTTGAACGAATGGGGCTGGGCTAAACTCTGTTTTTTTCTAGGTGATTGCTGGACTGGGCTAAACTCTGTTTTTTGGGGCGATTGGGGCTATCTGGGGCTAAGTGTGACAATATTATTGCACTCGTGAGAAATCTACTCAGGACTAATTGTCGTCAATTCAGGCTCATGGATATTTGGAAACTAAAGAAAAATACCCTCACATGAATATTTGAAAACTAAGGTAGGGAGTTGTTTGGTATTTTGTAAAAAAACGCCAAACTTTTCTAGACCTTAGGTTCAGAGCTTCGCCGTCATGGGAAGAATTGTAAAAAACCCACCAAACTTTCCTAGATTTTAAGTCAAAGCTTCGCCGTTACGGGAAGAATTATAAAAAACCCGCCAAACTTTCCTAGATTTTAAGTCAAAGCTCCGCCGTTCCGAGGGGAACCCACACAACTAGAGAGGCTTAAAACAAAAAGGTAAAAACACGCCTAAAGAAAACACACCACAAAGTCAAAGCTTCGCCGTCCCGCGGGGGGGTCCACTCGACATGGAAACGTTAGAAGAGGGTAAGAACACGTAAAGAAGGAAACCACAAGTTAGGATGATCGGGTAATACGAACAATCTCACACGCTAAAGGCCCCACAAAGCGGCATCGCCAAGGTACGGTGGGAGGCTACTCTAGGGTTAGTGCAAGACCCCACAAACTCCCAAAACCTCACAAGTTGGACCTCAAGGACACATAAGTAAGAGAAAAGATTTTTAACTCGCAATAAGGGTTCAAGAAAGTACACAAAGCAAGGTAGAAGGACCCCCAAGGACCTTCAAAGCTTGAAATACAACAACAACGGAGCCAAAAGTGCTCCAAAAACATCATAGAGGTTTTTGGCTTCAAACGCCAAAATATCCAAAATAACTTGAACCCACGGACCCAAAACAAGAATTGGGTGTGTTTTAGAGAGAGAAATGGGGCCCTTATATAGGTTTCCAAGGGTCCACCCCTCTCTCTAAATTTCTAAGGTAACCTTATCAACTTGAATTTTCATCCTCATCCTCAAAGATTTTCATCCTAATCCCTAAAAATCTACTTCTATCATCTATGCTAGACCAACATCCTAACTTTTGAAGATTAATTCAAATTGCCAAACGGATTGCGCCATTGGCTCCAGATTGCCGTGTTTACTTTATGATTCTCTTACTCCCGGTATTGAGACCAAAAACCCATCGTAGGTTAATTTAGTTTAAAAACCAAGTCGTGGTAAATTCCTAAATCTTGGAGGTCTCCTATTTTGAGAAAAGTAACTAGCCTAGGGTCTCCGATAGGTGTGAGAGAGTCGGAAAGGGCTCTTGGTTGACTTTGTTTTGCCATCGTATGGTCCTGAAATGCCGATCAACATCGCGGGGACCCGCCACGTGGTTAATACCCGAGGAATCTCGCCGGTTCGGGTACTTGCCGCTACTGGAATGTCGTGAAACTTCACGGAGCGCATTATTAATATAAGACAAGCTATTCTAATTTTTGGTGAGATTTTACTGTAACCTGGATAATTTCCACGAAATTCCCGTTGGAGATTAGAACGGTTGACCGTCCGAAAAAAGTTCTTCTGCAAGTCGGAAGATGCCGGGAATTTTTACGTGACCTCTCAGGGAGTCGCATGAAAGACGTGTAGGTGCGTTTCTGTACCTGGCACGATTGGTCAGTGGAGATTAAAACTGGCCATCTCCTTGAATTGGCGATGGTGCGGGAATCTTTTACAAATGAAGGAATCTTGGCGAATTGATTTTGTCGTTGGACTCTTGGCATGGGATTTACCCTAAAACACCATCCTTGGGCTGTAGATTCCTCCACGGGCCTTGTCTTGAGTTAGTGGCTCCTGCATGCTAACAATCGGGATTTTGGGAATTCGTCGATCTAATGGGGAATTCTAAATCTAACTCTAGGACCCGACCTAATGGCCTTGTTGTAGATCCCTCGGACCGACTTAGCCATGAATTGCCACATTCATGATGAGATTTAGCCTTTGGGGGGCTATGTGACTCAAATACCCCAAATCTCGCTATCTCGTTATTTCTACTCTATTTTTAGGCGAGGTTTGGGGGAATTCTAAGTATAAATACAAATCTAGACCAAATACTATAATGGATATGACACAATTCTATTCTGGTTCTACACTCTTTTTATGTCTTTTTGTATACTTTTATCAACTTTAAATTGCAAATTTCAAAAAAAAAAATCCACGAGTCCCAAGTGACAAATTGGGAGCTCACTGTGGTCAAAAAAGACAAGTTCCCTGCTTTGGTCCTTTGGCAATGCTGTCTAGCTTGAACATCCTTCTAAATTGAGAGCGATGAAGGAAGACAAGTTCTTGACTTCCTTTGGTAGAGACTTGAAGCTTTCACACCTTGTTAAATTGCAGTGTTTTACAAATCCATGACTAAGTAGAGTGGTGTTGATAATCAACTCAAACATCCTTTACTTGTTCTGCTGTTTGATGTTTTAATTATTTTATTGAGTGGAATTGTTTTGAACCAAGCAAGAAAGAGGTCAGCTTCACCACCAACACAGATGCTCTAAGACTACCTTGCTTGGCATTCCTCATAAAATCAAAGTTGAAACTTTATATGGCATAGGCTGGAAGCCATTGCCCACAGGAAATAGTTTCCATGTTGGCTTGGGTAGATGTAGAATACTTGTTTTCTTTATAAACAAACACCTCTGGCTTCTTAGCCCCCGAGTGCCTCAGTGACGGGATCCTGTCTCTCCAAATATAAAGATTCCCTTGTTTGACTATTATAATCTTTTCAATAGTATGGTCAAAGGACGTGTTCCTTTCCCTTGAGCTCAGGACTTGTCTCCACTACTAATCAGTATGTCAATTTATGTGGATTTCTTGTTAGGTGATAGTTTGATTGGATTGAATTCACAAGGGTCTGGATTTTAGTAAACACGCTTTGGGCACTTAGGGGTTAATCCAAGCTAACTTGCACCTATACTTTTTTATGTTTGACTTTATTGATTTGCACTTGAAGTTAAAGGGCTTACTCAAGCTCTGTTTGAATAGTCGGGGCTTTGACTTCAATTCACCTTGTGAATTCTAGCAGGTCGACAGACAAAAGAAAATACCCTAAGTTATTGTATACACTATAAGAAACATCCGTTTTAGGTGACGAGCCCTAATTTTTTATGACGGATTTTAGGTGATGTCAATGTTGACAACCCAAAAATTTTATGTCAACAAAAATGTACAATTTAACATCAATATTGACAATCTAATGTTTTCATGTCAACATTGATATTACGTTGGACATTTTTGTTGACATAAAATTTTTGGGTTGTCAACATTGACATCACTTAAAATCTATCATAAAAAATTAGGGCTCGTCACCTAAAATGGAGGTTTCTTATAGTGATACATCTACATAAATGGAAATGGACTTGTTACCTGATGTATGACCCTGGTATTTCTATTCAGCGTGGCTGCCTTGTGGTGGTAGCCAATTACTACCTCTTTTGAGTGCATAGTGACAAACAACGTCAAAAAGAGTGAAAATCCACCAAATTTGAAATAAGTACATGTGTCATTTTTTCATGTGAGAAAGAGCTAGGTTTGAGCTAGGTACACTCACTAAAAGGAAATTGCATTGTTCTCAACAAGCTCTCAACAAAATCTAGCTGATGTTTTTTGTTAGCAACAAAACATGTTGGTATCAACACCTCTTCTATGCATAAACAAATTATAAATACAGTTATCAACACCTCTTCAACACAATCAATATGGTACTCTTACATTGAGAATCATGTTTATAATCTGTTTTTCCGTTCCAAAAGTGTTGAAACCAACATGTTTTGTTTCTAACAAAAAGCATCAGCTAGATTTTGTTGAAAGCTTGTTGAGAGCAACGCAATTTTCTTCAATGACTAGTCCATTTTTCAAAAAGAACTTCAGAAATTTCATTAAATTTCTTTTTGTACATGAACCAATTTCAGTTCAATCCTGCAAAAAATTTATTTATACAAAAAAACCTTGAAATTCTCAACCTACATTCTAGGTTTAGAATGTCCTAACCTTGGTTTTCTATGGCAAACCAGACTCAAGAGTGGAAATGTCTATCCAATTTAAGACTTCAATAAACAAGTGGTGTATAAGCTTTCATTTTTCCAAAAATTAGAAGAGATAGACGTCAATATGGCAACATGAACAAGAACTTAAAAACAGAAAACAAAATTCCTAAAAACAATTAAGAAACTAACAAGAATATCCAACAAATCAATATTGCTCCAAACAAATCATCAAAACCCTAACCCTGTACACCATGGATTAAAAAATAACTCTTCAGAAACTTTCTATAATGCATCAATTCACAAAATAAAAAATAAATAAAAATCTATTGTCAGTAATAAGAAACTACTTACAAATTACAATCAAGCTCTCCCCAGCAATTCTTGAATGCCTCTATCATAACAAATCCAACCAAAATATAGACCAAAATAAGGACAGATGAACCAATTTGCAGCATAATGTTGTCCAAACCTTATTATTTAGAGAAACGCAATAATTTTTAAACATAAAAAATAGAAACATCACAAATATTTGATACTAATCAACAATATGTCTTTACAAATCACAAAATACACAATTTGGATTCTTTCTAAAAACTAGGTCAATGAATTGACTCTTCCTAGAAATTCTTGGATATAGAATTTCACAATAGGTACAAATAATTTGACAACGCAAAGAAAACTCACTCCGACAGCTTCACGACCTAGCTCTTCTCACAAATCCTCGGCCTAAATCAAATCAAAATATAGAAAACCTGTAGAAGAAATCTAACCGCATTTCAAACCAAAAAAGTACAAGCATTGAATCAAGTCATTCACCTGAACTGGAACGTGCCAATATCTCTTTGAGTTCCAAAGTCAAGTTCTTCACACCACACTCTTCACACTTTACTCCCAAGCTCTTTGCACTGCACAACAATTCATTTTCTCTCACATTCACCTGTGATGCACAAGCACAACCTCGAGGTCTGATCCCAGAATCCTAATCTTGTAACATCATCGGTAACAATATACTCTCAGCACGATGCGGTGGACGGCCCTTGTTTTTTTCCAAAGACTAAAGATCAATGGCATTGCAAAGGAGGTGCGATTTTTAAAAATATAAATCAACGACAGTGACTAACAACTGTTCTTTTTCTAATGATGCAGATAGACAATTGCGGGGGGGGGGGGGGGGGGGCGCTGGATTACCCACCCTTGGTAATCAAGCGAACACCGACCAGGTTCTATGCCTTTATCCACATTTTTTAATATATGGGGGTGATGTGAGCGCGGTCCACTGTGCCTTCCAAGCAATGGATCTTTTTTGCTAATGTTTCCTAAGTGTCGTGGATGGCAGCGAATAATTAGAATGCATGTAGTAACTCACAAGGTAACTGCAATGCTCAGGGGTAATGGTAAAGCTCTAACTTCCTAACTATCTATCCTATGTCGAGGGTAGACTGAGTAGTTGGCGTCATTTCTAACGTCCCTAACTATGTAAAAAGAGGAACCCCTATGTTCCTTCCATGAACCTCTAAGACTATCGTGGGATTTTAAGACTCCACCTAGAAGTTCTACTCTAAAGACTAACTCTAAAATTTAACTCTTACTCTAATCTTCAACCTCTAAATGAAACTCTAGGTTTTTACTCCTAATTTAACCCTGACATTTATCCTCGGAATTTAACTCTAGGCTTAACTTTTAACTCTAAGTTTTTACTTCTAAATTAACTTCGACTCCTAACTTCCAAGTTTTAACCTTTTAGGGTAATTCTAAGTTTCACTTCTAATTCTATGTCATTATCTCTAAACTATTCTAAGATTTACCCTCTAAAGTTAACTCTAACTTTTCACTTTTTACTGTAGATTTTTTACTCCTAATTTAACTCTAGGTTTTTTTTACTTTTAATCCTAAATTTTTACTTCTAAAATCAATCCCCAATTTTAACCTCTAGGTTTGACTCTAAGTTTTCACTTTGACTCTAGATTTCTACTAACTCTAAAATTTTACTTCTACTTCTAACTTTTAACTTCTACTTTTAGCTTTTTACTCTCACTTTTTACTCCCCTAATTGACTCTAAAATTTAACCTTTAAGTTTAATCTAAACTTTTGACTTTTGACTTTTGACTTCTACTTCCAAATTTAATCCTATCGTTTTAATCCTAGATTAGCTCTAAATGTTATCCTCCTAAATTTAATTCCAACTTTTAACTCTAGGATTTTGACTCCTAATTTTAGCTCTATTTTTAACTCACCAATCTACTTCCTAAGTGGATTCTACTTTTGACTTCTACTTCCTACTCTACTTTTTACTTCCCAAAGTTAACTCCAACTTCCGACTTTTGAATTTTAACTTCCCTAATTAAACTCTTAATTTAATCCTAGGTTTTTAACTCGCTATTTGATCTTTTAATTTTTTATCCTAAATCCTCCCTCTAATCTAATCCTAATTTCCGTCCATTGTTTCTTGTGGTTCTCTTTTAATTAAAATTCCTCCGTTCTACCCCCCTACCGCTTAACTTAGCCTAGCGCGGTCAGTTTACGGTCGAATCTTAATTATAAGATGTTTTCGGAAACCTCTATTCCTAATCTATCAACTTTTGAATCTAAACTTCTAATTCACGCTAATCTCGGATGCTAATCACGCTCTAAGGGCTGATTAGGAAGATAAGTGCTGATTAGGAAAAACCGACTAGGATTAGTTTAATGACCCACCTCGTTACTGCTAGTGTCGGAAATGACGTCATCCCCGTCCACATGCGCGTCCTCGTGCTCCATGGTGGCCACTCGCGATTGTCTTCTTTTATTTTTGTGTTATGGTCTTTATTTATTTATTTATTTATTTTTCAAGGCCCACGGCTTAAGTTGTAGAAAAGAAAACGTTACAAGTATGATGGTCTAACCCTTTCCCTCCATTTCCTTCTGCTTTTCTTTCCCTCCTCCTCTTCCTTCTACTCTTGAACTATTCCACCAACCGTGGTGATGGTGGTCTTACGCTTCTAGTCTCAAACTTCATGAAGTTTTAATGAGCCTCCTACCCTCTTACGCAACTTTGCTTTGTGTCATCCTAATCTTCCTCCCAACGGTTGCAAGGAGTTCTTCTAGATTTCCTACCTAATCTCCTAGCTAGGCACTATTTATCATCTCTCTCCTTTCCACTCCTATAACACATCCTTCTCCCTAATTTCCTTCCATTGTGTGTAGGTGTGAGTGGTGATGCAGGTAGGATCGGATGCTTTTGTGCAGGTGGCGCGTGGAGCGGCAGCTTCTATTTCTTTCCCCCCTTTTTGCTATGGTATTTTTGAAGTTCCAAGTTGAGTTTTTTCCCTCCCCAACTGGATTCCAAAATTTCAGACTTTAAAAGATCAAAAAAAAAAAAAAAAAAAAGGTTGGTTGGGGCCCCGCAGGGCATCGTCCCGTTTTGTTCTGGAAATCCAGAAATTAGTATCTCAGTCCAGCCAAGTTGACTAGCTCGATGCTGATGTTGAGTTCAGTCAAGCTGACTTAGCCCGATGCTGATGTTAGTTCAGTCAAGCTGACTGCCCGATGCTGATGTTAGTTCAGTCAAGCTGACTGCCCGATGCTGGCTGTATGGCTGGCTGCCGATCCGGTATGCTGCTGTATGTTGGCTGTATGCTGGCCAGTGTGCTGGTCCGGTATGCTGGCTGTATGCTGGCCGGTAGGCTGGTCCGGTGTGCTGGCTGTATGCTGGCTCGGGTTACTAGCTGCCTTCCCAAAAAATCCACACAACCGGGTTCCCTTAGGGGAACCCACTAATACAACTAAAAAATGGATTTTTGTAAGGGGTTAGGGCTAGGGTCGAAGCTTCGCCGTCCGGGGAGTTAGGCCCCCAATTTTTAGAACGGTCACCTAAGTTAAGTGCTACGGGATGGTCACTCTCTTCCTAGAAACTCGTGACCAATCTTGGAAGCTAAACTCTGGACTTTTCCAAGAAGGTCTTGGAAACTAGACTTTGGAATCTAAAGCTATGGAGGTTCAAGGCTCTGCCGTAAAATTGGTTTTAACACCAACTTTAGGACTTGTAACACTCCACGGGTTCAAAGCTCCGCCGTCTAAGACTATTTTAACACACACTATAGGACTTGACGTGGTCACTAGTTCAAAGCTTCGCCGCCGTGGGGGGGTTTCACACAACAAGGGGAATACTAGAAGAAAGTAGACAAGACAAAGTTAAGGAATACACGTGACGAAGCCAAAGCTTCGCCGTCCCGAGGGGGGGTCCACTCAACAAGGAGAATATTAGAAGAGGATGAGAATACACAAGTGAGGGAAACAACACGGTTAGGACACGTAAAGATACACAACTTCACAAACTAAAGGCCCCCCAAAGCGGCATCGCCAAGGTACGGTGGGGGGTGACTTTAGGATTAGGACAAGACACCAAAAGACTCCTAAACTCACAAGTTAGATCACAAAGGAACTCCAAGAGAAAAACGAGGACTCTTAACTCGTAACAAAGGTATAACAAACGCACAAGAAGTACACAAGGCAAGATAGAAGGACCCCCTAAGGACCTTCAAAGCTTGAAATCTAGCAACAACGGAGCAAAAAGTGCTCCAAAAACACCGTAGAGGTTTTTGGCTTCAAACGCCAAAATATCCAAAGCAAATTGGACCCACGGACCCAAACAAAAGTGAGGGGGTGTTTTAGAGAGAGAAATGGGGCCCTTATATAGGTTTCCCAAGGGCTCACCCCTCTCTCTAAAGCTCTAAGGTAACCTTATCAACGGGGATTTTCATCCTCATCCTCAAAGATTTTCATCCTACATCCTAAATTTCTACTTCTACCATCTATGTTGGACCAACATCCTAACTTTTGGAGATTAGCTCCAATCGCCGAACGGATTGCGCCGTTGGATCCAGAACGCCGTGTTTAGTCCTAGAACCCCTAACCCTCCGTACCAAGGCCAAAAACCCATCGTAGGCTAATTTAGTTTAAAAACCAAATTGTGGTAAAATCCTAGATCTTGGGGGTCTCCTATTTTGAGAAATGTGAATAGCCTAGGGTCTCCGGTAGGTGCGAGAGAGTCGGGAAGGACTTTTGGTTGACTTCGTTTCGCCATCGTATGGTCCCGGAATGCCGGTCAACGTGGCGGGGACCCCGCCACGTGGTTAATTCCCGAGGAATCTCGCCGGTTCGGGTACTTGCCGCTATCGGAATGTCGTGAAACTTCACGGAGCGCATTATTAACATAAAACAAGCTAATCTAATTTTTAGTGAGATTTTATTGTAACCTGGGTAATTTCCATGAAATTCCCGTCGGAGGTTAGGAGGGTTGACCACCCGGAAAAAGGTTTTTCTGCAAGTCGGAAGATGCCGGGATTTTTCGCGTGACCTCTCAGGGAGTCACATGAAAGACGTGCGGGTGTGTTCCCGTACCTGGCACAATTGGTCAATGGAGATTTAAACTGGACATCTCCTTGAAGGAGCGACGGTGCGGGAATCTTCTGCAGGTGGAAGAATCTTGGCGAATTGATTTTGCCGTTGGACTCCTGGCATGGGATTCACCCTAGAACACCATCCTTGGGCTGTAGATTCCTCCACGGGCCTTGTCTTGCGTGAGTGGCTCCTGCATGCTAACAATCGGGATTTTGGGAATTCGTCGATCTAATGGGGAATTCTAAATCTAACTCTAGGACCCGACCTAGTGGCCTCGCTGTGGATCCCTCGGACCGACCTAGCCATGAATCGCCACATTCATGATGGGATTTAGCCCTTTTGGGGCTGTGTGACTCGAATCCTCCAAATCTAACCTTTTCGTTATTCCTATACTATTTTTAGGCAAGGTTTGGGGGATTCTAAGTAAAAAACACAAATCTAGACCAAATACTATAATGGGTATGACACAACCCTATTTCGGTTCTACACTCTTTTTATGGATTTTTCTATACTTTTATCAACTTTAAATTGCAATTTTCCAAAAAAATAATTCTACAAGTCCCAAGTGACAAATTGGAAGCTCACAGGGGGGAAACAATTAATGTCTCTTGAGATCGACAATTGGCGATTTTAAGAGTCGGGGGGCAAGCAAAGGGGATAGTGTCATAGACCATGCTCATCCTTTATTCCATTAGCTCTGTAAGTTCACTAGAAGAAACCCGTGTCTTTTTAGATGTCAAACCAAAACTGCAATATTGAAGGCAAAACATACGGTGTCTATGGGGACATCAAGATGTCTGAGAGACGAATTGCAGTTTAGGTAGAATTCCAAAGATGTTTCACATGACAACGACAAATTTGAATGAAAACAAGTTGGTGTTACCATTAACGTCGAGGTTTTTGATGACATATTTGATGACGAGTTGATGTCCTGAAGATCATCAGTAAAAACATTGAGAGCCACGTCAACTTTGTTGACCCATTTTCACTGCGGGTGATTTTCCAAAAATTACTGCAATTTGGGATAAAACATTTGCCCAAGGTAAAAAAAGGGGATCGGACAGTCATGGGGCAATCTTTGGAAAAATAAATGATGATGTAGCAGATGACGTGGCATGCCACGTGGAAATTGACTAACGTGGCATCGAATAATGCTGACGTGGCATGCCATGTCAACATAAGAGGGTTGCATTGTAGGCATTCTATACTTATTTCAGAGATGTCTGGAGACATTGTATGAAACGTTGAGATGTCCACCAAGATGTGACGATGTATTTGGAGACATAGTCAAAGACGGCAAAATGTTTATGGAGACCTGAGGACGTTTCAAATGGCACAACTTCAATTAAAATGGGATACATTTGCATTTCAATGTGACTTTGTACCTTATACGTTTAAGTACATTCTTTGGAAGTTCAACGAGCAATTGAGGGCGTTGTCTTACATGTCCAACAGTCTAGGTCATGATCAAAAACCATGCTTTAAACAAGATCAACTTCTATCACGGATTTTCGATGTATATGGCTCGTCTTAGGCAACGCAAAATTTTGGATGTCTATGTAGACATTTGAAGACATTTGAAAAGACATCAGGACGCAAAATCTAGCAATAAAATCAAATATTGTTTTCTTATAGTGTCATGTGCATAAGTAGTCATGTATTAATTTTTCATCTTTCAATTGCAATGTATAGGATCAATCCCTAAATGTAAATTTGTGCCTTCTCCTTCCCCTAAATGTTTAAAAGACACCGGTATGCCTTGAGACCTCCTCCATCACTATTTGGCAGACACTAGTACGCCTCGAGAGACATACATGCGGACAAACCATTGTATCTTGCAGACGTCCTCTTGGACATCTGTGTA
The DNA here is from genome assembly GCA_951799445.1 of Pseudisothecium myosuroides. NCBI lineage: Eukaryota > Viridiplantae > Streptophyta > Bryopsida > Hypnales > Lembophyllaceae > Pseudisothecium > Pseudisothecium myosuroides. Next base: position 15,663,440 of record OX637295.1, read on the forward strand.
TTGGCCCAGTGAAATATATAGGACTGACAGGTGCTAAGCTTCATCTTCCAACACAAAATTGTCTCCTTGTATGTCTCTGAAATCTTTGATAATCTTTGGGGGGACATAGAAGTAAACAACCCACTTTATCCTCTGGACGTCCTGTCGGACGTGTGCGTGTTGCCCCATAGAAATTTAATTCACGCATTTTAAATATCCCATATGGTTTGTCTTCCCTCCTACCCCCCTACCAATATAAAGAGACTATCTTCTTTCCTCTGTATACTCACATGAAGTGGCTTGTAAAGCCATGTGATATAGTTTTCAAATATGGTGTATTTTGTATGGTGTATTTTGCATGGTGTATTGTATACTATGTATGGTGTACTATGTATGATATGTTGTATTAGACATTGTGAAATGCACATGAATGTCATGTAGGATACCTAGATACGTGTGACTATCCATATTGATATCATGCCAAATAGTACATTAAATGACATGAATGTCTAATATGACATCATTATGTTCCTCTAAATCATCCTAAGCATTGCAAGAGGTATTCATAGTGAAATGCAGACGTCTACATTGATGTCACAAGATATGTAGACGTTAAATTTAACATCTCAAAAAACATGTGAATGTCAGAGTTGACGTCTCAAAAAACATCTAGATGTCTAAGATGACGTCTCCAAAAACGATACTAAAATTTTTAGACAACAAAAAACTATGCTGATGTGGCATGCCGCATCATCCTTGCTGGATGCCACGTCATTTTTCCCACTGCCATGTCAGGTGCCACCTGAGATGCCACGTCATGGACAAAATTGGATGAAAAAAATTCCTACGTGGCTGCCCGTGCACGCGTGGCGCTTAGATGGTAGCCACATGGCGGCCTTTGAGGACCCCGTTGACCCATGTCATCTCTGATGTCTGCTAAAATCATGGTGACATCAGGCCATGTTATCTCAGATTTTCGATGTTTTTGGCATGTCAACTTTGACGCGAATAAAATGATATCCACGGTGATACCCCGTGACACTGTCATGGACATCAGCATGTCCAAAATCGACGATCTGCAAAAACACGGGTTTCTTCTAGTGGTTGCTGACAGGATTAGACTGCCAAATTAGACGAGAGATTGAATGTAATTGCAACCTGCTTGTACCATGTACCATGATTTGGATAGACCTACACATGGGTACATTTTGAAGGTAAGGGAGCTTCTTTCATTCTGTTGTTAAAAGCTCTAGAAGCTCTAAGGGATTGCATGTGATTTCTTGTCAAGAATTTAGAGCATCTTCTTTTGGACTATCTTTAGCTGCATCCTTTGCAGCATGTGTTGACTTTTGAGCCAAAAGATAATGCCTCAAGTTTGATCAGTCTGAAATGTAAATTTCTAAATATAATAAAATATTATGAGTTTTACAGCAATATTATATAATAGTTGAAGTCATTTTTGAAACATTGAGAGAACAATTTTCAAAGCAAATACCATACTTGGTGGTCAAGGTTGGCATTCACTACCAAATGATTAATTAAAGTTAGAAACTATGATTCAGCATATGCCTCAAAATTAATATATTTTTTCCCTACAAATATTTTTTGAAAAAATAATATCCCATGATACATTCCTACATCTGCGTTTAGAAATACTTTTGCAAATTGTAAGCATTGGATAAAGTATATTTGAGTGTTCTTGCAAAATTATCATTGATTTTGTAAAAGTGACAACATTTTGATAATGGAAAATAAGACATAGTGGACTATAAACTAACAGTCGTCTTGACTCACAATTCACTCAAGAATAGGTACAAATTCCCTAAAATGTGCCAAAGTCATGGAATTCCACCACAATCACTTTTCACTTGATAGTCAATTATGGCTACAAATTTTTGTCACAACGATGCTTACACAAACAATGTGCCTGATAGAACCTCTTTGAGCTTTCAATTTGATGTTTATGTCAATGCCTACTTCCAAAATGTGCATGTCTAAGAGAAAGAGGGAGTTTTTCCTAACATTTTCTACATCCATGCTTGATGCAAGGAATGTTGCAATGTTAAGGTTCAAAGAAGCACTAGAGTCCATGACACTTGGAAGGTTGCTAATAACAATTGAATGCTCTAGATATTCACTGCAAAATATATGTTACAAAAATCCAATCATGGACTATATTAGGTTGTTAAATACAATCAAACTTCCCTTACTGCATGGGAACGGTGGAAGTAGTATTAAACTATATGCACATAAAGAAGCTCAAGTGCCAAAGGCCAATTAATTAAACATGCTCATGAAGTATAGTAATTGTATTTGATTGGTTCAAATTGGTTGTTCAACTAAAAAATTAGCATGATGTATGAAACAATTAGCTCCATTAACGGTTTATGTAGTAGACTTTATGCACATAAGGAGTATGCAAATATAGAACTACAATTAGTTATGCAAGTAGGGAATTTGCATTATGAAAGGTTTCACTGTATAGATAAAAGGCATTTAGAAGTAAAGTTAAGTTTCTAATGCCTAATTTAATGCAAATAGTAGAAACAATTCAAGAACACAACCTTCTCTATCAAAATGATCTCTTCAATTAATTTCACCAATTAGTTGGCACATAATGCCATTGTAAGATACAAAAAACTTTATGGATCAACTTTAGTTATTGAAGTATCTACTGATAATAACCATGTAATAGCAAAGAATCATATCTACAAGATGAACACTTCAAAATATTGTGAAATAACATTGGCCAAAGATTACCTAGTTGAAATCACCGTCATCCAAAATATTGAACACTGTCAATTGTCTAGATATGTTAAGATTTGAGAGAAAAAAGTGAAATGCAACAAAAATCAACTCATAAAACTAGGAACTATATAAATTTCAATCCAAACACTTCATTTGAACCTATCACCAAACTCGAACTTTCTAAAATCTAGAGAGGCCAAAGAAGACAAGTTCTCCACTTCTTTAGGCAAGGCTAGCAACAACCAACAGTCACTCAATCAAAGAGTGGTCAAGCAAGACAAGTTCCCTACTTCCTCTGGCAAGGCCTCCAAACTTGAGCACCTACTTAAATTAAGAATGGTCAAAGAAGACAAGTTTCCCACTTCCTTTGGCAAGGCCTCCAAGCTTGAACACCCACTTAAATCAAGAATGGTCAAAGAAGATAAGTTGCCCACTTCTTTTGGCAAGGCCTTCAAGCTTGAACACCCACTCAAATTAAGATTCGTCAAGGACAACAACATCCGCACTTCGTTTGGCAAGGCCTTCAAGCTTGAGCACTCACTTAAATCAAGAGTGGTCAAGGAAGACAAGTTCCCCACTTCCTTTGGCAAGGCCTCCAAGCTTGAGCACCCACTTAAATCAAGAATGGTCAAAGATGACAAGTTGGTGACTTCCGTTGGCAAGGCCTCCAAGCTTGAACACCCACTGAAACTAAGAGTGGTCAAGGAAGACAAGTTGCCCACTTCCTTCGGAAGAGCCTCCGAGCTTGAGCACCCACTTAAAACAAGAGTGGTCAAAGAAGACAAGTTGCCCACTTCCTTTGGCAAGGTCTCCAAGCACGAACACCCACTTAAACTAACAGTGGTCAAGGACGACAAGTCCGCCCCTTCCTTCGGAAGCACCTCCAAGCTTGAGCACTGTGAGCTCCCAATTTGTCACTTGGGACTTGTAGAATTATTTTTTTGGAAAATTGCAATTTAAAGTTGATAAAAGTATAAAAAAATCCATAAAAAGAGTGTAGAACCGAAATAGGGTTGTGTCATACCCATTATAGTATTTGGTCTAGATTTGTGTTTTTTACTTAGAATCCCCCAAACCTTGCCTAAAAATAGTATAGGAATAACGAAAAGGTTAGATTTGGAGGATTCGAGTTACACAGCCCCAAAAGGGCTAAATCCCATCATGAATGTGGCGATTCATGGCTAGGTCGGTCCGAGGGATCCACAGCGAGGCCACTAGGTCGGGTCCTAGAGTTAGATTTAGAATTCTCCATTAGATCGACGAATTCCCAAAATCCCGATTGTTAGCATGCAGGAGCCACTAACTCAAGACAAGGCCCGTGGAGGAATCTACAGCCCAAGGATGGTGTTTTAGGGTAAATCCCATGCCAAGAGTCCAACGACAAAATCAATTCGCCAAGATTCCTTCATTTGCAAAAGATTCCCGCACCGTCGCTACTTCAAGGAGATGTCCAGTTTAAATCTCCATTGACCAATCGTGCCAGGTACGGGAACACACCCGCACGTCTTTCATGTGACTCCCTGAGAGGTCACGCGAAAAATCCCGGCATCTTCCGACTTGCAGAAAAACCTTTTTCCGGGTGGTCAACCCTCCTAACCTCCAACGGGAATTTCATGGAAATTATCCAGGTTACAATAAAATCTCACTAAAAATTAGATTAGCTTGTTTTATGTTAATAATGCGCTCCGTGAAGTTTCACGACATTCCGATAGCGGCAAGTACCCGAACCGGCGAGATTCCTCGGGAATTAACCACGTGGCGGGGTCCCCGCCACGTTGACCGGCATTCCGGGACCATACGATGGCGAAACGAAGTCAACCAAAAGTCCTTCCCGACTCTCTCGCACCTACCGGAGACCCTAGGCTATTCACATTTCTCAAAATAGGAGACCCCCAAGATCTAGGATTTTACCACGATTTGGTTTTTAAACTAAATTAGCCTACGATGGGTTTTTGGCCTCGGTACGGGGGAGAGGGGTTCTAAGACTAAACATGGCGTTCTGGATCCAACGGCGCAATCCGTTCGGCGATTGGAGCTAATCTCCAAAAGTTAGGATGTTGGTCCAGCATAGATGGTAGAAATAGAAATTTAGGATGTAGGATGAAAATCTTTGAGGATGAGGATGAAAATCCCCGTTGATAAGGTTACCTTAGAACTCTAGAGGGAGGGGTGAGCCCTTGAAAACCTATATAAGGGCCCCATTTCTCTCTCTAGAACACCCCCAATTCTTGTTTTGGGTCCGTGGGTCCAAGTTATTTTGGATATTTTGGCGTTTGAAGCCAAAAACCTCTACGGTGTTTTCGGAGCACTTTTGGCTCCATTGTTGCTTATTTTCAAGCTTTGAAGGTCCTTGGGGGTCCTTCTACCTTGCTTTGTGTACTCTTTTGTGCAGTTTTTGTACTTTGTTGTAGGTGGAGAGCCTCTCTCTCCCTCTTGTACGTGTTGTGATCTAACTTGTGAAGTTAAGAGTCTTTTGTTTTGTATCTTGCACTAATCCTAAAGTCACCCCCCACCGTACCTTGGCGATGCCGCTTTGGGGGGCCTTTAGCGTGTGAGCGTTGTGTTGCCACGTGATCTAACTTGCCAGTTTTCCCCTTTGTAGTTTTTCTTACACCCTCTTCTAATATTCTCCTTGTTGAGTGGACCCCCCTCCGGGACGGCGAAGCTTTGGACCTCCTTGTACATGTTTTGCTAAAGTTCTTCCAAACCCTCTTCTAATCTTCTCCTTGTTGAGTGGACCCCCCTCCGGGACGGCGAAGCTTTGACCCTGTGTTTGTGTTTTCTTTTAAGGTTTAGTTTTCCCTCTTCTAAAGTCTCTCTCCTCGTGTGGACCCCCTTGGGAAACGGCGAAGCTTTGAACTAGTAACAAAGTAGAGTCCTAAAGCGTGTGTTAAAAGTGTAGACGGCGGAGCTTTGAACCCCCGGGGTGTCAAGAAGTCCTAAAGTTGGTGTTAAAACCAATTTGACGGCGAAGCTTTGCATCTACCCCATGTTTAGTTCCAAAGTCTAGTTTCCAAGACCTTTGTGGAAACCTCCAGAGTTTAGCTTCCAAGATATGTAGGTTTCTTTGCATTTGTCTAAAGTAGTGTCTTCAAAAGTTTTATGTAGTTTAGTTGTTTCCAAGGTCTTAGTAAGTTTAGTACCCCCGACGTTTATTTCCCCCATTAGCCTTAGCAAAAATCCAGTCTTAAAATAGCCTTAGCAAAAACCCAGTCTTAAAATAGCCTTAGCAAAAATCTAGTCTTAAAATAGCCTTAGCAAAAACCCAGTCTTAAATTAGCCTTAGCAAAAATCCAGTCTTAAAATAGCCTTAGCAAAAATTCAGTCTTAGATAGCCTTAGCAAAAAATCCAGTTTTTTAGCCTAGCCGGAAATCCAGTTTAGACAGCCAACAACATCGGGACCAGCATACAGCAGCAACATCAGGAGCAGCATCCAGCAGCAACATCAGGACCAGCATCAACATCAGGACCAGCTACAGCAGCAACATCAGGCCAACATACAACAGCACCATCGGGAGCCCAAAAAAAAAAACATATTAAAAAATTAATTAATTAATTTAATTAATTTTTGACCAGCCCCAGCCAGCCAGCCGGGAGGTGGTGGGCAGGCTCGGGGTCCAGCACCCAGCCAAATCGGTCGCTCTTTTTTTTTGAACTCAAATTTTTTGGTCTTTTGGGTTCTGGTTTTTTGGGTTCTCTCAAACTAACGCAAAAATCAGACCTAAAACACCCAAAAGATGTGGGACTAACCTATTACTAGCTAGGGAAGGAGTAGGATTAGGGTCTAAACCAAAAAGGGAGAAGGGAGAAAAGAGCGGAGCACCACCGTACCTGCACACAAATTTGTTTCACCACTCACACCTACACACAATGGAAGGAAATTAGGGGGAAGGATGTGTTATAGGAGTGGAGAGGAGAGAGACGATAAATAGTGCCTAGCTAGGAGATTAGGTAGGAAATCTAGAAGAACTCCTTGCAACCGTTGGGAGGAGGATTAGGATGACACAAAGCAAAGTTGCGTAAGAGGGTAGGAGGCTCATTTAAAACTTCACGAAGTTTGAGACTAGAAGCGTAAGACCACCATCACCACGGTTGGTGGAATAGTTCAAGAGTAGAAGGAAGAGGAGGAGAGAAAGAAAAGAAGAAGGAAATGGGGGGAAAGGGTTAGAACATCATACTTGTAAACGTTTCTTTTCTACAACTTAAGCCGTGGGCCTTAAAAAATAAAGCAAAATAAAATAAAATAAATAAAGACCATAACCCAAAAATAAAAGAAGACGATCGCGAGTGGCCACCATGGAGCACGAGGACGCGCACGTGGACGGGGATGACGTCATTTCCGACACTAGCAGTAACGAGGTGGGTCATTAAACTAATCCTAGTCGTTTCTCCCTAATTAACATTTGTTTTCCTAATCAGCCCTTAGAGCGTGATTAGCATCCGAGATTAGCGTGAATTAGAAGTTTAGATTCAAAAGTTGATAGATTAGGAATAGAGGTTTCCGAAAACATCTTAAAATTAAGATTTGACCGTAAACTGACCGCGTTAGGCTAAGTTAAGCGGTAGGGGGTAGAACGGAGGAATTTTAATAAAAATTGAACCACAAGAAACAATGGACGGAAATTAGGATTAGATTAGAAGGAGAATTTAGGATAAAAATTAAAGATCAATTAACGGGTAAAAACCTAGAGTTAAATTAAGAGTTTAATTAGGGAAGTTAAAATTCAAAAGTCAGAATTTGGAGTTAACTTTGGGAAGTAAAAAGTAGAATAGGAAATAGAGGTCAAAAGTAGAATCCACTTAGGAAGTAGATTGTTGAGTTAAAAATAGAGTTAAAATTAGAAGTCAAAACCCTAGGGTTAAAAGTTGGAATTAAATTTAGGAGGATAACATTTAGAGCTAATCTAGGATTAAAACGATAGGATTAAATTCGGAAGTAGAAGTCAAAAGTCAAAAGTCAAAAGATTAGATTAAATTAAAAGGTTAAATTTTAGTCAATTGGGAAGTAAAAAGTGAGAGTGAAAAGCTAAAAGTAGAAGTTAAAAGTTAGAAGTAGAAGTAAAATTTTAGAGTTAGTAGAAAAAATCTAGAGTCAAAGTGAAAACGTAGAGTCAAACCTAGAGGTTAAAATTTGGGGATGAATTTTAGAAGTAAAAATTTAGAGTTAAAAGTCAAAAACCTAGAGTTAAATTAGGAGTAAAAATCTACAGTGAAGAGGGTAAATCCTAGAGTAGTTTAGAAATAAGAACATAGAATTAGAGGTGAAACTTAGAATTATCTTAGAAGGCTAAAACTTGGAAGTTAGGAGTCGAAGTTGATTTAGAAGTAAAAACCTAGAGTTAAAAGTCAAACGCGTAGAGTTAAATTTAGAAGGGTAACCTTAGAATAGAATAGAGGAGTAAAATCTTAGAGTTAAAAGTTAAACCTAGAGTTAAATTCCGAGGATAAATTTCAGAGTTAAATTAGGAGTAAAAACCTAGAGTTAAAAGTCGGTAGTTAATATGTAAACCCAAGTTAAAAGAGTAAAAATCTAGAGTTTCATTTAGAGGTTGAAGATTAGAGTAAGAGTTAAACTTTAGAGTTAGTCCTTAGAGTAGAACTTCTAGGTGGAGTCTTAAAATCCCACGATAGTCTTAGAGGTTCATGGAAGGAACATAGGGGTTCCTCTTTTTACGTAGTTAGGGACGTTAGAAATGACGCCAACTACCCAGTCTACCCTCGACATAGGATAGATAGTTAGGGAGTCAGAATTTTACCATTACCCCTAAGCATTGCAGTTACCTTGTGAGTTACTACATGCATTCTAATTATTCGCTGCCATCCACGACACTTAGGAAACGTTAGCAAAAAAGATCCATTGCTTAGAAGGCACAGTGGACCGCGCTCACATCACCCCCATATATTAAAAAATGTGGATAAAGGCATAGAACCTGGTCGGTGTTCGCTCTATTACCAAGGGTGGGTAATCTTGCGCCCACAAGCACCCACTTAAAACAAGAGTGGTCAAGGAAGTTAAGTTGCCCACTTCCTTTGGCAAGGCCTCTAAGCTTGAACACCAACCTAAATCAAGAGTGGTCAAGGAAGACAAGTTCCCCACTTCCTTTGGCAAGGCCTCCAAGCTTGAGCACCCACTTAAATCAAGAATGGTCAAAGATGACAAGTTGGTGACTTCCGTTGGCAAGGCCTCCAAGCTTGAACACCCACTGAAACTAAGAGTGGTCAAGGAAGACAAGTTGCCCACTTCCTTCGGAAGAGCCTCCGAGCTTGAGCACCCACTTAAAACAAGAGTGGTCAAAGAAGACAAGTTGCCCACTTCCTTTGGCAAGGTCTCCAAGCACGAACACCCACTTAAACTAACAGTGGTCAAGGACGACAAGTCCGCCCCTTCCTTCGGAAGCACCTCCAAGCTTGAGCACTGTGAGCTCCCAATTTGTCACTTGGGACTTGTAGAATTATTTTTTTGGAAAATTGCAATTTAAAGTTGATAAAAGTATAAAAAAATCCATAAAAAGAGTGTAGAACCGAAATAGGGTTGTGTCATACCCATTATAGTATTTGGTCTAGATTTGTGTTTTTTACTTAGAATCCCCCAAACCTTGCCTAAAAATAGTATAGGAATAACGAAAAGGTTAGATTTGGAGGATTCGAGTTACACAGCCCCAAAAGGGCTAAATCCCATCATGAATGTGGCGATTCATGGCTAGGTCGGTCCGAGGGATCCACAGCGAGGCCACTAGGTCGGGTCCTAGAGTTAGATTTAGAATTCTCCATTAGATCGACGAATTCCCAAAATCCCGATTGTTAGCATGCAGGAGCCACTAACTCAAGACAAGGCCCGTGGAGGAATCTACAGCCCAAGGATGGTGTTTTAGGGTAAATCCCATGCCAAGAGTCCAACGACAAAATCAATTCGCCAAGATTCCTTCATTTGCAAAAGATTCCCGCACCGTCGCTACTTCAAGGAGATGTCCAGTTTAAATCTCCATTGACCAATCGTGCCAGGTACGGGAACACACCCGCACGTCTTTCATGTGACTCCCTGAGAGGTCACGCGAAAAATCCCGGCATCTTCCGACTTGCAGAAAAACCTTTTTCCGGGTGGTCAACCCTCCTAACCTCCAACGGGAATTTCATGGAAATTATCCAGGTTACAATAAAATCTCACTAAAAATTAGATTAGCTTGTTTTATGTTAATAATGCGCTCCGTGAAGTTTCACGACATTCCGATAGCGGCAAGTACCCGAACCGGCGAGATTCCTCGGGAATTAACCACGTGGCGGGGTCCCCGCCACGTTGACCGGCATTCCGGGACCATACGATGGCGAAACGAAGTCAACCAAAAGTCCTTCCCGACTCTCTCGCACCTACCGGAGACCCTAGGCTATTCACATTTCTCAAAATAGGAGACCCCCAAGATCTAGGATTTTACCACGATTTGGTTTTTAAACTAAATTAGCCTACGATGGGTTTTTGGCCTCGGTACGGGGGAGAGGGGTTCTAAGACTAAACATGGCGTTCTGGATCCAACGGCGCAATCCGTTCGGCGATTGGAGCTAATCTCCAAAAGTTAGGATGTTGGTCCAGCATAGATGGTAGAAATAGAAATTTAGGATGTAGGATGAAAATCTTTGAGGATGAGGATGAAAATCCCCGTTGATAAGGTTACCTTAGAACTCTAGAGGGAGGGGTGAGCCCTTGAAAACCTATATAAGGGCCCCATTTCTCTCTCTAGAACACCCCCAATTCTTGTTTTGGGTCCGTGGGTCCAAGTTATTTTGGATATTTTGGCGTTTGAAGCCAAAAACCTCTACGGTGTTTTCGGAGCACTTTTGGCTCCATTGTTGCTTATTTTCAAGCTTTGAAGGTCCTTGGGGGTCCTTCTACCTTGCTTTGTGTACTCTTTTGTGCAGTTTTTGTACTTTGTTGTAGGTGGAGAGCCTCTCTCTCCCTCTTGTACGTGTTGTGATCTAACTTGTGAAGTTAAGAGTCTTTTGTTTTGTATCTTGCACTAATCCTAAAGTCACCCCCCACCGTACCTTGGCGATGCCGCTTTGGGGGGCCTTTAGCGTGTGAGCGTTGTGTTGCCACGTGATCTAACTTGCCAGTTTTCCCCTTTGTAGTTTTTCTTACACCCTCTTCTAATATTCTCCTTGTTGAGTGGACCCCCCTCCGGGACGGCGAAGCTTTGGACCTCCTTGTACATGTTTTGCTAAAGTTCTTCCAAACCCTCTTCTAATCTTCTCCTTGTTGAGTGGACCCCCCTCCGGGACGGCGAAGCTTTGGACCTCCTTGTACATGTTTTGCTAAGTTTTCTTCCAAACCCTCTCCTAATCTTCTACTTGTGAAGTGGACCCCCCTCCGGGACGGCGAAGCTTTGACCCTGTGTTTGTGTTTTCTTTTAAGGTTTAGTTTTCCCTCTTCTAAAGTCTCTCTCCTCGTGTGGACCCCCTTGGGAAACGGCGAAGCTTTGAACTAGTAACAAAGTAGAGTCCTAAAGCGTGTGTTAAAAGTGTAGACGGCGGAGCTTTGAACCCCCGGGGTGTCAAGAAGTCCTAAAGTTGGTGTTAAAACCAATTTGACGGCGAAGCTTTGCATCTACCCCATGTTTAGTTCCAAAGTCTAGTTTCCAAGACCTTTGTGGAAACCTCCAGAGTTTAGCTTCCAAGATATGTAGGTTTCTTTGCATTTGTCTAAAGTAGTGTCTTCAAAAGTTTTATGTAGTTTAGTTGTTTCCAAGGTCTTAGTAAGTTTAGTACCCCCGACGTTTATTTCCCCCATTAGCCTTAGCAAAAATCCAGTCTTAAAATAGCCTTAGCAAAAACCCAGTCTTAAAATAGCCTTAGCAAAAATCTAGTCTTAAAATAGCCTTAGCAAAAACCCAGTCTTAAATTAGCCTTAGCAAAAATCCAGTCTTAAAATAGCCTTAGCAAAAATTCAGTCTTAGATAGCCTTAGCAAAAAATCCAGTTTTTTAGCCTAGCCGGAAATCCAGTTTAGACAGCCAACAACATCGGGACCAGCATACAGCAGCAACATCAGGAGCAGCATCCAGCAGCAACATCAGGACCAGCATCAACATCAGGACCAGCTACAGCAGCAACATCAGGCCAACATACAACAGCACCATCGGGAGCCCAAAAAAAAAAACATATTAAAAAATTAATTAATTAATTTAATTAATTTTTGACCAGCCCCAGCCAGCCAGCCGGGAGGTGGTGGGCAGGCTCGGGGTCCAGCACCCAGCCAAATCGGTCGCTCTTTTTTTTTGAACTCAAATTTTTTGGTCTTTTGGGTTCTGGTTTTTTGGGTTCTCTCAAACTAACGCAAAAATCAGACCTAAAACACCCAAAAGATGTGGGACTAACCTATTACTAGCTAGGGAAGGAGTAGGATTAGGGTCTAAACCAAAAAGGGAGAAGGGAGAAAAGAGCGGAGCACCACCGTACCTGCACACAAATTTGTTTCACCACTCACACCTACACACAATGGAAGGAAATTAGGGGGAAGGATGTGTTATAGGAGTGGAGAGGAGAGAGACGATAAATAGTGCCTAGCTAGGAGATTAGGTAGGAAATCTAGAAGAACTCCTTGCAACCGTTGGGAGGAGGATTAGGATGACACAAAGCAAAGTTGCGTAAGAGGGTAGGAGGCTCATTTAAAACTTCACGAAGTTTGAGACTAGAAGCGTAAGACCACCATCACCACGGTTGGTGGAATAGTTCAAGAGTAGAAGGAAGAGGAGGAGAGAAAGAAAAGAAGAAGGAAATGGGGGGAAAGGGTTAGAACATCATACTTGTAAACGTTTCTTTTCTACAACTTAAGCCGTGGGCCTTAAAAAATAAAGCAAAATAAAATAAAATAAATAAAGACCATAACCCAAAAATAAAAGAAGACGATCGCGAGTGGCCACCATGGAGCACGAGGACGCGCACGTGGACGGGGATGACGTCATTTCCGACACTAGCAGTAACGAGGTGGGTCATTAAACTAATCCTAGTCGTTTCTCCCTAATTAACATTTGTTTTCCTAATCAGCCCTTAGAGCGTGATTAGCATCCGAGATTAGCGTGAATTAGAAGTTTAGATTCAAAAGTTGATAGATTAGGAATAGAGGTTTCCGAAAACATCTTAAAATTAAGATTTGACCGTAAACTGACCGCGTTAGGCTAAGTTAAGCGGTAGGGGGTAGAACGGAGGAATTTTAATAAAAATTGAACCACAAGAAACAATGGACGGAAATTAGGATTAGATTAGAAGGAGAATTTAGGATAAAAATTAAAGATCAATTAACGGGTAAAAACCTAGAGTTAAATTAAGAGTTTAATTAGGGAAGTTAAAATTCAAAAGTCAGAATTTGGAGTTAACTTTGGGAAGTAAAAAGTAGAATAGGAAATAGAGGTCAAAAGTAGAATCCACTTAGGAAGTAGATTGTTGAGTTAAAAATAGAGTTAAAATTAGAAGTCAAAACCCTAGGGTTAAAAGTTGGAATTAAATTTAGGAGGATAACATTTAGAGCTAATCTAGGATTAAAACGATAGGATTAAATTCGGAAGTAGAAGTCAAAAGTCAAAAGTCAAAAGATTAGATTAAATTAAAAGGTTAAATTTTAGTCAATTGGGAAGTAAAAAGTGAGAGTGAAAAGCTAAAAGTAGAAGTTAAAAGTTAGAAGTAGAAGTAAAATTTTAGAGTTAGTAGAAAAAATCTAGAGTCAAAGTGAAAACGTAGAGTCAAACCTAGAGGTTAAAATTTGGGGATGAATTTTAGAAGTAAAAATTTAGAGTTAAAAGTCAAAAACCTAGAGTTAAATTAGGAGTAAAAATCTACAGTGAAGAGGGTAAATCCTAGAGTAGTTTAGAAATAAGAACATAGAATTAGAGGTGAAACTTAGAATTATCTTAGAAGGCTAAAACTTGGAAGTTAGGAGTCGAAGTTGATTTAGAAGTAAAAACCTAGAGTTAAAAGTCAAACGCGTAGAGTTAAATTTAGAAGGGTAACCTTAGAATAGAATAGAGGAGTAAAATCTTAGAGTTAAAAGTTAAACCTAGAGTTAAATTCCGAGGATAAATTTCAGAGTTAAATTAGGAGTAAAAACCTAGAGTTAAAAGTCGGTAGTTAATATGTAAACCCAAGTTAAAAGAGTAAAAATCTAGAGTTTCATTTAGAGGTTGAAGATTAGAGTAAGAGTTAAACTTTAGAGTTAGTCCTTAGAGTAGAACTTCTAGGTGGAGTCTTAAAATCCCACGATAGTCTTAGAGGTTCATGGAAGGAACATAGGGGTTCCTCTTTTTACGTAGTTAGGGACGTTAGAAATGACGCCAACTACCCAGTCTACCCTCGACATAGGATAGATAGTTAGGGAGTCAGAATTTTACCATTACCCCTAAGCATTGCAGTTACCTTGTGAGTTACTACATGCATTCTAATTATTCGCTGCCATCCACGACACTTAGGAAACGTTAGCAAAAAAGATCCATTGCTTAGAAGGCACAGTGGACCGCGCTCACATCACCCCCATATATTAAAAAATGTGGATAAAGGCATAGAACCTGGTCGGTGTTCGCTCTATTACCAAGGGTGGGTAATCTTGCGCCCACAAGCACCCACTTAAAACAAGAGTGGTCAAGGAAGTTAAGTTGCCCACTTCCTTTGGCAAGGCCTCTAAGCTTGAACACCAACCTAAATTAAGAGTGATCAAGGAAGACAAGTTCCCCACTTCCTTTGGCAAGGCCTCCAAGCTTGAGCACCCACTTAAATCAAGAGTGGTCAAAGAAGACAAGTTGGTGACTTCCTTTGGCAAGGCCTCCAAGCTTGCACACCCACTCAAATTAAGAGTGGTCAAGGAAGACAAGTTCCCCACTTCCTTCGGAAGGGCCTCCAAGCTTGAACACCCACGTAAAGAAAGAGTGGTCAACGAAGACAAGTTTCCCACTTCCTTTGGCAAGGTCTTCAAGCTTGAACATCCAAATAAATCAAGAGTGGTCAAAGAAGACAAGTTGCCGACTTCCTTCGGCAAGGCCTCCGAGCTTGAGCAGTCACTTAAAATAAGAGTGGTCAAAGAAGACAAGTTCCCCACTTCCTTTGGCAAGGCCTTCAAGCCTGAGCAGTCACTTAAGTCAAGAGTGGTCAAGGACAACAACATCCACACTTCGTTTGGCAAGGCCTTCAAGCTTGAGCACTCACTTAAATCAAGAGTGGTCAAGGAAGACAAGTTCCCCACTTCCTTTGGCAAGGCCCCCAAGCTTGAACACCAACCTAAATTAAGAGTGGTCAAGGAAGATAAGTTGCCCACTTCCTTTGGCAAGGCCTCCAAGCTTGAGTACTCACTTAAATCAAGAGTGGTCAAAGAAGACAAGTTCTCCACTTCCTTTGGCAAGGCCTTCAAGCTTAAACACTCACTTAAATTAAGAGTCGTTAAAGAAGACAAGTTGCCGACTTCCAAGGCCTCCAAACTTGAGCACTGATTTAAATCAAGAGTGGTCAAAGAAGTCAAGTTGCCCAGTTCCTTTGGCAAGGCCTCCAAGCTTGAACACCCAAATAAATCAAGAGTGGTCAAAAAAGACAAGTTCCCCACTTCCATCGGCAAGGCCTTCAAGCTTGAACACCCAGATAAATCAAGAGTGGTCAAGGACAACAACTTCCCCACTTCGTTTGGCAAGGCCTCCAAGCTTGAGCACCTACTTAAATCAAGAGTGGTCAAGGAAGACAAATTGCCCACTTCCTTTGGCAAGACCTCCAAGCTCAAACACCATCTACAATAAAGAGTGGTTAAGGAAGACAAGTTGCCCACTTCCTTTGGCAAGGCCTCCAAGCTTGAGCACCCACTTAAATCAAGAGTGGTCAAGGAAGAGAAGTTGCTCACTTCCTTTGGCAAGGCTGCCAAGTTAGAGCAAAAACTCAGATTCAGCCGCAATAGGGTAGGGCTTGATGCAAACTTTTTTGGTAATTGCTCAAGGAATCCAAATCCCACTAGATCAAGAATCTTCAATGATGCACAAGTACCACAAAGGTTTGATATTCTCCTCTGCAAAGTTGCAGAGGGTGCCAGAAATGTATGTGGCAATCCAATCCAATCAGAAGAGTTTTTAATTATAATTGCCTCCAATTTAGAACATTGCAAAGCTAATTGAAATAAAAAATCCAAGTCCTCAACATGCGCTTCAAGATTGCCGAAAGTGGTTACAATGATCAGCACTCGAAGCTTCTCAAAATCAAGGCTTTGGGCCTCTCCAAGCACTCGAAGCTTCTCAAGATCAAGACTTTGGGCCTCTCCAACCATAGTCCCTTGCCAAGAAATGCCTTCAAGAATCTTAGCATCCTGCAATTAGAAAAATTCTAATTAGAATGTAGTACATCTTCATGTAGAGGCCTCAAAGGATAACTAATAATTCTAAAATATTCCAAAACTCAGGATTCTTGAAATAATATGGATTTGAATGCTCACTAACTACATTCAAAGTACATGGCAAAACATACTTTTTATAGTGAGTTGCACACTTGTACTATTGAAATATTACCTCACTTGAAAATCCATTATTTGGGATCATGGACGCTTTCCAAATCCTTGTACCCTTGGCAATCATTCGTCCCATGTCGTAGAGTTGGTCATGCATTTCTAGAATGCCACCATCTTCATTGACCTTCAATAATGACATGTCGATCAATCTTTCCAATTCACCCACTGGTAGGATGCCATCTTTGGACCATATAGACAAAATAATCTCTTTTGATATGCCACGTGGATATACATCTTTACAAAAGAAACAAGCCACATCCAAAAATATGCCCTTTTCAACATCATTGCTCAATCCGTCATAGCTAATTTGCAAGGTGTTCCAAATTTCTTCATCACCATCCAAGTTCTTCCCTCTTGCCAACCTTTGTAATGATCGTTCCCAACTTCGCAACCTCTTTTTATTGTGGAGAAATGAACCCATCACTTTCAAGCTCAAAGGCAAGCCATTGCAAGATTCCACAACACGCTTTTGTAATGCCACAAAGTCTGGTGACAAAGGAGCTTCACCCCAAGAAAGGTGAGTGGTGAAAAGCGTTGTTGCAGCCTCTTCATCCAACAATTCAACGTCCAATTTTCCAGCAACGCTGACAATTGACTTAATGGTATTCCATTGGCGTGTCGTAAGAATTATTGTGGTACTATTGCTTGCTTGTACCAAGTCAAGAGGTACAATATCAAGCACTTGAGTTTCATCCTTGACATCATCGAGTATTAAAAGAACCTTCTTTTTCACGAAGAGTTCATTCATCATCTTTTGGGCATCTTTAAAACTCCTGGGTTTCTCATCATTCCCAAGTTTTGGTAATATCCTTGCACAGTATCTCATACGAACTTTGATAGTTCTTGCATTTTGCAATAAAGCATGATGCATGGTATGAGGAATTTATTGTCCCGTCATCAAATATTGCCTTTGCTAGTGTGGTCTTGCCAATTCCACCCATGCCTACAATGCCTATATAGTTCAATTTCAAAAGTCCTTTTGCTTTAGATATTTGATGATTTAAATCAACCGGAATGTCCTTTGACAAAGCAATTTGATCATCCACCTGAATAAATACAGAAGGTATTTTTTTTAAATCATCATCTTATGAAAATTGTAATCAACACTCGAAACAATAAATGTTAAGTACGAAAGAAAATTACATAAATCAAACATTTCTAAATGAGATCAAGTTAGGATAATTCATACACTTGCAACATGGTTCTTGATGGACTCAAAATCTCTTGATGAACAAGATTCTCCCTTCAAAAAAGACTTCTTTAAACTTGTAAGTCTTTCACAAATATTGGAAAATGTTGGCCGTTGAAGAGGGTCTTGAGACCAACATTCTCGAATTAAGTTTGTGAGTCCTTCACAATTCTCAGGTAGATCCGGTCGATAGTTGTGGCCATGTGTTCCTTTTATTTGATCATAAAAATCTTTTGGTAACTTCAAATCAGAGTATGGAACCTTTCCTGATAGAATCTCTGAACAAATCATGGCAAATGACCAGACATCAGCTTGAAATCGATACAATGAATTGCTCCCCTTGATCACTTCAGGGGACATATATCCTTGTGTTCCAATTGGACGCTTTAATGGTTCCAAAATCTCTGGAGACTTTGGATTGCTACAAACCTCCAATTGAGAAGTCCCATAATCAGTGACCTTGAATATGGGACAAGGATCCAAGTCTTGCATACGGATTGAACTTGATAATATGTTATCAGGTTTCAAGTCAAGATGAGCAACTTGCATATCATGAAGGTAATTCACACCCTTTGCAATTTGTTGCATGATGTCAATTGCAACAAGATAGGATAAAGGTCTTTTTGCTTCCTTCAACACTTGAGACAAGCTTGTTTCCATCAATTCCATCACCAAATACATTTTGCCAGTTTCATCTTCCTCATGGTTCTCATCAAGGTTTTTGGTCCTCCCAAAACATGGAATAAGATTTTTCAATATTTGAAACAAGCTTGATTTCCTCAAGTGCATCACCAAATGCATCTCACCAATTTCTTCTTCCTTAGGACTTGGGTCAATATTTTTGGTAATCCCACAACCAAAAAATTGAACAAGATTTGGATGGCTCAAACCGGCCAAGATGCCAACCTCATTTCGAGTGGTCATGAGACCTCCAAGATTGCCTTCGACCACTTTAGTGGCACATGCAACGCCCAACCAATTGGATTGGTACACATCTCCATATGCTCCTTTACCAATTCTTTTGATCAATTTTGGTGTTTTGAAATTATGGGGAACTTCTAAATCATCCAAGTCTCCACCATCAACTCGATCCAAATTTTTGAGTCTCCACATTAGATGTTGAGCTATTTTGTAATTTGATGAGACTTCTTCTTGAGGTACATGTTCAAGCTTCCTCATCAATACTTGTCTATCTTCGAGGATATGTTCATAAGTGGTTGCATCAAACTCAATAGGTAGGATATTGTTTGATTGATTTGGATGGCAAAGTAAGTACATCTCATGTGCTGCATTATAGCAACACTTCAAATCTAAAAGCAACTCACGAAAAGTCTCTTTGTTTTGGAGTTGAAATATAGCCAAATGACACCATTGCTCTGGTTCAATGCATTGTTTCCCCAAAGTCTCTACTTTCTTTTGAAGATAACACAACTCTTCAAAAAGAGACTTGAACTTGAGATCCTCGATAGCACTTGAGAACATATTGTTGATCCCCTTCATAGCTGCTATGAGCTTGCCAAAAAGATGTACACATTGATTTTGATTCAAAACTTCTGACTTTGGAGCTGCTTTCATAGCATTCATGCAAATCTCAAGACTTGATATAGCATTGCATAGTCTTTGATAATGTTCACCTTGCACTTGCAAGAAATCCTTCTCTTTCCTACATAATATTTAAGATCTTACAGCCTGGAAGATGGGATAGGGGGTCTCCAAGACTAATTGGGGTCTTCTGAACGCGATGGTGCAATTGAATTTCAATTTGGAGTTGTTTCAAGAAGATAGGAAGAGTTCAGCCGTAACTTTGACTTTTTTAGAATAATTAGCGGTAATTCAAGGTTAACTTACAAAATATCTTGGTCAAAGTCGAATATTGGATTTAGTAAAGATTTCAAATCTTTCCTTTAAAAGTCAATTTAGATTAAATTAAGAATATTTGGAAATGTCCTAGGGTTAATTGCGAAATATCTCAAGGTCAAAATAGTTAACTTCCTAAATATCTTTGGGAAAATCTTAGATTTTATTTTGGACAAGATTTTCTTTCTAATTAAGGCTTGTTCTAGAAAATTCTAATGATTAAATAAAGATTATTTAGGAAATATCTTAGGGTAGTTTAGGATTTAGCGTAGGGTAGTTTTTGAGTAAAAGATCAAATATCTCATGGTAAACTAAGGTGGCGGGGCCTTCTAGCGAGTATATAAGGCCCCCCTCCGAAGTTTGTCGTACCCCATTTTTGTTCATTATCTGCCTACCGACACTTTGTCGGAATATAGACACTCTTTTTTTGTTCAATTTGCTTACCGGCTTTGTCAGAAGCAACTAGCTAGACCAAATTTTGGTCATCTTTGCTCATTTTCGCTTTCTTTGCTTTCTTTAGTGGAGGATTTGGTTAAGGACTCGGGGTTTCCTTTCAACCTTCATAACCAAACTAAATTCATATTTTTGGGAGGTTTCATCCCCCCAAAACTTGCATACCTTGTTACATACTAATTTCGTGTTTTTGCAACAGCCATTGAGCTAGAATTCTTAAAGCGGTCAAGCTAGTCTTTACCAAAAGATTCTAACACTCAAACCATTGATCAAACTTCGTTGTATAACAAAGTTTGGTTTGCCTTGATCCCTAATTTTCAGTTTAAACACTTTAATGTGTACCTCCTTTAAGAATTAAGACATTCCTGCAGACACTTGGAACTATAATTGACAAGTTTAGCTTGGGGTTGCTCCTGCACAGTGAAGCTTTGGACCTTAAGACCATTTAACTTGACGGGAAAAACCTTGGAAAATATCCTTGGTGGTTGGGCTACTTAAGCCAAAACTTCACATCAAGTGGTTCCCTTTTTTCCCGCCGAGATTTGTTCATTTTGCTTTTGCCACCATCACCAAGTTTGAACCCTCGTTGTTAGTTAATCTTTGCCATAATTAATCTTGTTTAGCCATTATTTCCCAATTCCCAAAATATCCTTAGTAGTTTAGCTTTGTTTAGTTTTGTTTTGTTTGCTTAGATTATTCTAAAAAACACCAAAAATACCATTTAGTTATTGTGAATTCCTAAGTTATCAAAGATTAGTTTAGTTTTCTTATTAATCATTTAGTGTTGTTTGTTTTTGTAGAACCAACAGTAGCTTAAAAAACCAGAACCAGCAGTAGCTTAAAAACCAGAATCAGCAGTAGCTTAAAAACCAGAACCAGCAGTCCACTTAAAAACCCAGAACCAGCAGTAACGGGAGTAGTAATGGGGGCAGTAACGGAGCAGTAACAGGGAGAAGTTGGGGGCCGGGAGGGGGCCACGTGTCGCTGGGCTGGGAGGAAGGTCGCTGGGCTAGGAGGAAGGTCGCTGGGCTGGGGAGGAAGGTCGCTGGGCTGAGGAGGAAGGTCACTGGGCTGGGGAGGAAGGTCGCTGGGCTTAGGGAGGAAGGTCGCTGGGTCGGGGTTGGGAAGTCCAGGGAGTCGAGGGATTACAAAAATCCGACTTTCTTTGGAAACTTATAACCAAACTTTGAACTAAACCATTGATATACTAAAAGGTTAGGCCGTTGCTCGCCACACCAATCCAACTTTGGTTTTTTGTTCTAAAATTATGGTTGATCACACTTTGGACTAAAACTCACTTTGAACTTTCAAACTCACAAGTCACAACTCTCCAACTCCATAGCCAACTTCAAATGACAACAAAAATTGAAACAAGACATACTTAAGGAAGACAAAGTGGCGGCTTGGGAATAAATTAGATTAAAAAACTAGTTTTCCTAAAGAATCTAACTATTCACGTGTGCTTGTTGTTTTGTTTTTCACTATTCATTTTGGATTTGGTTTGGTTGTTTATTATTTTTCTATTCATTTTGTTTTGTTTTGTTGTGCTTTTACTATTCATTTTAGATTTGTTTTGGTTTTTATTCCATTACTATTCATCTACTATTCATTCGGGACAAATTGTTTTTTGTTTTTATTCTTTCTTTACTATTCATTCACTATTCATTTAGAATAGTTCTTTGGTTCTATTCCTTTTACTATTGAAGAATTTGGTTTTTTCTATCAATTAGTATTTTTGGAAGGAATTAGTTGGTCTTGTTGACATGGGTTTTGTTTTATTGGCCTAATAAGCCAAATAGAAAAAGACAAAAAGTCAACAAAAACAATAGATTAATCCAACAAAAATCATAAACTAAAGAATAACAAATAAAATTGACTATTCATTGGAATATTATTAATTTGGAAGACATTAATCTTTTAAAATTAATTCTTAAATTAAAACAAATATTCAAGGTGGTTAGAAATAGGGCCTTGAAGTTATTTTAATTCAAAGAGTTATTTTAAAATCAACTAAAAACCATTAGAAGTTTAACGTAAATTCCTAAAATCAAAGGAATTAAATTAAATACTTAGACTAATCCATTTATTGTAAGAAATCAGTTAGAAGAATGTAGGAAAAGGATTGTTCCACACATTTTGACACTAAACTTTCATCGACAGACGGAGTACCCATGATGGAAGACGACGGCTATTTTGAGTCCATTATGCTGGTGATCTGCGATGACGAGATTGTGGCCACAATGGACACAGAAATATGTTAATTTTACCCTTTTCTTTTGCTTTGTTTTTGTTTTCAAATTAAAGTTAGAATCTTTGCTGTTAGAAGTTAGTTTTTAGATTAGAATTTAGAATTTAAGATTAGATTTAGAAAGTTAGAGGTTATAAAATCAAATCATACTTAAAATTTAACCCAATAACGAAAATTACTAATAATTAACCATAACCACACAATTGGATGATAATTTAGGAATTTCATCCAAAGGAATCTTTAAGGAATCTTTAGGTGGGAATCAAACAATGAATCTATTAAGATTCCAAAATCTCTTTTTACTTTTGAAAATACTTTATTTTTGAAGGATAAAAGGTTGGATGAAGTTAGAGACCAATTTTGGATGAAAACCATCCAATTAGGTCGAAATTCCAATTAAACTTAAAAATCCATAACTTAAAAGAATTAACAACTTAACCTTAGAACTTAGAATTATTTTGGATTAATTTGCTATTTTAGATTAGTGGATGAAGGTTAGCACAACTAAGGGGCCAAATTCACCCTGTGGTAACTTTTGCTAGGAATCTTGGAATCTAATTTTTTTTACCATTCTGGGAAAGAAAAATTATATTCTAAAAGGCTACCTAGATACAATTTTAGTTAGATTAGATTTTGTTTTCATTCTTTGTTTTTTACCTAACCATAACGTTTAATTAGTTAACCCATAGTTTTTCTTAGAATTAATGGAATTTTACAGGATTACCAGTCACAAAAAGTGTCCATTGCTTGGAAGGCGAACACTTATTTTGGAACCACCCAATTAGGAGTGAATCTCCAACAAAACAGCCGCTAGAGCCCGTGTGTAATTTTCTGACTCAAGGGTGGAGTTAGAAACACTCACACTCAAGGGCTACCAAACGTGTTTTTAAACACGAGTTTCTAATTTTAGGAAATTTGGGAACATCAAGAATTGCTCTTCTTTCGGCAAACTAATTGCACACCAAATTGGAACGCTAAATTGACACTTGGGGCACTAATTTTGGAGGCTAAACTTTGAGGGAATTCCAAATATTTTGGATACTAAACTTTGAGAGTTATTTATAAGGAAGTCAAAGCTTCGTCGTGATTTTGAAATACTCCTAAATTTTAGAGACCAAGAGCTAAAGCTTCACCGTGATGTTACTGACACCCGAAATTCTATAAAAGTCTATAGCTTAGCCAAAAATTCACTAACACTCGAAATTCTAAACATAAAAGACTAAGGCTTTGCCGCAATTGCACCACGTGCTAAATTTCACAACAACTAACAACTTGGCCACATGAACAATACCGCAAGGTTACATGTCAAGTACTAGAGTCCCCTCAAAGTGGCATCACCAAAGTACGGTGAGGGGTAAGCTCTAGGATTAGTGCAAAAGTTCTCAAAAACTTTAACAAAACATTTTAAAGCTTCAACGCATGCAAACAAGACAAACTTTGAAGGGACCCCAATGTCCTTCAAAACAAGCTTGAAAAGTAGCAACAACGGAGTTCAAAATGCTCCAAAAACATACAATTTTGATAAAGTTGCTTAAAATGGTCAAAATCCAACTAAATATGGGTGTTTGTGAGAGGAAAATGAACCCCCTTATATACATTTCCAAGGGCACTCACCCCCTCCCTTTTTCCTAGTAGTAATCTTATCATCTAAGATTTTCATCTTACATAATCAATTTTGACTTTCTACGCTGGTCCAAACTTCTAACTTTGGGAAATTAATTCCAAATTGAAAATTGATTGCGCCGTTGGCTTTAGAAGGCCATTTTTAGTTTGAAAGAACTCCTCACCCCTTGACAAAACTCCAAAAAACTCAACATAACCTATCACTAACTAAACACCAAAACGGGGTAAAAATCCAAATCTTGGAGTTTGACTTTTCTGAGAAAAGTAACTAGCCTAGGTTCTTTAGTAGGTATGGGGGAGTAAGAAAAGACCTAGCTTTGACCTCATTCCGATTTCGTATGCTCCCAATACGCAAGTCAACTCCACCGTAAACTTCAAATTTGCCAATGATCGGGGAATCTCGCCGGTTCAGGCACTTCTGACTATCGGAATGTCTTGAAACTTTGTGGGGCATTTTATTAGCATAAAATAAGCTAATATAATTTTTAGTGAGATTTTACCGCAACCTTGATAATTTCTAGAAATTTTTCATTGTAGGTTTTAGCAATTGACCGTCCGGAAAGGCATCTTCTGGAAGTCAGAAAATTCCAAATTTTTTTATGGAACCTCTCATGGAATTCTAAAAAGGATGTGCAAGCTCATATTCTTACTTTGCACAAAGGTAAGAGGAGAATTAAATTCTGTCTTCTCCTTTTAATTTTGGCAACTAGGGAATTTTTCACATACAAAAGAATCTTGGCAAGCCGATTTGGCCATTGAGTCCCAAATGTGATTTTCACCCTAGAACACCATAATTCACCCATAAATTCCTCTTACGGGTCCATTTTGAGTTTGTAACTCTTGCAGGCCAACAATCGGGGTTTCCGCTATTTCTTCGATACCATGGGGAAAATGAAACCTATCTTTGGAATTGGACTTAGGACCTTAACGGTGTTCCCTTGGACCAATTTTAGCCATAAGATGTCACATGTACGATAGGCTTGGGCTGTTTGGGCTAGGTTAGCCCTAATTCTATTATTTACCTATATTTCCACGTTTTAACCTATGTACAAATGGGAATGGGGTTTATTTGGAGAAAAACAACCTATAAAGGACCAAATGCTATATTGGTACGTGACATACCTATTTTGATTTTACACTCTGTTTGGAGCTTTTTATATATAAGACTATATTTAAACTCGTGAAAACGAAAAAAAAGAAAACTGTGAGTCTCAAGTGACGAATTGAGGGCTCACACAGACAAGAAAAAAATCAGCCTCACCACCAACACAGTTGCTCTAAGACCACCTTGCTTGACATTCCTTAGAGAAAATCAAAGTTGAAACTTTACATGGCACAAGCTGAAAGCCATTGCTCATAGGAAATAGTTTCCTTGTTGGCATAATTGGGTAGATGCACAATATTGCACACACGCTACTTACCATGCGTAGTTACTTACCATGCTCTTTTACAAGACCTAAGATTGTACACCCCAATCCTTACAACTTGTATGCAAATGTAGCGTCACTACTGGTTTGGTGTATTGTAGGCACCATAGCCACTCAACTTCAATTATGTTATGTTGATTTCAATTGCATTGTATCTATTTTCAATTGCATTGTGTCTGATTTCAATCGCATTGTGTCTATTTTCCAATTACTACCTACAGAAAACACTAAAAATCATGAAAAGTTTATTTCTCCTTCAGTGACATCTGAGATGCACGGTTAGTGGTTCGGACAATGATCATAAAGGAACACATACAAGTTAAAACTGAATCGTAGAAAGGTTGCAACTTTTGATTTGGAAATGCCATTTCATTTTTTCACAACAATCCTATCTAGTCACTTATGACAATTTAAAGAAAAAATTAGTGATAATAGTATATTCACTTCTTATACCATATCGCTCAATCTAAATATGCTCGGTAAGTGGCATGTGTATGATACCTATCTTCTTGACAAATAAGCACCTTCAACCTCAGAGCATCTCCACCAAGGCACACCACCCTGCCCCGACAAATGGACTGGCGTGCTTGGAAGTGCAAAGTAAAACCACCAATTGCAGGTTTTGGATTTTGTCAACCTAGAGCCCAGGGAAAATCTCTTCCAACACACCAACTTCCAATGTTTGGAGCAATTGATTTGTCACACGCTATTGGCAAAAAGCCAAATGTTGGGTTATGTGCTTGGCAAGTGGGCATTGGAGGTGAATATAAGCCAAAAAAACAATGAAAAACAAGCTCATTCTTGAGGTCTTCAATGCTGGGTGCCATCTCTTCATCCTTCGCCTCAATCCACCCACCTTTGGGTGAAAGCACACTACACTAAACTATCATAGATGTCACAATCCTTATTTTAGTGGGATTTTTTTAAAGTCTTGTAATTTTAAAAATATACAAGTTATAAAACATCAAAAAGGACACATATTAATGTTATATACTTGATGATCTATAAAATACAAAAGAAATCTTTGCAAAATTGTTATACACTATATGTAAAGGACTTTTAAATGTACACTTTACAACTGTCACAATCCATATTACTCCATAGCATCAAAGATAAAGATTCATTGATCTACTAAAAATTCAAATATTTTGCAAAAGAAGGAGTCATATTTAAACAGATATACATATAATAAAATGTTTTGATTTGAAATATATTGAATTGTATCCCTAAATTTGTAAATATGGACTAATTTATGAATCATTATCTATCAGAATAGTATTGATTTTATGAAGTCCATTAGACATATTTAAAATCAACTTTACACAAATCTATCTTATCAAAATAATTGTAATAAATATTCCTAAGATGGGATTAACCTTCAATAGAATTAATTTTCATTGTAATCAATTCTACAATTTATTAAAGTAAATCAAAATTTGATGTCATCTTTCAAGTTTTTTTAATATAAATATACAAAGAAAATGTTTAGAGATCATATACAAAAAAATGAAATTGACTTTTATGTATGTATTTTTGCCAAATGTATTCCAAGTTACTTTTTGTCTTGATTTGCCCCACCCTTTGCCTCAATCCGCACACTCTGAAGGGTGCTAATGGGGCAACAACAACTCTCTAGCCCCATACACGCCTTCGATGCACTCCACTCGTTGTTTGGCGCGTCTCTTGTGGCGCAAACGGGTGGAGATGCTCTCAAAATCTAAGCTAATTTGCACCTGTACTTTTTATGTTTTACTTTATTAATTTTCACTTGAAGCTAAAGTGCTTACTCAAGCTTTGGTTGAGTAGTCAAAGCATTGCCAAATTTGATAAACACCCGGCCAAATGGTGTGTCTTGCCCACGGCTTGGTATGAAATTTAACTCTTGTTGATGTAATTTTCGAGGCATGTATTTGCAAAAAGGAGAGGAAGAAGTTTTTTTTTAGTTCGGATGTAATGACGAGGCGCTATATTGGAGCTCCCTACTTGAATTCCAAGTTTGCCAGTGTAATTATGACATCTTGGACCTTGTGCGTGAGGGCCTTACCGAGTGCCAATCCCGTGCAAGCATAGGACAGAGGACGAGCTCAGAATCTAATTTCTAAAAAATGGCACGTCAAACCACCTTTGACGACCCTCCTTGAGGCACCAGATGTGGGGATGCTCTCAGGGCTATGACTTCAATTCACCCTCTAAATTCTATAGCTGGTAGGTTGGCAGACAAAATAGAATACCCTGAGCTATTGTAACTTAAACATTCACATGCATGAATGGAAATGGACTTGTTTCCTGATGTATAACCCGTGTATTTCTGTTCAACATGGTTGACCTGTGAAGGAGTTCCTTGAAATGTGCACAGCTGGTACAATATGTGTAGTAGACCATGTTCATTCAATAAGTAATCCATTAACCCCTAAGTGGGTCGACGTCCACTTTCTGGACGATGTACAGAAGCGGCAGGCTGTATCTCGGAGGTCATGGCTTTTTTTCATCCATCCTTTTTTCTGGACATAACTTGAGCAGTTGTGAATTGGGAATAGAGAAGCGCAGCTCCTCAAACGACGTCAGTATTTTTGGGAAAATGGAAAAGTCCACAGGTGTCTCAAGATGCTGAAATTTTCGTTTGCCCGAAGCTCGGAGCGGAGAAGTGACGCATTTTTTTTGGCTGTATCCGCCGTTTCAGGGCAGCAAGTGATTTCAAAGTGGTTGTACATATGCTTGCGTCACAAACAAAAATATTTTATTGATTCACGTCTTATAATATTGAAGTCTTTGAGGCGTACAACTAAGTCTGAACAGGTGGAATAGGTGGCAAGATTGGATACAATCACACTTGTCGCATTCCTGTAGCACATCGTGCATTTGAATTTCTGGAAGTAGAGTATAATACCAAATTGAAAATTGCATTCGTGTATCGAAGAACTGAACGTAATGAAGAGCAACAGCATGGAACCGTCTCGGAAGCACGGATTTCATGAGCCAGTAAACTTGCACTACCTTCGCTAGCACTAATTCATGTCTGGAAATTTTGTAATGTAACATAAGTAAGTGGCCTTGAAGATCTTCCAATTGCACTCCTTGCTGAGCACTCTTCCGTGTAGCATAAGAAGAATGACTGGCATCGGTGAAAGCCACATGAGCATACAATACTTTCAAATATTCCCAGTTTGAATATATGTCGCTATTGTATTTCTTCTGTCCACTTCCCAATCACTTGCTCTCGGTAGTTAGCCTCACCGACGTTGTGGTCGTCAGGTGCTCTCTGTCTCCGTAGTCCATACCATCTGCTGCACTTTACCTTCATCTTCATCGTATGATTCGGTGAAATCTCAGCATTCGATGCGTCTTGTGATCTGATTTAGGGTTTGAATGAGGGAGGTGCTGAGTGCTGATCAAATTGTTGTGTCGAAATAATGCGGATGGATTAGTGCAATGAGAAATTGGTGAGCGGAAGTGCCAAGAGACCTGCTGACGGCGTAGTATACTAATTCCGACCTTGTCAAGCACACTCTGTTTCGTTAGGTTTCAACAACATTTGATCCTTTTGTAATCCATTTTCAAGAGGGATACTTTCCACTATTTGGACAGTGCATAAATGAATTTGGAATTTCTTAAGTATGCTTTAACGTAATCCAAAGCGTGAGTGGGATTTACTGAACTTCAGGTCTATTTTTGTCTATTTGAGCTTACCCTTGCTTTTGGACAGCCCACACTTATGTGAAACTACCTTACATTGCGTAGATGCTTATGAAGAGAAGAGCTTTCAAGTGGGCTTTCAAGGTTTTGATTGATGACATATTTGAGAGTGATCACGGTTTGAAGGTCAGATTAATCAACAACTTCGTTTTGGCACATTGTACATTAAGGGACCTGGAGAGTCTAATTGAGGCAATGGATCATGTTCAAGTCAGAGGCGAAGTCAGATTTCATGACTCATGAAGTGAAAGTAGCAGCAGCCATGATGAGAGACAATCCACTAACTCTATCTGCTGCCAAGCCTGCACATAGTTTACATCAACCCCAGCAACTGACGCATTCTCCAACTCATCGCATTGGGCCATTCCATGACTATGGCTAGCTGGATTTCGAGATGGCTTTGAAGTAGTGTTTCCTTGCTCTCTAGGGCTTCGTAAGTGCAGGTAATTCAATAGTACATTCGATGCCATTCTGAAGTTTCAAGGCTTGAGAATGATAATTCTTTTCGACCTGATCCACAGGAGAGCCCACACTTGGGGAATGTCATCGTGAATGTGTTTTTCAGAAATCATGCACTGACTTTCTTCTTTCATGAAGACTCTTCTGGTGGTACAGTTTATTCTGGTACTTGTTGTTAGGAAGTTTATGTTCTGCGATTCAGTTCTCACAATTACAATCGGAAGAGTCAGGAATGTGTTCTGAACAGGAGAGAAGGTCAATGGCTGTGCAAAGCTTTCCGACTTGTGCAAGTTTATAGGGTCCATGACGTACAGTACGCTGAAGACTAGGACCATGTCGAAAGATTGCATCAGAGCATAGTATTCACATTAGTTCATAATCAAAGATGCCATATTTGAGATATGACTTGCACCCCTTGTAATTTTCATTCACTTCCCCTTTGCAAGTGTGAAGAACTTTCAGTTGTGCAGTCGACACCGCCAGTGTAGGAAATCAGTACTGCAGGTTAGTGTTGTTTCTCCAGCCTAGATCTTTGCGGTAAATGTGGTCAATTGTGCGGTGAATAGCACGGTGAAGAGAAGGCCGTGAAGCTGGAAAAATAGCACTCCTGGTCTGTAAGCCACAGTGGACCTCCACATTCTTCAGCATTCCCTTCGAGAAGACTTTGACTGTGGCAGAATTCTTGTAGTAAACCGCATTATAAAATTGACTAGCGTGACGTGAAGTACCACTCCTAGCACGTCAGCTTTTCCGTCGTATTAGCTTCGGGCAGCCTTGGAATACGGAGATGCTTGGCAGGGCAGCATCGTCGTCATGGATTTTCTCCCCTCCGGTCTTCTCGACAAGTCAGCGTTTGCTTGCCCGACATGTCTTCATGTTGCACTCGCAGTAAGTGGTGGTGATTGCAAGGCTTCAGTCAGTGAAAGTGTTCAAAATTTCACTGATTCTGAAGCTCATAGGAATTCTTCACCTCACGAGCTTCGAAATGCGTATTTTTCCTAATTTTTCTAAACATCGGACATCCTCCGACATTGAAGCTGAATGAACAGGAAAGACTCTGCCCGTGCCAGTCAACGCCCCTCCTACAGTGGTCAAAACTCATAATCTCTAAATCCGCTAAGCATTTCAGCCGATTCCTAGTCTTCATTCAATCGTCACACATAGGAAGCCAATATCATACGGTTCATTCTACCCCAAATTACTAATGCACTCTATAGACGGCCTCCAAGATTCTGGCGTTTCTGCGCTCTTTCCACGCTGCTCCATGAATACGTCCACTAAAGGGTTAACTTCGTAAGGTGCTGACATGATAAGACCGACATGCTTAGATCATAATGTGTAAGTGCTTTTGCCAAGTGCCATGATTTGGATGGACCTGCACATGGTTATATTTTGAAGGTGAGGGACCTTCTTTCCTGATTATTTTTCCAAACTTCATTGGCAAATTGGTGGTGTCATTCTGTTGTTAAAAGCTTTGGAGCTCTAAAGGAATGCATGTGATTTCCTGTCAAGAGTTTAGAGCATCCTCTTTTGGAGTAACTTTAGCTGCTTCCTCTGCAGCATGTGCTGACTTGTAAGCCAAAAGATCATATCTTAACCCTAAAGCGTCCAGACTCATTGCTGAAGTAATGTCTGACCCACAAACTCGACAATTTTTCGAGAACCACTCTGTAGAATTGGTGAAGACGAATTGGGAAGTGATTGTAGGATCTTGAGTGTGACCTTCCGAGGAATTGGAAGCCATAGTTGAATTTGTGAAAGTTTCCAAGGATGGGAAGATCATGAGGTTTGACCACCAAAGGTGGGACATTGACCCAAGAGGGCAGGTGCTAAGTTGAGGAGATTCCATGTCCAAACTGACATGTAAATGCTTCAAAAAATGCGAGGAAAAATGTGGTGCGATGAGCATGCTCTGTAGAATGGCCCCATGGAGAATTCCGGGACAGTCCTTGAACGAATTTGAAATTGTTGACCTTGCAATGCAGAGGGCTTCGAAAACGAAGGAAGAAACAATCTTCTTCCACAGAGGTGCCCGCATCCCGGACATGCCCACCTGGGAAGAAGACAACCAGTGCCCAAATTGACAAATGTACAATTGGGGAGTGCATAAAATAATACAGAACGCAGCAAAAGAGGACATTGTGACGTCTGAAAGCGTCATGTATCCAATTCTCCGTCACATCAGTTGTTGTAAAAGAATACGGACTCCGCGCTTGTTGACATGTGGTACATACTGTACCATTTCTTTATACTTTCCTTCCTTGTAGGTAGTGTCCTTTGCTGCCTTTGCAGCGTCTCTCAGGTTTTCAGTCAATAGGCTGTATTTCAAAAATGAATTGGGAAGCAAGAAGGGCAAGCCCGGCCATGATTATTCTCTATCCAAATAACATCATATTTACCGCTTCATGGACTTGGGCACATTGAAATTTTGAGCACAAGTTGACATGTTTCATCTTCTAGATTTTTCTCTACCAGCTGCTATCAATAATATGAGCACTGAGAACACTCACGGATGCAAAACTCATGGCACATCTCCCAAAAAAATGGATGAATGATATTTCTGAATTTTTTGGCGCCTGTCTCCCTCCAATTTTGTTTAGCGTCCACTTTTTGGACGTCGGAGCACTTAGATGTTAAGTCTGATGATCAAGTCAGTCTGAAATGTGAATTTCTAAATATAATGTGAATTGGTCTGAGCTTTACAGCAATACTATGTAATAGCAGTACTAAGGTAGGTACACTTAAACCCGCCACTTTTTGTTACTAAGCCTATTTACAACTCCCTCTGTCCCACTGAAAACCTCCCAAAACCTTCCCCATGAGGGTTTAACTATATTTTTAGTCTTTGGCCGGTTACACATACATTCTAAAACTAATAATCTATCCCCTAGATCTATGCAAAATCTCCAACTTAGGTGCCATTGTTTAGGCATCCAAAATCTATGTGGAAAGTGTCATATTTGAGCATCATTTATAAATGCCTCCAGCTCGTCATTTCTGATGATTTAAAGGTTGGTGGCAACAATGGGATTGTAGAAATATATGCTCCCAATCTAAATGCCGCATTTACAAAACCTTGCCCCCTTCATGAACAAATCTCCATAGCGCCAAATTGGTCCCCAAATCCATTGTCAGTACAACTATTTGACGAAGCAACAAGTGCAAGATGCCTCATATGGGCAAGGCCAAGCTTGCTAGAAGAGGAATGTTCCGCTTGATTGCTTGCCACTTACTCCCATGAGGTCATTCAATACAACCAACGCTTACTCTATGGTTAAAATCAATAAATGGAGGTTTTTAGTGGGACAGAGGGAGTATTACAGTAGAACCTCTCTAAATTGATAGATCCTGCACTAGTCTAATAGATTGGTTTATAGAGGTTTATTGGTTTCTGGAGGGTCATTTTTAATCACAACCTTTGTTATGTGACCCAGTTCGGGACCGGTCTGACAGATTAGTTTACGGAGGTTTATCTGATAAATAGAAGAACGACTTAGGGAGTTTCTACTATATTAGACTGGTCAGATTTTCATATGTTCGTGTTGGCAAGTGAAAGGAGGTTCCAACACACTAGAAAACGTGGCATTTGGATACTATATGCAAAAGTTATTAAGGAACAAAGTTTGGTTCTAAAAGCGGTTTTTCCACATAGGTACAAAACTGATTTTGGAGATGTACACATAATAAAGATGGCGGTTTAACGTCAGTGGCACATTTGGGTGTACCTACCTTATGTAATAGTTGAAGTCATTTTTGAAAAAATTGAAGGAGCAATTTTGAAGAGAAATACCATATTTGGTGGTCAAGGTTGGCATTCTCTGCCAAATGATTGATTAAAGTTTGAAATTGTGATTCAATAGATATTCAAAAAAAAGATTTTTTTTTCCCATACAAATTTTTTTTTGAAAAAAAATCCCACACATTCTTACATGGTTCTAAACTGGACTGTCAATAATGTAAGAGCATAATTAAGACTTGTCATATATTGCTTTATGCTTCGCCAATCAATGGAATAAGAGCCAAGGAGGGTCCATTTCAAAGCCATGGTGTGTCCATTTAATTTTTCTAAATGAGAATTGATTGCCCAATTCTCTTTTTACAAATGTTAAAAGAATGTAGGGTCCATTTAAGTTTAGTAAAGGTCGCATTTGGAAACCTTGTGTATTACTTTTTGAATGCGGTAGTGCTTGTCTTTGGTCAAGCCATATCTTTTTTTAGACTGCATGTGTGGGTTTTGCAAGGCCTATGAGTCAGGAATAGGTGCCTACAACATAATTCTTTGGAAATTCAGAAGTAATTCATACATGCTCCGAAAAATATGAAACCACTTGTGTTAGATTCCACATCAATTTTTCTTCAAGTGAAAAATAAGGGAAAATATTTTCAAGCATCTGAAACCCATCAAAAAGGTCCAAGAGCCCTTAAAGAGTCGCCTTCTGAGCCACCTACCTTATGACAGTTTTTGGTTTATGTTGGTAAATCGGTAACATTTCATAAGGCCCCTGAATGTCGGAGAGGGTAACAAAATTGGTTATCAATAACTATATTGTTAATATGTGGCTGTCAGAGGTAATCAGCATACCTCCTGCAGTAACAGTTTAGATTATTGAGAGAAGGTCGTGATATTGGGATCACAAACAATGCTAGAATGGTTACAGTCAAGCAGCGGAAGCCTGTCTTATAGCTTCGTCATTTCGTGCTACAGGTCAGCTGGATCGAGTTCTGTACAAACATAAGCTACCGTGGAATAGAGCTCCTGCCAATTAGGCAGACTTTCCTGCCACAGCCTCTGGCGTGACAGAGTCAATTCTCAATTTCTCCTCTAATACTGCGCCTCCTCTTTCAACAGCTGCTTTCACTTCGCCATCCTTTGGAAGAAGTACCCTTCCAACTTCCTGTATTGAGACACAATTTGTATCAGTCACAAGAAAACAGTGTTGGATTCTGCAATGTAAATTCATCCAACTACAAGTCTCGAGAATCCAAATGCCAGCTGATGTCTTTCCATTCAATAATAGCTCGCATTGTGGTACCACTTGCTCATGGATTGCGGCTTGAAGACACTTTTTGTATCTATTGATCAATTCAGCTAATAGGGAACCCAACCCTTAGTGATTTACAATATTTAACCACATTACAATTAACAAGGTTAAAGTTACAAACTATCTTAAGAGGCAGTCCAATTAACAAGGTTTACGTTAGAAACTGGCTTAAAAAGACGTTACAATTGGCAAGGTTTAACTCGACTAGGTTTTATACAAGGGACTGATTTAACCACAATCGGTACTTCGGCAGCCATTGGCGAAGCATCAAGTCAAGAAAATTAGTGAAAATGTACTTGTGAACCACGTCAGAGACAACATTGCAATGCCGTCTCAAATTAACTGATTATAGAAAGCGGAACAAAGGGCATGAAGGTACCTTCAATTCATCAGCAAAATCGTTAGGAGCGATCTTGGTGTCTAGGAATGTGGTAAGGTCTTTAATAGTTTTTTCCCTATCCTGCAAGACCGTGACCCACACATGCTCAACACAAAGAGAACTGCTTCTGCACATGGTGTGTCAAGTCCTCTCTGTTTTGTTCATTTCATCTCCAGGCACTTGTCTCTTCAGACTCTCACTACTTCGTGGACGATACAAACTCCCGAGATAGGCAGATTGTTGCTTACCTTTGCAAACATGAACTTCCGTAGGAAGATCTGGATGAGTGCTGCTGATCCCAACAATTGCAGTGCTGATTCAGCCTGCTCAGGTCAACAACACATCAATGTGCTTTCCCAAAACAGTCTATTAGAAGATTATACTACTTCAATCTAATAAAGAATCAGTATTGAGATCAATCTGGAGGAGAACAACATTAAAGAAGAACAAGGTAGAGACCTCAGTGAAGAAGGCAGCACCAATACCAGCAGCTGCTGCTACTCCAAGCGTCGTCGGCACAAGACCAGGTGTATCCTACAAACATGCACAGCTCCAAAATGAGAAAAGCAGCGTCAACGATACACTACCACCTTAATCCCAGCTATATCTCCCTACAACAATCCTTCAAAACTAGAAAAAGTAACATGGAAGGCATGGAAGAATGAAAATGCATGACATTCACAACCTTAGAAAGTCGAGAGCATTACCGTGCCGTTCAGAATATCCTTCAGACCATCGAGATTGAAACTGAATCCTTTCCAAGGCGCCAACCATGGCAACTCCTTTTTCTGAATATCAAAATCAATGCCAGGGTCATCAACCAACGCTCCGCTAACTTATAATATCGCCAAACGAATGCAGAATTCTAAAGCTGATGTGGCAGAGTCTTCATGCTTGAGAGGAGGAGGATTAAAACCCATATATGCTCGTCCTTCTCAATCACACTTTTACCCACCAAACAATCCAATTTACAAGATATGCAACCAATGACAATCAGCAACTGAAATTTGAAGGTGGGTCAATCAAACCATGGTCTTCAAGATTCTACAATTGGATTTTGTAGAGTAGATATCAAAATTACACATAGGATCAGAGTTTGCTTGTAAGTTTCAAATGTCATTTGCATTGGCATTATGTTCGGGGAATGGCAATCAAGGCTACAATTATCACAAACAATTTGCAAGTTACCTTATAGCAAAGCAGCTAGGCAGGCAAAAACTTGCAGATTCTTTTTAATTAACATGTTCTTGATTGCCATTACCTAGTCCGTAGATCCATATGGAGCACCAGTTGGAGCTGCAAGAGATCTCCAAAGGAAAACACGACGGGTACAACAAGCTCAGCACTCCGAATCAAACGATAATTACATCTCAACATGCAGTATTGCTAGTGTCATTACAAAAATTCGAAATTATGTAGAGAGGATGCACTAAGGCTCACCTTCCATCCATTTGGACCCTCAACACCTCCTTTGATAGCAAACGCCCCCTCAAAGCCATTGTTTGCTAAAAGCTTCGCAACTTCTAAAGAATTTCCGTCCTCTCTACACACACCACAACGATAACGTCAAATTCTGACGAAATTGAAGCCAATCTCAGTTCAAATCTCCAAGAATTTTCGTTTCCCTAACGTAGAGGTACCCAATTGTAATACACACCTAAATGCAACACCCTCGAATCTTGCACAGTGAGTACACATAGATTTTGAGAATGTATAGGACCTTCACATCAGAAGGCATGAAACCTTCAAATTAAAAAGGCATACTTTGTTGCATTGGAATCCCCTTGCAGCGTCTAACAGAAACTATGTCAGTCTCATAATAGGAATTATAATCACTGCCGCATTTAGGTTATGTTCCCTTCATATTCACTGCATGATTTTGCTACTGATGGAGCCCTAATGCAACAGGCTTATACACCTGACTTTGAAACCTTCTAGCTGGTGCCAAAAATATCCAAATAAAGCACACTTGTGCGCATTGGAATCCCCTTGAAATTACTAACACGGACGTGGTCCGGTTAATATTATTAAGAATTACACTCAGTACCGCATTCAAGTGTGGTAACCTCAATGTTCACTGCATGATTTTGCTAGTGATGGAACCCTAATGCAACAGTCTTCCGCACCTGACTTTGAACCCTTCTAATTTGTGGATAAAATATCAAAATAAAGCACACATAGGTGCATTGGAATCCCCTTGAAATTGCTCACACGAATTGACCTGGCTAATATTATTACGAATCACACCCATTACCGAAATTAAGGTGTGGTTCCCTCAATGTTCACTGCATGATTTCATTAATGATGAAACCCTAATGTTACGCACAGGACTCACCGGTCCAAGATATAGAGCGTCGTGGTCGCGGGATCTTTGAACTTGGCCACCACCTTGGCAACAAAAGCCTCCTTCTCATCCCCCTTGTTGTACGCCCCTTGCACCACTTTTTTCCTGAGCGATTTCAAATTGGGTGATCCCTCTGCTTTGCCATCCACGCGGATGTCCAGCAGCTGCGCGTTCGGCTGCGCCAGCTTCTGAAACCCTTCCGCGGCCGACACGGACCCGAACGTCTGCGGGATCGCCAGCGCCGTGAAGGTGATCAACGGCACGGTCACTGCCGCGAGCCCCGCGAGAAACGCCACGGGGTTGGCCGTCATGAAGTCCGTCGCGGCGTCGAAGTCGGTGAAGAAGAAGGAGTCTGCGGCATTGGAGTCGTAGAAGGCATTTGGCCCTTTCACGAAATCCTCGTAGCTCAAGGCAAAGGAATTCGAAGCCGGCACGACGGAGGACACCAGGAGAGAACACGACGAGACGAGAATCGAAGCCAGAGGGGGGAGACGAGTGGGGCGACCAAGTGAGGAGCAATGTGCACGAGCTGCAAGAGCTCGGGGAAGCACCTCCATGGCACTCACCCGCTAACTTACGAGGCTACCTTGCGAAATTCAAAGCTGAACAGCTAGAATTTGGCAAGTGAAATGGGAAGCTTAATTCTACATGCAGCTAGCGCAATTGAGCTGCAATGCCTGGTGGTTGCAATTGAGCTCCAAGGAAAGGAAAATCCAATCAGCCTCAG
Source organism: Pseudisothecium myosuroides (assembly GCA_951799445.1). Classification (NCBI taxonomy): domain Eukaryota; kingdom Viridiplantae; phylum Streptophyta; class Bryopsida; order Hypnales; family Lembophyllaceae; genus Pseudisothecium; species Pseudisothecium myosuroides. The sequence goes on from OX637295.1 coordinate 15,701,121, forward strand.
ACGATCCGAAGCTGCAGCTTGCTCGGATTGAAGTGATGAGTAGTGTTGTGCATGTTGAGGGGCCAGGGAGGCAGGGACCAGGCCCCCTTTATCCATTCAGTCCTTGCAATTCTCGTGCAACGAAACTTGGCGTGCGTGGCCATCGCAGTGGGAGGGAGGGGTGACGGAGCTTCCACTTTTAAGTTAGGGCTCTTGCAATGCTGGGTCAGCAGGGACGCTGGGACTCCTGAGACTCCTGAGAGTGAGGGAAGCAGTGAACGTGGAGTGTATGGGGGTGACTTCAGCTTTTTGCTGTTCTTTTCACATGTCATTCAATGGTTCTCCATGGTCATGCGGTTGTTGCGTAAGCTCACTCATTTTATTTGATAAAAAAACTACACAAAGTATCGAAATTAGGTTGCCTTGTTCAGAGAAGTTACCTCATGATTCACTGCTGGTCCATATGGAGTTCTCTAAACCTGGGCCAAGAGCTCAACCCATGCAACACATACTGTATAGTTTTTACAATATTGCATCCTTCTACAATAACCATACATATTTATATAGGGCAACATAACTTCACTATTTTGTGTAAGGTAGGAGCACCCATAACCGTCAAATTAAGCAATTCAGCATAGTAGGAGGCAAATTTTTCTAAATTTTTTTTTTCAATGTTAGCAATTGAAAATCTTGAATTTTCAAAAAAAAAAATAGAATTTTTGAACAAGGCATCTAATTTCTACAAATTTTCAAAGTAGAACTCCCAGGGCACCCTATACCGTACTCTAATAAATCTGCCTCGATTCTAACAACAAAATCTAAGAAAATTAGAGACCACCAACCACAATTAAGCATGGACACGGTTTCAAAGAATGTTTGGGAGCACTTTAAGGGAACTCTACAGTTGGTGTCAAGGTACACTCACACTTGTGGGTGTTGCTACCTTACATGTAAGGTAAACCGGCCCATCATGGTCAGAATTGTTAGTTTGCCCTCATGCCATGGCTGAATTTTTTTTAATTTTTTTTCCACATACAGACAACTGTGAGAAATACAAGAGCAATTGAAATTATATTTTTTCAACAAAGTATAAATTAGCTATAATTTTTTGAACTATTCAGCCCAAAAGAGCTTGTAGACTACCCCAAAACCAACATGCAACTATATCCATAATGCTCACCTTACTCTTCTAAAGCAGTCAAAATATTTTCTGAAGTGAAAGGCTTTAAAAAGTCACTTCCTATAGTGATTTACACTGAAATAGTTAGGTGTTCCTAATGAGGTTACTAATTAATCCATTAGTGTCAGGTAGAGCATTGATTGTGGTCTAAAATCTCATAAACTAAGAATAACCATCATGGGGTCATTCCTTAGGTGTCCATCATGGGTCATTTGACCATGATGGGCTGGTTTACCTTACTTGTTTTTTGGCATTCAATCATTTTTCTTAAGTTTGTAAAAGCAATTGGTTAAGAAAACGACAAATAAAATACAACTCACATCAAAATACTAAGTTGAAGGCAATTCATCAATTCAAGGCAATCCATTAATTTAAGGCAGTTTATTTGCACACTACCGAGTGATTGCACAAAATACCTGTACTGTCTGGTTGCGTTTTTTGGGGGACCACTATAACTTTTGCTATAACTTTTGATTTATAGGTTCAATGCCAAAACCTAGAAAACATTTCCTAGATGTCTTGATTGTAATTGTATCACTTATTTTTTAGAAATTAAAAAAAATCAATTTATATTTAAAATTCAATTTTGTTAATTTGTCACACTTTGACGTCTAGGGATTTTTTGTACTATTGAGCGGTCTAAATAAATGATTTTCAATTGAAATTTCTATGGTATATTCCCCTAGTAGGTAGACATATTCCTACCAAAGATCATTTAAAAATACATTATTTTATATCCTCCACAGTTGTGCAAATAGGCCTCCCTTGTGTACGCACTTCTAAATGTTAGAGATGGTTTTGACTTCATTTTTTTGGTCAAATCTCATCAACAAGAAGTCTTCCCAAATGGCCAATTTTTAGTTTTGTTCAAAATTGTTTTTCCTATTTTCTACGAATTAAAATGTATAATTTTCTTACAATTTAATATATTTAGGCCTATAATAATAGAATATTAATTTCTAATTTTCAAATGACACAATAAATTGATAGCACCAAGATGTTCTACACTCCAATGTAGGCCTTTGCAAATAAATTCAGACTCTTTTAAGCATATTTTGTATTTTATTTCATTTCATATTCAAAAATTCACAACAATTTCAAATTTTCACAAGAAAATCTAAAATTTATTTCTAGGAGACATGTGACTAAAACAATTATTTCTTTAAAAAAAAATATATAAAAAATTTCATGCATATGTCATTGCAAATGAGAGCATGCAGAGGGAAGGACTTTGAAGTATGAGAAAGTGGTAGTACAGTACAGTAGGCCCGCCCTTTCAGGGTTAAGAACATTTTGAACTTTTTCTTTTTTGATACAAGCGTGTAAACATTTTGAACTTTCGATCACGGTGTGCACAGTAGCTCGACCGAATTATTCTCTGCTTGCACAGCCCCGCTCATATCATGGCGCATTCCGTCAAATACTAAAAACTCAGAGGCCACCTCCGAAAAGCACAAGAAAAGGCCCCACTGCATATCCAAAATGGTCAATTCAGCACCTAAAACAGGTATTCAGAAACTGTTAAGAACAAATGTATCGGCTGCAAAAGTCGAGTAATATTTTCAATGTACAAATTCAGATATGATTTCACCAATGCATCACAAAACTACTGATCCTGTGAAATTCGATTTGGCTAATTCGTAAAATTCCCAGTGCGTGTTCGCAAATGTTGCGACTCTGGGACTATTTGCTCTTGGTTTTAGCATCTTCCTCAATTCGCCATACATAAGCAGCAACCAAGTTTGCCACGGAATGAGCAACCATGGGAACCGCCAGGTTTGTGGTGGATATGGCCGCCAACCCATACACAATTCCAACGAAAGAAGCCCTACAAAATCCCGCATGATGCTAAATTGTCAGGTAGAGGATACAAAATTTTTTAGGGACCTGACCACTGTTCGCAACAGCAATTCATCTATTCAAACACTTCGTTGGTCTAAAATTAGCATGCCTTGGCTACTGATCTCTGAAAGGAAATGGGCTGTCTACCATCCCTTAAATAGTGATCTACAACCTCCCAGTTTGCATTTGCATAAGAAACCATCATACATCGTGGTTTGATCGCAAGAGAGTTTCTACTCAAATTGATCTCTCAACAGTCCCTCATAAAATACTGTTAGAATGCTTAAAGTGACACAAATAGAATACTCTACCTTAAAACATGATAAAACTCTACTTCTCAATCCAACATCATTCAGGAGGAGACATCGATGGATTGCACCAGTGAAGGAGCGCATCATGTGATGAGCTGCACAGCACAAGAGATTCTTACCAAGCAGCGAAAGCCGCGTTGCGACCACCTGAAATATGTAGGATTCCAAAGACAACCCCAGCAACAGTAACTCCACGCCAATCTACTCCAACTAAAGGCAGAATAGCCCCTCGAAATAAAAGTTCCTAGGGTCACAACAGCCAATTCGAACAAGTACATACGAGTATTTTTCACTTCAGGTTCCTACCCCAATCCTGCATTGCTAAAAGAACAATCACTAAGGGAATTTGTAGAAACCAGAAGTACAGTAGTTGATCAAAGCAACATTACAGAAAATATATTACAAACATGAGCTCAAGCAAGGAAGAAAAATTGCTCCTTTGAGTTGGTTAGTAAATCAAACCTCAGAAATGCCGGGCAAAAAAGACACCACAAGGTAGTCATTTAGCTGTAATGGGCTCAAAACCTACAATAACGAAAACCAGTCCTTCTACAAGTGAGCTGTCTGAAAATACGGTCTATCGTGTTCAGCAAATCTTCGATTTGATTATATTAACCTAGAAGAGCCCAAACGGACAAAAAATGATCGCTTCCATATGTATAGGAATTGAAATAATTCATTCAGAAATCTTCAAGGAAGGTAACAAAAGGTATCAATAGGAAGAAAGAATCAAGTCCTAAAATATGAACGATAGGAATATGTTTTGGAAGTTCCTGGAGTTAACTACTAGCTTCCAAAGTAGACTTTCTGTCTTTCGTTTTATAACTTAGGGTTAAAGCGAGAGGCATTGGATCGTGACCTGCTCAATGGACTGTCGACTGGACTGAGAGAATTCAGGCCAACTCGAGAGAAGTTTTTGTCGTAAAGAAGCTATGAGCACCACTGTTCCAGCAGTTGCTCCCAGGTGCCAATTTTCAAATGTATCTGACATGGGCCAAAACACATAACAGAGACTTATGGTTGACTCTCAGTAAGGGCAAACGTTGGATATACCAAAACATCCTTATCACATCACATAAAGGTTGAATTTAAACAACAAAAGATATTTGAATAATTCCATAGTACATTAACATTCACATCTGCTGGAATCACACGAATGGTCAAGTCAAGGTTTCACTTACATGGCATTTCGACATAGCAGTCTGGAATAGACCAATTTGCTTCCACTGCATAATGTGTAGCCTGTGCAATTAGGAAGAATAAAGTCCATTTAACTGAGGAATTATCACCAATAAGCACAGAGAGAAAATTTGGTTAAAATTTTGCAGCTTCTCAAGCATGAGAATTTATTTTCGTGAAATTCAATTGAAGGAGGTCACGAATTTAAGGCTTTAATCTCAACCTATTATTTGAATAAGGAGCAACTTCAATTTCATTAGTCGACAATTGCAAGTTCATATATCAACTACAGTGTAGACTAAAAGGAGCAAATACATGAAATCCTCCTCTCCCGGAAATCTAATCAGGACTTAGCATAATCCAGAAGGTTAGAAAGTGTACCTGCCGAATTGCAAGACCAGTCGCAGCTAAAGCTGCTGATGTATTCACACAAGCTTTCAAAACTTGCTCTCTGGTTACAGTAGTGTCAGAAACTTTCTTGCTAACTTCATTTTTCACAGATTGCCCTCCATTGAGTATAGCAGGTTTTTCACTGGATTTTCTGGCATCTGTCAAACCATTCAATATCTTCTCTGAGAAAATGCAAGGAACAAAGGATACTGACCAAAGAGTATGGCTCTAGTGTCTCTCTATAATCTGCCAAACCCCTGCGCATCGTCTGAAGTAGATAATTACATATAGAAAGTCCCGACAGGCACGCAAAACAATTACTGAAAACAAAACACTGTAATTTAAAGAAGCGTCCTGAAATAGACATCCTAAAACAGAGAGAAGAAGACGTAATCTCCCTTGAGCACCTGGTCCAACCTGCGGCAGATGGCGGCTTCGACTTCGACGCTGGATCATCAGGCGTCTTCGTGGCAACTACGAGGGAAGGACGACACCGTGCTGCGACAGAATTCTGAGATCAAACTATTCAAACATCAAGATACACGTTGGAACGTATAAATTCAATTCCACATGGTTATCAGGTCCAATTCGAGATGGCTGATTCGACAATGAGCTAGACGCTTGGACATATCTGACCTTTAGTCCCTTACGATCAAAGCATTTATAGATTCATGAAACTCCATTATAAAATATAACTTAGAGGAATAATTCGAAGTCGACATGCCATGCAAAGTTGAAGATTTTCAACCGTACGTTACATCTGCACAATTCAATTTTCCATTGCTTTTACCAATAATATGTTACAAAATATGATTCTTATAGTTCCAAATTCCTTCTAAATTTGACACAAAGTAATGACAATGTTTGAGTGAAACTCATTAGGTTGAACAGGGAATGTGATTCCTTCACTGTGGCCATTCTACAAAAGTTTCGAATCGAAAAAAAATTTACGAACTTATTTTTGACAGTGATTTTGAGCTAAAACTCAACTCAATCAAGTTCTTCTATTTCCATAATTTCACCGAAATAATAGTTCCAATAATGCCAAATCCGGCTGTGGCATAATATTCGAATCTCACTAAGTTCCTTCCCGAAGGACTCTGCACTACATAGAGTTTTCAGGTGTGAAAACTACATCATATACACCAAAAACTTCCAATTGGAATGGAGTTACCTGCGACAAGAGCCTCGAAGAACTCATGGTTGAGTAACATCCCAAGTTCGGAGCCCTACATTGAAAAGCTGTCTTTCTCCCTGTACAATTTCAGAATATATTTTGAATGAATAAACTCATCCCTTAATCACGAAGCAAGCAACGGACAGGGATACAAATTGCATTCGCTCCATACAAACTCATGATTAAGCCACAAATTCAATCACAATGCGATCCACGATGACTGGGAACAAAAACACTCTCGCTACTTCCGAATTCGCATCCAATTCCGCAATCGGAGCAGATTGGTACAACATCGGCAATTGATGAGCTAGGCTTGAAACAACTTCTGAAGAGAATTTTTGAAGCGGAGATTGGTGGTACAATACCAGAAGTCGAAGCTCCCAAATTGGAAGCAGAGAGAGAGAAACCCCAGTTCCTCGTTGCGAGCTCCATCGCTACGGTGCTCAATCGTCGATCAACAAAGCCCGAGCGGCAATCTCTCGTTTCTCTTCATGTGAGATGACGGAAGATGTGGGATCGACTGGTTCACTCAATGCCTGTACCTTAGCTTTAGGGTTTTGCATTTCCAAGGTTTGGGTGGATTTGACACTTGGAACAAGGCTTTCAAAGATCATCCCCAGCACAGCCTATGACCACCCAGATTTGCAATCACTGGATATCTTGTGCAATGGCGGTGCTGGTTGTTGCTTATATATATTTTTTTTTAAAAGAATTAATTGAATACATCATTTGTGCATGCCACTATAAATTCTTCATTTGCGAGTTTTGTTTATCATTAATTGTGACAATTTACTAAGGGTTGCTTTACACCTAGAGGCCGGGTCAATTCCTTTTGAGGCCGATTGCACAAACTGTCAGTCCCTTTTGGGCTAGAGGCCATCTTCAATTATTTATTAAAATAAGATTATAATGGGGGCCAATTCTCCCATATGTAACTCCTCAAGGCCAAGAAGCCGAGCCGATTCAATAAAAACTAGAAAATTTTAGCCCCTTTCTCTCTTTTCATGACCACTTTATATCTACAAGGCGGGCCAATTCTCCTTAAGGCTGATTGCACAAAATCCAACAAATCTGATTTGTTGAAAAAAATAATATATTATAGTATAAAAAATTTAATTGAAATCTAAGATTTTGTGCACCCAATTCAGTAAGCTTGGGCCACATCAAATCATGTCTTTTTTGCATATAAAATTAATTCCACCAAATTGGCCCAACCTCTAGGTGTAACAAAATTAATGTTGGAATTAATTTCAGCCTTTTATCCAATCACAAGTCCCAATTTTAGGCCTCTTACATAGGAAATTGGTCCGGCCTCTAGATGTAAAGCAGCCCCAATTGGAAAAAACAACATGAACACAGAGATTGAATAAGAGCATCTCCTACAATCACATCCCCTCTTTTTGCTTGATAAATGAGAGAACATAAGAGTTTAATGTTTGTAATTTGAGTAAGAATGATCTACAATGGTCTCTTAACCTCTAAGTGGTCTAGGGATATAATTTGTCCTTGGATTTTACAATATAATATTCTCTAAAATATACAATGCCCTTCATTCTACTACATTTTGGTGCAAATTGTTCACTACAAAAGTAATGGTTATTTTTTTGTTGATCTTTTAATGCCTCGTAAAGAATTGCAAGTCATGTTGTAGAATGTATTGCAATAGCTTTCAAATAGATTCTAAAAGGTATTCCAAGGAGAATTGATATTCCCTAACAGTCAAGCTTAGAACTTTATATTTCAAATATATAATAAAATACAGTAAAGCATTCCTTACTTCAAGAGTGGCCATAAGTAGTAGGCACACTATGCTTTCAACTTTGGAAATTCATAGTATAATGTGTGAATGTCACTTGTTATAAAAAATTTGGGTTGGTTTTCTCTTGAGGAGACATACATCTTCATGAAACTGCATTATTTTAAACACAATTATGTTAGATTTAACCCAAAAACATCAACTAGAATGTGTCAATTTCTTTTAATGTTTGAACCACCCACCCTCTTACCTTTCACCTAAAATCATCTCACCTAATCCTCCCCCTTGTTCTCAACGATTTGGGGGGGGGCGAAATTTCGCACTCTCTGACCGTTTTCTTTGCAAGTCAGACTCCAGAATTGCGCCTGTGACGGCTTGTGGCAGGTTCTGTTTCAAAAAAAACGCTGCTCGTTCTGAAGCTTGTTTTGAAACCTTCGTCAGTCCTTCACCTTCACCAGAGTACTGGTACTGGCATTCATTCTTCTTCAGTCCAGTACTTTGAAAAGCACTCCCAAGGTGAGGTTTTGGGGTCCAACCCATCATGACTGCCTGTGCAACTTCAGTTTGAAATCAATCGCCATCACTAGGAAGCTTATCAGGATGTGAAATTCCAAGCTTCAGTATTCTAATCGCTCGAGCTCACTCACTGCACTCAGTTTTCTTCGCAAGTCCGAGTCGGTGATACTTTTGTGGTCTTTCCAAATAGACTAGTAATAGAATACTTTGTTGCAGCAGCTTGAAGGTGAAGAAATCGTGCGCAGGAGCCCTATAACTTCTGGTGGTCAGCAAGGGGAACAGACTAAGTGAGCATTGCTATTCTCTGAGCTTTAGCATCTTGCATTTGCCTTTCTTCTGCTGTTGATGGCAGAGAACATGCGGTGAATTAGTGGAGAAGCGGGACAAGACGAAGGAGAAGACGAAGGAGGAAGGAGGGATTTTGCGAGGTGCAAGGGGAAGAGAGGGCAGCAATGGAGACATCAACTCCCCTAGCGCAGAAACCATGGAAGGCGGAGTATGCCAAATCTTCACGCGCCTCGTGCCGCACGTGCTCCAGCCCGATCGCCAAAGACGCGTTTCGTCTGGCGAAGATGCTGCAGTCCACGCAATTCGATGGCTTCATGGCTGTAAACTCCTCATTCCGTTTGTCTCTTTGGTCCTCCATGGCTAGGCCGGATTTCCAAGTGTAGGGGATAGGTAGCAGGGCTAGGGTTTAGGGTTTAGGGTTTTTAATTGAGAGCTCCAGGTCGCGGACTTTGAGTGTCACTTTGGTATTGGTATTTTAAGGTTGTCAATGTGGCTCTGAGGTGGTGGTTTGATGTTGGGGTGGCAGTACTGGCACCATGCGAGCTGCATTTTCAAGAAGAAAAAGCAAGTTAAGGAGTAAGTGGAGATCTTCTCTTGCATTTTCAATCTGGTTTTGATTTTCCAATCTTTTGAGGTCGGGAAGTTTAGAAAGTTTCATGAGTTCGTGGATATCTCTTCTTGCATGCTCAAATGGTGGATTCCTTCGCTTGGTTGTGTTCCTTTCCAGTCCTTTGCGGTCACTGCCAGTTGACGGCTGCATCAATGGTTTTTGGCAGTTGGAATGATGTCGAAGGAGGTGATACGTTGCGATGGGAGGATCAGCAGAGGCTTCGCAAGTATATTGAGGGTGGGTCAGTTTTATTTTATCACGGAGTATGCAATTCTTGGAATTTTCAATGCAGAGTGTTTCTTCAATGTCAATGTGGTTTGTAAAGGATTAGTATGGGTTGGTTTGAAGGTGGACCTATGAAGGGTGACGATGAAGAAGAGCCGGAAGTTAAACCTGCAAAAGGCAAAGGCGGTAAGAGCAGTGCAAATGCAAAGGGTGGAGACGAGGATGGGGACGGGGAATATGCAATTGAGAATGCGAAGAGTTCTCGTTCAACTTGCAAAAGCTGTCATGAAAAGATCGAAAAGGGTCAGGTACGTAATGGTGCTTCGTTGATTGAACCTTGCTTGCCTGAAGGCGTCTCCTTTCACAAGAGTTTTAGAATCTCAAATTTTATTCGTCTCTTTAAGCATTTTAAACATATTTAGGGGTGTGATTCTTGAAAGATTTATACAGCTGTGGAGAGATCACTTTGCGTACAAGAGCCAAGCCTTTCTAGATTAAATTTTCATCACTGAATTTCTCATGCAATTTCAAAGTGGGAGGTTGTAGATCAGGATACTATGAGTGGAAGTAGACAACCCCATCTCCATTCACAGGTCGGTGGTCAACTACATTGATCCAAGTCATGCTGACACCCAACTTGGTATATGAAGGCCAACTAAGTGTATGAGTAGATGAGTTGCTGTTGGTAACAGGGGTATGTGTAGGGCACGGGATCAGGTTCCCAATGGTTTTAGAATTCCTTTATCCTCTAACTTAGTTCGAGTTTTTAGACAGATGCCTTCGGAAATCAGTGCTTCAGCGCTAACTACTTTTATGGCACTTCTGACCCTTAGGTACGTATTTCAACCATGACGACTGCTGAGAGCGGGAAGTTTCGAGGAAAAGTGCCACAATGGCGTCATGCCATGTGTTTTCTTGACATGGGGGATTGGACTGGTCCGGTAGCAGATTTACCTGGATGGGATACCCTTTCATCTGAGGATCAGGCAACATTGCAAGCACTTACCAAATCGTCTGCCTCTGGTAATTATTTTTAATTGCCTCTTGTGGCTACGTGTTTAGCCTGCCATTCTGGTTGTTATTATTAGAACTCTTGGATCTGGAAGTCACAGAAAGGATGGATACAATTTCATGATGATATTGGTGCAATCGTTCATGAAGGTAGCTTTGTTGGGGTTTTGTGAGTGAACAATCTTGAGTAGGATCCATTGCGTTCAAAGGATTTCATTGCATTACTTTCTGAACGACCTGAGCTTGGAAGGGTTTAAGGAGAATCTTGCATTTGGACACTTTCGCCTAGCTCTGGCACAAGTTTAGCAGCAAATCTTGTTCATTGAATTCTTCGTCAAGGTTATCAGGCGAATTGCTTACTGTGTTCTGCACACAGGGGGGAAGCAGAAAGAGAGTGTTAAAGCAGAAGCCAGCAAACCGAAGGCAGGTCGTGGGAAGAAGACAGAGATTGAACATGATGCAGCTGACGAGAAGCCCAGCAAACGTCAGAAGAAAAAAGATGGTAATTATAAAAGTCTCTATAACCTTATTGAAGTCTTTAATTCACAAAAGCACTTCTTTGCCTCCTACTAATTTTCGAGTGAGGGTTCACAATGTAGCTCACAAAAGACGTCGTGGCAATGTAGTGTTCTTCTCTTGGGCACTATTGTGTGGAAGTTCATGAAATGGAAGAACTTTATATATCATTCATGCCGTATGGACTGGGCCTGGCGGAAGTGGTGCTGCCTGTCTCTGCAGTAGTGTGGTAATGGTGTCTTTCTTGACCATCAGTTGGATTCGAGTGAGGTAAGTTATCTGGGTCTCTGGCTTTCTCTCCCTCAGGAAACGAGGTAGCTGCAACCGTTGCTGCTGATGAGAAGGTTGTTACCAAGAAGATGCCAAAGGAGAAGGAGACTGCACCAACTGTCAAGCAGAAAGATACTGAGCTCGAAAGGAAGTTGGAGAAGCAGTCAAAGGACTTGTGGGCAATCAAAGATAAATTACGTGAGCTTGTGCCAACAGCACAGATGCGGGACCTGTTGTCTATCAATGGACAAGATGGTGCAGGCTCTGAGTATGATCTGCGGGAGCGCTGGTTAGTCTTTTACTGTGTTATCTGTCCTTTACACGTTGGTTCCTATTCGGAATCAGTCACTCTTATTTGGCAAGGACCAAATTGACCATATCACTATTATCTCTAGCGAGGAAGAATTAAAGAGCTCATTCTTTTTCGGAGTTGAATATACATCTTTGTTTCTTACTGTATATGTAATTTGTGTTGGTTGGTTTCATTTTCAAGCTTACTCTTCAATTGATTGATTTTCACGTATATCCATGATGTTATCGTGATATGATACTTTCTTGACTTATTGCTTCATTTTTGGACAGTGCGGATGGGATGATGTTTGGACCCTTGGAGAAGTGTCCACTTTGTGAGGGTTTCATGGAGTATCAAGGCGGAACATATAGGTGTCGAGGTTTTTTAACGGCTTGGAGCAAATGCACCTTCACGACCCAAAGGCCCAAAAGATCATCTACTAAGTGGGTAATTGGAAAGGAATGTGACAATGACTACCTCATGCAGGTAATGGCGTACATCATTACGTACTATGTGTTCTAAAGTTTCTTAATTATGACTGCATTGGCTAAGTGCTTCAATCCAGTTATGCAGGTCATTTGTACACTTGATGGCAGTTGAATGCCTAAGTTGATGGGGTGTGAAATTTGAATCATGGTATTGCTTTGATTTAGATACTTTTTATGCAGAGTAGGCTCAAATATGTTATTCATGGGTTCAGTAGAGCTTTATTAGCATAAAGATAGAAGTTGTGGTGATTTTCCCACCTTTTTGGTTTATCTCAGTGGTTTAAAACGCAAAGCAAGAAGAAAGGTGAACGGCTTCTTGTGCCAGCATCTCCAGCCAAGCCTTCAAGCGCTCAGGAACCCCGCGAGTCTGGCGAGTCATTTTTGAAGGGATGCGAATTCGTCATTATTGGGAGATTATCGGTCGCTCAGGTTAGAGTTTTCGTATGAATGTGCCTTTTGCTTGAGGAGTAGCATGTTCACACTCAAAGAATTCACACTCACAGATTTTTCCAGTGTGTTGATTAACACAGATTGTTGACACAGTTCATACGCCTTGTAATTAGCCTAGAGGCAGTTGATTGAAGGCTTAATAAATCCACTTGTAGAGTTTTAAATGCATTACTGACAACTACATCTACAGGCGAAGCTGAAGGGAAAGGTCGAATCAGCTGGAGGTCGCCTTCGATCTGGGGCAACTGGCATTGGGAGCTGTGAGTCACACTCTGCATTGTTGTGAAGTAGCCCCTTTGATAGGGCTTCGAGTTCCTGCGTAGATCGTGTAATGAGCGGTTTCGTTTCACTGCTAATATGCAAAATGTTATTTCATCATGAACGTTGTGAAACGCGAAGTTCAGTCGAGATTTCCTGTGTTTATTTAGTTTCTGCCTTTCTTGCCATTCCTGATTTTCTGTGGTGGTTGGGTGCAGCTGTGACCTGTGTTGTCACTACAGAAAGTACGCTGGAGACTGACAAATTTCGTAGAGACTTAGGACATGCCAGGTAATTCTTTCTGGCTTCTGAGTACGAGTGTGGTTGCCGAGCCAAGAAAGAATGCTGGTATCGCGTTTGTGTAGCATTTCCTTCAAGTTCACTGTAATAACGTGTGAAATTTTCGTGTTCTGCTTTCTTTGCAGGGAGGTGCCTATCGTGAAGGAGCAATATCTTCTTGATTGTTTGGAGAAGAAGGAGAAGCTTTCTATGGACGCATACAAACTGGAGCTTACTTTAAAGCCTGATATTGTGAAAGTGAAAGTTAAGGGTAGAGGTTCTGTTCACCCCGACTCCGGGTTGCAAGAAACTGGTCACATTGTTGAGGAAGGCAAAATCCTGTATGCGACAACGCTTAACCGAACTGAAATCTCTACAGGAATTAACAGGTACTGCAAAGTGCAAGACCTATACCCACAGTTCATGTTTGTTTTGTGAAACTTGAGTAGTTATGTATTGCTGTTTGTCTTCGTTATCAGAGCCACTTAAACTATACGAATCGGAGTCTTTATAGCACCCTTTTCTGTTTGCAGTTTCTATGTGTTGCAGCTCATTCAGGAAGATGCGACGAGTAAGGCGCACCACCTGTTTAGGAAATGGGGTCGGGTGGGTAACGACAGAATAGGTAATGACAAGATAGAGAGGATGTCATCAAAGGCTGCAGGAATCAATGAGTTCAAGCGATTGTTCCATGAGAAAACGGGGAATTCATTTGAGCAATGGGTCGATCATGAAAATTTTGAAAAGCAACCTGGCAAATTTCACCCCCTTGAAATTGTACGAACAGCCCCATCCCTTTTCTACTCATGTCTTTGATACCCATGTCTTTGGCGTCATGACGTATCTTACATTTCACTCGAGCTCAGAGTTATGAGCTATTAAACACTAAAAGTAGATCACGCAACCTGTTCGTTTTTCCGTGTATGTTTTTTGACATGTACACTGGGTAGCACTAGATTCTCTTCTAGATTATTCGATTTTAGCTTATTCATGCTTCCTTTGAAACAGTCTTGCATGAAGTCTCGCAATCTTTTCGAAACGGAACTAAGATGTACAATAAACTGATCTGCAGGATTACGGGGTGGGCGAGACTCCCAGGCCACAGATGGCACTTGCTGGCTCAAAAAGCAAGCTGCATCCTCGAGTCTTAGATCTCATGAAGCTATTGTTTGACCTTGAAACTTACAAGTATGAATATGGATTCAACACGTTTCTCCGTTTCATGTATTAATATATCAACAGTATTAAGGTTTACTGATAATTCACATGGATACTTGGTTCTAATTCCGTGGATGTTGTTTAGGAATGTCTCGAGACTATTCATGCGGGTCCAGCAGTACATCTTGCATCTGTCAGCAGAATTTGGACGTTAGTGGTTGAGGGGTAAGACTTTCAGGCATCTGTTTTATAAAACAGCACTCATCTGACCTATTCCTCTTTCGTTCCTCTGCAGATCTGCGATGATGGAATTCGAAATTAATATGTCAGAAATGCCTTTGGGCAAGCTAAGCAAGCGCCACATCGAACGAGGTATCTCATCACCATCTGCATTTTTAGCCTCTATGTGCCGACCGGTTGGGGCAAAATTCACATGTGCTATTTGACTTTTGCAACGTTTAGGTAGTTGATGTCTTAACCCAGTAAGGACGCCGCGGACCATAAGTGTCCGATGAATGACAAGGGATTCTCCAATGTAGGAGAGAACTACAACTATTCATCCTTGGAGTTTTTTGTGGAAAGTGGAGAACATCTACAGTAGCTTGACTTCCAATGAGTACTTTTGGATTTTTTTATTCCAATGACTCTCACGGTTATACAATGCATGATTTCCAGGGTCACCCCCCGCGTCCTTACAGGGTTAAACGAAGATATTATGCATGATGATTAGAAATATCTATATACTTCAAGTTGGAAAGAAATTCACAGATCTTTGTCAGTTCATTTTAGAAGCATTGAACTTTGTCAATTCTATTTCTATTCGGGGGGATTGAATTCTGGTGCAATATGCTAGATTTTTTGAGACTATCGACAAGGTTCTATTTATTAGTCTACGATTTTTTATATTTAATGGTGTATGATATCTTTTAATTTCTGCATATAGTAAAATTTCAACAAAAAATAAATCTTGGCATAAGCATTTTGATAAGTAGGGACTGCTTCTTCTACTTATGAAATACTCTCCCAAGGATCTTACGGATGCTGCGTCCCTATCATAGTTGGGAAAGCCTGTAGTGGAGTGTCTGATTGTACAAATGCAAAGCCAACGTGATTCTGGTTCTTGAGATTCCAAATGCATTTTCCAAATTGATGTACTCGTCTAAAGAGGATGGACAGAGCATACTTGTCCTCCTCGGCATGTAGGTTTTAGTATCCTTCTTCAGAGTAACTGCATCAAAACGAGTGAATTCATTAGTATGCACCTTGGTTCTAGAATGCGTACATTGAGACTAATGTTTGTGTCTAATTGCAGGTTATTCGGTGCTTACTGAAATTCAAAATATCTTGGGAGGTGCTGATGGCCCACGCCAGCAAGGACTGCTAGTTGATGCAAGCAACCGCTTCTTCACATTAATCCCCACTGTTCACCCGTTGATAATCTCGGACGAACAGACATTGAAGTTAAAGGTAATGAGCTTCCACCTCCTCTGCTTTCAGATGCCTGCTTAGTTGGCATCATCACGTCTGTAATGTCTTGATGTGGGAGGCTACAAATGCATCTGTTTGTTCTTTGAAGTCTTGCCATGGACTTTAATGGTACTGGCGATTCGGTCATTCTCTTCTGTGGGGTGCATTCAATTAGCTTTGTTCTTCGGTAAATATGGCGAAATTGTCTTTTAAGCACATCATACGTTTGTTGGGCATGAATTTCTCTCAGATCCATATGCTGGAAGCATTGCGTGACATTGAAATTGCTGCGGAGTTCTTGGACACAAAAGATGAAGACCCTGAGGAGGATCCACTCGATGCACATTATAACAAGCTGCATTGTGATATTAAACCTCTTGACCATGACAGCAGTGATTTCAAGCTGGTCAAGAAATACTTGAAGCAAACTCATGCGCCGTCTCACACGGTATGGCCTTGAACTTTATGTAGATAAAATAAAATAAAGTACCACAATTGCACCATATGGTCAGCCTAGGTCAATCTCGGAGAGGATGGACCTCCAAGTATCTCTATGTTGTAGAAGAGCACCATTGTCCTTGTTTGTTGTAAGTCATCATGAATTACGCTTTTGTTAGCACTCTGCTTCCTGATTATTTACTTCTCACTGTATGGCAAGTTTGTGTATTCCAGATCGATGGTCATATTCTCTTGTATAGAAGTATTGTCTGATAATGTGCTTGCGATCTAAATTGCAGGACTGGGCTCTGGAACTGGAGGATGTGTTTGCTGTCGACAGAGAAGGAGAATCTGAGAGTTTTACACCCTTCAAAAGGAGTCTTGATAACCACATGCTACTATGGCATGGTCAGTTAACATGTTCTTGTCAGTTAATGTGGTTCTGTTTTGCTGTTTTCTATTGATTATGTAGGACTTAGATCTAAAAGTTTCAAACCTTGGTGGAAGACTGGTAGTTGATCTCTGCTGAGTACTTGCAGGTTCTCGAACAACAAACTATGTTGGTATTCTGAGCCAAGGCCTCAGGATTGCTCCTCCAGAAGCTCCAGTTACAGGCTACATGGTATATGTCATTCATTTTGGCTCTGACTTACTGATGCTAGATGTTGCAAAAGCCGTTTTGAATTTCCGGTTGTGCCACTTGGATTACCAGATCAACTGCATTGTTATCGATTTGCAGTAAAAGATCCTGTGTGCTTTTCCTCCGAACTGATATGAAATTTCTTGCTTGCCTCGTCAGTTTGGTAAAGGGCTGTACTTTGCTGATCTCGTCAGCAAGAGTGCTCAATATTGCTTCACAACAAAGAAAAATCCAACTGGGTTGCTGTTGCTCAGTGAAGTGGCTTTGGGTAAAACAAACAACCTCACAAAAGCACAGGTACAGCACTGTGAAATTCTCATGTCTTTGACCAAGTGTTCAGGATTCTGGAGTCCCAATTTCTTTGAATTTTCTACTATCTATTAATTCCCTACTTACGAAGTGCTCAATATTCACTATCGCCCCTCAAGTCTATTCTGCAGTTTTGTATCATAGTGGGTTTCAATATAGTGGACAGTGCTGTTATTTGGCATATCTCATTTTGTTAATGCGATGCTACAGTACATGGAGGAGCCAGCTGAAGGAACCAACTCAACCCTGGGCCTTGGTAAGAAAAAACCATTGGAATCCGCGTTTGAGAAATTTGAAGGTGATGTGATAGTGCCATGTGGCAAACCGGTACCATCTAAAGTTCGCAGCGATCTCAACTACAATGAATATATTGTGTATGACAAAGCCCAGGTATAACTTTCCATGACAAGTGAAATCCCCCGTCTCCTCCTCCCATTAGATTTACAGTTTATTGTTCTTATGTTACTTAATGTTAACTTAATTTTAGAGTAATGCAAATGGTGATAATATGAGTGTGATGTTAGTGTCCTTGGCATTAACTTGATATTATACTGGCTTCTACTTGGTTAACATTATGCCAACATTAACTTGGTTTAACATTGGTTTAACATTATCTGAATATTGATCTAATGATCTATTAGATTAACATTTATTTACCAGTAATTACTCTGGGAATCTAGTATGGAATCTTTCGAGATGTATTCTTTTTAACTCAGGCTTCTTGTTGATCATGAACTGTCCATTCTAGGTTCTGTTAATTGTGTAAGCTTGCTTTCCAGTTTCTTTCAAAGGTAGAACCGGCAAACTACTAATGCACCAAACTGGTTTTCAGGTTAAATTGCGATTTCTGCTCAAGGTCAACTTCAAGCACAAACACTGAACTGCAGCTGAGGGTCAAACTCGGGTGCCTTTTGTGTGTATAGTTTGGAGTTTTCGGGAATTTTCTACCTCAAACTGTAAATAGATTTTTTGTTGATGTTTTGGGTGTGTTTTCTGTTCCTAAGCTCTTGGACATGTTCTCACCAGCAATTGGGAATGTATCTTGTTGATTACGTTGATTCAAGCATTGGTTAACTTCTCTCAGTATGTCAAGCATTCCTCGACATGTGAGCATGAAGTGACGTAGTCTGATACATTCAGGGATTTCAGCATCCTGTTTTGAATCCGATTCACGGATGATCAGTTTTTGGGACTTTGTTGCTATGTTCAGCGTACTTGGTAAGCGTACTCTGTATCGGAGAAACTTTCTTGCTATTTGACCCCCACATTTTGACTAATTTTGTCCCTTTGAGCATCATGGTGCAACTACTTTGCTAAAGTCTAGTTGAAACACATAGAGGCATGTATTTAATATACTTTGGCCATCAGACACTTTACATTGAACTCTTCATAGAGCATATTTTTGATACTTAATGGGGTGTTTTTTAGCATGAAAGATGTGCGTATGGATGTGTCCTACATATCTTTACAATCAAGTTTTAACCCTGTAAGGACAGCGCATGACCTCTGACTTGAAGCCTCAAACAGTCATCACTCTGTTTGCTGCCATTTTGCAAGTATATATATGAATGAAAAATTTTAAATTTATCTTTCAAAGATAAAGTTATATGTCTACAAGTTATAAAATTTTCAAATTTTTTGGAGAAAATTTGAAATTAATATGAATTTTAAAGAAAAAAAAGAAGAAAATTCATATCAAATACAAAATGTACTTCAAAAATATGGAATTTTCATCACTGATGCATATTTTAGTGTATCATGGTGTAACATCATGGTGTAAACCAAAGGTACTGTGTTGATCTAAAATTAAGAAATCAAGAATTCATGGCTATAGGTCTAGAGTTTATATGGCTATAAAATATTGAAAATTATAATTTATAAATTGGAATAGAAACTACACTTAATAAGTTGCATTTCATTAATAAGTTGCATTTCATTAGTTGGATTTATTTCAAAGAGAAAATAGCAAGAAATGATCTAAGTACACTGCAAGGGTGATATGTGGATTGAGGATCTTTTTCATTAGAAAAGTCAATAAGACCGTAATGAGGGACTTTACAATAGGGAGTACTATTCATTGAAAATGTACTTAAGTACCTTCCAAATAAATTAATGGGATGAAAAAATATTTTTTTTATCATCATCCAATTTCAAGTGAAGTCACCCATCCAACGCTTAGTGTTTGCAGCAATGCTACGTGTTTAAAAATTCATCTTCAATGTTTTTCAATCAATTATTATGTAAAATTATGAATATTAAATGAAACAATTCATCAAGAATGGAATTTTTGAAACTAAAATTTAGAATGCTTGATTGGGATTGTATAAGAATTGAATTTTAATTATGCAAGACAAAAACTAATAGTTATATTCTATATTATGCAATGTTATCTAAATGGCACAGTAGGTAGCTTCTAAGATTATTGTATCCTATTGTACAACATTGTGAAGTGTATTTCTAAACTTTTTGAGGATTTGGTTATTTTTGATGTATCTTATTTGTGCAGCAAGTATCTCAAGAACATAGTGCAAATTTCAATGCATAACACAAATGTACCTCTTATCAATCCAAAAACTTGCAAATGGCAAAATATATCTACAACTAACTTTCAAGATCCTTTAATAGTGACTTACTTAGAAATGTGGTTTAGAATGGATATCACCATTGATTGTACAAACAAGTTTTTATCTCCACACTTTACATATCCATGGTAAACTTGGAATTGGCCCAAAAAATAAATTGGATTTCGACTTAGAAGTGTGCAATAGTTTCAAGAGCTAGGATAATCAAAATGATTGAGCAACCCAATTTGAATGAGGTTTGAGAAAAGTGTGGCCCAAATTTTTGGAAAACAATTTTTAACATTAGATTTGAAATTTCTAGTTGCTTTTATTTTGACAAGGCAAAATTAAATCCAAAATATAGTTTCTCTTTACTTACATGGAAATATGAAACTTGGCAAAGTCAATTTGGATTCAAGAAAGTTGAAAAATTCTTTTCCAATTCCAACATAGCATGGGGATTGGTTCTTTTAGTAACATTCTTTTTGTTCAACCGACTTTAGGAAATACTTTTTTTGTTTTGTTTTGTTTTGTTTCAATTTTTTATATTTATGTAACCTAAATTGTTCATATAATCTGAATTGGGTTGTATCACTATTTTTTATATATGTTCAAATCCAATATCACTAAAGTCAAAAGTTTTTATAAAAGTTATGATGCAAATTATTTAGTATTTTCCTAGTGTTGGAAAATTTGCTATTTGGAAAAAGTGTTGATGATCTCATCATTGCATCTTGTGCTTGTTTTCATAAATCAATTGAAATGCAATTTACAACCCTGGAAATCAAATAGTAAATTTTCCCGCTCCCAAGGTAAGCATCTTCTCATTTCTCTCATCACCTTCCATTTGCACTCTTTCTCCCTCATTCTTGCACTAAACTTTTGAAGTTTCGTGGGATTTGCAACAACCACAACAAGCTCTTTCCTCTCCGCCGGCTGAGCAAATTCACGTCCACACCACTCCTCCGACGTAGGCATGTTGCGTTTGGGATTTGTGGTTTTGCTTCTAAGGGAGAGTCATGTTTTGGGAATTTGCCATGTCGGGGTTCAAGAGGGGTTTAGTTTGGGAACCAAGATTTCGTTGCCATTCTATTTTGGTGTAGTTCTCGGTTTCGATTGAAACCACACTATGTCAATTGGAATTCTCAAAGTTCTTAGGAGGTGTGATTTTTTGAACGTGGGGGTAGGATGTCAATGCCGTGCGTCCAATTTGGTTGGGTTTACGAGATTTTGGTGGGGTTGGAATTGGAGGATTTGTTGAGAGAACTTTTCTGGGCTTGATATGTTGAATTTTGCATATTAGGTTTGTTGTTGTTGGTGATTGTGTCGATGGATAATTGTAGGTTTTGTAGTTTCATTTTATTCGCTGTGAGAATTCTATTGACGAGCCACGGTTTATTGTATTGGTGATGGGGATTGCAGAAGTAGAGTGGGTGAGGAGCAATTGATTCTTCCTAAGGATTTTGTTGATGTGGTGCGCCCTAGTGAAGTAAGGGTTTGGCGAAGTTCGTGGCAACTTTTCGCAAGCTGAGCAGTATGGGGAGCAAGACCGAAGTTACCTTCATTTGCAGCTGTTGTTCGTAATTGTGCATCTCCGTCTCGCATGTCTTTGTAATCTTGTCTCCATGTTGCCTCCACAACTATTTTATATGTTCAAATCCAATATCACTAAAGTCAAAAGTTTTTATAAAAGTTATGATGCAAATTATTTAGTATTTTCCTAGCGTTGGAAAATTTACTATTTTGAAAAATGTGTTGATCTCATCATTGCATCTTGTGCTTTTTTTCATAAGTCAATTGAAATGCAATTTGAAACCCTTAAAATTTCCAAGTGCTACATGTAGAAATTAGATTTTTTGAGAATTATTAAAAAAAACTCAAAAGATTTCTCAATAAATTGATTGTTGGCATTTATGCAAACTTCAAGAAAGCTAAGGAACTTATATTTTACATCATATTTGTGTTTTGTTCAAAGTCCCTTGGTCTTTAAGAAATTGGACCATATCTAAACCTTTATGCAAATTGGACAAATGTTATGGCAATCTTCAATTGCGTCAAATGGTTCAATAATTATTGCACTCCAAAATGTGGAAGGTCTCCAAATATCACAATATACCATAAAATATGTCAATATTATGCTAATATATCATATTGTATGCTCAGACATATAACTGTGTGTGTGTGTGTGTATATATATATATATATCATTACATATTAAGGGACTTTAGGGTTGAATTTTGAACCAAAAGTCCAAACTCCCTCCAAAAAGAACAACTATTTGTCAAAGAACATAGTGGAAAGTTCTAGTTATTCTCAAAATCTAGCATATTCGTTACCACATGGTTGACTCCCATGAAAATTTGGAAAAAATTGGGTTCTGAACATCTCAATCTAAATACAATCTCTGACCACCCCTATTCAAATTGTATACAATGGGTACATTTCATTTTTTCAAATCTTGAACTTGGTGTTTGGCTAATAAGATTTGATCTTGTTATAAAACATGCACCTTGAACCTTATATAAAATGTAATTTCTAAACTTTGAAATTCATTAGAATATTAAGAAAAAGTTGTAATGTGTCATTGGAAAGGTTAGATCATCTAGTTTCAAATCCAAATTTACTTTAGTACATGAAAAAATTGCTATGATCAATATTTGGCAATGAACATGAAGAAGCTATTAAAAAGAGCACAACTAACAATCCAATTGTTTGTGTTGCAATACAAAATCTGTTCCAAAGCACATTATTGGATGTGCACCAAATTTAAGATAGTATAACACCACCAGAATGCACATCATACCGAGAACATTTGTAAGGCGATCAATCCTACAATCCTTCTGAGGCCTCAACAATGGCAACTATGGTCATATTCATTAGAACATCCTATTTCGTACACTAAAATTGGGAAGTCCAAATGCT
Source organism: Pseudisothecium myosuroides (assembly GCA_951799445.1). Lineage (NCBI taxonomy): Eukaryota > Viridiplantae > Streptophyta > Bryopsida > Hypnales > Lembophyllaceae > Pseudisothecium > Pseudisothecium myosuroides. The sequence goes on from OX637295.1 coordinate 15,723,633, forward strand.
CTGTCTGAAGATTCAAACCGGCACAAAACCATTAGGATGCTAATACCATCTCCTACACTGCCCCGTTACTCGTTTACCGGCAGCAACCCATCTCCTCTAATAAGCTTAGAAAGTGGTCAAGAACGACTTGGTTAAATGACAATGGCCACTGATATTTGAATGGAAAGCAGGGGTTGTCGAGCGTCACCCATCTCTGTAATTCACATTCAATTAGCAAGACCTGAAAGAATGACTCGAGTAATGTCTATGGCCACCGATCCCTGAATGGAAATCAGGGTTTGCAAACTTGCACCTACGGTGATCAACAACCTCTCACTTTGAAATTGCAGAAGAGATTCTTACACAGGGATAAAGATTTTGATCTCCGCAATCCAAAGATCTCTCCACGGCTCCGTATTGATCTCCCAAGAATCACACCTACACATGTTACAATGCTTACATTGACGTACAAATTGTCCTCAACCATAAAGGAGAAAGCCGTAGCACAATCTACTGGATTTCAGGGAATTGATCTGTACAAGACTTGCGTGGAGTCCACTGCCAGGAAGCTCAGTTCGCTTCTTGCTCAAACTCTTCCACTTCGCTCCCTTCCTCCCCGTTGTCTGCATCCTCGTCTTCGGCATCTGGTTCATAATCCTCCTCGTGATTCTCCACCGCTGTTTTCCCAAGCGGATTCACACCCTCATTTGTGGTTCGTATTTCAGCCCACTGCACCAAAAAAATCCCAAACATACTGTCATTCTCCAGCTGGTTTGTACTGTAGCAGATCCAGACGAAGAATGTTTGAAAGACTTCTTCCTCAAAACTCAATGCTTTGAAGACCTCTTCTGAACCATAAACCCTAAAGAATGGAACGGTTTGTGCTTAGGTTAAAACTGCCGCTACTCTATGCAGTCAAAATAATAATAAAAATTACGACAAAAAAACTCCAGGGAGTTCGTCTCATAGACTTTTGAATTTTATAAATTCTTCAGGATTTCCTATACTTGGGATACCTCGGATAGAACTTTGTCGCCTTTCCATACGCTATAGAACACCGGATCTCAATGGCAGGTTCTCTACACTACTCATGTTCCTCATCCTCCATGCATTTCATTACAACAGCATCAAACTGGTGGAATCACACTAAACCCTAAACCCTAAAACAAGAAACCCTCCGAAACACTACAACATCCAAATCCTCCACACAACCATCGCCATTCCTCCAAATAGAGAAGAAGAGTAATACTCGTCCTAAGCCAACCGTGAAAAGTAAGTGTGATGGGGAAATTCTACTAATTATGCCAAGGCGAAGATAGTGACTGATGACTACCATGGACGTCTCCTGTTGAAGACAGACTCTATGACAAAAAACTAAAAACTAAACTCCATATAACCACTAGCACGACCCATTCCTTCACTCAAAGCTCCAAACCCTAAGTAATGAATCCCGAATAACCTCAAGTACACCAAATCCAGGAAACCAGAAGGCCCGCTCGAAAATTTCTCTCAGCCATGCCAACCTGCAGCATACCCTGAGACGCGTAGAAAAGCATCCACCATACCGTCATGACAAACATAATGCAGACAGAAAATGGCGAATTCTGGTTCACAGAGTGAGTACCTTCTCTTCGAGCTCCGCCTCCTCCTGCGCCAGCTGATTCTCGTCGCCGTGCACGATGAGCCAGTCGTCGCTGTGGTCCACGGTGGGCGGCACCAGCATGGGAAACTGGACCATGCCCGACCACATGGTGCTCTCTCGATGTTTGATTTTGCTGTGGCTCGTTTGCTACGACATCCAGGAAACAGCAGCACAGTGTAGATTCTTGCAATGTTCTACTGAGTGCCTGCTTCACTCACGTCTGCGAGATTCTTGCTAGAAGTCGAATTGAGAGACGGGTGGTACCCACAGTTCAAGGTTCGGGGATTTTAGGGTTCTGCACCTCGTCTTTGTTTCAATGATACAAGAATAATAAGCCTGAACCGCACAGTCAAGCTCCATATGCATCCATTATCATCACTGCCCAAAATGGAACCTTTACATTGGACCATTTTATTTTTTTCAATTTATTTTAGGCAGTGCATAAAGCGATCTTAAGTGGAGTGATGAAGCTATTTACATCCACGAAAATGGATGAAACCTGTAATATATGGATGAAAGTTAATTTATTCATCCAAAAGAGTGTACATTCATCCCAAATAGAACAATACCACTCTAAGGTTTGGTAGAATTTTGCAATTTCATCCACTAAGAAAGGAAGAATATCTTGCCAAATCTTCCCTATAAAAAAATTTGCATTGCTTTTTGGTGGAAATGTGTCCAAGATTTTATTGAAAAGCAACACGAAAACTTGGATGTTGAAGATGCAAGATGTACACAACTTGAACATGAGAATTTAGGAGGAGAGCCTTGTGTTGATTTTTTCTACACCTATAATTAATACTTTGAAAACATCATATCTAAATAATCCATACTAAAGTGCATTGGAATCCCCTTTCATTTGTGAATAAGATACAATAAAAATAATTTAGATTTAATAATAATAAACATGTTTAGTTGTTATTAGTATCAATTGTAGATGTTCTTACCTGTTAACAATTGAGAAGTAGAAAGTTATTATGTGTATAATTGGAAGAGTCCTTGGAAAGGATAGACAATAATCACTTTATTAAGATAATCTAATATGCCCCATTTGTTTATTGTTGCTCCCATAATAAATTCTTGAAGACAATTATAATCCAATGAGTGGACATTATGACTTTTGGGGTTTAAGATAGACAATGGTATTAGCATCACTTTAAACCCAAGGAGTCAGTAGAGGGTTTGAGAATGTAAGTTTGGAGATTTTAAATCTTGCAAAATAAATTGTGATTTGAGAGTTGAGTTCTTCAATAATAGGTACATGTAAATTTTATTTGAAATTTTGGAAATCAAATCATGTGGATAAAACTAGTTCAAATTTGGCGTTGATAAGTGAATTGTTTTTTGAGCTATAACCAGCTCAAATAAAAATTTACTCAATTAGAAATATACGTAAATAAACATTGGTTGCAACTTCAACAAGATATGTCTAAAATGAGGTGACAAGATAATTTTCTTAAGGTGGAAGCATTTTCATTTCCATGAGGCGGTAATAGAAGATTTGGCAAATGTCATCACAGTACAAAAAGAAATTCAGAACAGCTTCTAGTCTGCTAACTGAAGAAATCTACCAAAAGGGATATTCATCCTGACAGAAATTAACAAGCATAAAATTCTGTGGATGAATTACAAACCTACAATATGTAAAGAATATCTTTTATTTTCATGCTTCATGATTGCTCTCTAATCAAAGCTACCAAGAATCTCACAAATCTCAAATTATCGTACAGAAAATTAATGATAAGTACTACAAAAGTGCAAATATATACAACCGAGGCTGAGCTTCAGTAAATACTATCTGTTGAAGCGGGATAGACGTGCTTGTCTCAACTCCTCCCTAGACATTTGGGATGGTGGCATCCAACGAGAAACTGGTGGAGCTGACGGAGAAAAATCATCAACTTCAGGACTAGCTTCACTACCACGGAGTGTACCACACATATCACAAGCCTCCACAAGTGCATTGTTATCAAATGTACAACTCTGGCATCTCCACACATCAGCTTCATGGTCTCCTCTTGGAAGTGAATGCGTATCTCGCCTAGAGCCAACAGTTCCTCGACCAAATGTTTGATGCCTTGGTCCTCCTACTAACCAACCCAAACTCTTGAGAGGCCAAGTTATCAGTCCCCAAATCGTTGGCACCGCAGACCACATACTTGCGGTGCCAGAAATGGCGCCAGAAGCATTCATGTAAACCAAACCTGCCAAGATGCCACACAAGTGACCAAGGAAGGAAGTTCCAGGAACAAGCATCTGAATGACGACAAGCTCCACCCACGCCGCATAGCGAGAGGGTACGAGAGTTCCATACACATTGGTATGGCTAGAAGAGTTGTAGTTCAGCACCACCTTCAATGCAAACAAGACGCCTGAGAATCCCACTGCACAGTTGGAATAAAAAGAGGGAGAAGAGTGTCCCAGTAATGAGAGAAGTGAGGTCAAAGCCACTACGAGGCCATGAGAAAGAGCGAGCAGTACAGCCACCATGGCTGCAAAGCTTTGGCTTCCTACAGCATTCTCCAACTGGGCGCCCTTCCACATTAAGGACATCATGTTGTAGACTAGATGCGCGTCGTCAACATGATAAAACGCAGATAACCACAGCCGCTTGAAGTCCCAGTCCTGCATTTGAAAGTGATTCGGCAATGGTCAGAGAAGTTGTGAATGGGAGATAACATAGAAAGCAAGCAAAATATGAAGCAACCCTCCTCATGAAAACCAAATACGGGGAAGTCCTCTTAGGTCAATTCTAACTCAAACGTTGAGAAGCTTATATATTGTCTTCTTTCGAAACACTATCAAGTTTCTAAAGTTCCCCTATTCATGATCATGCGGGCAACGTTCAGATCACATCTTCGAATGAAACATGAGGGCCAGCTTTACGCACCTGGATAATGAGATACGGATTAAGGCACACTTCAGAAACCGTGGGGAGGACGGCATCGAGCATTCCAGGTCGAAAATGAATCAAAGTCTGCACCACTATGAGAATAGCAGTCACCGGAGGCTTTCTTGGCAGTTGCATGAACTTCGTGACGGCATGCGCGGCCAACATGTACAACATGCCATTCCCCTGCAATCCTCGTGCTGCCCTACCTCTCGCCATGGCCTGATCGCAACTTCTTGGCAAGCAGCTCCCAATCAAAGAGACAAGTGCCTACTTCCGCTTCTTTCCTTTACAAAACGTCCCCAACTCGAAATTCAAGATTCACGCAGAGAAAACTTCGACCGTAAACCCTAATAGCTTAAAAAAGGGCACAATATCAGTGTCTATCAGTACATCGATCCTACCAATTTCTGTCAGCATATCAATTTCAAATCAATTTCTGTATCACCACATCACTAAATGAATTCTATCCGGTAAAAAACTTGAGGACTGAGCCTTTGATTTCCAAACTGAAAGAGAAAATACTCATAACGGAAAAGACTCTTCACCTGACTAGCGAGGCTGTACCTCGAAAACATACGAACACCACTACTCTAGAATTTAGCTACTTGCTACACCGTTCTAACAATCGGAACAACACTTCAATCCGTCCCCACTATTAACACGACTTCTTCACAATACTGTCGATCTATCCCGAACATTTCAGTCTTTCTGCGCTCTTCTGCAAACAAACTACTGTAGAGAAAAATCTTCCTACAAGCTTCCTGCAATTGAAACAAACTCAAAGAATTTATGGGTTGCGCATAAACTACCTGTCTCGATCAGCACGCAATCCGAAGTTCAGCTGAACTGCTCACGGGTGACACAATTCAGCTCCTTGAGAGAAGCTCTGATTGGAGAAGAAAGCACTTGTGAGCGGTTTGTGATGCAACAGCGACAGTGACCATCGCCGAAGGTTCTCGAAGCTTCCCTCCGTTGACGGAGCCCCGTTTGAGTATTTTATTAGTTTTCGAGGAGTAAGTTAACCCTGAAGCGCTCCGACGTCCATATTCTGGACGATGAACAGAGCGCTTCAAGGAACTCTGTTGTACAGTGCCCTACCAAAAGTTCTTGCCCATGTAATTCGAACCATTCTGTTTCTTGGCGTAATGTACAATAGAGTTAACATTTTTGTTTTGCACAACCAGCATTGATATCTTATGCAATCCCCCTCAAGCATACCAAATTTCAATTTCAAAAAAGCAAATCTCCATTTTTGGTGAATTTTTAAATTTTTTTTTCATGGTTTTACATGAAAATTCACAGGAAAACATTGGTGACGAATTTTTTTAGTTTGTTCGTGGAGATATGTAGGAATCATCCTCACGCACATCTTTTTTTCAGCAAGCATCTTCAAAAAAGTTTCACAATTCCCTCCAAAGAGATTTCAGTGGGGCCGTGACAATGCTCTAAATTTTGAAAATAGATTTCTCTTTAATGTAATTAGATTTTCCCATTTTTTCTTCACTCTACAACTAATTTTGTACATTTGAGCATGATGGTACAATTTATTTGCAAAAATCTAATTACATTAAAGAGATATCTATTTTCAAAATTTAGGGCATTGTCACGGCCCCATTGAAATCTCTTTGGAGGGAATTGTGAAACTTTTTTGAAGATGCTTGTTGAAAAAAAGATGTGTGTGAGGATGATTCCTACATATCTCCACGAACAAATTAAAAAAATTCATCACCAATGTTTTCCTATGAATTTTCATGTAAAACCATGAAAAAAAATTAAAAAAATTCACCAAAAATGGAGATTTGTTTTTTTTAAATTGAAAATTTGGTATGCTTGAGGGGGATTGCATAAGATATCAATGTTGGTTGTGCAAAACAAAAATGTTAACTCTATTGTACATTATGCCAAGAAACAGAATGGTTCGAAGTACAGGGGCAAGAACTTTTGGTAGGACACTGTACAGTAAGCGGGTCCACTTCATTTACGAATTTTTGAAATCGCAGGGAAGGGAATTTCAGATCTGCCAACTTTGACAGCCTCTCGAGGGCTCAAAAATGGGTCTTTGACCCTGAAATTTTTACCACAACTTTATCTTTAAGTTAGTTATATGTGTGAAAAATTTGAAGGCCAAATGATTTACACAAAAAAAGATATTCAAAATCTCCCAACATGTGTAGCCGTGAAAAAATTTCGCTACTGCCAACTTTGACACCCTCCCAAGGACTGAAATTTTTTTCTTTTTCTATGAAATTTTTGGCATAGGACCATCTATATGTTGATTACATGTGTACAAATTTTCAAGTCCAAAATCCCCCCACAAAAATAGATATTCAAAATCTCCCAACATGTGTATTTGTGAAACAATTTCACTACTACCAACTTTGACACTATCCCAAGGGTTGAAAAATTGTTTATTTACCATGAAATTTTTATGATGAAATTATCTCTATGTTAATAACATGTGTGCCAAATTCCAAGTTCAAAAGATTCACCCAAAAAAAAATATGCCAATTTTACCAACATGCGTAGTTGTAAGAAAAATTTCACTACTACCAACTTTGACACTATCCCAAGGGCTGAAAAAAACACATTTTACTATGAAATTTTTGGCATGAGATCATCTTTATATTGATAAAATGTATGCCAAATTTCAAGGTCAAAAGATGTACCGAAAAAAAAATATTCTAATTCTACCAACATGTGTAGTTGTGAGAAAGACTTTCTACATCCATGTGAAAGTTTTAACCCAAAAAATTACACTATCCCAAGGGCTGAAATTTTTTTCTCACAACTACACATGTTGGTAGAATTGGCATATTTTTTTTTGTGTGAATCTTTCGAACTTGAATTTTGGCATACATGTTATTAACATAGAGGTGATTTCATCATATAAATTTCATGGTAAATAAACAATTTTTCAACCCTTGGGATAGTGTCAAAGTTGGTAGTAGTGAAATTGTTTCGCAAATACACATGTTGGGAGATTTTAAATATCTATTTTTGTAGAGGTCTTTTGGACTTTAAATTTTTCACACATGTAATCAACATATAGATGGTCCTATGCCAAAAATTTCATAGAAAAAAAAAAATTTCAGTCCTTGGGAGGGTGTCAAAGTTGGCAGTAGTGAAATTTTTTTCACGGCTACACATGTTGGGAGATTTTGAATATCTTTTTTTGTGTAAATCATTTGGCCTTGAAATTTTTCACACATATAACTAACTTAAAGATGAAGTTGTGGTAAAAATTTCAGGGTCAAAGACCCATTTTTGAGCCCTCGGGAGGCTGTCAAAGTTGGCAGATTTGAAATTCCCTTCCCTGCGATTTCAAAAATTCGTAAATGAAGTAGACCTTATTGTACAACCAACTTCTCATACATCCAATTTATCACTTGAATCTAGGTTGTCAACCAACTTCTCATACATCCAATTTATCACTTGAATCTAGGAGAGACAACCTTCCTTAACAACTGCATTGATGAAATTCCAGTAAATAATATTTCTATACAAAGATATAAGCAAAAATGTGCAAAAATTCAAAAAAAGATTGAGGCGTTTAGGGGTTAACTTTTGTTAGCGAAATAGAGATGAGAAGGAGGGTTATCTATTATATTAAGTGCAGACTGTCACGCGATCTGTCACGACCCTTTGTGTCACGAATATGGTCACATTTTCATCCCATTTTTTCCATCACGATTTTTCATGCTTTTTTCATCGCCCCTGTGTGTGCATGCGTGAGTGTTTCACACTAAGCCTAACCCTAATGACATTGCAGAGCTTCGGTTGCTCTGAAGGGATTGTTGCAAATTTTACAACGGGTGTACCTAGTATAAGTTAGTTTTGGGACAATCTCTCCTTAATAGGAAGGAAGGCTAGTCTTTTACTTTACTTGTTACGATGGTAGTAAATAAAAGTAATTTTTTTAATTTATTTTATTGGATATTCGTATCTATACCTTAATTTCCATATCTTAAGTTAGGCACAGGCTTTGTTTGGTTCTATATGGTGTGAAAGTTATTGAATTTTGAAGTTTTTATGAATCGGAAAATAAATAAAATTTATTTTATTTTATTTTGACTAAGGCAACAATACAAGGCACACTAGTTCATATGTATTAAAATTCTTGCACTATTGATTTTGAATGTTGAATTTTTTATATTAAAGAATTGAATTGATAGTTAGTAAAAACAATTTCCAAAAAGTCACACTTTATTTTCTTAAAAAAAATTGTTAAGTAGAAGTAGGTATGAGATTGATTGAAAAACTAAATCATTAATAGTTCTATTATGGAATTGAAACAAAATAATTTCAATAGTAAGATTGTTCTAGCAAGTAAATTTAGCCCTGCCAATTTTTTTTTTTGAGAAATTGTGAAAATTGCATTCAAAAATGAATTCTTAAGTTATTTTTTCAAAAGAATGTTTAGATTGCCTAAAAACCAAGATAACTTTCACATCACTAGTCCAAATACAATTAATCAAAGATTTACATGTAGACAAAAATATGATCTAAAACTAAAAACTAAAAATTAAAAAATTCTTTTTTTTTTTGTGATTTTTGTGTGATGCCCAACAAACTACTTTTGGACTTAGGGTGGCATAATTTTTTCACTTGGACACCGATTGAAATTATAAATTTATATTCCTAGAAAGCTAAAGTAAATATGATTTCCTGTCTTCAAATTTTTTTTTAGAAAATCTTATCAAAAAATTGAGGTCACAAAAAGATATTGGCATCTAAGGTAGAAGCACCAGTAGTCAATTATGCCCAATACCCCACTCGTAGGGATGCCAATACTAGTATTTCCAACCAAGGTTGGAACAAATTTCCAACGGAAGCTGGGAATGTGTTTTTTAGGTCCTTTTCAAGGTGGGGACTAATAAAGTTATGACACATGTCTTGAAGTAATGAGTAAAAAAGTAATTCTTGAGCGATTGGAATTGGAAGGATTCTAGACATTAGCTATTAATGAACAATACTTTTTAGCTCCCAAAATTCACAGGAATTTTAGTTTTGGGATTGCTAATTTTGAAAAATTTACAATCCCCATATTTCCTATCTTCCTACATAGGAAAAATTTCCACCACCTCTTACTGCCCACGATCTACTCCAAAATTGCTTAAATAATCAACTACTAGTGCTTCTACCTTACGGGTCAATCCCCCAATTCAATCCTCAAATCATTAGAGGAGATTTGGGCTTCTAAGAGACTGCGAGTTCCCGGACTGTGGGAACTCTGCAGGAATGCTAGGACGCTGCCAAATGGCCAGTCTGACGTGGCCAAGCGACTGCCAAGTCATTTTTAAATTTTTTTTAAATTAAAAATAAATAAATTTAGTATTCTTTTAACATTTTAATAACTTTTTTTTTTTTTTTTTTTTTTTTAATAATAATTTTTTTCTAACAGCAAGGATTGGTTCCCAGCATTGGAAACAACCCTAAAACAGTCTTCCAGAGGCTCAGATCTCCTCTAATGGCTTCCATAAATTGATAAACCCTAATTAAGAGATATTGATCTTCTAATTGCTAGAGGTTGATCCGATGATTACCACTATTGATAACCCGCATATCCGCTAAAAAGGGTACGGGAATTGAGGAAAGGTTCTTTACCGGTATACCCGGAGGGAACCTATGGAGAGTCGCCACTCGCCCAGCATCTCTTGCACATCTCCTGCTCACCGAAGGCTCCTGTTTGAAGCCGATTTCCGCTCTCACTCGCAGTACGTTCCGTTATTCAACTTTTGCTTTGAATTTTCCAGTTCGTGTGGATCCGCGAGGGCGTCTGGATCTGCGCCTTCTCTTCATTTCGGTACGAATTTCGGTACAACTTTCGGCCATTTTCGTCCAGTGCTTGCGTTTCAGGGTTTGGTGAAGTTTCTTACTTTCGTTTCGATGGTGATGTTGTTGGCGTGATCTTCGGACGAGCGAGCGATTCTTCTGGAGTTTTTTGATTTTGGTGTTCTTTGTCAGTAGGGGCGTCACCATGAGTACCTCAGACAGAGGCGGCATTCAGGCCTTGCTTGCTGCGGAGCAGGATGCGCAACAAATTGTGGCCAACGCTCGAAGTGCCAAAACTGCACGGTACGCTGAAAAGTTTGTAACGGTTTTGTAGCGCCATCGCTAACGATACAAGTGAACACTTTTATGTTGGATTCTGGAGTAGCCGATGGGATGGATTCATTTGTAATTCCCTTGTTGCGCCTTTCTCGTGCTCATGATCGGGCAGTGAGTAGGATTTCTTGTGCTCTTTGTTCGTTCTTGGCAGTGCTTTCTTTGGACAATGCTAATCTGAAACTGCAAGTATCTAAGGCAGTCCCGTCTGTAAGCACTAATCAGATTTTTAAATACTTAGTTGTGGATTCCGTCTTTTTCCAGACTGAGGCAAGCCAAGGAAGAAGCCGAGCGAGAGGTGGCTCAATACAGAGCACAACGGGAGGCTGAGTTCCGGAAGAAGCTCTCGGACACCAGTGGTGACTCCGGTGCGAATGTGAAGCGCCTGGAAGCTGAGACTGACGAGAAGATCAAGCGCCTCAGCGCTGAAGCGGCCAAAGTGGCCCCCGAGGTGACGGCCCTCCTAATGAAGTATGTGATAACAGTCAGAAATTAGGGTGCGCTGTCCTCTTGCTTTGAAGGAGAAGAGGCCACTTACAAATGTATGCATTCTTTGATGCTGATTGGTATCTTGCTCTGTAAATAAAAGTGCTGTGATCTCTTGTGATCTGAAGTCGAATAGCTGTAAAGTCACCCACTCTTGCAAGGGGACGCTGATTGTGGTCCAATCTTTGGATGTTTGTTTCGCATTTCAAGTTCAGAAGCTATCATACTCACTTCCTATTGCTTTGGAAAATCACATTGCTACCACCTGGAGTTGGTCATTAGAAAGAGGGTACGATTGGCGTTACTCTAAGGATGTAGGAGTATGCTTTGTTTGGGAGGTCACTATGGAGCTCGCTGAAGAGAGCAATTTGGGTGCAAGGCCGAAACTCTCTTGAGTTCAAATTTTTATCCCTGCGTATGAATTTATAATGCAATCATGTAAATTGGGAGGTTGGAAATTACTGTGGAAATTACTATGGAAGGTTCAGGAGACAACCCCAATTCCATGCTATGATCAGTGGCTAAATGTCAAGCCAAGTCATGTTTTCATGCTCAGAAGTCCAACCTAGTGAATAGATGAGTTATTGTTGGTAACAGGGATCAGTTCCCTAACTATTTTAGTCCTCCACCTTACCGCTAGTGACTCCTCTAGTCTAGATGTTTATGGAGTTTAGGAAAGCTTGAAGTGAGGTCATGAGCATAGAAGCATAGAAAAGTTTTTAATTGCGACTGGTCCCGCATGTTCCAACATCCGTTTTAGGGTATTTATCCAGATGTGATCAAAATAGACATTTTAAGCCATGAATCAGAACAGAGACATTTTAAGCCATAATGTTAATGATGTCGGTCTTTGTTAGAATGTCCAGGTAATTTGCGTGTATTAACTTGTCCATCTCTTTCATTTTCTTTCATTTTCTAACATGATTTCTATTAAATGTTCTGTTAATCTGGACACACCTCTAATGATATGTAATAATATAATAAACTATAAACAACTTTTCTTTTGAGATACAAATGATGAAATTAGTCCATCATAATAAATTTTAATGTGAGACTCAGAAATGTAGTTGGTGCATTCCCTATGTAGTAACCTGAAAATATTCAATAATCTCTTTTTGAACTTGAAAATTCCAACGTCTTCTAACTACCTCATCTTACGACATTATTGGAAAAGTTGTAACTCACAAACTTGAAGAAGCCACATTTCATAATACATCAAAGTCATTTCCGAAGGACTCAATAACTTGCAAAAACCACATTACATAATACAATTGTCTAGATTAAATCCGAAATCCCAAAGCATGTACTGTAGGTTAAGTACTACTTGGGAGACTGGAGCAGGAGATTCTCTTTTTACTTTGTGTCAAATAATTGTTTCATATTCTGGCATTGTAATGTGGCATTCTAAAGGCGGCCTTCCATGAGGCGAAGGCCAATGATAAGTATGAAGCTCTCCTTGGCTTTGCATACCGTACCTGAGGTGGTAAAGATTATAGACAGGGTTTTCTAATTCGACAAATTAGGCTTCAGTTCTTGTGTTGCAAATAAGGAGGGGTTCTAATAAACTTTGTGTCCAATATGCTAGAGCGGTCGTGTGCCTCTGTTTGGGAAGACAACCCCAATTCTCTACCTGATCTTCACGATTGACACCGTTTTGCTGAGCAACTCCACAGTGTCAGATCGTTCAGATTCAGACGCGGGCACAGAGTTCAGCGAGTTTTGATCATTTTCATTACTCCAGTGGTATGAATCAACGTCCTCGTGTGGGTGTGACAAGTCCAGAATATATGAATCTGGAGAGGATGAGTCTGAGGAGCTGCTGGCAAGGTCCTCCAATTTGCGAACCACCTCCGCCATGTTAGGCCGGTCCACAGGCAATCTTTCACAGCATCTTAGAGCTAATCTCATGAACTGTTCCAGTGTCCCCCATGGATAGTGCACCACTTCCGGGTCCACAACCGTTAAAATTTGCCCCGCTTCTTCCCTCAGTTGCACCTGTTAACACCAACAACCCAACATGAAACAAAAAGGCATCATTCAACTAGCATTGGAGATAAGTTGAATTTCTGTGCATCTCTTTTGAGTTCTTGGTATCACCAGAGTAAGGCCGGCTTTTGAGTACATGAACAGAAGCCTAGTTCTCAACGGCCCTACAATGAGGCTACCAAAAGGAGTTGCTTATTCTATCAATGTAGAAAATCAAGAAACTCGCAATTGTTCTCACAGCATGCAGTGCGTTGTGCACAGCTTGCGAACTGTCTCGTAAGGCTAATCACAATCTACACTGTCATAATTTCCAAGATAAATTGTGAAATTAAAGGGATCTGGGTGTGTTACTTACCTCCTGTAAGAGGTATTTGTTCCCTTTACTTGCACGTTTGCCTGTGATAATCTCCAGAAGGACTACTCCGAAGCTGAAGACGTCGCTTTTTTCGGTCAATTGATGGGTCAGGTAGTACTCAGGGTCTATGTAGCCCTGCAAAATCATCCGACTGTCGTATTTACTATCTCTGAAAATGAAACAACTTTAGGATAATGTGCCCACCAATCGAGACAGTGCTTTCGCAAGGAGGAGAACCAAATTCAAAGATCATTCTTACTATAGTGCCTTTAACACCAGTTGAGATGTAACTAGCAATGTTTCCATGTGGGTCTGGCCCAGGTGCTTGCTTGGACAGTCCGAAGTCTGCCACTTTCGCTACCATCAGGTCATTGAGCAATATGTTGTTAGCCTTGATATCACGGTGAATGATAGAGGGATCTGCCTCTGTGTGCAGATACAACAACCCTCTTGCCGATCCTATTGCGATACGTAATCGTGTTGGAAAGTCCAAAGAAGCCCGACAGTTTTTCCCTGCATTCAATTCATGCACCCACGTGAATCTCATCATATATTGATTTTATCGCTCCCACTTCAGGACAGTATCCTATGTATCACCGGACAATTTATGGTCGTCAGGACACCAATTACCAGTTTTCGAGATACATAGAGTATTACATACTAATCCAATATCGTGAGTATAATAAAAGTAAGAGTGCTTACTGAACTCCAGTTGTTGCCGAAGAGTACCGCCAGGCATATATTCATATACCAGCATCTGCATAAATACCAAATGTTTGGAAGTGTTAAAGTCGCTGATTCTCCACTGTTCCAAAAAACAATAGTGACCTACTTCGTGAACTTCTTCGTAATCTGAAGTCAAGGATGAATTTAGAGAACATAAGTCACGAACCTCACGTTGTGATTCCTTTCTAAATTAATACCGAGAAACATTGCTATAAATCAAGAGCACTAGTCTAAGAGCACGCGAAAGATAGACAAAGCACCTGCTCTCCTTCGTCATCACAGTAACCCACAAGCTTGACAAGGTTACGATGGTGACACCTCGACATGAATTCGATCTCGGTGTAGAACTCATTGGCACGTTGAAGGGAATCCCTTTGAGCTCTCTTGATTGCCACCTGCTGCTTCTTTTCTGCCAGTGTGCCTTGGTATACCTTGCCATATCCTCCTTCTCCTATCTCGTTACTCACACTAAATCGGTTTGTAGCTTTTGATAGATCTTTGAACGTGAAGAACTCGACTCCGGCAACTTTTAGAGCAGGATTTTTCTTTGCTTTTGTCACTGTCAGATAGCAGCAACAGTAAATCAAATGCCGTTTTGTTAGTAAATCCACTCGCATTTCTATTGTTTGGTAGTGTAAGTTTCTATTGACTCAAAGTGAAACCCTAAGAGTCTTGGAGGGTATTGAAGAAATGATCCTTCTGAGACGAAAATAGTTCAGAAGTGCAACAAGCATTGCAAATTTATAACAATGCATAGAACACCTCAACGAAATTCATATAAAGTTGGAAGAACAAAATCCATCCATCACAATGAACGCAATGTTCATTTAAATTGTTCATCCATCATCCCCTGTGCAAGACATGTCTCAATGGTGCAATCAATGTATTCCATATTTAATTGCAAGAATTACAAATGGGGTAATATTTGTGCACGTGGAGTACACAGCCAAAGAAGTAGCTGGGTGTCTTTCTCCAAATCTTTGCATACCCGTTCCATAAGTGATATTTCGTAAATATACCTAAGGACCCTTGGACGAATGTGCGTTAAGAAGATGTCTTGAATGAGAGAAAAAAAATTTAGCGTTATAAACACCTGAGGCTTCTTAAGAGCAACAGATACCGTACGTGAAGCATTTGTTAAATTAAGAAAAAATTAAACATTTATACATACTTGAGCATAATTGTTTCTTTCTCTTACATGTACGAGTACGCATTTTCTTGTTTGCTTTCCTAAAAAACCTGATATTTATTTCAACTGTAGAGAAGAAGTATTTCTGAAAGGCTTATCATGTGACAGCAGTATTTAAAGCACATAAGTTTCAGAAACTTACTTCGAACCAATTGAGACATTTGAGCTCGAAGGGCAGTTGGCGTGCGACGATGCCGGCACACCAAAGTCAACAAGAGACTTGTCACTAACACCGCAAATGCAGCAACCCCCAAAACAATTGCCGTAATTACCAGTGCAGACAAACGTTTCGTTGATGCCGTCGCTCCAACTGCAAAATAAGCATTTTCGCCATAATGAGACAGATTTATTGAAGAAATAACTAAACCTTGGAACTCCCAATTTCATATAGAACTCGGGGTCCCTGGTAAGGCTGAAGCTTCCTCTTTGTAAGAGATGTAGTTGCATACGAATTTGAAAGGGACAAGTTGAGTACCTACCTATTTGAGCGCTGCGTGGCTCAAAGCTGATCAATTCGTAGGGACCAAAGACCTCACTAGCTGGAATGAGCCACTGAGAGAATATATTATACAATCTGTCGAACTCTGCATCGACAAACCTGGTGAGGTTCTTGTCCGGAAAAAGCAGGATGGTCAAGGCTAACTGAGGCCCCTTTTGCCACGTGTAGGCCCGGAGAAATAATTGGCGCTGAGTCAAATTAAGTCCAACTGAAATCCAGCTTAAGAACGCTGCTTCGTAGCGATCAAACAAGGAAAAACCGGGGCTTATAAGGCGAAAACCTACAGTGATATTTTCGCATGAAAAACATGTATTGGATGGGTACTCTGTCTCTGAGGTTGTGTCATATTCAACTACGTCACTGGAAATGGGGATGCACAGAGGGTTCGATGCTGTGGAACTCATGTTGGCGGGGCATACGGCTGGATTTCCTGCAAACCTACCCTACCCCGAGGTCATTTGAAACTTTCCCCGTCATAATCGGAGAAACAACAAAGGAATATTCGACGAGACTCTTGGCAGACTTGAGATACAAAATGAAGCTGGTCACCTGAATGAATCTGTTATAATTGGCATATGACTGTTATATCTGACTTGGCATATGTATTTGTTTGTTCTATTCATCTTTGTGCTAGAGATGCCACTTACCGGACCTCGGTGTGAGAGTTGGCTACAAGATTTGCCAACTGGCCAGATGAATCGAGAGTGTTGTTTTGAAAATCTCTGCACATCATGCACAGATCTTCTTCAGAAACTGTACAAGAATGCTGTATAATAAGCTCTTTTGATTTTGTAATAATGTCAACCAAAATATCTATGGGCACATACTAAGGGGCAAATCACAACATCAAATGGGCTCTAGACAATGCAGTAACTCAGAGAAACAATAGCTTGTCTATCATAATCTTGTTTTGAGCCGGTATTAATTTGCCAACAAGAAGCCCCTGAAAAGTAATCTCGAAGAGTTATGTCACTAGAGTCTTACATCACAGAACTAAAATTACTGCTGTTAAAAGTCGGTGCAGTACCCAAATTCGTTGGAACAGAGCCGTTAAGTTGATTGTTCCGCACCATTCTATTTCATGAACACAGTAGTTGTTATGAGGAGACAAATGGCGTAAATTGATCGTCTATCGACACCTTGTGCGTCTCACTCCGCTAAGAGTTTAGTTGCAGGTTCCAGTCAAGCAGGTCTACTGGTGAACTGCTCTCAACCATCAAACATTGTACAAGAAAAAAGATATAGGTGATTGTGCCACAAATGAATTGAATAAGAGCTGTGCCGGGGGAAAGCAGACTTACAGGACTTCTAAATGCTGAAGACTGCCTATGGAATTAGGAATCTGTAGAGTTAATTGGTTATTTGATAGGTCTCTGCAAACAAAACCAACCACATGTATACAAGGAAAACATCTGAGTTCTACAACTGAAGAGCGGGCAAGAAAGTCTCCCAGATCGCCTAGCCAGGTCTGACATGACGAAGATTCATGGTGGTGTGAAACTAAGAAAGTGAAGGCATGAGCATGTTGTAGACATGACTTACAGGGTCGTCAAATTTGTTGGGAGTGTAGAAGGAATTTCACCTGTCAGATTATTGTGGCTCAAATCTCTGGAAAATAATACAATATTCAGTGGAATGGGTTGCAAAGGTCATTTTACCCTGTTTAACCAGAGGTTCGATCTCTAAGTTTCAAATTATGGTATGTGCTTGTCTTCTAATCATTTCAATGAGGATCTGAAGTCCATATAAAGATGATGTTGAAGTGAGGTGTAAATCTCATTGATTAACTTACAGTACGTTCAAAGTTTGAAGGCCCCCCAAATCTGGAATCATCCCGATGATACTACAATTGCGCAAGCTTCTGCATCAAATGAAAATGATAATCTCAGTTCCCTCTCATTATTGAGAACATTTTCATATTTCATGAACCTGAACTGATGCTAGCAGAAGTTTCAGTAGCAAGCCAATAGAGCATGCGGTATGTAATTGCGGAATATTAAACAAAAAAAAGAGCATTTCGAAAATTTAAGCACTATGTATTCTCCTAAACTTAGTATTAGAGCTCACAAGATACTGACAATTTGTTGAGCGTCGTGATGTTCCACCATGTTGTTGGAATCGTAGCATCCTCAGAAAACCGATTATTATCAAGCTGACTGCAAATTGACATCCAACAGGATTTTTCTTACCAATCTTTGCATTGTGTCTAAAAGATCTCAAGGTGATTAAATCCAAGTAAGAAAGAAATAAACCCTCAAACATGATTTGCAATATGCACTCAAACATGCACTCAAATTGAAATACTGAAAATCAGATTTAGCAACATCTCACATGATTTGCAACATCGTCGCATTGGCAATTTCAGATGGCAGTTGTCCACTTAGTGTATTATTGTCGAGCAGTCTGACCACAAGTCAAAATCCAACATCAGTACGCATTTTAATCGTCTAATAATCGATTTCAGCTCTCAAGGAAGAAGGGATATCGTGCAGATACTCAGAATACTGATCCTTATCTTACATGTGCGTGAGAAGTGGAAGTGCTCCAAGCTCTTTGGGGATGGTCCCGTTGAGCAAATTGTCGCTCATGTGCCTTCACCAGTCAACAGCAAAGGTAATTAGCGTCTATTGTGTTTATATTCAATACTTACAATCAATCCTGAAGGAACATGTTGAAGGAAAAGTTCAAGCCTGAACTAAGACGTGCCACGTTCCATCACTTCAAAAAATCCAAGGTTCATCCATCATTCGCAAAACAGCTAGAAGCACTCAAAGCACACACAATGCACAGGACACTCAAGATGCTCACAGATGCTCAATACTGCCAAGACCTCCAAAAGCAGTGGGGATTGGTCCTGTAATTTGGTTCTGGTCAATCTGAATTCTATCCAGTTTTGACAATTGCCCAAGTTCTGGGGGAAGAATTCCAGAGAGCTGATTTCCACTCAACAGCCTGTCCAAATACAACATATTCAAAAACAACCAGGACAGTTGATGATCTTCACAAATCGTTTCCTTTGAATTGAGTATGCATGATGAACTGAAGTCTTAGATAATTTAATAAATACAACTTAGAAGAATATTCTCGTTTATCCATATCATACAAATCTATCTTTCACCGAGTAATTCTTGGGCACGCATCCTGATTAAAATTGTAGATTTTGGCACTCATACAATTGCATGGTATCTTCACATTTTTTTTTACATTTCGAATGAACGAATGACTTGGGTCAACATTCGGGCATACTCTGAAATGGCATCACACAGGTTAAGTCTATCCCAATAATCTCTATAAGCTAAGAATCCAAGTGAATCATGCAATTAGACTTACAAAAATTGCAAATTTGACAACCGCCCAAATGAAGACGGAATGCTCCCTGTCAAGTTATTCCACATCACATTCCTGAAACAACAATGGTGAAATTAATGCTTCAGATTCTCGAGTTACCCTCTTGTAGCAATAGCAATTTTAGCGCAACAATTTTCTGGTGCAATATTCCAGGTCTAAAACAAAATTAAATAAGACATGTACATGTGCAAATTACTATACAAACTCACAAGGTCTCGAGGTAGGAGAGGTTTCCTAGTTCAGGTGCCAAACTACCACCGAGGTTGAACTGGAACAGCCGTCTGCAGAAAAATCGCAAACATCAGGTTCACACTTCCATTGAGAAAATGAGTGAAGGTGAAGATCAAATTCTTCAAAAGGAAAATTTTAAAGAAACCTACAATTCAATGACGTTTGTAATATTGCTGGGTCCGGTCGGTGGTGAACAAATGACCCCATTCCAACCAATCTCGCATGGGTTGTTGCCTTTCCAGTTGCTTAGATGGAGATCTGGGTCTAGCAAAGTGTTTTTAAACGCTTGAAGGGCCAGAGCTTCACACATTGCCAAAGACATATTTTGTCAAGTATATGCAGCGACTCCTCATCTACTCATACAGACTACACTAATTTGTCCTATTAGTGTCACCTCAAAATTTTATTTTTGTGGGAATCGCTAAAATACAATGTAGTAATATTCGACCTGCACTAATTTAAAATAGTATCACTTTAATATCTTCGTGTCACATGCACTATTGAGATAGCAACATCTTAAAGCAACAGGTACCTAAAACAAACACCTCTTTTTTTGCTTTGTAGCAAACCAAATTTGTATGTGAAAACACCAAGTCTCCTACTTAGAACTTGAGAAGGTGAGCAAAGCGTCTATTCATAGATGCATCACTCTTTGCTGCTTCAAGATTCCAAATGTGTTCACTCCTATAGAGACTATGACTAACTGTTGAGGTCTTCAATGTATTACTTTTGAAAATTTATAACATAGTCTCCGAGTTAGAGGAAAATTCAAATTCTACTTGCAACATCTTTGCAAATTTGCTAATCTGTTTGACTAGGAAGTTTACTATGTGACCACTCAAGAGACACTAAAACTCTAACATTGTTGCTACCTTAAGGACAAATCACTGTACTTACTAGTTATGCTTTATCGCACCTATCAAAGAAAATAAAAAAGTTGCCCCTATTTATCATGCCTTTTTACATCAACACAAAGATCAATCACCGGACACCCTATCAAAAAATCAGAAAATCAAAAACCCCACCAAATACCTATTTTAGTAACTAATCCATTCCTCGAAGGTGCAACTGACGTTTACTTATTTCTTTGCTACCGTATGAGAATATTGCTGAGATTACACGACCCTACGATTACATATTTTCTCTTACGAAGATAGTAACCCTAAGTGGATTAACTCACAGTTTCTCCAAATCCGCACTTGCCGTGATTCTCTCTCTCTATCTCTCTTCGACAGTTAAGCGAGAAATGAACCAGTACAATCGTGCGAAAGAAATTCCATAGCTCTTAGATTTGTGATATCAAATAGGAACGGTCGCTTCAAAGAAAATGAGAAGCCTTCAGTGCACTTACTGTCATTTGGATTTGTGACGGCATCCGTGGGACCTATGCGGAGCGCCATCACCGCCAAGAGCACAAGCACCGCTCTTGCGAATCCTGCCTTACAGATGCAGGCCATGGCGACGGCCTCCTCTCTCATGGCTTCTCTAGAGCTACCTGCGCAGGAAACGTTTTCAGTCCATATCCGTGTCTCATAGTGAATCACGAAATTGCAAACCGACTTGCTGGAAGTGCTTAATTGATCTGCGCGCGTAAAGACTCTAAACGATTGCGCTCCTTGATCATCAAATCTAAGTGAAGTAAAGCACGTCACTAGCTATCAAATAATCGTTGACGATTATAACTCACTGGCTCGTATTCAAAGCCAGTGAGAGTACAGTTTGTTTCAAGTACTGAAGTCAGTGTGAACGTGCCGCTCGCCCGCTCCTTCCATGTGCTCATAGCTAGCAGCATAGCAGCTTCCTATACTTAAGTACTTTGAAGTCAGAACTCGAGTTTGAGATTTTGTAATGCTCCTACAACAATTCCATTGCAGAATTCACTCTAGAATTGTATACTTTAACGTCGCATGATCCGCAGCTAGCCTCGAAAACAATTCAGGGTTCCAAGTCCGCCGTCACAAATAAAGAAATGGCGAATTAGCAAATTCGTTGAAGCTTCTGGCACTTAATTGAAAAAAGGCTAATCTCAAACACAGACGCTCCATTCAAAACTCCTGATGATCTCCGCAAGCACATGGCGGTCTTAAGCAAATTCTTTGAACCTGCCGCTGCAACTAAAACTGACCATTCCATACCACATGATCGTAAAGAGTAAACCTGTCTAATTAATATATTCAATTCAATTCTTGTGCGATTCCAAACGCTGAAGCCAAATCGCTACGAAGTACTTAATATCCATGGATGAACTACTTACCATTTCTGGAAGCCTCTAAACGATATCAAGAAACCCGCTGCCAAGGAATATCAACACTAACGAAGTGCATAATCATCAGAACGAGCTTCATCAAGCAAAACCGGGGTCGACGAAGCTAGCCAGCGCTTGAATGTTTGCTTGAAAGAGCCTTCCCAGACGACATCTCTCCAACAACGTACGTACGAGACGAGACGAGCGAATTGAAACTACAATTCGATCCACATGACGAGAGAATCGCATCAGCCCCAAAACACGGAAATCGGTAACCATGAGATAAGCACAGACGGAGGATGTACACAGTATTGATGTTTATTGCCTAGTGGCGAGTCCGCATTTCAAAATCATTTCGAAGGCAGCGCATGTGCGTCCATGAGTCGTTGCAGGCGCGGCGACTGCACGTGCGCGTTTGCAAGTCAGCGTCCTTTGATCGAGGCAACGCGCACAGAACGAAGAAGGCGAGGAGGGAGAAGCGCTTCGAGAGTCGCCTTCGATAAGAACTTTTTAGGGGAAGCAAGAGGTTGAGGTATTTTGATGATGTCCGTCGAGCTTCAAAGGTTTTCTGCGTCTTTTGTGTGGACTAAGTTAGGTCCGTCTCCTCAGTGTGAGTTCATCTTGGTTTTCTATTCGATAAGTTAACCGGTCGGCGACCAGGAGGTGGGAGTTTAGTTCTTGGGTATATACAGTAATAAAAGGGTTGGGGGCAGGGTTTGTTTTTTCTGGCAAAATTTCTTCAGATTCTGCCAAATCTGACCACTGCGGCTCTGTCCCTCCCAAAACTGGCCTGTGCAGTGAAGCCAGAGGGAGGGACACGGGTCCAAAAAAAAAGCCCTGGTTGGGGTCTCTTGCATTGATTTAGTTTAGACTCTGGTCTGCAGAAGTCAGTCCACCACTGAATGGGAGGGCTCTAGTGCTTTTGTACTGGGTCCTCTCCTCCAAGCAATCCTCAAAAGCTACTATTTGTGTGGCTGGCGAGTTTTTACTTTTTTCCTGCAATGAAATTCCGTTTCATTTGTGTCAGAAAAAATTAAAATTTAAAATTATTGTTCAATAAGGTAGTGTGCGCTTAAAGTGACCATTTTTTATCTCACTCATCATTGGCAGTAATAGATACTTCAAGGAACATGGCACTCATTCCTAGATAGGGGTCACATTTCGAACATGGTCGCTTTTAGAGCAAAATGGCTTTGTTACTAGTCACTATACAAAATAGTGAAATTAATAGGTTGCCTTAACAATTAGGTTGCCTTATCCAAAGAAGTTACCTCATGACTCACTCCTTGGCTATATGGAAGCGCATGCGACTCTCTAAACCCGGGCCAAAAAGTTATGCACCAACCCATGCAATACATATGATTCTTACATTACTGCATCCTTCTACAATATGTCCTTCTATTTATTTATATAGTGTAGAATGTTGAGAAATTAGTGAGGGGCAACCTAATTTCACTATTTGTGTAGTTAGTGTTCTATTAAGGGAATTCTAGGTCAAGGTTGCAAAGAATCTCTACCATGTAGTGTGTGTTTTTTGGCCACAAGGTTAGGATTTGGTGGGCTTTTTGCTCAGAATAAAAACATTGCTACTGCACTCCAGAATAAATTCATAAGTTTTAACTAGTATATATGCATATATAAATGCAGAACTTGTGGAAACTATCATTGGAAGATAATCAAGAAGTCACATGTAATAGAGATAAAAAGAATTCATAGATTTGAACATTGAAAGTTTAGAATAGTTACACCTTTTTGAATATTGGGTGTATTATCTAAAGTCTTAAACCTTGTAGCTATATGGCTACATAGTCAAACATTGTTTCCAAGTTAGATAATCAAGTTTTAAAAACAAAAGTCAAAAGTTCTAAAATACAAACACTCGTAGACATTCCATTTGGGGAACAATATTCATTATTCTATAATTTATATAAAATAAATGAATAATTCAAACTTAATTCAATTATGTAGATGTATCACTCTAACACAATGGGACACTAAACATTGAATGAATATCATCCATTTGACTAGCTAAAAGACACTTTTTGGATCCTATGACTACAAAATTTCTTATAATGACCTCATAAACACAAAAACATCAATAGCAATGGTGCCAATCATGTTGACAGCTTATGCTACTCCCAGTATAGATTATGGTTGTTGATGGCCTGGTTTTGAGAGATTCCAATGAGCCTTCCTTGAGGAATTTGCCTGCCACAAATGCCATAGAGATGAATTAGATAGAGACACTCAGAAACTGAAAGTTCACATGATTTTTGCACAAAGGTTTTGTTTTTAGGGGGGAGGGAAATGAACTCTTTTGGAGGTAGAGGCCTTGGTGGATCAGGATGGCCCAACTTTGGTGGCTCAAATGTGATTGCTGGTGGGGGTGGATTTTCTCCGCATCTCTCTGAACATTCTGGAATCACCCCTTTCTGAAAGACATGAAAATGAAAAAACAAATTTTAGAACACTAGATATAAAAGATGTTAGCTAAATTTCAGATGGTTTCATGAAAGAGATGTGTCACATACAAATGTTCGAGGAACGCCAACCATAGCATAATGAATAATAGTCCAGTCAAATATATAGTCTCGTTCAAAGCCTGCAAAATTTTAATTAATTGGAAACTATCATGATTTCTTCAAAATTTCTTGTTCTCTTTTGTACTTAATTTTGTTTGCAATACACTGATAAAGTTAGAGTAATGAAAAATCAAAGAATATCAACAAACTATAATGATGACTGTTTAGAATTTTTAGATTTATCATCTAAAAAAACATTTTGATTTATGTTCCCGTCTACAGGAATGGGTTTCTCCCTTAAAGTTACAAAGAAATGATTCCTTACCCTCAGAGACAAAACAATCTTGAAACAGTTTCTTGTAACCTTCATAATCAGGTTCTATTTCAAAAGGAAGTGTCCGAGTAAGTTTGACAAACTTTGCAAACTGTGGTGGCAAACCTTCACAGAGGACCTGCATGTGTAAATTGAATTCAAAAAATCTAAGTGTCGTGAAGAACAAAGAATAAGAAGGGACTGACTACAAGATTATTCATTATGTATATACACATCAACTCTAAAAGGATGTAGAACAAATGCATTTGACAAGACCTCAACACACCTCAGTGCACATACTACTCTTTAATTTTCCAATCTTCTCATGTTTCTCTTCTCTGGTGTCTGCTTTCATATCTTCCCATGGAAGTCTGTCCCATATCAACTTGGTATCTATTAGAATTGTGAAGTGGAGTTGGTTGATAGGGACAGACTTCCATGAGACTCTTCAACCAACTCCACTATCCTTATCTTATAGCTGCACATTATTTGCAATCCTTATAACAAAAAAAATTAACATATATTTGAGACTAAGTGCAAAGATGTCATGGGGATACTCTCCAAGTGAATGGTAAGTATTAAGTCTCACTTAAATGTGCATTTTTTTTATAAGCTCACAATTTGAGATTTCCCACTCAAACTAAAGAATACATGAAACAATACGTGAAATGGAACAATCAAATGCAATAGATTAGTATACTTGTAAGAAGTTACATCATAGCCTACTAACCTGCCTTTAAGCAAGTATACTAATACATATCCAAGAGATTCCAAGTCATCTCTTCTGCTTTGCTCTATTTCAACAACACATCCAATTGAGTGGTGTATAGGCAAATGAAAGGTCACAATGAGTTTCCAATTTAGGAGAATACAATATACTTTGGACTAGGTAATTATGGGAGGTCATTGTTAAATATAAAATATAATATATATAACACTTTTTGCCACCTGCAAGGTAGCTTAATTCCTATAAGAGTCAATGTCCAATATCTAGATTATGAATGTTTTCAAGAGTTTAGAGTCAAAATTACATGAAACAAACAATGTTCATCTAAGCATGTTCTGAAGGTGATTTTTGTCTACTTTTCAAACAGCGGGATGCTTCATGATTTTAGTTCATGTCAAGATGGATGTATAAAGACACTTCTGAAATTGAAATTTTTTGTGTTTAAAATCTTGTCAAGTTAAAAATTTAGTTTGCCCGTGCATGTCCAAATTTACATAAAGACCACCTTGAATATAATTGTTGTGAGCACATTTTTTTTCACCTACTACAATTGAACATTCACATTATTTGGTTAGCAATAGATGCTTACCAACACCGTTGTGGTTGTTGATACTTGCGTACCAAGCAGATCCTACAAGATTCTTGTTGTCTCTACAAAAACGACAACTAGGTTTAAGAAGGATACAAACATATTTCAAAACTAGACTTGTTAACCAAATGGTCAAAATACTTAAGTCCCTGTAGGATGCTTAAGAATGTAATGCACAAAATTTTAGGAGCATTAATAGACAGAAACCACAGGAAGACCGGGGAGGCGTTACCCTCCCCAGTATTTTTTTGTAGGTTGTTCCTTCACCTCCCCTTGACTTTTTATTTTAAGAAAGTCAAGGGTGTGTGAAAGAACAACCTACAAAAGAATACCGGGGAAGGTAATGCCTCCCCGTTCTTCCTGTGAACATTGCTAACCAAGAAATGACTTAAGGTATGAGCGTAAAGCGTCGCTAACAAACATGTAGAAGAGTTTATGGTGGAAACACAAGATACCTGCAAGGAATGTGCACCTTGGTTTTTGGATGACACCACTTTTTTGCGAGGCCAAAGTCGATGATATGAACCTGATGATTGCCAAACTCAAGAAAATTAAGTCTGCATGTGCGTTAGTCCTTTACTAGATCTCTCAAATGTTGGGAATTTTATAAGGTTTCCTTTGACTGAGAACAACTGAAATGCTTAGAGACTCATACGAATACTTAGATGAACTCTCACAAGGAATATCCACTTCAATCACCTGATTTGCTCGTTTCCCAAGCCCCATCAGGAGATTCTCAGGTTTGATGTCCCGATGCACAAAACCCTTTGAATGAATATAATGCAGTACGGAAATCTGTGGCATTGAGTAAAGGAAGACCTTAGTAATTAGAAGTGAGCACACTCAATAATCCAGACCTATTAGGCAAGTAACACGGTCACGTCGAATAAATGAGCACTGATGATTGGGTTTTAATGAGAAGTATTGGGCCGATTTAAATTTCTCCGGAGAATTCTTGAAACAAGCAAAATAACATAGATAGTTGAAGCCTCCACAACAGATGGGAAGGCATTAAGAAACTAGGCACTCAGTAACGAGACTTGTCCCTTACAAATTTGTATACTGTAAAACTGGCTTTCTTGTTCAGTAACAACCTACTCAAACTTCCTCATATTTACTGTTTTTAAAAATGTAGCCATGGTATTTTGAGCAGTCTACATAATGGTCAACCGGACAAGACCACTCTCAATAAGTGATGCCATGTAAGAGCATCATGAATCCAACGCAATAAAAGGGGCAGCACAAATGTCATTGCTGAGTACATTTCTCATTTGTGCAGTTCCGTTTACAGCATTGGATTCATGATGCTCTAAGCAACTATGTCCTTTTAGTCAAGAATCTTTCTCCATGCTATCCGGACAAAGTGTAAAACCCTCCAACTTTGACCAATCAAGCTGCTTGATCTCTTAGAATATGGTTGAAATGTCTTGCATGCAAGGTTTGTACCAAGGCTTTTTTTGGCTTTCTGGTGCAATCTGGCACCAGAAAAAATAATCTGGCTAAAAAATGCCAAAAAACTTGGATGAAATCGCCAAAAAAACTTCAAATTAAAAAAAATCTTGGATGAAATCGCCAAATTTTTGATGAAAACCATATTATAGACATGTGATATGCAGCGATCTCAAAACTGGCTAAATTTCGCTCGATTTCTACCAAAAAAATCCATGCGCTACTAGTCCATTGTAAAAAAAGGCCTTTGATGAACGCATTTTAGCCAAAATGACAACCCACGATAGAATTTGATAGCCAATTTGCAACTTCTTTCACATTGGAATTAGCACTATTTTGTTAATTTTGTATTATAGTACTTCCAATAATCCTTGAGAACTTGCAAAATCTTTTTTTTCTATTTTTTACTTTGATACTACTTGCTCTCAAGGTAGCCAGAGTTGATACCTATTTCTCTGCATGATAGCATATGGCACTAAATTCCATAATCTAGTTTTGAGATCACTGGTGATATGTACTAATGTGATATTTTCTATCCAATATGTGGATGAATGTTGAAATTTGGAGCACCACTATAACATTTTAAATCGCCACTTTGGCACTTCTTAAAAAATGAAAAAAAAAGCCCTGGTTTGTTCAGGCAAATTTGAGACTACCTGGTCATATTGAGCACATTCATTCACAAATCCGGACTAGCTGACTTGACAATATTTAATATGGATTAATAAGTGGTACTTACAAGCTGGTCCGCAAGCATAAGCACGGTCTTCAGCGAGAATCTCGCAAGCTCTTCCTCAGAACACGAAAACTTCTGACTGCAGAACTTCTTAAGGTCTTCAAGAGTTGGTCCCAAAAGATCCATGACCAAAACTCTGTATCTTCCTTGTAAACCATACCATCGAGTGTTGAGAATTCCAGCTGAAATTGAAAGGTCAGGTGTCAATCCATTCAATGCTACGCAAAAGTGGTATGTTGAGACACAAATGCAAGTATATCAATGCACAACACTTGAAATCCCAAACCACTCACTGAAATGGGGATACTGTTGCTCCAACAAAGTTCTAAGAAGTGATTCTTACTTCCTCCCTGGAGAATCCGGTACAACTTCGACTCAAAAAATAGCTGTGGATTCTTTGACTCGATGGGTTCCTGTATTTAATTACCATAGCATTCAGATGTCAAGATTTTTTTATTAATAATGGATCATCCATAAATATAAACATGTTGTATCATTCTCCAAATAATGAAACTACTTAGATTTCGTTTCAAAATCAATGACGGCCAAAATCAACTCAGTCAGTACGTACCAGCTTCATTGCAACCTGTTCGTTGGTTTGGACATTCGTTCCTGCATGAAAGTGAATCAAGTTCGTAATTGCATGAAACACAATCGAAATATGCAAGGCATTCTAGAAGAGTTGGAATTGCAAGTTAGCAATTGCCATTCATTGTGGTCTGAATTTGAGGTGGTAGAAACATAAAAAGATGCCCAAGTGTACTGCAAACCCATTGCAAAGACAATTAGGGTTTCCTCCTTTACTGACCCATAAAGACCTCAGCGGAGGAACCATTCCCAATCAGAAGACCGCGCAAGTACTTGTCGCCCACTTTGTAATCCATCAGAGCACACTTCTCAGAAACTTGCCCGAAATTCGAAGCTTCTCCTGTGCAATAATTAAAATGGGTTCAGAATTAGGGTTGGGGCGCGCACACCATAACCCTGTACAGAGCTTGGATTCGACACCAAATGCTACAATTCGCACACTAGATCGAAGATCACGCAGGCTACAATTCACTCAATAGATCAAAGACCAAACTGAAGCATTGGAAATAAAGTCGACATGGAGTTTGAGAGGACTGATTATCAATTCCAACACAGAAGAGAATGAACACCTCGTGTGACCTAATGCCTATTGATATGTACTCATGGAAACTCTCCAATAGCTTCTCCACTAACTTAGTTCTGTTTCCTCACAGCACAGGAAGGGCTCACATGAGTCACCGATGATGTAACATATACATCAGGAATGCTAAGATCTCCTTTGAATTTTTGGCGCTCAATTCAAGATTGAAGCACGAGGTGATATTTCTAAGTTTCTTGAACGCAAGTGTTAAGCTGCAAAGAAGCAGCAGCCCGGTAGGCCACCTGACATTGACAGCGCAGGTGTGAAATGAGAGGAAAATCTCATACAAATGCGTGAACATGCACACAGCAAAGCTGCATCAATCTCTCACAATGGTCCATCAAGAGTATAAAAATAACAAGGAGACTCCTACAGTTCTGGCTCTCATGATGATTTCCACGCCCATACCCTCTCCATGTGGCATGCTGCATGTTCTGTGCTCAATGTGGAGTTCAAGTATGTGTGGGTACGTAACCCATGGTTGGGCTCGGTATTTAAATTACTGAGGTGCAACCCAAGGTGGGTCAGCCGCCTTCCCCCTTAAAGCAGTTACCGGTAGCACTGTGAGCCTTGAGTGTGAGCTTTCTCTCCTTTTCTGTTTCTTGGAGCTCATTCTTGTTGCAGCGATCGTTTGCTTCCAAACCGAGTTGATCATCACTCTCAGGTACGTGATGTGCTTTAGTCGCTACCTTGGCACATTTGCATTGAAATTCCGAGCTAAGCTTGCTTTGACATGTATCTCTTCTTGCGTGCTGGTCAGATGATTCATTCTTGATTATTCCTCTAAAGGTAACTAACGTTTCTCGTTGAATGTCGATCTTCGTGGACCGAGGCTTCTGCCTCTTTGATGAATCACTTGGAATAGTTAATGGATGCATGTAGCTGAGGGCGGACTTGCTTTCTTCATGTTCTCTGTCGATCTCTTACTGGCTCCCCTTTCAATCGCAACTTGCTATGACTTCTGATCATTTCAAATAGTCCTCTTCAAGTATTTTGTGTCAACGAGCTGGAATTAAATCTCTAACACAAGATCGATCTTTTTGCTTTCTCCGCTAATTGCTCTCCGTTGAAATGTCAATCTCCGGCCGTCGTTTTGAAAAAAATAACCATCAAAGGTCTGACATGTAGCGGCTATCTTGTTGAAGCTCTTCTTAGGTTTGAATGCCCAAGCAATGCGTGCTCGATGTGAATAATTTCTCGACTCTAAGTAGTCAAGAACGTTAAGATTTTAAGGTTTCAGACATTATTGTACTGATTAAAACCGTTTCTTGATGTTCGTTCTTGCACAGTGTGTGTTACGTGCCTCGCTTCTCTTTTATGTCAATATATGTTTTACGCCACGCATTCTTGCACTCTCCCGAGTTGTAAGCTTTGAAGAAGAAAGCGAGGATTTTGCCCGATGTCTCGAGCTATAATGTGAAAAAAATTCCGAAGTCTCTGACTGTTGGTGCTAATTTGTGATCGCGTGTCCACAGGTGCGGGGAAATAGGTTGAGGGTGCTCAATTTTGGCGAGGTGGTGCTGTGACCATGGCTTTCGGCATTGGAAGGGGAATTTCCACGCCACTTTTGGCGTTAAACTTCTGCATGTATGCCATCACGGCCGCCCTCGCAGGGTGGGCTTTGAACAAGAACATCGACTCATCGGCGGGCAAGGCTGGCTACGTCGGTACGTGCCGCAAGAACTCGGGGTTTGGGACACATTCGGAATAAGCTCAATCGATCACTAGATCTATCTCATTCGCGTTTCTTTGTTCTGTGAATAATGGAAAATGTCTCATGCAGTTGATGTCGGGTTGGATTGCAGGTAATTCGGCAACATTCTATTTCCTGCCGATGGTGCTCATTGCTTCTGTGGTGGGATTGGCGTCCGCCTTGGCTGGCATTCACCACTTGAGAGTGTGGCGCACCGAAAGCCTGGCCGCTGCCGCTTCGGCTGCGCTCATCGCCTGGACGCTCACTCTCCTCGCCTTTGGGTACGCTGAATCTTAACAGTGTCTTTTGGAAAATGCGGAATCGGGAGTTCACCTTCTTGCCTGCCAAATTCTGAAAATTAATCATTCAGGGCGTTCAAAGAACCTGCTTAACGCAGAGATTTTCCTGTTATCGGTCTTGTGCAGCATCGCTTGCAAGGAGATCCACATTGGAGGCCCACGCTCCAAGAAGCTGGTGAGCTTTCGAACAATCTTCAAACTTCTGTCGAGGGTTTTGACGTACAAGAAAGTGTGACGGATCATTTGACTTTGGAATCGCTGATTTCTGTGTCTGCAAACGCATAGATGAATCAAATGTGATCTGAATAACATGGAGATATCTGTTAGCTCTTTCCTCACATTCGAACAATTTGAATGATATTCTCGCAGAAAGTGGTGGAGTCGTTCATCATCGTCTTGGCCCTCTTCGAGCTCTTCTACTTGCTGTCTCTCCATGCCGGCGTCTTAGGCAGCGACTACGGCCCGCCTTTCAGCAATCCATCCGCTGGAGGTGCCAACATTGGTTTGGTGCAAGCAGAGAAACAACACCACGGCACACCCGCTGCGGCAGCTGTCTAATTATCCAGCTAAAATCTAGTTCTTGCTTCAACACCGCAAATCACATTGTCAGTGAAGAAATTAGGAATCGAATTTTTGCATGGGAGAGATGATCAAGATGAGCCTCCAAAGCTCCATCGCCGGAACTGACGTCATTAGTGAAAGTGAAGTGGACTAGAAGAAGTGGCCTGTGCAGAGCTTGCAGTCATTACCAGACACATAAAATTTGAATTATATACTTGCTTTCAGAATGTTCAACAATTTGAAATTAATATCACTGGAGAAAACGCCGTACCATCTGGCATCACGGATGCTAATAAGAAATTAAATGACTATCCAATTGGATCATATTTCGGGTGCACGATTTGTATTCCCTTGAGGAACGGAAATATGTCTAGCGCTTGCCATGGTCCGCCGAGGTAAGAAGCAGAGGTGCAATCACGTGGCAGTGGTGCCAAACGGTAGAAACTATTTCGAAATTGCTCGTGATGCAGCAGGCGAGGTATGGAGGTGTCCATGTTCTGCACCGCGATGTGAGGGTTCAGGTTCAGCCGTAGCCGTCCCTGCGGGTGAGCTCCCCATGTCACTGCTTCTAAAATCGCTTGTGCAAAAGTAGAAGCGACCATGTGTCCAGGTTCACAGACCTGAGAGGCTATGTAAATTAAATTCTTATGCCCACTGCCGATGGAATACAATCGGCGGGACTGAACTTGGGTCTCTACAGAAGCGTATGCAATTTTAAAACCTTTTGCAACAATTGAGAGAGAGTCTGGTTTCATGGCAACTAAGCATCTAAAACTACTGGAGTGAAGGGGCCTGTTCGTACAATCACCGTCGCGATTAAGTTGCCCTCCCCGGTGCGTTCCACCATTGCGTATGGCCTCTCCAGACTGACATCCGCTCCCTACGTTGCGATCTACCTCGGGAAGCAAAGATAAACTTCCGAAGCGACGAGGACATTCCGATCACCAAGAGAACTCCGCCAAAACCAATGAACAGGCCAAAGCAAAAACCCGGGACGGACATGTGTACTTCGATCCAAGAAAAACGGACCGTGCATTGCTTTTCAAGTGGCAGCCCACACAGGCCTTCGTTACCAGGCAAGAAATTCTCCGCTTTCCAGCGAGTGCCAAAGCCGTTCTCCTGCGGAATTTCGCCAGAGAGTCTGTTACCTCCCAAGAAGCAATTCTGGAGATTGCTCATCCGTGCCAATATGCCGGGAACAGGACCAGTGAGCTCGTTCGAAGAGAAATCCAGCGACTCGAGCAAGTTAGGAAAGCTTGAAAAAAAATCAGGAATTCGCCCCTGGAATGTGTTGCGAGAGAGATTAAGATCGCGCAGATGTTCCAATTTGAGAATGTTTTCAGGTATTGGCCCGCTTAACCTGTTTGCTGCCAAATTAAGTGTCGCAGTCACCGAGAGCCCGTTTCCAGAGAACGTATGAATCGTGCCTTTCCAACTTATCTGCAGATTCACAGTAAACGCGCTCAACTGCAGGGAGTAAAACTTACCTTCGAACAGGTTGATAGTCTTGCTCTCTGGGTCAAGAACCGCCATGGTGACATTGTCAATGAAGCCTCTCATGTTGCTCAAGTTGCTTGAAATCTTTCCGGTCAGGTTGTTGCTCGATAAATTGAGCCAACTCACGTTCTTAAGGTTCCATATCCAATCTGGAATCGCACCTTCAAGTAGGTTTGACTCAGTACTGAGCACTCGCAGCTTCGGAAGGACCGGTGTGGAAGACGCCGGGAATTCTCCCGACAATTTGTTCCTGCTCAGGTCCAAAACTACAAGTTTCTCACAGTTGATAAGAGTCTCAGGAAAGCTTCCGGTGAAGGCATTGTTGGCTGCTGTCAGTACTTCAAGGGATCTGAAACTAGTGAAGTTCAGACTGTCAAGCCGTCCAGTCAATTGATTATTAGATAACAGAATGCGAGTTAAGGCGGGTGAATTGTGAAGCTCTCTCGGGAGTTCGCCCTGGAAATGGTTGTCGTTGAGGTGTAGATTGCGCAAGTTCGAGCATTGACTGAGGCTTGCAGGTATGATTCCAGTGAGATTGTTTCCGTCAAGCCAGATCCTCTCTAAGAGATGCAACTTCCCTATATCCTCTGGAATGGCACCACTGAGCCGATTGTTCTGCAGAAACAATGTGGTGAGGTTTACACAATTGGAGAGCGAAGCAGGGATGCTGCCCGTGAGGTTATTGTTGTTGAGAACAAGCACTTCAATAGATGTCACAGTGCAAAGTGGAGGGATTTCACCGCTGATGCTAGTGTTGGTGATGACGATATTTTGAAGATTAAGACTGCTGCCGAATTCTGCAGGTATAGACCCGTTGATGCCCTTGTTGTAGTCGAGTAGAACTAAACCTAAGCTTGGACAGCTTGCAAGGGAAGCGGGGATGGGTCCTTCCAAACTGTTGTTGCTCAAGTAGAGAAGCCGGAGTTTTGGCAACCCCCCGAGCTCTTTAGGGATTCCTCCAGTCAAACTGTTGTTCCAGAATTGCAGGCTTTCCAACTGCGGGCATTTGCCGAACTCTGGCGAGATAGTTCCTGTGAGTTTATTGTTTCCAAATACCACGTTCTTGAGACCGCTACAGTTCGCAGTGAGTGCAAGAGGGATCTCTCCTGAGAAACCGTTGTGCTCCCCTTCGTAATTCTCGAGGAGATCCCACCGTTGACCTGGGTATGGTGGAAGAGTTCCATTGAAGAGGTTGTAAGAGAGATAGAGCTTGTGCATCTTGCTGCAATTTCCTAGCATCCCGATTCCCCCAGAGATTTTGTTGAAGCGAAGGTAAATTGAGCTAAGCTCCTGCAGTTGTCCGAACGATTCTGGTAAAGTCCCGGTCATTTCATTGTCCTCAAAGTCAAACATTGATAATCGACTGCAGTTGCCCAGCGATTTCGGAATCTCCCCTACGAGCAGATTAGTTCTGCCAACGAGTTCTCGCAGATTGACGCAGCCTCCAAGTTCATCCGGGAGAGTGCCGTTGATATGGTTCTCCTTGAAATTCAGGTTTTCTAGTTGGCGAAGGTTACCCAGTGTGGCAGGAAGGAGTCCACTGAGTTCGTTATAAGTTAGAATTAGGGCTGTCAGATTCCTGCAGTTCCCGAGCTCAGAAGGAATGGACCCCGTCAGCGTGTTGTTGTACAGCTCCAGACGTCGCAGAGACGAAAGCTTCCCAAAGGCAGATGGAATACTGCCTCGCAAGTGTGTTCCATGAAGGGTAAGATTTTCAAGGAAGCTCAGATTAGCCAAAGCCGAGCTCAAGGTCCCATTCAGTTTGACGTCGGTTACGTTGAGTGCGAGGACTCGTCGGGGCGTTTCCGTGTTGCACGTCACTCCCGTCCACTGGCAGAAGTCCGTTGTATTGCCCCATGTGCTCAGCGCACCATTCTGTAAGTTCCCTTGAAGCGCATCTTGTTTGAATTGCACCAATGCGCTCTCATCAGATGGTGTGCCTGATATGTCCTCCAGCAATTGCGTTTCTTCATTAAGCCCTGCGCACACAATTGGAAGGCCAACAAAGAGGACAAATATAACTGCAGCTAAGTGTGACTCCATTCCAGATTCCTCAACTCTGCCTTCAAGGGGTGAAATCGGAGTGTCAACGCAGCTAGATCCAGCTCATTCTTCTCAAAAGCATTGCGTGTAGGTCATTCAATCAAAGCCATAACCCACATGGATGGCCAAACTCGCCATGGCTACGATAGTTTTCAAGCAGCAAAGAAAAGCCAGTGGGAGCTCACAAGTAGACAGGACGGAAATTGGATTTCTCTCAGTTGTTAAAGCACAAGACTTGTTTTTTCGCAAAACTCTACCACAACATCCTCACCTCTCAACCCGGAGCATGTAATCGGCAAAAAAATAAGAGAAACAAAGAGCTGAGCAGGGACTAGGGCAGCATCAGACTGATCAGAGATTCACGGACACTACAGACAACCCAATCTCTTAGAAGGTAACAGTGAACTGAGGCATGAGCTCTGTCGGTATGGAATGGATCAAAATTGACTTGTTATGTATGTATTGCTCTTCTAAGTCGCTCTTGGACTCAAAAAGCTTCAATACTTTAGGGAGGACGAGTCAATGCAGAGGCTCGAACAACTGCTCTCTGACATTCTGTGCGTAAGTCTCGGTGGCCAGCTTTTGTTCCACTTGCTCTGCCTTGATTATGTTCGACAATGAAGTGTTGGCTTGAATTCAGTGCACTCCAAATCAATAGATATGATCAAATCAGCCTTTCTCATAAAATTGCAATGGTATCGTCCACACTCCACAGCTAACTTACTCAGCATCTTTTGGCAGAACTGTGGACTTCTATCAACGTTCGACGGATTGCTACTACTTTTCTTGAGCAAATTCACTCTCATGGCGACCCGATTGACCTGCATGCCTCACCTCACTAGAAAATAAGTTATTCGACTGGACAAAATAATTGGGTTGGTGTGAATCATTGAGATCGATGATGCAGCAAATCAACTGGAGGAACGTGTGTACGTACTGTCGGTGTCTGAGAACCTCCTTGCACTGAACCGTACCGGGTGACAGTAGATGATTGGATTTGAGCTCGGAAGCCTACAGTAATTGAAGCCGGTTTTGTTACTTTTGCTCATCTCCAGTATTTCGAATTTCAATGGTGACGATTAAGATTTTAAATCTTGTGATGAAAAATGAGAGTATCAGTAATGACTAATGAACTGTGAATCGATCGATCTATTTGAAATCCAACCATGAATTGTCAGAGCAAGGATAGCAGAATACAAGCCGGTTCTGTCTGGATTCTCGAAGGCGCCAGCTTGGGGGAGAGCAGGGTTGATTTATTGAGCGATAATTCGTTCACAAAAGTTTTGAGTAAATATTCGATGAGTGATTCTTCCTTTCACATTGGATGAATTCTTTTCACCACTAGAGTCAAAGTAATGAAATACAAACATCCTAGAATAGAGGACATGTCGGAGATTTTTTTCATGATTTCACTCCAGATCCCTTGATCTGACTTCATGAAAGAAAATAGTCGTATTGTCTAAGGCCTTTTTTCACCCAAAAACACTCAGAACTGCCATTTCTATAGCAAAGAGTAAAAAAATTTGAAAAATGTTTTTATTGCACATCTAACCATAGGATCTTACACCTAACTAGTATAAGAATGTGTGGAAATTTGTTTAGAATTTTCGATCGCACAGATTGCAAGATATTTGCATTTAAAGTGAAAAAAAAGTTTTTCAGCACATTGTAGGACTAGATTTTTTGACTTTAAATATTTTTAACTTAAAATTTTTGCACTACAGAGTTTTGAGTATTAAATCTTTATAGTGGAGAATTGAGTTGAGAGTCTAGGAAAAAAAACAAAATTCTAAAATAATTAATTATCATTCTTAAAAAAATTGTTAAGTAGAAGTAGGTACAAGATAGAAGGAAAATCTAAAATATTCATATATTTTAGATGGAATTAAAATGCACTAATCCCAATGGTGAGATTTTTCCAGCAAATACACTAAACCATCCAAAAAAAAAATTTGAAAAATTTGAAAAATTGCATTCAAAAGTGAATCCTACAAGTTATTTTTTTCAAGAAGATGCTCTAACTGCCCAAAAAACAAGAATGTCCATAACTTTCTCATAACAAATCCAAATGAAATTAATCAAAGATTTCCAGATAGAAAAAAATATAATCTATGAGGAAAATTTTTTTTTTTTTTTTAAAATCAAATTTTTGCAAAAATAATTTTGCTGCCCAGGTTGCCCCTCGTCCCTTGTTTTGAGCTTATTTGGTTATAACTGTTGTTCCCGGGCACCAATTGTGAAAAAAATTAGATTCCCACAAATTTTATTAGTTTTTCTATCTTCAAAAAAAGTTTCAAAAAATCAAGACAAAATTTCAACCCGTAGGTACCTGCCCAAAATCCCATTTGTCCTTCAAAGGGACAACGGTCCTTTAGGGGTTAAAGGTCAAATAGTTTGAATGTGAGACAAATAACTATGCTACAAGACAAGTGTGCTACAATCAATGATGGAGTGGCAAGTGTGGAAGATATTCCAAAATATCATTTACAAGAGGGTTAGATGAATGCCTACAAGATTGGATGTGTTTTTCACAAAAAAATCCAAAACTGCCATTTTCTAATGCATTGGCCACAATTGAAGTATAAAAACATTTTTCAAACTTTTAATTGCACATATATGTGCTAGACGCCACTAGGAATGTGTAGAAAAAATTTCATCCCATTTGATCACAAAGATTGCAAGATTAAAATGTTTGAAGTTTGATGAAAAGAAATTTTGGGCCCTACCCAATTGTATTAGTATAGTTTAACTCAATTTTGTAGTGAAGGAAGCATTATCCTACCTTGAAAATTGGAACTACTCTATAGGTAGTTATGTTTATTATTTGCATGCCAATTTCCAAAGATAGTGGAGGTGTCTAACACATCCAAAATCATCTTGCACTAGATAAAGACAATGTATGTCCCCCCAAAAGCAACTACATAAGCAAGATTTCAATTGTTTTTAGAAGACTTGTATGCCACATTTAACTACTTTTGGACTTTGGGGGGAATTTTGGACTTTTCGGTCAAATGTCTCCAGATGAATACTACCCACTTTATGTAAAATAAGACCACACTGACATTGAACTACATGGAAAAAAATTCATTGTAAGAGCATGTCTATATATGAAGAGTGGTTTTAGGGCATATTTTAGCAATAAAAACAAGAGGACAACACATATTTATATGTAATAAGCGAAATCAATTGGAAATTTCTAGATGATTGTCTACAAGGGAATACCACAAATTTCCTTTTAAAAAACATGGACTACAATCATATAAGCCAAGAACTTACATTCATTTTCTTACTTGTATACATGCTTGGGCAAACGCACTATTCAAGTGCTTCATGAAACAAAGGAACTCCAACACTGTTAGCTTGGAAATTACAACATTACTTTCCAACACTTACCTTGGAATTCCAAGGATGTTACGGAAGTACATACACCATAACATTTCGAACACTTATATTGGGAACTACAGTTACACATGAAGATCTTCTGATGCCATTCCCTCCTCATTACACAAATACATACACAATCACAATTCCAACACTTACCTTAGGAATTAGAGATCTGGAGATCTTTTGATGCCATTCCCTCCACATTACACAAACACATACACAATGACAATTCTAGAACTTACCTTGGGAACTAGAAATCTGGAATTCTTCCGATGTCATCCCCTCAATATTACACAAGTACATACACAATGACAATTCCAACACTTACCTTGGAAACTAGAGATCTGGAGATCTTTTGATGCCATTCCCTCCACATTACACAAACACATACACAATGACAATTCCAACACTTACTTTGGGAACTAGAGAGCTCGAGATCTTTGGATGCCATTCCGTCCACATTACACAAACACATACACAATGACAATTCAACCACGTACTTCAAGAACTAAAGATCCAGAGATCTTCTGATGTCACAATATAAAAATCACACAAACATATACACAATGACAATTCAACCACGTACTTCAAGAACTAAGGATTCGGAGATCTTCTGATGTCACAACATAAAAATCACACAAATACAGACGCAAACATGAAACATCATATTCGTTAAAATGGGAGTTTTCCAGGGAAATGGGAGTTATTTCAAACACTACAACTCATAAATTAAAGAGAATTTAATCTCTATACATACAAATTTGGAATGCAATGAGACAAAAAGAACGCATATAGAAAGAAAATTTCAAAATACCATGTGGAAAATAGAAATAACATTGCAATTTATTGAAAGTAATGTTTGAATGCATATATACATAATCACTCAATGTACAATCACTACGAAATCAGGTTTTGTATAATAGTTAAACGAGACTTGTGAAGAAAGCGACATGCTATTCTAAAGTTTCTGAAAAGGATACCTCAGTATTCGAAGGATGAAATTTATTGCAAGCTATAGGTACCAAACAATTCCACAACGGATATGAATTCAAGACCGGAACTTAGACAAGTATAGAAACAAGTTATATCACGCTCCTTGACAAGTACTCTTACACACTGCAGTGTGTAAACTGCAGTCTATAAGAGTATTTGCGAAGGAGATTGACATAACTGTTTCTATAGTTTTCTAAGTTCTGTTCTTGAGTTCATATCCGCTGTGGCATTGTTTGCTACCTACACTTTTCAATTTATTTTATCCTTTAAACACTGAGGTACCCTCTTTAGAAAATGTCAACTATTTTGTGGCACCCTCTTTCACATTTTGGAACAATTCATGATTCCTAGCACCGAACTTCAGCTATTTTCTACAAAATGGCACAACAATCGGAACCCAAAATTGTAAACCACTCAATAACAATTAAGTGATACACAACATTTTTATGTTACTACACAAGAGGGAGTGATATGTCCTCCATTGTCTTTCATCTACATACTACAATTGTGATGTACTCTTCAATTTCTCCATTGCCGCATTGATCTCTGGCCCTCGACTGTACCCATTTTTTTCTGCAAAGACGTTGTCTTCGCAATCTCCCGTCTTTGCGCTCGCAAGGACCTCTCTTCCCAAGCGTCCCATGGTTTGGAATTAAGAGAACTCGGTTTAATAACAATATTATGTGACTTGGATTGTCGTGTGGCAACTCCCAACGAATTACATCGAGGCAAACGAGCTCTGGAAACTCTTGCTGTTGTAGGCAGCTCTCTTGAATCGGAAATTGGAAGTGGCAAACCATGCACACCAATGCCGGCGTTGGCAACGGCCTTAGCCACGATGTCACCGCCCTGCCAAGCCAATTGAAATCAGTAATTTGCAATCCAATGGAGTCGACAAACACAAGTTCAAAAGCTAAATCAGAAAATGAAGACCTTCGTACCTCAAGGGTGGGGAGCACACCTATTTGTTCACCGTATAGCTTTCTTTGCGTCTCGGGATTCAACCCAAAGCCATCTTGGGGTGAGGTTGACCTTCGACAGGATTTCAAGGGAGAAGGAGAGCTGACAGTGTTGGTGCGCTTCTTCGGGTTTGGTGGACTATCCACTACCCCATCATCAACAGGCATCCCGGAGAAGTCCATTGTAGATTGTGCCGTTTTAGCAGAAAACATAATGTGCCCCACAACACCCTCTGATATTGCAAACTGCCCATAGTCTGAAAACGAATCATGAGAGGCAGTAGACTTGCCGCCACACTCAACATTTGGGAACGAATTACGAGGCAAAGCCTGTGCCAAACAGAAGAAGGAAATTCAGGTACGTACGCAATACAATGTGTTGTGCAATTGCTAACATCTTCAATATCCACAACAAATAAGTACATATTATGAAGGGCAGCGGATTGACAAGCACATGTGGTAGCACACATGAAGAGAAGGCCATGTCCTACAGCACCTAAAATTCCCCATCTATGTCAGGCCGCGGACAATTGACGAACATCACATTCTCTATATCAAGCTCCTTGCGCTTCGATCTGCCTGGCCTTTTAGGAGACAAGTACGGCCTACCACTCTTTTCTCTAAACTTGTCAATGATAAAATTGGAGACCTCCAGTGCCCTCGCCAGCTCCTTGTACTTGCTTTGGTCGGGCTGCAGGGCAAGGTGGAGGTCCCCCATATTATCGTCTCTCCGAAAGGGATACAGTTCCCAAGGCCTCTCCGTGTGCAGTCTTCAAATCCAAGGGAGAAGATGATCTATGAGGATCGAATCACTCGCTCCATAACCCTCACACAACCACGTGTCGAAGAGCACCAAATTCACGGGGTCATTCATGAAGTGCTTCTCCGATTTGTCGTCCACAATAATTGTATTGTGTTTAGAGAAGCAAGAACCGCTCAAATTAAACAACTTCTCCAAGGGTTTCACGAACAAGTCCTTCTCTGTCCCCCTCAATATGAAGTTAACTAGACTTTTTCCATCTCTCGATTTGTACTTCATAATGTTGCACTGTTCTTGTCCGAGGATATACAGTGGTGGATCTAATTTATAGAACAGGTTCACGCAAACCAATTCGGCATACGACCTGTTCATAGAGCTCCAAACCGACACGTTGGCTATGGAGTTCAACCCTTGTAGGAACTTCCTGAGGTGCGGTCGACGAGTGACCCTGTTGATCTCCGCTGTCAGGTGCCCTAGCTTAGGATCTACCTCACAGGGAGAGCAAATTCTCTTTTCATCTAAGTCATAAATCAAATCCTCGCACACGCAAAGTAAGCCATTCAGATCCAGGACGACATTGAGCCATTTCTTCTCTGTCACCCTGGACAAGAATGGGGGAAGAACCTGCACGTCCTCCTCACCTACAGGTATCCTTCTCTCACTACTAACCTGTTCAGAATGAACAGCGACAATTTTCAACTTGTCAAACCCATGCGCACCCCGCTATTGCAAAACCACATAAGCATAACGACAAGGATGAACTAACAACCACCAAGAAGAACACTAAAAATTACGTGTGACGCAAAGCACTTACTGGATCCGCATCCTCGCGGACTGGTGATGGGATGACTGCATCCGCCAAGGTCGCCAACGGAGGAATTTCAAACTGGAAGATCGCGTCGTCAGGACTGCAGGCTCTGGCCACCTCCTCAGCTAAAGAAGGAACATCGTTGGGTATTCCTAGCGAATCAGGCTGTGTCGCTTGAGCAGCACCTAGGTCTACCACTGAATCTTCATGCGCGGACAACGACAGAGTGCACACATTCTGGGGACTAGACGGACGATCACAACCAACATCCAGATTTGCAGAAGGAAGAGGGTCTGCAGCTGTAAAAATCGTACACAGAAAGAGCTTTGTGAGAAAAAATATATTTTTATTATAAAGTCTCGGAATGAGAAATAAATTTACAACATATACAACTTCATAGTCTCCGCCCACCTATCTACCTGTAACTACGTAGCGCATCCTCAAGGAAATGACCATAGACGATTCAGAACGTTCAACTCGGGCCGAGTTGAATGAGAGATCAGGGAAGGTCTTGGGAACCACCTGGCTGGGTGTCTGTGAATGGATCCGAAGCTTGATCAGGCTGAACCTCATGCAACACCTTCTCCTCCTCAGACACCTGATCCTCTGCCACCTCCGCCTGATCATCATCGACATCCTGCTCAACATCAGCCACGTCTGGAAACTCCTCAACTTGGGGAGCAACCTCAAGAATTCCCTCCCCAGCATTGTCATCTTCCGGCACTGGAGCAGGTGGTGCCGCTGGAGAACTCGAGACGTCCTGAATCCTGGGGGTCGGTCTCAAGCTCCCTGCCTTCTGAGCCTCGATCTGAAGTACAGGAGATGGTGGAGCCTTCTGATGTGGCTGCTCCGCGTACTCAGAAATGACCCTCCGCACCAGGCTCTTCGTGTAGGACATCATCTCCGCCTTGTCAGACTGTCGAGTTTGGTCCATCATAGCCTGCCACTTTATGAAGTCCGGCTCGGAAAACTGCGCTGTCGAGTCCTCTGTCCTCCTCTTTGCCGGAACGCGCTTGAAAGAAGTCGGAGTCACATTTACCTGCTCCCCCGCAGATGCTGAGGATCCGCCCATGACGCTGGACTCTTGTCGACATCCTGCATCCGGGAAGTCCCCCGGGTGAGCATCCTGTATGGCATCCATGGGGTCAATCCATGCTTCCTCCTCGCCTTCCCCTCCCTCCTGATTGACGATCGTATCTACCAATACCATCTCGAGAGCGGGCTCATCAACTGGAGATCTCTCCTTCTCCTTGCCCTTCCTCGATCGCGATCCCTTCTTACTGGAACTGGGCGGCGCCTTCTCAGGATGAGCGTTTTCATCAACAAAATAACTGGAGTGAAGGAAGTCATCATTGTTCAGATTCTCCGATAAGATTGCCATGTCCTGAAATCGGTCATGGTAGTCCGCGTCATCGATGCAGAAGTGATCCATGCCAGACATCTGCCAATGAAAACATGATTCAGTACCTCAGAATCGATAGTTCAACTCCGACCGACTTGAATCCCCACACGTCAGGGATTGTGCCGGGAAAAAATGATTCAAGTCGAACCGAGTTAAACATGGATACACAACAGAGCGCAAGAAGTTCAACTTGCCTCGACTTGAAATAACGTAACAGTAAATACATTGGCAAAATGAAAAATCGAAAGTTGACAAATGCAGCACGAAACTCCAGAGCTCGCAGACTCATAGTGTTCAACTCGACTCGACATGAATGAATGGGATAC
This sequence comes from Pseudisothecium myosuroides, assembly GCA_951799445.1. Taxonomy (NCBI): domain Eukaryota; kingdom Viridiplantae; phylum Streptophyta; class Bryopsida; order Hypnales; family Lembophyllaceae; genus Pseudisothecium; species Pseudisothecium myosuroides. Next base: position 15,767,546 of record OX637295.1, read on the forward strand.
TGATCAGACAACCTACCCACAAAGCACAAACAAATTTGCCTCCAGCGAAAATGGAGAGGACATTGTTACGGGCATTGCAGAAGAGATCGAGCACGCCCAGATAGAACTCCATTCGAAGTTCCGTGTCGTAGATCCTGTACTCCAGCTCGTTGTATGATCCCGCCTTAGACCACTTGCCGTCCATCGGCACCTCAAATCTTCGCGGTATTGATCTGGGCTTAATCTGGGCACCTCTTTTGATTAAGAAGATGAGGTGCACGGGAGCCTTCGCAGCAGATGAATGCGGATTCAAGTCCATGAGGCGCTCCGCAGGCACGGCGGGGATGTACACTGCATACTACGAGGCATAGACGCCCGCCATCTTCCCCGTTCTGATGAGTCCCCTCACCTGGTTGTCCACCTCCTCGTCCCCAGTAATCCATAGCCAGACCTGCGGATCTGTGAGGCTCGGGTCCGTCAGCTCCATCGCCCTAGCCATGAACTCTTCGTAGTAGGGAGACTCTTTCGGGGCAATGCTCTTGTATTTTACTCCCGGGATGTTGCGGAAGTCCAGCAGCGCGAGCTTAATAGAGCTCTTCATCGAGTCATCCCATGCCTTGGAAGCCCAGGAGCCCATGACGTCTTCTGCGGAATCATATGACCTCAGGTACGCCCGAGCCTCCAGCTTCTTGTACTTCCCTTGCTCCTGAGGAACACCTTGAAAAATTCTGCAGCATAAGGCGACAACTCCTCGCATTTCTTGTTCTTGGTCGATGGCCTCTTCACCTGGTGTGAGCTCCCAATTTGTCACTTGGGACTCGTAGAATTATTTTTTTGGAAATTTGCAATTTAAAGTTGATAAAAGTATACAAAAACCCATAAAAAGAGTGTAGAACCGAAATAGGGTTGTGTCATACCCATTATAGTATTTGGTCTAGATTTGTGTTTTACTTAGAATCCCCCCAAACCTTGCCTAAAAATAGTATAGAAATAACGAAAAGGTTAGACTTAGAGGATTCGAGTCACACAGCCCCAAAAGGGCTAAATCCCACCATGAATGTGGCGATTCATGGCTAGGTCGGTCCAAGGGATCCATAGCGAGGCCACTAGGTCGGGTCCTAGAGTTAGATTTAGAATTCCCCATTAGATCGACGAATTCCCGAAATCCCGATTGTTAGCATGTAGGAGCCACTCATGCAAGACCGAGCCCGTGGAGGAATCTACAGCCCGGAGATGGTGTTCTAGGGTGAATCCCATGCCAGGAGTCCAACGGCGAAATCGGTTCGCCAAGATTTTTCCACCTGCAGAAGATTCCCGCACCGTCGCTAATTTGAGGAGATGGCCAGTTTTAAATCTCCATTGACCAATCATGCCAGGTACGGAAACACACCCGCACGTCTTTCATGCGACTCCCTGAGAGGTCACGTGAAAAATCCCGGCATCTTCCGACTTGCAGAAGAACCTTTTCCGGGTGGTCAACCCTCCTAACCTTCAACGGGAATTTCATGGAAATTACCCAGGTTACAATAAAATCTCACTAAAAATTAGACTAGCTTGTTTTATGTTAATAATGCGCTCCGTGAAGTTTCACGACATTCCGATAGCGGCAAGTACCCGAACCGGCAAGATTCCTCGGGAATTAACCACGTGGCGGGGTCCCCGCCACGTTGACCGGCATCCCGGGCCCATACGATGGCGAAACGAAGTCAACCAAAAGTCCTTCCCGACTCTCTCGCACCTACCGGAGACCCTAGGCTATTCACATTTCTCAAAATAGGAGACCCCCAAGATCTAGGATTTTACCACGATTTGGTTTTTAAACTAAATTAGCCTACGATGGGTTTTTGGCCTCGGTACGGGGGTTAAAGGGGTCTAGGACTAAACACGGCGATCTAGATTCAACGGCGCAATCTGTTTGGCGATTGGAGCTTATCTCCAAAAGTTAGGATGTTGGTCCAGCATAGATGGTAGAAGTAGAAATTTAGGATGTAGGATGAAAATCTTTGAGGATGAGGATGAAAATCTCCGTTGATAAGGTTACCTTAGAGCTTTAGAGAGAGGGATGAGCCTTTGGAAAACCTATATAAGGGCCCCATTTCTCTCTCTAAAACACCCCCAATTCTTGTTTTGGATCCGTGGGTCCAAGTTATTTTGGATATTTTGGCGTTTGAAGCCAAAAACCTCTACGGTGTTTTCGGAGCACTTTTGGCTCCACTGTTGCTTATTTTCAAGCTTTGAAAGTCCTTGGGGGTCCTTCTACCTTGCTTGGTGTATTCTTTTGTGAAGTTATTGGCACCTTGTTGTAAGTGGAGAGCCTCTCTCTCCCTCTTGTACGTGTTGTGGTCTAACTTGTGAAGTTTAAGAGTCTTTTTTGTATCCTGCACTAATCCTAAAGTCACCCCCCACCGTACCTTGGCGATGCCGCTTGGGGGGGCCTTTAGCGTGTAAGGTTTGTGTTGCCACGTGGTCTAACTTGTGTGTTTTCTCTTTGTGTTTTTTTTCTTACACCCTCTTCTAACCTTCTCCTTGTTGAGTGGACCCCCCTCCGGGACGGCGAAGCTTTGAACCTCCTTTGTGCATGTTTTTTTAAAGTTATCCCAACCCTCTTCTAATCTTCTCCTTGTTGAGTGGACCCCCCTCCGGGACGGCAAAGCTTTAAACTTGTGTGTGTTTTCTTTAAAAGTTTAGTTTTTTTCCTCTTCTAAAGTCTCTCTCATTGTGTGGACCCCCCTTGGAAACGGCGAAGCTTTGAACTAGTGACAAAGTTGAAGTCCTAAAACGTGTGTTAAAAGTGTAGACGGCGGAGCTTTGAACCCTCGAGGTGTCAAAAAGTCCTAAAGTTGGTGTTAAAACCAACTTAACGGCGAAGCTTTGCACTTCCCCCGTGTTTAGTTCCAAAGTCTAGTTTCCAAGACCTTTGTGAAAACCTCCAGAGTTTAGCTTCCAAGATATTAGAGTTTAGTATGAAGTAGGAAGTGGTGGACCAAGTTTAGCTGCCTAGCCCTTGTATACGTGATTTGTTAAGCCGAGTGTCTTGCTTCACAAATTCGGGCCTAACCCCCCAGACGGCGAAGCCTTGACTCTAGCACTAATTTTTTCCAAAATTCTAATTTTTATTTGCTAAGTGGGTTCCCCTGAAGGAACCCGTTGAGGTGATTAAAAATTTGGTGGTGGCCAGCGTACCAGCCAGCCCAGCGGCAGTAATGGGGAGCCCAGCCGGCAGAACCGGGAGCCCAGCCGGCAATACCGGAGAGCCCAGCGGTAGTAACGAGGAGCCCAGCCAAGGCCGGTACAAGGCCGGTACACTGCCTGTCCCAGCGCCCACATTTGGCCGGTTTTGTGATTCGGTGGACTGGACTATAACTCACATACATCATAGCTGATTTCAGACCAAAAACGGGATGATGTCCTGCGGGGCCCCAACTTTGGTTTTTTGTTTGACAAAAACTCTCCACTAATCAGGACCTAGTTTAGGAAATCAGTGATAGATCTAGTTTAGGAAACCAGTGATAGATCTAGTTTAGGAAATCAGAGATAGAACTAGTTTAGAAAACCAGTTAAACTCAGTGGGGATCCAAGGCCAAAATTCCAAAACTTCCAAGTTGTGACTAAAGAACAAAGGGAGGAAAAGAAAGAGAGTCAACACCTCACATCACTCCTACACACATATTTACAACTTCCACGTCACACCTGTACGCACACTTGAAACCTCCATTCTAACCAACCAAATACACACATGAGCAATGGAGGGAGATTAGAAAGAAGGAGATGAAGTAGAGAACAAAAAGGAGAGAGACTATAAATAGTGACCTAGGCCTAAGCTTAGGTAGACTTAGGGAAGGAAATCTTGAGAATTTGTGGTGACCGTTGGGAGGAGGATTATGATGACACAAAGGCAAAATTGTGCAAGAGGATAGTTGGCCTCTTAAACACCTCCTTGGAGTTTAAAACCATAGTGTAAGACTCATAAAAGTTTAGGTGAAATAGTGCTAGAGTAGAAGAAAGAGGAAGAAAGAAAAGAAAGGGGAAGAGGAAAGAAGGAGTTTAGATCATCCAAAAATTGTAATAGCTTCTAAAATAAGCGGTGAGTTTGGAGAAAATTCAAAACAAAACCAAAGACCACCATGGAGCGTGAGGATGTACACGTGGACGTGGACAAAGTTATTTCCGACACCGGTAGTGAAGAGGTGAGTTTTTGATTTAATCTTTGATGTTTTTCCCTAATTAGCATTTATTTTCCTAATCAGCCCTTAGAGCGTGATTAGCACCCGAGATTAGTGCAAATTAGAAGTTTAGATTCAAAAAGTTATAAATTAGTGATAGAGGTTTCCAAAAACATATTACACTTAAGATTCGACCGTAAACTGACCGCGTTAGGCTAAGTTAAGCGGTAGGGGGTAGAACGGAGGAATTTTAATTAAATTTGATCCACAAGGAACAATGGACGGAAATTAGGATTAGAGTAGAAGGATAATTTAGGATTAAAATTGAAGATCAAATAACGGTTAAAAACCTCGAGTTAAATTAAGATTTTAATTAGGGAAGTTAAAATTCAAAAGTCGAAATTTGGAGTTAACTTTGGGAGGTAAAAAATAGAGTAGGAAATAAAAGTCAAAAGTCAAAAGTCAAAAGCTTAGATTAAATTTAAGGATTAAATTTTAGAGTCAATTGGGGAGTAAAAAGTTAGAGTGAAAAGCTAAAAGTAGAAGTTAAAATTTAGAGGTAGAAATCAAATTTTAGAGTTAGTTGGAAGTAGGAAAAAATCTAGAGTCAAAGTGAAAACGTAGAGTTAAACCTGGAGGTTAAGATTGAGGATTAATTTTAGAAGTAAAAATTTAGAGTTAAAAGTCAAAAACCTAGAGTTAAATTAGGAGTAAAAATCTACAGTAAAAAGTGAAAAGTTAGAGTTAACTTTAGAGGGTAAATCTTAGAGTAGTTTAGAAATAAGAACATAGAATTAAAAGTGAAACTTAGAATTACCCTAGAAGGTTGGAACTTGGAAGTTAGGAGTTGAAGTTGATTTAAAAGTAGAAACCTAGAGTCAAAAATCAAAACATAGAATAGAAGTCGGTAGTTAATACCTAGAACCCAGCGGAAGAAGTAAAATCTAGAGTTACATTAAGAAGTTGGAACTTTAGGGGTAGCTTTTAAAAGTATAACTTCTAGGTGGAGTCTTAGAAACCCAAGATAATCTTAGGGGTTCATAGAAGGAACATAGGGGTTCCTCTTTTTACGTAGTTAGGGACGTTAGAAATGACGCCAACTACTCAGTCGACCCTCGACATAGGATAGATAGTTAGGGAGTCAAGATTTCACCATCACTCTGAACATCGCAGTTAATTTGTGAGTTACTACATGCATTACTAATTATTCGCTGCCGTCCACGACACTTAGGAAATGTTAGCAAAAAAGATCCATTGCTTGGAAGGCACAGTGGACCGCGCTCACATCACCCCCATATATTAAAAATGTGGATAAAGGCATAGAACCTGGTCGGTGTTCGCTCTATTACCAAGGGTGGGTAATCTTGCGCCCACAATGTGCCACCCCGTTCCAAATCACGGAATAATTCCACGCTTGTAAAAAAATTGTCCATTACTACTACGTGTCCTCGACCTTCCAACCCTACAAGCAATGCTTCCACTACCCTTTGCCCCATCTTGGGTTCACCTTTCTTGGACTTAGGGGCTCCCACGGTTTCAAGTGATGCTCCACAATAAACATCGAAATTGCTTACAAAACGTGAGATTGAATCCGCGAGGCACCAAATCTTCAATCCCCATTTCTCGGGCTTATTGGGCATATATTGCCGCACGGGGCAATTCACACCTTTGTAACGCACCATCATCTCATCGATGGTGATTTTCTCTCCATTATTCCATAAGGTCTTGCAACAATCCCTCAATTCATTCAACAACCACCTCACCTTGTTCACTTTGTCATAAGTGGGTGATTTAAGGTCCACGCATACGAAAGAAGGGTTTGTGATGTGGAGGCACTTCGACAAGAGCAAAAATCGATTGCGTGAAAGAAGTTGGGATATAACAGGGCAATAAAGAAATGGCTCTGACCTCCGCCAGTACATACATATGTTGGGAAGTCTCTTCAACCCCATGTATAAAGAGATAGCAAAAAAGGCCTTCAATTCACCCACGTCGACCAATTTCCACCGTATACCTCCACGAGTGTATGTCTCGTAATCATCGGGATCCACAGGATTTACGATCCCATGCTTGGCCCTCCTCAATTTTTCGGTGGCATATCTATTCGTTTCCGCACATATTCGTCTCAATGTTTGAATAGACCAAAATACGCCAAATAACTGAAGAAGCGAAAGTACACGGTCCCACTCTTCAGTCAAGCCATGGGTTGGACCACTAAAGGGTTTCACTGGAGGGCTGAAGTTCATGTACCTCTTATTCCAATTGTTTGGAGCATAGTCTTGTTTTATTTGTTCTGACCCCTGCGCAGCAAATGACCCACCTTCACCCATTCTATGGCGCCCACCACGCCCACAACCCCGGCCTCTGCTGCCACGGCCTACCCCGGTCTCTGCCACAAGAGCCTCAAAAGGGCCACCCCTTGCCGCAGGAGCCTAGCAAGGACCGCTCCCTGCTGCCGGGAATTGCCGCCCGTCGTCGGAGGTCTGCAACCGGCGCTTCAGCCCCCTGCCACTTATGGCCTCCCGCCTCCCTGCGTCGGGTGACTCTTGCATTTGAAGCCCCGCTTGTGCTCGCCTATCTTCATGATCACACTAGTCGGCTTCTGATTTGTCTTTGGCTGCTTTCGTAGACGCTCTTGTACGAGGTTGCAATTGTGCTGCCGCCTGGTGGGAGGCGCCCGCGAAGTTCTTCGTCAAGGTTGACGGTGAGGGAACTGTTGAGCTCGAGCATGTATAGTTTTTTGCTACTAGGTAATTTTCATCGCGGTTGTCATTGTCTTCTTCTGCTCCCTCGGCACCCTCAGAGTCATGGCTTTGGTCGCTTTCATCTTCTTCAGGTGCGTCAAAGCCTTTGCTACTTTCTTTAGAATCACATGAGGAGTCCCTACAGCCCTCGCGGTCTGTGCTCTCACTTTTAGAAGTGGAAGTGGCTTCTTCATCACGCAGAATTTCATGCACATTAGATTTTTTCAATGCAATAGTAGTTTTATTTTTCATGATCACGAAGTACATTTCCTCCTTTGTCACGTTGTGAAAGTAGGAGTATGTAGCTAGACCTAGACTAAAGTCGCGGTGCTCCTCATGTTCTTCTTCTTCTGCTTCGCATATGTTTTTAGCATTCAGGCAGGAGTGCGGGACCCTAACTGGCATGGGAAAAGGAGATAGCGGGATCTCGGGCTCCTTGTGAAGCGGTGAATGAGGGTGTGCCAGCGTTCCAGGCTGGGCTGAGTAAGTCGAAAAAGTCGACGCCGGGTTCATTCGGTGGAGGTCAGGACACACACTAGTGGTCGTGTGTGGAGTTGTCGTCAGGCGACTGGCGCCGGCGTTTAGCACCTGCACCAAATTCCATGGCTGTGGGCAGCAACAGTCAGGTACAGGTATCCCACCCACCCCTTTGACAGAAAGCGAAAACAGAAAACGACGCAGGCGAATCAGGGTTTGGGTACAGACCTGGAGGACCGCCGAGGTCGTCGCCGTTGTTACTTGCCGCTCCCTCCCCTCCCTCGTTTTTTGCTTCGTCATTGCCGATGTGGTATTCTCCTGTTCCAATACATGTCCACAGTTGTTAGTGACCATCGTCTCTGCGGAGGATTTTGGTCATGTTCAACATTTTGAAAATGACAAGAATTCACCTGTGCTGCCGCCATTCTTGCAGAGGATGTGCTGATCAAGGTTTCCACTGCTCCCGACGATGTTGCCCTCCGCCCCTGAACTGTGTCGTGGCAGGTTAGTGAAGAACAGAAAAAACACGGAAGCACCAAACGATAGCAGGGAGGTCCAAAGAGAGGGTTTAGGGTTGAACCTGATTTGGCAAGGCCACCGTTGCTGTTGTACTTTTGTGTTCTGTGCCAATCTGCCCTCCCTCTGTCCCTGCTCCTAACTTTGAATTTGTTGCCTGCAGCCAACATAGCAGGTCAGTCAACACTGCGAGCAAAAAATGGTGAAGTAGCTTGAAGAAAACGTCGCTCCATGTGTTCGGGTTTGTTGTTTACCTTCTGTGCCATCAGACTTTGAATGTGCGGTATCCTAAACTGCATTGTTGTCATTTTTTCAATGCCATGATATTCGTGATTAGGAAGGGGTTATTGAATGACCTAAGCAAATGTTCATGGCATGTGCTGGCAGTTGGTGTAGCTCCTGGTCCACCACAGAATCTAAAGAATTTCTACTACTGTAACCTTCTTGTACTGTGACGACATTGATCTGAGAAGTTGAGACCAAAAAAATCGGTAGACCAAAAAAAACCCGGGTATGGAGCCTTACCTGGCCAGACGTTGTGAGTGTCCTCGATTTTGCTTGAACCATCAGTCAATTCATGGGTAGCTGCTTGCCTCTCTTGTACACTTCCATGTCGTGTCCCTTCATGCTGATCTTGTGTTGAAGCGCCTCCCTTGACTCCGAGCACGTGATTTGCAGGGTGGGTTACATTAGCCTCTGCATCAGGGAAGACAACGGTTCGAAGCTGGTCGTAAACCTCGGTGGTGAAACCCTTGCCGCCTCCTTCGCAGCATCGTGCCGGACCCCAACCAAGAATGGCAGCAGCATTCTGATAGTACAACTGGCGGAAGTTTTTGTTGGATGGCAGTTTGGGCAGCACTCTACTCTTAGCCAATCTTGGCCTCTCAGCTAGGAAGCATTTGTCCATGCATAGAAGAAGAAGCTCTACTTGATCCTCCGAGGCAGCATGGTGATTGCAAGCCCACTTGCGAATAACTTCAGCAGTTGCAGCCAAGGCAGGGTCAATGGAGGAAGAGGAATCCATGTTTGAAGCTGAAGACTTTTGAATGGGGTGAGGCACTTATGTTTTGGCCATCATGTTTTCATGAGCATACATAATACACGAAGGAGACATTGCATTGAGCTGAGTTTGACTTCCTCCTTCTCTAGTGTGGGCTTTGAACATGCATGACTGTTGGTAAATGCTGACGGTAGGGGAAGAATGGCATGGGAGCAATTTTCCTCGTCCTAGCATTTCAGCCTTGCATTCACAGAACATGAGCAGTGAAGGAGGTCGTAAATGCCAAATCCTTTCACGTATGGTAGCACATTGTGGAATCTTCTGTAACGTAAAGTCACATGAATGGTTGCGTAGGAGTGAGGGCATGTGAGCCTAGGAGTTTGACTGAATTATAAAGTTTGACAATGTAAGTCGATGCATTGAGTTCGTTTTTAGAAGAATCAAAGTCAAATTAGCTCGCATGTGGCAACTGCTTCAGAATATGCTGTAATTTTTGGATGGGCGTTTGGGGTTGGAGAAGCTGTTGTTGTTGATTGTATGATAAGGTGAGCCGTTCAGCTGAACAGGCCTTCCAACTACCATGCCCTCGGGCCAAGCACTTTAGCCACTTCAGTCTGTCATTGCTATAGATCAGGTTGCCGTTCCTACAAGTCCATGTCAGTCGCACTCTGTCAAACCCGCTGCAGGTAGGCCGGCTTTAGTTCCTCCAGGAATGGGAAGAAGTCTTCATGCCTTGCCCCAGGGGAGGGGCAGCTCCTAAAACAACACACGTGGTCACCTACCATTGGTTTATCACCACGAGCATCCTAATCTTGAAGCCTGGAACTGTAGTCGACAATTTCAAAAAAATAAAGCGAAGCCATTCTACAATTAATTCAAGAAATAACTCATGAGAACTTGTAGTAATGGCTTTCTTGAATCCACTCAAAAATCACGTTGTCAAAATTTTGAATTTCAGAAGGTTAGGCAGACCAACCAAACAGGGCAGCGACCAAAAAATGGTCGCTCGAGCGCTTAGAGGTTAAACCCCATTTCTACCCTCATGGCGAATCTCATTAAAGTGGCATTTAAAATATGCCACTTTGAGATTGCTTGGTTTTAACCATCTAGAACGGGTATAGATTTTAGAACGGATGTACTCAACCATCTAGGACCAGTATAGATTTTAGAACAAGCGGTTTGACTGACTGTAAAAGTGCCAAAGTGTCAAAATGGCACCATTATAATGAAATTCACCATCCTTGAACAATAGATACGGACACCTACAAACTCAATTCTTCACTCAAATCAATCATTGGAGTTAGTCAAAGAGACCAAAACATGAAAATCAACTAATGCCTTTTTACATCGTGTGGGACTTTTCCAATTTAGGAAATAAATACCATTAATAATTCAATGGAGTGAATCCTACCCTAATTCTACACCAAAGCGCCAAACAATTAAATCAATTTTTGGAACTGTACTCCAATTAAGGGATACAAGGTGGTTGCAGAATGGAAAAAACGTCTCATGCAGTTGTCAATGGTGCCAAAATCCTCGCTTCCTGCCGATGGTGCCAAATGGCAGAAACTACTTCGAAAGCTCGTGACGCAGCACACGAGGTATGGAGGCGTCCACGTTCTGCACCGCGATGTGTGAAAGTTTGGCCGTAGCCGTCCCTGCGGGGTGAGCTCCCCATGTCACTGCTTCTAAAATCGCTTGTGCTAAAGTAGGAGGACGGACACTACAGCAACATTTGTTTCAGTGCCAAGTCCTAGTTACGATGCATTCCTTCCTATCGTTACCGACCTTTTCAGATTGATAAGCACACCATGAGAGCTTAATTCTTGTCTCCAATGCCTATTGCCGATGAAATACAATCGGCGGAACTCTGAAAAAAAGCCTATGCAATTTTAAAACATAATGCAACAATTGAGAGAGAGTCTGGTTTCATGGCAACTAAGCATCTAACGCTACTGGAATGAAGGAGGAAGGAGCCTGTCCGTACGATCACCGTCCCTCTGCTCAATCACCGTACCCTCCCCGGTGCGTTCCACCATTGCGTATGGCCTCTCCAGACTGACATCCGCTGCGTACGTCGCGATCTAGCTCGGGAACCAAAGATGAACTTCCGAAGCGACGAGGACATTCCGATCACCGAGAGAATTCCGCCAAAACCAATGAACAGGCCAAAGCAAAAACCCGGGACGGATATGTGTACTTCGATCCAAGAAAAACGAACCGTGCATTGCTTTTCAAGTGGCAGCCCACACAGGCCTTCGTTACCAGGCAAAAAATTCTCCGCTTTCCAGCGAGTGCCAAAGCCGTTCTCCTGCGGAATTTCGCCAGAGAGTCTGTTGCCTCCCAAGATACAATTCTGGAGATTGCTCATCGGTGCCAACATGCCGGGAACAGGACCAGTGAGCTCGTTCAAAGAGAAATCCAGCGACTCGAGGTTAGGAAAGCTTGAAACAAAATCAGGGATTCGCCCCTGGAACGTGTTGCGAGAGAGATTAAAATCGCGCAGATATTCCAACTTGAGAATGTCTTCAGGTATTCGCCCGCTTAACCTATTTGCTGCCAAATTAAGTGTCGCAGTCACGGAGAGCCCGTTTCCAGAGAACGTATGAATCGTGCCTTTCCAACTGATCTGCAGATTCACAGTAAACGCGCTCAACTGCAGGGAGTAAAACTTACCTTCGAACAGGTCGATAATCTTGCTCTCTCCGTTTTCGTACAGGGCAATAGTCTTGCTCTCTGCGTCAAGTTCCGTCATGGTGATATTGTCAATGAAGCCTCTCATGTTGCTCAAGTTGCTTGAAATCTTTCCGGTCAGGTTGTTGTTCGATAAATTTAGCCAATTCACGTTCTTAAGGTTCCATATCCAATCTGGAATCGCACCTTCAAGTAGGTTTGACTCAATATTGAGCACTCGCAGCTTCGGAAGGACCGGTGTGGAAGACGCCGGGAATTCTCCCGACAATTTGTTCCTGCTGAGGTCCAGAACTACAAGTTTCTCACAGTCGATTAGAGTCCTAGCAAAGCTTCCGGTGAAGGCATTGTTGGCTGCTGTCAGTATTTGAAGGGATCGGAAACTAGTGAAGTTCAGACTGTCAAGCCGTCCAGTGAATTGATTGTTGGATAACAGAATGCGAGTTAAGGTGGGACAATTGTGAAGCTCTCTCGGGAGTTCGCCCTGGAAATGGTTGTCATTGAGGTGTAGATTGCGCAGGTTCGAGCATTGACTGAGGCTTGCAGGTATGACTCCAGTGAGATTGTTTCCGTCTAGCCAGATCCTCTCTAAGAGATGCAACTTCCCTACATCCACTGGAATGGCACCGCTGAGTCGATTGTTCTGTAGAAACAATGTGGTGAGGTTTACACAATTGGAGAGCGAAGCAGGGATGCTGCCGGTGAGGTTGTTGTTGTTGAGAACAAGCACTTCAATAGATGTCACAGAGCAAAGTGGAGGGATTTCACCGCTGATGCTAGTGTTGGCGATGACGATATTTTGAAGATTAAGACTGCTGCCGAATTCTGCAGGTATGGACCCGTTGATGCCCTTGTTGTAGTCGAGTAGAACTAAACCTAAGCTTGGACAGCTTGCAAGGGAAGCGGGGATGGGTCCTTCCAAACTGTTGTTGCTCAAGTAGAGAAGCCGGAGTTTTGGCAAACCTCCGAGCTCTTTAGGGATTCCTCCAGTCAAATTGTTGTTCCAGAATTGCAGGCTTTCCAACTGCGGGCATTTGCCGAACTCTGGCGAGATAGTTCCTGTGAGTTTATTGTTTCCAAATACCACATTCTTGAGACCGCTACAGTTCGCAGTAAGTGCAAGAGGGATCTCTCCTGAGAAACCGTTGTGCGTCCCTTCGTAATTCTCGAGGAGATCCCACTGTTGACCTGGGTATGGTGGAAGAGTTCCATTGAAGAGGTTGTAAGAGAGATAGAGCTTGTGCAACTTGCTGCAATTTCCCAGCATCCCGATTCCCCCAGAGAGTTTGTTGAAGCGAAGGTAAATTGATCTAAGCTCTTGCAATTGTCCGAACGATTCTGGTAAAGTCCCGTTCATTTCATTGTCCTCAAAATCAAACATTGATATTCGACTGCAGTTGCCCAGCGATTTCGGAATCTCCCCTACGAGCAGATTAGTTCTGCCAACGAGTTCTCGCAGATTGACGCAGCTTCCAAGTTCCTCCGGGAGAGTGCCGTTGATTCTGTTCTCCTTGAAATTCAGGTTTTCTAGTTGGCGAAGGTTACCCAGTGCGGCAGGAAGGAGTCCACTGAGTTCGTTATAAGTGAGAATTAGGGTTGTCAGATTCCTGCAGTTCCCGAGCTCAGAAGGAATGAACCCCGTCAGCGTGTTGTTGTAGAGCTCCAGATGTCGCAGAGATGAAAGCTTCCCAAAGGCAGATGGAATGCTGCCTCGCAAGTCTGTTCCATGAAGGGTAAGATTTTCAAGGAAGCTTAGATTAGCCAAAGCCGAGCTCAAGGTCCCATTCAGTTTGACGTCGGTTACGTTGAGTGCGAGGACTCGTCGGGGCGTTTCCGTGTTGCACGTCACTCCCGTCCACTGGCAGAAGTCCGTTGTATTGCCCCATGTGCTCAGCGCACCATTCTGTAAGTTCCCTTGAAGCGCATCTTGTTTGAATTGCACCAATGCGCTCTCATCAGATGGTGTGCCTGATATGTCCTCCAGCAATTGCGCTTCTTCATTAAGCCCTGCGCACACAATTGGAAGGCTAACAAAGAGGACAAATATAACTGCAGCTAAGTGTGACTCCATTCCAGATTCCTCAACTCTGCCTTCAAAGGGAGAAATCGGAGTGTCAACGCAGCTAGATCCAGCTCATTCTTCTCAAAAGCATTGCATGTAGGTCATTCAATCAAAGCCATAACCCACATGGATGGCCAAACTCGCCATGGCTACGATAGCTTTCAAGCAGCAAAGAAAAGCCAGAGGGAGCTCACAAGTAGACAGGACGGAAATTGGATTTCTCTCAGTTGTTAATGCACAAGACTTGTTTTTTCGCAAAACTCTACCACAACATCCTCACCTCTCAACCCGGAGCATGTAATCGGCAAAAAACAAGAGAAACAAAGAGCTGAGCAGGGACTAAGGCAGCATCAGACTGATCAGAGATTCACGGACTCTACAGACAACCCAATCTCTTAGATGGGAACTGAACTGAGGCATGAACTCTGTCGGTATGGATTGGATCACATTTATGTTTGTATTGCTCTTCTAAGTCGCTCTTTGACTCAAAAAGCTTCAATACTTTAGGGAGGACGAATCAGTGCAGAGGCTCGATCAACTGCTCTCTGACATTCTGTGCGTAAGTCTCGGTGGCCAGCTTTTGCTCCACTCTCACGGCGACCATTGACCTACATACCTGACCTCACTAGGAAAGGCATTATTCGACTGGACAAATGGGTTGGTATGAATCATTGAGATCGATGCTGCAACAATTCAGCAATTGGAACGCGTGTACTGTCTGTCTATGTGTGAGAACCTCCTTGCACTGAACCGTACCGAGTGAATGTAGATGATCGGATTTGATGTCGAAGGCCTAACTGACTTCAGCCGGTTTCGTTACTTGTGTTCATATGCAATATTATTTCAAAATTCCATCGTGGCGATTGAGAGTTTAAATCTTGTGATAAAAAATGAGTGCCTCAGTATGACCAATGAACTGTGAATCTATCGATCTATTTGAAATGCAACCGTGAATTGTCATTGTCTGGATTCTGGAAGGTGTCAGCTTGGTGTCATCATCAGAGAAAATTTCAGCTCTCCGGAGGGTTCTTCCAAAATGACAAACCAAGCTATTTCAAAGCTTAGTCTGTCACTCTGGAAAAGTGCTGCAATGAGCAGTCAGCCAAAATAGCTTGATTTGTCACTCTGGAAAAGTGCCGCAGTAAGTAGTCAGCTTGGCTGACTACTCGTCAAATTAGTCAGATTTTGCGATTTTTTAATTTTTTTAATTTTTTTAATTTTTTTAATTTTTATTACTAATTTTTTTTAATTTTTAATTTTTTTTAAAGATTATTATTTTTATTTTTTTTATAAATTTTAAACTCTTAGAACTCGATTCCTGCGCCATTGCCATTGCAATTTCAGGTGGGCGAGAATAGGGAAAAAATGATTTTTTCAGCCCAAAACAATTAAATTTTAGGATACCTTGGAGGACTATGGTGTAGCTCTCTAGAGGCCTGAAATTTTTATCTAATGGAGAGCAAGGTTGATTTATTGAGCGATAATTCATTCACAATAATTTTGAGTAAATATTTGATGAGTGATTCTTCCTTTTGCATTGCATAAAATCTTTTCACCACTAGAATCAAAGTAATGAAATACAAACATCCTAAAATAGAGGACATATCAGAGATTTTTTCATAATTACACATTCCAAATCACTTGATCTAACATCATGGAAGAAGAGAATTGTATTGAAGGTCAAGTAATTTGAATGTGAGAGAAGTTTCTATGCTACAAGACAAATGTGCAACAATAAATGATGGTGTGGCAAATGTGGTAGATATTCCTAAATATTAGTGACAAGAAGGTTAGATGAATCCCTACAGAATTGGGTGTGTTTTTCACAAAAAATATCCAAAGCTGCCACTTTCCAATGCATTGGCCGTAGTTGAAATACAAAAACTTTTAATTGTACAAATTTGTACAAGACTTCCCTAGAAATGTATGAATTAAATTTTATCCCATTTGATCAAATAGATTGCAAGATTAGAATGTCTCAAGTTAGATGAAAATAAGTTTTAGACCCTATCCTACAATATCAGCAGAGTTTGACTCAATTGTGGATAGGGAGGCATTAACTAACCTTGAAATAGGCACTACTCTATAGGTAGTTATGTTTGTTATTTGCATGCCAATTTTTAAAAATAATGGAGGTGTTCAATATACCCAAAATCATCTTGCACTAGTTAAAGACAATGTTCTACCAAAAGCAACATAAGCAAGATTTCAATTGCTTTTAGAAAACTTGTTTTTTAGAAAAATCAAATCCAGACAGTAAACATAAAACTTTCCTTCTCTAAATAAATTATATAATAAAATTAAAATCTCATAAATTTACATTAGAATGTATGCTAATGGTCTAAAATTGTTCAAATTCTGTCATTTTTAGTGCATTAAGTGAAAGTTGGGAATAAAAGTCTTTTTCTTCATTTTCAACCACACATTGTTTTCCTATATTGTTGTGAGAATTTGTAGAAGAATTTAAGCCCACTCAACTTTATAGATTGCAAGATATATATAAGCATTTAAAATTAATGAAAAAAAAATCACAACTAGCTTGAGTACTTGTTCTCTCGATTAGCATGTTGCCCAAGTTGTTTCTAAACTTTTGAGCCCAATAACTTTTGATTTAGGCAATTGATTGGAAAAAAAAAGTTGTCTTTTTACAAAGCTCATACAAACATGCATCTTTGGTAAAAATTTCACTTTCATCAATTCAAAAATGATTTTGTGTAAACCTACCTGAGCCTTCAAAAAGCTCTAAAGAAGCTTTGTCCTTTAGGGTTTAAAAAGGTTTAAGCATGTAGTACATATAGTGACAATTGTCCTATGAGGGGTAGACCTTAATCCCTCAAAGCCCAAGGGCCTTTTTGGATTCAAAAACATCATTGCTTTTGAAGTGTCTTAGATTTGAATGTCACTAAGTAATAGAGATTCCAAACATACAATCTTATAGTGTACATGATGTAGATGGCATGAATCAAATTTGGAGTTGTTTGGCGACATAGATAGCAAGATTAGAATGTTTCAGTGTTAAAGGATGCTGAAATTTTCCAAGCAACACATTTGGAGGTGAAATTTAATTTCTAAACCTACTCAAATGAAAAACTTTAAACTATAAAGTGATTAAAAACCAGCATACAAATACATTGGTGAAAGAAAATGTCATTCAGTTGACTCATTGTGTTTGTAAAATGGCTTTGAAATGTTAAAAAATAGTAAGAAAAATTGCAAAAAACTCATTTACGGGTGAAACTCCTTCTACTAAAATGCTTCTCAATCATTCATAAATTCTTAGATTGATATGAAATTTTATCTACACAAACTAGACTAATATTTGCAACTTTTCTAAGAAAAATGATTGGAAATAGCCACTGTATGAAGAAGAAACAAGCTGCCAAAGTTCACTATAATCCAAAAATGTCAGCATTTTGAACTTCAAAGTGCTCCCAAACATTCAAAAAAACTTGGATTGATATGAAAATTTTACCACAATTAATAGACTCCAAGGGGAACACAAATCTATCAGTTTTTATTTATTGAAAACGAACATCAAATGACGGAGATACAAGCCCTTGAATTTGCAACCACCAAATGCAGTTTGGTGAACTCAAATTGAACCTGTGAACTTTGATTAGCTTCCAAAAAATAAGTATATCTTGAATTGATATGAAAATTTTACCACACAAACTAAAAGAGGGAGCACAAATTTAACAAGTTTTATTGAATTCGGACATTGGATCCAAAAGTTACAACACTTTGCATTGGACTTGAAACTATGTGAGAACACTTTTGGTCCTCTTGGACAATGAGGGGTTAAATGAAGAATAGACCTCACTTTCTATGTCCAAAAGTACATGAGATATAGGTAGTTGAACTATTCCAACAACTGAAGTGGTTCATCAATTCATGACGGCCTTTACACTAAAGCTAATTCTTCATCTTCTTCATTTTGTTCACTTCATCACTTGCAAAGGCTCTCCGGTACACTGTAAAGATGTCCCCAGTGGGTGAGTGAGTCATTCAATAATGCGTCCGTCGGTATGTGAGGACATTCTAAGTCAATTCCAGCCAGTGAAAAATGAATCCTCCGCCTTATTTCGCCAGTGCCTCCGCTACTAGTTTTTCAAGGAGCCGTAGAGTCTGATCATCTGGTGTAACTTACGTTCTTCAGCTCTTCACTAACTTTCAATTCATGTACTGTTACTACTGCCACTCGGATTATTCTAATTTACCAGTGTGACACTATTTTGCCAAAGCTGCAGTGATTTGTAAACTATTCAAACTGATAGGTGCTGGCTGAAATTTTAATCTGTAGCACTGGTACCTAAAAATATGAAAATTATGGTGATACTCGTTTTTGCAAGTGCCACTAATTTGGACCTAACTGAAACTAAGGGTGTGGGATGGTAGGTATGTCGGCTGACTCACATGAGATGAAGATGGCCAAGCATTGCCAGATTTCCACAATTTTCCGGGCGCAGCTTCAAACCCATTGATAGGAATTTGAAGGAAGAAAATGACTCATCACTGAGCCAGAAATTGATAGCCTTCCCTTGACAATTTCCTCAGAGCCACCTCAGTGAAAATAAAGCAATAAAAGAAGAGTTCTAGAATGGCTGACCAGGAGAAGCTCTAGTATGTGGAACTTCTATTTCAGCACCATGAATGTTGTGTCACAATTTGTGGTGGAGTTGAAAACACCCAAATGAAGTTTTTCTCTGCTGGACTTAACTTACTGCCATGGGAAACAAAGCATTTTAGGTCTAGTATTATGCAGGGAATAAGGTAGATGTACCCAATACCAACTGTTGACCTAATACCACCCAAATGTAGGGCCTTCGTTGATTCTAGAATGAGAATCTATAACACAAGTACATGCCTTTACTTCACTTATTGTGAAGTTAAGGCATGTACTACTATTATAAATTCTTACTTTAGAATCAATGACGGCTCTACATTTGGATGGTATTGGGTCAATTGATGGTTGGTATTGGGTATGCCTACCTTAACAACTTTCATCCAATTTAGCAGTACATTGCCAACAACAAACTTGCATTTGCCTCCACGACATCGAATTACCATTTCCAAAGGAATTTATATAACATGAAACACGTTTCTAGGGACAACAAACTCAATGGTTTCAATATTCATTTCAACAAGGTTAGTATGATAAATATCCAATTGTAACTAAATTGGATGATGATTATACACCAAAGTGTCAAATCATGCTTGTCTGTTGTGATCAGCAACATTTTATTCCTAGCACTGTTTTGGAAAGAAGGGAATTTTTTTGAATCTTTTGATTCTATGGTGTTTGAACTTGTTCAAGGTCCAACTTCAACCCCATAAGGATACCTCGGACACTACGTATCCATTGGATGGATAAAAAATCCTTCTATGTAAGCCAAAAGGTAGTATAAATGTTCATCCTTGAAATTTTGTAAGGACGCAGAGGTCAAAAAGTGCTTGATGGATGACTTTTGAGATCACTAAAGAAATGAAGGATGCTTCTATTGATTCATAAATCAAATCAGTCTTGAGAAAGTATTGACCTTGGTGATAAGTCTCATCCTTTTAAAGTTAACTTTCCAAAGAACCACTATATGGTAAATCTAATAGGAATATATTGCATACAAATGATGATTAATAAAAAACTTCCTCTCTATGAAAGTTACATGTTTTCACATGCCATCTTGAACATGATTGTATTATATTGCTAGGAAAACATCTTTGGAATTAAAGTTAAGATATAACACTTTCAAAATAAAACTTTGATTCCATGACTCTAAAGCTAATTGTAGTAGGAATGCCATCCTACTTATGAATCAATTGGATTTCAAGCTTGGAATCACAATAAAACATTCAATTCCAACTAATGTTATAAATCCACATACCATTGAATTTTTTTAATTTAAAATGATTCATGTAATAGAGTTATCTTAAAAGTAACATTGTGTTTGTTCACCTTGTGTTTTCATTTCACGTTTTAAAGTGTCTTTAAAGCCCGCTCCTATCCCTGAACAATAGATAAAATTGCCTACAATCATTGGAATTAGACACAATGGTCGAAAGATGATAATCAACTAATGCCTTGTTACATCTTGTTGAATTTTTCCAATTTTGAAAGTGAATGCCATTGGTAATTCAATGAGTGAACCCTACCCCAAGAGTACTCCAACTCAATCAAATGGCAAATTTTGGAACTATAACACAAGGGATACAAAGGTTGGACAATTGAAACATCTGCAAGATTCAACCCTGACCTTCAAAGGTGCAAATTAGAGGTCTTTTACTAGTATCACCTTCACTATAGAGGTCAATATATTACAAGATAGCCTTATCAACAACAAATTTACTGAGCAATTCAAGATTCTTTTGAGACTCCTTTCTTTGTTTAGCCCTTCACAAGCTTCAAGATTAAAGGGCATCAGATCCACGTTCCACGTTTTGGATGGGAAGTTCAAAACCCAGTTCTGACCCCTGCCACTGCCAAGCCAAGTATGTGGCAAATGAAAGACTCTCAAAGTTCTGGATGACCTCGAAATCCAGTCGCCAAGGTCAAAACGAGATTTTGAACTTCCCATTTATCCCGACTCTGGCACCCCTGTTAATTCAAGGCCACTTTGCTTTCAAGAAATTCAGTGCCATATGCCAATGTAAATGTCCACTTGAGATCATATCCTAGTTTATTTGCAGAAAAATGTTTAACCTGGCAGGTGGCAGTTCCGCATCATGCCCATGACAAGGAACAATTGCTCGTAAGACCATCGGCAATAAACTAAGTTACGCCACAAGGGCCTAGCTATGAGTGCTACCCTTCAATGCAGAATGCATGACTACGTAGCGACAGAAACTCTCAGTAGGAACTCATCAAACAATTTAGTTCCAAATTTTGCGGAAGAGCTTCCAATGAAGATCACAAAATGCAAGAATTGGAGCACATAACTAGACATCGACATATGATAGTGCGATAGACTTTTTATAGGTGTGAGAGATCAGGTGCATTTGGGGGAGCTGGGAGGAGATTAAACCGAAGAGCCATTTCATAAAGAGCAATGGCGGCCAACACTTTAGAGTCCGGGGAAATGCGCCAAAGTGTGTTGTAGGGTACTACGTGCACTTTGATAAGCTCCCCGTGGTCCCTCAGTCCAGTTTTTTGTCCTTGTAACGAATCGATCACCTGATTACACATTCAAAATGAAAAGTCAGGATAGATCATAAATTTCACGAGTACATTTGTTTAATGATCATCAAGGCATACCGCGATGCCAAACAACTATCAGATTGTTCCAGTTAGACCACTTCTTTCAATGAAAGGCTCATCATAATTTAATGGTTCACATGACATACTCCAGGAAGAGGACCAAAATTGCTCACATTCTTGATTACCTAAATTACTGTAGTAGTAAGCTCTTGGTGATTCCAACAAGAGCTGATACATTATCACAAAACACAGCAAACTGATACTCGCATGGAGTACAGCATAGCACTAAACCCCACCTCTTTCTTCACATGACTTCTGTGTAGGAACAGCGTGATTTCTTCGTCGCTGCCACCCTGCTCCACACCACAAGCGTACATTAGACAGCTGTGCGTACATGGTAATTATTAACTGTCATCAGTAAATACAATCATGAGGTGCCCTAATGTGGATTGTCCATGGAATCACGACATTCGCCTATAATCAATTTCACGAACAAGTCAATGAGTAATTCATGTTGAGGATTTTAGCTCGAACTCCCTCATGATGAGATGTATAGAACAGCAAGAATTGGAAGCTTCTTAAAAGACTCCCCTATTAGATTCACGGAGTTATTAATATTAAGTTAATGGTAATATACTAAAAAATTTACATCAATATTAGGATAATGTTAATTTACTTTCACGTTAATGTTGAAAATAAATGTTAATGGTTTCCAATGAAATATCAAGTATATGTTGAGCATGTGTTAACTTAATAGTTGCCAATGTAACATCAAGTAAATGCCAATGACGCTAACATCACGAGAACAGTAAGTCGCCATTTGCACAACACTAACATTAACTTTACTAAAACTCAACATGAGGACTACATGAATCTAATGCCTAGTTATGAACATCAGGAACTTTGACAATCTAATGGAGAAGGTATTTTGTGAGAGGCTATCTTCTGCGAGCGCGCTCTGCTGTCCGGGTGCACTAGGATCTGCAGGAGTTGTGATTGGCTATGGAAATTGGCAGGCCTACACAACTCCAATGCATAGGGTAGTATATGCTCTGCTCACCCGAGCAGGGCATACCCGCAACTGCAACCCTCTTTGTAATGAAGACTTTAGACGAAATTTCTCCTCAAGTAGATCAGTACTTACACCCAACAATATTGGATGAACACAATTGTTTCTAGCATGTACACAGTGGCACAATAAGAGCTACAAGAAATACCAAACCAGAAATAAACATCAAGCATCATAATACAACAGCAAGAAACTAGATACTTGCAGGTGACGGAAACATCTTTCGGCCTGTTGACTCGTCCAAAAGAGAAGTGAGGTCGAACAAATCTGAAGTCTTTATATGGATACCAGTTTCTTCCTCCACCTGTCAATTCATTTCTGCCAAGATTAAATCGATTCTGATTTACTTGAGAACTGCAACCCCAAATCAATGTACCAATTACAACAATAGTAGCTCCCGCATGTCGTTAAAAGTGGCGCGATTTTAACGCCAAATATTGTGACATGTGTGTACATAAAGATCTAACATCTAGGACAAGTATGGCTTTACATTTCTGAGCAGGTGTTCTGGAAGTTGACGAACTAATGGAGTACCGCCAATTCAAAGACATTGACGTTGTATACAATGTTCAACCATTCAGTTAATTTGAATTCAAGCATTTGTATGTAGTCTGATGACGATGATAGATGAGTACCTCGCGAGCGGCAGTTCCAACAAAGTCACCACCATCTTCATCAAGCATACCAGCAGGAAGCTCCATGACCGTTTTCCCCACTGGAACGCGAGCCTGCACATAAATTTGGAGTTCTTCATACTCTAGTCTTATCATATTTCGAAACTCCAAGAAATAATCCCGTATTCTATATCTGGTGTGTAAGTAAGTGCGTCTGCGTGAAAGGAACGGTCTATGTGGTGAAGAAGAACCTCGCCGTACCTGTTCAGTGATAACTGCATACTTGTCTCCGTCGCATTCCAACAATACCAAGATCCCTACAGCACCACCCCGTGCAAACACTACGCCTGGTAGCTGAAACCACAAGAAATCAGGGATTCAGAACGACGTTGAGTAAAAAATGCGTGTATTACTTTAACCCTAAGGACCAAGAAGTCACAGATGACAAACTCCTAAGGTTTATCGCTTCTTTGATAAAATTCATTAAACCCTAAGTTCCCAAAAGGCCACTCCCATATCTATAGAACTTGGAATCAGTCTTTGAGGAAGCTTCAATGAAGGTAACAAAACGTATCGATAGAAAGAAGAATTTCATATTTTAAGGATAGAGATATAGTTTGACAGTTAGTATGATCTACTAAGAGCTACCAAAGTGGACTTTCTATTTTAAGCTTGGGATGTAGGAGAGCTGGGTACCATTAGCACGACCATGTTTGCACACTTTGATGAAAACTGAAAATTGCAAAGACAATCAGTAAAATTTTGATTCAAACCTTCGCACCGGTTTCGTCGTCGACAACCTCTGCCTTGAACTTTACAAAGCCAACTCGACTCCCAAAAAAGTCCACAGACTGGATTCCAAAAGCCCACCTCATTGGTGTTAGATGGAAGGACAAATTTTGTAACGGGTCAAAGACAAAGAGCAACAGCAAATGAGCATACAAAGAGGGAAGGCATGAGAAACTGCGAGTTCAAAACCTAGAATACATCAAGGGATCGGCTTCTCTATCAACACCTGATTATAAATATTTAACTACTAAAAAACATTCAACAATGGTTGATGTAGTTCTCACCTGGATAAGGATGCGGTTGAGAGAACAACGAGCTCCCCCACTACCTCCCAAAGAGAGAATACCGGATGATCCCTTCATATCGTCCAGCCACCGTTGGAAAGGCCCTGAATCAATCGCTTGCCTGCATAAATGTTTGTGCGGATTAACAATCCGATCTCAACACGAACCCATTTTAGCGGACACCTCCAGTCATACTTGAAATAGTATTGATACAATGTTCCATCGTAAGTTGAAAAAATAAAACCGAAATACAATACCACTTCACATCTCTGCTACAGTGTGAAAAAGCAAGACAGGCAACACATCAATAACGAAGCATACAAGAACAGTAATGCACCTGATATCAGTGTCCGAAACTCCAGAAACTCCCACAACTTCCACGGCCTTCCCCGCAACATCGATTTGCACATGTCCACCAGCATCGTTCTCTGACACTCCTTTGTGAGCCATGCTTGTGAAAACTGACCGCGAACGAGAAAATTCTTGGCGACTAATCCGACAAATGCTGTTCGATGCCGATGTCACGCCGCTAGTGTTACAAAACACCGCAAGTGCCTGCTTCCATACAAGTTACAAAATTAAAGGCAGAGGACAACGATACAACATTCACCAAGTAATCAAGCCGTTCCCGCAAGTTCCTCAACCCCAATCAACGGAATTTCGACCATCAAACAATTCGAAAGAATAGCACACCAGGAAAAGCAAGCGCATGCCTGAATTAGCAGCCCCTGCTGCCTCGCCAGTTGCAATAAACCCTGCAAAACCCTAATGTAGTCGGAAATTAGAATTCTGTCCGACTTGGACTTACGAAATTCGGAAAGGTTGCACTAACCACTACTGTGCCAAGACTTGTGGAGCATTTAGGGTTCAGACTAAGAATTTCAAAGTCATGTTTCCAGTTGCTGTATGCTACTTGCATTCGAATGGACGTCCTATTCTGTCCAATCAAGAAAAGGGAAACACCGGGCACAAAAATGATGAAGCGACTGCACTAACAAAATTAATAGAAACTAAGTACATGTTTTCATATACTGCGTAACCACTACGGTGTCGAGAGATCTGCTGCGGAATTAGGGTTTCGGGAAACAATTTCACGACATGAGTGTTTCTAGTTGCTGTATGCTATTTCCATTGGAATAGATGTCCTACTCTGTCTAATTCAAAAAGAAAACAAGAATGATGAAGCCAGTGCACTAAATTAAATTGAAACTATGCTACTGTACCTTCCTGATTTCATACATTGCGTGAGCACTTACGGTGTCAAGATCTACTGCGCATTTACGGTTTAGGAAAAGAAGTTCAACGTGATGAATGTATCCTCTTACGCTTTGCTATTGACATTCGACTACTTTTACACAATCGATTCAATTCAACCTAAAAAGATAAAAAAATCGGCAAACAAGTGAACTCAGTTGCCAATGGAAACTAATGTAATGTCCTACGCTGCGATTACCAGTTGCGAAGGTGCCGCGCGGCAGTTTGTCCCAAAATTTGGCAGCGAATTGCGCGCGTTCGTGAATCTGCGAGCAGCGGCGTTTCTGATGGAAGCGGTGCACGGAAAGCGGCCCGGGAAGCGTGTCAACGACATCGCCGCACACTGAAATCACAGTCCTGCATCTTCACAGTAAACCTCTCGTAGCCCTTCAACGCTTGGTAGACCTGTTTTTGTCAATTTTTTTTGCCACAATTTTCGCATCTGCAAAACAAGTGAAGGATTTGAGGTATGTGCACCTAAAAGTGACCCTCTCCTAATTGTGACACTTATTTACAACTGAGTGACCAGGATTTCAACCTTAGTGGACATAAGCTTACCTTACTCACTGAACTCTAGAGAATGGGTTTGGCGTCTCCTTCCAACAATGAACCGGGAGTTCATGGGGGTGATTCAGCTTTTGGCCCTTCTTTACACGTGTCATTTGGTGGTTTTTCATGATCATGCATTTGTTGCCTAAAAGGGGCTTCACATTAAACACACGCAGGAAGTTGGAAAGGCCACCATTCTTCTGCCCTCTCGACAGTGAAAAGCAGTCCACGTATAAGGTAGCAACACCCAAAATCGTCAAAATAAGCAATTCAGCATAATTGGAGACACCTTCTTATAGAAATGATATTTTTTTAGTATTAGCACCTGAAAATCATGAATTTAAAAAAAAAAAAATAGAATTTTTGGATAAGGCATCTATTTTCTATGAATTTTCAAAGTACAACTCCCTAGGGCACCCTAAACCACACTCTACTAAATCTGACTTGATTCTAACACCAAAATCTAAAAAAATCAGAGCCCACCAACCACAATTAAGCAATGGGCACGGTTTCAAGGTACATTTGAAGACACTTTAAGGAACTCTACTATCAACTATGGGTACACTAACGGTTATGGGTGTTGCTACCTTATATACATTATAGTGTGAAAAACTTACACGATAGGAAGCGCTTCAAAGCACTATAAGCACCCTTCCAGCTAAGGTAACAAGCTTAAGAATCGCACAGGCATTGAGAACCGCCCCTGTAAATGGCTATGAAATGGACATGAGGTGACTCTGAAATTGACCTCCATAGTCATTGAATGAAGCAATGAAAAAAGCATTATTAATCCCAAGAGCCAATCATTCCCTTTGTTTTCCCATCTTTCTTTAGAAGTTGCAAGTGCACGGTTTATGGAAGACCTGGGTTCATAAATAGGGGTCCACAACACAACTACTTTGAAAATTCATAAGTAATTCAATAATGCTTCAAAAAATATGAAACCACTTGTGGTAGATTCCTCATCTATTTCTCATTGTCTGAAAAATAAGCTAAAAATATTTCCATCCAAGAAAATACATGAAAAAGGCATATCAGCCCTTACATGAGTGGTTTCTGAGCCTGTTTTCTTAATTGAAATCCTTTGGAAGAATTTTGTTGCCAAATCAGCTACTTTTTCATCCGTGTATTTCCTTCAGGACGGTTTAGTGTGAAATCCCATTTGCCATGCACAACCAATTACAGTGAAGAAACATCCAAAAGCATCCATGTTTTCCATTCATGCACACTAGATTTTCCTTTGAAGTGTCTCTAGACTTCCATTATAGTGTTCCTAAGAAGTGTCATTGAATTGTCCCCTTACTTAATTGCTATTAGTTGAATGTTGATTTTGTTAGATTTCAGTTTCAAGTCGAGCTATATGACGGTTTCAATGGTCCAGTGAGCTGCCACTTTAAAAAAATATAGAAATTATATGCCACATCCAAGAAATCTATTTTTTTGGCATTTCGATTATTTTTATTTAAGTTTGCAAAAGCAATCGGTTAAAAAACTAACAAATAAAATTACAACTAGGTTTGAATACTAAATTGAAGGCAGTTCATCAATTGAAGGCAATTTACACACTAGAGTGGTTGCAAGAAACACCTATTGGTTTTTGTAGCGTTTTCTATAGTACTGATTTTTTCTTTCGGGAGTACTGTATAATTAGAAAAACAATTTTAAAGAAAATGTGAAAAATATTTTTAATGTTTAAACCTCTATGAAGAAGGTACCCAAAGAAGGAAAAGTATAGAAAAAATCTCTAAGTAGGAGAACTAGAAAAGTCTCAAAAACTAATAAAATCTCAGGAAAATAGGTACTTTCACATTTTAATTTGTAAAAAAAATAAGAAAAGCAATTTTTAAAAAAACTAAAAATTGTCAATTTGGTAGAGCTTTGTGATGAAGAGATTTCACCAAAAGAATGATCTTAAAAACCATCATCAATGTTCAAAAACACGCGCTCAAAGGAGCCCTGTTAGCACGCATGTGGAGGACGCAAAATAAAATATTTTTCAATTTCCTTTGGTAGAAACATGACTTCCTACTATAGAAATAGACCATAGAAATTTCAGCTCTAGATCATTAATTTTGAATGCTCTCCAGTATAAAAAACTCTAAACCATAAAGTGTGACAAATTAGCTAAATTGAAATTGAAATATAAAATAAATTCTGAAAGTTTCTTTAAAATAGGGGATCTAAATACTATCAAGTTAGCCATCTTCAATAAAAATTTCAAGTTAATCAAGTTTATGCTTCAAAAGTTATAGCAAATGACGAAAGAGTCATTCTCATTGTGACGCAAAATAGTACAGGTCTTTCTTGAATATGGTATAAAAGGTTTGGCTTAAATTAATATAAAAAAATGTTAAATTTTTTGGCTAATTCTAGGACCAAATAGTTGAATCTACATGTAAATGTAAAGATGGTTTGTCAAAAAAACAAAGAATCCAATAACTATCCGTTGAGTCAAATCCCAATCTATCATTTGACCATCTACGATAAAGAATTTTTTTGATCATGGCAATATGAAGGAATTATTTCACTGAAATTTCATAAGAATGAAGAATGGAGAGGTTGTTTTTAGAATAAAATTCATTATTCATCATGAATCTTTAAAGGATATGGAAGCAATCAAGCTCTCATCAACATTGTTCCATACCTAGTTCTCGTATTCAAAAATGTTATGAACAAAATTCAGAGAAAATGTTTGAAAATGTCAAAGAAAATGTCCCTTTCAACCCCTCTCTAAACTTTATCCATAACTTTTGATTGGAGGCTTGAAACCTCTAATAAGTTTTTGGAGATGAAAATCAGCTTGATTTTCCACATCAACCTAGTTCAAAGTTTTTTGAAAAAAATTATTCAACTATACCAAAATGAAGTTTGAAAGTTCTACTTCAAACACAATTCCTACTTTTGAATTAACTATGAGCGGTTGAGCTCCTACAAATCCCAATTTACAAATCTCATACGGGTCGTTTTACCTCTTACCACCTCACTTGTATCAAAAGCTTATCTTCGCATCTCTAGACGCTCACAATAATTGGCTTTTGAGGCTATGCGAGACACTTGCCAAATGTTTATTTATTTATTTTTATTTAGTGCCCAATTTTGAATACAATGACCAGTTCTAACCGCTATACCCTTGGGCTACTCAGCTACAAACCGGAGGAAGCTTGTGTAGGGCAATTGAATTCTGCTTTTTTTAATGGAGAAAGGATAAAAATCATCATTTCTTTTTTATAAGCTGTTCATTTCCTATAGTCCTAGTTTTCTGTTCAGTTATACAACCGTAAACCACTCCCAGGTAATCGCGCGTTTGTTTTGCGGGTGGGTTCTCTTCCACAATTAGGGTTCCGTATCCGTAATGCCCGATTACGCAAGTTCGCCCGCGTAATCGGGCATTACGGATTTTTCATCCAAAAGTATTGTGTCATCCAAAAATATTCAGTTGCCTGCTTGTGGTTTACGTCGGGATATGCCTCTCGTCGTCAAGCATTTCGGGAAAAAAAGTGCCTCCTTGTCGGCTCTTTTTTCCCCCGAAATGCCCTCCTCTTCAAGCATTGCCCTATACTAAAATACTAAAATTAAGATGGTAATTTATTATTTTCAGTCGTCTAATTTTACACTAGCTGTTGGATCTCCTTGTTCATTGGTTTCGATCGATTGCAATGGAGTTGATTTTAGGTCAATTCAGAGCTGAAGTGTGGAAGATCTGACAATTGCACTAATAAAGGTGCCACTATCCACTGGATACAATATGCACAGGATATGTTTGACTCCTAAGTGCCCAAGGCCTTTTTTGAACTTACTAGAATGTACTAAAAAATAAACCAAAAAAGTTTTGATAAGTTTCATCAATTTTTAACTGAATAAATTTGAACTAGACAAATTAAGGGTCACATAGGTAAAGAAAATACAACACGATCACTTATGGATTGATGAAAAAAAGGCTTTGGGACTTTAGGGGTTAACTTAGTAGGACGCTAAATCTATCCTACGAAGTAGTCCCTGCAGGGTGAATTTACCTCTAAAGAAAATAAAGGAATTTTTTATTTTTTACATATGATAAAATTTGCAAATTTTGAATTCATATTTGCAATCAAAGGTCTACATTAGATAGGAGAGGTGAAGGACATAAAATTAACACGGCACAAAATAGGGGGCTTTTTTTAACAATTACTATGCAAAACACAAAATTCACCCTACATGACCCATTATGGAGGACAAGTTTAGCATCCTGCCTTAACTTACCGTGCTTGCTATTTGTGTGTAAAATGTGGATTGCAATGGAGTTGGAGGACCTTACTTACAAGAGGCAACCCATTTTTGACCACTTAAGCAGTTACACGTATAATCTACAAGGTGGGTTTCTTCAATGGAATTTTTTTTCTATATGCAAAACTAGAATTCAAAAGGTTCCCATAATTTTCTAGATTTTTATTTTTTAAAACATAATTACTGTAAATTTTTTAGCGGAAGATTCTATTCCTCCCATACCGGTGATATAGGGCTTACTATTTCCAACCATGGGTTGAAAACAAATTTGACTAAGGGGTGGTTGCAATATTGAAAGTCTTGTGGCCAATCAAAATGTGCCACAACTACATCAAGAATTGCGCCGTAATTAATCATTGTTCATCTCCTCTTACACAAAAAGAGAACATCCTACATAGCCAAAATGAGGGATCAGGAATGAGTTGCCTCCTATAATGATCATTTCTTAACCTTGGAACGCAGTTGGATGACAATTTTGCAAATTGGACAAAAAAGTGAATATTCTTCATTTGCTTTTTCTTTCAACATGTGGTTGGTGTCTTATGAAGTGCTTGGAACTGAGAATGTAGTGGTATAGTTCAGTTGTTTGTTGTAACCTCAAATGGATCATAGCACTAAAAACGGTATGGTGTGCTCTTCATTTTTGGTCAGATTGTGAGATCGAATGTATGATACTATACACAACACTTGTCAAAATCACATGAGTTGCCCAGGACGGAATAGTGCTTCCAAATTTGTTCGCACCTATTTTCCTCCTTGTATTCCTAAACATCTAACTCAATCAATGCAAGCTCTAATGCGGGAAGATTCTCGTGCATTTGCCAGATTGGAGATCATCTGACTATTTACTTGGCTGATTCTGTGCCAATGAACATACAATTATTTTGCTTATTGAAATGCATCAAAAAAACTTCTCTTGAATTGCACCTTGGAATGATGAGCGAGTCTTGTCCACTTCTGTTGCTTTCCAGGACCTTTAGGGATGTGACTCCATAACCCCAAATTCATTGTCACCCATTCTCACCAAAACAGTCACGAAATTCCATCGTCACTTTCTCTCCACGGTCATAGTCTGGCATTTCAGGATTAAAAGACCACAAAAATTTCAAAAAGTCACCATGTCAAGAGAACCTCATGTCAAATCCATTTCAACAAAAAATTACTCAAAAAATAATAATATTTTGCTTGTAATCAAATTTAGAAGGAATTTTGAAATTTTTAGAAGGAATATTGGTGATAGCATTGCCACTGGTGAATCTAACCCATATGGATGAAATCTAAAACTCAAAACCTACAACTTTTATTTGTATATCATTTCCAAAATATTCTTCCAAATAGTACTTTATTTTTCTCAAATCGTCAATTCTGGAGAACACTCTGTACATTAACTTAAAGGGTTAAAACCTTTGAAATTTTGAACACAAATTCTGAAATCAATGATAAAAAATAACTAGAACACAATCAGGGCATCACTTTTATAAAAATACACATCTCAGTATCATCTGCAACGACTAAACACCCCTTCACAGAGGTGATCTATGTAGAGGTATATCGAAAAATGAAGACACAAAGCATTCAGAATACAATTTTTCATGCTTCAGACATGCAACGTTCATCCCTAGTTGTTGGAATTGACAGAGAGGGGATTAAGATCTCATGCGAATGCGCCCAAAATAATGGCAAAAAAATGATCAGAGAGAGCAAAATTTAGAATACAGAGCCAATGATAACAAAAGTGATAGTGTACCCAACTAATCGTCATTTTTAACAAGGAAATCCCTCACTTCAGGGTATACTTCGCACTTAGCCTGCATAATTCCATGGTATAAGGGGTTAGCATGAGACACAGGTAGAGTTGAAGCCCAACGACTACGTTAAAATCAAATACTGTGTACACAATTGGACGTTACAATAATTATTTAAATAAACTTCGTGGGAGCAAACCCCAGCATCAGATATCGCAGATGACAAACTGCCTCAGGCTACCTCAATTTAAAGCACCATTATATAAACGCAAGAAAATAAACTGCAAAGGTTTGCAGATAAGAAAAAGAATGACATACCGTCCGACCACATAGAAGATCATAATGAGAATAGTGCCTTTCTTGATCTCCAAACTCCTTGTAAGTCGCCCCGTTTGGAAACACCTTTGCGGTATCTATGAGCATCACCAAATCACTTTTCAGAAGCAAGGTAATTCAATTCAGGGGCTCAAAATACTAAACACCAAATTTAAGACACTCTTGAAACCCTTCTAGACATAGTGGATGAATATTCTGGCAGTCTCACCGATAACAGCAGACGGGGGGCAGATAAGATCACGGTCACCAGCAATC
The DNA here is from genome assembly GCA_951799445.1 of Pseudisothecium myosuroides. NCBI lineage: Eukaryota > Viridiplantae > Streptophyta > Bryopsida > Hypnales > Lembophyllaceae > Pseudisothecium > Pseudisothecium myosuroides. The sequence goes on from OX637295.1 coordinate 15,799,525, forward strand.
GCCATAACAGGAACTTCACAATCCTTGAGAAGCTCTTTATAAGAAACAGAGCCATCACGGTTTCTCAGACCTCCACTATCGAAGGCTGATTTTAACTGGTGCAATAATCCCATCGGAATAGTGCCTGTTGCCAAAAAATACAAATAGTGGCTGCCCAATTAGAAAGTGAGCAGGAACTGCAATCCAAGAATTCAAAGCACAAGAAAAATAGTCATAAAACTCCAAGCACAGAGATTGAAACAAAATGGACTCAAAAACTAGAAAGTGAACTCACAAAAGTTTGTGAGAACCAGCTTCTGAAATAGTTCTGCATCCATCATTCCTTTAGCTGAGACATGGTAGCCAATCCATGCAAGCGGATAAGGTCCCTTTGTAATCAATGGAGTTACAGCCGACATCATCACTCCCAAGGGAACCACTGGAATATTTAAAAGCTGAGCAGGGCTTGCCTGCATAGTTAAAAAAATCAGGAAAAAAGCACTTAACGACCAATAGCGGCTCAATTCATATATAGAACTACAGAACTGAATAGACCACCAAAAACATCAGAAGAATCGCAAGATCTGAAAGAAAACGCACTCAAATTCACTACAGTATCATACCAGGACATATAACACCAAAGAAATATAAGTAATATGATAATGCCATGTCAAGTTTCGCAAGTGTGCCAGCTTTGTGGAGAGCAAAGTATGGAATACTTACAAACGGAATAAGAAGCTTCAGAGAGCTATCGGACATTCCATACTCTAACGAGGATGCTACTGTAACAGCTGCTTTCAGTCCATGCTCCGCTGAAATCCAGGTTTAGTGTTAGACAATGAGTGGACCTTACGATGGACCCAAAGTCCTGACTCTTGACCAAGCCTCCCAGAAGAACAAATTGTATTGAGGGTATTTAGAGCTATTGAAGGCTAGACTTACGAACTCAATACACAAGTGCATTCTTACCACGCGTGCCCAGCATAGCGTATAGAATAATGCCGCCCATTGAATGACCCAGGCCAAAAACCTTTCCGTCCGGACAATCTGAGTGGCTCCTGACATACTCCATCTGTGTGAATCCAGACCTACTTAAACTCATCATATTAACGTACTCACATCAAACAAATGAGAAATAGACAGAAAATAATACCAAAAACATAGAATCTCTAGCTTGACTGAATATTCATACCGCTGCGGGTACATCCTCCTCGAGGTAGTTGTCAAAGTCCCAGTCGTACTTTGAGACGAGTTCAAGTACCTCCTGGACACTGCCGACTGTTGAATTCAGCCTTCCCTGCAAAAGGCAGTCGATCCTTGAGCATACAAGCATCAATTAGTGCCACAAAAGAAGTCAAGTAAGGTGAATTAAAAGTGAATTAAATTCTCTCAGAGCTAGGTGATCACCTGCAAGTTCGACACAGTTGGTGAAACGGACCGTTGCCCTATCTCAAGCATACTTTCTACACTTTTTGTTGCACTGGATAGTTGTGCTGTTAAAGCTGCATTCCTTCTCTTCCCATCGAGGAAACCCTTCAAGGATTCTTGAAACCCTCCAATACGCGTGTTTAAGTACCCTCGTTCAAAGAGGGATATTACCTGCAAAAACCAGGTACAAAAGACAAATAAGAATACCATCTGATTCTTGTCCTGGGATCCAAGAAACAAAAATGTATTTCCTAAACCAATTTAGACTGGAATCCACACTCTTCCTCAAATAAAGCATTCAATGCAGATTACCGACCAAACTACTCTAAACTGCAGTCCTAAGAGCTAATATCATGCATGACTTAGGGTTCCGTATATTCCACAAGTAGTTATTCCAGGACGAGTAAGACATGAACGTTACAGAGACATGAGTGCAGATCAAGGAACAAGAAATACCTTACTGACAAACTTGTGTGAAAGCAGATAAGACTGATTCACCCGCACTAGACGCTTATATCTTTCTATCATCCTACTCACTACACTAGTCAGCAATGAACTCTCCGGATCCTCTTTCTTTAACTCCCTCAATTCCCTATTCTTAAGAGCTACTTCGGCTTTTCCAGCTGCATCCTCAGCCCTCGGTCCAACATTCTCGTCGGTATCAGGCGGTCTCTTATACCCCAAGGAAGAAGAATCACTTGAACCATTTGAACTGGAATCATCTAAGGCATTTGGGGTAGCACTTGGACTTTCTGTCAATGGCCCGTCACCCTTCTGCACATGCTTCTCTTCAATGTGTTTTTCCATGTGTGGAGTAGCTTTAGAAGCCCCTTCAATAGCTGCCCCTACAACAGTGTCCTGAACCCCTGCGCTCAGTGCTCCATCAGCTCCCCCTAACTCGACAGCAGTGGGCTCCCCCTCTCGCTTGCTCAACCCTGCACCCCGGACCTCCAAAATCCATGTATCAAACCCTGCATCTGCTAAATACCGCGCCAACGAGACCTGTGTAAGAAAAACACGATGCCTTACCACCAATTCTTTTTTCCTTGAATACAGATCCCTAAAATTGCTACAAAACTCATTGAAAAGAAAAGAATAACTCTTACTAGTGAAAAATGAAGGCATGTGTACTATACCATTCCACACTTAATTGAGTTGGTTTAGGTCAGGCTTTTCTATATGGTAGAAGACTTACATTCGGAGCGAGATCAAAGCAATAGGCGTTTGTTGCAATGCCAGAGAGCATCAATACGGGATGTTTTCGTTTGGTAGCCTGCAATAAGGCAGAGGACACTAAAACCATTAGGGCTTATCCCGTCTTCCATTGACTGATCCCTGTTACCAACAGAAACTCATCTCTTCCAACCATGATTGCCCTTCATTTAGAAAGTTAGGTGCAAGCAGGACTTAGCTCAATGTGCGGTTTGCGGTTTAGGGTTTAAGGTTTAGGCTTGTTTACCATCCTTTCAATTGTGGTCTACAACCTCCCACTTCGAATAATTGCATAAAGAACCATTGACAAAAAATTGATTGACAAAAATTGGATACAAAACGAACTTGGTTCCAATTGGCTTCTTCTCTTGGAGGTTTAGGATTCTCACATTTTTGACTGGGAGGTAGCGCCAAAGCGCCAGGCGCCAGGTCGTCCCGGGCACGGGCACGTAGTGCAGTTCATCGGCCGTGCACATGTCAGGCTTCACAGGTGAGTCGTTCTCGCCCTTCTCGTCAGCCAACCCCACCTCCTTGTCCTTCTCCATAGCCTCTCCAAGCTCTTCCGTCTCTTGCAAGCTCGCAAACGGGCGTCCCGTGGTCCATCTCCGGCGCTCAACATTCCTCCACGACGGACCACAGGCGCTACCAGTCCTCGGCAATCCTGTTCGGATGTTCGCGGTGGATACTTTCACAGGCGCAAGCACTCGAGGAGCTCGCATTGGAAGAACCGCTCGCAGACATGGATGCAGAATTCGAGAGCTCGGAAGTGTTGGCAAGCGATGCATATCTCTTCCTACAGGTCTTCAAGAAAACAAAAAACCCAACTGAAACTACTCTCGAAGGTTCAAAATATCTGATTAATTGAAAAAAGATCTCGAAGACACCAACTGCTCCCTCAATGTGTGAACTCCATTGTTCGTCGTCCCCACACAAGAACTCAATACTGCACTAAGATCGATTGAATTCCAAAAAATGTCGTCGATCATCTGGAGAGCATCGCAGCTGAAGACTCCATGCGACGAAGGGCTGGGAGAGACTGAGCTTAAATCGAGAGATTCTGTCAGAAATCTGAAAAAATAATCTCAAATTCTACACAATTTCAGCAGGAGAGAATGATTCAGAGCGGAGCGCGAATTGTGTTGAGGTTTTCGAGGAGTCGAGAGAAATTAAGTTGCGCGCGCATGAATTTCTGCGATGGCGGATACCAAAGGGATTCTTCGAAGTCTGAGTGACTCGAGCGAGCGAGATTCTGCATTTTAGATGAAAAGAGGTTGATTTCATCTGTTTAGAAACGACGACGTTCGACGTGATCTGTTCGGCCACCTGGGCAGGATAGAGCGGTGCCAAGTGGCAGGTTTTGCCGTCAGTGGTGTGCTGCGTAAGGTAAGATAGGACCACCCATAGTCGATAACTTTAAGCATTTTTCAGACAAATTATTAGAGTTAATCGCAAAGTTGTCCTGTGTTTGCAAACTTGTTTCAGAGGAAGGTTTAATTAAGAATAGAACAAAACAAACACGGCATCAAACTCAATCAAACTTGAGTATGGGTGCTCTATAGAGTTTGGTCTTGTGTTTTTCCAAAACTCCCGCTCTTGGTCCCGCATTTGCTCACTTTACGATTAACTCTATTGTAAGCACTATTAGCCAAATAATCCTATGTAGGAAGATAGGAAATATGGGGATTGCAAATTTTCCAAAATTTATTCCTAAAATTGAAATTATTGTGAGTTTTGAAAGCCAAAAAGTTGTCTGGACTAGTAGCCAATAATTAGACTCTTTTAATTCCAATCATAGAGTAACTACTTTCTTGCTCACTACTTCTTATTTTCTTGCTCACTACTTTGGGACATGTGTAATAACCTCATTAGTCCTAACCTTGAAAAGGAGAAAAAAAAACATTTCTAAACTTTGGTTGGAAAATTATTCCAAGCTTGGTTGAAAATAGTTGCAACCTACAAGTTGGGTATGGCTCTCTGGTCGAAAATGGGTGGTCCTACATAATTCCTAAATGCCCAAGGCCTTTTTTGGGCTTCTTGGAATTAGCTCTATGCTTAACCAAAAAGCCAACATTTTGATAAGTTTTATCCATTTTTTTTTAATTGTAACCGTACAAATTCAAACTAGACATGTTAGAGATGACATGGGAAAAGAAAACACAACAACATCACTTATAGATTGACAGATTATAATGTTTGATCACAAAGGTGCTAAAATTGTAAAAATGATTTGAAGTCTTTCAATCTTCTTTTCACATGTCAAATCTTAAAAAATTGGTCACCAAAAAAATATGAGGTCAAAGGACATAACATGCATATCTCTAATCAATTTATGACTTTTCAAAATCTATTTCACAATTTTTTTAAATGAATTTCTAATGTGATTTTTTCTCTAAGATCTATAGTAGTGTATTTGAGGCTCATTTCTAAAGAGGATTTAACACTAGAAAATCAAGATTTTCAATGGGCATCATTGCACAAAATCTAGAATAGAAAAATCATAATCATTCATTTTCTAAATCGGATTTTTGATGCTAAAAGTGAACCTCAAAAAGAAAGTTTCAAAAATAAAAACTACTAAAAGTAGTAATTTGATTAAGTTTTAGTAACTTCAAAGTATTGTCAATACCAGAATTTGGTGGCTTGGGCATTTAGCAGTTCAAAAGGAAATCATCCATTTATTAAGCAATTCGGCATAGTTAGAAGCACTTTTTTCTAAAAAAAAATTAATTTTGCAATATTAGCAATTGAAAATCATGAATTTTCAAAAAGTTTTTTTTTTTGAATTAAAACATCTAATTTCTGTGAATTTCAAAGTAGAGCTCCCTAGGGCATCTTGAACTACACTCTAGTAAAATTATCTTTGTTCTGACACCGAAATTTAAAAAAATCAGTAGCCCACCAACCGCAATTAAGTATGGGGATGGTTTAATGGTACTTTGGGGGAACACTTTAAAAAAAGTCTATTGGTGGAAGAGTGGATACATAGACGTGTATGGATGTGTCTACTTTAGAGCATTTGCAATGTTTCACGATAGGATCTCCCTGCTTAAACAATGCAGAGTTTATCTTTGAAAAGCTTCTCACTTCAAGACCCACCAACTCTAAAAATCTTCACCGCACTTATTTGACTATCAATGTTGACTTCTTACTTCTTGAATTTTTTTGCAAAAACATTAGAGGATTTTTGGGCCTTTGGAAGACTGCAAGTTCTCTACGAGTTCCCAGACTATAGGAACTCTGAGAACGCTGGTAATTCACCCGCAATCTAACGTGGCCGAGAGATTGCCACATCAAATATTAATAATTGAATAATATTTTAATAATATTTTAAGAAAAAAATTATTTTTTTAATATTTTCAAATTTTCAAATTTTATATATATATATATATATATATATATATGTATGTATATTTTAATATTAATTTTTTTTTATTAAAATGCTAAAAGAATACTAAAAAAAAAATTCAAAAAAAAAAAAATGATGTGGCAGTCGCTTGGCCATTTGATAGCATTGCAGCATTCCTGTAGAGTTCCCACAGTACAGGAACTCACAGTCTCTTAGAAGCCCAAATCTCCTCTAATGGAAATAATGCTTTTGCCATAAAAAAGTAGAGATGCTCTTGTACCCTTCACCATGAAACTAGGTGTCCAATAAAGTGTTACCAGTATGACTTCAAATCAATTGCTTTGAATGGTTGCTACTTACAAATGGTGCTTCACAGTTGTAAAGCAACAAGCTTTTAGTTACTATAGTGGCGCTTTTCTCAAGGCGCTTCAAAACATGCACCTATTGAACATTTTGAAGTTTCTTTCAGTCTTGACTTTGATAATTCACAAAAAATACAAAAAATCTCCAAATTACTATTATGTTTAATATTACTACTGATTTCCTATTGTTTAGTATATCCTATAATTGATTTCCATTTGTCTTTAGTAAGGGAAAAATAACATTGAATTATGATTTTGACTCCATCTATATAAGAACTCAAATGAATAGGATGAATATAAGTACTTTATAGGGTTGGGCATCAGTTTGAGGGAGCATTGTAATGTTACGCCTTATGGCAAAAGGCGGGAGCCCAACACTTGAGGGTATAGTTTTGTAGTGTGGACAAAGTCTAGTATCCAACCTTTCGTTAAATTTTGAATGTGTAACAGTGCCAAGTATAGTTACAAAATATAATAGCCATACAACTATATTAGGATAAGACAAGAATCTGCATAGAAAAATGGACGAAAAATCACAATTGTGCACACTTAGGATGTGTTTGCATTAGTCCATTGTTCAAAATTTGAACATTTGGTTCCTGAGCGGTTCATAAATCATACAAACAATGCTCAATTGCCACTATTCCAACACAATTAGGTGTAAGGTAGGAAGCTCAACCTCCGACCGAGCATTAAAAGCGAACATGACTTAGAGGTACATTTTTCTTTCTTCAATGTACCAATTATGCACATTTCAGGAGGTGGTCGCTTTCGATGACTACAAATGACCACTTTTTTCCAACTTCAAAAATTCATAACTAATTCCGCAAAGGTCCAAAAAATATTAAACGACTTGGATTAGATGTCAATTCCACTTGTCTTTCAAGGAAAATATACTGAAAAATATTTCAAGATGTTTTACCTCCCCAAAAGTCACTTTCAGTGCTTAGATGGTCGCTTTATGGACCTCCTATTTTAGTTACCATGGACCGGATGTCTGTATGCTCTTGCCCACAAAAGAAATTCTGAACTTTAATTTTTTTTTTTATTCTAAGAAAACTGAAAGAAAGGTACCTTTCACAGCTTGCAATTTTGGGCGAATTTCAGTTTCTAGTAAGGTAGCAGCACCCATAACCGTCAAAATAAGCAATTCAGCATAATTGGAGACACCTTTTTGTAGAAATGATATTTTTTTAGTATTAGCAACTAAAAATCATGAATTTTCAAAAAAAAAAATAGAATTTTTGGATAAGGCATCTATTTTCTATGAATATTCAAAGTACAACTCCCTAGGGCACCCTAAACCACACTCTACTAAATCTGCCTTGATTCTAGCACCAAAATCTAAAAAAATCAGAGCCCACCAACCACAATTAAGCATTGGGCACGGTTTCAAGGTACATTTGAAGACACTTTAAGGGAACTCTACTATCAACTATGGGTACACTAACGGTTATGGGTGTTGCTACCTTAAGCTCTCAAAAAAACAAAGTATTCAATGAATATCATCCCCAAATGTTCATCACTGGCACCTTAAACCCTGGCTGGCTTCACCAGAGCACTTAAACCCTAACGAAACCCTCAGTCTCACCACAAGGCAGTTGCCATAACCGCCATTCCAGAGTTTTCCACTTTCTATTTGTTCCTGTACTACCGGTACCAATTCTGAATCCGATGCCAAGAGTTGAGTATCTGTGTTCTCGGGTTCCAATGCAAGTGAATTGCACAGAGTTTGCATGTGCAGATGGTGTTTTTTTTAGGGTTTAGGGTTTAGGATTACGAGTTCGAGCTGCAGTGAGATTGAGAGAACAGGCAGTTGCTGTGGATTGATGTCTTTCCTGGTCCGTCCAACGTGCACCTTCATCGCTAAGCCCCTGTGTCGTGTCCTGCCGAGATGTTCGAGTTTTTGCTCCAAATGGAGTGAAGGTTTCCCACCTTCGAGCATTGCAATGGCTGATGAGAAGATGAAAAGACGCCCCTTCCGAAAAGTGGAAATGAGGGCAGTCCAATCGGAGGCCCAGCTGCTGGAGGAGGAGGCTTCCGTCGGGGTGAAAGATGATGAGGCGTTGGTGAGAATGTGGCAAGGCTTTGGGAGGACGCAGGAGGTTCCAGTTCTTGTGAAAAAATTGATGCAGAATACGAAAGCTCTGGAGGCTGAATTGGGAGAGCAGCTCAAGTTTGGGGGTCCTAGAGGCTCTCTGAAGGTGTAACCCTAAATCGTAAACCCTAAACTTCTCTATACGTAATTCTTGACCGGAATACTTGGGTATGAATGCCTTGTTGTTTGAACTATTGAAATCCTCGCGTTTGAAATCCTAGGCAGGGAACTTTAATTCGTCGTTGCAATGTCAGTGTGGATAATGGTGTATCAGAAGGCCATTGTTGAAAGCTTTCCAACAAACTTAAAGATTGACCTTAACGTCGCAATCTTGATACGGATGATGGCGTTTTCTAGGTGCATTGTGTATAGCTTTCCAACAAGCTATTACAAACGAGACTTGAGCAAGAAATCTCGAGAAATAAAACTTTTTGTTGCTCCTCTCTGCTGTCATATTTGCTGTGCACCTTCAATTGGTTGCTGTGATCTCAATACTGGGTTAGGAAGCATATTGTAGCTCATTAGAATCGCATTTTCAGTAGGGATCCATCAAGATATCACCGCTAACATTTGGTTGAGGATTGAGTGTAAAATCGTAATTTGAGATTTTGAGTGCATCCATTGGTTATATTATCTCTGTTTATTAGCGCCTTTTAGACCTGGCGTTCTGGTTTAAGACGTGACAAAATTTGGCTAGCATATCAGTATATCACATTTAGATGGAAAGTTTATTAGAAATATGTTGGTGCAGGGTGAAGCTGGGAAAACCGAGGATCGTAGACACCGTGCATTTTACCACACACTCTCGGATTCTGAAGCCAAGTTGCAATTTTTTGCTGCTCGCCAAGTTGCGTGCCGTATTCTTGGTAGCCATGGCTATCTCTGTGAACACGTAAGTTTCAGAAAGCATTTTTCTTGGTTTACTTGGCTAAACTGAGCAGACACTCAGTGATACTGCGGACAAATGCTCACTCTTACGTGTGCTCACAACTGGCCTTGTGGAAGTTGCCCAATCTGATTCTCAGGATATACAGGGAATGTGCAATTACAGAATTTGTCATGGAAGGTGTACTGAACCGTTTTTGACAGACGCCATTTGGAATGAGTTTAAAAATTGTGACTGATTGTCCATGCAGTGCTGGCTTCCGACTGAGGACTGTATGTGCGAAGCCTTGGTGGGGGGATCTTTATGGCAGCATGTCCGTCTTTGGGTCTACATGCACCCTAAGGTATGGATTAAACTTTTTTTTAGCTGTTTCTAGATTATCTTCGTTTTGTGATAACAATCTAGAGCGGTGTTGACAAAACGAAGATCATCCAGAAGATGGTTTGACCACACCTTTTTTCATTATAATTGCACAATAGTTCGTTGGAACTACACTTGCCTACAATATTTGGTTGAGTATCAACACTTTCATTCTTGAACTCAAAATGTAAGAGAATATGTGCTGAAAAAAATACTTCAGGGCATCTTGTTTACCCCAATTTTTTCTTGAATTAGCAGACGAGCCCAATGTGTAAGCAGCTCCGTTCAAGAATGTTATGAATGTACTTTTTTGAGGTCCTGGAATCATTTTCTGAACTATTTTGCATTTTGACAGGACTTTCTGCGGAAGAACAACACGGGCAAGCTGTTGTGGCAAACCCTCGGAAACCAGGTCCAATTGTGTGTGTGCGGTATACAACTACACGAAGATGTCATGTGGGATGCCCTCCAACAGGCAGGTTTGATTCTCCTTTTTACATATGGTGCAATACCATCAATGTGCCCACTTGCTTTGGATGAAGTCTCATGTTACCTCTTCTTTTGTAACTAGGAAAGTTTTTTCAAGTTCAGCTGTCAATTTGGGGTTATTGAGTTGTACTAAGTCATGGGCTAATCTACCATCTCTGTAGGGAGGGACCATGTGTGGTGTGTTTACCCGGCTAAAAACGAGCTTGAGATCACCGTGAGCAAATTAAGTTCACCGGAAGGCTATAACGAAGAGGCTCACAAAAAGAGTGAGGCGAGTTACTCATGTCACTGATGTTTCCATTGAGCTGTCAATTTGTCATCCTTTTGGTCATCATATGTTCTTTCTTCTAATTCTCCTCCGGAAGGCTATAACGAAGAGGCTCACAAAAAGAGTGAGGCGAGTTATTACTCATGTCACTGATGTTTCCATTCAGCAATTTCTAGTGTCATCCTTTTGGTCATCCTATGTTCTTTCTTTCTAATTCTCCTTTTCTTGACTCCCAGTTGAAACCACTTAACTTTGTCATGATCGATGGAACATGGAGCAACTCTAGAGCTATGGTCAGCCGCCTCCAGGTATGTTCCGAATCCCTGTTTGGCATTAAATTTTTTTGGATTAATTTTTGGGGAGCAAGTAGACTACCTCTCAAAAGATAACTCCATCAAAGTGATAAAGTTAATGGTAAGTTCATGTGAACACTAGATCGATATTAAATTAATTGCAAACTGTAGTTGGTGTAATGTTAATTTAAAAGTCTCCAATGTAACATTAAGTTGTTGCCAATGACACTTCACACGACACTAAGGTATGTGCACCCATAAGTCATCAGTGCCCAACATGCAACACCTAAGTTTGGACCAAAATGCGACACAAAAACCTAGATATTGATGACAGAAGATAACACATGACAGCCAGGAGAGCCAGTGTCAATTGTTACACCTTCAAACAATAGTTCCGTTGAAATTTCATTACAGTGTCCAAATAATGCATAACTCATAATGTTGGAATCCTCTATCACTTGCCAACAATATACAATATAAATAATTTAGTTGCTCTTAGTGTCGATTGTGGGTGCACTTACCTTTACCTTAACATTGAGTTATCAAGCGGTACACTATCATAAACTTAATAAATGAGGTCTACATGAATTTGATGCCTCTTAACTTACCGTTAAGAACTCTGTCAATCTAATGAGGAAGTATATTTGTGTTAATGAAAATGAGTGGAACTTTCTGCAGGAACGAGCATCCACTGTCTGGGAAGGGAGCGGAATACCATGTTTATCGTTGTCACCCGACGAATTCTCCTCCATTCACGGTCTTCGGTGAGCACCAGCACACTACTGTGCCCTTCTGCATTGAGAATGTCATTTATTGGGTTGGTCACCAGGTGTGTTGCAGCAGAGTCTTTGGTATATATCTAATTGTTTTTAATTCCTCCAGAGCGAGTGTTGATGTTTTTATCAAGGGCTGGGTCATTGGTTTGTATTCATAAAGGGAGCTCAGGTACATAATGAGAGTATGCTTCTTGCTTGCAGGCCTCAGCCTTCAATGGAAAAGACCTGCACTGCTGCAGCCGCTGGACAACTCCTGCGAGAGCTAAACCAAAGGGCTCCCTTTGCAGGGCATGATTTGGATCTGACTGCCGACACTATTGACGAGGCTGTGGATTGTCTCTCTGAAGCTCTAGTTGGGAGAAGACGCCGGGTGGGGCGTCCTGTTACCCGACCTCGTAGACATGATTACCAGAGTAACTGAGTTTCATTGAGCTTTGATTTCTCTCATTCTTCGTGTCACTTCGACATGTAGGTCATTTCTTTACTCATTTAAGAATTTATTCATGTAGACACCTTGAGTGCTCAAACTAAAGATAGGAAGATCAATTTTATGGAAGTGATAGCTGTTACTCCTTCAAATGATCCAATTCCTTTGATTCATGTGGAGCATTCTTTCTGTTCATTGAATATATTACATGATCTTCCTTTCTCATAATATATTAATTGGATGAAGTGTACTTTTCAAACCATTGATCATCATTTTTTCCTTGTTTTTTTAATTAGTGTACGTTATAAAGGGAACTATACCTTGTTGGTTCTTGCCTAGAGTGTATACCTTTTGAATATGTGGGAGCTAAGGGTCTAGGATGGAATATGTTGTAATCAATATATTTGAGAATCCATGGTTTATGCATTTAGTGTTCAACAAGACATATTTAGAGGAAATGGATGCTTTTAATTTCTATTAAGATTTGACAAAGATTGAGATATTTCAATTAAAATTCTTATGTATAGATGCTTATTTGGATATTTTTAGTTGTTACATATTTAGATTTTGATATAAAATGTGCCCATATTGTAACCTATAGGTAATCTACTTATTTCAATCATTAGGCCTAACTTGCATAAATAGCAATAACTTGCACTAATATTGAATTGACATTATAATTGATGTCAAAATATAGAATGACTTATAGATTCAACCTTGTCTTGGAGTCAATTGAATATTCTTTTCATCTCTTTCATTTTCTTTTTATTTCTTTCAATTTTTATTTTTTCAACCTAGTCATTGTTTGAATAAGGTGGATTTTTCTTCAATACTAGCCTTATGAAAATAAATTTTATAGTTTAAACAAAATTAGCCTCACAAAAATAAATTTTCTAATTTACTGTAATAGCAAAAGACAACATTCTTTTATAACTAAAGGTATGTTCGTACTTTGTGTTAGGGGTGATGCTTGTAAAGTGAATCCGATCTAGAAGTAGGTCTAAATTCATTCCTAAGACCTTCAATAACAACACTCTTTAACACCAAGTGCAAACATACCTTAATTGTATAAAATCAAGGCAAATAATGTATGTGTTCAAAGATTTGAACAAATATAAGCAACAATTCAGAAATGGATTCAACCATTCATGAATGAAATTTGGAAAGATACAACCCTATCACTAAGGTAGTCAACCAAAAATTATAAAAATCCAAGATGAATAAGTTAGAGGCACCTATTGTTAATCACAACCCATACTCAACCTGTAAGGTGGAGTTATTGCCAACCAAGGTTGGAATAGATTTCAAACCAAAGCTTGGAATGTTTTTTTCTCCGTTTCAAGGTTGGGATTAATAAGGTGATGACACATATCCGGAAATAGTGAGCAAGAAAGTAGGAAGTAGTGAGCAAAAAAGTAGTTCTTGAATGGTCGGAATTGGAAGAGTCTAGACATTGGCTACTAATTTGGACAACTTTTGGGCTCTCACAATTCACAATAATTGCAATTTCGGCAAAAAAATTGCAAAAAATTGTCTATCCCCATATTTCTTATCTTCCAAAAATGGGAAAAAAATTGCTGCTCCTTAAACTACCCTTAAACTGCTGATAATCTGCTGCAAAATCCCTTAAGTGATCGGGTATACCTTATGTGCATTCTTCATTCATTAGACATTTTTTGTTTAACCCTTAATGGTCTGTTGGCACTTGTACGTATGGTTCTATATTTGAATTTTATATGGATCTCCTTGTTTTCCTCTCAAGTCTCCAACACGTGGCCTTTGGTTGAGTGCAATGTGCTGGGTCATTGAAAGTTAAGGTGGCTCTAAAAGCGACACTTTACTCTTTGTTGATCAGTGGTGTAATGCAGTCTGGACACCACTGGTTTTTTACTGCCAATATTGAGTCACTGGAAGCCCTCTCAGCTAATTTATGGACGATCTACAGAGCTGAGGAGAGCTCTTATTACAAGAGCTGCATCTATTGACATCAAATGTTTATCAATATCTAAGAATTTCAAATGAAAATTTGAAGTGGGAGATTGTACACCAGTGTTTAGTGACAGTAGACAATCTGATTTCCATTCAAAGAACTGTAGCCATAGACATAAAGCCAGGTCATGCTTACACAATTCGGTAGTAAGCTTTGCCAAGAGTGAATAGATGAGTTGCTGTTATAAATAGGTCGTTGTAGAAGATGGGCTGAGGTCGCTAACGATCTTAGTATCCACGACCTCAATGTAGTTCCCTCCTGTCCATCCATCTTGGCTTCCAGCAGCTGTCTATAAAATTACAAGCCAAGCATACCATTCAAACCAATTTCCTTGCACAGTCAACTGGATCCCTCTGTAGGTATGTCAACGTCATTGAACAGGTAGGTCCAGGCTACCGTTTCTCACGAGACTGCATCCGCAAATGAAAACAAATGGACACAAGCCTATATAAGTTCGGCTATCATGCGTCCCACTCCCCTGGCAATTGCTCTGCTTTCCTCTGTTATTTCTTCTCTGATAACTATCTGCACATGTAAGCATCCAATTCTCAGTGCTGAGAGTTTCAGGTGTACCGATGGTGGTTGGTAAGAATATTAGATGCGAAGAAAAGAGGTAATTATTATGCACGTAAACAAACCAAAAAGATTATTCTCGGACATGAACAAAAATTCCAGAGACGGGCCTGCGAAGCATTGCATACCGTGTTCGAGAACGCACTGGGAGTTCCGTTCCGTCGTTCTTTATCAATATTTCTTCTCACTCACCCTGTGATGTCTGCTCTGGAAGTATTTCAAGCAAGTCAGCGAACCTGAAATAGATCACTAAATTGTATGCCAAAGCCGCAAGTAAGTTGTTACCACTTCCATAGATCTCGAAAAATCTAAATGAGAAAACAAGCTCCCTGTGTTGACAAGTGACAACACAAACTGCTTTTTGCAGCAACCTGAAATTTCTCTAAGCATGCAAATGAAGTCAGTATCATTATATCTCCACCTGAAAAAGAAAATCTAGACATATCTGTAAGGAGGGTAAGATGTTCTTACATATGGGTCAAGATGCTCCACATATGTCATGCTTGATTCCATTTGCCAGTCAGCTAGATTCACTGTCGCTTTGTTTCTTTGCAGCATCCCACTCCTCTTGCACTTGCTCAGCTTTCCCAAGCCGCATGACTCTCTTATAAGCACCGATCAAAATGCCATACGTTACATCGTCTGGCACAAACCCCTTTTGCTTCATCTCCGCAAACACGTTCTCCATCTCCTCAAAATTCTGTGCCCTCTGATACGCATCAATAGCCGCGTTGTACACCGCGGTGTTCACTGCATCACACTGGTGCGCTTCTGCCAACACCTTGTCCACAAGATGCCAGCGCCCATGTTGTCCATAAGCATTCAAGACGGCACAAAACGTGCCTCGGTTGGGTCTCACGTCCATTCCTTGAACAACTCTTTCCATTTCCTCAATCATTCCTGCTTTACCATACACCTCCACAAGCGTGTTATATGTCACAACAGTCATGGGAAAATCATACCTCGCCATGTACGCAATCACGCTCTCCATCTTTGCAAACAACCCAGCCGTCCCATAGGCTGCTATAAGAATATTCAGCGTCACCACATCAGGCTTCAACCCTTGTCCAAGCAAACCCTCATAAGCATGCTCCATATGCGAGATCTTATTATGAAGCCCAAAGACGCGGATCAACGTGTTCCACGTAACGGTATCCGGGGTCACTCCATTCGTTTCCATCATTGTAAGCACACGCTCGATCTCCCGAAACAACCCTGTTTTCCCATATCCAAAAATGAGAGTATTGTAAGTCACAATGGACGGCTTCACCCCCTCCACAACCATTTCATGAAAGATCTTCTTCGCTTGATCGTAAAGCTCTGCCTCGCAACATCCCTTGATCATGGCAGTGTAAGTGTACTTGTCAGGAACACAGCCCTCGTAAAGCCGCATCGACTCAAACGTTTTCACTGCTTTTCTAAAGTCGTTCGTTTTGGTGTATACCGTGAGAAGCGCGGTGAAGACGGCAGTCGAGGGTCGGACATTATCCTCCAGCATGAAGGTGAAGAGACGAGAAGCTTCTTCGGGTTGCCGGGCGCTTGCCAAGAGGTTGAAGAGCTTCAGGTAAGTGGAAGCTTCACCGACGTACCAGGGTTGCGAACGCACAAGCTCGAAGACGCGGAGGGCGGGCAGCCATTGGTTTTGCCGAATGCGCTCGTGGAGAGAGATGAGTAATGGACGTGACGGGAAGCTCCGAGCGTGCCTGTCTCGCGATCGCCGTTTCGTGGCTTCCAGTGAGCGCTCGATTCGCTGCGCTCCAGAATAGGAAGCTCGCCTCTTTGTGTCCGAATCTGGAGTTTCGTCCACTGCACAACGAATGAAGCTCACTCTCCAAGCCTTCCATGGCCGTAACTTGCTCTTGCTTGAAATCACACTCGCCGACTGAAAGAAACAGAGCTCTGTACGCGAACTCAAACTACTGTAAAGAGTCAAGCTGAGACTCGGAGATGACATGAGGTGCAAATCTGAGACTAACTTACGGGAGTGAAACTTGAGCTTATGGGAGTCAACCTCTACTCGCAGGAACTGCAAGAATGCCACTCGGGGTTGTGGAATTTGGCAAGGGTCGCTGCTCATAACGTCATTGCCATGTACAGCAGCGTCTCTACTCAATGAAGAAGATCATTGCAACAAATGAATTCAGGAACACTTGCCTTCCCGAATTGCCTTCAGGAACAAAATCTGTGGAAGGACGACAAGGAGAGCTTCAAGCCCTAAAAATACAGCAACGCCTTCACGTGGACCATATCCTCAAGCAGCCAGGTGGAGATGGATAACAAACCTCGTCGAGTAATCATTTCCAATAAATTAATTTGGAAAAGCGTGGAACTGTGGGCCCTTTGGTCGTCGGTCTTTCGGGAAATTTCAGGGTTTAGGGTTTAGGAGGGGTTTATCTTATCTGCTTCTTGCAGGAAGGGACTTGCATGAAGGGCGAGCTGTTGTGTGTTGTGAGAGGGGGAGGTTCTCACAGCCATGGCGCTCCGGCATGCGTCTCCCCTGCTTCCTTCACATTGCACTCTCCTCTCCCCCGCCGCATCCCTCCGATTCTCACAATCCTGCTTAGTGCGCAATTCTTTTCATTTGCAGAGCAGATATCGCAATTTTGGCAGCAATGGGAGTTTCAGAGGAGAGATTAGGTCCGGTCTAGGGTTTGGTTTGCGTAGAGATTTGGGGTGTTGTGCACGTCGGAGGGATGAAGACACGCAGGAGTTCGACGATTACATCGACCCCGCCAAGACGGAGCCGATAGAAGCCATCGACCCGGACGAGGAGGAGATGTCGAAGTTTGATCGCGTGGTGCGCGAGGCCGAGCGTGTGCGCAAGTCGCAAGAAGAGGAGTACAAGCGCACGAAGCCCATTTTCATGCGCGCCATCGGCCTGGGCGACCAAGTCGACAATGACGAGAACGAAACCCCAGACTCCGACGATACGTTCGATTTAGTTAATGAAGCTGTGGCGAGCAAGAAAGTGAACAACAAAACGACGACGCCGAAAGCCAAGACCACCATAGCTCCAATTCAAGAAGTCGAAGAAGAACTGGATCCCACCGACGCCGCCGTTCCATTGCTGGACGAAGCCGACGAAGAGGAGGAGGAGGAAGGGTTTATCGACTTCAAGGACGGCACATTCGGTGGCTTAGCCTTCGACGACGACGTCGATGGTGAAGACGACAACGAGGACGTTGTTGCAGAACCTACTTACAGAATGACGCTCGGGGAGCTTCTGGACGAAGCCCGAGTGACGCCCATTTCTATCGAGGGCGATCTCGACGTGGAAATCACGGGCATCCAGCACGATTCGCGTCACGTGATCCCGGGCGACTTGTTTGTTTGCGTCAAGGGACTCAAATCAGATGGACACGAGTTTGCAAACCAAGCGATTGAGAAAGGCGCCATCGCCATCATCTCCTCGTCGGAAGTTCCGCCCACGGAGGGTTTGGCCGCGGCTGTTATTGTGGAGGATACCAAAGTCCTCCTCTCGGCCCTTGCAGGTAATCGATCGACGTCTGCAGTGTGGTTGTATAAATATACTATATGCATCACTTTTATGCATTTTAGCCATAATGATCTTGTAATTTGGGGGAGATGTATTGGAGAAATCACATTGGGTACAGTTGAGTCGAATTTGTTGGGATCAAATTTATATCACTGCATGTAAAATTCTCATTCAGTTATTTGAAGTGGAAGGTTGTAGACTTCTGTAAGTGCCAGTGGACAACCCGATTTCTATTTATTGATGAGAGCCCAATAGACATTTAGCCGAAGTCATGCTTTAGCACTTGGAGTGTGATTATTGGGAGATGCATTGTGCAGTAGAGAAATCTTTCGGTACAAGAGTCAAATCCGTCAAGATTAAGTTTTCTATCACTACATGAATTTCGTATGCAGTCATTCAAAGTGGGAGTTTGTAGTCCTCTATTGAAGGGATAGCAGACAATCCTATTTCCATTGAAGATCTGAGGCCATAGACATTCATATTATTAGATAAGGGATGCTTATACCGCACGTCCAACCGATTGCATGAATAAATTAGGGCTCTTGTGCGTGACAAGAGTCAGTGTAGATCAGGTCCCGTAATGGTTTTAGTATTTTCTACCTAATCGGAGTCGGGGTTGATTTTTTTGAATATTTGACATGCGGCATTCGCTGTAGGTGCGTTTTACGGGCATCCTTCCAAGAGCCTAGCGGTTGTAGGCATCACAGGAACAAATGGAAAGACCACAACTTCGTACTTGATCCGCAGCATGTATGAAGCAATGGGGTCGCAAGTCGGCCTTTTAGGAACGATAAATTACTACATCAACAGCAAGAAGAAGCTTGAGGCTTCGCATACTACCCCTGAAGCTGTGCACTTGCAGAAGCTCATGGCCAGTATGGTGCATCATGGCACCGATGTGTGCATTATGGAGGTCTCCTCGCACGCCATGGTTTTGGAGAGATGCAAGGAAGTCGATTTTGACGTGGCGGTGTTTACAAACCTTACTCGTGATCATATGGACTTTCATAAGACTGAGGAGGAGTACAAAGCGGCCAAAGGGAAGCTGTTTGCGAAGATGGTGGACCCTGAGCGGCACCGGAAGATTGTGAATATTGATGACCCTCATGCGCCTTACTTCGTAGCGCAAGGGAATCCGGATGTCCCTGTTGTCACGTTTGGAATGGAAAACAAGAGTGCCGATGTGTATCCTCTGGAGGTCCAGCTTTCGCTGTTTGAGTCGGAACTTCTGGTGCGAACTCCCCGGGGGAATGTGGAGATCTCCTCCGGGCTGCTGGGACGGCATAACGTATACAATATTCTTGCTGCTGTTGCAGTTGGTGAGTGGCTTTTCTCAAGAATAAATTCTGTTTTAAAGTTTTGTCCACTAAATCTCGTGACACTACAAGCTTAGGATTACTTTAGATTGCAGAGGTCGAAGCAACAAGCAGCATGAAATTCGTCACCTTGATTGGTGCAATAATCGATTTTATTAGTTTTGTTCAATGTCAACTTTTCACTTGTCCCAAGTAACAAGATTGAGCATTAAGAGGTGGTTCTTTCGTCGCTGTGGCATGCTTGAGATAACAGGGTTCAAGCTACCTCTTTGAGATGGACGGGACACTTGTTACCTCAAATGTGTCATAAGGTATCCTAAATGAAATGGAATATTTTAAGCTTGTTATCTCACCCCTAGTTGCACTTATGTTACTTCATATCTTAAGCTTGTTATTCAAGCTTGTGGCTTCAAACGATGCTATCTAATGTGGTTCTTTGTGCCTCGTGCGACATCACATATTTGTTCATGTTTGCCCTTGATTTTGGGGTCAGATCAGGAGCCCTGAGAGGTGAAACACCCATGACCCGTGAAATTGTATGTGAAGGTATTGCTGTGGAGGCCCCTTTAGAGGACATTGTTCGGGGCATTGAGGAAGTGGATGCTGTGCCCGGAAGATGTGAACTGATTGACGAAGAGCAAGCGTTTGCTGTGATTGTGGATTACGCACATTCACCTGATGCTCTTTCCCGATTGTTGGATACAGTCCGAGAGTGTGGGCCGAGGAGAATTATCACAGGTACGCGTTTTTCTCAGGTGAATGAGTACAATGGTTCAGAAAAGAAGTCAAAAGCTTTTTGATGTATGATTCGCTTGCTGAGCACCTCCAAAAACATATTGGTTAAGCAATTGTAAGTGATGATTCAGCGTTACGTATGTACTACGCAGTGTTTGTCAGGAAGTTCTTTAATGTTTGAGCGTGTGATTCATGTGGTCTATGAAATTTAGTAACTTTGACGCCAAAGATCAGAACTCAAGAGACATATCCTTTAGTTGTGTCAAAGTGGGGGTGCTGACCCTGCGTTCATAATAGGTACTGGTCAATCTAAAATTGTCCAACAAATTGTGTGACCTTGATTGAATCAGCAGGCTCTTAGAAGCCATTTTTTGCTCGTTTTTGTAATCTTCCTTGATTTTTTGGTCTGCAGTGGTCGGATGCGGGGGTGACCGAGATAAAGGCAAGCGGCCTATGATGGCTAAGATTGCCACAGACAAGAGCGACGTATGTATCTTCACGTCTGACAACCCTAGAACTGAAGAGCCATGTTAGTGTTCTCCGACCCTCTTTCTTTATTTCCATGAAACGATCGTTGAAGTTATTTTCCCTAATGCATTGATTTTTATCTTAGTCTGATTAGTCTGGTTCTTAGTTTCTCATGTGAGCTTCAATGTCTGTGCAGTGGACATTTTAGATGATATGTTAGCTGGCGTGGGGTGGTCGATGGAGGAGTATTGCAAATGGGGAGAGGAGGATTACTACCCGCCTCTTTCGAACGGCCACCGATTGTTTGTGTATGACATTCGCACCATAGCAGTCCGAGCCGGTGTGGCCATGGGAGAAGAAGGTGATGCAGTGGTATGTGACATATCCCTTTCTTGACCCTTAAAGGACTCCTCTACAGTTGGGGTACTGTAGTTGAGTAACATGATGAGCACTAATCCAATAGAAAGTTGTAATAACATGGTCATCTTCATTTAATCTTCATTTTGTTATTTCCTCTTACAAGAAATTTCTTCTAGGTCTGGTAGACAGAAGGAAAACACGAATTAGTACATACAACCTGAAAAGGCTCTTCAGTCTTTTAGGTTTAAAATGTTACTGCTATTTTCTGTTCCTGAGAGAAGAACGCGCATGGAGCTGTCAAAATTTTCTTCTGCATAGATAGCTTCACACTTTTTTGGTATATGTCCCTCTTCCTAAAGTCCTGGCTTCCTCGAGTGCAATTTGGTGTCAGTTCAGAAGTCCTATTATTAGTTGCGTCATATCTCTACTCTGACAATCTAATTTTCTGTTCAGGTGATAGCTGGGAAAGGTCATGAAACATATCAAATAATAGGAGAGACCAAAGAGTACTTTGATGACCGAGAGGAATGTCGGGAAGCTTTGCAACATGTTGATGCGCTCCATGCTGCTGGAGTTGATACTAGCGAGTTTCCTTGGAGGTAACCATTTCTCTTTTCTTGAATACAAGGTTCTTAAACCCTAAAGAACTGACACTTCTTGGTTTGAAAATGAACAATTTCATTAATCATATTGTGAAAATATGTTTCAGACAGGGCGTCATATATCACCATAATCAATGTAGAGCATTGTATGTGTTGGTAAAAACAAAAAATTGAACAAAAAGAAAGTCCCTCTCGAAAGTGTTGAAGTAACATGAGGTCTAATTTGGTCTTTTAGTTAGGGGTTATTCCTTGTTGTGTCCGAATGTATTTTACTCGGTGAATGTCTTTGGCAATCTGCGTTACATGTTTCTTATTCTATCTGTGACAACTTGATGTGTTTTTTAACAGAGTTCCGGAAAGCAACTGAGATTTCTGGAGGAGTCTCGCATTTGCAAGCTACTGCGGACACAGACAGGACTGTCTTGGTGACAACCCAACCACGGCCTTAAACAGCGAGTATGCTCATTACCCAATTGGTAGTAAGCATACTATTTTTTGGTTGATCTGCTGCACATCCAACCTCTTGACCAAGAGTGAAAGGACCCGATAGCTTGTCTGTTACCCTGGAAATGCTTTTGCTGCCATGATATGGTGGGACGCCTTATGCTGAGGGTGCAGATTCTTACCACTTTGAGAGAACCTCAGGTATAGCTGTTTTCCTCTGAAGTTGTATGCTTGCGCCCAGAGAGATGAGAATGGCAGGCCTGTACTAGTAGACCTGCTATTGGAGACTGCATTCAAGTTTTCTGCCCTCGTTTGGGTTTGGCCCACCCTGGAAGAGCTAGTGTATCATCAAAACCCTATTTTTCTGAATTTGTGACATTGCATACAAGCCATGTTCTGTCATCTCTCATCATCCGTTTCTGGTCGTTGTAGAAATGTGCATGTAACTTCTATCAATGCAAAGTTTTTTATCCCTTGTATTAGAGCCATTAATCAAATCATAGTTAAAACAAAGGGCAGATGATTTGTGCAATGATCCCGGCTCTCCATGAAATTTGGAGCTTTGAACAAAAGACAAATACAAAATAAATTACCAAACATTCATCAGAATAGAACCTCTATCAGCAAAGTTTAGAGTTTTCAATAATAAAAAATGATGTGAAACCAACAAGCACTAATGGCGAGATTGATGTCAATTTATTGTTAATAAAGCACTTACGGTGGTGAAAGGAGCATGCATCAACATATAATGTGATGAATGGTGCATCTTCCTAATTAGTTAAACGAAACTAATTGCCTTCTAATCAGAAAAATATAGTTAATTGAATGTAATTAAATCATGCCGGTGGGTAATCCCAACCTTATCTAAAGAATGGGACTTAGTAGATGCATGTCAATTTCTTGAAATGAACCTTTTTATGCATTAGAAGAGATTTGAGGGCTCTAAGAGCCCGCGAGTTATCTGGCCTTGGGAACTTTGGAAACAGCCTGGGAGTAGTAATCTGACGTGGCTGAGAGAGTGCCACGTCAGAAAATAATAAAAAATTAATTTTTTAATATTTTTTTTATAAATAATTTAAAATATATATATATATTTAAATGTTTTTAAATTTTTTTTTTTTTTTATTATTTTTTTATTTTGACTGTTCCCAGCTGCGAGAACAGCCTGAAACGGCCCCTCCCAACCCTCAAATCTCTTATAATGCTTATTACTTTTCTTATATAGTTCATTTCTAGCTGAACCTTCTTAGGATGGGCTAGTCTCCATCCTTTCTTGATGGTTGACACAGTGTGAATCATCTACTTTAAGAAAATTAGAAGTATTGAAAATCAAAAGTACTCATACTACTGTGCAGGCCTATCCTTTTTGCACAAAATTCCAAGGATGAACAATTGCACTTCTATCTTACATGAAAGTGTTCTTTGCCATCCATTCAACACTTAGTATTTGTGGCAACATTATAGGGTTAAATTTGGGAATTGAAGTCAAAAAGGTCAACTATTTGTTTAAACTCCTACAGTCCTACTTGAAAATCAAAACCACTCTCAAAAAACCATCTACTTAGTCAAATCAATTCATGAACTAATACAATCATAGTGTATCTTTCAAATAAGACACCCCATATATATATATAAAAGACTAAGGTAATTAATTGCACCTAACTAATTGTGACCCCTTTCAAAAATTACCCCTACAAATTCTTGTCTTAAATGTACTCCCACTCCCGCTCCCACTATTCATGAGAACATGAAAACCCAGGGGCACTTTGAGGTACCTTTATTTTCAGCACTTTAAGAATTCATTCCCTGGATGATATGTACATACGGAATGAACAGACTGTACAGACTGAAAGCAACTGAACCACTTCCGAAGTCGCTCCCCAATATTGTATTTCGTCAACGATCGACACCTCTCCAAAGTTTGGAGTCCAAACCCCATCGCCCGGCCCCGTCCGTCACACCAACCACGAGGAGGACCTACCGACTAGTGGCCATTGCAGGCGAAGGCCTCCCCATACTCTTGGTACACGGGTCCTATACAATTAAACGGACTACAAGCTGTGGAATACGTGCCGATGCATTCATCAAACGTTTCCAAAAATCCATTCCTAGACCTTGTCCTCAGAGGCGGTGATATTTCCTTACCAAATCCTTCAATGTATGTACCCCACAACCTCCTGTATGAACTTGGAAACATCCTCTCCGGGATCATCAAACTTCCACTCTCCCACTTCAACACTGACTTCTCCTTCCATCGACCTCAAAGTGACAGGTAAGAACTTAGGATAACACGCCTGTCGATCAAACATATCCACCCTCGTGAACTGCAGTTCCAGCACTTCAAAAAAGTCCCGTCCCAATTCGTTCTTCTCCCTCTCCAGTCTCAACAGACTGTACAAATTCCTTGCAGCCTGGCGCACGGCATCTTCCTTGAGCGGCGACTTATACCCATCCGTGCTATAATGCGGATTACGAAACTTCTCCTGAAACACGCTCTCTTGGAGCGGAACTTCGATCCATAGTCTCAGCGTCTTCAAGGACTTGAACCGCCCAAGCGCGGCGATATCCCCCCTCGGAGCTGTGAATGGCATCTCCAACAACTCCTTCGCCTTCTTCGTCCAGTCCTCGTTGTTGTCGGTGACAAGGAAGGGGAAGTCCATCTCCAACTCCTCCAGCCGCAGAAGTTTCGCAGCCATCGCATCGATCTGCTCAGGAGTCAACCAGCTCGGTCTCACGCGGCCGTCGGGGCTGGTGTGCATTTTCAACACGCGCAGCGTCTCCGCTTGTGTCACGACCGCAGGGAGGAGGAGGGATATTTCGCCCTGGAAATCCGACACTTCGATGCTCTCCAGCTGCGGGAGGGACTTGATCGTGTCAATCGCGACTTCCAAATTGCGCGACATCCACAAGGGCCTCGCTTCTTTGGAGGCCGGGTAGCGCGGCACCGAAAGATGCAGCCGCAACCACCTGGCGGGGTGCGTCGACCACAGGACCTCGCCAAAGTCGTTCCTATGGATCTGCACCTGCGGGTTTGCAACGGCGCTCCAGAACGGAATGTCTAGATTCGGGACGTCGACGGCATCGGTTGTTATCTGGCGCTTGAGGACGCGCAGCGTCACGTTAGGGAACTCGGCCTGCAGCTTCGCGAGCACGGCGGTCGGGATCGGTTTGTTCAGACACCATGTAAACGTCTTCAGCTTCCCATGCCCACCAACACGTCCCAAAATCGTCTCCAGCGTCGACTCGTCCAGCACGCCAGGCACCAAGCCCAAGCCGCGCTGGTCATCCGCGCCCAACGCCCCAACATAATTTGTGAACCTAATGCTCGAGATGACAATCTCCTCGACCTTCTTCGCCCAGTCGTCATTCGTGTCTAGACATTTCCGGATAATATTCTGGCGAAGAGATTTAAAGTCGGCTGATTCGTCGAGTTCTTGCTTGATGATCGCGGAGACTTCTTGGCGGGGGAGGCGAAGGACAGAGCCGTCTGTGATTGCTGACACGGGGAGAAAGTCCGAGGGGAAGGCCATTTCGGGACTGGGTGCAAGGCTGTGGCTGTAGAACGAGTCGAGCAACCACACCGTGACACAGATATGAGGAGGACAGAACAGACTTGGCGGGGCAGGGAGTTCACCATTTGCCAAACGAAGCTAGTCGGCCCCAATTGTGACCCGGAATGAAAAAAGAAAAACCCTAACTGATAGTCACACTCTTGAAGCCAGCCCTCCTTCCCTGCTCCTTCCCCTCTTCTTCCCCCTACTGTTTCTCTGTATGGGAGCTTGTTTTGGTCCTCTGTTTTCTTGTCAATCAATGCAGCTTCCGACTAAAATCACTCCCGCAAGAAGGGCACGCTGAAACTTTGAGCGGCTTCCGAAGTCGGAAATTTGACAAGCCCGGGCTCCGTTGTCCCGTTGGCGAGCTCACAGTGTGTTGAAAAAAACAGCCCGGCCCTGACCAAATGCATTCCGGCCAACTGTTGCGTGTCACAGTGCGGATTCTCGAAGGACTTCAGTTGAAAACCTTGCTCGCAATTTTCATTCTGATTGGAGAGAGTCCACTGTTGGAAAATACTGTATTGTGTGGTAGAATATCATTAATTAATTGTTCCTAAACGTCGGAACCGACAATGGGAACGTACCAGGAAATCGTTTGTGATATCACAGTCTGTTTTGCCAAATAGGTACCTCGACGACATGAATTTATGCACCACAAACGGTTAAACTTTATGACTTGCTTGCCTGATCGAGGATATCGCTCATCGATATCGTGTCGAGCCGAGTCTCCTGTTCATATATCGAAGTCGACCTGGAATTATTGGATTCTCCTCGACAAAACCGTTTGAAGTCAAATAAACTCCTAACCAAGTTACAATTTTTAGTAATTCTGAATTTTTTTTGAAGTCTAGTTTTAGCATCAAAATCCTTATTTGAAAGTGAATGATTATAATTTTTCTATCCAAGATTTTGTGTAAGGGCGTCCATTGCAAATCTTGATTTTCAAGTGGTGAGAAAATCAACCTCAAATATATTAGATCTTGGAGAAAAAATCACATTAAAAATTCATTTAAAAAAATTGTAGAGTAGATTTTGAGAAGCCGTAAATTGACTGAGGTTATGCAAGTTATGCCCTTTAACCTCATATTTTTTTGGTGACCAATTTTTTAGATTTGACATGTGAAAAGAGGATTGAAAGACTTCAAATTACTTTTACAGTTTTAAGACCTTTATAATCAAACATTCTAATCTTTCAAATCCATAAGTGATATTGTTGTAGTTTCTTTTCCCAAGTCATCTCTAACATGTCTAGTTTGAATTTGTATGGTTCCAATTGAAAAAAAATTGAAAAAACTTATTAAAATTTTTTTTTTTAAAATATCAAATTCCAAGAAACTCAGAAAAGGCCTTGGATATTTAGGGGGTAAGTTAGGTTGGTTACGTGTTTTGTTTGTTACATTGAAATCTCATGGATTGTGTCTCTCCCAAATGTTTTTTGTATTGTTGGGAGGCCCCCAACAAAGAAGGGTGCACAAGTTTTGTTTTGTAGTGTTGTCGCATAGCAAATGCTTATTGTATGTAAAAATATATATTTAAGTGTTATTTAGATGGATTTAGATTTATTATGTCAATTTGGAGGGATTTTCGGAGTTTCAAGTTTTTGCAGATGGAACAATGCTTCTTTGGAACTCTATGTTTTAGTTCTATTAGATATATATTAAATCTTGGTTCTATTAACTTTATATTTAGAAGTATTTTTCTATTTTTCTATTTTATTTTTGTAGAAAATAAAAGATAATTTTTGTTTTTAATCAAGCTTCTATTTATAAAAGTGGCCCATAGATGTTAGGTTTATTTTGAATTTTACTATAGGGTGAACTTTTCCGTTTTTGGAAAAGAAGGTGGAATATAGGAAGGAAATTTTCTCCATTTTATATAGAGAGTTAGATAGAGAGTTAGATATAGTAGGATGGAATATTATATATATATATAATTATTTTTGAGATGATCTTCTTCTTTCTTGTTTGTCCTTTACATCGCAAAACAAAATTTAGTTGCAGCTAGGATCCCCGCGATTTTCCGAAGCAAATGCTCTCTACACAACAGCAATGAGACTTGTGGTGTAAAAATTATGGATTTTTAAATTATTTTTGAATTGAAAAATTGGAGAATTACTTTCCTTTTATTTTGACTGTGGCAACGACACTGGGTGCACTAGTCCATTTGAAAATTGTCTTCACTAGGAAGAAAGGTGTATCACAACGCCTACCTGACTTTTGCACAGCAGTGTCCAAGTAGTCTCTAAATTAAAATATGAAATTTAAGTCATCATTGTCAGTCATGTCATCAAAATAATATTAAATAAAATAAAATTTTGGAGTGTTTGCAATGTCTCTTCCTTCACCAATGTCAATGGAATTTTTTTTATTTTAACCCCCAACGGCCCAAAGTCCCCTCAGGGGGACACTTGGAATTTTGGGCAGGCTTGTGCGACGTGAAATTTTGACTTGATTTTTTGAATTTTTTTTTAAGATAGGAAATCACATTAGCTTTCTAAAAATATAATTTTTTTTTCAATCAGTGCCCGAGAGCAAAAGTTATGCCACTCAAAGTCAAAAAAGCAGTTTGCCGGACAAAAAAACAAACTTTAAATCATTGAATTTTTTTAAATTCTTAAAGATGTTGTTTTTGTCAACATTTGAAGCTTTGATTCATTCTATTTGGACTCAGAATGAGAAAGTTATGGACAATCTTGTTTTTTGGGCAATCTAAGCATCTTCTTCAGAAAACAACTTCTAGAATTCATTTTTGGATGCAATTTTCAATTTTTTTCAATTTTTTTTTGAAAAGGTTAAGTTTGTTTGCAAGAACAATCCCACCGTTGGGATTATGGGGGTTTAATTCCACCTAAGAGCTATTAACAATTTAGTATTTTGTTCAATTTTGGACCTACTTCTACTTAATAGTTTTTTTATATGTGAAAATCAAGTTTTGACATTCTAAAAAAAAATTCCCCAACTCTCAACTCAAATGCACAACATAAATTTTTTTAACTTTATGGTGTGTAGTGTAAAAAAAATCCACTAATGGCTGTCAAAGTCATATGAAATTGCAAGCCACAGTTCAAAAAAATTTCTTTTTTCAACTTCAAATATTAATATCTTCCAATCCGTACGGTCAAACTTCATGAAATTTTTACCACATGATTTGAGACAAGTGAAGTACAAGATCCTATGGTTAGGTTCTAAAATTTTTTTTTTTTTTGGTTTAGGGAGTGATCACAACAGAAATGGCAGTTTTTAGTGGTTTCATAGCCAAAAAATGCCTTGGGCCTTAAGGGGTCAAATAATAAAATAAAAATTGATATCTCTTCCTTGCAATACAATCATCGCCAGTTGTACGTAGCAACTCAAAGCCCTAGTTAGTGAGTTTATTCAAATGGTGTCCAGAAATGCATTTCAAGAGAATCTAGAATAAGTTGTTTCAGCACTGGGGATCATGTTTGAATTTTACCAGCTACTTTCCTTCAATCCCCATGTTAAACCAGTTTTTCAAAGTACCAAGTCCATTTTTAATTTTGTTTTTTACTTTGCGTAGAAATTTGATAGATTTTTTCACCATTCTTTTTCTAATGTTTTTTAGTTTTTCTTTTTAACTCGGAGTTTATTCTAAGAAATTAACCAGAACAAACGGCGGAAGCCGAGGGCTTAGCCCTGGAGAAGAAATTCACATTAGCATACAAAGAAACCAAACTAGAGTTACACGAATGTCTCGCAGTCTGGCTTCTTGAGATTCCATGTAATGCCATACCCCTGCTGCGAGCCAAAGAAGGGACGGAGTCCTCAGCCAGGTTTGGTCAAACTTACGGAGAAACTTGGGGCCTTGGCCGGAAGTCTCTCACAGAGGCGCGAAGTCTTCAACCACACAGTCCTTGCATGGCAGGGAATTTTTTAGTGGCTAATTGTCGCCACGCATTGTTACAGCACTAGTGCAAATTTGGAGGGATGGAGTGTGAGTAACTTAGTGCAAACTTGTCAGAGCTGGCAACAATTCGCCACTAAAAAATTCACTGTTGCATGGTCAAGAGAATAAGCCTTTCCAACTTCGCTTGCGACCAAGCCTCCTGGTTGAAGACCCAGGCGTTCCTGCCAATCCAACAAATCGAGACTCTTTTTCTAATGTTTTCAAATTGCAACCAATTTTTTTCCCAATTCCGCCAACTAACAATGAACTACCCGGTGATTCTCCCGGTACATCGATTTCTTCTTCAGACGCATTTCGGTGTAGTTACCTTTTCATCCATGTCCTGCAAAAAAAATTTTAAAAATTTTAAATTTAAAAACACAAAGTAACATGTAAAAATCTTGCCTGGTGAGTGCTGTCAAGAGCCTAACAATCAGTGCTAACTTAGATGCCCCGGTCCCACTCTTCTGCAGACACCCCCCAAGTCTGCAGACAACTCACTGACAAACCCCCTCCCCTCGAAATTCGAACCGTAGATTTACCCCCCAAATTTCGTAGATCCTTCACTATCTACCAATTCACCAATGGAGCTTGCCTCCTCTCCTCTCCTCTCCTCTCCTCTCTGCTCTGGCTCGGAGAAGGCCGTCCGCCATAGCCGGCACCGAGACGACGAAGCAGCAGCAGCAGCTTGCACTGACACTGAAGTTTCCTTATCATTCCTAAGCCACCGTCATCTCCATCTGCCGCTTCTCCTGTTCACTCCTCTTTCCTCGATCTCTCCAAACTCACAATTGACGAAACCCGCACCGCATCGTTTCTCACGGGGGGAATGACTCATCTACACCATTGCTCTCGTTTTGGTAAGTTTCTTGGTGTTGGCTGCTGCTTGGCTGCTGCTTGGTCGGTAGGTTGCTGTGACGATGGACGCTTGGTTACTTCGTCTCTCACTTGGGTTTCTGTTTTTTTGCGGAGGAAATGCGGTTTTTCTTTTGGTGTTTCAATTTTGAATTGTTCAATTGGAGCGACGTGGTGAATTTGAATGAAGCGGTCTTGGAAAGGGGGGTGGTGTGTGTGTGTGTGTGGAGAATTTTCGAATTTGGGTTGGTGTGAGCCGACCGACCAGTCGGGGGTAATTTGTTGGAAAATTCGTCGGGTATCGTCTTGGAAAGGGGGGTGGTTGTGATCATCTGGTGTAGGTGCGTATAGAGATCGGAGGTGAGGTTTGAATTTTGGTGGGAGGGTGGAGGGTATTGGTAGAAGCGCTGTTTGGGTCAATTGCGTGATTATGGTTGGATAGCCTTGTGTTCTGCCAAATTTAGGTCAAGTTCCGAGGAGAGCGGCTTAAGCCCTAAAAGATCAGGAGACGGAAATTGGACTCCTGTTTTTGCGTCTTAGTTTTGAGGGACTGTCTTTTTTCTGATTTTAATTATTTGCTGACCTGCGCATGCAACATTCTTCACTGATTCTGATGATATGGAATTCGGTCCGGTCTGAATTGTATTTTTTACAGTGTGATCAATCGAATTGGTCACTTTTGAACCGTGGTCACGTAGGTGTTAATCTGAAGTGCTTCAGTTCTGCACCGTAATTGTATTCCCTTGCTGGAGCCTTTCTAGGCTTTCGCATGACGTTTTGGCCCTGTACTGTACAGCTTTAGTAATTAAAGTGCTCGAAATTATTTTTGGAAAGATCGCATCACTCAATGATCTCATGATTAGCCCTTCTCTTGGATATGTGATTGTATGAAGCTATTTCTTTATGCACGTTATGATTTGGAGCTTGTATAGATAAGAGTGTGTGTTTCCCGTCTTCTTATAGTTAGTGAATCAATCAGTATTTCGTGTAGTTATTGTTGTGGTCAGTGCCTTCTATAAAGAGCACATTTTTCGTCTATTAAGAGTTGCTGCTAAAGCGGAAGCGGGTTTTGTAGTTTTAAGTTAGACGATACTATTTGTGTCGCTTCAAGCATTTTGACATATGTAGGAGTGTGATTTTGGCAGATCACTGTAGAGCTTTGAAGGGACCACTTAGGGTACAAGAGCCAAACCTGTAGAGAGCATTTTTTATCACTATGTTGGATTTCTTGTGCAATTCCAACGTGGGAGGTTGTAGAACGCTGCCAGTGAGAGTAGACAACCCCATTTCCAATCAGAGATCTTTGGCCATAGACATTTGCTCAAGCCATGCTAACACCGCTTGCTATTGACTCCAACCAAGTGTATGGTTAGATGATTACTGTTGGTAACAGCGATCTGTTTAGGGCATGGGATTAGTTCCTTAATTGTGTTAGTATTCTCTACCTTCAGCGTTGCACTTCGACGCTTTCAAATGACAATATGGAATGTCCGAAGAAGGTGTGGTCTTTTATAAGAAGCTTTGAAGTGGCTTTAGCGAAGTACATCACTTGAACTCATGGCCTGATGGTCCTAAGCAGTTGTGCGTCGTGAGTGCTTGCGACTTGTATTGACGATCTGATATGTGATTGCAGGTTGTGTTGGAGATTATTTACCGTTGAGATAGTTGGAATTGTTACCGGATATTGCAGCTCACGAGGTTTCTGATGCTGAACGTGAGCCTAGTTTATGGGCAGCTGGATCGACGAAAGACTACGCACTTGGTTACTCGTGATATTTGGAGGAAGCTGCATCTGTCTCCATGAGTTGGAATGAAGGAAGTCTAGGTGATGTTGGACGTTCTAGTTGATTACCTGATTACGGCTTTATAAACATGGTCGCGGAGGCGGTTTACCTCGATCTTAGCAGCTCAGATGAAGATGAAGAAGACCACAATCAGAACCCGAACGGTTGGGCAGACTCAGCTGGGCTCTCGTATTTGTCAAAGGTAAGATAGTAGATTGGTTGCTTTTATGACGTGCTAGCGATCATGGTGTTTTGTTCCCAAGACACTTTCTTAGCTGCCTGGAAGTATATGGGAGATCATCTGTTTGTTTTTTCTAAACGTGAACTTGGTTTTCCATGTACGTCTGTGATTTACTTGTATGAATACGCCCCAAATTTCCTATGCCTTCAATTTAGTTTGATCCATTCCAATTTTTCTGAGGATTGGTGGGACTCGCATTTTCCATACCAGAGTAATGAGTGTTGTCTTGTCCTTACGTGAATTAGCTTATTGATCATGTCTTTTCTACATTGCCTGGGTTGTTCTGCAAGCTTAACCTAACAGTTACTTTTTCGTATAGGTCTGCGTCCTCCATGCGGAGGAAGAGGATGTGGTGATTATCGACAAACCCTCGAGTAATGACAAATTGAAAAGGGACAAGCCAAGGGTAATTAGAACTGTGATGGATGACGATGAGTGTTGTATGTTGGATACGGACCCGTCTGCTACTGAGACCACGGATTGTACTCCTCCTCTCGACTCAGACGAATTGGTCATGACTGGAGAAAAAGGGCCTGTAAGTTGAGAATGTTGTCTTCCCTTTTTATTTTAGAATAATTAAAAATTGAAAAATCTATTTGACCACTTAGTTGTGCTTCTGGTTTGAAATTTTCTATTTGCTGTGCAGGTGGCATGCAGAGATTTTCCACATGCTAGGTATCTATGTGTCCATTTTCCGTTCAAGACTACTCTTCATGCCAATTTTTGTACGCAGGTGAGTTCTCATTTCTATTAGTCTCGGTGATTGAGCCACATCCTTCAATGCTTTATTATGAAACCTTAATTGTTGAATAGTGCTACAGTTTAATGATGGCAATATCTGTCAATGGGTGACAATTGTATCGTTTGGACTTCTGTTTTTTCACATCTTGACTTAGAGATTGTGTTCTTTACCAGATTTGAGATTTAGTGCAAAGTTACCGCCTCGGTGCTATGCATGATAATGCTCGAAGTTGAGCTGGTATTGTTTCTTCTCAAGGTTGCGAGAATGTCTCTTGCTTACTACATGTTCTCTCCATATTATGCGAGTGCATGCATCATTTATATTATGAAAAGCATGCGATTCTGATTGATGGGCTTTTGGTGCAGTGTCATTGTTATGTTTGCGATTCATTAGCTCCATGTCCTCTGTGGGGAGATGGAAATAGTACCGGCGATCACTGTCACGCATCAGAGGAGTCTCCTTGGAAAGCACTCCGGAAGCTTGCAAAATGCGGTCCCGTTACCTCTTCACGTGCGACCCCAATACCAGCTGCAACAGCAGCAACTCAATCGGGAATCACTGTATCAAGTGAGACATGCTATATCTTGCTCTTTTTTATGCTTATGGGGTCATCTTGGTGATCATGTCTTTCTGAGTGAGCTATCTGTCCACATTTGTTTCTAGGCCTCTGAGTACAGCGATCTGATTTTTCTGGTTAAAGAGAAAGTATCCTTTGATTTGATGAGAGATCTTGATATTGTTCTTGTAGTTGCATTTTCTCACCTTTGGCTTCCTTGGGTAGAGGATTGCATCTGGTTAAGTAATGTGTTACAATCTTATCCTAAGTTACTGAATATGGCCTTTACGTGCAGACATTAACGGGATTACGACTCCAATGGGAGTAAGCATTTTTGTCCCACCAAGCATATTACAAGCACATGCTACAAGCCCATCACCAGTTAGTGAATCTTCAGTAGTTGGTTCAAGCCCTGTAGTTGGTTTAGGAACCTCACTCCCGGTGCGAGGCAACACGACTGCAACAACTGGTCCTTTAGTTATCAGGTTGAGTCCGAAAGGTCGAGGAAAACCTTCCCAACGACCACACCTGGGAGTGCGTTCACCCAAGCCACCCCATCGGTCCTCGCCAGTATCTGTTTCCTCAAGAAATAATAGATTTCTGCCTGTACCAAGATCTCGGCCAGTTCCTTCTGAACGAATACCAGATCCAGTTCTGCCAATACCTGCACAGATTCCACAACCTCTACAACAATCCCAATTCTACCTTAGTCCAGAAGCAGAAAGGACAGTAAGTGGGACCGCCCCGTTTCCTTCCCAACAATTGCCCGCTTTTAATACGGTTCCTGGTACAGCAGGAGGCGCACCAGTCATGACACCACCTGTAAGTTTCCCACATACATTGGGCAGTTCTAATGTAGCTCCTTATTACCCTTTCCAAGCCCCACCTTTACCCAACAGTCCGCCACCTTACATTCCTCCCCCACCCCCTCCTGCATTCACTTCTGGAGCATATAACAACCCATCTCCTGCTGCCGTGTATGATCAGTTCCCTATGCAGCAGCTTCCCGCTGCAGATGCAAGCGTTGCAGGATTCGTTTCTCATATTCCTGATAGTACCTACGTTTCTCCCAGTGACCAGCAAGTTCATATGGCTCCACATTATGAGGATTATGCCTTTGCTTTACCGAGGTCAAATTACAGTACTGGATACGCAGCGCAGGATTATAAGAATCCAATAGTAGAGACGGCTTCTTATGCTACTCCTAGTTATGATTCTTCCCATGGAGATAATGTTAATATTCTGGAGGGGTCAAACGAAGGATGGGCAGCGGAGGCAGCCTCACTTTTCGACGCGTTCACGCCTGGGGTCAACCCTGACCCCAATCAGCATTCGGCCACGTCCTTGGAGAAGGTGTTGGAGCAAATGGCTGGGGATGATTATCTATGGGAGCAATTTCCTTCGTGGTAATGAAAATCATTTAGGCGCCACTAGGAGCATCATGACGCAACTTTTTTTGCAGCAGGGTTGGGTTTGGAGATGAGCGTGGTCTGAGACCCTCTAAAGAAGGCTACATGCTGCACTGTCGATCTCTCTGGATCAAAATGGCGCAATATCATCTCCAGGTTTGTTGACTTCTACTTGCCCAAGCTAATAATAGGACGTCCACTTCGGAAGCTAATTTCTGGTTTTATTATCTTTCAAAAAAATTGGTTTTTATTTGCTCAAAATTGTAGGTGTGATTTCTTCATTCTATTGGTAGTTTTGTTGCCTCCCTTGATGATTTTTTTTCAATTCCTGAAGATATGGAAGTGTCCACTCTTGGGCCATTTGGGCACTCAAGGGTTAAAGAACTGACCTGAGCCCAAGTTCCTGCCTTCATGAACTACTAGCGCCTCGCCTGGGATTTTCTGCAGGTCTAGTGGGATGTATTGGATGCTCGTGAGTACCAATTGTTTAAAGCCTTCTTTATGGTCATTTAGTGTTCCTCTGTTGATTTGTGATTGTTCTAAGAACCTGTTTCTTCCTGATGTTTACAGGTATGGAGAAATACGGTCCAGATGTATTCATAGTTGATTCGCTTGGCTATTTCTGTGAAGGATATCGGGTTCTTCCAGTATTGCAAGTGACATATTAGTTTTGACAAAAAATTGAGACTGCTTTATACGTAGTCTTGGTATCCTCCTCATCGAGGTGCCAAGTTTGTGCTGGGAATTGAAGCTCCCGGACAGATCAGATGTACAGAAATTTCCCCGTAAGTGGGAGCTGCTGCTTGTTTGGCAGTGGATTCGATACC